>JALGPY010000008.1:2402500-4802500 GCA_023055425.1 Linanthus parryae | reverse complement strand
AAGGTTATAAGGACAACAAAGAAACGATAAAGATTACCTCGAATTTATCATCGAGGTTCAGTTTCTTCGGAACTCGGAAGTATTGATGGATGTAAGACACTGGCCCCAGAACCCTAGGACACATTTGAATTGCAAAATGCTAATATCAATAAACTATATTTAAAACGAAAGGGTAAAAATGTACGAGTTTAATTTTAATGTCACATACTTTAACCTCAAGTAGTCCGACTCTAGTTGCGGGAGTTGTCAATCTTGTGTCCTGAAAATTAAATATTCCCAGGAAAAAAAGCAAAATTAAGAACCATTAGCAATCTAAACAAATTTATATTTCATCTATGACAACAACGTATTAACCTACCCCTTTTCTCGCAGTATCAACCAATTTATATTTCATCTATGATAACAACGTATTAGCCCCAAAACGATTTTTAAAATTTTCAGCAATCATATCTTATTTTGTATCATATTATCAACTAGCTAGGTTATAAGTTGAAGCTCCATTAATTTCTCGAAAAAGAATATGATCATGAGAAAGAAAGCTATGGCTTTCAGATCAGAATAACTCATGTATAATAGAAGATGATGCAGAGAAATGCTCTTACTTTTAGAAGATAGGAAAACAACAGTAAAAATCTTTCAAAATTACCTTGACATATTCAATTTTTCCCTTGTCCACTTGGAGAGACAATACGGGGTTAATTGGTTAATGATGCTCATTTTGCTCATTCCAGTTTCCTCTAGCATTCATCATGAGTTCTTGCATTGATCTCACGCCAAAGACTGTCTTCAATATAAATTGCAGTAATTATTTTACTCTCTATTTCGAACTCAAATGAAAAGTGACATGTATTTATACACAAACATGTTTTCGTTAGAGAGGGAACATACATGAGGTAAACAATCATTGTAGATCCTACTTAACAGGATCATGTCCAACAACGACAGATAATCAGCATAACGCGTTAGTTAGTTGTTTGACCGTGCCCGCAAAAATATATATATATCTATATACTAAGATAGAATGGAGATTTATTGTTCATTGAGGAAAAAGGTGGATGAAATTCAGCCCTTGAATATCTTTGGAATGGAGGGCTGAGATCAATTTTGTGGCCCATTGCCACAGGCGTTACACTATAATAATAATAAAGGGAGAAAATAAATCCCCCTCTTTAATCATACGAAGGCATATGTCATGGTTACTCTCATACGGAATTTGTATACCAATAGCATTTGGGAATACATGCCTTAAATCAAGGATAAAAGAAGGTTTAAAACTCATGATAAAACAAGGGTATCACAAATGTTTCAAATTGTACTTTCGAACAACAAGTTAACTGCTGACAACAACAAGAAAAACAAACAAAGAAAAAACATAGTTTATCTGGCAATGAAGTTGCAGCGACGTCAATGCCTTATTCGCTATATAACTAAATAACTCTTTAATTAAACTGGCCGATCACTAGTTATTCTCTCCAGAAAACAGGCAACATTCCAACATATCGATCACAATTCACAACATGATCTGCGACGAAGCCCAATTAGGTGCTTTTGGGGCTATGTGCAGCACCATGACAAACTCCTTGGCCGAGCTGCCTATTTCAACATACGTTCTCTTCTTCGGCCCTACGTCCGCCCCCCAAGTCTATCAAGTAACGAATGAGCATTGTCGCGGGCACCTCCTTCCCTTTCATTGTCAGCTCAATCTGCACGAACAATATATACACCCACAAAATTAACATTTATGTTTCTTTGACCTAGTAAGAGATCGACCGAATTCATTTCACAAAATGAAATGAACTCGAGTTTATAAGCATCATCTCGATTAACTTAGGGGGGAGAACGATTTGAAAACAATTGTCAAAATTCCAAGTAATTAACTGGGATGCTGTTTTTACGAAAACAACTAATTATGATTTTTTTAAAGATGTACAGTACGAAAGGACTAGAAATAACCCGATATGATTATTTTTGTAATCATATGTGTACGTGAAGTCATGACATTACAATGTACCTTAGTTGGTCATGCTAATTAACCATACGTAGTTATGCACATTTATATGACAAGAAACAAAAAGGATGACAAAGAACCGGAAAAGATTACCTCAAAGTTAGCATCAAGGTTCAATTTCTGCCGCAAATATTGATGGATGAAAGACACTGGTCGATCCAGAACCCTACGACACATTTGAATTTGAAAATATTAAAATTAATAAACTATTTTTAAATTGAATGGTAGGAATGAATCGAGTTTAACTATAATGTCACATACGTCATCTTCACAAAGCGTGACTCTAGCTGCTCCAACTCTGAATCTCGTCCCCTGAAATTAATTTTTCCGGGAAAACAGCAAAATAAGCACCATTAGCAATCAAAACCTAACAATAAGCAACATAAGCAACATTGCTTTTTTTTACCCAAAAGAAGCAATAAAACCCAGTTTATATTTCGCCTACAACAACAGTCTTATAGAACCTAACCCTTTTGTCGCAGCAACGAAGTGAAACCAAATTTGTGTTATCTCAGGCCGCGTCCTGGCTTGGGCATCCACAGTGTCTTGGGGTTGGCGGACACGATTTGGTACTTCGGCTTCTGGTTGCGCTGAACTCATTGGCCTTTTTCCTCTAGACCTTCCAGACTTGGCTACATTGTCGCTCGTTTCTACTGGCGGGTCCTTCTGCTTCTCGGTCGCTCCTTCAGATGCCGGATCATGTGCAGCTCCAGAGGATTCTCCACAAACAAAGTTGCGCTGCATTACAAAACGAACAAGTTTTTAAGCTAAAAGAATATTACTTAAAGGAAAAAAAATATGAAAATATATGCTCAGCGCCGCGTCGCCACTTTTTCTTCTCCCTCTCATTGCAACTCTACGTAAATGTTATCTAGTTGATGATAGATTTTCATCATATACAGAGGCGGATGCATGAAATTTTGTTAGGGGGCAGAGTAACACTGACGAGCCATCACAATTTAAAAGTGAATATTTATTACTAATATTAAATTACACAGATCAAATAAAGTTACTTTAACTATAACTTTTCCTAAATATTATTAGTATATAGTTGTGGCCGTTTAGCGAATTCATAAAGTACTGTTTCATCTCTTTTAAAAATAATACTAATTTTTAAAGTATCCGGGTAAAGTTAAGGTTATTTTTACTGTAATTTATCCTAAATATTATATAGTTGTGGTTTTTAAGCGAATTCATTTAGTGTTTGGCCTCTTTCTAAAATAACTTTCCACTCTCAACCGGTTACATATGAGCTATTTGCAGATGTATTTGGTCATTTGTGTATTTCTTAGGGGGTCATTTTTGCAATTATTGAAAAAATATTAAAATTTGTAATTGTTACCAAATTTGAGGGTGGACCAAGACCCACCTTGGGTCCTTCTTGGGTCCGCCCTTGATCATGCATGTCCTACGTCTACCTGTGCTTGAACCTGGGACATCATGCATGAACTTGAAATATTTTACCACTGAACTATCTCTCATTTTAAGACATATGTTTTCCCAATACAAGAGTTAAGTAACAGTTAATAAATTAATTCATTTTAACAGATCACTATATTCTTTAAACATATTTTTTATTCTTGTTTCATGATTTTTTTTTTTAAATACCCTTTTGAGGTACTACAGTGTGTCTATTTAACTAGTTGTTAACTATCAGATACTACAATTCTGCAATAGTTAAAATAAAGACTTGAGATACTTTACATTTTGATTTAATGGCAGAAGGGGTCTGATATTTTGCTGCAAGTCTTCAGAATTCTACACATTAATAAGCCTAAATAATGCATAATATCTACCTTTCTGCAGATTTTCAGTTCATACTTCATACCTTCCCACCAAACATTTTTCGACAAATTCATTTTATTCCAGCTATTTTTTCTGCTCACATTAGTTTCAGATGATTTTTAAATTTTCAGCGAACATGCCCTTAACATATCATATATTTTGTGTAAGCAAGGACGTACGGAAATAAAGTACATATTAATCCCATCATTACTCACCGCTCTTCCCCTTTTCCTTAGAGGTAGCTCTGGGATCGAACCACTCTTAGGTTTCTCTTCAACATTGTCACCACTTTCTTTCGCAGGGTAGTCCTTAAACTTCTCAGTCGCCCCTTCAGATAGCGGATTATGGCTGGCTCGAGAGGACTCTCCAGCAGCAAATTTTCGCTACATCACAACAAGAAGAAGGTAATTTGAGCTGATTAACAACGTGAATATTCACAAAGAAAAATGAGCTAGCTAGCTATTTTCACTCGATTTGCCTCCTTGGTCTCAACTAAAAAGACATAACTTCTCCGAATGCCCACTTTTTCTACCCTCTTTACACGTCGATCCTATATAAAGTTCTCTAATTGATGAATTATAGGTTTCCCGGAAATTATGTACATCATCAAACTACCACAGCATCACCAAACTGGTCCTAAGCTCGTATTTTACCATTTCAACTGTGCATGTGGTAACATATCTTTTTTCATGTCATGTATATCATATCTATCAACTAGCTAGGGTACTATAAGTTGAAACAAGCAATGTGCTATTTGACATATCGAAATGCCCTTTTGAGGTACGTTACATTGTGCTATTTTAACTAGTCGTTCAACTATCATTATTCACCTAATACAATTCTGGAATAGTTAAAATAAAGACGTAAGATACTTTACATTTTGATTTAATTGCAGGAGGAGTCTGGTGTTTTCTGTTGATATTAGTTTCAGATGATCAGCTATTATACATGCCCTAACATATCATATATTTTGTGTCATATATATCTATCAACTAGCTCACATAAGTTGAAACTCTATTAATTTCTCCAAACAAATGCAGTAATCTTATGTTGCCGGAAAATGTGCAACTGCAGCAAGGTTGAAAATAACATATGAAAACAAGATAGTAATCACATAACTACTCACCGGTCTTCCCCTTTTACTTAGAGGTAGATGTGGGCTCGAACCACTCTTAAGTTTCTCTTCAACATTGTCACTACTTGCTTTCTCAGGGTAGTCCTTAAACTTCTCAGTCGCCCCTTTAGATGGCGGACTATCGGTGGCTCGAGATGACTCTCCAGCAGCAAATTTTCGCTACATCACAAGAACAAGAAGTTTGAACTGAGTAACGACGTGAATATTCAAAGAAAAATGAGTTAGCTAGCTATTGTCACTCCATTTGCCTCCTTGGTCTCAACTAAAGAGATGTAACTTCTCCGAATTCTCTCTTTTTCTTCTCTCTTTTCACGTCAATCCTACGTAAAGTTCTATGATTAATGAATTATCGGTTTCCCGAGAAATTATGTACATCATGAAACCATATTTTAACAGACAGGGGAGAAATGCTTACGCTAAAATGGTGGAAATAAAAAACAATTGGTAAATCATTAAGATGACGTAGTACCGTGTCTGTGATATAAATTGACTTCGACCTCATTTTTATATATTTTTTACTTTTACACTCATATTAGTTTAACCTGGTATTTAACATTTTCAACTAACGCGCATGCCATAACATATCTTATTTCGGGTCATATCTATCATGTAGCTAGGGTACTATAAGTTGAAAGAAGCAAGATATATAAACTCACCGGTCTTCCAATCCTTTTCTTCGGGCTTGAAGGGCTTTTAGCTTTCTCTTCTTCCTTCATCCAAGACCTTGGGTCCTTGATAGATGGAGAACCTCCTTGTGAAGAAAGGAACTTCCTTTTAAGTCTCTCCGATGACCTAACTGGAACGGCAGGTTGTTCAGGCCTCGAGGTCATTTCCCTACAAAAGCAAGTGGTTCATTACCATAACATACTCTGGGCCTGTTTGATAACAGCTGATAATCTAAATAATCAGCTGAAAACAATTTGAGAAAATACACTGGTTGAAAATCATTAGTTGCAAATTCTAGATTTTTTGGTATGAGAATTTATGTGAGAGAGTGCGCAAAATTGGCAGATTCTCGGTCCAAAACATATTTTTAATTCAAATTGCAAAACACTATAAAGAACAAAACTAAATTAACTGATTTTTATCAAAACTGATTAGAATCAGGGTTACCCATCACGCACTCCAACTCCATCATAAACCAGGCCTAGTCCGTACTAGGGTAGGATCCACAAACCTACAATCACAACTACATCTTTGTGTGCGCTTATGCGTGTGTTTGTGTGATTTTTTTTTCTTACAAATTTGCCAAGACGGCCTAATCACAAGGTCACAACTATTTCAGTACAATGATATATGAAAATTGTTTTGTTGTACGAAAATTGCATTTCAGACCTGACCGACTTTGCAATGTTGTCACGACTTCCTTCCAAAGAGTAGTCCTTCTCGCTTGCTCCTTCAGACGGCTGACCGTTTGCAGCTCCATGGGACTCGCCATCAACAAACTTAGCCTATAAAATTATGTATTTAAATGATCATATTTTAGCACACGAGGGAGAAATACGTACAATGGCGAAAAATATATGGTTAAGCTTAAATGTTTTGCATGATAAGTCATATTTTGATGATACACAAATAGCCGCAGCCATTTGTTATATAGATTGTGTGACACTAATACCGTTATACTAAATATACAAATGTTCCGGCTGAAAAACAATTTCACTAATACCCTTGAAAGAATCTATTAGATATATGGATTTTTTTTTAATATAATTTCATTGGTGTTCAATTGTGCCCCTGGTTCGATTTTATGCTTCGACACTGACCAAGGCGGCTTCTTATCAGCCAAATGGGAGAGCTGGGCATGCTTACTATATATAGCAAGCATAACAGGAAACTTCTTACCCGTACGCCTTCTCGTTTGGAAGTCGGCTCCTTCTCAGCTCCTGCTGTCACCGCCAATGATTTGCCTTCAACGAAAGCTCGTATTTTTCCTAGCGCAGAAGACCATTTCCATGGTTTCTTGATGATTGAAGGTATGAGAGACTCCATGTACAGTACCTCTGTTGATGAATGCACATCGGAGGAGGAACCTCCTATTTGCTGGAATCCAAGATCATTTATTCCTTCAAGTCCTCCAATATCAGGCCTAGAAGTAACCCAAAATAGTTTCATTAGGTCAAGACCAATTCTGAAAAACTTATTTGATGTCTCTTGTGAAAATGTTTACATATTACAAGACAGATTTGCACACAAGTGGCCGTTTCCACGACTATTTGAGACTCATAGCACCGTGCGAAAATCTCAATCATCTCTTGAAAATTATCAGAGTGAAAAAAAAGACAAAAATCTAAAGTAGTGGAAAATTCGTAAATGGTCTGTATGAACTGAAAATATTCATGATATAAGAAAAATTGGAGATTAAATACTATGGTAATTCTTATAGTATCAAATTTTGTTTTAATTTTGGTAAGTCGTTTGACGAATGGTGCACACTTTCAAGTTCAAACACCAATATTTCCTTAAAAATTTCCCAAGAACTAAGACGCATGCACTAAAATCGAACACCTATGCACACAAAAATGCAGAAAACAATAAAAATGAACTTACACGAGCGTCTCCAATAGAGTATTTCCCATCTCAACTTCGCACGCTGAACACCTCGGCGTATCATCACCTGTTCTCGCTCCAGCCCTAAGGGATCTGCTGAAAGCTGTTTTCCATAGCAAAAAACATTAAACAAATAACAATCAAGCAACTTTTCGTAGCAGTCTCAACCCCAGAAGCTAACTCAGTGAATTCGTGACAATGAACAGTGACCCATACCAAGTTAATTGCGATCCGATTGGTTCAAAGGCTAGAACTTACATTTGCTGAAAAGCTCGTTGATGATCGCTGTGTCCTTGTCCATGATCTGAGCATAGCACCCTTTGCACAGTACTGGTCTGGACATTTTGTCTGATTTTTTGTTTACGTCTAAACAGTCAGAGGCAACTTTTCCTGCACGTCACGTAAACGTAATTAAAAGACTCCCGCAGAAAGGATACAATGTTTCAGAACAAGGTATACACACACACAACTAAAATGTTTGAACAACTCACCAAGAGGATTGGAAGATCTGAGGTATCTTCTTCTGATCAGCTTCACAAGAAGACTGCTGAAATCTCTCTCTCTCTCTCTCTCTCTCTCTCTCTCTCTCTCTCTCTCTCTCTCTCTCTCTAGCTGGGGTCTGTCTTTCTTAAGAGGCCTGTCTTCTGTGGTCTCTGGTTTATATACTCAAGAGCAGGTGGGTTTTAGCCTCCCCAACAGGAGCTAACCACCAAGGAGTGAGAGACTGAGCCAGCTGCTGTGTGCGGACGAAATTGATCAGCTGGTTCTTAAAATGTGTAAATCTTAGCTAGTAAACAAATTATAATTGAACACATGCAAGTTCAAGTAGTCATCAATTGTACCTCGACCCGAACACGTACAATTTATACTCGAATAAACAGTATAGTTTCACTAAATTATGATCAGCGGGACGAACCAGCCCAGAGGGCCGGGCCGGAGGGTGTGCCAAATTAAACCCGGGGCAGGCTGGGATCCGGGTAGGGGGTTAGGCGGGCTGGGGTGGGATCGGGGTTGGGGGGCCGTGCAGGGGCCGGATTGGGGGTGGTGGGCCGGGCTGGGTCATTTCCACCTGTGGGTCAGCCCGTTTCGCCACCTTGAGTAGTAAGGGGGAGGGGATATGAAAAGGGGGCAAATGGTAGGCCCGTGGGGTGACGGGAAGGGGAAGGGTGAAAGATGTTTTAGGGTTTTGAGAGATAAACGAAGAGATAGAGAGAAATGAAACGAAGCGGCGGTAGACATGTGCAATGTATTTACATTAATTAACAGAACCCTGATACAATGAACTATATAAACATCTTCTGTAACGGCTGGATTACCCATTCAACGGTAGGAAATGATAAAGAGGAAACCCTCATAAATGGGCCGAACATACAAGCTGAAGAACCACGTGGGCTTGATAACTTGAGCCCAATAGAGAAAGAAGGCCCACTGTTGAAGCCCAGTGAGAATTAATCCGTTATTTCACCCTCGACCCAGTTTGTTCTTTGGTGGCGAACAAGGTTGAGTTCAGTTTCCATCAACACCCACTTACACTCTTGCAAAGGCCAGCTCTTTCGGTATCGGATCAACAATAACTGTCTCTGTTGCCAAGCAAGATTAAAGACGAAGATTACCATGATCATGGTCTGTATCTAGCTTACTGATGTAGGACATGAATTATGGAAAATATCATCAAATTCAGGAAAACAGTTCCCGTCAGTACGCAAAGTCAGGGGCAGAATTGAAGGAAGTCGATATATGGTCGAACCATACATGTTTCTGAGTGCGAACGACGTTTTGAGAATAACTCGTGATAAATCACGAGCACCACCTCAGATTGGCCAGATTCGTCTGTTTAGGGCATGGAATCAGCGTTTTTACTATTTTTTGCAGTATTTATTTAGTCAATAACTTTTAGTAGGAAACTCCAAATCAAATTCCGCAAATTGGAGATTTCTCGTAATCTCTCATATTTTCTGAATTTGATAGTTTTTCAATTATTTCTATTTTTGGCAAATTTCGAATTTTGATTATTTTTAGTCTATTTAAGCGTTGTAAACCTTCGGGTAAAAACATCTTTTTCCCTTTAATCAATAAAATATCAGATTTCTCTTGTTTGAAAGTCGTTTATTCCATGGAGATTGTCTTTTGACGTCTTTAATCGCTTCTATCCTGCATCAAGTGGTATCAAAGCCTGGTTGGCCTCGCTCATGACTGCTAGGCAAGGTGGAGAAGAGATCCCTGTTGACGTTTGTCACAGGTTAGGAACCCTAGGCTCTCTAGGGAGTCCATCTTCAATAGGCACCCCGCACATGGATAGCCATGGCAGTCCTATTGAGCGATCTATGGCAGTTCTTGGGAGGAGACGATTGGTGGATCGTTTTCAATCACTTTGTATCATCAAAAATATGGTATGCAACTTGGATATTGATGATGCTCATACTAATTTTGTTAGCACCAAGATTGTTGAGTATTTTAATTTGCATACGGAAGATCACCCGTCACCATACACTTGTGAAGGAGTTAATGGATCCGGACAAATATCCGAAATCACAAAGACTTGTCAACTTTCGTTTTCGATTGGTAACAAGTATAAATCTGAAATTTTATGTGATGTGTGCGATATGGAAGAGTGTCACTTGTTGCTTGGGCGACCATGGCAAGATAGTGTCAAGGGTGTTTATGATGAAGTTCACAAGGGATTCTAATTCATGTGGGAATCTCACAAGATTGGTATTCGCTCAAGAAAGGTTGAGGCAAAATCCAATAATGAAGGAAAGAGGATTGAAGAGACCAAGGTATTGCAAGAGGATACAATTGATCGTGCTGAGGAGGATGGAGCATGTTCAAAAACTAATACACAAATTTCAACGATGCTAGTTACACTGACTTCAAGCCTTACTCATGGTACTACTGATTTTCTTGGAATTGATTTTTTTTTTTTGTTTTGCATCTCCATTATTGGTTAATCTTGTCAACAAGCTGAAACATATGGAGAGGATGCAGAACTTGGATAATTGCAATTATGTAGACAAGATGAAGATTCTGCGTGTAAAATATTCGAAGTATCTTTTTAATTGGAGTGGAAGCGAGTTCTTTACAAGAAAGGGTGACTGATGTAGGATATGAATTATGGAAAATATCATCAAATTCAGGAAAACAGTTCCGGTCAGTACGCAAAATCAGGGGCAGAATTGAAGGAATTCGATATATGGTCGAACCATACATGTTTCTGAGTGCGAACGACGTTTTGAGAATAACTCGTGATAAATCACGAGCACCACCTCTGATTGGCCAGATTCGTCCGTTTAGGGCATGAAATCAACGTTTTTACTATTTTTGGCAGTATTTATTTAGTCAATAACTTTTAGTAGGAAACTCCGAATCAAATTCTCCAAATTGGAGATTTCTCGTAATCTCTCATATTTTCTGAATTTGATAGTTTTTCAATTATTTCTATTTTTGGCAAATTTCGAATTATGATTATTTTTAGTCTATATAAGCGTTGTAAACCTTCGGGTAAATCATCTTTTTTCCCTTTAATCAATAAAATATCAGATTTCTCTTGTTTGAGAATCGTTTATTCCATGGAGATTGTATTTTGACGTCTTTAATCGCTTCTATCCTGCGTCACTTACTCTCCTCCTTTTGATAGCATATGTGCAAGGAAATTGGTGAAGGTGAATTGGGTTTATTGTTATAATGAGTGCAGGTTTTGTGCCCATGTGGGTTGTGCAATATCAAAGAAAAAGGCCTCCAGTAAGTTTTTTCTTTCCTGGAAATATTTGTTTAAAATATTTTCTATCGGTGAGAGTGTTAATATGCTATGGTGTGGATGAGTAGTGTAATCAGGAAATATATAATTCGAAATGACACGATTAGGAAGAAAATTGTAGTTGCACCAACATAAGACGAAGTGAGAGAGTTGTTTCAGATGGTTTAATCATGTCTGAATTCACCAATTAGGAGTTGTGATGCAGTCCAAATCAATGCTTTTGTGGTTGATTCTACATTTTTCGTTACAAGAATTATTCGTTTTTGGTAAGAAATCAAAACAAAGTCTATAAGGCTGCATGTCTTCATACGTGAAGCTTCAAATATTGGTGTATACTTTAAACCATCATTATTAGTGTGTCTCGATGAAAATGATCGCATAGGTAGTGATTGTGAAATGGATCTATCACTAACACAATAGTAGTACAAACTAAGAGGGAGATGGACATTACTTTATAGGAAAACATTTGTTTTTTTAGATTCAAATTTTATCCTTTAGATTCATTGAGACAAGAACCTGCATCGTTTACATAATAGGCTCGGTTGTTGGAATTTCTTTCACAGTGGTCATTTTTTAATTTGATAGTTTACCTTATTTTTTCTTAATTATTAAAATTAGTCTCTACATGTATTTATTTTTTATCGCCAACAACTTATGTTTCATATTTTTTTGAGTTAAATATATTTTTATTCGAAAAAAAGGGCTACCAACCCACATATTTTAAACACTATAGTACCTAATTTTTCTAATAGGCAAGAAGTTCACGTTTAAATTGATTAAAACTTTTTAGTCGCTATTATAGCTAATTTTGAATCCACACATGTACATGATTATAGTCGTAGTACACATCATAATTATCATACACATTATGTGATATAAAATAAATGTATTTTCATAATGTATTGAAACTCGAATGCTAAAGAGTTTGAATAACAAATTTTCTTTGGGAACCCGCGCTTTAAGGCGGGTATCGCCTAGTTAGTTATAATGTAAGACGTTTATTTGAAATAAGTGGTGATTCATAACTTGTGATCAGGTACATAGAAATCATGCGGTAGGAGGAACTAAGATTGCACAGTTCTATAGAGACAATTCTTATATGTGTGCATCGATAAACAATCACGTTTCGTAGTGTCTCTATAGAGTACGCGTCGTTTATTGAATAGTACTTACAGCTTGAACATTGAAATTGCATTTAGACATAATTAGAATGAACCTGCAACTTGGTCTTGGATATATTAAAGCCCAGTATGCATGGATCTTAGTACCTCCAAAAGGGTGGATAGAGTAGTCGGCCAATATTTCATCCATGAAATAGGTTGCCAAGTTGTGTTATTGATACACCCAGTATCGTACCAGTAGCTTGAGAGAGACTACGAATCTCTACCAGTAGTTCGTGACACTACGAAAATACTACGAAAAGACAATAAAAATAAGCAAAACTCAAAATAATTCATTCATCTCATACCCTAAACTGAAGGATTACAATGCTTTAAATAGTAAAATAGCTAACCCTAACCTTGACCTAATGGGCTCGCCCCACTCTACTAATTAATTAAATAAACGACTAATTAAATAAATAAACAAGTAACGAGTAATTCTAAATAATTAATAAAGATAATAATATGGGTGACCCGTCTGATACGGTTGACCCGTATCAACTCCCCCGCGCTCGAAAAACACCTTGTCCTCAAGGTGGATGAGTTAAAAATAGGCGCGTCGGCTTGTATCTCTTGCACGCATATGCCTGGATCGAATGGACGGCAAAGGAGCTGCAGAACCGCACTTTGTAGCCTGAAATCAGCACTACATAGAAATATTTTCTCCTCAAAATGATTAGGCCCAAAAAGAAAATTAGGCCAAACTGAAAATTTAAACCCAATTGAAAAATGAGGCCCAAAATAGAGTTGCTGATCAGATTGTGAATGCAACCCATTGAAACAATCAGGCCTTCGTTGATAATGAGGCCCAGTGCTGTCATAAGGTGGCCCAATGGGTGAAATAAGCCCAAGTGAAGAATCAATCTCAAAAGTGGAATGTGGGTACCCAGCGAATGAAGACCTAGTCTCCTGCTGCGTGAAGGAAGCCGTGGAGATTGGTAACGCAGCTGGTGGTTGGTTGAACGGCCGTGAGGGCAGGGGGTTTGTTGGCGGCGGCGAGTTCAGCGCCGGAGATGGGAGCGACGGCGAACCCAGCGGCTGCGAGTGCTGGTCTGGTGGCCACGGGGACAGTGGGTGGGATGGATCTGGATCGGGGCGTATTGGCTGCGGCTGCTGTGGCAGCGCTGCCGGCGGTGGAATCGAACTGGTGGGAGGCCGATCGGGGCTCGTCGGAAGCCGTTGGATGCGTGCGGTGGTCGGACAGAGGTCGCTGACTGGTGGTGGCTCCAGATCTGGAGTTGGTCGTGACGACGGCACGGAGGGTTGTCGATGGTGGTCGCCGGAGGACGGTTCTGGTCCGGACGTAGTCGGAAACGACCGAGGAAGCGCCGGACGAAGGTCGCCGGAGACCGCTGGTCGTTCGGCCGGTTTCTCGAGCAGGTCGGCCGGGCGACTACCAGGTCGAATCGCCAGAGATTGGATCTGCGATTCTGGTGGTGGTTGCTTCGGTGATGATGGGGTTGCCGTCGGAATTGACGGCGACAGTGGCGACGGCTTTTGGTTCGCCGGAGTTGGAGGAGGCGGCGGAGCCCTTGGCTGCTGCTCTTCAAGCTCTTGCTGTTCCTTTGTTTCCTCCTGTTGTGTGTTCGCCAGATCCCGAGCTTCATAAATCTGCTCCTGGATGCGATCAAACTCTTCGATGGTCACCACTCGGAGGCGTCCTTCACTGGCTTGAACGTCTTGCAGATCTGTCATGGTCAGATACCCCCTCACTTGGAGGTGTTCCAACTCTGCCACGGTGAGATAAGTGATGTTGGTATTAACTTGCCGGCAGAGTTCTTCGATGTCTTCGGGATCTTCGAGAAAGAGAACGGCGCAAGGGAGACCACCCATGTCCGCCGTTCGTCAATGAAAGCACCAATGATACACCCAATATCGTACCAGTAGCTTGAGAGAGACTACGAATATCTACCAGTAGTTCGTGACACTACGAAAATACTACGAAAAGACAATAAAAATAAGCAAAACTCAAAATAATTCATTCATCTCATACCCTAAACTGAAGGATTACAATGCTTTAAATAGTAAAATAGCTAACCCTAACCTTGACCTAATGGGCTCGGCCCACTCTACTAATTAATTAAATAAACGATTAATTAAATAAATAAACAAGTAATGAGTAATTCTAAATAATTAATAAAGATAATAATATGGGTGACCCGTCTGATACGGTTGACCCGTATCAGTTATGCTCATGTCGTACCTGAAAATATTTTTTTAAATGTCATTAAAAAATAGTGTGTGATTGGATAAGTCAAGCAAGAGAAGGTGAGACCTTCATAACCAAGAGTTTTAGACTACACTGAGATGGAACTAACCGCGATTATTTCCCAATAGACGAATGGTTGTACCACAAAAAAAGTCATACTCAAGAAATATCCCTCCCAAATAATGCTCCACGGAAAATGGGTGGAGTTTATTGGAAAAATATTGACCAATTGCGTAATCTAAGTTGAACTTTTAAAATAGAATATACGAAAACGAAACTATGATAACCCGTTAATAGCATTCTTAATCTTTACTCTTATAAAAGAGTGAATGATTTTAAAAGTGTTCCTAATATGATTAATTATAAAAATACCCCACATAAGTTTTAAGTTTATAAAAAACACCCCACATACAAGACAAATTTCACAAAAAACCCTTCCCTCTTTTCTCACGGTTCATCCACCATACGACGTCTCTTTTCCGCCAAACGACGCTCCCTTCCAACCGTGACTCTTCCCGCGCCTATTTAGCAACTTGGCGGCGTGTCCAGGCCCTCCAACTCCGATCTTCTTTCCGATTCTCTGTCCAAAACCCTATCATCTTCTTCGCATGAGTTCAGTTTTGTCCTGTGGACGCCTCAAATGCCCTGGGTTCTGATTACGAGGAAGAGGACATTCAAATTACGATGAAGAGGAGCGGTAATCAGATTGTTACGTTTCTAATTGAAATCCAGTTCTGATAGAAATTCAACAACTTCAAATTGTGAGTTCTCTTTTCCTAATTTTGCAAATTCGCCAAAGTATGTTCTGCATATGTGGTTCAACAAAGTTTTCGTATTTTATTGTGTGGTTTACCAAATTTTTGATATATTCTGCACTTGTATGTTGGGTTTGAATCTCCACTTACTGCTTTACTATTACGTTTTAGTTTACCCTAAATGTCAAATAATCTGGCGGTTTAATTTTTTTATCTCTACACGCGATTACAGCTTAAAGGACACTAATATCCCATCAAACATACTAGGAAGTTATTGTTGTGGAGAAAACATATAGGATCACAGTTAACCGCTGAATAATGTTGTTATTGGATAGACTTGTGTATTAGCAGGTGAATTTGTCTTTAGCTGTCTTACCTGTGTTTTAACAGATTGTAAATCTTGCGAATGTCATTCTTGTATGGGTTAATTAAAAAAAATTAAGACATAATGGAGTTTGTCCATCTTAAGCCTATCACCTGACGCATATGTTATTGATAAGAAAGAAGAAAGGCTATAACACAAAATACAAGGAAATATTAAAACTTCTCCTGAGATTCAGATAGAGAAAAAGGTGAGTATCTTTAAGAAAAAACTGTGTTGCAAATTTAAATGTCTGCTAATAAAAGAAAAATGACAACTAATAGAAAAAATATAGGGGTGAAGGTTGGAGCCTTTGAGAGTACCTGTGACCACTTTGTAATCTGATACTACCTCAATTCTCTATCACACCGGTTTGACTTTTTGACTCGTGTCTGGGTCACTTTGACCCGATGATTTGGGTAGCAAAAAGATGCAATTGTTGATTTTCTGTTTTCCTATTGAGGTTATAGGCCATTAACAGATTCGTGGAAACGTTTTCTGTTACTGAATTTTGAATGATTCTACACCTGAAGTTAAATTTTTATAATCAGCTTTGACAATGAGTATAAAGAAGGAACATTCAACAAGGGGGACGTCAATCGGAGAACGAGTTTAGAAGAGATGTGGTGGAAGTCATTTGATGATGATATAGATTATTGAACAAAGTCACACAAAAAAAGATAGTGACATGCTCCCATCTGGTAGCGTTCAGCGGCTGTTTCATCCTCCTCGCAAGCATTGATTCGATTTGGTTGGACTCTCCAATTAATTTGATTTGGTAAGTGTCTCTAACTGGATTGGGTTCATGTCACCAATTCATAGGCGTACGCCAGGGCTTGGCTTGCATATTTTTTAACCAAACTCCACTGTATTGTAATTAGCTTTCCCAAGTATATACAGTTATATCACCACCTCAATCTTAAAATGTTTTCATAAACCCAACCATAGAAAAAACCTAATAAACGAATATTGACAATTAGCTTCCGGAGACTTAAATCCCGATTAATATTGAACTGATCGATAGTCTAAATTGAAACACCAAATCCACCGCTCCTGATTAGTCTCTCAAAGAATTTAACTTGTGAGTTTTCATCTCTTAATTCTGCATATTAGCTCTATACTTACTGTCTGATTTGTGCGTAGTTGTTTTACAAATTTTTGTTAAAATAATTTTAACATTGTATTTTTGACTACCAAGTTTTTGTATTTGTTCTTTTACACTTGGTGCCTTTACCAATTGCTATATTTTTCAGAATTTAGCACATCACAAAAATTGAGTAAAATAGTTGGTTGATTATCCAGTGCTTAATGTAAGTTTTTGTATCTGTTCTTAGATACTTGGTGGTTTTGCCGATTGCTTTGGTTGAGAATTTTGTCCTATTTTATTATTGTCCCATTTCTTTTCTGAATTTAGCACATGACACCAAATTCAGTAAAATTATTAGTTGATTATCCTGACTGATGTAGATTTATAGATAACGAAAACAATGAAAGGGGACACCTTTATTGAATACAGGAGTTTCCAAACATCATAGCAATTTCATGGTTACTGAAGATTTTGATATGTTGGCTTAAATATACTGGAACATCCTTCGTAACTAAATTTGTATAGGGAAGCCAGCAACAGTTTTATCTGTTCCCTTATACGACCAAAGCATTTTTGGGTCAACATATGTTGTATTGGAGTAATTAATGGGTAAGTGCATGCTTTTCTATTATACATACCATAGATTAGTGTAACCACTTATTACTGTCATCTTTTTCCTTTATATCTTCTGTGGCATTTTTTTTTAAAACATATGGTAACAAGGTGACATTGTCTTGGATAACATTTCGTTGCTCAGGTTAAAAATTAGCAATTGCGGTGTCTTAAAGAAAATGGTATGCTGGACTATCAGCCACATAGCAGAGAGACCTTATGAAAAAGAAGTCAAAGAGCAGAAGAAAAAGGCAAAATCTTCTTAAGAAGCAATTCTCCCAATTTTATCCTCCTATTTTTTGGAAAAAAACTTTTCAAATATATGGAGCTTCTCAACCTTGAACTGACTGATCTTTAATGTTTGTGACTCCCAAAACAATGGCTGTTGTGAAAGGTGGTATGCTGATTTCATAAGAAAGCAAAGTTCAGGTAATTTTTCATCGGTTTTTTATGTTTTCTCAAGAATCGCTAGACTTGTCTAGATGCATAATATAAGACTGATCACGTCTGCATGCTGAAGTTCCGTTTGATGTACAACAAAAGTTAAAGAATTTTTTTATTGACTTTTTTTAATCGAATATATAATGCTATTTTCTTTTCCATGTTATCTTTAATGCATGGAAAAAATAACAATAGTACTGAGTTGGAATGTATTTGAACTAAAACAAAATTGAAGAAAAGGTCTGCTGTACAATTAAACATTTCTCAGCATACTTGTGAGAGAAAAAAAAACTCAGCTTTGCTGTTTTGAGCTTATGGAATCTCAACTCTGAGTATGGTTGCACTCGCAGGTGGTTTGGATCTGCTTGTAGTTTGTAGTCTAGAATCTTTTGTTTTTATCTTAGGAGTGTGCCATTATGTTGATCAGGTTGCCGAATTTCTTGGTGGTATGAACTGGGCATTGCTCATTGCTCAGATATGCCAACCTCATCCAAATGCATTACCCACTACCCAGTATGTTGGTGTCTCGCTTCTTCAGGGTTTGTACTCAATGGCGCTGGTCAAACACGGTTATGCTCTGTGATATTGCAGAAGGATCTATTGAACTGGGATCCCAGAAGATATCTCAAGGACAGGTTCCACTTGATGCCCAACAATACTCCCGCCTAACCTTGCATAAATCTTGGCTACAATGTTTGGTTGGGTAAGTTGCGGATAATGACGGAAGAGTTTCAGAGGGGACTTGAGATATGTGATGTTTGACCGATATGCTTACTCTCAGTGTATACTAAATATTTCTCCCGAATGTCAGAAATTATGTTCACAAACTACAGGCAGTTGCTGCGAATAAGTCTGATTGGAAGGCACTATTTGAGCCTTATCCTTTCTCTGAAGTGTACGAAAAATAGTTCTGCAACAAATGATGATGCCTATGGAAATGGAAAGGCTGGGTAGAGTCTCGTATACGGCAGCTCACATTGAAAGTGGAATACTCTGTTTAGATTGAAAGAGATACTTTCAACATGCTTCAGTGCCATCCACATCCAGGTAACTTTTCAGATGAATCCAAACCGTTTCACCGCTGTTACTGCAAGGGGCTGCAGCGTAAGCAAGGAGACCGAGCAATTTGATATAAGGTTGACTTTTGAGGAATTTAAGCATTTTGTTGGCTTGTACACGCTTTAGAAGCCCGGGATGGAGATAAATGTAACTTATGTAAAGGGTTGAAAAATCTATATTAAATTACTCAGTTATACTCGACCAATACGAATTTACTTCATACGTGAGCATGGAAGTAGGCCCTGCATGTATTGTTGGTCGGTGTCTACATATTTTGTATGTGGGTACTGGGCAATGAAGAACATTGACTTGATAGGTTTAGACAATATTAGATAATCTCATGTATTTGTATATTAGATAATCTCATGTATTTGTAATTAAACATGTTGAGAAGATTTATCTTAGCTATTGAGTCAAGTAATTTGGAATAATGTTACAACTTTCCAGTACATGATATGTAGGGCAATGTTTGACATTAATGGAATCATCTTCAGATCAAGGCATCATGGGCTTATGCTGTTGCTATAATGTAGAAATTTATCTGAGTTATAGAAAATTTCAGTCAAGAATGTAGATTAAATACTTGTTCATGAGTTAGACAATTTAAGTTAAGAACTTAGATTAAATACCGTATAATTAGGAGTACGACAAGTCAAATTGATACATCGTGATTTGATGTCTTAGTAATGCAATACTTTAGATGACAAGCTGATGGAATCATCTTCAAATCAAGGCATCATGGGCTTATGCTGCTGCTATAATGTAGAAATTTGTCTGAGTTATAAACAATTTCAGTCAAGAATACTTGTTCATGAGTTAGACAATTTCAGTCAAGAACTTGGATTAAATACCGTATAATTAGGAGTACGACAAGTCAAATTGGTACATCATGATTTGATGTCTTAGTAATGCAATACTTTAGATGACAAGCTGATGGAATCATCTTCAGATCAAGGCATCATGGGCTTATGCTGCTGCTATAATGTAGAAATTTATCTGAGTTATAGACAATTTCAGTCAAGAATACTTGTTCATGAGTTAGACAATTTCAGTCAAGAATACTTGTTCATGAGTTAGACAATTTCAGTCAAGAACTTAGATTAAATACCGTATAATTAGGAGTACGACAAGTCAAATTGGTACATCGTGATTTGATGTCTTAGTAATGCAATACTTTAGATGACAAGCTGATGGAATCATCTTCAGATCAAAGCATCATGGGCTTATGCTGCTGCTATAATGTAGAAATTTGTCTGAGTTATAGACAATTTCAGTCAAGAATACTTGTTCACGAGTCAGACAATTTCAGTCAAGAACTTAGATTAAATACCGTATAATTAGGAGTACGACAAGTCAAATTGGTACATCATGATTTGATGTCTTAGTAATGCAATACTTTAGATGACAAGCTGATGGAATCATCTTCAGATCAAGGCATCATGGGCTTATGCTGCTGCTATAATGTAGAAATTTGTCTGAGTTATAGACAATTTCAGTCAAGAATACTTGTTCATGAGTTAGACAATTTCAGTCAAGAATACTTGTTCATGAGTTAGACAATTTCAGTCAAGAACTTAGATTAAATACCGTATAATTAGGAGTACGACAAGTCAAATTGGTACATCGTGATTTGATGTCTTAGTAATGCAATACTTTAGATGACAAGCTGATGGAATCATCTTCAGATCAAGGCATCATGGGCTTATGCTGCTCCTATAATGTAGAAATTTGTCTGAGTTATAGACAATTTCTGTCAAGAATACTTGTTCATGAGTTAGACAATTTCAGTCAATAACTTAGATTAAATACTGTATAATTAGGAGTACGACAAGTCAAATTGGTACATCGTGATTTGATGTCTTAGTAATGCAATACTTTAGATGACAAGCTGATCACTGGTGTTTTCAAAGTAAAAGATTCTTTTTTTTTCTAGGTGAATGAATTGAATTTTTAACTTTTTAGAATAAATTACTGCCAGAAAATGTCACGAATTTTGTTTTTATTTGGCATGGAAAATATGTCCACCCACAATAATATAAATCCACCTCAAGTATACATATAAAATTTATTACACAGTCATATTTCTCCCATTGAACATGCTCTTGTTTTATACTTTCATTATGCTAACCATCATATTATTTCCCTGCTGGTATGATGAAAGAGACTAAAGCGGGCTATAATGTGTTCTAGGAAGTGCACGGAGAATTTGATAAGAATTTGGACAAACACTGTGAATTGGGAAGAGGAGTTGCGGAGGAAGAGGATGACGGTGAAGATATATCTGGAACACAAACGAGAAGAATAATCAAAATAGAAAAGGAAGGACTGATGGAAGAAATGCGTGAAATTTATTCGGCACTTATCTTTCGCCATCAGAGAATTTTGATATCTCATTCACTTTTTTATTAAGGAAAAAATGGTCGTTATTTGTTGTCATAGTTTTAAGGAAAACTTGACAGTTAATTCCGTTCCTCGTGACTCATTTAGTGTCCGATATATCAAACGCCATTTTTAAAAGGAGAAGGCTTACGTGCAACGCACGTGTTGCTTACTAGTAATAAAGAAAATAGCGAACAACTCTAGTTAGCAAAAGAATCAATGAAAAAGAGACAAAGACATGTATGATACTATGTTACATGTTGACAAGAGTTCTCTTCAAAGAGTTGGAAAGAGTCGGACCGTCCGGTGTTAGTTAGTCCTCTGTAATTCACAACCAATCAAGCATGAGAGTAAACACGAAAACAAATAAATTGTTAATCCTTCATGTTTCATCATGAAGGAACGACTCCACCAAGCGTTGATATTGAGCCGGCTATAGTAAATGAAGGGTTGAAGCTCCAGCTATAGTTACTAACTTACTATAGCTTCTTATCCGTTTTAGCAATTGTCAAATAAGCATGTGACAAAGAGAATGCCTGGGAGAGTATTTTAAAACAAATCATTTGGGTTATATTAAATTTTGCTCGCCTTCAATTTCATCTCTTTTATTCATGTACTAGGCCATACCCCACGCAAAAGCGTCGGGCTTTGTACCATATCATGATTTAAAATTTAGACATCATAACAACCTAATAACTAAACTTCAACTAATACAAATGATCCTATTTCAAAAAAAAAAAGAAAAGAAAAAAAATTAATACAAATGATACATAATATGAACTTTATTTCAAATAATGAAAATTTATAGAGCTCTAAATTTTTTATGTTTGGTACATCTCCATTATAATGTCATGAAGCCAACACTTTTCTTTTAAAATGGGAATTGGTTCAGATATTTTTACATTTTCTTTTCTTATCTGAAGATATACAATTTTAATTCTTCTAAAAAATTGTAGACATCAGTGAATGTTGTAGTAATCTTATTTGAAATAAAAAAATAAGAAAAGTTTCTACACATTAAAATTTGTATATAACTTTCTAATGCAAATGGCTTATTTTAATGCTCGATTTGTTCATCTTCTTTTTAAACATAAGTGAAACCATTTCGTCATTTTACTTAGCAATTTTTCATAATAGTGAGATTGAAAAACAAATTAGTTAAAGAAGATTCTAATAATATTTTTATATAATAAGTAGAATGGCTTCTAAAGTTTATGTGCCTATATTTCTTATATTTATTAAACTTATTATAATATTATCATACACAATATACATCATTATAAAATAAATTTAATATTTACATCATAAGATCTAGCAACCTTATGAGAATTTTTTAACATAAAATTAAGCAGGATAAAAATTGAGGAAGTTAGGATGGACTAATTAGTGAGGCGAATTTCTAAAAAATATATATGATGTCATTTACATACATGTAGATGCACAAATTCATGCAACATATGTTTTTAAGAATATCGATTATTATAATTTTATTTTCATAAATATTTAATTTAAATATGTCGTCATCATTTATTTTTTATAGTTTCAACTATAAAATACTATGCATCAACCAAACATTGACAGAAGAAAAATCATTTTTAAATAATAATAAAAATTACTACTAAAGCTCATGTACTAATAATACTTTTACATTAATTATGCTATTATCATATACATTTTTTTTACTAACATATAAAAATAATATTCAAGTCATACAAAATCATTTATATTATTACATAAAATGAAAATAAAATTTTATATTCCGACGGATGTGTTATATCAAAAAAATCATAAACGTGGTTTTTACTTTTAAAAGATTTGTGAATTTTCTATTATCATATGTATTTTACACTAAGATGTCAAATATATTTATATTCAGGTTATAAAAATCAAACATGATTATTCAATGTTAATTTACCATTTTGATATTAAAATGCGTATTGATTGCTCATGAGTTACAAACTAAATTAGTAACCTTCAAATCATAATGACAAAACAATATGTAAGCTCTGCTCATGGTCTTTTCTTTCTTAAAGTTTGGAACACTAAATGTGAGGTGAGTAAGTATGTAAGTTTGACTGGGATAGTGCTGGCATGCGGAGTTTGCAGTTTGAACGTACACTTACAATGGGCCTTACTACCTCACATGGTAAGGCACAAATGTAATGAACACCCTCTCACCCTCACATATTTTACTCGCGAAGACCATTCATATGCGCATTAATGTGAGATTTGCGATATGGGAATAGACACAAGTTTCTAGGTTTATCACTGTGGCGATTGAACCGAATATCTTCAGATTGCATGCATCCGCGAGGCTGACGTGAAGGCAAGAGCAAGCTCCCTTTTTTGTTATCAAACATTAAGTCCATGTCCGCCCCCTTTCTCTGAATGAAACTCTGTATTTGTGGTGCCCGGGAAGTAATTCTAATTACTATGGGATTGCTTTTGTATGCCACTCGTGCAATTTTAAGTTGCACACAAGACGTTTCTTTTTTTAATCATCAATGTGTTCGTCAATCGGATAACCTAAATGTTATAATGGATGGTGCGCAGAGCGAGACAAGAACGATAAAAGAGATCAAAAGTTTGAACACGAATTTTAGGTGGTTCAATAACGAATTTGTTAGCTACTTTCATGGGACAAAAAGTGATGTTTATTACTCATGGGAAAAACCTGATAATATAAAAAATAATTCACCCCACTATACTAGCTAGATGGTTACAACTTAAATAGAACAAGAAAATCCTAAATTACAGCGTAAAACTATCGAAAATCAGCCCAGGCTCAATCATGCTCGAGAACATGTCTACTTGTGCGAGCACATGTATGCTCGTGGGAGTTCCTGCACAACTCCAGAATTTCTGACTTACTGCAATTGGTCTCCTTTCCTCTCCAAACCTGTTGATTTGAGATTTTGATTCAAGGCGTCCCAAAAAAAATCTCCACCTTGCCTTGAATCATCCAAGCAACCAGAACTGTAAACACCCCGATGACACGATTTCTTACGTGTATACGCAAGTGCACGATCAAGTAGTAAAAGTGGAGTATTTTACGACTCCGAGTATCGAACCCAAGGGAAATAGACGACTACTAGCTAATTAAGAATAAATTAGAAGATACCTAAGTAACCGGTAAGAAGTGGTTTGAGTTTGAATGTTCGTCGCCCACAAACAAGCGACTAAATAAAATGAATGTAGAGACAATATTTCTGTATTTTTTCAATTAAGAGAATTTAATCAAAGTATGGAGAAAACTAGGCGATCTATGAATCACCCAGGGTCTTTAGACAGTTCCGGAATTTGTATTGAATCACGTTACGCACTAACTGATTATGCCGGGTAATAGCACTTACAATCTTCTGTCGATCTCATGTAATTTTACGTAACAATTTACTTTGGGTCCTGTCGGTCCACCTCCATCTACCGTTACGTTCTAGCTGGCTAGTCAACTTCGTTCACCGGGTCCTGTCGGTCCACCGATTCACTCACCTAACTAGTTCAACCGAATCTACCCACACATGACTACTCCTATTCATCTCACCTATCGGTCTCAATGATTCGGGAATAAAAACATGATCTTATTCGTAACCGGGTTAAGTCTCTGTCGAGCACCCACCTAGTTCACTAACAACTCCGGTTCGCGACTCCCTTGTTGCTAAGAATTAAACCTAGATCATGATTTCTAATCAATTAGTTTGTAACTTTAAGCTATGAATTCAACTAGTTCATCATCTTCATCTAACATGGTCATTCCATTCATCACTAAAACGTGTCAATAGCCTTAGCTTACGGATTCACAATACAAGATGAAGAATAATAAACATTAATTGGATCAAACGCATGAATCAATCAACAAAATCCGGAAAACAAGTCTAAGTCATAACCCTAGGCTCTCCATAGAGCCTAACAAAGAAATTAGCTACTCATTGTTATGCCAAAATCACAAGTATTCTCCATAGAATGATAAAGAGAGGGTAAGAGAAGAATCAAACGATGAAATCGCCAAAGCTTTGGCGAATCCGTGCAATCCCCAAGCTCCTAGCTGCTCTCCAATGGCTCCCGTACGTGAATCCTCCCATTAGGTCTTCTCTGCCCGTTTTTTACCAGCTGGGCACGATTTTTTATGTTATTTGGTCGAAATTGCACTTCAGCCCCTCTACTTTGTAATTCCCGGACAGAATTATTTGCTGATTTTGCGCGGGCTGTATCTCCCTCATACGGACTCGTCTTCGGGCCTACCATATACCGTTGGAAAGCTACGGATGTCTACTTTCCAATGCCGCAAGCCTTGCTTCAAAATTCTTTGTAGATTTTCCTGGGCATCGAAAAGAGTGCAGGCTGGTCCTGTGTGACTTTTCCAACTTTTCTTCGTTTGTGCATCTCCTTTTCTCCTCTTCATCTAGCTCCATTCCAAGCATATCCAAGCATCTCATGAGCTCCATTGCACCTATTTTACCTGAGATACACAACACTAAACAACCCGTGCAATTATCATAGCAAATATGAGAGAAAACATGCACAAATAAGCTAGAAACACAACTTTTCACTCTTAGGCTTAGAAATAGTCAAATTCACATATTTGTGCAAATATAACATATAAATCATGTGAAATAAGCCTATTACAAGTAATATGGAAGTATAAAGATAACTCCTGAAAGAGAGTTATCAAATACCCCCACACTTACCTTTTGCTCGTCCCGAGCAAAACCACTATTTACTAGCCGACTCAAGACGCAAACGACACAAGACTCGACAATGCAACAATATGATGCAAATGCAAACTACGACTCGATCCTACACAAACACATATATACACAAAACACACTTTTTATCTTTTTGGTTGAGATCGGGCAATCTCCATTGGCTTAAATCGGGTATCATGAAGTGATGAGAATCCTAGGAACAAAGCATGAGTTGAAACTAAATTCGACAACGAGACTCTCCCCTAGTTAGTATAGAAAGCCTAACTTTACTAAGTACAAGAGTACGCTACCTCTTCGCGTGTGCCACGAAATAAGAGACTACGCTAGGCAAAGCCACATCCAAGGTCCGAGCTCCTAAGCCGCTAACGGTTTTCACATGATGAGGCTTAGGGACATAAAGATAATCTCGTCGAAATAAAGTCCTAAGCGTCACATTCTCACATCAAATCCCACATCTCACACACCCTCACCACGATGATAGGAACCAAAACCCAAAGCTCACCACCTCCGGCCCTCAATTACCTCAAACCCCGGTACACTAGTGATCTCCGTGGCCATCGTCGTTCGTCGTGCATGAAACGTGAACCGTCGTCGTCAACGTAGCTCCACCACTCGTTCCAATTCAATTCCAACTCAACTTTATTTCATCTCTCCTTTTTCTTTTTCTCTCATTTTCTTTTTTCTTTTTGTTTTCTTTTTTTTCTTTTTTTTCACCATTCTCTCAAAATACCTTCAAAATCCAACAATAATATCCGAGTGGTCTTCAAATACTAATCAAATATGCTAGGAGAAGGAAACACGTAAATTGATGAATGAATTATCACATAAAATATCATCTCCTCCTAACTCAATCAAAGTCCATGTCAAGTCCAAGCTGCAAAATCAATGAAGTACATGTGTGGGAGTGGAGTCGTCGCAAGCTCACTCTCAATATCCGAAGTCAAAAGTCGACACCCCCACACTCGAATGTCACCACGTCCCCTCTCAAGTAGTCCCGAAGATGAATGTATCTCGTGCCTAATCCAACCGATCCTCCTACACCAAAGTAATCAAAACCGGTACCTAGCACGATCCACCAATTAAGTTCACCCAACCCAATTTCGTGTGTATTAGATTCATGCACTCACGGCTCTCCACAACTGTGTCCATGATGTAATGGCATGGAACACCGCCACACCGAAGTGCGCAAGCCTACTCACTCACCCTCGCATCCCCTCATAGATAATTAATGAAGTGCAAGCGAGATGTAGAACTCAACGAATTGTATAATCACTCCCTCATCGAACCCCCTCAACTACACAACCCCCTCGTGACGCACTAAAGTGGTGATTCTAATCAATTTGTGATGAAGGCCAAGAATCGTCACCCTAGGTCCGAAGGCTAGCAAAGAATCCAAGGTTCAAATTGGGGCGTCTAATGGTCCTACAAGGTGAGTTCTAAAAGCAGTGAGTGCTCTAATACACGTCCTCGCACAGCTGTTTCGTGTGCCACTACGAGGCGGGTTGGCGACTACCTAAGACGTACACATGGATGTTCGGCTTGTTTAGCTCACACCTAGCTCAGCTCTTGTAAGAAAATAGACACACACTTTGAGTTCGAAAATCACGTAAGTGTTAAAAATAGGTAGACACTCCCGTAAAGAAAGTCTCTCTATACCTACTAGGGGGGACTCACGTCGTCACTCTCGGTCGCAAATCATGCTCTACGCCTAAAGTCCTCACACTTCGCGATTTTTCAAATTTTAGCCTCTTTCGATTGCCCTTTTCTCAAAATTTTCTCTTTTTAATATTTTTTTTTTTCAATTTTCTACTTTTTTTGATATAATTCCTACACTACATGCAAGCCGACACGAACGAAACTACACAAGACATTCGATAGGGTAGGTAGACTCAAATAAGAAAACGTGCAATATTAAACACAAACACAAACAAGTATATACACGACTAACAAATCACAATACGATATACCATCACAATATCACGACACGGACTACAAAATTAGACACAATACGACACGAACAACTATATGCAGACATGGCGATGCAAACACTGACTGGCTAGTCAAGACTAAAACTCCCCCCACACTTGACTGCTTCGTTGTCCTCAACGAATTTAGAGATCAACCAAGAAGACTCAGCATGTCTAATGTGAGGGGCGGTGAACCTACTCGGAGTCAAATTCACGGCACAAGACGGTAGCTACAATAAATTTAGAGATAATTCAAGCTACGTGCACGTGAACGAGTTGTGTGTACCGAAATTAAGCAAGTACTCAAGTAATTCCCTAGAATTCTAAAAATAAAATCCTAGAGCAAGTACGATGTGCCTAAACGGTAAGTAAAGAGAGAGACAAGAAACTCACAACCGACACAAGGTCGGGGACGAAATCCGATAGGTGCTGACTGATTTAGCAAGAACAATCCCCAAGCAAACATTGTGCGCATCAATGCTAACTCCCTTGCGGTCGAGTGTGTGAAACACACCGGGGTCGATTGATCTTGTTGCTGCTGACGAAAAGAGAACGAAGAATCCCCGAACTCGTTATGTGAGTTCCCTCGCGGTCGAGTGCGCAAGTAGCACACCGGGGTCGATTGCTTCGTCAAATTTTCCTCCAATCTTTAATCCATCATGCCGCTTCTAAAGTTTTCATT
This sequence comes from Linanthus parryae, assembly GCA_023055425.1. Taxonomy (NCBI): domain Eukaryota; kingdom Viridiplantae; phylum Streptophyta; class Magnoliopsida; order Ericales; family Polemoniaceae; genus Linanthus; species Linanthus parryae. The sequence continues at coordinate 4,773,853 of JALGPY010000008.1, read as the reverse complement.
GTTAATCATATGGTTGAACTTAGAGCTTATGATGAATCAAGTTTTTCTGTCAGTAGCACCACATAGACTTTACGGCCAACACCACCAGTTTAATAAACTGGTCCAGATTACTCCATTAATCAACCAAACCATCACAAACATCCGCCACTCGACCATTTTCCTAACATTTAAACCAGTTCACCCAATAACACACCACCTCCCAAACCATCAGACCTTGAATCATCATCACCTCCATACCTTAAACATGACCCAATTCCTAACACCCAACTTCAATAACAACCTGCCTCTTTCAACCATAGCCACTGTTTTATACTCACCAAAATTCACCAACTCAATGCTAGTACACAGACCATTTCACCCCACCATCACCATGTTCACCATATGCTGCTTCAAATTGAAGTCGTGGCTGGGGTCGTTTCCAGTTTCACTGGTAAGGGTTTGGGTGCCAATTCGTGACTGAGAAGAAGGTTGTGGCCAGAATTGGAGGTTTGGGGGTTGTTGCTCTGGGTTCTGTGTTGTTTCAGTCGACGGGAAACAGAGAAGGATTGGCGCTTTTGGCGTTGGAGATAAGATTTGCGTGGTTCTGTTCGAACTCGGTCGTGCTCATCTGGTTTGGCCGAGCTTTTGGCCGGCTTCAATGGCCGACGAGCAAGGCAGCTAGGCGGCGGAGTTCAGGGATTGTTCAGGTGGGTTTCTTGTTTGCAATTCGCGGCAGAGAGATAGAGATAGGGATTCGGATCTGGGGTCTGGGTTGTTGGTCGCGGTGGTGGCCCAGAGGGCGGCGGCTGCGTGGTTGAGATTGGCGGGGCGGCTGCGTGAAAGCTGTCGGGTGGGAGAGAAAACGGGCTGCTGCTGCGGTCTCTGTGGTCGCCGGAGTGAAGAGAAGCCGTTGAAGTTGAGAGCCGGCCGGAAACACGACGGGGAAACCACCAATAATCGCCGGAAATTGGGTCGGGGAGAGCTGCAATCGATTGATATGTGACGGAGGTTTTTGGTTGAAAGGGGAAGAACACCACTGGTATACCCCCGATTATATGAAAAATTTGACCCAATTTCCTTCTTTACCCTCAAAAAGACATTGATTTCCCCTTTTTACCCCTGTTCGTGCGAACAAATATTTGTTCGCACGAACACTGTTCCTGTGAGCACATTCTCGCGTTCTTAATATCCAGCAGCAAGTTTTTGGCTTCCTTTTGCTCCTGCGAACACAGGGGGTGTTCCTGCGAACACCCCTGACTCCAACTTCAATTTTTTTTTTTTTTTTTTTTTTTTTTTTTTTTTTTGTCTTCTAGATTACGTCTCCGGACTCTGATGCACGCATATTACATACCGTCGGAAAGCTCGTTTCGCGCACGTTCTGATTTCGCAATAGTGACTTCAAATATTCCGGAGTAAACTTCAGAATTCCTGACCTCAAATTTCGTGATCATTATGTCGCTTTCTCGGTTTTTCTGCGTTTCATCTTTTCACGCATCAAGAAGGGGAGTCCGGACCGCGTCTTCACCCTGTAACCTGTAGAGACTCATTTCAAACATTAGATTCTCACTCTCTCGCCTCTCAGATAAACTATATAATATGAAGAACACACACGACATTATTTAAAACACACTATCTATACTAAAGCATAAAAGTACGTTGGGTTGCCTCCCAACAAGCGCCTGTAATTTACGGTCGACGGCCCGACCCAGTTACCTCTGCCACCTCACGAGGGTGGTCTGGCACATTGTGCCGCTTCCAGCTTAGCTTTTCTGTGTTGGATTTGAAGCACTGCTTCGTGTGCGTGCACCGCTGATGGCTTATTTCTTTCCCAGTAATCAGGTGGATCTCGTTGCGACAACTCTGGGATTTGGCGCTTCACTTGTACAGCAAATGGCACACCTGGTTGATACTCCCATGAACACTGGGGTGACGGTTTGAAGACCCGAAAAGTCTCCATGTCATCGTGTACCCTCATAATTAGTTCTCCATTCTCTACGTCAATGAGAGTACGACCAGTCGCCAAGAATGGCCTGCCTAGAATTAGCGGAACATCACCTACTGGCATATCCAATATAACAAAATCAGCCGGAATGATCAGACTTCCGACCCTCACTAGCACATCTTTAACCATCCCACATGCTTTCTTGGACGACTTGTCTGCAAATTGGAGTGTTATCCAGGTTTTTGGGGGCTCCCCCACACCTAACTTTTTGAATACCGACAACGGCATCAAATTCACGCTCGCTCCCAGATCACAGAGAGCTCTTCCAGTGTAGGAATCACCCAATGTAGCCTCAATGACAAAGCTACCTGGATCCTTCTTTTTCTTAGGTAACCCATGCAAAACACATGAACTAACCTGTTCATTTAAGTTTACTCTTTGAAATTCATCCACCCCTTTCTTTCCAAGAACTGCATCTTTAATAAATCGAGCATACTTAGGCATCTTTTGAAGTGCCTCAATCAATGGGATATTGATATGCAGTTTAGAGAAGACATTCAAAAAGCGCTTGTATTCCTCAGAATCATCCTTCTTCCTAGTACGTAACGGAAATGGTAGTTCTGAAGAAGAAGGAGAAGATGGAAGTGGTACCTCGGTAGATTTCTCTGCATCCTGGTGAATCATGCCCTTTGATTGGGGGATCATGACAGGTGTCTTCTCAGAATCGAAGACTTCATGTTCCTTCGCCTTTGAGGCTTCAGCTCTGGCATGACTCGGATATGGAGGATCTGTAAGTGCAATACCACTTCGAGTGGTGATGGCTTGAGCCTGTCCCTCTGATGTGTCAACAATGCTACTCAGTGCCCTTTGTTCAAGTTGTTCCTTTAGATCTTTTATTTCTGCTTGAGCAACTTGGAGTGCGATTGCTACAGAGCTGACCTGTGTGGACATGTCTGCCATGTGCTGAGCCATCGTCTTTATTATCCCTGTCATATCGGTCAACTCTAATGGTGGTACTGGCTGGTGCGGATGCATCTCTGGACCATTTGCTTCATGCACTACCTCTACCGCATTCACCTGAACAGTGTTATAAGCCATCTTTTCATCTCTTACCAGTTCCATGTGCCTGTACTGGTAATCCATGCTCTCTTCTTGCTGAACCAAGCATCTCATCAATGCATATGCCCCTTCATGATCACAGTTAAATAAGAAGTTTCCCCCAGCTTCTATATCCATCTTGTCTCTATTGGGCTGTCCAAGTGAATCATAGAAGACCTGGATTAACTGTCGCTTGTCAATACCATGGTTGGGACATTTACGTAGCAAATGATTGAAGCGCTCCCATGCTTTGACAAGTGATTCATCCTGCTTTTGCCTGAACATCCAGATCTCATTCTGAAGCTGAATCACACGTGAAATAGGATAGAACTTACTCATGAACTGTGCGACACACTCTTCCCACGTTTTGATTGAACATGATGGCAATGAATCCAGCCAATCCATAGCAGCTCCCTTGAGGCAATGAGGGAAGAGCATCAGTTTTATTGATTCGGAAGTGACCCCACTATAACGGATTAGCCCACAGTGGCTCTGAAATCTCCCAATGAATGCATGTGGGTCTTCCTCGGCTGTCCCAGCAAAAGTGCACTGATCCTGAGCAAATTGAATTGTTCCCAGCTTGAGACAGAAGGTTTCTGCCTGAATTGGTGGCACCACAATTGCTGGTTCCCTTCCTTTAAGATCCGCCTCAAATGCCTGGATTATTGCTTTCCCTGATCGATTATATGGCATTGAGGTCGGGCGCGGTATAGATGTTGCTGCCAGTGCTTTCTCTACAGCTTCAGCCACCAAAGCTTGTAGCTGCTCTGTGGTGAGGCTAATCTGCCCTTGTCCTTCCGCCATCGCTACCTGAGAAAACAGCACTAGCACACCCGTGAGGTAAACAGATAGTAACAAAAAGAAAATAAAAGAAGTATCCTAAATTAATTTTTAACTAAACTAATAAACCGTTTAATTCCCCGGCAACGGCGCCAAAAACTTGACACGATTTCTTACGTGTATACGCAAGTGCACGATCAAGTAGTAAAAGTGGAGTATTTTACGACTCCGAGTATCGAACCCAAGGGAAATAGACGACTACTAGCTAATTAAGAATAAATTAGAAGATACCTAAGTAACCGGTAAGAAGTGGTTTGAGTTTGAATGTTCGTCGCCCACAAACAAGCGACTAAATAAAATGAATGTAGAGACAATATTTCTGTATTTTTTCAATTAAGAGAATTTAATCAAAGTATGGAGAAAACTAGGCGATCTATGAATCACCCAGGGTCTTTAGACAGTTCCGGAATTTGTATTGAATCACGTTACGCACTAACTGATTATGCCGGGTAATAGCACTTACAATCTTCTGTCGATCTCATGTAATTTTACGTAACAATTTACTTTGGGTCCTGTCGGTCCACCTCCATCTACCGTTACGTTCTAGCTGGCTAGTCAACTTCGTTCACCGGGTCCTGTCGGTCCACCGATTCACTCACCTAACTAGTTCAACCGAATCTACCCACACATGACTACTCCTATTCATCTCACCTATCGGTCTCAATGATTCGGGAATAAAAACATGATCTTATTCGTAACCGGGTTAAGTCTCTGTCGAGCACCCACCTAGTTCACTAACAACTCCGGTTCGCGACTCCCTTGTTGCTAAGAATTAAACCTAGATCATGATTTCTAATCAATTAGTTTGTAACTTTAAGCTATGAATTCAACTAGTTCATCATCTTCATCTAACATGGTCATTCCATTCATCACTAAAACGTGTCAATAGCCTTAGCTTACGGATTCACAATACAAGATGAAGAATAATAAACATTAATTGGATCAAACGCATGAATCAATCAACAAAATCCGGAAAACAAGTCTAAGTCATAACCCTAGGCTCTCCATAGAGCCTAACAAAGAAATTAGCTACTCATTGTTATGCCAAAATCACAAGTATTCTCCATAGAATGATAAAGAGAGGGTAAGAGAAGAATCAAACGATGAAATCGCCAAAGCTTTGGCGAATCCGTGCAATCCCCAAGCTCCTAGCTGCTCTCCAATGGCTCCCGTACGTGAATCCTCCCATTAGGTCTTCTCTGCCCGTTTTTTACCAGCTGGGCACGATTTTTTATGTTATTTGGTCGAAATTGCACTTCAGCCCCTCTACTTTGTAATTCCCGGACAGAATTATTTGCTGATTTTGCGCGGGCTGTATCTCCCTCATACGGACTCGTCTTCGGGCCTACCATATACCGTTGGAAAGCTACGGATGTCTACTTTCCAATGCCGCAAGCCTTGCTTCAAAATTCTTTGTAGATTTTCATGGGCATCGAAAAGAGTGCAGGCTGGTCCTGTGTGACTTTTCCAACTTTTCTTCGTTTGTGCATCTCCTTTTCTCCTCTTCATCTAGCTCCATTCCAAGCATATCCAAGCATCTCATGAGCTCCATTGCACCTATATTACCTGAGATACACAACACTAAACAACCCGTGCAATTATCATAGCAAATATGAGAGAAAACATGCACAAATAAGCTAGAAACACAACTTTTCACTCTTAGGCTTAGAAATAGTCAAATTCACATATTTGTGCAAATATAACATATAAATCATGTGAAATAAGCCTATTACAAGTAATATGGAAGTATAAAGATAACTCCTGAAAGAGAGTTATCACCCGAAGCAGATATGGATGACCCTTCAACAATGAGTACGCCTCCCAGAACCAGAAAATAATGCAATCTCAGATGCATTACAACAATGCCAGAACCAAATGCACAATGACAAGTGTCAGATGTCACTCCAGACCAGATGCACCAATGACAAGTGCCAAAACAGATATCATGCCAAATGCGCCTGAAATCCTCGGATGCTCCATAACCGGATGCACACAAGAATTAGATCGCGCTAGAACCTAATTTGCCCAGTGCGCTAGATGCTCCGAGACCGGAGCCCAAACAGCCATGAAGGGCTCAAAGACTAGGCCATCCTAGGAAGTCCCTTCACCTAGAGCTAATGTTGCAGATCCAGGTTTCTTCTTGGGACACTCCCATTTCCAGTGGTCTTTCTCGTTACAATAGGCCCAGACGTCCTTAGGTAACCTAGAGCCCACAAATCTTTTGTACTCAACTTTTCTTCCCTTGGTCATCAATCCGGAAATCTGATTGTATGAACCTGTATATGCAGCCTTCTACCGCATATCCCTGGTTTGATGAGCTGGCATACTCTTCTACAGTTACATTATATTTTCCAACAATGAAAGACTATATAAAACCCTCAAAATATGAAGGCAGAGACACCGAGAAGATTGAGGCAACATCATCATCACTCACAATCTCATAACTATTGCGCAACTCAAGCAAAACAGTATTTAACTAATCTAGGTGATCTCTGATATGCATACCTTCATACATGCTCAGACTGAACAATCGTTGCTTCAGCATCAATTTTTAGTTTAGCGACTTCATTATGTAGAGGCTCTCCGATTTCTACTACAAAGCAATTGTGGTCTCCTGATATGCGACTTCAATGATCACACCATCCGCGAGGCACAACATGATCGTTGCGTGCTCCTTCTCCTCCATCGTATCATACGCAGCGGTGGATGTATCTAAGCCCTTCTTATCGGACGCAAACGGCAACCAAAGACCTCGTTGCTTCAACAAAGCACACTTCATGATGTGCCACAGATTGAAATTGTTCCTCCCGGTAAAATTGTCGATCTTGATCGTTGAAAAAAACATCATTCTTGGCAGAAGCTCAAAACCCTAGCTCTAATACCAGTTTTTTATAATGGAGGATAAGCAAAAAGAGACAAGAACAATAAAAGAGATTAAAAATTGAACATAGATTCAACGTCGTTCACTAACGAAATCGTTAACTACCTCCAAGGGATAGAAAACATATGTTTATTACTGATGGGATAACCTGATAATACCATAAAATACACCACACCACACTAGGTAGACGAATACGACTTAAATAGACCAAGAAAATCCTAAATTACATCCCCAAATAGTCGAAAATCGCCGCAGGCCCGATCCTGCTCGTGAGTGCATAATTCTACTTTTGGGAGTACATTCTTGCTTGTACGAGCACATGTCTACTCATGTGAGAACATGTCTTCTCGTGCGAGTTCCTACATGGCTCTCGAATTCCTAACTTGCTGCATTTGTCTTTTTTCCCTCCAAACCTTTTGATTTGCTGATTTTAATTCAAGGCATCCCAACACTAAATACTATAATGATAGTATTATTGTTCATTAAAATACGCATACTTTTTAATGTAAGTGTATGGGCTAATCCGCTCGTCACCGATCGGTTTTAAGGTGGAATCATATGGATTTCTACATGTTACCAGAGCCACGACTCACAACTCACATGCTCATCGCCACTCATAGACAAAATATTCGTGTCTAGACCAAAGAATACCACACGTGTGGGGATATGTAAAGAGTCTCGCATCGGACATTCTACTTAAAGAAGAAAAATATATATGTGCATGCGAAAGAAGCCACACGTGACGGGGCGTGTTGAGAAGTCCAACATCATTCGTTCGAGAAAATGGAAAAAACTAAGTAACATTGAGGTTCAGGGTGGAACCCAATGAATTTATAAAATGGGGCATTGTTTTGATAGTAAGAACCGAATACATAACAGTCTTTCACGCTCTCTCTCTTGGTGTCGTGCTCATTTCCTTCATATATTTCTTCCAACTTATTGCGATATCACTGGTACCAGGATGAACATGGCCGTGTTAGCGGGCTTCAATACTCCTTATCACCTCTAGTCAATAGTTGTTTAATAAAAAAAATGATTTCTTATACTTAACTACTTATATATATGCCTCATGAAAGTCCAAGAAATTTCACAAAAAAAGTTATTCATCGCTCTTCAAATAAACAACATACCAAATAAAAATGCGTGAAATACAAGCATGTTTGCACAAGTACGTAAATGTGCTCTGATTACGGTCACATAGGACCAGGGCCGTCCCTAGCTTTTATGGGGCCCTAATCGACTTCTATACTTAAGGCCCTTAGAAATAAATAATATATTATTTTTCATGTAGATCAAGTTATAAAATGCATTAACATATGTATAATTTGAACTCCAATATTTATTTTGACATAACGAGTAATTAAAAATATGAGAGAAATGTTTGTAGTCTGTCAAAATAATAAGACAATGTTCAAATGGGTGCTAGTTTAGTGGTAGAGCGTTTGAAGCCATTGCATGAGGTCCCCGTTCGAACCCGGCTATATGTAATTCTCAAAAAAAGTAATAAGCCATTTTGATAGTTTGTCAAATTATTCATCCCTTCCCCCCTTTCCGTGTCATGTTGAGCAATATCTATGGTGTATGTATTTCTATCTCTTTATTTCTAAATTTATTTGTAAACTTTCACATTTATTTCAACACTTAGGAATTGGAAACAAACATAGTGATCGATATTACCAAAAAGTAGACAGAATGAAGAATTTAGAAGAATGTTTTGTCATGCAGAGTTCATAATTGTATGACGAAAACAATATTTTCACATAGTACACCCATATGTTTGTGAAATTATGAGGCCCTCCCCCAGTGGGGGCCCTAGGCAAGCAAATCGTTTGCCTAAGGGTAGAGACGGGCATGCATAGGACATCATTTATTTTCTTACTGGACCAGGCCTACGCCGTCCTCGACCAACCTGGCTGGGACAATAATCAATAATGCACCTCATCATTTTGTACTGTCACCATTTTTTACAAGGTGTATACAAATAATATTGAGGTGTAAGTGGTACTTGAAGAATGCCAAAATAATTAGATTGAAGAATGGAAAAATTATTAAATTGAAAAATAATTTGAGAAATATAAAGGGAACTTGAAGAATGGAAAAATGATAAACACGACTTTTGACACAAATAATTTAATCATTCAGCTGAAAATATACTCAGTTTCAAAATAAAATACAACCATGTAACGCGAGAATCTGGATAAACTACAGAATATAGATCTTAGTTAATTCCACCGGCGGTAAAGCAAATAAAATTTGGACTCCTGCGAGTTCAAGTAATCATCCATTGTTCTGCCACACGAATGCGTACATTTTATACTCTAATAAAAGTATCGAGTAACAGTATAGTACACAAATATATGAATACACTCTAAAATATGTATACACTTTTTCTTCAGTATTTTTTAGGAGATACAGATTTTAGCTCAAGAGAAACACTATATACGTTCGCTTCCTTAGTGACTAACTACGTGATAGTAGAATCAACAAGTCTTATGTTATCTCATCATTGTGTTCCTCAACTACATGACAATAGTGTTCACTAAAATATGCATACTTTTTAATTTACTATATTTTACAAAAAATACATACTTTGATTCAAGAACAGTACGCAAATTATAATTGAGCACATGCAAGTTCATGTAAATAATCAAATGTTCCTCGAACCGAACATGTACAATTTATACTTGAATAACTGTATTTCACTAAAAATATGTATACACTTCTTCGTCTTCTTCCTCTTCTTCAGTGTATTTTAAGAAAAATATGTATTTTAGTTCAAGAACAACTCAGTTGACTAACTACGTGATTGTGGAACTAATAACTCTTGTTTTTAATCCTCAATGTGTTCCTAAATTGGATGACCTAATGTTATAACAGATGGTGCGCAGAGCAAGACAAGAACAATAAAAGAGATCAAAAGATTGAACACGGATTTAACGTGGTTCACTAATGAATTCGTTAGCTAATTCCATGGGACAGAAATGAATGTTTATTACTGATGGGAGAAATTCGATAATATAAAAAAATAGACCACACTATACTAGGTAGTCGAATACAGCTTAAATAAACCAAGAAAACCCTAAATAACAGCCCAAATTGACGGCAATCGCCCCAGGCCCGACCATGCTCGTGGGAGCAGAATTCTGCTCCTGGGAGCACATTCCTGCTTGTGTGAGCACATGTCTACTAGTGCGAACACATGTATTCTCGTGCGAGTTCCTGCATAGCTCCAGATATTCAGACTTCCTGCAATTGGTCTTCTTGCCCCTCCAAGCCTGGTGATTAGATTATTTGAATTCAAGGCATCCCAACAAATCTCCACCTTACCTTGAATCCTCCCAGAAACCAGAGCCGGAAACAGATTTTCCTCCCCGAAGAAGATATGGATGCCCCTCCAACAACGAGTACGCCTCCTAGAATAAGAAACGAATGCAGTCTCAGATGCACTACAGCAATTCTAGAACTGAATGTACAATGACAGGTGTTAGATGTCACTCCAAACGAGATACACCAATGACAAGTGACAAAACAGATTTCATGCAAACGTGCCCAAAATCCTCAGAATCTCCAAAACTAGATGCACGCAAGAATTAGATCGCACCAGAACCTGATGGGCCCAATGCGCTAGATGCTCCACAACAGGAGCCCGAACAGCCCCGAAGGGCTCAAAGCACTAGGCCATCCTAGGAAGTCATTTCACCTTCAAATAATGTTGCAGATAATATTTTATTATTGGGACACTCCCTTATCCAATGGCCTTTCTCCTTGCAGTAGGCACAAACTTTCTTCGGTAACCTAGAGCCTACAAATCTTTAGTACGTCTTACCTTTTCTTCCCATGGCCATCAATTCGGAAGTCTTATTGTATGAACCTGTATATGTAGTCTTTTAACACATATCCCCGGTGTGAAGAGCTGACATAACCTCTTCTACGGTTACAGTATCTTTTTCAACAATTAAAGAATATACAAAACCCTCTTACTACATATTTTAGCTAGTAAGCAAATTATTATTGGACACATGTAAGTTCAAGTAAATCATCAACTGTTCCTCGAGCCGAACATGTACAATTTATACTCGAATAATAGTATTTCACTAAAATAAGTACACAATTCTTCTTCTTTAGTGTATTTAAGACAAATACGTATTTTAGTTCAAGAGGAACTCTGTTGACTAGCTACGTGATTGCGGAATCAACAACTCTTGTTTTTAATCCTCAATGTGTTCCTGAACTGGATGACCTAAATGTTATAACGGATGGTGCGTAGAGTGAGGAAAGAACAATATAAGATATCAAGAGATTTAACATGGATTCAAAGTGGTTCACTAACGAATTTGTTAGCTACTTCCACATGATAGAAAATTGATGTTTATTACTGATGGTAGAAACCCGATAATATCAAAAGATACACCACACTTGTGTGTAACTATAGATATACACAAGGATGAAAAATTACATAAAGATAAATAAAAAAATCTATAAACGCAAATTTTTAAGCAACATGTGATATGGCGGTATGAACCCCCCGTATATCATTAATAGAATACAGACTCTTAACCCGTAGAAGTTGTTGTGGAGCATAATTTTTTTATAAAATATGCTAAACTGAAATATCATAATTGAGTACGATAGAAGTTCATTGTATCAAATTACATCACAAAAAAGGAGGATAAGCAAAACGTACACCTCCAACGATGTATTATCAACTATATTAAGCATACATATTCTCATCACAAGTAACAACCCATCATCAACAGTTAGCATAAATTCGTCATACATATTCAAATATATGACACCAAGGTCTAAAAAATTAATATTATGGCATGCCATCATAATGGAGCAATTCTATCCAGTCCTCGCCCAACTGCTTGAGACAATAATAATTTATTTCTCGAATGCACCTCATCGTCTTGTATTGTCACAAAGTTCTACAATGTGTATATAAATAATATTGGGGGTGTATGTTGTACTTGGAAAAATGATTTGATTGCAAAATAATTTGAGCAATATACAGGGAATTTGAAGAGTGGCAATAGACACAATTTTCGGGCGCAAATAATTTAATCATTCAATTGCAAACAGACTCAGTTTCAAAATGAAAATACAAAACTATGCTATATGGATCCTTGTTAATTCCACTCCAGGTAAGAAAATTAAATTTGGAACCTTGCGAGTTCAAGTAATCATCCATCACTCTACCACACGAATGCGTACATTTCATACTCTAATAAAAGTATTGAGCAACAGTTTAGTTAAATAATATATGTATACACTCTAAAACATGTATACACTTTTTCTTTAGTATATTTTAGCTCAAAAGAAACACTATAGACGTTCTCTTCCTTAGTGACGAGCTACGTGACAATAGAATCAACAAGTCTTATGTTAACTCATCACTGTGTTCCTCAACTGCATGATTATGACAATAGTGTTCACTAAAATATGCACACTTTTTGGTTTAGTGTATTTTATGAAAAAAAAAATTACTTCGATTCAAGAGCAGTGATGTTCTATACATGTTCACTTGTTGTGTGACTTGAAACGTGAGAGTATAATCAATAAGTTGGAAGTTCCTTTACTGTTTTTCTTTTCTCAGTCAATAAACTGAGGCTGAATTCTGTTTGCACATATTTCACTAGCTTCAGCTAAGATGCATAAAATTATAACACATTAATATTTTGTTACGCTTTATACTAGCAATGTTGTATTTTTCTTAAATTTGAGTCAGAACAAATTGTAGTTGCGCACCTAAAAAGTACTAGCAATTGTTGTAGTTTTGTAACTCTCTGAATTTTTTATGGGGTCAAATTGTAATAAATTAAAATATTGATTAATTTATGTAAGATTCTTGCTCAGCAGTGTTTGCAAACATATGCATAGCAGGGAATGTCAGGAATGCGATTTCAAGTCATTTTGGAAGAAACTAAGCTATTGCTGAGTAAAATGGGGAAAATATATTAGTTTCTTTAAATTGAATTTTTGGCTGTCTTGGCCAATCTGAGATTACTCGGAATTGTGGAGGTTCTTAAAGATTATTTTAAAATGATTGGCAGTGGTGGAATTTTCAGAAAATCTGAATTTCCTCTAATTCTACTTTCTATCATAAATTTATGAATATTGCACATGCAACCCAGTTGCATGAATGCCACTTGACCATCACATTCTGACACCACTCTCATGAGGTGGTAGCAGCTCATCACATCCTTCCCAAACAAGCCAAAAACACTTTGCTTGAACCACTCTCATTCATCATCTTCATCATGTTTTTCATCCATGAAGAACACCACCACCATCACACCACAACACCGCCACCACTTCACCACTCCCGAACTTGATGTGAATGGAAGATCCCCATGGCATGGAGATTAAAGTCCCCCCAATAAATGAATGGATTATGGAGATATATAATCGGGTGAGAGTATCAAAACAACCTAACACGGTAAATTCCCAAATTCTTGTGATTCGCATTGAATTGTTGTAATTAAGCTTTGGATTCACATTCCTCATTTTCAGGCAAACCAGGAGGACCATTTGGAAGCCGTAACTCACCAGAATCTTCCAGGGTCACCGGATTCTGGGTTGTGTTCAGCCGGAGGCGGCCAGAGATGAGGTATAGTCATTTCTTGCTCATTTTTATTCTAATTGTACCGGTGAGATCCCTAGGAAGTATAGAACACCCTAGCCCTGCAAATGTTTCCTCAAACACGTTACAGTGGGTTTATATTCTCTCCATGCATTTTCCCGGCGGGTAAACATGGCTTATTCATGGCCCTATAACTCTCCGTCCAGTTGGTGAAATTGTGAGATTTTTGTTCCTATGTGTTTTTTGCACTTTTCTCTACAATGTTCATGTAGAAATGATCTGCAAATTCATTCTCTAATGGGCCTTGAAATCACCATGTAACTTGTAGCTTTATGATGTTCTTTGAAACCAGGATGTGTGATGAAGTTTTTATACCTACTTTCAATATGCCTATATCGCTTTCATTTCTTAAGAGAACGATTCGTAATTTGGACCTGGTTATTCTCAGTCCTACCTCTACAAGTTATAATTAATTGATTGAATTGAATCAATCTCCAACTACCTCAAATAATTACCCGAAGTTGCTACATTGTTTTCTTGTTAGCCATGTTCTTGATGTGTGAATTTATGTCAAATTGTGTCACCTAATATCTTCTTCATGGATCGATGGGATGACCTGATTTTTATTCTCGTGTGTAGTTGGATGTGAGATCTTCAAATGCATGCTCTGAATGACTCAATCCACCATCTTAATCTCTTGAATATGTCCTGCAAAGTGTAGCCTTGAAACTGTGAAACACACTTAGATTTTCTAGGTGTTAAGCGTGTTTTCTATCCAATTTCGACAATCAATATCCGGAAGTTCAAATATGTTATGCAATCCTTCAACAACCACTTCAAGACCCTGTATCCAAACTTTCCAATATCTTTCTCAACTGATCAGAAACTAGATGGGAAGTTGACTGTTTGAGTCGATTTCACTCTATCTCCGACTTTCAGTTTGTCGTTCTGAATGATCTTTCTAGCCTTCATATTCTTGAGAAAACTGGCTCACAATGTCATTAAAAATTCAAATATCAATTTTGACCTAGTTTGACCTTCTGGAAACCCCAATTTGACTAGACTACATATGAGGGGCAAAATGGTAATTCCACATAAAAAGGTGTATTGAGATCAAATTATTGTCTTGGAGGTATCAAGATGTAAACCATGAATATTTGTTGTCTTTATAAGCATTTTGAGTTAAAATTGATCAAATCAACTGATGGGGGCCTTTATGTAGTTTTGCTACATTGAGGGGCTTAAGTGCAATTAACTAAAAGTTATAGGTTCCAATTTTATGACAACCTGAGAGTGTTTGGAAGGGTCTTTATATATTGTTGAGCATAGTTTAACTCGTTTGGGAATTCAGACACAATTAGGGTCTGTATTGATATGACTTAGTTGTCAGGGGTAAATTAGTAATTTGGGACTAGTTATTCAGTATGACATATGCATATGCATGCTACTTCACTATTGATGACGTGTATTGATAGTATGTATATTTGGAATGTGAAGAAACTGCTGGGATAGAATTAGCTCCGCTGATTAGGAAACTTGGTAGGTATCAGGTAAGCAATTGCATGCTTAATTTCTTTTAAAGAATGATGGTTATTACATATCTATATTAGGTAAGCAAACGAATCATCCTTCATATTTTGCCGGAATATATACAAAATATGTCAGTTGATATTGCTTCCTTGCGCAAAAATAAATTTTGGGTAATTGAATTTGATAAATTTTCTGCCTTATATCTCTGGTTTTGTAAAGAACAATGTGAGTTATTCCTTTTTTTAAAACTCTTTTGAGTATTGGGAATTGAGACATTGCTACTCTTTATTAAAATTTTGTGAGAAAACAACACATATACAACATATTATTTCAAGAATAGGATCAAGAACAAAATGAATCATTCTGATCGAAGTCTTGAATGATCAAATTTGGATTATAATTTCTCTTTTCTTTTTATTTTTTTATGAAAACTGTGGTTTAGCTTACAATTTATTGAAACTTGAGTTGATAAGTTGTATATATATATTCTATAAAAAAATGCCATCGCAGTAAGTATCCATCTGAGTGATATTTAGGGAGAGTTTGGTATGACTTATAAGCAACTTACAAGTCAGTTTTGGATTATGAGTTGAAGTCAACTTTTAAAAAGTGTTTGGTAATTACTTATAAGCTGGAATTTTGGATTTGAACTTATAAGACCATAGTGTAAAAATTAGTATAGAAAAAGTTGGGATTTTGAAACTTAAATTTTTTTAGTGGATTAACTTTTTCACCAATCACAGTCGTTTTTTCCTTCTACTTTTTGTCATGTCCCGTTTTCTTCCAAACGTAAATTTTTTATATAACAGTCTAACAATTTCTCAACAAACAATTTATAAGTGAGAAATACAGAGTGGACTTCAGAATTTAGTTTTACAGGGAATAGCCAATGAAACAGAGAGTAATCATATATGAAAAACACATAATATTTAAAACCATTATAAGATAAAGTTGAAACACACTCCCAAACAGCACTGTGAAGTAAGTGAAGGGGGTAGTAACAGAGGTAGCTAAGTTATATGGCAAACAGACATTTTCCCTGGGAAGCAAGTTTCACAAGTAGAACCAATATTCTTAGCAGGACCACAATTTTCAACATAAAGAGATAAACAGTTAACACAATTAGACAAAACAGAATCAGAAGGATGACCAAGACGAGAGTGCCACAGATGAGACTGAATTCTTTGACCCAAAAAGGCTCGAGGACCATGCTGAAGATAAATAGAAGATATAGGGCATAACCCATTTTTACTGGGACCCTTTAACAGAGTTTCTACAACACAAAATTGAAAGCATCGAGTTTGAAAGGGATCATATTGTGTATATTATAGAGAAGATATAACGGCAGTGAAGCCGGTGTGGTGGTGGCAAGAGCCATTAAGGCTCTGATACCATGAAAGAACCACTAGGGTTCTCAAAGATGAACACATAGAAAACGGCGAAGAAGATGTATATTCACTATATAATAAAAACACAAAGAAAGAGAGATTATATACTACAGCATCAACGACTGTATTTGTACGGTTCCACATCAAACAGAAGGATGTGGATAAGGATTATGCCTAGGATTTATATTTAGATGGGACTGCCTATTTTGCCCTCATAAGGATGGGCTAATACAAGCAGAGGATCAGGGCTTGTGATGGGCTTGATTGGGCTTGTCTTCTAGTCCAGAACTCTGTGATCTTGTTTGGGCTCCGTCTACTAGTCCAATTTGCATTTGGGCTTCTTCCTCTATTACAAATAAGTCGTATCAAACTCACCCTTATACTCTCCATAAGGGTTATGGTTCCCGGGTATGTAATCAGTTGAGTCCTGAGGTGGAGGCCCTTAGTCCGGCCCCAATCCTCGGACTCACCCCATGAACCTCTTTTAGAGCTAAAGGGGCTCCTCTATATGACCCTGAGCAGGTTGGGGAGGCTTTTGATTATCCGTTATAACTTTTCTAATCTATTTCAGGAGAAATCAATGGTAAACTTTAGAGTAATGCATCTAGCTCAGGGGCTAAAAACTAGCTTAGCTCAGACTAGTTTTTAGCTCAAGTCCGGCATGTGCATACGATAAATCTCAACTCCGGCATATTGATTCAAAGAGTTGTTACTGAGTTGATGTTTGAGTTGCGCATCAATGACTTAACTCTTCGCCTCTTACGAATTCATCATGCAAATCAAGTGGATACCCAAGATTTTCTTGAGAACAATCTCATCACTCCTAAGTCAAGTTTCACCCCGTGAGTAGGGCTAAAGTTCATAGTTCATATTCAAATCCTTCTCCTTTTCTCTCCAAGTGGTGGTTATGTTTAAATGTTTCGGATAAGCTGAAGTTTGGTTAGTTAAAACCCACATGTATGTTTCCACTTTGCTGTTGCATTCCACCATTGAAGGAAAAGGACATCTCATGTTCAAGGTAGATTGATGTTTTCTTAATGTCATCTTGCCTAGATATAGCAAGAACCGGTTACATGGATGCATACAACTTTTTCCGCACTTGCAAGTATGGGTTCTGAAACATAACCATTTATGCACCGTGTCACACTCGCCATCTCCCTATAGCCTTTTTATCCAGATAGGGGAATAGCAAGGGGATATAGTGTCCATATCCATCAATAAGGATAGTGCTCAAAGTAGGATAAAGATTGCCCGCCAACCACCTCCGAGGGACTGGAATAATCGTCAGCATTGGGGATTTTGGTGGTGTCATTTCTCGCTCCCACACAACCTCTCTCCTCGTGTTCATGGGCGTTGCTACACTAGTTTTCAAATTCTGTATTTTCCCCCTATTTTGATTGGTATTTTTAGTTTAGCCCCCACAAAAACTACACTACAGCGCCACTGAACTTTCTAAGATCATAATACACTCCTGTTTTTATTTAATTTTTCGTTTTAGCCCCCACTGTGGCGATTTCCTGGATCCGCCCCTGCTAACCGTCTCTTGGGTACTTCAGATGTGAATTCTCTGTTACATCTCTCTTTCTTTTCCAAGTTGCGAACTTATGACTATATATGGTGTGCTTTCCTAATGTTATTTCCACTTGTGTCATTCGCGTCTTCTTTATAGAAGTGCTATCTGGGACCAATTTGTCAGTTGAAGCTGAAATGTTCTTTTTCTTTTTGTGCTTTTCCTAGTTTTTGGTGTGCCAGAGAAGTTGCCATGATGGGGTGTCCCTTTGAAGGGTAAGTCTGTAGCCAGGATGGTAACTGAACTTTGTTGCTGGATAGCTGATGCTGATCATGATGACTGGTTTCAATACAAGTGCTGGGATTGAGGTTGGAAAAAGACGATGACAACGATATTTTGTTAATGATATATTTTTTTTTTGTTGCCATACAACATTAGCCCCACTCGGATAATTTTGAAGTTGCTTTCTGGCATTATCAATGAGAATTTCCGGGTTACATCTTTTGATGAACTTTTCTAACAGAAAATTTACCGAATTGTGAAGTCAGATAATAAACCTCTTCTCACAGAAAATATACCAAATCCAATGTTCGGCAAAAACTTCAGTGCGTCCGGAAGTAGCCGGCTCAGCCGGTACTTCCCAGTTATTACGAAAATACCCGCTAGCGGACAAAAAATGTGGTCCCAGGAGGGAATCTTTTTTGACCTAGATAACATTTATAAGGCATACGAAAACAATTTTTCCAGAAAGATAACAATAAGAGAATATTAATACAAGAGCAGAAAACAAATGACAAAAACCAGATAACCAGTAGACAAAAGAAGATAACAATCATTGATAAAAGATCAGTGAAACCAAAAAATCTAAGTTAAACGATCAACGATCAACGATCAGCAAAAGTTAGCTTAATTTGAAAGTAATACGATACAAATGACTAAATGGCCTAAATAGAATAATTTCACATAGGTATAGTTAAGTTTTCGAAACCTTCTCGGCTTTCTCGAGTCTCTTACGGATTGTAGTTACTATCTCCTGCCGTTTTGGGAGTTCTTGAGCAAAACACGTGTTGAGAAACTCGTCTTCCCAGCAGATATACTTGCATTGACGACCTATACCTTTGGTTCAAGTTGCGTCCATCGTTTTTTGGCGTATGTGCGGTTTGAATAAGCGGGTTACGGCTACAATAACAAAGCTCAAGCCTACACCATAACTTGCGTGTTATGGTGTAGGCTTGAGCTTTAGTGGGAGTGTTGTGTTGTGTGGTTGTAGAGTTGAAACTATGTTGAGACATTGTTGAGGGAAGGAAGAATAGAAGAGGTAAGGGTGAGAGAAGAAAATAATCTCTGAATGGGAGTGAATGGGTAGGTGTATGTATTTGAAGTGGTTGGTGAGCTAGAAATAAAAGAAGAAACTTGGTGGTTGGGAGTTAGTTGGCAATAAATGCCCAGATAACATTATTAACGGCAGAGGATAACAATTATATAAGTAAGGAAAACATTTGTAAGGTACACAATGTGCATTTATGAATTTAATGTGGGTAGATGGGTTCCTTGGTCTTTCACTAAATGAAAACTGGTAGTTGAGAGTTAGTAGGCTATAAATGCCCAGATAAAACTTGTTACATAACCAGAAGTTCTACAAGATAAAAATCTCTGATAAAAAGATCAACAAAACACAATCCAAATGACATTCAAACCAAACACAACAACCAAAAGGATCATAACCTCCCCAACAAACCACAATACTACAAATGTTCAAACAAACAACACAAATTAAACATTGTTTCAGACATGACAACAAATAATTAGATTCATACTTTTGCCGTTTTCTTCTTCGCCTTTGCCGCCTTCTTCTTCAGGGCATTGGGTGATGACCAGGTCACTGAAGGAATTTTCCTATACAAGAATGCCCATTCCCGGAGGTGTTCCTCCTTCTTCTTCAACTCCTTCACCCCGTCAAGGACCTCTTCATTAAGGTAGTTGTATATTGAATCCGCCATCTCATTTGCAATCCAGATTCTCACATAGTCTATGTTGACTCTGAGATCTTTTCGAGGATTCGGAACCAACTCCTTGAGGTGCGTCATGAAGAAGCACATGAAGGGACCACAATCACACCTGTGAAGTTATGTCTGGAAAACATTAGTAAACAGAGAAATAGAAACGTCAATATATGAGAAAACACTTGTAAGGCCTGAGAAACTTTACCCATTTGGCTGTTGATGCACATCATCATTCATATACCAAATTAACCATTTGGTAATGTCTTCTGTGTACTCAGGGTGACGAGAGAGGACAGTGTGCATGCTTCTGACCTTGGCCTTAATGTGTTCCTCTCTGTAGCCATGCCCGGACAGAGAGTCTAGAATGTAAATCTCCGAATCCACAAAACTGATGACCATCATCAGCCAGTGGGAGTTCTTTACATTCAAAGGCACAGCAATCTAATTTTATGATAAAACAAATTAGAGTGAAAAAAATCAGTGACCTCCTAGATAACAAAGTTATATTTCTGGAAAGAAATTGTAAAGACAGAGAACACCACTGTAATGAAATCACTTACATAGCCCATTTCCCTCCAGTCGCCACAAAATGCATCGTGCAACTTCAGCCCAGGTCTTTCTGTACCCATCAACTGAAAGAGAATAACAACTCATTATACCATATGGAAAAAAAAGTTTAAATATAACGAAATTATCAAAATGAAGAGGGGGGAAACTTACGGAATACTCGCAGCTCAGGTACCAGATCCTCTTTTTATCTTCGTATGGCCGGTTCTTCTCTTTTTCATGAAGATACATGAGGTATCCATCAATGACCTGAGTGATCAAAAAGCCAATTTTATGACTTCACAGTCACAAGAAAACTTTTTCATGGGTTTGATAACATTCTTCAATACCGAGAGCAAAATACTTACGTCGTTGTCGAACCATTCACCTTGGCGGAGTCGCCACGAGCTTCCCCTTGACAGAGTAGTCATCTTCCCTATTCTCAACACCTCCTCACTGCATGAAATGTAAATAAGTATCACTAATGTTTTAAAACATTTAAGTTTTACTTGAACGCTAATGTGTCTTAAATAAAACTTACGTATATAGTTCGCTAGGAATTTCAGCGTCCTGCAAGCTGTATTCTTTCTCGTACTTGTACGTGAGGTAGTAGTGAAGAAAACACTCGTCACCGGTGGACATTTGGGGAAGGTAGGTAAATCCAGCTGACGGCCTCTTCTTCAAGGCCCCACCATGACCCCGAGGAGACCGTCTGATTATGTGAAGAGCCTTTCCCCATTCATTTCCCACTAGATTCCCTCGTAGCTTCGGAGAACCAGACACGAGAAAGGGCTTTGGTGGTAAATTTGAAGCCACCTAAAATGATAACAGCAGAGACAACATTTGTAAGTGTTTACAGAACACCTTTAATGAAATAGTAAACAAATGTTTGTTTGCGTACCTGTGTGTCTTGGTTTGTTCTCCCACTGGGACTGTTGACCTCCTCTTCCTCCAGTTTTCTCCTCTTTTGAATGGGAGTTTTAAACTTTTCTTCTTTCTCTTCCTCCTCGCTCTCTCCCTCCTCATCCTTACCCATCTCCTTCTCCTTCTCCTTCTCAACATTTCTTTTTTCCTCACCTTCCTTTTCTCCTTCAGACTTGATCAACCTGTGCAATTCCGCCGCCAGCTGCTTCATGGAAATTTTCTCGAAAAGTTTCTCAAATATTTTTTCAACATCTTTGGTTTGAAGTTCTGGGTTTTGTTGCACAAACTTCTCGTAGATTTTTTCCTCCTTGACAGGCTCCTCGAGTCTCCTCAGCTTCAACTATATAACCAACAAAAGCAGAAACATTCAATTACTTCAAAGTTAACTATTTCAACAGATTGATAACAATTGTAAACTTTCAGTAGATATCTACTTACATCTGGGTTTTGTTGCACAAACTTCCATCTCTCTGCAACAAGTTCAGTGGTCCAAAACTGAAGCCTCGGACTAGCATCCTGGTTCTCACACCCATCAGGATTTTTCAGCAGCTTTGGGCAGAATTTCTCTAAATACAGAAGCTACATAAACAGTGAAAACAATTGTAAGGTGAAGGAAGGAAACAGTAAGCTTGTAACCAACATTAATAAGTATCTGAAAACAGTTTTAGTAATCTTTACCATTGGGATAAAAAAAAAATCCCCCGCCGCGGATGCTTTTCCCTTTCTGCACCTTGATTTGCTGTTCTTGGAAGTGATGGAGCCATGTTGCAGCCCAGTTCACCTTTTTGAGGTGCTCAAGATCCACCACATAGCGAGCTAGTGTGGACCTAACACCTTGCCGAGTTTGCGGCATTCCAAAACATCCAAGAACAAATGCAACCGCCCGGCGCTTCCACTCATCCGTCAGAATCTCCCTATTCTCATCAGCAGCAAACCACCTCATGTACGATTCAACCGACGTAACTGGTTGCACAAGTCCGATACTTTGGCCGATTAGCTGAGCCTCTTTGTCAGTTGGCTCAGGTTTGAAAATCTCACCTTCCCAACTTATACCTAGCAGCCAACCGACAATCTCATCGGTGATTTTGAGCGACCGGCCATGCGCTGCAAGTATCCATCTACTTCAAAAGCATTGTAGATGAATTTGTTGAATTCCTCGGGGGTCCCTGTGATTTGCAGATGCTCCAAACCACCAAGACCCACCTCATACATCCAGGCTCGCTGCTCTTTGGTCATTTTTTGATAAAAATCCTTGATTTTCGGAAGTGATAGGTAGCTCTGACACCGGCGGGGGTTTTTTAGTTTTTTCCTCTCATTCACCTTCTTTTTATCCTTAACTTGTTTCCTCTTCCTCTTCTTGTCCTTGACTTCCTCCATTTGTTCCATCATTTCCTTCTTCTTCTTTTCTACAGCAGCACCACGAAGAAAAGGCTGCTGTTGATCCAAGGTCATAGACTTCCACTCTCTCAAGATATCATCTTTGAAGTCCCTCGTCATCTTCAAATTAGGGTTCTGCTTCTTCAAACTATACATCCTCACATTTCTACAAAAACAAAAAGAAAACAGAGAAATAAATTTTATCCTTTTAGTACAAAATAATAGAGACCTTGAAAACATTGTCAAACACAATTCAAACTAAAAAAAAATCATTGAAACAAAAAAAAAACAACTTACTGAAATCTGATAAAGGCACTTGTGGCATTTCCATGATGTGAAAGCTCATCATCTTCATCCTCTTCTTCCACCTCTTCATCCTCTTCTTCCACCTATTCATCCTCTTCCACCTCATCTTCATCTTTTTCTTCAACTTTGTTTTTTGATCTCGGTTCACAAACAAACTGCTGAACATCCACATCTTCTCCATCTGAATCTTCATCACTTGCCACCATTGCTCTGTTTTCATACCACTCTCTTGCTTGTCCGGTTAAGTTGACAAAGTTTCCATACAACAGCCTCTCTATTTTGTGTGCCTACAGGAGTAATATACACCAAGGAACAGGTGGAGGCAATGACTTTTGCCAGTGAGATTGAGGCTTTTGACTGGTACAACCTTTATGCCTTGATGCTGGGTTTCGGGATAAGAAGGTGTAATAGAAGGTATTTTGATCCGGAAACGAAGGAGCTCACAAAGTCTAGGATCTTTGTATGTGCGCGACAAGGTGTCCGATCTGATAAGTGGAAATACAAAGACAATCGGAAGAGGGAGCATACTAGAAACACTCGGTGCCTCTGCAAAGCTCGAATAAGAATTAAAAGAACTTCACCTACGGAGCCGTTTACAGTGGATTATTTTCAACCAGTACATTCTCACACACTTTCTGATCCACAGTGCAGGAGCATGCACCGGTCTCACAGAAAGGTGACCGAGTCAGATATCGAACACATCAGATCATTGAAGGAGGTGGGCATAAAGTACTGTCAAGGCTTCCTTTTGATGGTAAAACAATCCGGAGGCTATGCCAACGTCCCTTACACACAGAAGGATATGTATAACAAAATGGCTTCTCTGGACAAATTATATTCCAATGAAGGAGATGGCCAACAGACTCTGAAGTTCATTGATAGTCTGAAAAAAAGCCATCATGGTGTTTTCAAAAGGTAAGAGTATTATCTATTACTCTAATAATGTTTTCTGCACTGTTGATATTATGTTCACACATTAGAATTGCTATCTTTTGCTTACAATTGTTATCTTTTGTTAGAATGTTTTCTTACATGCTATCAGATTGTTTAGTTCCTTTATAAAAATTTTCTTTATCTTTAATAATGCTTTCTGTATATTATTTTTGTTTTTTAGGTTCATATTGGGGAGCAACCAAGAACTTCAAAGTTTATTTTGGTGTGACAGGAGATCACAGGAAGATTACAAAAGGTTTGGGGATGTACTTATTTTCGATGCAACATACAAAGCAAACATGTATCTAAAACCCTTAGTAATTTTATCTGGGGTGAACAATCACTTTCAAAATACAGTTTTTGCCTTTGCGGTTGTTCATGACGAGAAAAAAGAAACATATGAGTGGGTCTTGAGTTGTTTGATGGAGGCAATGGAGAATAAGATGCCCGTGTCGGTTATTACGGATGGTGATTTAGCCATGAAAAGTGCCATTCAAAAAAATTTCCCACATGCAAAACATCGTTTGTGTTCTTGGCATCTTTGTCGCAATGCTGAAGGAAAGCTGAAGAAGGGTGCCGCATTCATTTCTGATTTTAAGAAATGTATGCATAGTAGGAAACCCGAGAATTTTTGGTTTGAAGATTGGCAGACCATGGTAGAAAGATGGGACCTCTCTCATAACCATTGGATCCAAGTAACCTACTTGGCTAGGCACATGTGGGCAGAGACATACCTGAAATTCTTCTTCTTTGCCGGACAAACAACAACCTCGAGGTGCGAGAGCGTAAACAGTTTTTTCAAGGATTTTGTGTCCTATATGGATAAGTTGGTCGACCTTTGCAGGGGTTTAATGACTGGGTTTGGAAAGCTACGAAAAAATGAGAGGGAGGAACACTTTAAATCTGACCAATCGGACCCGATATGTACAACGAGGTTCAGGAAGCTAGAGGAGCATGCAGCTGAGGTATTCACAAATAATATCTTCCTCAAGTTCAAGCATCAAGCTGAGATGGCAGAGGATTACAGAGTAACGAAGGTTATTCCCATTGAAGAATCAAAGGTTGATCAATTCTACGTGATGAGAGGTGAAATAAAGCACAGTGTGGTACGCATATTTCTCCCTTCATGTACTAATTGATATTAGTTTGTAGTGTAGTGTACACACGTAGTACTTTTGATGCCTAAATATCAAATAAATGTCTGCGTGTTTACAAGGGTTTTCTAATCCTTTGAAACTGTTATCTATTCGTTTATGGTAATCCTCTATAGTTTCCTACATAAATTTTGAAATGAATGTTATCTTTCATTTGATTATTGTTCTCCCGCTTTTTAACATTATCTTCTCTACTGCTGCAGCAAATTGTTCAGTGTACACGATCTAATCGCGGTCTTTGCTGCACTTGCTTTAAGTTTGAGACATCGAAGATGATCTGCAAACATATGATTCTTGTTCTGAAAGAGAAGGGTGTTAATAGGATCCCTACAAATTTAATTGCTGATAGGTGGGTAAAAACGGATAAGAAATTCTACGCAACCGAGCCTTCAATGAAGGAGCCTATTCAGAAGTCGTGTGACGACCCAGCCGTCCAAGCTTCTCGTCGGGGTGCCATGAAGAGCCAGGTGACATTGTACACCTCTTTGGGTTGTAGATCTTTTGCAAATTATAAGTATTGGAAGGATCACATGGCCGATGGAATCAGAACTATGACGAGAATGTGTACTCAATCTGAAGAGGGTACCCACGGAGTTGTGAAGAAAGAAGATAATCCCTACAGCCACGTGAAGAATCCGAACCCACCGGACACGAAACACCCAAAAGGAACCAAGCAGGACAAGCGCAGACGGTGCGGTAATTGCAAGGAGCTTGGACACAACAGGACTACATGTCCCAATCCTCCCGTGGACTCCTACGAAGAAGAAATCGATGCGGAAGATGATTAACGAGAGATACCAGTTAAATTTGATGACAAAGGGGACTTCTATTGGTCTCAATCAACGAATATGTCATGGAAAGGCAATTAGGACTTATGTTTGCTGGTTTTAGGATGGAATTACTCGTGAAGATCCATCACTTAGAACGGATGTTATCTACTTTGTAGGCTTTTGTTATCTAGTTTATGCTACTGGTTATCTTTAGATCTTGTGCTGTTATCTTTCTGGGCAGTTTCTGCAGCAGAAAGATTACAATTGTTTTCTAGTGCTATCTTCTAATCTAACAATGTTATCTACAAACCCTAGTGACCTGCTATACCGGGTAAACTTTTTGTCTCGTAGTGACGGGGCCCGCGCTAGCGGACAAATTAGCTGACGTCCGCCCTATTGGCGGACGCACTGTAGACCGACCCCCAATGTTCACTATGGGGTTGTTCAAATTTGGAACATGATATATAATACTAGTACATAGAAAAGAAGATTTCGAATGTCTGAATAATTTAGTAAGGGTTTATGTAAGGGTTTATAGTGAGGAAATCTATGTTTACTTGCGCATGAATCCCAACTTTTTTACGGACAACCTAGCTAGGAGAAAGTTTTTAGTGCTCCATTTGAGCACCATGTAATGCTCTACTTCTAATTAAAATGCGCTTATTGGTTGTAAAGCACAGTTATGCTCTGTTGGAGCACTAAAAAAAATTCTCCTAGCTAAGAACCAAATGTATGGGCATCATATTCGTCTCATCTTAAAGCTTTTGTTACTTAGACTATCCGCAGTTGTGGTTGTAGAGAAGCCCAAGCCCGAGATTTGGCCACTCAACAAGGAGAGCCCGAGCGGTGCTGATCCAAGGTCGAGGGTGCGGTGGTGGTGGCGGAGGCCACAGGCTCGCTTGCTCGGCCCACAGTCTTGGGTGTATTTTTTTATTAACTTATTTGGTTGTGTGATGGTTTATATAATTTAAAATAAATACAAATTAAATTAATTCATCAAAATATATAACAGTCTTGGGGAGGCCTTCAACTGTTGTAGTACAAATGGCAAACATGCAGTAAACATTAGAAAAAATATAATAGAAAAAATGTAAGGACTAAACCAGCAAGTGCGGATAGCTTGGATACAAGACTTCTCCTATCATTGACCGTGTTGTTGAACACCATAAAATAAACTACCTTTGAGTTCGTCTCACCTAAAATTATTAGTTATGTTTTGTAAATAAATAATATTTTGTTATTCTTCAGACATGGTCCAAATACTAATAGTAGTGTGAAGGTTCGTACAAGATTAAAATACCTGCAACTTACGAGATCTCTCATGGTTTGTCGAGTGATGTAACGCGCAACCAACGCGACAATTTAAGAAATGTTTCCACTAACAAAAGAACATGAGCCCCCCAAGTTTTATCAAAAGAAAATAGCCCCTCGAAAGTCTCCCACAATTGATCCAAGAAGAGAAACTATTGATGGATTTGCTCAAAAATGTTATCCTATTCTTAGGATCTCAACATATAAATAAATAAATAAATATTCAAAAGAAAACAAATAAACAAAGATAAATAAATAGAGACAAGAACACCAAGGAAACAATTTAACATGCATTTGCATGTGCCCCTCTAACCACCATGCCCAATTCATAGCCACTCAATAAGGACCCTACCCCCTATTACACAATTCACATTATTATAGACAAGAAAAAAAAAATAAAAAATATTAGTTTCTTTTTTTAATTAACTTAATAATGGTCATGAAATTATTCCTCCCATCAACCATTCACATGGCCATGCTCCCTCCCTCAGTAGGGTTCATGGAATTATTAGAAAACAATAATAAACAACTTGTAATAAATTAATGAATTAAAAAAATAATACAAGATATATAAAATCTTGAATACATATTTTTTAGAAAAAAGACACATACAAAGGTGACAGAAAGGACAACAACAGACATTGAGAAAGAAAAACGAAGGGGGTTATTAAGCAAAAAAGCACTAGTTGTAGTAGTAGAAGAAGGTTTGTAATAAACAAAGCCAAGACACAGAAGAGAAGAAGTTGCTTCTTGTCCATTACAAATGTCCCAAATCTTGTAGTATTCTATATACTTGAAAATGGAAATAAAAATTACAATCAAAAGACACATCCAAACAAACACCACCTTAGCCTTGATCCATATTTCATGCAACTGTTTCTGGTTTCAGCACCTGCTCTTGCATTTTTCCATTGCTCTTGGTGCTGCAAAAAAAAATAACATCCCCCAAAACAAAAAATTAGCATTTTCAAGCGTAACAGAAAACAAAGACAGGTGTCAGTCAATAACCAGATTTATTACTGTTCAGCAGAAATAAAAACCAAACTCACCTAGTCCAATAGCCTCCGATCCTTTCATGATGCGCAAGCGCTTGCAAGAATCGACGAACATCCTGTGCAAACATCGATCAATAACTTTAGATTTTGATTTTTATTTAGGGTTTTGATATTTGTGAGAGAATATAGAAATATTAGCAATAATTTGAGAGAAAATAGGTACTTACTCCCAGGGGACATCTCCCACGAGCATCCAGTCTCCATCCTTATCCTCATAGGTTGGCACATACTCAGAGCTGTTCAACAGATCCATCAACTTGCTCTCATTCATGAAATCTATCATTCCTTGGGTCCCATAATTACCTATTTTTATCACCAATATAACCAAAAAAAAATCAATAATGACTCTCAATCACAAGTGGGGATTAATTTTAATCCCTACACTAGAATAGTAAGATCTACTTTCTCTAAATTATTGAGGCAGTTTTTCGGATCCATCGCCTTCAGAAAAATCATCGACAATTTCATTTAATGTAAGCCTAAATTAAGGTAAACAGACAAGAAAAAGGGTTAGGCTGGTGACAGTTCTTGCTATCTAACTTCCCAATTAGATGTTTTTTATGTTTCGCCTTATTCGAAAGCCTGTTCGGTACATGTTGAATCTTAAGAATAGACTGGATAGCGATGAGTTGAAAATTACATGGTAAAAGTTTTTAAAAAATTGGGTAATTTTGAGTCCTCTCGGTTGAAATCATGAGCTCAGGATCTAGCTTCCAATCTACTACAGTTGAAGAAATTGCACATTTTCATATCATAAGACTAAATTTCTCATGCATGCAAAGGTAAGTAATCAATAGAGAGACCGAGAGAGACCGAGATTTGTTAAGAGAGTGTACCATTGGTAAAGGAGCTGAACATTTTGGCCAAGGCATCAGAGAGTTCTTGGTAAGTCTTGTACATCTTGAGATCCACCTTACGAAGGTAAGGTGCTCCATCCATGCTAACTTTGACAAATGCTGCCGCCACAGCACCGCCAGAGCTGCTACTAGTCTTCTCCGCCTGATCCACGGCGGTGTTCTTCTGAGTTGACATCACATTCTTCCTGAATGACCTAACTGGTGGCCAACCAACCACCTGTGCCCTAAAGGTAACAGAAGAAAAGTAACATTAGTCTTGACCTTTTTCTCTTGTAAATAACCTACAACATAAGCTGAAAATCCAACAAGAACATACACATGACACCAATGTGTATCTGTATGTTGTTACTATGTATGGGAAACTGAAAACATAAGCATGTTCTTTCACAAATAAGGGATACCTAGTGTTTCATTTTTCCTCTTTCGGTTTCGTGTTACTTCTAAATGATACTTTGTGATTTATTAGCACAATTTTCTAAATAACAGGTTGGATGCCGTATCGCCCATGAAAAAGATGAAAACAAAGGGTAATTATATCTATCATCCTTTCTTAAGTTTTCATAATAGGTTCTTTGGGTACCCATAAAATCTTTTATAACCCATTAAAATCGGTACTCTTATCTTTGTGACTCGCATTCAATATCATGCACTAACAACATAATACAGCAAGAATTTTCAGCTTATCGTACCAAACTAGCAAAATTTTGACGAATTTGAGTGATCTAATTCATTGAGTAATATTAAGCAAACAGGTCAAAATATGCAGAATCCAACAAAATCATCATGCCTTTTTATTTCAAAAAATGTCAATAACATGTACTACGCCATTCTGATTTCGGGATTAAAAAGAAATAAGATTCCAGAAGGGACTTACTTGGCAGGAGGCTTAGCAGGATCTTTAGTGCAATCAGCTGGAAGAAGGTTCTTCTCCTTTGGTGGAGCAGCAGCAGAAGCAGTGTTGTTCTTCAGCATCATGGTCTCCTTGAGATCAGCCACATGATCTTCATCAGACTGAAGGTTGAGTTTCAGATCAACGGTCTCCGAGAAGCCTCTCTTCCCTCCGGTGACCTTCACGGCCTCGCCACCTGGAAGACCGAGGCACAGCTCTGTGTCCTTGAGGTTCAAGTTAAACCCCTCTTCGCCGAGCAAGCCTGACATTTTCCGGCCAACTTCCATTGAAGTATCTATCACAGCAGCACTTCTGAAGGTCGAAGAAGTTGATTGACTCCTTTTTGTTGATGATAGCTCTTCTTGTTTCTACTTATCTTATGTTAACAACCAGAGAGAGAGAGAGAGAATGTGTTTGATAGAGAGAGAGAGAAAGCAATAATGCAACAGAGGGGGGAGCAGTGCACATAGCTTCATGTGCATATATACCAGAAACATGGCAGCATTCTTGTCCCGAGAAATTCCCCTATACTACAGGAGCACCAGGTCATTGGGACCTGCAAGGGAGATGACACGTTCACCCATTCAGTGTGTCAAACTTCAGGATACTTGCATCTCCTGAGTGTGTCACTTCATGCTTTAACAGAGCAGATTTATCCCAAAACTACTATCAGTGACGGACCCTCACCTCTAGACTAACGGCGTCTCCATTAGGGAGTGTAGGTGTCCTGAAACTTGGCACAATGAAAGGGTGAGAGTGTCATTTCCCAAACTGAAAGGGGTATAAGTGTGTTTACGTCAAATTTGAAGGGCTGAAAGTGTCTTTAACTCCCCTTACACATATTAAACATCAGGAGCATTTTATGAAGCATCTTACACATCCATGATATTAACTTGAACATGCTTTGTATAACATGGCCTATTATCTTTCTGGTTTATACGGCATATACTGGATATAACTAAGCATTACGTGACAGTAATAACAGAGTTGTTAAACCATATAAGTACAACTCAAATCTTTTTTGACGTCCCAAAGGTGGCAAGTTGACACGTGGGAGCATTTTGTATGTTGATCTTCTTGGATCACGGAAAAGCTCGAAAATAAGTCATTGTTAAGGGACTAAATTCACCGAAATGCCCCTATTAAGTCCTGGTAATAGTTTGTAATTTTAAGGGAAAAGAAAAGAGGGACTTATTTAATTAATGATGAAGAAAGAAAGAGATAAATAAACAGGACATGATTGAAGGAACCAGTGACCTAGTGGTCCAGAAAGAATAACAATCAATGGGGAAATAATTTAATTCATCATGCTTAAAAAGTAGCAAGTGGTGTTAATCCACCCTCATAATTAATGGTTACACTGTCAGAATATAGAGCTAGTTTCCAAGTAGATAAAATTTCTAATGGGAGCAGTAAAGACAAGGCTTTTTTATTTTGTTTTTCGGGATAAAAAAACTATTAAAAAAACGGATTTCTGAAGGCATCCTATTTTTTACATGCCACCATTGACCTTGACACTTAAAAATCTTACAAAATATCTGGCATGAAAATTGGTTTAAAGGTCATTGTCATCAATTCTAGTGAAACAGCACACAATTTGAACCATTGTGCAGGTATGTCATGTGACGGGACTAGACGCAATGAATACTTTCTCGTGAAATGACAATATCAACAAAATGTTTCAATACAAGAGGAAATGTAATTTTCACAGATAGTGCAGGGACTTACATTTTTGTACACTAGCATCCTGAATATCCAAGAGTTCTAGTGCAAGACATTTGCGCACGACCAATAGTCCTAAGTATACATTCGACCATGAAGAGGCAAATTCAGATCAATTTTGACCCAATGCTAGCGTTGGAAATGCTCTAAGATTTGAATCAACCATTTAACCGGATATAAAGAGAAAGAAAAAGAAGTTACTGAAAACTGTAGTTTATGTCTCTCTTTGTTACCTGCAAGGTAATAATCATTCTACCCAAATAATGAGCCATTTCCAAAAGACAGGACAAAAACTTGGAAGCATTCTAGGAAAATTTGCATTCTGCATCAAAGACAGGCCAACATGGTCTGTGGTCACACATAATAAGACATTTCATTCCACCTTAAACCACTTCAAAACGTTGCATTCCGTGAAAATTTAGTTCAATTCTTGATCTCACACATCAAAAGATATTTGACACTGCACATGAATCTTCCTCCACCAGAGCTGGACTAAGCTCCAACCACCTGTCCCAGATTACCTCATATTATAATGCCTTTACCGCGTTTGATGAAACGCCCTGGCTTTTAAGCCTCTTTTCACTGATCTTTTTTGCCAACAAAACAAAGATATTTTCATCCAAATATTTGTCTCTTTTTGCTCCATTTTCACCTATTTACTACCAAGTGATCCTGAACAAAGTGACACAAAGGCTCAGAAGCCACCACGTTGCAGAAGGATCGGAAAAATTGCACTTTTTGGTGCGATCTAAAAGGTTTCCTATGATTGTGGAAGTCCTTGAATCCTCATCACCACGTCATTTTGTTGAGGAGCACCCTATATAGCCTTCTAGAGAAGGACATGAAAACACGATACATTATTAGTGTCACTCATTCCAAACTTATATGGTGTCATGGTGGTGAATTTGAGACAGGTCACATCCCCGGTAGAAGTAAACAATATCTACCATTGGCTATGTCTTCGCCTAGTCAACATCCTCCCAACCCCATCTTAGCTCGTCTGTTTCTAAACTGCCTATAAGTGTCATATGCCCACCATATGAAACTTTCTTACAGGATTTCTGTGAGATAAACCTATTATTTCATACCTTATTAAAATAATAATGAAATAAAATTTAAGGGCTTTTGAGTGGGTCTTAATCACATAAGAGAACAGGAAGCAGCTTTTTCTTTCTTTTGCAACTCTCCAAACATGATTTCTATCTAAATAAAGAAAGCGACTTCCACCACAGATTAATTCCGGGGCACTTCACAAAGGACCAAACCTAGGTTTATAGGATTGCGAGAGGTCCTCTTATCAGAAGATAGATTTATAGTCAAACAAGCCAGCGTGTTTTAAGGGATTTATAATGGTTATCTCTAAAATAGTAGATTCATGTATCTTCTATTACCTTGTGCAGAACCCAAAACTTCAGGTACATATTTGGACACATTCAGAATTTTCAGAACTCCAAGTTCAGTGATTTACAGAGTTCTGGCTTGATAGATCTAACATGCTTCAGCTAAAAGAATATGTTTTTAGTTAACTAACTCTTTTGATTCTCCAGCTCAGATTATACGAAAAATACAATAAATCTGTATGCTAATTGAAAATTAGATTTAAGACACCATGTTAATTTAATTGCATTCTTCTATATGAAGAAGACATGTTACACTAATTGATAAATTATTTTTATGATTTAAAGTAATGATAAAATTATTACTAATCTTGATTAAAGAAAGTGAGGTCCACAAAGGCAATATATGGAGAATCTTAACCACAATAATGTTTATTCCAGATGTTGGTTGTAGCAGAGACAATGGATCCCCATGGTGGGGGCTGACCTGAGCACTCATTTCCTGGAATGTCTCAGCCTGAAAAATTGGTCTGACCAGGCTGCCCACCGGGTACATTATCTTTTTTTTCTAATCTAATTCACGCGTTTTTGTGCTAATCCGTCTCTAAACTTATATAATACAGAGGCTAAATTAGGTATTTAAAATTTTGGGCTGTCTTCCTTGGTTCTATGTTCAGAATCAGACTAAAAAGGGTGAAATTTTTGGTCCAAGAACTATACTCACTTGGCAAGACCAAGTTGGAATTGGTCTCTTTTACAGTCTCTGAACTGGTGAAATTTAAGGAATCTAAAACCGCCATAGTTATACGAAGATGGTGACATGTGGACACAAGAAGTTCAACTCAACAGATCAAGCCATCAATTTTTTTTAAGGATTTAAATAGTTGACTTGAACCCAACATGATGCAAGACCATTTTCTGTTACATGTTAGTCCCTTTCGATTTCGCACACATCATTTTAAGGACCTAGAATGTCTTAAAATCTTGTTAGTAAAACATAACATCTCCCCGATGTTTAAGGTTATATATTGGAAGAAAAACGAAATGTGTAACCTCTGTTCCTCATCCTGAAGCCTATCCAATGTGTGTGACCAGAGACTGTCACATGCATGGGGATGAATTTGAGCAAAGCACCAAACTTTGAGGGACCGAAACCATAATTGAGCCCACAAGTGACTGATAAATAATTCAGAAGCCGACTGGTTTTGTTTCTTTGGGAAGATTTGAGTCATGCATGACGAAATCAGCAATCTAGTTCTTGATATGAGGTTTCTCACCAGTCAAAAAGATTGGTTAATGGCCAACAGAAAATATCCATTAAAATAGAGATTAGGTGAATATATTTATTGTTAATATGACATTTGTGAATGTAATCTTCATAAAGGTGAGAATTAGACAGTTGGAAAGTGGTTGTATCAAGGATAAGCCTATGATCAACTCTAATATGATCCATGAATGTTGGATTAAAGAATGTTATGGGTAATTGAGCTCAAGCAAAAGCGATCCCAAAGTTTGATTTTCCCAGTTAATGGGGATTCTATGTATCGATAAGCTACATCTTCATTGGCCTAAAAAGGTGATTTGGAGAAAATCTCACCCAAATCAAGGGATTTGCAATTCAAAGCTTGGCCACGTATTAACAGTTAGGCTAAGAAAAAATACAACATCGTGTTCGGATCAAAAGCTACAAATGCTAGTGAAGTGATAAACGACTATTCTGCAGGATCAAAGCTACAAGTGGTAGGGATTTGCATCTCTTTCACAAGTTCACTCTGCAAAGTTTCTCAGAAGTAAGACTTTGTACAAAAAGGGGGCTCAAAACAAACATAGTTCTAACACCAAGTACAAGTATATTCATGCTAATTCTGGTATTGATGGCAACCAAAGACAACATTCAACATACAGCAATTAATGACAGTTTTCAAAGGTACAGCTTGTTCTGTGACAGAATGTTTTCTGACTGATCTTTGTACAGCAAGGAAGAACCTTGAAAACAAACTCTCTTTTAATGTGTTCATCCATCCATATGTAAACGTGTAGGTATAGCAAACCAGCCATTTATATGGTTGCTAATAAATTTGATACCTAAGTAAGGTACCAGAATAACATATTTGGCCAAATCAACCTGTCATCGGGAAATTCAAAGTGTATCGTCTATTCTTTGTCTAAATATAGAAGCACTGTTTCAGCTCAATCAGTCTAGGATTGTGCATGTTTTCAATCAATACCAATCATCAAAATAGCATAGTCAATGTCTAAGAAGTTAAACGAAAATCTGTGTCTGGAAAAAGAAAAGAAAACAGCATGAACCGTGATATGGATGTATACTGGATCGATATAGCCACGCGCTAACACGATATTTTTCACAAATCTACGAACACGTTACCGAACACAAGATATTAAGCATTTCACATCTCGTATGTAGTATTGTTTCCATGAACTTCGTGACAGATATAGAAGGCGGGCATGAGCATTCACACGGGAAGCAGACAGAGTCCCAATGTGGGACTAACAACAATTATCAACATGTCCCATCACGCGTAGAGTGGGAAACAAGCAGGCAGGATCAGATCGACATGGATCAGAAGCAGGCTCTGATACTATGTTAAAATCCATGGGGTTCCACCTCAAACCAATTGGCAATGAGAAGAGTAGCCCAAATATCTTATTAGGCATAGGTGAAATAGACATAGTCCTAATGTGGGAAGAACAACAATTCTCAACAGGCTTAAACTCCATCATGCTATGATCTTCCATTCTCATCATAATAGCTATGCCATTGGAACTCAACAATGGAAGAACTAAACGGATGAAAGAATTATTCAACTATGTCTCTTGAAGTGTGTCTTCAAGTATCCCTAAGCGTGTATGATGATAAAAGAGTTCTTCAGAGAAAAGTACATGTAAATACAACTGATCGAACGACAAATAAATTGTAAATGCCAGAGTTGAACATGAACTCAAATGTATGCCACACTTTCTTTGAAATTTATTTGCATTGCTAAAGACAGACTTAACAACTCTATACTCGAAATACCAACTAAATTTGAATAGTTTTCTTGTCATGGCTCGTTCTTTCTCCCCTCAAGATATTTTCAAACAGACAGGCAGGATCAGATCCACATGGATCGGAAGCAGGCACTGATACTATGTTAAAATCCATGGGGTTCCACCTCAAACCAATTGGCAATGAGAATAGTGGCCCAAATATCTTATTACGCACAGGCGAAACAGACATAGTCCCAATGTGGGAAGAATGACAATTCTCAACAGGCTTAAACTCCATCATCCATTGGAACTCAACAATGGAAGAATTAAATGAATGAAAGAATTATTCAACTATGTCACTTGAAGTCCTTTCAAGTATCCCTAAGCATGTACAAAGATAAAATAGTTCTTTAGAGAAAAGAAGTACGATTAAATACAATTGATCAAACGACCAAGAAATTGTAAATGCCAGAGCTGAATTTGAACTCAATGTACGCAACACTTCCTTAGGAATTTATGTGCACTGCTAAAGACAGACTTAGCAACTTTATACTTGAAATACCAATTAAAAATTTAATAGTTTTCATGTCATGGCTCGTTCTTTCTCCCCTCAAGATATTTTCAAACCTATAAGTCGCTAAATGCCCAGCTCATACGAACGTACGGACTCGAACCTATAAGAAATTAGTGGGAGCTTATATCCACATTAACATGGCCCTCCTATGGCCTAATGATCAGGTTTCTCACCTAAAGTTCTGGTTTCAATCACGAAAACATTATTATCCAAGAAATAACGCTAGGTTATCTTTCCCGCCTACCATGCTAGAAATTTATGCACTGAACATGACTTGAATACCCTTCCGTGAATGCTTCCCTTATCGTACCCTATTACTAGTCCTGGGCAAGGGGGCTCACTTGATGCTGGATATCTCTTTTAGTGGTGCTCGTTGTTTTCGCGATCTTAAATTTTTAATCTACCCATTTAAATAAATTTAATGTATGGTAACGATGGTCGATTGGTTTTCATGACATTCCTTGTCCTGTCACATTCGGGAATTTCTCAATAGTTAATTTGTGACACATAGAAGTGGTCCTCAATTCCATTTGAGAAGGAGGCCCAAATAAAAAACTCCAGGCTCACAGCTAACCCAACAAAGGCCCATATCCATTGAACATGTCACAAGATTGCTATATAGACATGCTTAAGTGATTGGATGGAAGATAATAAGCACATAGGGTCCATGCACCAACACTCACTACCCAATTTTCCATCAGAGGTCCTACAACTCAGGGACCATATATGGTTATGGGTGCATGGACGTGGCATCACCAGCAACTCGGAATTCTTAAGGCCTTATTTTTTTAGGGATAGAGCATGTTAGGGGTGTAAAGGGTACGGTTTGGTTCAGTCTGGAAACCGAAGAGCGACTATAAACATGACCAAACCACCTTAAACGATTGCTCATTTTGTCTATAGCAAATCTAGATTCTTTCTAGTTGTGTCGTTTGGTATCCACCAAACAAACATGTTCATGATTAAAAAATTGCAGAAAAAAAGAAAGCACAAGAACGTAAAATCCGGTCAAACCAAACCAGCCAGTCTTCTATGATCTGGTTGTTTTGGAACATTTCAATGGTTTGAATTGATTTCTGGTGAAACTGAGCCCGGTTCGTCAATTTCCCTCCTCAACAGCCCAATTTTCCAGTGAAAGCATCGCAATAGACCGAGTCTAGAGATAAAGGAGGAAAGTGCACCAGAGCTTGGCCTTTGACGTTGGTGTTTGGGACTATAAGGTTACTCCCTACGGCCCAAATTATCCGTCCGGTTTGACTTCTTGAGGTCACTTTCACTAGGTGATTTGAGTAGATAAACAACAGACGAACTCATTAACATCGTCATAATGTTGTAGAGTCATCTTAAGTCTCTAACATTATTAAAAGTTTGACAAGTTCTTATATCACTTTGCTACTCAAATCACCTAGTTAAAGTGACTCAAAAGTCAAACAGGATGGATAATTTTAGACGGAGGTAGTATAATACTAGATCGGACACTCGGTTGGCGATAGGAAACGGTTGAGTGAGGGAATGGTGGGCTCCGAAATGATTTAGAGGGCTCTAATCAGTCCAATATAACTCAAGATTATTGATGGTTAAGTTAACAGAGCCATCCATGCAGCGACAATGGTGGAACCTTGAGCATATTTTTGTGGTCCTAAAAGAGATAACGACACCGATGCAGATGAACACAGAAATGTGTGTGGAAGAAGTTTGCAAGGAAGTACCCACGGATTTAAATCAAGAAAGCTGACCCGACCCCTGACACCTATGTTTGTCCAGTGCCCTATAACTGTGGGGTACTTTGATTACTTGGCTCCTTTCTGTATTCATGGTGTTGTCTGGGACCATTACATATATCCCCCCAGCTAATCACTTCTGTCATTTTCTTTCATGGTATGCAACATCAAGTAGTTTTAAGAACTTCCACTTTAACAGGACTACAGGATCATATACAATTCCCACCGACTAGCTAAAGGAGTACTATTTTTTCACACTTTTACGACATTCACAGCTTGGACCTTAAGTGACAGAACCTATTATTTAAAGACTATAAACCTAACTAGACAGAAAGATAAAATCAGATTTTAAACATTTCAATCCAACATGTTTTGGGCAAGGAATCGACAAGGC
Organism: Linanthus parryae; assembly: GCA_023055425.1. Classification (NCBI taxonomy): domain Eukaryota; kingdom Viridiplantae; phylum Streptophyta; class Magnoliopsida; order Ericales; family Polemoniaceae; genus Linanthus; species Linanthus parryae. The sequence continues at coordinate 4,735,241 of JALGPY010000008.1, read as the reverse complement.
ATGTTAAAATTTCCCCCAAGCTCCTCAGGACTTGGATAACAAAACAGCGAAAATGAACATGCAAGAGATACCGTGTTACTAGATTAAAAGTTGTACCTGAGCCATTAAAGCTTAGTAATTGAGTCAGCTGTTAAGGATGAAAAAAATATATACTATGTTACTAGATTAAAAGTGGTACCTGAGCTATCCAGGGAGGTGTTCCATGTTTTCTAATCAAGGGTTTGCAGCTATCAACTTCCGCGAACCAGGTGAGAGACTGGAAAAATTAAACAAGATTCTAGGTGAGAAAATGGTAATAGGTCACTGGAAGCAAGTGGCCTTCTTGATAAATCATTTCAATTGCTACGGAACTAGTGCTCCCATTGCCACTTTCACGTCACTTCTAACTAAAAAAGAACTGAAATGAAATGTAAATGAGAGAAGCCATGGAAAAGCAAATTCAGATGCTTAATTACTCTTCATTTCTTCAGTGAATTTGACTAAACCCCTATGGAATTCACTTCAAGACGCGGCCTCATTTTTATTTTATTTTTTTTTATTTTTGCAGTTAGGCATGGTCGCATACAAATCTCTCTTGCAAGACTTTAGCAAGTCAGACATGAGTGGGACAGAATGAACTAGACAGCACGTACCCCGATCTGTTATATTTGGAAACCTAAGTCAAAATCTTGTGTCCCGAACATGCAAAACGATCATTACACTACGTACACAATTCAAGTCTCTCCCAACTTGTAATGCCCGAGTTAGCTGTTTCTGACTCTTCCAATGAGGAGTCATGTCAGATCCGAAACTCAGAAACTTCATTGGACAAGGACCTTAGCCTGATAATTTGTTGGACATCACTATCCATGCCCAGCTAACATTTTAACGGTTATGGTAACAAGAACAGCTGAAGAGCTGGTCCAAACACAACCACGGACAGCCTCGGCAAATTTGAAGGTTACTATCTAAGGTTTTATTGGTCATCAAGACAATCATATCCACTTTCTGGATAAGAAATGGATACACAGCACATCTATATCCATGTGTAATCAAGAAGATTGCAAAACCAACTCAGCAACATTGGGCCCTAGCTGATTGAGGGCCAGTTTGGGAATGCTTCTACTCCCAGCACAACTGCTTTCGGAGAGCAGATACAGCTTTTAGTGTGTTTGGTAAAAATTAAGTTTTTGACTTATCGGAGAGCTGTCTCACAGTTTTCAGGAAGCAAGAGGGAGATGCTTTTCTAGAACCGGATTTTGATTAATTTGCCTACAACCGACTTTAAACATACAATTTTATGAAATTTCAAAATTTATCTTTATGGACCTGATACCTGTCACATACTTTTCTCATTTTACTCTCACAGCAGATTCACAGTTGATTTTACCAAACATGAAACCATTATATCAATATTTCACCGTACCTTTTAGCTAGTACTATTTACCTAACAACATTTCATCTAAAACCCACAACAGTTTCCACAGTGATTCTAACATTGCAACTTCCAGCCACACCATTCCCAAACTAGCCCTGAGTGGTCTAAGGCCACATTCTGAAATACTGTTATCAGTGTTGTGTGTTTGCATAAAGAACTTGAGTCGGAGGTAACTAATGTGACTTTTTTTTTAGTTTGTTTACTAAGATGAAACTGATGAATCTTAGAAAGCTCAATCACTAAAGATTGATGGAAGGAACCAATTCTTATTCGGTTGGTAGACTCGGATTATTAGTATCGAACTTCGTAAGTAGTTATTCATTAGGTTACTCAGAGGATTGAATTAACAACATAGCTTAACTAGAGCACTCGACTCTAATAGGATACTAATTGAGTATCGGGCTATCAACAAACCAGTTGAGCTCCAATAGCCGAATACCAATGATAGATATAACCAACCCTTGTCATTGAATCAAGGAATATGTAGTCAAATATGATGATTCAACCGTCAAACGATAAGCTAGAGATCATATAAAGATTAGAAAGCCTCTCCTTGTAGGTTTATCACTAGTCACAATCAAATTTTCTCTAAATAATTTAAGTTCCATTCTTTTAAAAATGCATTAAATCATTATTATAAGTTTATGATCATTTCCAATCTTTTGCGCAGAGAGAATACAAGAAACTGAAGTGCTCCACTTAGACAGGACACAAGGTATCTCCTTGGAATAAAATATGCACCTTGATCACATCAAACATTTATATATCTTAGCATGAACGAAGAGCGCAAAATAAATGCATATGTAATGATTCGATGTTCGTTACTCGGAATAATGAGTAAAAAAAGGAACATGAAAAGAAAAAGAGAAATGAAAAAGGAAAAGGAGGAAAAAAAGTGAAAAAGAATAATGTCGCCTGTTATGCCTTAAATGGAGCATCGTTAATTTTTCTTTTGTGATGTCTCATCATTTAACATGGCGCACATAGAATTCAAAATAGTGCTTTTAGTACTTCTGTAATTCACTGACGCCCACGTAAATTTTGCAAAAGGTTCCACAGCAATATGATGGGCTGAAACCTAAAGTATGAGATGTGAAGGACTCACTCCATAACCTTAGGCCGAAATATAGGTTATTCGTACTTTTATCGGAAAATTTATAGTCAATGAACGTTACAAATTTGAAAAATGCAACCATCAAATTTTCTAGCACGGAATGAGATGAAAGAAGGCAGCAACAATTTTATGTTGAAAACTAGGGAAAATAATAATGGCTAGACAGCATTTCTGAAAATAATTGCACGCATGCAGTGATTGGAATCCATGGACCCTGATGTTGATAAAATTTGTAGCTTCTGCACCATGTAATGAGCATCTCAGATTTGATAAAATAGTTGTTCAGACCAGGAGACATGGTGGGATTCTCTTCTCTCTCTCTGAGTCTCTCTCTCTCTCTCTCTCTCTCTCTCTCTCTCTCTCTCTCTCTCTCTCTCTCTCTCAGCAAGTTGTTGAGCTTGGAAAAGTTGAGATTACTTCAGTTACCCAAAAAGGGTGCTCTTGAAGTCATTCGATGGAGTTAAAGTAAAGACATTGTTTGGACTTTCTTTAAACAACATGTACTTCATTTTTTTAATTTTTTGTTAAACGTATTTCCGAAGCAAACGAGTACAAGAATCATCCAGGAAGGACAGAAAGTTTCGATAGCAATTTAGCTTACTATATTCGTGCATTCGGAGACTTATGGCTTAACAAAAAAATCTCACTTCAGGAACAAACTAGAACGAGATCGAACTCAAAGACCTGAATAAAGAAAAGAAGACACGTATCCCACTCCCTCGATACAGCATCATGTACATTTAAGTCTGAGTACGAGTGAGTATACGTTCCAGTTAACTGACCGAGTCGACTCAGTCCAACATGTCGTAAGTTCTACTACTTCATATCGGAGTCTGGCTGGTAACTAAAAAGAATACTACAAGGCAGTTTTACAAGGTAAGGATAGAAAAATATGCCTAACAAAATGTAGCATGCACGGACTCTCAACTTGCACGCACCTCGACTAATTTAGAGGACTCTGAAGTTAGCAATTGCGTCATAAAGAAATTGTTGGTCTCATTCCAATAAACAATTAACTAAAGCATAAAAGTCGTAAACAGTTGCGCGGTGAAACAGTACAATTAAGATTGCACCTAAATATTAGCTAAAAGGGAGGTGTGTGCGTTTTCTTAACCCCAAAGAGTTGGCCAATGGTGAAGACTAGGCTCAAGGGTTTGCTCATCTTGAGGTCTTAAGTTCGCCACTAGAGCTTTCACATGCTTTATCCGAGACTTCTAATTTAGTCGAAATGCACACAAGTTGACACGGACACAAGGGTACGAGTAAAAGCGAAGTGTTTTATGTGTACTCTGACAGAAGAAAAGGGCATTCTAAGTATTTGACTCAAAAAACAGGGGTGATGAATGTGATTTACCAACTTCAAACTCTCATGACTCCTTTGTCCCCACATGGTTATGCTCTGAGCCTGTGCCCCATACCTAGGCCAACACTCCTGAGGACCCCATTCAGTCACATGGAATCTCTCTCTCTCTCTCTCTAATCCAACGGATGTGATTTGCTTCCCACAAGCCCCCAAAACGCATCTTGACCGTCACTATTAGAGTCCTCAAGTCTTTTTTTCCACCATATGGGCTGCCGAGCTTGTCCCTCTCTTGTCCCCTAAATGCGGGGACACCTGCCTCAAAGGTGCTGCTAATGCTACCGACAGCCTTAGCTTGTCTTTGTCCCAAATTCATGCATTTTGATAGTGAAAACACAAAAGAGCTTCACAGCCAAAAATTAAAACCCCTTCAAAAACTTTGATATTGTATACTAGTATATATAACACCTATCTTTCTATTGCAACCTCCATCATAACAGCAAAGACTATTACCTCTCTAACTTCCCTTCAAAGCTTGTTCATTGATCATCATCATCACCAAGAAAAAAACTCTTGTTACTATCTCTTAAAGGAAAGCAACAACTTCACAAAGTTCATTCATTTTCTGTTGAAGAAGGCAAAGGAAGGTTTTGGGAAAATGGAAAGCACCATGGCTTATGAAGGTGGTCTTAACCTCAAGGCAACTGAGCTCACATTGGGCTTACCAGGGACTGGTGAAACTGAGAAACAAAGCGTTTTCAATGTGAAAAACAACAAGAGATCATCACCTGAATCGGCCGAGGAGGGCGTAGGCGAAAAGGGTGAATCTGATGCTAAGCCTGCACCGGTTGCCAAGTAAGTTCTCCACCCAACACCTGCAAATATATTACATGAAATATATGAGATAAAAAAGAGAAAAAAAAAAGGCGAATTTTACCGTTTATGATTGAAACTTATGAGAACTTGTTTGTTGACAGAGCACAAGTTGTTGGGTGGCCACCAGTCAGGAAAAATAGGCTCCCACAGAAGAAGAATGAGGCTGAGAGTGGAATGTATGTGAAAGTAAGCATGGATGGAGCTCCTTATCTAAGGAAGATTGATCTCAAGATGTACAAGGGCTACTCTGAGCTCCTGAAAGCTTTGGAGAACATGTTCAAGCTCTCCATCGGCGACTACTCGGAGAGGGAAGGCTACAATGGATCAGAATATGCACCAACTTATGAAGACAAAGATGGTGATTGGATGCTTGTTGGAGATGTTCCATGGGAGTAAGTCCTCTCTCTCTCTCTCTCTCTCTCTCTCTCTCTCTCTCTCTCTCTCTCTCTCTCTCTCTCTCTCTCTCTCTCATACATGCAGAATGCTGATATTGGTCTCTCTGAATAATTTTTCAGCATGTTTATGTCATCCTGCAAGAGACTGAGAATCATGAAAGGATCAGAAGCTAAGGGATTAGGCTGTGGAGTTTGATCAAAAGGCAGCTTTTGGAGACTCATGAGAGGAATCTAAAGATAAGATGGATCTCGATCTCGATCACGAAGAAGCAATCAATCTTTCGACTAGGGTTCTCGAAGAAACTTTCTATTTACAACCCCCCCCCCCCCACCCCCACTTTTTTGTCAACCAGTTTTCTGTGGACTTCGAACGGGAAGTGCAAAATAGGAAACAGGGTATTATACTAAAATTTACAGTACTTGTTAAAGTTTGTTGTAGCAGATCTATGGCGGTCTGAGCTCTGTGATGTGTTTTTTGTCTTGTTTGTAATAATTCCATCGATTCCAAAAACTTGTTACAAAGGGAGTACTTGCTTTCGGAGCAATTGTATAGATATATCATATATACGACATACATAGTTTAGTATACAATGTATGGTTATACTCAACTTTGTTCAGGCATTTTGGATAGATCTTCAACTATGGATTTCTTCATTTCCCTTTAGTTTCACAAACTTTCGGTTCTTCTAGCATCCTTATGAGTCTCAATTCGCACAATTTGCAAACATTTCGGTGGAAATCAGAAACGGAATAACTCCTAAGACAGTCTGGAATAAGGTATCTTTTCACTCGCAGCCACCAAAGGCCTGGAAAATCAAGAGTTCATATCCTGAATTATCAGTATTCACAAGAAATATATAATTTTTATGGCATTTATGTATATCCACAAGGGGGGAGATCTACAACATTTCTTAATCCTAATCCAGCAACTGGCTCAGGATCATCTTCGTCTACCTAGTTTGTTTCGCAACATCTATTGGACCTTGTTATGAATAAGGATAAAATTAAACTTTTCAGAAAGGGGGGGGGGGGGGGGGGGGGGGGGGGGGGGGGGGGGGGGGATAACAACATAAGCTAAGCCATCTTTCAAAGAGAGAGTCTACAAACAGGTGTCTACTAGGCTGGTTGTTTCAGGTCCATGGGATCAAATCAAAGGGGAAAACCATGTGATTGCAAGGTTTATCCCTGGAAGGTGGCTCATGAACCGGAGGGTGGGAAGGGGATGAGGATGTAACAACCCAATAATTCCCTTGTTCGATGTACCAAAATTTGGTGGGATAACTCATTACAACCAAGATTTTAGACCTGTTGGGGCATTTTATTTTATTTTCAGAATCACAATCTTGGGATCATTCAAGCCTGTGAGTGACTCTACACGATATGAATGTATACGCTCTTCCACCTAACGCAAACCAGAAACTTATTACAACCAAGATTTAACCTGTTGGGGAAAATGCTGTCGCGTTTGTGGTCTTTCAACAAGAACCACCAAAAATGTGTAATATATCATCTTCATTCTACAGCTCAAACTTTGCAGATCCTGCTTACCAGAACCCTCACGAAAATACTAACCTAAGTTGGCATATAAGTGACTCTACACCATGTGAATTATAAGCTCTTCCTACTAACGAAAACTAGAAACTCTGTAATTGTCCACATGTTATGCTAGTTGGTGAGATAGGTCAACATTCTTGCCTTCCACAATTGAGAAACCGGTTCAAAGGATGCAGAACTCAGCTAAAAGGATCCTATGTTCCGCCATTAGTTTTCTTGTTCAGCATTAACTGTTGGAAACCGTCGAGTTAAATGTCATGTCAGACATTGTGAACCATAAGATGTACATGACACATGGTCAACAGTCACGCTGAGCCAGTAATTATGGTGAGGACTGCAAAGAGGATGGGGTTAATTACCATATATATTCAATTATAAAGGGCTGTAGAGGTACAAATAATTGAAATTTCAATGCCAGTAAACATAATTATTATGCAGGTTTGCCCCCCTCCCCTCTTATGTATGTCAATGAGAGAGAAATTTCAAGACGCGGTACTTATGAAGACTTCTGACTCGGATCATCAGGAGTGGGATACTCACAATCTTTCATAAGGATCATGTTAGCTAGTTGGTGGACAAGTGAAATCGCCAAAAGAACATTTTGTTAAGAAAAGTATATCGAGCAGTGTAAAAAAATATTTTGGACTTAGTGAACATTAGATTCGGGCTGATCAATTGGAAGGCCTGTGCCATAAAGCAAATGGATGTGATTAGCTTTTTGCTTAAAAGGGGGAGTGTTAGATTGATTAATGTTAATTGATGGGTTCAATGCCAATATTAATTTCTTACTTTTAACTCTCATCTCCTTTTGGTGCGATTATTCAAGTTCAGCTTTGTTTAAAAAGGAATGACTGTCACGAGGCCTTTTTCTCTCTTGGGTATTGGATGAAGTAAACGGAGACCTCTATGCTTACTCTGACTGCAGAAGAAAAAAAAAATACATGTGAACACAACCTTATATAGGCTGGATTCAATGAATTTTAGTCTTGAGATTTCGATAGAATGTGAGGTTCACGAGGTAAAAGCAAGTCTATTATAAATTATTGGTTTGACAAATTTAATCTATTCTGCCCTGCTTTTAAGATCAACAAACCGAAATCTGTTTTTCACTCAAACTGTCTTCAAAGCAACCAAATGGAGTTAAATTGGGTAGACGTATGATGTGACTTAAACTGGAGTTAAGTCTTGCTTTCGTGAGTCAGAGCCTCTAACTTCAGTTGACCCAGATACTTGTACGATAAGCTATTAGTACTATTCAGTCAAAAAGACAATTTTGAATAGGAAATAACTGACCGTATCGTGTTGGCCAAACTTGCTGCATATATCAATTGCAACACCGCATGTGCGATTATTCAATGAAATGAGAATTAAAACTTGTGTTTCTCTGTCGCTGCAAGGGTCTGATTCTGGCTTCTCAATGCTGTTCTACATCTTTTGCAATGATGTCTTTGAGAACTATCATCCTTCAAATGGTAGAGCCATGCAAAGAGAACAATTTTCCAACATCTTATTCATAGTCCCCCCTACAAAATAAAATAGAAGTTTATTTGAGGTTTGAGGTGTCTCAGAGGGAACAAGCTGAATTGCTCCTAAACTGAGAATGGCATCTTGAAAACCAACACAAGAAAATAAAGGGAATAGACTGAATCACAACTCTACTCAAAAAGGATTTTCTTACTAGCTCCGCAACAAGCATGTAGATCAATTTTCGTCATTATTTTCTGTGGCCGTGATTGAATCACACTTTGATTTCTCTCTATTTCTGTTCCAACCATGAACAAGGATCAATTCCTCTTTCCAAAAGCATCCGAAGTGCCTGTAATGAATATGGCCAAATCGCTACAGATGATACTCCTCGTTTAACCTTCAATTGGTCTGGTATCTAGGTTGTTCCTAAGGACTTTATGCTACTTATTATATATCCTGGTTATCCAATCATATTTAGCATTCTAATTTAAATTCAATTCAGTGATTTAGTCATATCATAATGAAATGATTCAACAACTTCAAGGAAAGATCATTAAGTACAAGCATGCTCTGAAAAGATAAAAATTATTTCAGTGCTCTTCAGTAGTGAATGTAAATGTTATGCATTGTAGTAAACCACTATTTGTTACCAGGATTAAACCCCCACTAGATAAGACCAAGGTTTTCTGATTCCAGAGTACAAGGGTATTATCACCAAATAACACTCCCTGGTAGACTAAAAAGGAGACATAACTCATCTAACTAACCAATCTGTTATTATCCCAAATCCACAGGTTTAACATTGCCGGCCAAACAAATGTACAATGAACTCAAGGCCACTATCCTAGTGTCATGTAGATTTGCTAAAAATAGTGTATCAGTGAGGCCTGGTTTGTAAAAGATGTAGTGACTTTCCGTATTAGAATGTTGGTGATACTCACAGAGTAGTGGTGTGATCGTACTCTGTACATTGTAAAATCCTAGAAAATCAAACACTGATCCGGAGTTGAAACAGGTCTTAAGATCAAGCCTCTAGGCATCATCGGATAACAGTTCAGGAGGTGATTCAATCGTAGTATCTTAGCCAAACCATTAAGAAGAAATCACATCCTCAATACAGGCACTTAGCATGTTTGGGACCCCCTATGTTTTGCCCTGGAATTGGCTGTATCTATGGGCCAAAACATGAACAATTCAGAGTTAATAGAGACAAGACAATACAAAGAGAAACAAGTACCCGACTTAATCAGATTTCTCGATTATTCGGTCGGGAATCAAGAGTAAGCAATGCTGGGGTTACAGACAATAAGGAAAGTGGAGCCAGATAACACCCCTAAATCTATCTTCTCAAAACCACAATTCTCTCACAGACATTTCATCAAACAGTTGGGTGGCATTGTCATTGTGCCTACACAGAACCCCCCAGAATCGCCTTATCAAATACCCATCTCCGAAAAAAACCCTAGTTTCTAGAATCATCTAGATCAAGCAATGAAGAATAGAACTGGTTTAATCCAATAGATACGGTTACTGAAAATGTAAAACTCGATCGTTCGAAATAAAAACAATTTTATTACTCTGCAAAGGTTGATGCTTCTCGATAACGTACCGAAGTGAGAATCGGTTGGTTACTTTCACCGGATAGACACCGAAATCGTTGATTTTAATCGCCGGCGACGGAGCTTTCGTCGGTGCCGGTAATGGCGCGAGAACTAAAAGAGCAAAACCAGAGCCCATTTCAAATTTAACTTCCAACATGAGTTTCCTTGGCTTGTTCAAAAAAAAAACATGAGTTTCCTTGGCCCAAAACTAATGGATCTTAGGCCCGTTAAACCAACATAAGTACCACTCTATCCCTGCTCTTTCTTTACAATTTGACCCAGTGATTTGGATAGCAAAATGATGCAATATTTTGATAATTTTTTTATGGTGTTGTATAGGAAAAGTTGTTCTCTAACACGGTGAAAACATCATTAAATAATTGCATCGTTTTGCTATCCGAAGTACCCAGTTAAAGTGACTCAGATACGAGTCAAAAGTCAACATGGAAGAAAGAGGAGAGACAGAGTGGTACGTGTTTGGACACTATTTTATTAAGATGCCCCACATCGGACCTTCAAGAATACATAAAATAACTAATAAGTATTATGGACTACTCCCCTCATTGCCAATTGGTTTTGAGGTGGAACCCCACGGATACTTAACATGGTATCAGAGCATGTAGGAACCTTCCTACACGGTCCACTATGTCGCAAATCGCAAGCCAATTCATAAGTCGACAAAATGATTTCTACGTGTAGCATTCCACGAATGCATACACGTGAGGGACGTATTAAGATGTCCCACATTGGACCTTCAAGAATACATAAAATAACTAATAAGTATTCTGGGCTACCCCCCTCATTGCCAATTGGTTTTGAGGTGGAACCCCACGGATACTTAACATATTTTCTGTTCCTTTAGCCCATGTTAAAACTCTAATATTCCCTAAACGTGAGTCTCGAGGGTTCGCTGTCGTTGAGGTATAAGGTTTCAACCCTTACAGGAACTTATAACCCTTGGGCTCGCTGTGTATCCGCAAGACCACCGGCGGGTATTGTCAGGTTTTTGTGGGTCAGCCAAGTGCACGCAGGCTAGGCTCGGCCCGTTTCAAATTTTTGAGCTTCCCAAAGTTGGGAAATGGGCGACATCGAGTTTGTCATTCAGCGTTTTCGGGAGTTAGCAAGGGCGGATCCACACTCAAGGTTGTGGGGCTTAGCCCCAATGAATTTTACACAACTACGATTTTATCCTATATTGTGTCTATTAAATGCAATTAGCCTCCACTGAAATCAAATAGTAATAATAGTTATTAGTACTTACTCCATCAATAAACCCCAAACGAAAGCGTTATAACCCCCCCCCCCCCCCCCCCCAAAAAAAAAAAAAAAAAAGTACTTACTCCATCAACATTTTATATTCTAAAAGTTTAGCAGCCGCTGAGAAAAAGTCATGAATCCGCCCCTGGGAATTGGCAAACAGACGAGCTTGATTTTGTCATTGGTAAGCTCCAGTTGGTGTGTCTTTCAATCGATAGACTAAACCGTAGACAAATACTTCCAATTTCACTGTTAATTTCAGATTTTCACTTTCCGGCAAGAATTACTCCAATTTTGTGGAACTAAAATTGCAATTTGCCATACTTGGGCGACGGATTAGAAGTTCAGGGGCACCAAGTGGCAAATGCATTCGTCAGATCAAACTCATTTTCGCATTTGTCAAATTCCAATTTGTGTCAGCCAGTCAAATTCCAATTTGTGTCAGCCACCATACAAGCATACTAGGTGGAGGTGGCTATAGAATCTAATGAATGTTCATGCGAGCGGAACCCTATATCCAATGAATACTTTCCGCAGTTTACCCTTCAAAGATTTAATCATCAGAGACGATTTGAAACAACCACAAAAATTACAACAAAAAAACCACGAGAAAAAAATACAGACTGTCAATAGTATAGTGAAATCCCAAAGAAAGCCTTATCGAGCCAGGTACCACAATTTTCTCTTGGTACATAGCAGTATAGTGAAATCCCAAAGAATTTCTCTTGGTACAAGACAAGCAGAACAGGAGAACAAAAAACTTAAAAAACAAGAGAAATTCCACAATATTCTGCTTAGGCCTGGGACTTTTTCTTCTTCGGCCTCCTCTTTCTCCGTGGTTTATGAGCATCAGAATTAGAACTCAGGTTACTGCTATGCCCCATTGCCGACTCTGACGATTGCTCGTTCCTCAATGAAGATTCACCAGCACCGTGTGAGGTACTTGATTCCGACATTTCTGTCCTTCGAAATGTCTGTTTTCTACTCGATGAACCCTCAAATCTGGGTTTAAAATGCGTCGAATTCGGAAACGACTTGGTTGATCCTTCAAACTTGGATTTAGAATGAGTTGAATTCTGAAACGACTTAGTTGATCCTTCAAACCTAGATTTAAAATGAGTTGAATTCGGAAACGGCTTGGTTGACGGTGGAGGAGGCATTAGAGCACGATCGGAGATATGCCTCTATGAAAATCAGTGAAAAAAGAATTAACATTTTAATATGACATCCATAAAACAAGAATATACAAATTCCTGAGGATAGCGGCGAACCTGATTTCTTTCGTCGCTGGACATTCCAGATGTAGCCTTTCCAGAAGCGCTAGAAGCTTGCTCCCTGCAAAGTGATTTAAAGATATATTAAGAAGAGGTTCCGATCTACAAGCAAAACACCAAGATTTCCATCAAGAGCCCTACAACCAGAATTCTTAGAGGTCACTATTTCTAGTCCAACTTGTCCTCATAAGGAAGCCAAGTCAAACCAAGTCATGAGTCCTGCGGAAATTCAATCAAAGGATCTCCAGTACTCAGTAGACACAAGAGAGAAATATCACTAAGTTGAGAGTGCTGTTTCAAGTTTCTTTCAACAAAAAATGTAAGGCACTCGTGTGTATGATGGTTTTTGTCAATCGGAACTGAACATAACAGTTGTGCTATATTTTGTGAAGGTGCCCCTGAAATTCATGTACACCCCATGTCCTTGACAATTGCCTGAAGGGACCACTACGGGCCAATCAGGTATTGCTCGGTTGTGCTCAATCGTCAGTTCCTTTGCCAACTACAGTGGATTTCTCAAATATTTGGCGACCTAGGTCGAGGGAATTAAAAGTATCCCAAGATGAAATTCCTAGCAGGCAGTGTATGGTATGCGCACAAAAGCTTGACATCCCAAATTGCTTCAGGAAAATATGATGATCTGATCCTACACGACTTAAAGTGGAAACTTTGAACATAATTCACCAGAAGCGCCAAATTTTGTAAAAGTCTCCGAACTCGTCCCAGTAATTCTGTGAAGTTGGCAAAGGAGAGCACCTTCTTGAATGACACGGTGCTTAAACCGGGTTATTATTCATGCACATCGCCACATCTACATTATGGTAGACAAAGAGGTCAGGTATCCTCCTCCCACCTTTTTGGTTGGTAAATTACAACAAGAACTTCCACTGCAGCAATTTTCTGGCCTTCTAAATCATTAAACGTACTAGGGCCTTGCAAACTGTGTTAGTATTACACAGTTTACAATGTTATGCCGAATGCATGTGGAAGTTGTTGAGTTGGTTGATTCAAATGCATAATGCTTGGTTTGCCTATGTATAAAAAGTGGTGTAGAATGTTTTAAGTCCACAAAGGTTCTTAAGATTCCCTTGCGAGATATTCTGAGCGTCATAGAAGGAGGAAAAAGAAAACACCTACTATCAGTGAGGTAACAAGTCTTGGGGATGGCAACTGGCTACTTGGTGCAGTATTGGGAGGCCAAAGTGATATAAATTCCGCATGGTTCGAGAGACAAACTGATTGGTTTTTGAAGCTTGCTCCATTGGTATCTCCGACTTTGGCAGCAAATAAGAACTGGTTTAAAACATGGGGGAGGAAAGAGTACAGCGCTATGAAGCACCGGAACGGCAGATAGGGAGACGTCTCCGTGTCGTCCCCGCCCGGAACGCTCCCAAAACGTCACCTGGCGTTCCCAGAAAAAAGTGGAATCCGGAACTTCGCTGGAGAGGCGCAGGGACGCGTTCCGTATTCCTGAAACGTCTGATGAACGTCCATAGCGTACCTTCAAGAGACTTCACGACGTTAGGCGACTTGGGACTCCAACAGATCGGCTCTTTAACGTCGCACTACACCAGATCGGCGCCGGAAATTATGTGTTTTTGCGGCACCAACGGGTCACTTACAGGAAGAAAGGAGAAAACAATCACCTTGTAACAACTAACAACCAGTGGCGTCCATGGCTGTAAGGAACTGAACAACGACGTTGGAGAAGAGAGACTCACTTCCTGTTGACTAGTTTTCTTTACTAATTTTACTGTATTGCCCATTACCTTTCTTTAATTTCACAAGCATGTCCTTCTTATAAAATAATGGGCTTTCTGTGGAGTGATTTCATTTGGGCCTCTCTATTACACAGATAAGTAAACAGCCCAAAAAGTTGGGCTTTTTAACAAGTATATATATTTATTTGTTATATACATTATTAAAATGTAATATAAATATGTATATTTATATTATAAAAATTGCTGTTCCCCCGGCATTTCGTCTCCCAAAAATTTGAAAATCGCCGTTTCCGCGTACCCATCCTCGTTTCGCCCCCGTCCCCGTTTCGGTGCTACGTAGGTACAGCATGATCATGGATGCAAATATCTCCTTTCCTATGGTTTATGATATTGATTCAACATTCACTGATCACATTGCTCAAAATCACTATGGTTTGGTTCTGAGGCCAATTGCAGGAGGAACTCTGTCTAAGAAAGTTGTAGCTCAATGGCAGATGATATGCTGGATTAGTAGCACATGTAAACACTTACAGCAGATTTGCTTCAAGTTCCAGATAAAAACTGCACCACTTTCGCCTGCTCAAATCATCACCAAGAGTGCTGGTTGTGTGGTGTGATGGGCTAAGAATACAAGGAAACAGCTTTTCACTACTAGTGCGTCAAATGTGCACCTTGAAGACAAGGTGGTGCTCAAAGGGAAATATATTTGATTGGAACCCAATGGATCAAACTGCGAATGAGGCTCCAGTGGTGGTAAAGTTAAATTAATGAAAATTAGAGAGATTAGGGTAAGGAGGCTGGATCCATGATCAGGGTTTGGGAGGGACACCTCGGTATGCAGGGTAGCTAGATTATCACTTCTACTTCTATCTAGTTAGGTTTAGTTTACTCCTACTAATTAAAGCACATTTCCATCTAACCACATGATATCTCAATAAACTTTCGACAATCAGGGTCAGTGGTGAATTCAAATACTTCATGTAACTCTCTGGAGTCTGGACTACTAAGAAACCATTGGGTCTACACATGATAGCAATATGCCACACATGTCAAGGGTATAGTGCTCTATACTGACACTGAACTTCTATTTCCCAGAGCAAGTAGTAATATAACACATACATTGCACTTTTATCCGTCCATTCATCATCTGCACCCTCTTCATCGCTAGGTGGTGCTCAAAGGGAAAGATATTTGATTGGAACCCAATGGATCAAACTGCAAATGAGGCTCCAGTGGTGGTAAAGTTAAATTAATGAAAATTAGAGAGATTAGGGTAAGGAGGCTGGATCCATGATCAGGGTTTGGGAGGAACGCCTCGGTATGCAGGGTAGCTAGATTATCACTTCTACTTCTATCTAGTTAGGTTTTGTTTACTCCTACTAATTAAAGCACATTTCCATCTAACCACATGATATCTCAATAAACTTTCGACAATCAGGGTCAGTGGTGAATTCAAATACTTCATGCAACTCTCTGGAGTCTGGACTACTAAGAAACCATTGGGTCTACACATGATAGCAATATGCCACACATGTCAAGGGTATAGTGCTCTATACTGACACTGAACTTCTATTTCCCAGAGCAAGTAGTAATATAACACATACCTCGCACTTTTATCTGTCCATTCATCATCTGCACCCTCTTCATCGCTAGAGCTTCTAGTTAAGAAAAAGTCATCCTCGCTTATATCCAAAAGGCCGTCGTCCTCACTTCCTGTCTCTGTCAAGAGATATTATTGAAATGATAGCATTAAATAAAAATCGATAACATGATAAAACATATCAAAAACTGATAGAAAAGTCTAATTGGGAAGATAAAGAAGTGACCATAGATATAACCATTAAACTTATTACTACCATAAAGGTCTCCATCATAAAATAGCAACTTCTTTACATGCCAAAACAAAAATACAAACAGTAGTATTCCAAACTACATATAGATTTGCACTCTCCTTTAAAAACTCTTCCATTCAATGTGATATGTGGCAAATTTATTTGTGCCCAATAAATGTGTGTTCCTGTCATAACTATGTGAGAACTAGGACTGCAACTCGGGCGGGCCGGGCGGGTTGACACCCTTGTCCAAACCCGAGTTCTTTCGGGGTTGCCCA
Organism: Linanthus parryae; assembly: GCA_023055425.1. Classification (NCBI taxonomy): domain Eukaryota; kingdom Viridiplantae; phylum Streptophyta; class Magnoliopsida; order Ericales; family Polemoniaceae; genus Linanthus; species Linanthus parryae. The sequence continues at coordinate 4,719,155 of JALGPY010000008.1, read as the reverse complement.
AGCCCAGCCCAGCCCGGGTTAGGAGCATCCCCAGTTCGTCCAAGCCCAAATTCAAACAAACCAATTCGGGTTCGGGTTGAATTCGGGCTAGCCCATTAATCTAAATAAACTAACATAATTATCATATCCAACTCAATTAGAATTGTCCCCTCAACGTTAAGTTAATAACTTTATTTTTTGAAAAGGTTAAGTTAATAACTTACATATAAAAATAGACACCAAATGTAGATACTTCAATTTTCTTTTATTTAAGGCTAACCAACAATGACTACATATTGTTAGACTGAATTAAACAATTATCCATTTATACAAAGATAATACTAAATATTTTGTGAGAAAAATCTATTAGTTATGCACATAAACATAATTAAAAATATCACTAATAAATAATAGAAAACTAATAGATTATTGATAAATATGCTATATAATACTCCCCAAGCATACCATTTATAGGTAATGAGTATACAAATCGGGCAATTCGGGCTAGCCCGTCGTTTAATATTCATACCCAAGCCCGGCCCTAATTGCAATTCGGGTTGAAATTTTTTGCCCAAGCCATCCAAATTACTCAAAACATGTGCCCAAGCCCGACTTTAGTCCGGGCTGGGTTCGGGTTGGTCGGGTTCAGCCCGTCCAAGTTGCACCCCTAGTGAGAACAGAGAAAATTCCGTCCTTTTTAGTTTTTAGTTGTACTCTATATACAAACATTTTAATATTGTTTTATTTGTCCATAATATTCAAATTTGAGTTACAAGCTTTGCCATTTGCTTGACACCTAGCATATTTACGAGTTAGAATTCATCTTCTATGTTTACTAGTATTTAATACTTTTGCTAATAGCCTGCATCTTTGTTACACCTCACCAAGGATTTAAATAACGGTATCGGCCGGCGTATCGGTAACGGTCACGGAAAACGGTTTTGACCAATAACGGACAAACCGTAACGGGAACCGGAAACCGAACACGTGAATGTTAAGAAATTGAAAGAACATGCCAAAAAGTATTTTTAAACATTATTTTTTACATCAAACATCTTTTAGTAGTTGTTTTTTAAACACTGAATGGGTGAAAGTGTTTTTTTCCAACTAGAGAGGGTGAAAGTGTTCTTCAATGAAACTAAAGGGGGTGAAAGTGAATTTTACCCAACACTTAATAGTCATATTGTCAACTTTACTCTTACCCCGTCAGTATGAGATAAGGATTGAAGGGACCAAAATAAGAGAGAGAGAGAGAGAGAGAGAGAGAGAGAGAAGCGATGGTCGGCGACGCTACCAAGAACAGAGTGAGATAGCAAATCCGACGGGAAGAAAAAGAAGATCTGGAGACTATTTCTCTCTCTCTTTCGATGCTCTCAAGTCTCGATTGAAAGCTACTAAGGTCGATTTCTCGAATTAGGGCTTTCCCAAATTCCCTCACTGATGAAACACGAAGGTATTCGAACTGGGTTCTCTCAAATCCCGTTTTTTTCCCTTGTAACGGAGCGTATCACCCGTTTTTTTACGATATCGGATCGTACCGGCCGTTTCGGGTGTGACCCCGATTCACCCGCAACGTATCGGGTGAATCGGATTCGGTGGCCTCCGATTCCGCGACGAACCGGGCGATACGTGACGAGTTGGTCCGATATTTGAATCCTTGCACCTCACACAAAGCATTTTGAATAATATGTATCCAACAGATATGAGTTATGTAAAAAGATTTACGTTAAATCTAGTCTTTTGTGATCAAAAGCATTTTTCAATAGAATTGTTTGAGCTTGATACCTTTATCATATTATAATAACCGTGGATCCCTAGAATATTACTCTTTTACCAAAAAATAACAATCAGTGACAATGTTTACTTTCCAGAAGAAGGAAAAAAAAAAAAAACATTTGGAAAATAACATGCAGCTTTTGTATAAAGTTGTAGGACACAATGGTATGTAAAAGATAGTCCACATTATCAGTAGAACTAAATGAAAACAGTGAGAGATAAAAGATTCTACGCGTGTAAAAGATAGTCCACATTTTTAGTAGAACTAAATGAAAACAGTGAGATAAAAGATTCTACTCGTAACTATGTTACAGGTATAGTCAAATAAATGGTAGGCTTGAAGTTTCTCTTGTATTTCATGGACAAATAAACTAATGAAACATGTTTAAATATGAAATATTACTAAAAAGGATAGTGGAATTTTCTTTTTCTTTTTTTCTCAGATAACTATTAGCCGACGCAGCATTTTTTAGCACAAATTAGTTTCGCCACATATCCATATTGTAAGGGAGAGCTTCAAAAAGGATGCAAAAGGATAGTGCCCTTAACTATATATAAATCAAACACCCTAACCAGACTACAACATAGATAACATGTTCACAGGTCACATAAGAGGTACTCTCTTTTAGTTGAATTTTAATTTTATTTTAGAAGGCTTCCCAACAAATTATAAAATGACCCAGCCGCACCCAGAAGCACCCCATCTGGGGTGGGCGACCTCCCAGAAGCAACAGTGCCTCCCTTCCTCGTCTGGAAGTAAGTCGGAGCAACAGTCCTGGGATACTCTTAAGTTGTAACAAGCTGTTGTTTCTCTCTCCTCCAGACACATCATAAACACGACACTCTTTAAGATAATCAAACACGCGTTCAACGGTATCTTCATAATTAACATTTCATTATCAGGGACAGCCACGAGACACTACAGGGTTACGGGTCGACACCATAAAATATGTACTGGTTTTTCCACAGCACAGGAACTAATTTTATCTCCGGGGAGTTAGACACCATAAAGTATGTACTATTTTTTCCTCACAGTAACAAAGTTGATAAAATTCACTAAAAACAACACAAGATAGTTTCCTGAATAAAATGTAAACACTGTATGATTTTGAATGCTAAGTAGTCTGTTTTACCATTTATCGGTACTTCTTAATACTACTATAACATTAGTATACCGAGCTTATCAAACGCGAGTAATAAATTAGTTTCAGCGTCTTTGCCCTGTTGTGTTCTTTACATATTCTAAAAGGACATGTGTCCATGACGTGTCACATCAACATATATATGCTTCGACAGCCAGTCACACAGTGATCACAAAATTCCAACAACAGATAAGTACAGTAAACATTTCCTGGAAGAACTAGCAGAAGTAAGACTCTTCAAAAAAAAAAATTAAAGAAGCACCTTCAAGATCTTTCCCACTAGCTGCTGCAGCTATTATATTTGATTTGATCTTCTCCCGCAATTTATTTCTTTTATCGACAATATCCGCGTCATCACCCCCGATGAATAATGATACATACTTCTCAGTCTTGGGAAAGAACTGCGATTCAAATAACAGATCATCCACTAAATGAGTAACCAGAATATCTTGAAAAAAAATGTTGGAGGAGTTGAAGTACGTTTATCAAAATTAGGAGCAGCAACTGTTATATTTGAGGAGAAAGAATTCAGAGCTATGGGAAGGTTCATCATATGTACTACGTAGAGCACTCAACTCCAGTATCTAAACAAGTCAATAGAATAAACCTCTATTATCCCCAGGAGTATTATCAACTAGCGAAAGGTAGCAGGACTCGTGAATTACAGCTTACCCTGACATATTCAAGATCTTCTTTCAGTTTAGAAAGCTCTGCAGAAGTGTCTGACTCCTGGGACTGGCCAGATGAAGCCCGTTGCGCTTTCTCCAAACGCCTGATGCCCCGTTCAACTTTTCTTCGCTCTGAAGAATGGAAATACTTGGTTCAGGTTATGAATAGCACCAATGTGGTACACAATTAGAATAAGTGTATATGTTCATATAGAGATAGATTTTTACCAAAAAATTTAATCTTTCTGTCACGCAAGAAGATTTTACGTTCCACGGCAAGACGATTGATCGTCTCCTGTTCTTTCTTTAGTTCTTGTAACTTCTTTTCTTGGGCATCCTTAACTTCAGGAGGAAGATCCTTTACAAAGGAAGGAGGAAAACAAGTTACACCAATGCATGCAAACACTACAGAAATATCATCATACAACATTGCCAGCAGGAATTGATAAAACTGATGTATTTAAGGTGAGAGTTCAATTACAGATGAAAACATCAGCAAAATGGCTCCCCCACTGGACCCAAGAAAATACAAGATAGGGGTCGCTCTTGGTCACTTGGTACGAGTGTGTAGTGCCCTTGGTCACCCATCATGCACTATATGTTTGACAGTTTCATCGATATTTTCAGATGCACTCATTGTTCCCGATAAACCAGCCTTTACGTCGTTACAATTTTTTTTTATAGATTTACCCTATTACATGTCTATTTACATGTTCATTGTGATTACTCATCCAACATTTCATCCGATTGGGCTTAATCTATATCAAGTGTTGTCGTTCTCTTATAGGCTGTCAATCTCCAAAAATTTAAGGATTCGAGTGGGTAGTGTCCTGAGGGCACAGGTTATGCACTAGTAAAGGTAAAAGCTATAAGGAAAAGTAAGTCCAAGCTCATTTGCATCTGGTAACCCACAGCTCCTGATAAGGTAGAATCCATACGAAGCCCTCCTATGATGTGGTATTTTACAGCTAAAATCTTCTCTTTGTTGTTAGGATGGGAATCGGTAACCAAGTAACCGAATGCACTAGCTCAGGCAACCAGGCGGCCCTTGAGGCTTAGAATATCGTGTGGAGTAGGTATTTTGTGGCATGAATTGGTTATGCTAACGAAAAGATTGCCACTCTAACTAGAGAACCTGGATATGTGGAGATCACATGCACTCATCATACTACCTCAAAAAAAACTACAGCGAACATCAAGATATGTAAAGCATGGCCCTTTGGGCCTATGTTACCAGAAACGTAAAAGTAGCCGCGTTTCTCGTTCCGAGTCGTACGTACCGAAACGCGGTACGTTTTCGACCCGAAACACAGAAAGTATCGACCCGAACGTTTCATAGAGTGGGTACATAATTGACGTGTTTATATTACTAGTTTTTAGTGGTACTTATTTGCAGAAAGTTATATGATCGTGATAACTGGATTTGAGAATGAAAGTATGAAACTGCTTAAATTGATACTGTTGGACTGTTAAGGGAACTGTAGGGAAAATTGTTAAAAATAGTGTTCCTCGTTCCAGTAATTGTATTTCGTCCCCGACAACGTTCCGGAGAAGCCTACCCCTAGCGTACCCCGTACTGGCACCTATCGCGTTTCTCGTTCCCATTCCCATTCCACGTACCACGTTTATGGTAACATAGCTTTGGGCTTATAAAGAAGCAGCAAAAGTTCCAATTAAACTATTTCTAGATTAAAAAACAAAAAATATCATCTTTTACTCTGTATCCCCAATAACCACAGAGATTCAGGGACCTTGTGCAGTAGTGCGCTAAATTGCACTTATACGGTGATTGTCCTCATGGAAATCAAGTGCACAAGTAAGTCCCCATACTGATCATTACTTCATTTTTATATTCACACTTAAAGTTAAAACTAAAAGGAAATGTAATGCAGTTCAGAAGTGCGAACATGCACAATCTGACGCTACAACGGTGCAAAGTACACCTTTGAGGGAACTCTAAAGCAAGAACAGTTTATGGAGCAGAAGCTTAGAACAAACTGAAGTGGGAAACGAAGAAACTCATGGTTTCTAGGGTTAAAACCCAATAGAACTCTAGGTTCTTTTACCTTTCAAGGTTTTGATACAAAATTCAACTAACTAAAACATAATACAATAGTCCTATTTATAGAAACACTGCTAGTTGCTGTCCTAAGGTCTGAAAGACCAACATACCCTCAAAACTACCTTACTTCATGGCAAAGTAAGAGATACAAGTATGTTACTTCATAGCTAAGTAAACTAAGTAAAAAGTATCAAAAGGGTGCAGGTTAAAGCCTGCACTAAGCTGCAGGTTAAAGTCTGGATAGAAAGGTTGCAGCTACAGGGACCCACTAGTGAACTTGGTTGTTAAGAATGCTCCTGCATCTCTAACATTGAACCAGTAAACCCAATAGGTTGTGTTAGGATCTCCCTGCATCATACTCCTCTTGTTAGAGAAAATTCGTCCTCGAATTTTGCTGCGACTAATGATTCTTTTGCCATTCAAATTTTGTTGCTTTTGGAAACTGGCATACATCAACGCGCATGATGCATCCTTGAATTCCTCTACTCCGGTCTTCTTCTTCACATATTCTCTGTAATTTCCAAGGGTAAGCAATATTGTTGAAGAAGACAAGCAACACATATCTTTTGACGGGTAATCCATTTGACACCCAAGCAAGAATGGATCAACATAGAGGGTTGAGGGCCTCAGCGAGTGCTCAATGAAACTCCCAATTGTCTTACATGTAAAAGATTCAACTTCACCCAGTAAATGAGTTTCTTGGCCACCGTATTCATCAAACAAAATCTGGGAACAATCATCACTGACCTTACTAAGAATTTGAGGGATTTTGGTGGCAGGTATACAGTCTAAACCCTCCAAAGTCACGGCTTCGTCATCTCCAAAGCCTATCGGGAGGTTATGATGCAGGGAGATCCTAACACAACCTATTGGGTTTACTGGTTCAATGTTAGAGATGCAGGAGCATTCTTAACAACCAAGTTCACTAGTGGGTCCCTGTAGCTGCAACCTTTCTATCCAGACTTTAACCTGCAGCTTAGTGCAGGCTTTAACCTGCACCCTTTTGATACTTTTTACTTAGTTTACTTAGCTATGAAGTAACATACTTGTATCTCTTACTTTGCCATGAAGTAAGGTAGTTTTGAGGGTATGTTGGTCTTTCAGACCTTAGGACAGCAACTAGCAGTGTTTCTATAAATAGGACTATTGTATTATGTTTTAGTTAGTTGAATTTTGTATCAAAACCTTGAAAGGTAAAAGAACCTAGAGTTCTATTGGGTTTTAACCCTAGAAACCATGAGTTTCTTCGTTTCCCACTTCAGTTTGTTCTAAGCTTCTGCTCCATAAACTGTTCTTGCTTTAGAGTTCCCTCAAAGGTGTACTTTGCACCGTTGTAGCGTCAGATTGTGCATGTTCGCACTTCCCTTAACCTTCTACAGGGACCCACTAGTGAACTTGGTTGTTAAGAATGCTCCTGCATCTCTAACATTGAACCAGTAAACCCAATAGGTTGTGTTAGGATCTCCCTGCATCAAAATGTGTTTCCTGGCATCGGCCAATTTATTAAAACCAAGGCTATCAGCCACTTGTCACCATTAAATTGTCAAAGCAGATAAACTTTCCATAACATTAGTAATTAGACAAATTAAAAAAAAAAAAAAAAAAAAAAAAAAAAAAAAAACAGATAAATGTGACGTAACCATAAAATTACTATTTGAAGTTGTTTGTACAGTCTGGTCTACATTGAAGTCTCTCTAAAATATGAAATATTGCTTTCTCGTCGCTAACCCTTCCAAACCTAAAATGAAAGGCATATATTGTCCTTTAGTAGACGATCGATGAGAGTTTGACTCTTTTTTATTGCTTTCTATATTTTCTTACTTCGCATCCCAATTCCTGCCCGAACCATTCGTAAGCACACCAAGCCATTTCTACATCAACTTCTAAACATTTAAAGCTTGTTACAATCAGAGCATATCTGAACCTTCCACTTAAAGCTATCTAGTGACAACAATTGGTCTTTCTAAGGAAAGCATAAAGCTGCCAAACAAGTGATTAGAGAGAGTTGCTAGTTTGTCTTGATATAGCAATTAACAGCAGCAGCAATGGTTGAGGGAGAGAGGAAATGGAATAGCATCGACGTTCCAACCAGTGGGACTTCTTTAAAACTAGTTTACCCGTTAAATTCTCAAAATCACGAGGGAGAGGACCATGAATAACTGTTACAAGAGGCCCCAGGAAGCTAAAAATCTGCCCAGTTCTGCTTCCAAAAGATTTGATAACATGAGATTTTTTTTTAATTTAGATAACATGAAATTTGAAGAGCAAATCCTTTACTTTAATAATGTATTTCCAGAATGGACTAGTCGTAGGTTTGTACTGCGCTTTTAGGAAAGTGGAATTTGAAAACATACAGGTGTCCAAGGACGTTAACCCACCAAGCATGTGGATTATTCATGATGCACCAACGAAGGTTTACAAAGTGTGCAGTATAATTTGTACTAGCATTTCTTATTCCTAGGCCCCCACTATGATTATTAGTGGTCCCTTTTTCCCAAGAAACCGCATCAAATTTCAAAGAAACTTTCTCTGGATTCTGTCAATCTGAGTATTGATAGAAGTGGGAAGCTTTGTCGACTGCATAGTATACTGCCCTATAGTTGCCAAACCATGAGACACAAAGGTCTCTTTAATTTTTCGTGATGTGCAAAAAAATAGACTATTCGACTAGATAGAAGATCTACAGTTACAAAGAGTAATAGACGACACAATTGTTGTAATCAATTAGAACAGTTTTACCAAACACCCACATGTAGATTCATAAGCTTTTGAACCAAATATGCTTCCGAACTGCAAATATGTAGGTCAACTATTCATGAGTGTTGCCAGCAGCTACTGTCCCATTTCGTCACAAAAATGATTGTGTGTTGCGTGGCTTATATCATTTACACCACAGTTGAGGTCCTGAGGAGTATTAATCAAGTTACACATCCCCGCGAAGGCTCCGTTTGGTTGGTGGTAAAACATTTTCCTGTAAAATGTTTTCCCTTGTTTTGGTGTTTTGGTACTGTTTGGTTGGAAGTAAAATGTTTTCGTGTAAAATGTTTTCCTTCAAATGATGTAAAATGATTTACACATTTCAAATCCGTAAGCCATTTTCCGGATAGTGAAGGAGCACAACAACTCATACTAACACCTCCACCACCACTACCACCTACCTCCACCACGACCTATCACCGCCACCCACCTTCAACCGCTACTCATCACTGCCATTTCCGTCACGGCTCCCTGTTTTGGCAAGAGTCAACCAAACACGAGAAAATAATTGCAGGGAAAACTTTTTCACACAAAGGATTTTACGCGTAAAATATTTTCCATTGTAAAACATTTTGAGCCTAAAATGGAGATTCCTAACTTCCTTCCAAGCTCCTAATGCTTTACACACAGATTACAAACTGAGAGAATTTCTTCATATTTGCAGAACTCATAACACCAATTTCTAAACCCTAGCGCAATCAAAACATGCAAATTTCAACTGAATGAATAATACGAAGAGCAATTGACAGAAGCAGACCTTTCTGAGATAACGCTCGGTGGAACGAATCTGATTCTTCAAAGAGACTGACTTCGTCTTCTTAGCTTTCCCTCTGTTGTCGACGCCGGGACCTTTGGACCGCCGGCCACCGCCGACAGGCTTCGGTTTGCGGCCGGCGACTCTGCGGTCTCCGTAACCACCGTGCGCCATTAAAGAGAGGAAAGGATAATCGGCGACTGTGATTGTGATATCAGCTTTACTTCAGCTTCTGCTACAGTGAAGAGTGAAGATGATTATGGAGGTGTTGTTTGAAAATGGAGATTAGGGTTTTGGTTTCAGAGCTTCGTTCCATGAGAGCGAGCTGGTCTTTTACCCACACACACGAAACATTGAATTTGCTCTGTCGGTCCCTAGACTATTCACCTCTTGTCTTATTGACCCTTTAACTCTAATCTAATTCCATTTGTGTTTCTTCTGACTTAGTTTAGGCATGGTTTGGGTAACTGATAAAGTACTTAGAGTATTGTCCGTGGCCGATGGCACTATCCCTAAATTAGATAGATTTTTATTTAGAGGTTTTTAAATGAATTTAGAGGTGCTATCCAAAAATTATATTTACAAATATGGTGGGAAAAAAAGTATGCTATGAGCATTATAATAGACGTGGGAATCACTCACAAACTCTCTCATATTAGTTAGGGATGTAGTTTTGGTGAGAAAAATCTATCTTCCATCAGTTATGGATGTCCAAATAGATGGGTAGTTAGGGATGAGAGAATGGGTAGTTAGAGATGTAATAAGTAGGTGAGATCTAATGGTAGGGATGGAGATGATTTAATCTAACGGCTGAAAAGTCATAAGTTAGTTAAACATCATATTTTATAATATAGATGTAGGAATAAGGTTTATGCAGGAATATGAGCAAGGAAATGAATGTTGTCATCGGATAAATCTTGATAAAATATGTTGGTTGTTTGTGTTTGGGTTCTGTCGGATATGATGCAGGATGTGATGGAGGGTTAATGTGAAATGTCCCGGTGTCGTGATTTTGAATTTGTTAGTGTTCGTATTAAACTTGTGCATAGAACTCACAAATTAACTAAACACAATTCACAATTCCTCTACTCCCTCCTCCATGCTTAAATCTGTCTAAATTATAATATTATATAAACATTTTAAACTTAAAAGTGAATCATTTAATCAATTAAACATGTTTTATAGTTAAAAAAAATAACAAATTCTAAAAAAACATCTTCACTCTCTGGTTTTCTCCGTTGGAGAACACTCGGGAGTCAGGAGTCAAGCTATCAGCAGCTACGCCTCCAACCTTCTAGTATATATATCAACTCTAGTCAAATTCGTTTGACTTATCACCATCAAAGACTCTCTACCCTGGTTTCGTCACAACCCTGTCAATTTCTTCATAATGAAAACAAACTAGATAATCCAACTTCACATCCACCGGCAATTTCATCGGAGAATAGTCTGGTCTTTGGTTCGTATTTGACTATTTGCTACACTCTTTACTGACGGACGGAGCAGGTGGTGTTGCTTGCTCTCTCTCTATCGATTCGTCTCTGGATGGTGATGCGCCGTTTATCTCCAACATTAGGGCATCTCCAACCCATGGCATTTTCCCCCTCCCCTCACCTCCACCTCCCCTAAACAACTACTCATCTCCAACCCATTCCTTTCCCCCCACCCAACAAAAATAATTTTTAATATATATTTAATAATTTAAAATAAATTATTCATACTAGGGTAAAAGACAAAAACCACCCCTTGAGTATGGGGTATATACAAAAAAACCCCTCGTGTTCGGGGATATACAAAGACCACCCCTGTCAGTTAACGGTTACTAACGGAAACTAACGGAGGGGGAGAAAGACTTATGTACCCTCAACTTCACGAAAAATTACACTGCTATAAAATCTTTTCTTCTCCCCCATCCCTCATTTCTAACCCTAATAACAGCCCCCTTTTCTCTCTCTCTCTCTCTACTCCTCCCCTTCCTCTTCAGTTCTTCACCATCTCACCTTATCTCTTCCACTCCATCACCAACGTACCCAGCTGAAGAGGATAAGGTGATTAGGCTCAGGTCTGTTTACAATGACCGTCGGTTCGGATTGTAAACAGATCTGAGACTTTTCGACAGAACCGACGGTTGCCCCTCGAAGCTACTCGCCGGAGCCGATGATCTCACTTCAATCTTCAGATCGACAGAGCGACCTGGGAAACCCAGCTCTGAGCCGATGATTCGTTCGCCGCCGGGGGTTGCGTGGGCAGCGAAGGACTCGTGCCGTACCCGTTCAGCGGCGCGGTCGGCTGGTTCAAGGCTTGGACAGCGGCGACACACGAAGCGACGACGGATTCGAGTTGGGTCTGATTCGCTTGCGGCGGTGGCGATGGTTGAAACAAGGATTCGAGTTGCGAAAGCCGACTGGTTTTGGACCGGAATTGCCGGTTCAGCGGCGGGTTTCGTCGGCAATTTGGTGATGGGACAGGTCAATGAGTATTCTTCCGAGAAGGAATCCTCCACGAAATGAGACAGCCACTCGAAATCCGCCATATCCTCCGCCTGTAAAAAAGGCCCAATTTTCGAGTCACACATCTCAAACCCCACCAAAAATTGAACAAAATTAGGGAGAGAGAGAGAGAGAGAGACTGACCCGAATGGTGAGTTCGGTGCAGGGGTCTGAGGAGGAGTCTTTGTTGTTGTTCTTCACCGTCTCTTCCTTCACTTCTTTGTTCTTCGCCGTCTCTTCCTTTTCGTGCTCTATTTCTTCTTGGTCCTGTAAACCCGATACAGTACCCTCCAAAGAACTCAGTCGGGTGTCGAACCCAGTAAATTGAGCATTCATTGTTTTCAGCTGGTCCATGATTTGGGTGAGAACATCTTCGTTTGGTGATGAGCTCGACATGATGAAAGCTCTGCTTTGTGTATAGCTCCAAGTGGGACTCTGTTTTGTGTGTTTGAATAGCTACAGGTGTGTTCTGGAAGTGTAGGGAGGAAGAAGACGAAGGGGGATATATATTGATAGCTATAGATGTTCTTGATGATGTTTAGTGATATATTGATGTTCTTGGTTTTTTTAAGTGAATTCGGATATATATTTATAGATGATTTCCATGGCGGTGGTAAATATTTGTTGTTGTGGTGGAGGTGGTGGTGGATTTTGGTGGTGGTGGTGGTGGTGGAGGTGGTGTTCAAGAACACCAAGAATGTTGGTCAAGAACACTTAGAACACCAAAAACAACACAATAAACACAAAAATACAAGTAGGGACAAAATGGTCATAAAAAAGACAAATCGCACCCCATACTAACTTATTGTAACAGAAGGGTGTTTTTCGTCTAACGTCCATCCACTGACAGGGGTGGTTTTTGTCTCGACAGGGGTGGTCTTTGTATATCCCCGAACACGAGGGGTTTTTTTGTATATACCCCATACTCAAGGGGTGGTTTTTGTCTTTTGCCCTTCATACTAAGAAAAATAATTACGCACAATAAGTGGCGATATTTGTTTTGTATTTGAATACTATTTTTGTATCATTGTGATTCAATAAATTTTTTTTTTAGAAAAAAAAATTTGACGCTTTTTAATCGTGTTATTAAATTTTGAACAAAATAAGATAACGATGACTTTTCGTAAATATACTTTTCGTAAATATACTTTTCAACAATTGTGAGTAAATTATTATTTTTATCAATAATAAAAATAAAATAAATTTTATTAATCATAACAAACATATATGATATAATCATAAAAAATACTAAGTGTAATTAATATTGTCAAATATTGAATTAATTAATCACTCCGTGTAGGGGAGGGGGAGGGGATGTCCAGGGGGAAATCCCCTAACCATGCCACACCCAAGTCAAAATTTCTCCCCATAGCACCCCCTCCCCCATAGGGTTGGACATGGACCGTACTTTTATACGGTTTTCCCCCTCCCCCCATAGGGTTGGGGATGCCCTTAGCAGTGATCCTAACCATACTAATATTCAATACTTATGTATTCTTCCGGGGGGGGGGAGGAATTTAAAGGAAAAGAAGGGAAAATTATGTCTTTTGGGATCCTTGGAGTAATCATTGTTATTTAGGCAGTGTTGGTGAGATGCTGGGAAGGGAACATTGGGGTGAATGTGCTGGGTTGGTCTTGGTTTATTGACTGTGGATTGTCAATTACATTCCAGTTCCCCAAGAGCCGATACTTGAAGCTAAGATTTGTGGAGATCCTTAAGACGCTACCTCAGAATCTTCAAGTGCATCGTTATGAAATATGGGTTGATTTATTAGTGAATATCTACCACCTATTGAACGCCCTCATATACATTATTATTGGCCCGTTAAAATCACCCTAATGACTCCTCAGCAATTAACAGTGCAACAATCAGGTAAAGAGAAATTAATCTAAGTGCAGTTCAGCAACTAACATCATCCAGGTTAATCTCAGTTGAAGTTCACAAGGCCCTAATGGCATTTCTATTCAATAAAATCTACTTCTTCTTTCTTTGTCATAGATCAAACAAATGTTACTCTTGAGACAACCAACTAGATATAAACTGGTTTACAAGACCAAAAGAGGTCTGATGGTTCTATATCGAGGTACAACGTTCTAAATCTGGTAGTCGATGGGTAATTGCAGGAATATGGCCTGGATCACATAAGACATGGGGGTATCAATGGCTTTTGAGCTGCAAATAGGAAAGACATCAATTAGAGGTGTCTTTGAACTGCAAATAGGAGGAGATCAAGCTATTAGATATTTCTAATGCTTTCTTGTTACATGGACATCTCGCTGAACAAGTGTATCCTATGTTTTCCCAAAAGAGTATTCCTGTATGGGTTGAAGCAGGCTTCTAGAGCATGATACCAAAACGAAGTAATAATTCAGTAAAATTATACAAACATAGCTGAAGAAGTTACTTATCAAGAAGTACACTTTGCTAAAGTTTCATACCACATTCAAATAACACTAAATGATTTCTGAAGTTGCACCAGGACGAAGCTTTGTTACAAGACGCTCTGCAAGTCTTCTACCATTTTTCTTCTCTTCGGTCTCTCTAAACTCGTACGGAGTCCCTATCTGGTATGGAACGCGAGTATCGAAAATTATCTTTTCAAGCATAGAAGCATTCCTGATTAGATACAATGCAAGCTCAACATCAGTGGCATAACCGGCAAACCCGACCAACTCCACCACCTTGAGGCTGTTATGGGGACTAATTGTAACTCCCGGTTGCTCTAATACTGGAAGAGGGTAAAAATCATAAAGCTGCAATTTACAAAAAAATAAGACTTGGTTTCAGGGATTCTAGATAAAAGGACCAGACCGTTCACGATCATGGTCAGACAACTTGCTAAAAACATTCTACAAGAAAAAACACCTGCGAATTATTATTCACATAACTTGTCCCGTAACGTACATTACTTGTACTAAAACAATGAATAATTATATCGAAGAACATAGTAATAATAGTACAAGATACATGTAAAATATCACATTACACAAGCATACATATTATGATAGTCATATTGGTCAGTCTGTTAAAAGCAAGTGCACATATTAATCGTATAAGAGACCGAGTATTTTAATTTTGATAATAATCTATAAAAATGTCACAGCTTTACAGACGGAACATATCAGAGGGCTGCAATCTGTTCCGATTCTTTTGTTACAGGGTGGTAAAGTGAACTGTTCAAGACACAAGGGTGTCGAGTGTCTTTTTGCCTAAAAAAAGGAGTGCAAAATGTCTGTTATCCTAAAAAAAACATAAAAAACTAGAAGAAAAAGTATTCGTGTTTCTTTTAAATACTAAAGAATGTTACAAAGAAAGTCACTAGATGTTGCATTTGTACTAAAAGTCCCTAGAAATTATGACAAGGAATTATGAAAAATTACCAAAACCAAAAGTAAAACACATACTACTATCTTGTCTACTTTTTACTTGTAGAATGATCTTAATCTAATAAATTTCACCCCACTACAGCTACAACGAAATAAACTCATGTAGATCACTAAAAGAATCGCAAATGGTATATGTAATTGAGTAAGCAAGAAAATAAAAATCATATCTCATAGTAAGCAGATTCTCACCTTAAATGAAATTTCGCATAGAGCTGGACATGCTTTTAGCATGGACGCAGCCAAACCAAGTACGCTTTTATCATTGGAGGTAAGTCTCATCTCCAACCTTTTAAGTATTGAAAGTACAGGAAATTCGGCGGCAACGTCGGCGAAAATATCCTGATCACATACCAAAACCGAAAGCATTAACATAAAGTCGTAAAACTATTAATAACAGTTAAAAAATAAAAAAATAAATAAAAGAGTAGGGCTTACCATAAAGTTGTGTGTCTCCAGTATTAGAACTTCGAGTTGGGAAAGATAGCACGAAAACTCCAAAGGATTACAAATGAGATAATTGCAGATGGGACCACCTATAAATATATTAGTGAGTTTTGAAATATTATTTAGTTTTACAATTTCAATATCATTTCTTGCATTCTTTATATGATTGACAACTATTTCAATCTTTGACATATCTGATTTTGTTCCGAATTATATTTTATAGATGGATTCTCAAGGTAGCGGGTATTACACGAGTTTCATTAGGGATGGGGTGTACCCTGATGACAATTACGATGTGAACAATTTTAGTCCAGTTGCTAGTAATGTGAATCAACCTGGTGATACATCACAAGTTATGTTTGAAGCTGAGTTAGCAAGAAGGCAATCAAAACGGTCCGGGAGCTTCACGTCTGAAGAATACGAACTTCTCGTCTCGGCATGGTTTAATATCAGTATGGATCCGATACAAGGAAAGGGGCAGAAGAGTAACAAGTATTGGGTTAGAGTTCATGAATATTATCATAACCACAAGACAATCACAACAGATCGTACATCTAACTCTTTGCTAAATCGTTGGTCAATGATCCAACAAGCTGTGAACAAGTTTTGCGGATGTATTGCTCAGATCAACGAAAGGCGTCAAAGTGGCATAAATGAACAAGACAAGGTATGTACTATAAATCATCTCAACGTATTATTTATATAGCCTCTCATTTTATGATACATGATATTTGTTTAAAATTTTGTAGATTGAACAAGCAAAACTGATGTACTCTAAGATGTACGGGTCAATATTTAATCTGGAACATTGTTGGAATAAGTTGAAGTTGGCACCGAAGTGGTTAAAGGCCAGCGAAAAGAAAAAGAATAAGAAACCTAAGAAATCTACAAAATCAGCTCCAAATGGTTCGGCTTCAAATGCTATAAATGTAGATGAAGGTAATACAGAAGCTCAGCCTACAGTGAGCATTGAAAGGCCACCCGGTACAAAAGGTGAAAAGGCACGAGTGAAGCAACAAAAGGACAAAGAAGCAATTGATAATCGATTAGTCGGGCTTCTAGAGGACATGAGGCAGTCTAATTCTCGCAAACTTGAGTTAATGGAGAACTTAATGGCTATCCAACAAAAGCAAGCTGAAGATCGAATTATGGATATGGACTTATCTACGATGTCGTCTATGCAAGCAGAGTACTACACACGTCGACATAAAGGAATTCTTGATCGAATGCAGTAGTTTTGATTTGTTCCATTGACATTTTTAGCTACTTTAAATTCTCTAATAAGTTATTGTTTTTCAGTTAAGCAAATAAAATACTATGAGAGCTGGTTCAAGTTTACATGTTTATGGAATGTTTCTTGTACTGAATTTGAAATCTTGAGTAAAATTCTATTATTTTTCAATGTGTGCTTTTTGGTGGCTGTTTAACCTTGTGCCTTATCGGTATCCCAATATTAACCTCGTTCCTTATTGGAATCCCACTGTTATTGGTATTCCGATATTTCTAATTTTGTAATACACATTACAAGAAAATTACATGACAAAAAAAGAAACAAGCCACATTATAACGAAAGATTTGTAACTTCACCAATCTGAACTACCATTATGTTGTTTGTTCTATCGCTTATACCAAACTTTTTTTTGACTAGTCTTGATAACTTAATAAACATACCCCTAAATTAGGAGTTCATTTATTCAAATGTAGTAATCTCAGAAGAAATTCAAAGAGTGTCAACAAAATGGTACCAAAATGATACACTAAAATAGTTCAATAAGATATGCAAATCCCAAAAAAGTAAGAAAAGAATATAAATTCTTATTTCTCTCCATGTTACCTCCATAAATGCTCAACAAGATCTGCTTGGAGTTGGCAATGTGCATTCTTGTTCCTTATTTGACGATGTCGTCGTATAAACTCAAGAAACTCGGTAGTTGGCTCATGTGATATACTTGGAGGAGAACTTTCACCAACTGTGTCATAGCAAAAATCTTTTTCCGTCCCATTGCGCTCATCTTCAACAATCATATTATGCAATATTATGCAGGCTTTCATAATATAAGAAAGTGTTTCTCGGTCCCAAAAACGTCCAGGGCCACCAACTATCGCAAAACGCGCCTGTAGGACTCCAAATGCACGCTCTACATCTTTTCTAGCTGCCTCTTGTGCGGCAGCAAAAAATTTGTTCTGGTTACCTTGTGGAGATGGTATGGTCTTTACAAATGTTGACCATGACGGGTATATGCTGTCAGCAAGATAATATCCCATTGAATAGTCATTACCATTAATCGAAAATGAAACTGTAGGAGCACGACCTTCAACAAGATTACTAAACAAAGGAGACCGATCTAACACATTAACATCATTATGAGATCCTGGTAATCCAAAAAATGCATGCCAAATCCATAAGTCGTATGAGGCTACAGCTTCCAAAATAATTGTTGGTTCATGACAATGGCCAGTGTACATACCTTTCCAAGCTGTTGGACAATTCTTCCACTTCCAGTGCATACAATCAACACTTCCGAGCATTCCTGGAAATCCGCGTTGCTCGCCCTCTGTTAACAATCTAGCTATATCATTAGCATTCGGTGATCTTAAGTACTCATTTGAAAAGATTTCAACCACTGCCGTCACAAATTTTTTAAGACTCTCTATTGTAGTGCTTTCTCCAATTCTCACATATTCATCAACAAAATCGGCAGAAACTCCGTAACAAAGCATCCGGAATGCAGCGGTAATTTTTTGCAACGAAGAGAGTCCTGAAACACCAACGACATCCTTCTTCTGAACAAAATATGAATCATGGTTTTCTACCGCATTTTGGATTCGAACGAATAACGGCCGATTCATTCGAAATCTTCTTCTGAAAAGCTTAGGGGGGTATACTGGGTCATCAGCAAAGTAGTCATTGTACAACCTTTTGTGACCTTCGGTTCTATCCCTCCAAATGTACATCCGACCTTGAACAGAGCCACAATGTGTTTTTCTATTCTTGCGATCTTTTCGTTCACTTATCAAAGCAGCTAATGCTGTCAACTCTATCTCATCATCAAAGTCTGAATCGAACATCATCAGCAAGAGTAGTATCTGATCAGCCATGAAGAACACCACTGAAAATGACTATACAAAGTCCAACAATCTCGTAATAAACACTTTACTTTTGAAAGAGATGAGACTAAAAAAGTCTATGGAACACAATAATTTTTACATTATTGTTGTTTATAAAGTGAGTAGAAGAAGAATGCTAGTATCAGAATGTCTCATTTTGAAAGGTTGATGTAAAACAAAAAAAATTGACGTTGGTTATCATGTTTTCAAATTAAATAATTTGTTTGTTTGTTTTTGAGTCAATCCATATCCAGTTTTAAATGTTGGACTAAAGATTTTTAAGCACAAAATATCTCACAACAAGAACTGAATTTCAAATCAAGATAAGGTTCTTAGTGGATTTTTCAGTAAATAAAATTTACTGGAGCATTATAATTTGATGCTTTAAATAAAAAAGTGCAGATAAAATAGATTTGCCTATTTTGTTGCTAACACCATTGCAGATAGGGTCTCAAATTATGCTTAGCTATTATGAAAAACTGGAGCTTTTATCCATAATTTACATAATCTTTACCTAACAGCATTGGAGATGCTCTAATATCATCAATCATGATCTGAATTTCCCAAGCAGAAACTGAATTCTTCAAAACGGCATTGATCACTTGTTGACAGTCCCCTTCTAAGCACCTCCTTGTTCTGGGAAATGGCTTCTCGCAGAGCTTTTACCTCAGCAGCAGCCGCAGAAATAACAAAATCACTTGCACAGGCAGCCCAGCCACTATCAATTAAAGTCCCTTTGTCATCTCTAACAATCCAAGCACTTACCAGAAGTAAGAAAATTTTGTCCCATCTTGCATCAAAATTACATTTCCACTGACCTCTATCGGGGTTTCCAACAGGAAGAATCAAAGCCACTTTTTTTAGAATTTATCACACCCTTGTGGTTTTGCTTAGTGTATATTCCCAAATAAGAAGCAGACAAAAAATCCTAGGACTTCACCACCTTCATGGGATTAGGAGCAATTTTGTTGAAAATAAATTCATTTCTGGCTTTCCACAACAGCCACATAGTTAGCACCACTCTTTCAATAAAATCATCAGCACTGTCTTGAGAAGCATCTACTAGCCATACGTCCTCTTGCCATTTCTTAAAATAACAATTATGAATATTAAGAGAACCAGAACTTAGCCCTAGATGACACCAAATGGGTCTAGTCCAAGAACATCCCAGGAATAAGTGTCACTCATCTTCTTTCTCCAAATTACAAATTTGGCAAAAATTTGAGAAACCACAACCTTTTTTTTAACAAATTCACGTGTACTTCAACGATTATTGTTGCATGAACAATTTGTAGCTGTTGATTTTTTGGCATCTTTTGATGTTTTTTCTTCATTTACATTTATGTTGAAGCAGTTAGGTGGAAGTGTTTTGAGACTTTTTATGTTAATCCACTATCTAGTAGTTGATGAACACTCATCATTATCTCCTTCTATTAATTGAAGTTAGAGGTACTCGTTTTATTTTTTCAAAGTTCAATAGGGGTACAACTGGAATTGTATTGGCCTTTTCTCATTAAGTTAACAATGTGGACACTTAATTTGGAACAATCCAAAATAGAAATGTGGACGCTTATTATGGGACAGGGAGTAGAACATTTAATTGTTGTAAATCGTGTCTTCTGGCATGGCCATTTCGGCATCTATCTACTATTCTTGTTCTTCTCCTCCGAGTTCTATATTCTTCCTTCTGCATCTGCTACGTTTTTCTCTTCTTTTAATTTATCAGTTCTTTTTTTATTTAGTTATTCATAATTAAATCAATAGATAATGCTACTTTTATTTTTATTTTATTTTTGAGAAAGAAGAATGCTACTTTTATTTGTGGTTAATTGTCACTGAATGCGGGAGATGAGAGAGATTAGAAAGAAGGATATCCACGAAATTAGCAATAGATAGAGGGATAGAGGGCTATTAGGAGAGAGAAATTTAAAAAAGATAAATGGGTATTCAAATGGTTGGAGAGAGAAAGAGTCATGGGCTCATGGGGGTTTCATCATGGGAACGAGAGAGAGAGAGACTGGCATTTTGTTGAAGGATTAACTGAGGGAGGTAGGGACAGAGACGGAGAGAGATGGTGAAGGAAACACAGATAAACAGGGGAAGAAGAGAGACAAAATACAAGAGAAAGACGTAAAATAACGGTGACAAAAAACAGTGGTTCTCTCGTCCAGGTAAAAATGAGTACCACGGGGTTTTTGACACTCCCATACCAAAACTCACTGTTATACCATGGAAGCCGCTAAATCCGCTAGCCATAAAAAGGATTTTGTATACATAAGTAACTGTACTGTAGCAGAGAACTATATGTGCAACCACAAACCAAATTGATTGCCATGATGTGCCATATGGCATCGTTCAACAAGTGCATCCGTCTCCAAAGTTAAGGCATTTGATCACAAATAACAATACAAGTTTAGGCATTCAATAACAATACAAGTTATTATCGGAAAAAAATAACAATACAAGATTAGGCGTTTGATATTTACCAACATCATCTCAGAGTATTGGGTGTTCCTAAGTCTTTATACGAATGCGGACATTCCTAGTCTTTATACAAGAATGAGACATTCAATAACAATACAAGTTTATGATTTGATAGTTGCCAACATCTCTCAATGTATTCGATGTTCAGCTCTTTATACCAATGCAGTCATTGATACCTAGGGTATACATACATACAGGGTTAAGAGGAGGAACAAAGAACAAATTAGGCATGTACAAGAAAAATAGCTTAGCAAATATAACCAGAATATCAAATGCTAATTGCGCCAGATGAAAAATAATGTGCATATAACTCCATGTCACATGTATATAACACCATATAACAAGATTAGGGAGAAAGATGTGCAGATAGATGCAGGAGGTCAAACCAAAAAATTCAACTAAAGACAGATAGAGAGATTAGGCTAGATCATTCACAACCAAATAACTACATATCCTTTGGCCAAAGAAAATCAACCAAAGCCACCGAGATAACTACATCCTTTACCAAAAAAAGTCAACCAAATAACTAGACAGTGTTTACCAAATACCATGAAAACAACTACATACTCAAGCATAAGGCGGATAACCGTCGAGCTTAGCTCGCATCTTCAACTGAGACTTCACCATCCGGTCTGCATAGTTGAGGTTCAGTTCTCCCTCAAAACCACCAGCCTTCAACTCTTTAAGGAGGGCATATTCGTTTGGGTTGTCCACGTGGAGCATTGGGAGCATTTGCAAGCTCAGCCGCAAGCTGCGAAACTTGTGATCCATATCCGATCCACGTTGCGGCTGAGCTTGCAAATGCTCCCATGCTCCGCGTGGACAACCCAACCGAATATGCCCTACTTAAAGAGCTGAAGGCTGGTGGTTTTGAGGGAGAACTGAACCTCAACTATGCAGACCGGATGGTGAAGTCTCAGTTGAAGATGCGAGCTAAGCTCGACGGTTATCCGCCTTATGCTTGAGTATGTAGTTGTTTTCATGATATTTGGTAAACACTGTCTAGTTATTTGGTTGACTTTTTTTGGTAAAGGATGTAGTTATCTCGGTGGCTTTGGTTGATTTTCTTTGGCCAAAGGATATGTAGTTATTTGGTTGTGAATGATCTAGCCTAATCTCTCTATCTGTCTTTAGTTGAATTTTTTGGTTTGACCTCCTGCATCTATCTGCACATCTTTCTCCCTAATCTTGTTATATGGTGTTATGTCACGCTCCGCAAGCTGCGAAACCAAAGACATCTGCAGAAAGAAAAAAACAAGAGCTGACCACATAAATTCAGAGAACCGCTTTGAGCTAGCAAGTTCAATGTTCACACATCATTAAGCACTATCAGAAAATACCAACTTTAGTGTATCTGGAATGTTGGATGTAAAATATTAACCGGGGATAGAGCACATGAAAAACAATTGGAACATAAAGTTTTAGAAAAAAGTCCTAAACACCAGAAACAACATGAGTAATAAGATAATGAATGAATCAACATAAAATAAGCACTCAACATGAACATAAATTAAACCTCAAACACAAAAACTCCACCGATCCAGAAACATTTCATAGAAAGGATCTATAGCAGAAATCATGCAGAAAGAATTAGATTCGAAGCTAGAAGAGCACATTTCGCAGAAAGCAAGAGCACAATTAGATCCGAACTAGAAGAACACCTCAAACACAAAAACTCCACAGATCCAGAAACATTTCATAGAAATTAAGACATATATAGCAGAAATCATGTAGAAAGAATTAGATTCGAAACTAGAAGAGCAAATTTCGCAGAAAGCAAGAGCACAATTAGATCCGAACTGAAGAACATTTTTCACAGAAATCGAGAGATCGATAGCAAAAACAGATAGATCGAAACAAGAAGAACACATTTCCATGGAAAACAAGAGATGTACCGTTGTGAGGAGAGTGGAGTCAAACGCTTCTTCTTCTTGCTCGCGAAAGCTTCTTCTTCTTGCTCCCGAACGCTTCTTCTTCTGTGACGACTGGTACTGGTGCAGTGAGTGAATGGAAAAGCGAGGACAAGATTTATGGCGAGGACAAACCCTACTTTTCCAAAGGTGGATGGGCCTCCAAACCCAGCCCACGTTTTTAAAAATTATGGTGGCCCAACTAGGGATGGCAATGGGGTGATCCGATTCGATATCCGACATGATCCGGCCTAATGGAGCAAATTCGATCCGATCCGATCCGTTTACAAATGGATCGGATATGGATCACAAGTTTTTTTTTATCCGTGAAACCCGATTCGATCCGATTAGTTATTATACCTAATAAATTCAATAATATACATGTATTAACATAATTACATATATAAATTTTACTATGTTTACTTAGATAACGTCCTAAGTTTGATATATCTATATTTTTATTCTGAAAAAATTGATAGAATTATTGATATATGATGTATGTTAAACAAATTTTGACACTAGGTGATAATAATCTTAAGTCAGATGAACTAAAAATACTGTCTTTCGTGATCTCTGATGGATAATCCGATTCGAATCCGGAAAAACCGGTCCCAATCCGACCCGATCCGGAACCTTATGGATCGGATATGGGTCTAGGCTGATCCAATCCAAACCCAATCTGTTGCCATTCCTAGGTCCAACAGAGTCCAATTCTTCTATTGGTCCATGTTACTAGTTTAAATCAGTTTTTTTTTTTCATAGATATTTTTTATTAATCAATTCTATAATTATAAAAAAGGTAATTCAACTAATTTGTAGTAACTATCGTCATTTAATTTAGATGTATATCTTTTTTTAGGGAATAGATGTAGATATTTATTAAATCAAGTACTACCTCCGTTTCGTCTGTTTCGTCTGCGTTTGACTTTTTAACCCGTAACTGAGTCACTTTGACTTGGTGATTTGGGTACCAAAATCATGTAATTTTTTAACAATTTTTTCATGATATTTTAGATTAAACTTTCCTCTATAACACCATGCAAAGATTACCAAATTCTTGTATCATTTTGCTAATCAAATCACCGGATGAAAATAACCCAGTGAATAGTGACAAAAAGTTAAGTAGGCTGAAACAGGCGAAACAGAGGTAGTAGTTATCTTATCACGTTGAACAACTACAGATCTCTGAGAAAATACTACCAATCCATATCAATACTATGAAGGGTAAAAGACATTTTGCACCCTCGTTAGATGGGTTATATACAACCCCCCCCCCCCCCCCATGTTGTTCGGGGATACGCAAAAACCACCCTGTCACTGGATGGACGTTAGACAAATAGCACCTTCTGTTAAAACAAATTTTTTTGGGACCATTACACCATTGAAATGGTGAATTTACATAGATGTCCACACCACATTGTTCTCGGTGTTCTTGATTGGTGTTGTTGGTGTTCTTGGCGTTCTTCACCCCAACTAGCAACACCACCACCACCCATGGTCTAAAATCAAAATACAAATTCATCCATCACCATTACTACCCAAATTCAGATGGTCCAGAATCAAATCAACACCAATAAACCCAAATCACTTCACCACCTAAACTACTATCCATCACCATTACAATACAACACCATCACTTCACAAACTTCAAATGAAATTGAATGTTCAAACACACACTTCGCTCCTACGATGAACGAGACCAAATCACAACAAATCATCACAGTCCATGGATATATGAACAATCAAACATCTGCTTTTACGATGAACGAGACCAAATCACAACAAATCATCACAGTCCATGGATATACGAACAATCAAACAGATGTGAAGTTGAACTAAATCGATCAAACCTTCAAAATAGCGCATATTCGGCAGAGTACCAAACAGCAGAATGGTGAAGGGCAAAAAGAAATTAAATCTTGATACAGTGGTGCCTAGAACAGCCCAGCGGCGCACCTAATTCCTTACCATACTCGCTGATTCACCTACCCGTGCCCTTGTTGAGGGAGACGAAGAAGAAGGTGGAGGAAGAAGAACAGGCGGCTAGAGATCGATTCTTGCAGAAGGAGAGGAGGAGATGGCGGTGATGGGCTTCGCCGCCGTCGCCTGTTGCGAGAGCTTCACCGCCAACGACATCGCCGCCGCCACCATCTGGGTCTTTCAAACACGCCGGTGATTCCTTCTCCGCCGTCGCCGCCGGAATTTCGAGATCTCCGCCGCCACCTACCTGATCTACATCAGACAATAACCCATCGGGGTCGTCCTCGTCGCGGACGAGTTCGTCGGATCTTTCTACTAGGATGGTCGTTGGGATTGCGATTGGTGGGTTGCTGGCTTTGGTGATTGTCACCATCTGGAGCCTGGTCGTCGGATGGTCGTCGGATCTTTCTCACCATCTGGAGCATGTTCAGTTTTTTGCAGGAAGAAGAAGAGAAGAGCTTTGTTCTCGTGGGTGGAGTTGAACTGAAGGAAGATAGAGGAAGGAAGAGAGAGAAGAGGGTTGGAAAAAATGAGAAGAGGGTGAGAAGAAATGAATAAATAATGTGTAATTTTGCTCCATTGTTAGGGTAAATATGTCATTTTACCCCTCTGTTAGGGTTCCGTTACACTCCGTCAACAGTCAGGGGTGGTTTTTGTATATCCCCGAACAACAGGGGGTTTTTGTATATAACCCATTTAACGAGGGTGCAAAATGTCTTTTACCCTACTATGAAGCTTAAAAAATTCAACTGAACTTGGTGTTAATCATACTCATTTATGCGCTTATAAATTTTCTTATCATGATTCCACGACTCATAAAGTCAATGAAATATCAAACAAACCCATTTAACATATGATGATGAGTAATCACATCCAGAATCACAAAACCATGTAGTATGTCACAAATTTTGCATCAGAGTAAATGTCAATGGAGTCTAGACTAAGATGTTACGTGAAGATTGAGAGTTCGAATATTCCTCTAAAGCCTGGGGAAATGTTTTGAAGGCTTCATTATTTTTTTGTTTGAAATAAATCTGCAGTATTTCAAGATTAGATGGAAACATTTTTTTTTTCTTTTTTGTATAGGTTACCCATCAGGGTTACAAGGGGGGAATTCCCAAGCTATCCTTCAAAAGTACATCAATTGCCCACGGGGGCTCTTTGTACTACACGTGGTCTAATTCAGCACCCACTCCCCCATTGCGCTACTCGATGAGCACATTCATTGCCTTGGCGTGGCGTGAATGAGACCACATAATCTTGCCGATTTCGAGGAGATAAATGCATTCTTGAATAGCTCTTCTAGCCTCTGAATGGTCAAGAGCTTCATCCCTTCCATATTTCATCTTCTTCCATAGCTCTGCCAGATACTTTGCATCCGTTTGAAAAATCAGATTTCGTAATTGGAATGGTATAGCCAATCGCATTGCCTCACATAGGGCATGCGCTTCTGCTTCTCTCGTCGATTGACCAAATGGGAGAGAAGAATGCTTGGCAACGATGATGAACCCGCCGGAGTCCCGAACGACTATTCTGGCAGAGGCCTTGCCTCTCAACGGTTTCCAGGCAGCGTCCGAGTTGATCTTCACCCGACCAGGCGGTGGATTGACCATTTCGCTACCGGGCCGTTCAAATTCTGAGTTGCAGAAGCCTCTAACGAGCTTTCCATGTTCAGATCTGTTTCTTATATCAGCTCCTCGACCCATTTGACAACCTCTTATGGGGGTTTTACCTTCTTCATATGAAGGGCTTGGTTTCTACTGTGCCAGATAGCCCAAAGAGATAAGGAAACAACTTAATTAATGAAGATACGATTTTAAATTTTACTATAAGATAGTAATTACTATTGATTAGTTGAATTACCTTTTCTAAATAACATAATTTTATTATTAAAGAACATTTAATAAAGTTTTAAATAAGTTTAAATTTACTGACGTGGACCAATAGGATAGAAGGGACAGGAAAGGGGACGCAAAGAGGGAATAGGACATTTGGACTCGGCCCCCCATTACAGAAATATTGGACTCCCTGAATGAAGGTTCACTCCAAGCTCTAGGAGGTATTCCATCCTACAACAACATACCTACATTTCATGTTTAGTGGGCCTAAAGACCCAGCTCCCAAGCCCAGTTCGAGTTGTGAAGAATTGGAAGAAAATTTGGGGGTAGATTTGGACAACTTAGGTTAACAGAAAGGAAGTAGAAGGTAGAAAGATGATGGGGTACGAAGAGATCGTAGCCGGTGTGTTCCCCAGATACTTTCGATGCAGAGGATATTATGAAAGAGACTACAGCCTATCCGATCAACAAAAAATTTCCAGATGAAGTCAATCGGAAAATTCAGCTTAATAGAGAATTTCAAAGAACAAACTATCGAATTTTCAAAAAGCAAGTGGATGAAGACGGTAATCCTAGGGCGGTGGAAGTTCAAGAGATTGAAGCTATAGATGAACCAGAGATTGACCCTGATACAAAAGAAATTAGCATCAGACACAGATTGATTCCTGCATAAATTTTTCAGAAGAGATAGTGATGGAGTCTTCAAACGACAGAAGCTTTTGGAGTCCTAGAAGTGTAAATTGATTTACATATTTCAAATCCGTAAGCATTTTCCGGAGAGTGAAGGAGCACTCAGATGGAGCCGGTCCTGTTGATTAACGTTTGAGAACATAATAGTTGATTTCTGAAAGTTAAGCGACTGACTAGAAGCTACCTCATATGATTAGAGGCTAAAAAAACCTCCATTATTTTGGAGATTGGGCTAAAAAAAAAAGGCTCCCTTTGGTTGGTGGGAAAACAGTTTCCTGTAACATGTTTTCCTTGTTTCGGTGTTTTGATGTTATTTGATTAGAGGTAAAACATTTTCCTATAAAATGTTTTCCCTTAAGTGATGTAAATTGACTTACATATTTCAAATCCGTAAGCATTTTCTGGAGAGTAACAGCTGATATTATCATCTATTTACAATGAGTCTCTATCTATGGAAAGCAACTGTATTGATGCTGTTTAGTTCAAGTAAGCAGGAGGGGTTGCTCTCCTTCAAGTTCAGATATTACAATTAGCGAGTCTGTGAGTTCTAGCGACAGAGGTCCATACTTGTCTCTTGGATTTAACGACCTCCCACGAAAAAGAAAATGTGTCGTGAGTCGCTTGCATGATCTATACTGAGACTGGAACGAGTAGATGCTCGTCCCTGTATTGTCTGAAAGGACTGGGACGATGCATATGCCCGTCCCAGTGCTCGTACATATGCTCGTCTCAGTTTGGTTACACGACTTAGTTTTTCACTTCATAGACTGGGACGGGCAGATGCATCGTCCCAGTCCTTTCAGACAATACAGGAACGAGCATCTACTCGGTCCAGTCTCCACAAAATCCACAACACACATACTGTGACGAGCATACCCTAAACCCTAAAATCATTACAAAATGTTTTTAAATCTTGTCAAAAATGTTTAGTGTAATTTATAAACCATAAAATCATGTAAGGTAAACTTTTAACCCAAAAATCATGTAATCTTGAACTCTTAATCATGTAATCCTAACACTTGGATCATAACCCTATATCATACAATTGTGAAGTACTACCTTCAAACCAACTTAGGAACCATTACAATGATCACTAAAAATGTTATTCAAACCATGTAAAACCCCTCTAATCAATAAACCATGAATTCCAAAATCCTAAATCCCTAAACCTCAAGTCTTGTAATCCCTTAAACCATAGGTCATCTATTCTAAACCCTAAAATTGTAGTCAATAAACACTTAAACCAACTAAATACCATCTATATGGTTACTAAAATGTAATTCAACCATGTAATACCCCTCTAATCAATAAACCATGAATTTCTAAATCCTAAATCCATAAACCCCAAGTCTTGTAATCCCTTAAACCATAGATCATCTATTCTAAACCCTAAAATTGTAGTCAATAAACACTTAAACCAACTAAATACCATCAATATGATTACTAAAAATGTAATTCAACCATGAAATACCCCTCTAATCAATAAACCATGAATTCCTAAATCCTAAATCCATAAACCCCAAGTCATGTACCCCCTAAACCCTATATCATGCAACCTAAATCCTCTTTGTCAGACCTCCAAGACTGAGACGATGGACATCTCGTCTCAGTTTTCAGATCTAGCCGAGGTAGTTACTCGTCTCAGTATTGGAGGTCTTCCACGTCTTAGTTTTCACTTCATAAACTGGGACGTGCATGTTCACAATACAGGGACGAGTAACTGCTCGTCTTAATTTGTAGTCGTTCTCGTCCCTGTTATTTAAAGGTTCTTACTTGCCTTATCTTGCAAGTCACCAGGTGTCACTGTCCCCACACAATGAACAAATGTGACACCAGTAACCCTAATATTGTAAACAGTAAACCCTAAAACGTTACCTATACCCTTAAATCCGACATTTTTTTAGAATCTTTAAAATCCTATTATCATAAATAAAATGTTTTTCATATAATTTAACCTGAATCTTTAAAACCCTAACATTGTAAAAAAGTGAAACCTAAAACTACTAAGTACATGGGTATCAAAAATATTATTCAATAATTTTAAACCCCTTAATCATAGATTATCTAACGTAATAATGTTAAATGTCAGGAATGCCTCGCAGAGATTATTATTACGTCATATTTGTGGGTCGTCAAACGGGCATATATACCTCTTGGCCAGCATGTCAGGAGCAAACGACAGGATATAAGAACGCTTGCTATATTAAGTATGCAACATATGAAGAGGCTGCAAATGCGTGGTTTGAGAACAAGCAACGCCTGCGTGAAACCGACCGTACCAGACAACCAACTTCATACGACGGTCCATCCACTTCCCTAGATGTAGTTGCTAATGCGCCTCAAAAAGCTAACTTGTTCCTTGTTCTCGTGATTGGTTTTGTTGTTGGTTTCGGTAGTTGCTATATAATCATGTCGTAGGTATGCGTTCGTGTGTTTGTAATTGTTGGTAGTTGTTGTTTGTTCGTTGTTTTCCTATGTAATCAATTTGTAGTAATAAAACAAAATTGAAAAACAAAAAGCTCGTTCAACACCAACAAATTTTTTATCTCATTACAAGTTTTGTACACCAAGTCCACCTACTTACACACCATCTTGTCGTTCCTCTTACCCTCTCCATCGCAAACCGGAAAGTGAAAAGGAACCATCCAAATTAAAATTCAAGAATTTTCCTTCATCTGTTTGATCGCCTTTTTGTCTAGTTCAGTCCAACCCCTAATGGAATTACATTCCATAAGGTGATCCATCATTCTGACGACATAGAAGCCCGAATCTTTCTTCATATTTGTTGCATATCTCCATTTATCATGGGGCTTGAAGTAGCGCGTCATATCTAACCCATTCCTCTTAATTAACAACCTGTTTGGCGCTCTGCATACACATGACGCTTTTAGCATCTTAGGGAATTCCTTGCGAAGAGCACCAAGGTCCCATTGCCTTTTTCCCATTCCTATCACTGGATCGAAGACTTGAACAACCATATCTTCTACTTCAATGTAAACGAGCAACCATTGTCATGCCCCTCCCTTAAATGGCATTTTTGAGAACCATGGCATGAGCCACTTACGTGCTTTGGTCATCTCTGTCCCACGGTACGGCCTACTCCCTTCAAAATAAATAGCCAACTCCTTCTGTCGCGCTTCTGATGCGCTTTTTAGCGTGCTATTCGCAAGTATACGAATCTAGTAATATAAAGAGTATTTTAGACTCGAATTATCGATCCCACAGGGACTTTGCAGGTTTTTCTAGTAATCAGTTTTAACGAACAGAGTGTAAAAAGGAGGAATATTTTGAGAGTTTGCTTACTAACTAAGTACTGAAAGTAAATAACTGAAACGTAAATATTTTTGTGAAAGTTTTCTGAATAATCTTAAGGTTGTAAATCTAGGGTTTGAGATACTAGGTCCCGGGATCCCCTAGGGTTCCTTCAGCTTTTCGTTCTTTGTTTGACATGAAAACACACAGCAGTCTCGTTATTCGTGCCACGTACCAATTGTGCAGTATCTTTTCTTTTCCTGCACGTTATCACAATCATGCAGACTGTCGGATTCCTGTTAAGCTGCCAAAATCTGCAGTCTCGTTCTAAGGCTGCTAGGGTTTCTAACCTGTCCTGATGGCCCGGGTCAGATTCTCTAACAGTTGGTCTCAACGATTTCAGGCTAGTCCTAACTCCCCTTCGCTAGTCGGCCCATCGGGGTAAGGTGCTAAATTCTGTCTTCTCGTCCTAACCCTAACCGGACGTTTTCACATACCGACTCGGGTCTGTAGCAATTCTGGTTCGCGACTCCGATCATGCATAAACAGTAAAATTCAAAGACAGAATAACTGATAAAAACTGATGAATTAAGATAGTACGATCATGAAATCATAGTCAAAACGTAGAACTAATCTCTGAAAATGAAACCCTAGGTTCACCGAGAACCTAGGTAAAAGTTTAGCTACTGAAATTCATAACGTAAATAACACAGTTTTTGAATGAGAGAGAAGAAGAGCAAACGGGTGTCTTGAATCTGGAATCAAGTTTCCGTGCTCTCCCGGGATGCTCAGACTGTTCCCGCGGTTGTGCTGTATTGTGTTGATGTCTCAAAACGAGTTTGGACGAGTCTTTAAATAGTGCTGTTTTTTTTTTGCCGAAACGCGTGCGCCAGAAATTACGAAAACTGCCATCGGTTTACCGACTTTGGACAAAAGTCAAACTGGCTGCATATATACGCAAGGCTGCGTATATACGCAACCAGGGGCCCAAAATCCAACATCCCCCACCCCCTGCTTGCGTATATACGCAGACAGGGCTGTGTCCTGGCCCGGCTTGGCCCTCTGGTGGGCCCGGTTGGGTCTTCAGGGTCCCACACTTCTGCCTGAAATCTCCGGTTTTCCTTCCTCGGTGTCTTCCTGCTTTCCCGTGTTCCCGTCTTGCGTTTTGACCCGAAGCTTGTCAAAATTACCAAAATACCCCTGGGTCAAAATTGCTCCAAATTCTGTCCAATCCTGACTCTGGCCATAGGAAAACTGCTGACTGAATTTGGGAGACAAAATCTGAACTTGACTCCGGAAACCCGGGCCCGGTGCCAAAATGGCCAAAATACCCCTAGGCCAAAACTGTCCCGGAAATCGTCACGAACATGAAATAGTTGCTCCTGACTCCGGGCACCGGGAACCGAGACTCCTTACTCGGGTGTGGCCCGACTGGGACCCACACGTGACGGGAGTCGGTTTTTCGGCCGGACTCTGTTTCAGCATTATAACCTGTTTTCGGAAAGCCCTTGACGTCTCCGTTCTTTTCCCCTTGATTTCACTTCAAAATTCCAAGTCAAGCTCAAGATATTGTCAACCGAGCGCATCCCGGTGATTCTCGTTTTTGGCGTTTTCAGCTTCCTCGGTCGGTTTTCACTGCTCGTTTTACCTCCAGTCTTTCCGTTTTCCATTCCGCTCTCCCTTGTACCAGTCTCGGTCAAATCCTTCTCCAAGCATTTTCTGCACGTTTCCCGAGGCAAACCCGGTTCTGTCTTGGCACACATCCCAATGCACTTCCCGAACCTATTCCTGTAAAAACATGAAAAAACCCGCGATCATATCCAATAAAAGTAAGAAACATGCAGAAATTCACGAAGAGCAAATAAACGTTTCGTTCCTAAAAATCGAGGCTTTCCGAGGGTGAATTCTGGCTAAAACACGGATTTCCAGCACAAAGGCACGTCAAATCAGGCTAAAAGATAACCCCTATTTGGGCGTTATCAGCTTCCTCATTCAAGTTCTTATTCACCCATGTGTGATACCACTTACCGTCGATAATGGCTATGTCGTTCTTGGCTTCGCGACATTCCTTCGAGTACAACCGTCTAAGCACATAAGTCATCTCATCCATTTGACCCCATACCAAAGTACATTTATCCGAAAGTAAATAACGGAAGAATTCTCGTCCAAGTACCTTGCAACCACAGTTTAACCCCTAGTAATCTTTGATTGGATCGTCTAGCCAAGCATAGAATGCTTTGCGGAAGTCTGGGCCCGGCTTAGCCTTATTCCTCATAGCAAAATCTGGAACAAACACACTGGAGAGCAACTTCTTAGGAATACAACCGTCTTGTGCCAGTGCAACCCCATACGGCGTAGTCTCCCAATCAATTCTAGCACGATTACGGCTCCAGTAATGTTCATGACCATTCTCATAAATAATTGCCATCTCATCCCGGCCGTATATGTCATGTAACTCATTCCCTCTCTTATAATCGTAAAGCGATTGGGGAGACCAGCCCTCTTCCAATCTTTCATTTTCAACCGCGTCATACCACGCATCCCAATCCTAAGATCCATACTGATCAATCGCAATCGCTTTAGGCTCTGGATCTGATTGTTCATGGAGTTCCGAGTAATTATATTTCATCCATTCCCGTAATTCTTCATCGGTGGCTGCACCCTCATCTTCCTCGAACCCACCTGCTTCTGCTGCCCTGGACGGTCCTACTTCGGTTTCTACGATTGGGGGTGCTTGGACTTGCCTGGACCCCCCTGCTTCTGTTTTTTTTGTGGGGTTAGCCTCAACTGGATTGGAGCCATCGGTTCCTTATGTTTTCAGTGAGTGGGGTTGACTCGATTGTCCTGGAACCCCCTTCCGCTGTTTCTCTAACTGTGGTTGGCTCGATTGGACCGGAACCCCCTGTCGTTGTTTCTGTAACTGTGGTTGGCTCGATTGGACCGGACCCCCTGTCGCTGTTTCTCTAACTGTGGTTGGCTCGATTGGACCGGACCCCCCTTCTGGGTTGGAATCAATGACCGCTTCTCTTTCTGTATCCTAACAATAGGATGAATAGATTTATTAAGTCACAATTACCTTTCATTACATAAGTCAAACACCGTAAATAAGAACAATATGTGTACCTCGCTAAGGAACCGAATGCCGGACTTTGGGTCTACTCGCACTTCTTCCCAAGCAGTGTGCAGATTTTTTACCATCTTGTGCTTTGCTTGTCCCAACTCACCGAGCTTGTTCAGTCGTTCTTTCTCTTTCGTGTCGTGACGCTTGATCTTTTCACGTACACTAGTGCAACCGGTCTTACAATCGTTTTTAAGGCAACCAATTCTTCCTCCATCTTACCCATCCTACTGCTCATTTCTGTCATTTTCTCACTCAAATGGATCTGGTTTTCTTTGATAGGAACCAATGCCTCTTCAAAAGCTTTCCGCATTTCCCGCTTCAAGTCTTCTAAGTCATCTCCCACAGTTCTTGAAGGTTCGGGTCGACCGGCAGGTGGAGGTGTTGCAGACACCGAAGGTTGGGTTCTCGGTGGAGATGGAGGTGGGGTTGAGGAAATCACAACTGCACCCTTTCTCCGTCTCAGGACAAGACTAGCATCCTCCTCTTCCTCTTCTTCTTCCTCATCAACAAGAGCAAGTTCTTTGCGCTTCTCCGTCTTCTTCTTATTCTTCTTGGACTGTGGGCCAGGCTCGCCCTCGATAACTGTTTTTGTCTGCTTCTTCTTCTGGGACCCGACACCATCATCCTTTGCAACATCCTTCTTCTTCCTCCTTTTCTGCGGCGTATCCGAAGCCACTACCTCATCCGGTTGCACTCCCTCATAGTTGTAGCTGGGTGTGAATTTCCGATTAGAACTCATGTCATCCTCAAGCACTGTCCTCTTCTCGAACAGAGCAGTCCACCTGGGGTGAAGTGGTTGGTCGGGGTGAGTCCTCCTGTATTCGATGAAGCTAATTCAGTAGTGTTGTTTCTTCTCTTCATCCGTTGGGACGAGGGTAGGATTAACAAACTTTATCTCACTCCAGCATTCCGCTGCTTCTTCCAAGCCCAATGCGCATCCTCTCCACGTCAAATTAGCCAAGCGCGGCAACTTCCTTTCCTTATCTGCCCTCGGTTTTCCCAGCTGATCACCAAGGTGGGGTATGGCCTCGCAAATCCATGCCAGAAATATGTACAGAAAGTACAACATGTTGTACTTCCGGCGACCGTGACCATCCATATTTTTACTCCAAGCCTCCTCAGCCACTTGCTCAGCGAAACCTGGCCACAAGTACCTGCCCCATCCGAATTTGTTTGCCCATTCAAAATCCGAAAGCAGGCCAAACGGTGTCATGGATATTGTGTCCGCATTGGTTTTCACAAACTTCATTCGTCCAATCAGGCATACCATTAGCAGTCTCGCATAATCAAATTTCTCCTCCTCAGTCAAATCTTTAATTTTGGGCTTCACGCCATGCAAAACCTTTTTTAATTTCCGATACATTGATGTTGTTACCGAGCCTGTGATGAGGTAAATACTTTGCAGCCCACCCGTATGCATGCTCTTTATCACCATAACCAGTTGTTTCGTTGAAGCTCAGCCCCGAAACTAAACAAAACTCCTGCAATCCAAACCGAACTGGCATGTTGTTAATGTAGAACCAAAACTCAGGATATTGTTTCTCCGTGTTCATCTTTGCGTGCATGACCAGATTCACAACCATACTGGGAAAGGTAACGTTGCTCGCGCAATGGATGTCCAACAAAAACTTCAGCTGTGGGAGCCTTTCCTCAATCAATTCTTGAACCTCAGGACAGACGTATTGCAAACTCTGCTTGTACCCTTTCAAGGCTACCCTCGTAGTGATGTTTCCTTTCTCGACTTTAATCTGGCACAATGGAAGCGGTACATCTCCCAACTTCTCGTTGAACTCTGAAACCTTAAGTATTTGCTTCTACAATTTAAATTAAAATTTCATTAATAATGTCAGATTGATAATGAAATACTTTAAAGTATTTATAAATGGTATGTTACTTAAAAGTTTATAAGTTTTTGAATTATTATAAGTATTACTGCATTTTTTTAGGGTATAAGTGTTACTGAATTTAGATTCAGTATAAGTGTGTCACATTTTTTATTTTACGTGAAGTGTTGATGGGAGATCCTTTACTGTTCAATTCTACACAGATAAATAATTTTAAGTGTTAAAGTTGCAGCACTGTTCTAAGTCTGGAATCGATGGGTTTTTTTTCATCTTCTAACTGCTGAGACGAGCAGTATAAACTGGATATACTGAGACGAGCATGTTGCTCGTCTCAGTATAAGCTGGTCTCTACCGAGACGAGAATATTGCTCATCTCAGTATAAACTGGTCTTAACCGAGACGAGAGTCATGCTCGTCTCAGTATAAGCTGGCTTATACAGATAGGAGTGTGAAGTTCTCGTCTCAAGACAAGTAAACTGCTCCTCGACAAGGTTTTGCTTTCTCCTCGTTCCAGTTTTATATGTTCTCGTCTCAGTATTCATCTCGTGATACTGAGACGAGAACTACTCGTACGAGTTCCACGATCTATAACAGGTCATCGTTAGAGTTCTTGATTTGGTGGAATTATGATCAAATTTTACAGGTGACAACAGATTCAAACATAGATTTGATTTTTCATTGATTCAAACATCATTATAAACATGTACATGAAATCATCAAGTAAGTTACAAAATTGAGAAAGGGGGTATTTGAAAAGGCAAACCTCTTCGTCGACGGTGGGTGTCTCAGTGGCGACGGGGTTGGGAAGGGGTAAGAGGGCGGCCGGAGCGGAGGTGTAACACCCCCAAACCCGGCCAAGCCGGAAGCCCAGGGATGTCACTTCGCACCCGAGATTAAACCCGGATACAAGGAGATTTTATAACAGAATATCCAATCCAAAATCCATAAAATAATTAATTAAAACTTTAAAACTTGTCTCACCACAAATATGGGCATTATTCCAATCTAAAATTCAACTACTAAATAAAACAAGTCTAGATGTGAAATTTAAATTTACTAAAGTGATGTGTCTCGATTTCCCTCAAAAGACATGCTTCCACCTAAACCTGTGGTGCAGAAACAAAAAGAAACACCACAGTTCCCAAAGTCAGCGGAAAATACCAAGTAAGCAACACCCAAGCATGTAAACAGATTATGAAGCAGTTTAAAAACGACACATGAGTTTGAAGAGTAAAGAATTCGAGCAAGAGTATAAGAATAAAAATAAGAAGTCACAAATCTTTTCCTTTATCACTTTACTTGTGGGGAAACATTCCCAAACTTCCTTCCTTGTCCAATCGGGACTTTCAACTTTAAACAATAAAGGTCAAATCTTGGAAGTCCATATTTTATCTTGCTGACACGGGGAAGATCAACTAATAACTGGCTACCAGATCATAAGTGTCGACACCCCCCTAAGACTTCTTGCGGCCAGAGAGGTAAGTACTGAAGCGAACTCGGGGCGGTTGCGGCCGAGCAAACTAATATAAAGGGGTTGAGAGACGGAGTCCACATCGACCAAAGCTCAAAATATTGATCCCCGGTACAACTATTCCACTTTACATCTTTACGTCTTATTAATTTACCATGTGATAGTTGTGATAGAATCACCTTTGTAAAATCAGCAAACTTTCTCAAATAAACAGCTTAAGTAGATATTCCAATTTTGAGACAATAAATCACAAAAGCAGTTTAGACACGAAAGAAGGTATGGGCACTAGGCCTAGCATGATTACTTACCTTGAATCTCAAGTAAAAACAATCACAACAAATCAATCGTAGTATTCGACGTATCCTTCGTCGGAGAACTCGTTGCCTACAAATTTAATAATATCCTAATCAACATATTGCACACAAAGTTGTCTGAAATAAATCCCTTACTAACTCTCCCCAACCTTTACTAAGGCGAACAACCTCTTTTATAATAAAATATGCCTTACAACGTTTATTATTTGTAAAAACATAGCTATAGTTATATAAATATAACTTATAAGATTAGATAAAATATCCCTTTTATTATTTAGGGTAGAGAAGCATATTATTTTACCTCAAAAACACTTTTAATTCAAATAGTAGTTTCTCCTAACCAAACAAGCCTTAGTAGAGAATAAATACAAACTAACTAACTTTATTTAAAAGAAATAACAAATTTATTTATAGAAAAAATAACTTATTCTAATTTGTTACAAACATATAAAAATAAATAAGAAAAATATACTTGTATCATCCTTATTCTACACTTTTATTTTGGAGTGAAGATGAGTACAAAAATATTACTTTAAACTTGTATAAAAAGAATTGTCTTTTGTAAGATTCAAACCTAAAACCTCACTTCCACCTACCCACCAAGCCTTAAGTGTTAGCATTTAACCACTAGGCCAACTAGCTCTTTGTTTCATTTGTCTTCTCTAATACCTAAACTACTAATCATTATATAATAATAATAAAAATAAAACAAATCAAAATAAAGAAACAGAGTGAGAGGGCAATCGGGTTGTTACCCGATGTAGGAGAAGAGACGAGGACGAAGACGGGGATGAGGGCCAACGAATGGTGGCGAGGCGGTGGCGGACCAACGGCGACGCCGGGAAGGAGGCAACGGCGGGCGGCGTCGGCTGGGCACGACGGCCAGGGCGGACGGCGGCGGCAGCGACCTTGGGCGGAGACGGCGGCGCCAGAGAGAGAGAGAGAGAGAGAGAGAGAGAGTTTGAGGGAGAGAGATTGGTGTTTTAGTGGGTCGAAATCCTCACTTGAAGGAGGTTTTTATAAGCCTTTTTGAAGAATCCGGCGAAGACAAGGAGTGTTCTCCGGGTTGATTTCGATTTCGAATCGGGTCACGAAATTGGGTGAAATTGGTTTGCTTGAAGCTAAAATATCGGGCTTTGATGAGTTTAAATCGAATTGGGACAAAAATTAGATATTTTGGCAGTGATTGGAGGCGGTGGTGGTGTTGGCGGCGATGGAGTTGGAGGAAACTCTCCTGTTCATACCAGGAGATGAAGAAGATGATGATTCTTGGTAAAAGACACTTTCACCTCCACTGGTTTAGGCATAAGTCACATACTACCCCCACGTTTAGTTAAAAGACACAAATTAAGTTTAGGAAAAATACATAAAAGCACCTAGGTAGTGTTAACATTAAAATTAACTTTCTAGATAATAAAAATAATACCAAACTTATACTAAGATTATATTAACACCTAATATTATTTAAAAATTCCCGTTTTAACATATGAACACCTAATATTATTTAAAAATACTCGTTTCTAAATAACGGGATATTTCAGGAGGAAGAAGAAGAAGCAGTGGAAGCCATGGGTACAGTTGCAGCGAGCGACGGTGAGTGAGTTGCAGAGAAGAGAGAGAGAGAGAGTTGCAGTTGGAGTGATAGTGAATTCGAAGGGGTGGATGATGATGTGTATAGGTTTGTTCTATTAAGTTGCCCGATTAAGTGTAAATTTTAGTTGATTAAATTGTGTAACCCCCGCGTGGGTTACACACGCCAAACATAAGTGAGAGACGGGTATTTTTCAAAGACCAATTAACCAGACGGGTAGGACGCCGATTCTTTCGTCTCTCCCTTGTCTTGAACGAAGCTGAAAGTAACAGTTGTAATTTTGTTTATTTGCATTAGATAGATGGGGTCTGTGAATAAAATTAGGAAACTCGGGGGTTAAAGTTTTGGCGATCCAGTGGCTTGAATGAAATTATCTACTTCAGGGTTTTACTTGAAACTCATATGTTTGTTACTTAATAGACAAAAAAATCTTTTCACGTTTTAAATTGTTCTTTTTATTAATGAGTGCTGCAACATGATATTTTACTTTGTGATAATAATAATGATTTGCCTCAGCAAATCGAAATTATTTGTTATTTAACTGTTTGTGTCGGTAGTGAGGTATAATATTAATATTATATTAAATTACTCCATTATATGACAACAATCATTTACGTAATTTTTTCCAAGCGAAAAGGATCGTTATCTGCCAAAAGACATTGTTATTTACACACATTTCATACAATTCAGACATCAATTTACAATACCAGTAATTTTATAAAAAAAACACTGCATTGAGGGTATTATAGTCATTTGGAACATATCCTGCTTCTTATCATGCACTACCCAAACATGGTAATTCATATCCTGCTTCTTATCCTGCCTCATATCCTGCAGCACTCAAACACAATAAACCAGCATATCATATCAGACCTTATCCGACAGCATACATATCCTACCTCGTATCCCAGCATAAGCCATATCATTTGTATCTTATCCGCTACTCAAACGAGCCCTTAGGGTGAAAGAGGGGAGAGAAAAGGGGTACAATGGTCATTTCCAATCAAATTTAACGGAATTGACCTTTGACTAACGGCCCGCTAGTTAAAGGGTGTTTGATGTCATATTTAGGCACAAATTAAGGGTGTCTCATGAGGATTGGCAAACAGTGAGGGTAATCAATGCCTATTGACAAAAACTCGGGGGTGGTTTATGTAAATTACCCTTATTATTATTATTATTATTATTATTATTATTATTATTATTATTATTATTATTATTATTATTATTGTTGTTGTTGTTGTTGTTGTTGTTGTTATTATTATTATTATTATTATTATTGTTGTTGTTGTTGTTGTTGTTGTTGTTGTTATTATTATTATTATTATTATTATTATTATTATTATTATATTGTTGACCCGGATCGTAGGGTTGACCCGTATCAACTCCCCCGCGGTTGACAAACGCCTTGTCCTCAAGGCGGATACGGTCGTAGAAACGACCCCACATGTACTGTGATGGGTAGTCAGCTCCAACATGCATTTTGACCAGAGGTTGGCTCTTTTGTGGGGTGGGCTGACCAAAATTACACCATAGGCTGAAATAATAAGGGGGAGTAAATTGATTAGTAGGTTCCTGTGTTGTGGAAGGAGGCAATCCAGTAAAAGAGGAAATAGGCCCAATTACAGTATTTAGGCCGAAATAATTTTCACCATAATTGGGTCCATGTGGAGGCCCATATGGTGAGAGTTGTCCACTTTGAAGCCCAAAGAAATTCTGGAGTCCAACTGGGTCTTGAACCCTAGCAGTTGTTGGGTAAGGAGTAGTTGAAGGAATATGTTGACCCGTCGATTGGTGGTCGACGATGGTGGAGACTGGAGGTGGAGGCCGGTACGCCGGCGGCATAAGAGATTGAAGAGCAGCGGTGAATGCTTGGACGACGGTGATGTTCGGATCTGGAGGTTGCGTCCCTGGGTTCGTCGGTAGCGAGGATGGTGGGGGCTTCACCGGGGATTGGGGCGGTGTTGGAGGGGGATCAGGTGGTTCTGGGCCCGGCAGCGCAGGTCAGGGTTGCGACCACAGCGGCGAAGGCGACGCCTTCTGGAGAAAAGCGCCGGCTGTAGCAGGGACGGTTAACGGCGTTGGATGGGTCGCCAGTTTGGATGGTGTCTCCGACGTTGGTGGAAGCAGCGACTGGAGCTTCGGATCTGGGGGTTCTGGTGGTGTACGCCGCCGGTAATCAGCAACGAAGCTCTGGTCCGGCTGTTTAGTCTGCTCCGGCGATGAACTCGGGGTCTGAACGAGACTCTCGAGTGTCGCAACTGCATACTCCACAACCGTTAAACGGTCGGCCATGGTCACCAAAAGCTTGTTCTTGGCGGCGGCGAGCTGCTGTTGTTGCGCGTCTTCTTCTGGTTGCGCTGGGTTGGCGGGACAATGCTCAAGGGCGGTGACCCTGGTTTCTAGATCCGTGAATCTGGCTTCGATTTTGTCGAGCTTATCGAAAATCTGTGTTGTGAATTGCTTGAGCGTTTGGCTTCGTCAATCGTACCATTGTGCGACATGGTTTCACCAGTTGGCTGTGGTGAAGTGCAATGACAGCACCAAATTGATACAACATGTATCGTTACCAGTAGCTTGAGAGGCTACGAATCTCTACCAGTAGTTCGTGAGGCTACGAAAAAACTACGAATACGAAAATAAACGGAATAAACTAAAAATAAATTCTCATTCCATGACTAAAATTGAAGAACTACACTGTTTAAATAGTAAAATAGCTAACCCTAACCTTGACTGCTTGCGGGCCAAGCCCGATTCACTAACTAATTAAATAAACTAATTAATAAAATAAAATAAACAATTAACGACTAGTTGAATAAATAAACTACTAATTATCTAATTAACGATTATAATAATAATTATTATTATATTATTGACCCGGATCGTAGGGTTGACCTGTATCAAGACTGCACAGGCATGCCCGGAATTCATGAATGATGTGTGATAGATAAGGAACCTCCAGATCCTATATTTAAGTAATTCTGACGAAGGAAATGTTTTAAGAATTTAAGAAACTAAATGATTCATTCTTTTGAATAATTTATTAGAGGACAAATTTAGGAATTTTAACCTTACCCGGTAATCTATAATTTTTGAGTTTAATCAAGTCTATGAAGAAATAAAATTTAACTTTATGAGTACTGAAATATGTTTTAACCTTGCTCGTTTTTTAATAATATACTAGAGTATTGCCCGTGCCCGAGGGCACTATCGCTAAATTAGATAGCTTTTGAATTTAGATGTGTTATCCAAAAATTATATTTACAAATGTGGTAAAAAAAAACAACTTCCAAGTATGGGATGAGCATTATAATGGACGTGGGAATCACTCACGACCTCTCTCCTATTACTTAGGGATATTGTTTTGATGATAAAATTCTCTCTCATTTTAGTTATGGATGTCCAAAGAGAGTGGGTAGTTAGGGATGTCCAATGAGAGTGGTTAGTTAGAAATGTAATAAGTATAT
This sequence comes from Linanthus parryae, assembly GCA_023055425.1. Lineage (NCBI taxonomy): Eukaryota > Viridiplantae > Streptophyta > Magnoliopsida > Ericales > Polemoniaceae > Linanthus > Linanthus parryae. The sequence continues at coordinate 4,676,627 of JALGPY010000008.1, read as the reverse complement.
GAGATCTAATGTTGGGAATGAGGTTGATTTAATCTAACGGTTGAAAAGTCATAAGTTAGGTAAACCAAGCTATTTTATAATATAGATAATTATATATATTTATAAGAAATAAAAGAAATAGAAGTAAACAATTACCTAGACAATTGATAAACATAATATTAACATCATCTAAGTCTATAAAAATAACATCCTTGTCAATAAATTCATACACTCATATACACCTAGATTAGGAGTTATACAAAAAAATTATTTAATAGGATACATAAAAGATCACTAATTAATATTGAAAATGAAGCAACATTCGAACTACAAGTTTAATGAATAGTCTCTTAGTAATATTTAGTTGAAAAGATTAATTGAACGTGAATCCAAAAATGAAATTTGCTTGATCTTTACAATTAATACACAATTCGTGTGTTCTCGGGTTTGACTCTGCTCCGCAACATGTAAATGAAATTGAAAATCAATTGGCCGGTTCAGTATAAAACCGGTTCACTGGTTTATGCCAAAAGCGCGGTTTTTACCCGTTTTTTTGTACGAGCGGTCTAATTAGAGAACCGGACTTGGTTCACCGGTTGAACTGGTCGGTCCGGTCCGGTTTTAAAAATTATGCTTTTTAGGCTTTCTCTTGGCTAAGGGTAATATTGTGAATTAATATTCGTTAAGAGATGATGGGGTCAACAATTTGGGTTGACTTCTGATGGCTTATAACGACAAACTTATATGGTGAACACAAGGGTATCACTATAATTTTGCTAATCTATGTTGGTGATTTTATTGTCATCGGTCATTTGTGTAATTGGATTTACTTACGACCAAAGTAGACATTGGCATATACATTGTACATGTTAGGAGGTGTGGAGTACACGCATGCACAAACTATGCTAATGTCTTGGACAACGAACTCCCGGACGACTGGGGGGGTTCGGGGGAAGCGCCCCCGGTGGGGTCCAAGGGGCAACGCCCCCGGCGGATTGGATTTCGGACGTTTTATTGCTTAAAAAAATTGTCTCTGATTTATTTTTCCGTTGAAAAACGGCCTGAAATATGGCGGTTATAACCGCCAAACGTCTCAGTATGCTTATTGTTTTAGCATAGAGGAGGATCCTAGAACCTATAGTGAGGCTATGGCATCTCGTGATGTTGCATTCTGGAAGAAAGCAATAGATGATGAGATGGATTCGATCATGCAAAATGGGACTTGGGAATTATCTGATTTACCTCCTGGGTTGAAACCAACTGATGCCAAGTGGATCTTCAAAAGTAGATGGTACCGTAAAAATGTTAGGCCCGCCTGGTTGTATGTGGCTTTAAATAAAAAGAGGGTATCGACTACTTTGATACATATGCTCCTGTTGCTAGGATATCCACGATCAGATTATTAATAGCTCTTGCATCTATACATAATATTGTTATTCACCAAATGGATGTGAAAACCGTATTCTTGAATGGTGATTTGGATGAGGAGATATATATGAAACAACCCGAGGGATTTGTTATGCCAGGAAATGAGCATAAGGTGTGTAAACTTGTTAAATCACTTTATGGATTAAAGCAAGCTCCTAAACAATAGAATCAAAATTTTGATGATATTGTGTTGTCTAGTGGCTATCACTTGAACCAAGCAGACAAGTGTGTATATAGCAAATTTGATGACTCTGGTAAAGGAGTCATAATTTGTTTATATGTAGATGACATGTTGATATTTGGTACCAGCCAAGATCAAGTGGATCAAGCGAAGGAATTTTTGTCATCTAAATTTTCAATGAAGGATTTGGGGGAGGCTGAAGTAATCTTCGGTATTAAGATTAAATGTGAGAACAATGCCATTGCTATCTCACAATCTCATTACATTGAGAATGTGTTAAAGAAATTTAACTGTGAAAATTGTTCTCCGGTTAGTACTCCGATTGAACCAAATGTGAAGTTGTTGCCTAACCAAGGAAAGGCTGTATCTCAACTGGAATACTCTAGGGCTACTGGTTGTCTAATGTATGCCATGATTAGTACACGACCAGATATAGCATTTGCTGTTGGAAAGCTAAGTAGGTATACTAGCAATCCAAGCACACATAATTGGCAGGCAATGAGGAGAGTATTCAAGTATTTAAGGAAAACCATGAATTATGGTTTGACATACAATAGAAGTCCTTCGGTGCTAGAAGAATATTCCGATGCAAGTTGGATAAATAATATGGAAGATCATTTCTCAACTAGTGGATGGGTGTTTCTACTTGGAGGAGGGGCAATCTCAAGGGCTTCAAAGAAGCAAACTTCCATTACTAAATCAACAATGGAATATGAATTTGTAGCATTGGCTGCAGCCGGTAATTAGGCTGAATGGCTAAGGAATTTAGTGTATGAGATTTCATTGTGGGCCAAACCGATTTCACCAATATATATCACGTGTGGTAGTGCTGCTACTCTGGCTAAGGCATATAGTCAGTCGTATAATGGCAAGTCTAGACACTTGGGTGTCAGACATAGCATCATTCGGGATTTAATCATGAACGGTGTGATATCGGTTGGGTTTGTTCGTACACAACAAAATCTTGTGGATCATCTAACCAAAGGGTTAGCAAGGGACTTAGTACACAAGTCGGCCGTGGGATGGGATTAAAGTCCATCTAAAAGATCTCTTATGATAAGATACCCAATTCCCTTCTAATACAACGTTAGAAGCTGAATTCAATGTGGAACTCTTACATGAAGAAATTGGAACACAAAGATCATCCCAAGGTATGTGTTCAGACCTGCAAGTTAAGGAGGTTGAAGTTTACACTTCTTAATGGTTCTTTTGAAAAATTGTATGGCAGGTACAAGAGGAAAATAACCACCTATATGAGTATGGAATTTAGCCGCTTCAAGAAGTTGGGACTTTGCTTCTATATGCTCATTGAAGGATAGTGACACTAGGCTAGTAAAAATAAGTGCCAAGTTAGAACATGGAATATGTTGAACTTATGTGTATTTTACTTTCATGTATTCATCATGAGTGGAAAGGGTTCAATCCATAGGACACCCCTATACTCGAATATTTGAAGATGTAATTTACTAAGATGAAAATTCAATCTTCGAGACATTTTCATTTATGAATAAGATTGCTTTGTTATGGAAAGGATAAGTGAATCAATGATTACACTAAAATTGGGGAGGATGGTTGGTGATTTAAGTGTCATCAGCCATTTGTGTAATCGGTTTTCTTACGACCAAAGCAGACATTGGCATATACATTGTACACGTCAGGAGGTGTGGAGTACACGCGTGTAGAAACTATGCTAATGTCTTGGAAAATGAACTCCCGGACGACTGCAAGGGTTCGGGGGCGGAGCCCCCGACAGGGCTCCGGGGGAAGCGCCCCCGGTGGAGTCTAAGGGGAAACGCCCCTGGCGGATTGGATTTCGAACGTTTTATTGCTTCACAAAAAACGTCTCTGATTTATTTTTCCGATGATAAAACGGACTGATATCTGGCGGTTGTAACCACCCGATTAACCGCCTTGTCTCCCTCTCTATTTGTCAGTTTTGGTCAAATTCAGAAACACAGAGAGAACCTGAGTTCGGAAATCCATATCAACCATATTCGTTCTTGAAAATCTCTATTTTATTCGATTATCGATTTCGTGTGTATACCACCTAAATGCCTTAATCTGAGAGTGATTCACACGACTCGTAGATTATTCCAGGCGAATTGTTTCCGTTCTAAACACCCAATTTCCTACAATCAACAGGCATGAAAGTGTAGTAATTCCAAACAGTAAGGGGTGATAATGTTTTTATCCATTTCTGCTTTGCTAGTATACTTCAATTTTATTAAACACATATTTCTTGTCTCCTCTTCGGCCTGTGCCCTGAAGACTTCGACATTTCCAAGTCCGGGTGTTGTTGCTGAAGGTTTCATGGTAGAATAATGATGCAAAAATGGATTTGGGACAACGAGCCAAACAAATTACAGGTTCCGAGCTTGTAATTTGCTAGGCCTTTGGGGTTATCTGGTATTTTTAGGCACTATGCACCATTTAAGCCGCCAGAGGGCTCAACCAGACCCAAAACAACCCACATTGCCGGGGTCGAGCACCATCTCCGGCGACGACGCAGTGAACTTCGACCCGACCCAAAACTTGACCGTTTCTTGAGATTCTTCGTTCCGGTATGCTGTAAACTTCGCCGTGAGTTGATTTATGTAGTCAAAATCATGTCTTGCTTGTTTGATTTCAGTTTGGATTGATTAAATTGGTGGTTCATGTTTGGGGGGTTGAAAATGTCATTTTCAGAAGCTATTTTGGGTTAGTTGGGGGGGAGGGTTGCTTGTATTTCAAAAACCATTATGGGGTGTTGGTTGTCTCTTTCTAAAAGAATTATGTGAGTGGTTGGGTCACATGTTGACTTTTAGCATAACTTGGGCGGTTTTAATTGGCGTTTACTTAAATATTACATTTTACGCGAAAATATTGTTTTTGGGTCAAAAATATTTTTTAAAAATATTAGTTTTCATTCTCGTCTCGGTAAAGTAATTCGGGTGTTGAAACGTTCTCGGAATTTTTTATTAAAAAATTAAACAAGTTATGTTTTATTAAAAAACTTAACAAATAATGTGTTTCGTCACTTAACTTTCAACTCGGTTTAGTTCAACTATTTGTAAGAAAATTGATATTTGCTTCTTACAAACATTTTAACTTATGTAGAATGTTTAGAGGTATTTTTCTTAGAAGTTTAAAATTCGCGCTTGTCAATAATCGACTATTTTCTATAACTTTTAAACAACTTTTCTTCAACTATATTTTTATAAGTATAAGCTATCAATTATTCACTCTCTTATTTCATTAAACATTATATGTTCTTTTTAATGAAAGTTTCTCTTATTAAACCACCTCTTTTGGAAATATTATAAGTAGGACTGCAACTCGGGCGGGTTGGGCGGGTTGACACCCTTGTCCAAGCCCGAGCCCAATTTTTCTCGGGGTTACCCAAGCCCAGACCAGCCCGGGTTAGGAGCATCGTCAACCCGTTCAAGCCCAAATTCGAACAAACCAATTCGGGTTCGGGTTGAATTCGGGCTAGCCCAGTAAACTAAATAAATTAACATTATTATCACATTCCACTTAATTAAACTGGTCTTCTTAAAGTAAGTTAATTAACTTACATGTAAAATTAGATATCGAACGTAGACACTTTAATTTTTAATTTTTATCAGGCTAAAAAATAACTACTATATATTGTTAAAGTGAATTAAAAAATTATCCATTTATACAAGAGTATACTACATATTTTGTGGAAAAAATATATAGTTACGAACATAAATATAATTGAAATATCACTAATAATTAATAAAAAGATAATAGATTCTTGATCAATATGCTATCCAAATATAATATTTATAGGTAATGAGTATACAAATCGGGCAACTCGGGTTAGCCCGTTGTTTAATATTCGTGCCCAAGCCCGACCCTAATTGCAATTCGGGTTGGTAATTTTTGCCCAAGCCCGTCCAAATTACTCGAAACCTCTGCCCAAGCCCTAATTAGTCCGGGCTGGGTTCGGGTTGGTCGGGCTTAGCCCGTCCAAGTTGCACCCCTAATTATAAGCCGACAAGTCGTTTCAAAACTATTGTGCGACTCGGTAATTTTGTATAGTTTGAATTTCAAATTGGGTAAATTTACGAGACGTTCTAGCAAGACGGGGCGTGTTGATCTCGTCAATCTAATAGGACGTTTGCTAGAATGTATAAGTTAACGCTTAAATTTGTGTATGACTTAGAAATATAATTTGTAGGCGAAGAATTCGTAGACGAGGGTTACGTGCACTTCTAGGAGCTTACGTGCTATTTGCGGAAGGTTAAGGTGAGTGCACATGCCAAGTCTTGCGCGCATAGCTTATTTCGTGTCTAAACATGATTTCATTACTTGTCTCAAAATGTGTCTTGTGTTGCACATGCTTTGCTCGTGTTTGGTTACGTTTCCTTGAAATTGTCACACGATAATTAACAATACGTAAAAACGTAAAGTGGAAAGAGTTTTGCGGCGAACGTCATTTGAATTCCTTATTAAACTTTGGTTTGGTCGCTGTTGGCTCCGTCCACTCGACCCTTATTATTTAGCCTGGTTGCAATTCGCCCTGGGTTGGGTCCTTGTACTCACTCTTTCTGGGCACAAAGACCCTGTTAGGGGGTGTCGACACTTAAGGTCTTGGAAGCAGGTTTGGGATATAATTGTGATACGATTGGATTGCCCCTGTATAACTCATGAAGGAAATGGTAACGTTTGATTTGGATATTGAATATGGAAGTTGGATAATTGTTTGGGAATTTTCAGTAACTAAATTCTGGTTATGAACTATATACTCGATATTGAATTTTTTTGATAATAATATGAGAATGTCTTATTACTCAAATGTCTTTTACTTCCGCTGTGTTTTGCTAAGTTATTACAAACTACCTCCTTCTATGTTTACACGCTTGGGGTGTTGCTCACTCAGTATTTTATTGCTGACTCACGAAAACTACGGTTCTTGTTTCCTTCCCACCGCAGGTCTAGGTGATGGGGACTACGCACTAGAAGGGTACGAGACTCACATGGAATGAACGTGTCCCAAGAAATTATCTAGTATGCTAGTTTAGTGCTGTAGCGCTTAGAGACGCTTGTAATATCTAAATACTCGTATGTATGTTTAGTAGTAATGTAAATATATGGAGGTTATGGTTACGATGTCCGCCGAGTAATTTAGCAGCAGCCCTCCCGGTCTCGCTTGAGTTGGATAAGGGGGTTGTTGCATTGTGCGATTAATTTCGCATTTCTCTGGTGCTCTCTCTGATTTTTCCCTCTTTTCTAGGGTTTCGTCGTCTCCGTTTCATTTTTCAATCAAGTTCTCTTCTCTTCTTCGATTATTTCTCTGGCGATGGCTACTGAAAGTCCTTAACTACCGGAAGGATCTCTATCTACCCATTGAGGTGGATTCTCTCACTGCTCTTTTGAAGTTTTACAACTCTACTGAGGACGAGCTGACGGAGAAGAAGGAAGCCTTTAATGCGATCCTCGAAAGAGGAATCGATCAAAATTGGCATGCTTATAGTATTCTAATCAAAGATGAAGTTGAAAACAGTAACATTGATGGTGCTTTGAGTCTCCTACGAGAGATGACGGAAAGGGGTATTCAACCAAAAGTATACATTTTTTCTCTCCTCATTAGCGCCCTATTTAGGTCAGAGAAGGAAAAGGAGGCACTGAAGCTTTTTTCCGACATCCAAGGTCTTGCAAAGTGCAACATTGTCATTGTTACCAATGTCATGCAATTCTTCTCTTTCAAACATGAGCCAAGAAAGGTGTTTGATCTCTTCATGACTTTGAAAAGTCCGGATACCAAATCTGATGTCGTCGTTCTTGACCCATTGGTGAATCACGGGATGAAAAGAGAAGGTCTGGAGGTGGTCGAGGGGATGGCCAATCAACCCCCGTTTCAGTTGGTAGCTTCCAAAGTGATGGACCTGTTCAAATTAGCGAGATACAATGCTTTCTTTAAGCTCTTGGAAGGGGTCGAGGGATCGAGTGAAGGGGTGGAGAGTGAAAACCACTAGAGAGTAGATGTGAAGACCACTAGAGAGTATAATCTACCTTTTTTTATTTCAGAAAATTGTGATTGACGAGAATTCTCCGAATGTTGGTAGTGTAACTGGTTCTGTACTTATTGGAAAACATACGATATTTGGTAGTGTAACTGGATGTTTTTTTTTTCTATATGAAAATTTTAACATTAGTGCAACTCTCCTTTCTCTATTTACTTCAATTTTTAATATGAGCACATGGGTTAAGCTATTGAAAGACTGAAAGGTTGATGAGTTTGCAGGCTGGACATGGGAAGCATACTTGCAGCCGCCATGCTCTATTTTGGTGGTAATTTCTTTTAGAGATAATATCGTTTCCCCGTAACCCTAAAACAATTGTTTTCTCCCGCAGGATTGCACCCTTCTATTTATGCATGAGCTTTCCTTTATGGAATATTCTAGAGATCTAAGATCTAGCAATGTAGATTGAAACCCTATAAGCTTTCCACTTCCTTACAAGTAGATAATTATATGAGAAGATTTGCCATACCTTCCACATATACGTATGTATGTAAAACCCACACCTTCAGGGTAGGGAAATATACCATGAGATTCCCAAACTAACGGGATTGTCCTATGCTAAGTCACGAGAATTCCCAGCAAGGAGTTAACCCTAACAGTTCTGCTCAGGACATAATTAAAGAAACTGACGACCTAAAAATTAATGTGAAAACTTACATGTAATCACAAGTATTTACAATAGTAGCGTGATACATACGGTTAGATGAATAACTAAACTTCCATGTTTATTTTATGTAGTCAACCGTGGACAAGTAGGCGAGAAAGTCGTCATATATATTCTGGGTGTATATATACACATAACTTTAGAGAAATTATTGTTTATAGAGTTTTGAAATATTCAACTTAACGCTTATAGATGCTCAAGCCATTACCCCGACAGATTATCATAGCTCAAACATATAAGTTAACAGTTATTAATAACTTAGAGAGTCCCCAACCTCACCACTTTATACAAAGAAATCCAAATCCCACCACCCAGAGGGTTGTAAAGATCATACTTACTACCGAAAATGATGGCTTAATCAATCCACCAAGACAAACTAGACCTCAAGTGTCGACACCCCTACTGGGTCAATAGGTCAACAAAGTAGTACTAGTTGCCTACAACTGAGTACAATCAGATGCTCAAGCTTATATAGTTGATGGGGAGACTTGCAGAGTCTCAACCATAGGCCCCAGGCCAAGATCATACTGAAGACCCAACCCACAACTCAGATAATGTATCTCCACATTATCTTAAGATTTCATGTTACTCATATAAGTGTTAGTACGACTTTTGTTTTGAAATCAATGTTTACACATATAATAAGATAAGCATTCATATGCTTACCTTATAGATAGCTTAGAACTCATGATTAACGAAGTCTATTCCTTAATCCAACACCTTTCACTCTGTTCAAGTATAATAACTATTAATATATATCCTCTAAGTGAAGTGAAATGCATTATGGAGATGCCATGCTGACTACCCAGCCCAAATTGCTATTTCCCCTTAAAAAATTGGTCTCTTCAGTACAACCCATGATTGTGCCTGACCCTTCCCTCATGCTTATGTGATGGTTCTCTTGAGTTTCTAAATCATGCAGATGCTTATGCAAGACTAAGTCACATATTATGGTTATTTATTATCAAATCCCTATAATTTGTTAAAACTAAAATTTAGCCCCTACTTGAGTTGACTTGGTCAAATTCGAGTCCAGACAGGGACGGACCCATGCCTATTCAAGCAGGGGCCATGCCCCCCATGCGTTGGTTTTGAGGACTAGCCATTTACTACATTTGAGAGTGAAATTGAAGAAACTGGGTAGTATTTTGAACTATGTGGCCCCCTTTAGAATCTGTGAACTATATATTTGTTTTAAGAGACATATTTTTGTTTAATTTCTCTTCTTAATCCTTATACCTTGCGATGAATTAAGGACATCAATATATGTCATTACTTTCTTTTCTGGTTGATCAGCAATAGTTGCTATTTTGATTTTGTGTCTACAAACGTTTTAGGTAAAATTGCACTGGACTATATTGAAAAATAGAATAACACTCATTTTCGGACATATGGAGCTTTTTTATTCTTCTTATTTTTACCTTGCCCCCCTACAAAAAATTTCTGGGTCCGTCCTTGAGTCCAGATATGTTCAGACTAGCTCCAGAAAGAATTGTAGAAAACGTATAAGCCCTCGGTGTTCTTAGAGCATCTCCAACAGGAGGAGCATAACCAGTTTTGGACCAAATTTTGCTCCAAATCACTGAAAACAGAGCTCCAACAGAAGGAGCATCTGGTGGAGCAAAACTAAGAACATCAATTTGTAGGAGCAAAGCTGAGACATACTATTCATAGGAGCAAAGTTTAAATAATCTCTTTAATTCAAAACTTTGAATTCCTTTGGAATGAATGTTCATAAATTGTGGTGATTATGGGTTTATTTGGGCTGGGGTTGTAATTAGTGTATTGTGTTGCTAATTATATGTTATCCACACACCTAATTAATTAATATTGGTATTTATTCATATTAAATTTAAATTTAGTATATATATATTTTTTTTTGAGAAATTGTTTTTGTTAGTAATTAATCCATTATAGTTTTTTTTTATTTAAGTAAACATTGTTTGTTCAATTATGATAATTGTTGTGTAAAATATAATTTTACGATGGTAGATAGCTACATAGTAATAAAATATTCTCGAATGAACTAATTTGCTCCTCACTGCTGGAGCTCAAGCAACTAATTGGAGGAGCAAATTTTACTCCAAGACCAAATTTGGTCCAAGGACACAAAAAATTAATCCTTCTTTTAGAGATGCTCTTATTGACATAATATCTCATACCCGGAGTTATGAATTATTTCTGAACTTTAGTTCCTAAAAAGATCGATCATTAGAGTGAGCAATTTTATAGTGCTCAAAAGAGCACCACGCGGTACTCTACTTTCAATGAGAGTGTCACCACTTATGCAAGTTGTCGCACTAGTTGCACGTCCTCATTGGTTGTAGAGCACCACTTGGTAGGGGTGCAACTTGGGCGGGTTGAACCCGGCCAACCCGAGCCCATCCCGAACGTAAATAGGGTCCGGACACATAATTTTGGTAATTTGGACGGGCTTGGACAGGAATTCTCAGCCCGATTTGCAATTAGGGTCGGGCTTGGGCACAAATATCGAACGACGGGCTAACCCGAATTGCCCGATTTGCATGACCACTACGTATAAATACTATATTTTGAAAGAATTATGTAGCATATCTAACATGAATATGCTACTTTTCTTTCAAGTATTAGTGATGGTTTTAATCATTGTTTTGTTCTTCAACTAGTTAATATATTTTTCCAGAATCAGTAGCTTTCATTCATAGAGGAAGAAAATGCTCTCACAGCCTAATACAATGACCATAAATCATCTGGAAGAGAACGAGGCCAACATAAATGCCTCAAAAAACTTAAAAGAGAAAAAGAAGACGACAAACATTACTACATGTCAAATAAATGTGGTGGCATAGTAACCAATGTAGACTAGATTCAAATGTGCCACACTTTGACATTTTCAAGGCAATAGTTCAAATTAATGCTATGCTTGTCTTTCCCATGCTACTTCAAATTCTCCGGGATTAGACTTTCCATCTTTTTCGAATACCGGTTGCCGGAAAAGACGATATAGCTTCTTTGATGCCGGAGGAACTCAAAACATGCCATTAGAGAAAATAGCTTCAAGCTTTAAAAAACTCATAACCTGGCCTTCAAAAGAATTGAAAATCAACCCAGCAAATTCGTCCATTGAAAGATGAAACTTGCACTGCACTAACAGATCAGAGCCCCAAACGAAATTAAGAAACGCCGACGAGTAAACCGGGAGGAAGATGTAGGGTTGCGGCGGCTCAAGAGGAGGAGCCGAACAAGACCCACATGCACCTACACTTCGACGCCGGAGACACCGCGCCACCGCCTCGGAAGCCTCTTCAAGCCCTAAGATGCCCGAATCTGAAGTGCAAGAGACAAGAGGAAAGAGGCGAGAAACATTGGGGCTCGCCGCCTCGCAAGGGAGCGCGACGGCGAGCCCGACGGAGACCCGAGAATCTGGACCTGTAGGAGAGGGAGGAGAGGACTGTAGAGGAGATGGAAGAAGAGAAAAAACAACAAATCACTTGCCGAGCAAGACTGGAAACACTCTTAACAGAGTACTTTTCTCTCTCTAGTTTTCTCTCAGAAGAGAAAACAACTAGTTAATATATTTTTCACCAACAATTAATTATTCTCTTGTGTTTTTAAGAAGATATTAAGTTTAATGTACTAGCCCGAATTCAACCCGAACCCGGATTGATTTATACGAATTTGGGCTCGGACGGGTTGACAATTCTCTTAACTCGGGTCGGGTTGGGCCTGGGCAGCCATGGCAGAACTCGGGCTTGGACAGGGGTGCCAACCCGTCCAGCCCGCCCGAGTTGCAGTCCTACCACTTTTGGAGCACTAAAAAACTCGGAATGAGCAATGGCAGTGACGATCCAATTGAGAGAGACGAAGCAGAAGAAGCTTTAGCGAGAAGGGAATGGCTCTTCAGTTGCAGAGCTCTCGTCCATGGATTCCTCCTCCTCGAATTCATTCATTCAACCCTAGTATACATCTTAGTAGGTCAGTGGACTCGTTTGCCTTCTTCATGTACCGTGTTTGGTTTGTTTCTGATTCAATTTTGTGGGGATAATTTCTTCAGGTCATTAACGGCGAAACCTCTCTGGTGGATCAAGCCTCCAGCATTGCACGCGAGTGGTTTATTCTTACGGTGTGAAGGTATAAAAAAAAACCCTTTCTTTGGATCAATTCATTGGTGATTTGATGGCTTTGGTAATTTATATGTTTAAAGTTGCTTCAGTAAAAAAAGAATAAGAAGGAATCATCATCATTTTTTTCATGATTTATTTATCACTTCTGTTGACATAGTTTGAACATTCATGAAATCAATCGTTTTTGTGCAGGGAAATGGGAGGCTTGTTTCAGAAGGGCACATTCTGAGTGGGATTCTCGGTTGAATTTCAGTGTTTCGGACAGTTCCGGTGTTAGGGATTTGAGGGCTGACGGGAACAATAGTGCACAGGTGAAGATCAAGTGAAATGTTACAGTAGTAATTGATATGTGATAGAATTGCAAGACAGAAAAAAAAAAGTAAAAATTCACGTGCTTTGTTATTATGCTTTCAGTGTACAAGTTGTTTGTACTGGTGGCAGACTAGCATAATGCTTTGGGAGTGGCTGGTAGATACTTAACATCACATCGTACCTTCTGTTTTAGTTTTGAAGCATGTAAATCAACTGAAAAGTGAATGAAAAAACTTGGACCAAACCGTGCCTCAACAGGAACAGGCAGTGGTGTAGCTGGGAAATAGAGAATGGGAACTTAAGGAAATAAGGGTAATTACGGGTCCATTTTCTAAAAGAAATCGGACTAATGCAAAATTGTATTCAAAACGTGTGAAAAATTCGAAAAGAATGTTGTTTCCTGTACTTGGGAGCATTTTACCCTGCTGGGCCTCGAGTAGCTCTGCCCCTGGGAACAGGAATCATCAGTGGAAAACATGCCAAATTATCTCTGGTCAGTGATGCCATCAGTCCTTCATCCACTCGATGAAAGATCAAACATCTAGAGGAGGTTGCAACATCGATCAAGTTGTGATATTCTTCACACAAAATATGAAGCTTATGATTTAAGGCCAAAAAATACTATGTCAATATCATGACAACCACTCAACCAGTAGTATGACTCTGGCTCGTACTTCAGAGTTTCCGCTGGGGCTATCACTCACAGATGATTCAAACAGTTTCGACTACTGCTTACTTTTGTGGAATTCAACCAGACATGGCAGTAATGTGAGGACTGTTGCTGGACTTGTTTATTGAGTAGATGATAATATGCATCACTTAGGTAGAGTAAAGTTTCCCACTTTGGGTGCTCTGAGATGAGTGCCATGTTTTTGTTCTCTTTAGTTTCATATATTGGATTGGGTTTTCTTCTTATTACTTGTATGGAAGTTCTTAGTTCTTTCACATGTCTGAATATTGATATTGCGTATGCAGGGGTTTCATCTTCGGTTATGGATAGCATCTACGTCTCCTTATTTTTTCTTCAGAACGATACAGCTAAAGTCTGTAAATAGATTGAAAAGAATGGTTCAAGAGCATCTCCTCTCTGCAATGGCAACACCGTCGCCCTTTGCTTGTATGTCCAGTTCCTTGAATAAGCCGACGCCTCTTGGGTTAGATGTATCTTTTCCCTCGTTTCGAGATATTTCGTGGAGCTTCGCTAGGTTGCTTTATTTATTTAACATCCAACTTGAGAGGAATGTTGCAACGTAAGTGAAGCGAGTCATACTCTCTCTCTCTCTCTAATTGTGTTTGTATTTCAATGTTAACATCCAATATATTATGGTGGACATCAAACATACTAGGACATTAGTCTATGGTACTTATCAATGTTGCCTTGTTATCAGTTGAAATGAAGCCCTGATCTTGATTTCTCCTTCAGAAATATCCCAACAACACTACAGACCTGACTCTCATTTATCTTTAACTGATGTGTTAAAATAATATAACCTGAGATTTCCTAGAGAATGGACTCTGTACAAACATTTCTGAAATGGTTATCCTACCAACTGCATCTTGTGGTGAAGTAATGTGACGTGTTAGACTATAGAGTCTCTAGAGTGATTGTTGGAACATTTTCTGTTAGTAAACCTCCTTTCCCAAGACTGTCCCTATATATGAGCAGATGAGTACACTGACATTCCTTGATCACGAAGGTCTAACTATCTTAATTCTCTGGAATTGTAGAAGTTAAAAGTTGAACACAATGTATACTGGATTGATGGAATTTTAAAGCTCTTACGAATTAACTAGAGATAGCATTATCACATTTGGCATGATTTCTTCTTAGACCATTTCCGTATTTCCATTGAGCTGATTCCTGAGTATAAGGAACTACATCTACTTGATATGGCTGCTTTATGATCCTGAACTAACTTGGAGTGTCAGTTATTGTTAGACTGAATCTCGCTTTTTGGATGCTATACAGATTCTTTATTGTGCTTCTGGTATCTTGCTTCTCCTTTGTTCTCATAGGTGGATTTCTGTTCTACAAATTCAGGTGACTCTCTTGCTTGATATATGAATATTATATATGTTTCAATTGCTTCCCCTTTTGATTTATATAAATATGCAAAAGGAAGCAGAAGTCTTTCATACGTATCATGTAGTTTTTGCATCTGTATGCAAGGATCTTTTAAGTTCAGTGATGGGGAATATGATATGGTATTACTCACGCTATACCTTTTTCAAACTAATTTTTTAAATCAAAAGGAAATGGGGCTTCACAGTAGAATTTTCACATTTAAACATGCATAAACTAGTGTTTGCAAGCAACGTATGTTGGACTGCTTATGGGAACTGAGCGGCTGCATTCACGTTCAAAATATGCAGGGGCAGTAAGCAACCTCTGGAGGACTGCTTATGGGAGGCATGGGCATGCTTATGCTCTTCAACCACGCACTTAAAGGTACAAGCCGTGCAAATATTTTGTGTATTAAATAACGTTTTAACTTTTTGAGGTTTCATTGTGTATAGAACTAAGCAGATAGCTAAAAGATCTAGTGGTTAATTGCTAATTTGACTACCTAATATTTTCTTCTTCTGCAGCAAAGAACTCGGGTTGAACGTGTGCTTGGATTTGTTCTGACAATTTGGGGCATCTTATTCTACACCCGTCTACTGAGCACTATGACAGAACAGTTCAGGGTAAGTCTTTACATCCTTGTGCGTAAAAGGACATCTTATTACCTCACTTGACTATCCTGAGTTCTGACTTTGTGTTGGTCAGAATAATATGCAAAAGGTCAGAGAAGGAGCGCAAATTCAAGTCTTGGAGACCGATCATATAGTTATTTGTGGAGTGAATAGTCATCTAACCTTCATACTGAAGCAGTTAAATAAATATCACGAGTTGTCTGTTCGTTTAGGTACTGCCACAGCTAGGTAATCAATTTTATTGTTGTCAATGCAGATGCTTCATTCATTAGGTATGAAGTAATGAGCAGTATCTTGTGTGCATGTTTTGCAGGAAACAGAGAATTCTTCTTTTGTCTGATCTTCCCACGAAGCATATGGATAAGGTAGCAGATAACATTTCCAAAGATCTTAATCACATCGATATCCTTACAAAAAGGTGTGTCTGTGTTTCCTCAACTTTATACTGTTTAGATGGTTAATTTTTCTTGGCACCTTGGAGAATACAATAGATAATGAAGTTAAGCTTGAAAACCAACCAGACAAATGCTGCTGTTTTTCTTGTTCTATTTACTGTCCTCCTTTATTTCCATTTGAGTAATTTTTTCAAACAGGACAAAATAGTGGAACAGAATCGAGAAAGATGCTAAAATGGCCACATTAACCCAATCTTCAAAACCCATCCAGAAGAATGGAAAGAAAGTAAGGTTATAGTGTAGTGCACTAGAGATGTCCCGTCATTGTCAAAGTCATTAGACTAACATTAAAACCAAGTGTCCTTAATATCTCAAACTAGTAGTTCCCTGTGAAGAGAGAAACAAAAGGGTTTACTCAATGCTCAAATAAGTTTGAAGTATTTGGACACATGGAGAATTAATTGGCTTGCGAAACAAAGTAAGGATGTGAAATGCTGATGGAGACAGGTTGTGCTTATCTGTTCTATACCATGCAGAGACGTATGGGGAAAGGGAATGAACATTTAAGTAGAATATGAGAGGAGGACCATGAACATTATTTTGTTTGCGAAGAGCCTATGTCGTTGGCAGTAGCCATAGCACTATATTCAAGAACTTAGATACACAGTTCCAACATATTCATGATGCAGACAGATTTTAATACTATACAAACGCCTAACGTTGTTCCTTATCTTGCTTTGTTATCTCTATTTCGAGGAGAGGTCTAACTCGTTGATTCGGTAGCACCGAGTGACTAATGAAAATATGTGCGGAGAACCGTGCTATTATTTTCACCAAATTTTCACCGAGTGACATAATGGACAGTTTTTTATGTGGATATTCTATGTTAAACTCAACTGAAACTCTGAGGATACTATATACAGGATGATCAACGTGTCTTAGGGCTCAATGAAGGCATTAACTATTGCATGTCCATACCCTCTCGTTCCATATGCTTTTGCAACTGCGCTGAAGCCTTTGAGCACTATCTCGTTTCCAGCATAGACCCTATCGTTCTTTACCAGACAAGTTAGGAGCAGTACCTTCGTTTATCATAAAAAAACAGAGAGTTGAATAAAACAAAAACCTAATTCTTTCTTTTTTGTTATTATTGTTTTCATGTGATCCTTGCTCTATCTTGCTTGTGCAAAGAGCAACATTGAAACTGGATGTTGGCTCATTTTCCTGATATCTGACCATAGTTATATCTAAAATTAGTGTAACTTTTTGACAATTTTTCCTTTGGAAGCGTTTGTTACCGAAAAGTACTTTCTAATTCTATCATAATGGGCCTTAATTTCTTCATCCACTGTGCTTGCGTGATCTGTAAATTTAGTGTTGTGAAGTAACATTGTGGAAGTTCGATGAATTTCTATTCTGTGAAGCTCAGTAGTGAATGAACAAGATTAAATTGTTCAGACCTTGTGTCTTACGCATTTTGTGGCTGTGCAGTTGTAGCCTGAGCTTGACAAAATCATTTGAAAGAGCTGCAGCCAATAAGGCGCGCGCCATTATCATATTACCAACTAAAGCTGATAGGTAACGACTTGGACATGATAATCTTCTAGATGTTCCGTTTGTCATTTTGTTTATTGCTGCTGTTTTTGCTTCTCTATTTTATTTCCCCCTATCTTCTTGATTTTGTATTGAGTAAGGACTTTGTCCTGTAGTCTATGAATACAAAATTAGTCTAGAATAATCCTGAATTTGCATTGGTGTTTTGCAATAAACAAATGGAACTCCATCTGTTGGTCAGATCATATTTTGGAGTTAAAATTGTGAAATTGTTTGTGGTCAGAGCAACTGGTTTCTGTTTTCAGCCATCCTCTTAGTTGTTCAATATTTTTTCAGTGACATTGCTTGTATCCTTAGCATGAGATTGAACCCTTCCATCATACATTATATGTGTGTGTGTGTGTGTGTGCGCGCGCCCGTGTGTGTGTATAAATATATGCATGTAAATATATTTTTATAACTTTCTAAACCCGTGGCCTCGCCTTATCTGTAAATCCTTATCCATACAAGTCACAGTTGCTCAATTTGGCTTGTCAGCTTTTCTACTCAATGATTCTAATATTTGTATACACATAGCAGCTTTCATATTAGAATTTCGTTACTTTATTAAAGATTCATCTATAATATTCCCGAATTTGCAGATATGAAGTTGACACAGATGCATTTCTTTCTGTACTTGCTCTTCAGCCTCTTAAGAAAATGCGTTTTGTGCCCGCTATTGTTGAGGTGAGATTCTTTTTGACTAGCATTGATTGTTTAGTTTTTAGATATTTGCGCTAAGATTCTGTTTATTCATGCAGGTTTCAGACTCCAATACATGTGAGCTCTTAAAGTCCGTCTCAGGATTGAACGTGGAACCCGTGGAAAATGTTGCGTCAAAGTTATTTGTTCAATGTTCTCGGCAAAAAGGATTAATTAAAATTTACCGACACTTGCTGAACTACGGAAGTACGTACGTTTCAGATATGCATTGACAATAATGCTCCTCTTGTGTCTCTATTCTTTGTTTGTTGATTAACTGCACTTAGATAAGACATGAAGGAATCACACAAAATCTATAGTAAGTACTGTCAGGTGGAAAGTATGTTAGGTCCTCTCAATTTTGATTTCCTTGTTAATTGGTCTTTCAAGCTTAAGGTCCTCTGGAAATGTGATGCCCCCTTTAGGTGACTTCTACCATGTTCAAAACTAGCACAATGATTATTTGTTTTCTTATACTATATTGATATTTATTTATTTTACAGCGGATGCAGTGCGGCTCGATATTTTATGGAACTTCATCTTACATTTGGAACAATTGATGTACTTAGGAATATTTAATCATGACCCTGCTCAACCATTTTCACTCTTTCCATTCTTTAACTCTGACACTACTATGGAGCGTATAAACGGAAGATCGAATAGCTAAGTCTTCCAGGAAGTATTTTGTACCTTCTGATTTTTTTCACACTCCCCCTTGATACCAGGAGTTCTTGGCTTGTTTCCTTTATTGGAGTAAATAGTGTCTTGAGATCCATTTTGGTGCTTGATTCATCTAGTCAACTTTGCATCGTTGTGGGGTAACCTTCTTTGCCCTTTGCGGTATTTCAGACAGATGTTTCGTGAGCTTGCTTGCAGCTAGAAGCTCATGATACATAGATTAGGGAACTAGCTGGCTTATGTTTCACAATTTTTAGACCACATTGCTTCTCTTTTACGTAGTGGTTTGCAAACTTTATGACCCTGGTTCCGTCACTGGATATTGCGGTGGCTGCGCAACAACTCCTCCCTGCAAACCTCTTACAACATTTGTAGATTTGGAAATACTTCTGTGTATTTTGTACTTCCCTTTCCTATATGGTCCACTCTCATTCTTCACCAGTTTTCAAAACCCATATTTCAGTGTTTCTTGCTCATATTCGTAGCTTCCTTTTAC
This sequence comes from Linanthus parryae, assembly GCA_023055425.1. Classification (NCBI taxonomy): domain Eukaryota; kingdom Viridiplantae; phylum Streptophyta; class Magnoliopsida; order Ericales; family Polemoniaceae; genus Linanthus; species Linanthus parryae. The sequence continues at coordinate 4,657,370 of JALGPY010000008.1, read as the reverse complement.
ATTTGTTGTTCAAGTGGCACGTGATAGAGGTTCTGCTAGAACTGGGTCAGATCTTCGGTTTCCGGTTTCATTTTCATTGGTTTGATCTATTGTGTCTCTTGTAATATTTTTTTTGTTAGAAAGTTTCGATGTTTACCAACCAAATGATTTTGTTTAAGAATACAATGTAGAGTCCCCCTATAACAATTAACTCTTCTTTGTTTATATGTTCTTCTTTTGTCAATGTTCTGTTGCAATTAACACTCTACTTTCCCACTTAAGTACTTACAAGTTCCAATTATATCTCTGTTGCAGAAAATGTGTTCAATCTCTGCAGTTTCCCAGATCTAGTAGGATTAAGATATAGACAAATAAGACGTGGATTTCAAGAGGTAAAGATAATTACTGGTTGTAAACAAGATAGTCGATATTTCCTACCAGCTTTAATGCTCTTTCTCTTTATATTTTTCAGGCAGTTGTTTGTGGTCTCTATCGAGGAGGGACGATATACTTCCACCCAAATGATGAAACTGTTCTAGATAAAGATGATAAAGTATGCAACCGTCACTAATGTCAAATACTGTGTATTCTTTAGTACAGCTATGTAAGAACATCCACAATTGTGCTGGACCTATTTTAGCTATATTTCAGTTAAAACAACTACTTGTTCAATGTGGCCATCTCGTTTATGTGGTATACTAGCTAGATAGAAGTTCAACTACCTATGATGATGGAAACTATTATAGCAAGGGAGTATGTTTGACTTGCTACATCAAGTAAGAAAAAAAGTAGGAAACTAAACTAGCAAGTGGGATGTCTAGCCTGTTGTAGACACCACTTTTCCAAATTGGCTCTCTGACTACCCGACTGTGTGTGCTTTAACAGATCTTTTGTTTGAGTTTCTGAGAAATCATAAATTTAGATTAACCTAAAGATATTCTCAAGACATGAGTAACGAAAGGTTATCTTCAACTGTTAAATCTTGATAAGAACTTCTCATTATTATTGTGGAAAAATTACAACAATGCAAGTACAAATGGATCTTTCAATAGGGGGAAGAAACTCTTCAGAACATTACATTTCCTTCAGAACCCAAATTTTTAATCGTGTTTAAGCTCACTATATTGAAATAATGAGGTACTTAAAAGGCCAATGGAACTATTTACCCTTTTTAGTAGCAAGTAAATAGTCTACGCATGTTATGGCTTGAATTGGAGGTTGCCAAAAAACTGACAAATTGAACATTTGGGCGTCTGCCTTACATGGATTTCTGGAGTCTCAAATTCTTCTCGTATCACTGTGAAAAGAGATGGAAACGACAAAAATCACAACTTTTCAGATAAATTAACTATTCTTCAAATAGAATAGCTTCCGCAAGCTGGCACAGACTTCTTATGCTTAACACGGTCATTTTTCCATTGTCTTGTAGCCATCTCAGATTTGTTTGTGCACCAAACCAAATGATAAGATTTCGATAGATTTAAGTCTGGGTGTCCGATATGGGTACATGCATCATTTGAAAAACCCATGTGATGCGCATCCGATCATAACGTTTCTACATGTAAAAATCACAACTTCACTCTGTTTCTGCATATTGCCGAGATATTCTTGCCATTGTGTATTGGCATTGACGATTGAACAAATTTATGGTTCAGATCCAGTAAGGTCTCCCTCAAAACATCAGGTTAAACTTGAAGTCTCCCCTAAAGGATAAATGCCAATGACCATTCTTTAAATTCAGAAGCCAGTCCTTAAGTGATCAGTTGATTATGGCTCTGTTCCTCCTGTAGTCTTTATAGGGAATGTTAATCTAGGGCTTGGAACTTAAACTGCGGGAATGACAACCCTCGCCTAGCATGATTACTATGTTCATAGTGATGACTCGTGCTTAATGCATCAGCGATTTCATGTTACATTCTTATGCCATGACCTCAGTTGTGTTATCTTCACATAATTATGTTCTATCTGTACAGATGGTCTGCAAGTAAAATTCTTTAATATTTCCTACCAGCTAAAATTTAGCTTATTTATTTTCTTACATTAGTGAATTGCTTATGCTGTTTTTGCTCGTAGCTGTTGTTTATTGCTCCTCTTCTTGGGAAGAGGAAACCTCAGCTCGCATATCCAAATGCTGAAGAAAATTGGATGACAGATAATGCTGTAGGTCTAGAGAAGAGTGGTGAATCTACTAATAAAGCTTTGGCAACGACTATGATGCGACTTCAGAATATAATAAAGCGTCCCGCAAAATCAGGTTCAAAGGTACATCACTTTTGTGAGAATACAATATCATTGTGATATCTTTGATATGTGTCTACTTCTATTACATATTGACGTTTGTATGTAGGCATCAGATTGGAATGTTGGACCAAAAGAATGCATATTAATGCTTGGATGGCGTCCTAATGTTGCAGAAATGATTGAGGAGTACGATAAATATCTTGGACCTGGCAGTGTATTGGTATGCCCTAATATACTTAAACTAATTAGTCAATCTTCTATCTACTAATTCTTTAGCTGCTTTTCATGCAGCCACTTTCTTCCTGTGTATTGAAAAGAAGTTTTGTTGGTTTTATGCTTTTTATTTGAGGGCATAACTAAGACTTCTAATTACCAACCATGAGTAAGCATGTATGTTAGGCTTTCCAGTCTTCATTTTTGATTGACAGTGTTTAGAGATATCTGGATCATAGCTTATTGATAATGGAATTTGGTGACACTATTTACAAGAGGGAGGGAAATGTACTAGAGATAGAAAGCTTGGTGACACTGTCAATTGAAAAACTAGAAAAAGTTGTTCGTCCAAAGGAAGATGACCCCTTTAATATTAACTATTAACAGTTACATAGTTTCTGGCACTTGGTAGTTGGAAACTGTCAACTTGTGGTTTTCCCTAAGTAGTCAACGTCCGGATGAAGATTATTGGGCGGTAATTAGCTCTACCGGTTTTGGGCTCATTACTTCTACAAACCATGTGATTTGGTAATAATATTGGCATTCTTCTTAAAAATTATAAGGAACGTGAGCTTATTGACGAGCCCCTATGTTCGGTTACCGATACCGACATCAAATGCGTTTATCATCAAACTGTTACTTATCTTGTGCTTTCTAGTGTTTTCCTTCAAGAAAGTTCAAGTGAAGCATCCAACCAAGCATTAAGTCGATAGATATCAATTACCAAATCATTAGAAACCATGTGATTTGGTTCTTGGTTCATTACTTTTACAAACCATGTTATAATACTGGAATTCTTCTTCAAAATTATAAAGAATGTGAGCTTACTGACAAGCCCCTATGTTTGGTTACTGATACCGACATTAAATGTGTTTATCATCAAACTGTAACTTATCTTCTGCTTTCTAATGTCAAGAAAGTTCAAGTGAAGCATCCAACCAAGCATTAAGTACATAGATATCAATTTCAGCCCTCGTCAACTATTAACTAGGAGGGGTTAAAATACCAACTTTGGTTTCAGCAATTGCGTTCAAGCCAGTAATTAATTAGGCCTTTCAAGTTGTTAGTCTGTTTGTTCACTTGGGTTTGGAAGGACCGTAAAGGTATATTTGTCGATAGGTTAGGAGTGAAATATCTGTTGATATTGAATATCTGCTCGTCCACTTGGTTTTGGGCATTTCGTATGTTACAAGATGGGTATCTTGCAGAGTTATATCCAAATCTGGTGTTAACACAATAATGTTGCATGATCTTAGTCTTACATGTACATTGAGTTCATGAATTTGTTATTCAAAACCTTCATCTTGTATGTGTAGGAAATATTGTCAGATGTACCAGCAAAGGATAGAACTAGACGAAAAGACTTCACAGGTGAAACTGAACTTAAAAATGTTCAGGTTTTTCACAGGGTATATCTCCGTCTATATGGTTAGGAACAGTTATTTCCGTCATTCTTTATTCCACTTCTCCTTTGCACAATATAAGATTAGATGTTTTTCTCTACTCAAGTTATTTTCCTTTAATATGTAGGTAGGGAACCCCATGGACTATGATGTCCTGAAGGAAACCATAAATGATATTCAACACTCCTTCGAGAATGATGAAGATGTTCCGCTGTCAATTGTAGTAATATCTGATAGAGGGCTACAACTTGGAGGTAATGAATTAATACTTACCTCTCTTACAGAATCATATTAGTAACTTTTTTTTTTTTTTTTCAGATTCATCCAGGGCAGACAAGCATTCGGCGTTTTCCCTTCTCCTTGCTGAGAATATTTGCAAAAAGCATGGAGTGAAGGTGTGAAAACTGATATAAGATCCTCTTGAATTGTCTTAGCTTCTTTTTCCTTGTACCAGGAGACAAACTTATGGTAGTCATAGAAACACTCCTTTACCGAGCCACGTCGTGTATACTATGTGAAGGCACAATGAACTTCACTGGGTCAATTTGGAAGCAGAGCTTACTCTCTATAAATAGTACTACTATAGATTTCTTCATTTGAAGAGAAAAATAACTACCCTAGTGTTGCAGGTACAAAATCTGGTTGCAGAAATTGTTGACTCGAAGTTGGGCAAACAAGTAATATTTTGTTTATATTGCATTAGCCATTATTTGCCCCTAAAAACTAATGACCGGGGTTAATATTTAATTACCCACTTCTTCCGTGATCCTGTAGATCACAAGAGTCAAGCCATCACTTACTTATATTGCAGCTGAGGAAGTAATGAGCCTTGTGACTGCTCAAGGTATTGAATTAATAACATTTCTGTATTCCGTCAGAGCAATGTGGTTCACTATCTTTTCTTAAAGTTTGAGATCAGTGTATTTTACTCATGACAGTGGCTGAGAATAGTGAACTCAATGAAGTGTGGAAAGACATTTTGAATGCAGAGGGGGATGAGATATACGTGAAGGTATAGTTCTTTTTGTTCGTTTAACTGTCATTTTAGTTAAAAGTATTTCACTCATTCTGGAATGCAGGTGATGAGCAAGGTGAGCAGTTATTTGGATCATAGGATGGAGAAAATGAATATTTGCATACCTAAGATGGCTGCAAGTACCAAACTAGTGGGCATGCATGCGCCGTTCTTACTGGAACATGTTTTTCCTTAAATTTGATTCTTCGTTTTCTAGGAAAAGCCATCACAATGATGGAAAGTAGTTTCCATCGCTTTACTTGGCAAGAACATGCTAATATCGATGCATGGAAATATTTTGTCTTAAGCCAACCTTAAGAAGAGGGCTCCGAGAGTATTCAACTTTCCACTAGGTTTAGCTTTCTGAATTTATTTGGTTTATGTATATATCTGATTATAGAGATACGGCAGCGTATCTACATACACAGGTTGGAACAAATCAACCCCCTTTCAGTACCTCATAGAGTGTAACCTAAAATTGTCATATATGGTATTTGTGCTATATCATATGTGTAAAACTTTCTTGTAAGCTTAAAATTGCAAAAGATGGTTATGACTCAAAAGTTCTCTAGATGCCATAATTCCAGGTTTAAGAAATTATTTAGTTGTTTCTTCTTATTGGTAGTTCTCTCGATACTTAAAAGGCGTCCTAGGTAATTAGATAATAAGCTTGACCTGTGGGATTGTGAGCTGATACTGTTACCTACCTTAATTGTAGGACATCGGCCTCTTCATGAAGGAGGGAGAGAATCCTTCTTTTAGCGAACTCTCTGAAAGAGCATATCTGAGACGAGAAGTTGCCATTGGTTACATGAAAAGCAATAAGGTAGGTACCTCTTTCTGGTTTTGGAGGTTCTCAGATTAATAGAATGATAGCTTATTCTTGGTAGAAAAATGGAAATGGCTAGTAGGTTAACTTTTTTACGTTTCAGTATAGATCATGCAAGCGACTCACGACACATTTTCTTTTTCGTGGCAGGTCGTTATAAATCCAAGAGACAAGTATGGGCCTCTCTCGCTAGAACTCACAGACTCGCTAATTGTAATATCTGAACTTGAAGGAGAGCAACCCCTCCTGCTTACTTGAAGTAAACAACATCAATACAGTTGCTTTCCATAGATAGAGACTCGTTGTAAATAGATGATAATATCAGTTGTTACTCTCCAGAAAATGCTTACGGATTTGAAATATGTAAGTCAATTTACATCACTTAAGGGAAAACATTTTACAGGAAAATGTTTTAGCTCTAATCAAATAACATCAAAACACCGAAACAAGGAAAACATGTTACAGGAAAATGTTTTGCCACCAACGAAACGGAGCCTTTGTTTTAGCCCAATCTCCAAAATAATGGAGGCTTTTTAGCCTCTAATCATATGAGGTAGCTTCTAGTCAGTCGCTTAACTTTCAGAAATCAACTATTATGTTCTCAAACATAAATCAACAGGACCGGCTCCATCTGAGTGCTCCTTCACTCTCCGGAAAATGCTTACGGATTTGAAATATGTAAATCAATTTACACTTCTAGGACTCGAAAAGCTTCTGTCGTCTGAAGACTCCATCACCATCTCTTCTGAAAAATTTATGCATGAATCAATCTGTGTCTGATGCTAATTTCTTTTGTATCAGGGTCAATCTCTGGTTCATCTATAGCTTCCATCTCTTGAACTTCCACCGCCCTAGGATTACCGTCTTTATTCACTTGCTTTTTGAAAATCCGATAGTTTGTTCTTTGAAATTCTCTATTAAGCTGAATTTTCCGATTGACTTCATCTGGCAAAATTTTGTTGATCGGATAGGCTGTAGTCTCTTTCACAATATCCTCTGCATCGAAGGTATCTGGGGAACACTCCGACCACGATCTCTTCGTACCCCATCATCTGTCTACCTTATACTTCCTCTCTGTTAACCTAAGTTGTCCAAATCTACCCTCAAATTTTCTTCCAATTCTTCACAACTCGAACTGGGCTTGGGAGCTGGGTCTTTAGGCCCACTAAACATGAAATGTAGGTATGTTGTTGTAGGCTGGAATACCTCCTACAGCTTGGAGTGAACCTTCATTCAGGGAGTCCAATATTTCTGTAATGGGGGGCCGAGTCCAAATGTCCTATTCCCTCTTTGCGTCCCCTTTCCTGTCCCTTCTATCCTATTGGTCCACGTCAGTAAATTTAAACTTATTTAAAACTTTGTTAAATGTTCTTTAATAATAAAATTATGTTATTTAGAAAAGGTAATTCAACTAATCAGTAGTAATTACTATCTTATAGTAAAATTTAAAAATCGTATCTTCACTAATTAAGTTGTTTCCTTCTCTCTTTGGGCTATCTGGCACAGTAGAAACCAAGCCCTTCATATGAAGAAGATAAAACCCCCAGAAGAGGTTGTCAAATGGGTCGAGGAGCTGATATAAGAAACAGATCTGAACATGCAAAGCTCGTTAGAGGCTTCTGCAACTCAGAATTTGAACGGACCGGTAGCGAAATGGGTCAATCCACCGCCTGGTAGGGTGAAGATCAACTCGGACGCTGTCTGGAAACCGTTGAGAGGCAAGGCCTCTGCGGGGATAGTCGTTAGGGACTCCGGCGGGTTCATCATCGTTGCCAAGTATTCTTCTCTCCCATTTGGTCAATCGACGAGAGAAGCAGAAGCGCATGCCCTATGTGAGGCAGTGCGATTGGCTATACCATTCCAATTACGAAATCTGATTTTTGAAACGAATGCAAAGTATTTGGCAGAGCTATGGAAGAAGATGAAAGATGGAAGGGATGAAGCTCTTGACCGTTCGGAGGCTGGAAGAGCTATTAAAGAATGCATTTATCTCCTCGGAAACCGGCAAGATTATGTGGTCTCATTCACGCCACGCCAAGGCAATGAATGTGCTCATCGAGTAGCGCAATGGGGGAGTGGGTGCTGAAGTAGACCACGTGTAGTACAAAGAGCCCGCGTGGGCAGTTGATGTAATTTTGAAGGATAGCTTGGGAATTCCCCCCTTGTAACACCTGATGGGTAACCTATACAAAAAAGAAAAAAAATCGTTTCCATCTAATCTTGAAATACTGCAGATTTCTTTCAAACAAAAAAATAATGAAGCCTTCAAAACTTTTCCCTAGGCTTTGGAGGAATATTCAAACTCTCAATCTTCACGTAACATCTTAGTCTAGACTCCATTGACATTTACTTTGATGCAAAATTTGTGACATACTACTTGGTTTTGTGATTCTGGATGTGATTACTCATCATCATATGTTAATTGGGTTTGTTTGATATTTCATCGACTTTATGAGTCGTGGAATCATGATAAGAAAATTTATAAGCGCAGAAACGAGTATGATTAACACCAAGTTCAGTTGAATTTTTTAAGCTTCATAGTAGGGTAAAAGACATTTTGCACCCTCGTTAAATGGGTTATATACAAAAACCCCTCCTGTTGTTCGGGGATATACAAAAACCACCCCTGACTGTTGACGGAATGTAACGGAACCCTAACGGAGGGGTAAAATGACATATTTACCCTAACACTGGAGCAAAATTACACAGTATTTATTCATTTCTTCTCACCCTCTTCTCATTTTTTCCAACCATGTTCTCTCTCTTCCTTCCTCTCTCTTCCTTTCAGTTCAACTCCACCCACGAGAACAAAGCTCTTCTCTTCTTCTTCCTGCAAAAAAATGAACAGGCCCCAGATGGGGAGAAAGATCCGACGACCATCCGACGGCCAGGCTCCAGATGGTGACAATCACCAAAGCCAGCAACCCACCAATCGCAATCCCAACGACCATCCTAGTAGAAAGATCCGACGAAATCGTCGGCGACGAGGACGACCCCGATGGGTTATTGTCTGATGTAGATCTTGTAGGTGGCGGCGGAGATCTCGAAATTCCGGCGGCGGCGGCGGTGAAGGAATCACCGGCGTGTTTGAAGACGACCCAGATGGTGGCGGCGGCGGCGATGTCGTTGGCGGTGAAGCTCTCGCAGCAGGCGGTGGCGGCGAAGCCCATCACCGCCATTTCCTCCTCTCCTTCTGCAAGAATCGAGCTCTAGCCGCCTGTTCTTCTTCCTCCCCCTTCTTCTTCGTCTCCCTCAACAAGGGCACGGGTAGGTGAATCAGCGAGTATGGTAAGGAATTAGGTGCGCCGCTGGGCTGTTCTAGGCACCACTGTATCAAGATTTGTTTTGTTTTTGCCCTTCACCATTCGGCTGTTTCGTACTCTGCCGAATCTGTGCTATTTTGAAGGTTTGATCGATTTAGTTCAACTTCACATCTGTTTGATTGTTCGTATATCCATGGACTGTGATGATTTGTTGTGATTTGGTCTCGTTCATCGTAATAGCAGATGTTTGATTGTTCATATATCCATGGACTGTGATGATTTGTTGTGATTTGGTCTCGTTCATCGTAGGAGCGAAGTGTGTGTTTGAACATTCAATTTCATTTGAAGTTTGGATAGTGATGGTGTTGTATTGTAATGGTGATGGATAGTAATTTATGTGGTGAAGTGATTTGGGTTTATTGGTGTTGATTTGATTTTGGACCATCTGAATTTGGGTAGTAATGGTGATGGATGAATTTGTATTTTGATTTTAGACCATGAGTGGTGGTGGTGTTGCTAGTTGGGGTGAAGAACGCCAAGAACACCAACAACATCAATCAAGAACACCAAGAACAATGTGGTGTGGACATCTATGTAAATTCACCATTTCAAGGGTATAATGGTCCCAACAAAATTTGATTTAACAGAAGGTGCTATTTGTCTAACGTCCATCCAGTGACATGGTGGTTTTTGCATATCCCCGAACAACTTGGGGGGGGGGGGGGGGTTGTTTATAACCCATCTAACGAGGTGCAAAATGTCTTTTACCCTCCATAGTATTGATATGGGAAAAAAAGTTCAGTAGAACGGTTCTACATAGGCCCTCCATTCAAAATGGAAATGAAAATGCATCACCTTCCATTTTGAAAAAATTAGATTCCAATTTGATTCACTAACAAATGAAGGTGGTGTAGAACCGTTCTATTGAACTTTTTTCCTTGATATGGATCGGTAGTATTTTCTCAGAGATTTGTAGTTGTTCAACGTGATAAGATAACTACTTGATTTTGAAAAAAAGTTCAGTAGAACGGTTCTACATAGGTCCTCCATTTAAAATGGAAATGAATATACACCACCTTCCTTTGTTAGTGAATCAAATTGGAATCTCATTTTTTCAAAATGGAAGGTGATGCATTTTCATTTCCATTTTGAATGGAGGACCTATGTAGAACCGTTCTACTGAACTTTTTTCCAATGTTGATTTCAATGGCCACAATCGTTACCGAATATTTTTGGTTTGGTTCTAGTTTGTGTAGGTTTATGTTCTCTTTCTGAACTTAGACGTTGAGCTTCTCTTTTGGTTTTGGGCAGTGTTTTAGCCCTTGGGTTGTATTCTCTACTTTTGTTTCTTGTTTTCAGTTGTATTAGTCTGCTTGGAACTTTTGTATTTGCAGATAGTTGTAATATAAATCCTTCTTCCTTTGCAAAAAAATAATAATAAAATAAAAAAAGAAAAAAAAAAGAAAAAAAGAAAAAGAAAAAACGTTCACAAAATCTGGAGGAGGTAAGAATATCTCATCATTGCAAATCAGGATTTAGTTCTATGGTTGAGGCGAATTCTCTGTACCGTGAGAGGAGCACGGGCTATCTTGAGCCCCTCATTCGATCTTGTATTATAATAAGTTCTTGGCTCCTCTTCCCAAATCATCACAATTAGATCAGTGTAGGGTTGCGGTTGTGGGGGATACTTCACACAATTCGTGAAAGAAAAAAGATACCCATTGATACCTAGAACTTCAGCATTGCACTGAATTCATATAGAAAACAGAAGGTGATGTGTAGAGTGGGTTTCACTCTTTAAGAAATTAGGGCTACCTATGTCTTATGCCCTGTACTCAACATTAGTGAATGTATCCCATGAAGGTCATGTTTGTTTAGGCTTACAAATGGGCTACAACATTAAGAGAAAATGTTTCTGAACAGGGTGAACTAGAACAGCACGATGATGGGTGATTGTAATGAAACCTTGGCCATTATGACAGAGTATAAACTCAGTGTAAAAATTGTAACCCTGGGCATAATCAACAAAGCACAGCAAGGACGAAAAAAACACAACAGGAAATACAAATTTTCCAGACATCTGATTTAAGACCACACCAAGAAGAGACTGAAAACATCTCTCACTAATAATGATTCTTCCACACAAAAACTAGGGCATCCAGAATTGGATATTACACTAGTGGTTTAGTCAAACTGTAATCTAAGAATTTCAGACGCTGCAGCCGACATCTATGACACTTCCTACTGAATACTACAACTTGAAATCAAACCTCCCTGAAGCCAACATACATATATGAAAGACAAACGCGCGCAACAAAAAAACTACTCATTGGGCACATCAAGTATAAACCTTCATGCACTAGCAACTGGGAGACAAACTACCGCCTGCGCATTCCCCGTCCACGGCCGCCGCCGCCACCACGCCCTCTACCCATGGCAGCAGCATCTCCCTGAGCACTCTCAGACTGCATATTCAACAACCACAACCATTTAATTACAGACGTGTAAAGAAGCGGCACAAAACAGGCACTGCAAAGAAATGCAACGAGACAATTTTACTTGAAACCATGAGACAGCTCCAAGCAAGTTTATTGTAAGCACGGGATGATGACATTAAAGGTAGAACAAATTGTAAAAGGGGATGCTCTCCTAAATATTACTGGTCGACACATGATGAAATGGTGTAAAGGTAGGTGATCATTAGTGAGAGCGACATGGGGTTATAATTATGTATTCCCTCGTTTCGTTCTTACCTCCTCCGACCAGGTTCAGGGTGGAAGTCAAAGAGGGGTACAAGGCATGTACTACTGGGATATGAGGTAGGATCTGATTGTACTGGGATGTAATATGTATAAAATAATAACTTTTTATTGGGATAGTATTTTTCTTAATTGTGTAAGGACAATAAAGCCATTTTTTACCTCACCAATCCCCTTTAACTCTTGTATAAGACTTTAGGCAAAAATTATGAGAGGGATAAGAGGATACGTTATACATGTCTCATTTCCCCAACCCAAACGCAGGATATGAAACCAAGTGTATTTTTTATCCTTTTCCCTCTCTTCTTATACCATACCCACACGAGTCCCAATATAACAACCCACAGCACCGGCCAGCCAATATACTGCTATACCAATGTCCAACTCTGCCCCGTGAATACATATGTAACTTATCGCCATTCAGTATGAGCACTAGGAAGCAAGATCTTAATTACTTAATTACCTTTGGGTTCTTTACAGTCTCATCCACGCTTAAAACAAGGCAAGCTGCCTCAGTAGCAGCATTTATTGCATTGATCTGCAACAAGTGAAAACACGGGAGAATGTAAAAAGAACACGGAAGAACTAAACAAAGTAAATGAGCGAGTGAAAATGAAGAGATACCTTGACAAGTGATGGCTCCCACACAAAGTTAGCGAAAGAATCAGCAATTCCACCAGTGTTGATGTCAACTCCATAGGGTGCACCCTCACCTGTTCAAATTCCATCATTATTAATTTACTTAAGTGGATTTGAAGATTGTAGTTATATCTTTTGATTACTCTGTTCAACAGGCTTCTATGATCAATAATTACGAATATATGGATAACAGAAAACATGAACCTAGCAACACTACACCTTCTGGTAGGTGGTAAACGGAGTAACACAATTTACTCATGTTTGTACAAATTTCGACTACTTATTAAATATTGGGTAAAGGACACTTTCACCCCCTCGAGTCTGAAGCAAAGACACTTTCATCCCTTCTAGTATGGGAAATGACACTATCACCCGTTCAGTATGCCAAATTTCAGGATATCTACACTCCCAATTGTGACGTCATTAGTACAGATGTGGGAGTCCGTCACTGAAAGTAATTATTGGGACAAATTTCACTTCTTTTAGAGTGTGGATTGTGGAATAACACAGCCACGGGTGTAAGTGTCCTGAAGTTTGACACACTGAAGGGTCAAGGTGTCATTTCATAAACTAGAAGGGGTGAAAGTGTCTTTGCGTGAAACTTGAGGAAATGGGAGTGTCTTTTCCCTTTACATATTTTCATTACCCAATATCAGGCAAAGTACGAATTCCTAAATATAGAAATTGGGTAAAAGACAATTTCCACCCCTCGAGTATGGGTTTAATACAATTACCCCCCCCCCCCCTATTGGTTGGATAAAGATAATTACCCCCTGTCAGAGTTAAGTCAGTTGATGGAGCCAACGGAGGGGGGAAAATACATATCTACCCTCAACCTCCAATAATGTTTGGATCTTGTTTTGAAGGATTTCAATCCACTTCATCTTCTATCCTCGACCACAACACCCATCCTCATCTCTCTCCGTATCCCTATCTCCCTCATCAGTCAAAGCAAGTATCGCTCTCAGAAGTACCTCTGCGCCTCCTCTTGGCTTGGTTCTGAGCCAAGTTCCACAAACCCGTTTCACGAAAACCTATGATAAACACAGTTGAACCAGAGAGAAGTGGTCGGGAGGAGGGGGGTCATATCCTGAGGAATCGAAGCAGAGAAACTGGGGAGGGCAAAATATTTGTTTTCTTAACAGAGCGAGCTCAGATTCCTGAGGAATTCTGCTGAATCCAATCGGAGATTTGCTGCTTCAGAGGTTCAAGGCACCGTCGACGACTTGTTGGTCGGCCGTTCAAGATCCAGATGGAGACTTACAAGTTGCTTATGGTGGAGGAAGCACGAATTGGGTTTCAGCGACTGTCTACTCTCTCTCCGGTACAAGGGAAAGTGAGGGCCTATTATCTGTTCAGAGAGAGAGAGAGAGCGACTAGGTGAGTCTTCCCGTAGCCGGAATGGTGGTCGGAGGTGATTGTGACCAGTGGTGTTGTTGGTGGCGGTTGTGGTTTGACAGAGGAGTCAAGACTCAAGACCACCGGGTTACAAATCAAATCGACACCCAACTTGAGCTGCGATTTGGTGAAAAGAAGAACACCAAATCCAAAAGATCCAGAACTCGAAGCAACGGTTGAGCAAGTAATGGTTGCACTTCTGGGCTAGAATGGGTATTGTAAGTAATATTTTGGATGTAAGGTTTTCAGGATCGTGATCCTACGTAGGATCGTGGAGTGCTCCCCAGGATCGAGGATCGTAGGATCGGATCGTAAGATCCTACAAAAACTGTAATTTTTAATTGTATATAACAATAAAAGTTCGAAAAATAATGAAAGATGCAAATAATTGCACATAACTAGTGAACAATCAGATTACTTCACCAGGTGCATCATCTAGAGGGGTTGAAAGTGTCTTTTACCATTACATAAAGTCATTTTCTGAGAGGTGTTTTCTCATCCACTCGACCTCTTCAACGTCATCGGAGAAAGAAAGAAGCTCCGTCTCTCCATCCTTTCTCTCTCTGGCCTCTTCAACGCCATCGAAGACGGTCGTCGGAGGCCGGAGAAGCTCTCCGGAGGTCCGGCGACCCTCGCCTGGTTCTCGGAGGCGGCTTTGTCAACATCAATATGTGGGATCGGTGGGTCGCACGATCCTACCGATTCTACGAGTTTGGACCCGATCCCATCCGATCTCACCGGAAAACGGTTTTCTGAACGATCCGGATGGCACTCCTCTGGATCGTAGGATCGTACGATCCTACGAGTTGGATCGCGATCCTGACTACTATTCATGTAAGTTCTTTACCTGTTTATGTCTCATCTGCTCTCTATGAAGACAAGTTGTGTCTCTTGTAACTTTTCTGGGTTTTGAATAAAAAAAACAAGTCATCAAAAAATATAGGGTAAAAGACACTGACCACCCCTGGGTTTAGGGAAAATTCCACTGACCACCCCTGGGTTTTGGATAAAGACACTTTGCACCATTTTTTGGATGGAAGCTAACAGTTGCCTAACAGCACGAATGAAAAGACAATTATACCCCTAAAATCTTATAAAATTACCCCATATATATTATCCTAACCACTCACTTCTTCACTTCTAACCTAATCCTTCTCTCTTCCATCTCTTCCTCTCTCCCAATCTTGCTGTGAAACACAGCAGCCTTCTCTTCCGTCTTCTCCTTCTCATTCTTCTCCTTCAGCTTCGCCCTCCACTCAGGCGTCGGTCTTTTCGTCCTCTCTCTCCTTTCTCTTCATTCTCTCTCTCTCTCTCTTCTCTCTCTCTCTCTCTGTTTCTCGTTCTCTCCTCATGAACCCAGATCTGGGTTTTACCAGATCCGGCGAAGGCGGCGGCGACGATGGGGGAGGTGGCTGTGGGTTGACAAGGCATCGTCGAATCTGGTCTGCTGGTGGTATCTTTCAGCGCAACTGAATCTGGGTTTGATCGGGGTCTGTTGCGCTGCTAGGTGATTTGGCCGGGGTGTCAATTGATGGTATTGGGTATTGTTTGTAGGTGTTTGAAGGTCTTGGGTCATGGCTATGGTGATTGCAGGTGGGTCTGGTTTGCTTCTGTATGTGGGTCTGCAGGTTGGTGATTTTGGTTTCAGGTGTGTGTACTGAGTTTGGAACTGGGTATTTAGAGGTTGTAATGGTAGTTCAAATTATGGATAAGGGTGGTTAATTCTATTGGCAGAGGCTAACGTTGGTGATTGTGTTGGTTGAGATAGGGAGGTTATGGAGGTTGTCTGTGCAGGTGGTGTAGGGAGAGTGTTTGGAGTTGGTTATGTTGTCAGTGGTGATGGCTTTTATATGGCTGGGTTTTGGTGGTAAGGACAATGGATGTGAGGTTGGTGTTAGAGAAGGAGCTGCTGAAATTGGGTGGTCTGTTGTTGTGGAGTTGGGAACTGGGCTCTCTCTCTCTCTCTCTCTCTCTCTCTCTCTCTCTCTCTCTCTCTCTCTCTCTCTCTCTCTCTCTCTCTCTCTCTCTCTCTCTCTCTCTGTGTTTCTCGTTCTCTCCTCATGAACCCAGATCTGGGTTTTCCCAGATCCGGCGAAGGCGGCGGCGGCGATGGGGGAGGTGGCTGTGGGTTGACAAGGCATCGTCGAATCTGGTGAAGGTTCTGGGTCTGGTCCGGCTTGTTTTGGGTCGCCGGTTCTGGTGAATGCGACGGTGGTATGGGCTTCGGCAAATTCATTTTCTGGGTTTTAACTCTTGGTGGTTGTTATTGCTGCGGTAGTGGTGGTGTGGTTGTTTGGTGGCAAAAAAGAAGCTGATTCAATTATGTGGTTTGTTATTGGGGTTGATGTTTTGGATTCAAAGAGTGGACTTGGTGTTCATGTTTTTGGATTGAAAGAGCAAAAAATTGGTGTTGATAGTTTTTTGCTTTATTGAGATTTTTTTGTGTTCTTGGCTTGGTGTTCTTGATGTTCTTATAGCTTAGTGGTGTTCTTGGGTTGATGTTCTAGGAGTTCTTGATGATAAACATGGGCAAAAAAAAAACTAGAAAAACACAAGGGTAATATAGTCCGGAAATGTTTAATAACTACTTTTCTAACAGAACATAACAGAAGGGTGCTAAGTGTCCACGGAATATTCCGTTAATTGGGTGCGGAGTGTCTTTATCCAAAACCCAGGGGTGGTCAGTGGAATTTTCCCTAAACCCAGGGGTGGTCAGTGTCTTTTACCCAAAAATATATGAATTATGGGCTTCGGTGGAGCAATTGGTGGAATTGAGTTTTAGATCAAACTCTTTTTTTGGGAATTGTGATGAATCTCGTTGTTCTTGGTTAGGTTTGATGGTGGATGGAGGGTGTTGAATCATGTTCAATTGGTGTTGGTGGTGAAGGACACCAAGAACAAGAACACAAAAAATATCAAAAACATGAACACCAAGAACATCAAGAACAAGGGGCAAAAAAGTCAAAAAAAATTTAGAAAGTGACCGCATGGACGGAATATAACAGAGGGGCGGTATCTGTCCACTGACTTAACTCTGACACGGGGGTAATTGTCTTTATCCAAACAACGGGGGGTATTGTATTTAACCCATACTGGAGGGGTGGAAATTGTCTTTAACCCATAGAAATTTCCCTGGCACCTCAAGTTATTCAGGGTAGAAGGGAGATGAGACATTAAGTGTGAGAGTAGATGTCCGTTCCAAAGGACGTTCCTAACAGAACTGTAAAATCTGTAATGTACAATATGGTTAGGAAAAGGCAATTCAACGGCTGCTTCAGATGGTAATCACAGCATCCGAAGGATATGTCTGACAAAAAAAGACATCTACAGGAATCTAAAGACTAAAACAGAGAATGTCATTCAGCTCATTAGATCTGGTAGGTTTTAGTATCATCACACGTAAGCTTCAAACGAAGTAACTAGCAGTAATTGCCCATTCAAGATTCATTCAATTAACATTGAATAAAACCAGTACTTAATTCAGAAAAGGGATTGTACAAATGGAACAAGTATTTAATCACATATCTACATCAGTACATCGTGAATGTGAAAAGAGAAGACATCCACTACATAAGAAAGTGAGGAAACCTGATTGCAGTGCATGTTTTTGTCTCAGTTTATTCAACACATCAGTTGCATCAAAACCGGCATTGTCACAGAGTTGCCTTGGGATAACCTGCAATACAAGAAATGCACTGCAATTAAACCCAATAGTTTC
Organism: Linanthus parryae; assembly: GCA_023055425.1. Classification (NCBI taxonomy): domain Eukaryota; kingdom Viridiplantae; phylum Streptophyta; class Magnoliopsida; order Ericales; family Polemoniaceae; genus Linanthus; species Linanthus parryae. The sequence continues at coordinate 4,639,913 of JALGPY010000008.1, read as the reverse complement.
TTTATCAACAAGTACAATAACAAGCACAGTTTCAGCCACCTTCACATTCTTCAACTTGATAAATTCAAAAACAACTAACTGAATTACTAGTGGCAGTGCAGGACCCTGTTTTGTTTTACTCCAGATATAGGATAATACTTGATTTGATTTGGTCCAGGCTATAGTAATAATACTAAGATTAAACATTAAGAACCTCAGTGAATACTTCTTTCATCACTTCGTGAGTCAACTAGCTGGATTGGACTAAGAAACAATCCTAGATGTTGAAATCCATTTACCAACTGACCGACGATTTTCTCCCCTCTAGCGCTTATATACCCTACACCTTCCAATTTCGGGATGGTTAAAATTAGCTGTATGCAACCATACCATATGCAAACCCATTCACAAAACCACTGCAGAAACAGGCTACGAAAGCCATATCTACGACCAAGTAGTAGAGTTGATAATTCATCTACTTTGATAGACGAAGCAATCTCCAGTGCAACTAGGACTCAGCCCATTTTATCCCATTATTTCAAATCTTTACAGACTCGAACCCAACTGCAGCAAGAGCAATTTACTGGAACTTCACGGGTTGTTTAACAAGACGCTTCTCTGACTTTCACCACAGGATACATAGCCGTTTGGAATACCCATGCAATTCAAGTAGGGTTGAGCGTTTACGATGCTCAAGAGATTTATTGACTCTATGCTTTGGCCCCACAATCACAAGTGCTGGTGTGGGGCCCGAAAAGCCTGGGCCATGTGTCTCCATTTGGGAGACGTAGAGAAAGATTTAGACAAAGCTGTAAGTCGACTAACCTAACCAGATACAGTAAAACCTCTATAAATTAATAATGTTGGGACCGGGATATTTTATTAATTTAACGAGATTTATTATATCGATAAATTAATAATTGATTAATTTAAAGGTGTTTTAAGTATGACCTTCAAATTTTTTAGTCCAATGTACTAGTTACAACGTATATTAGTCAGAGATGAAAATAAATTACAAAACAAGTTCCAAGGCACATTCTATAGCTTTGGAACCGGTCACTCGGAAAGAAGAATTGCAAGCGGCATCAACTCTTCACAATTTCTTGTTGCAATACGAGAAGACAATACCCCAACTCTTAAGTGAAATGAGGAGATTTAAAAAGGAACTCAATATAGATTTAAAGTTCAACAAAAAACAAGTGACTATTGATTCATTTTTTACTAGACAATCTTAGAATTTGGAATCTTGTAGTAATTATCTTGTTGGGACCAATATATGTACACTGGGATTTCAAAAGAGTTATTGTCTTATTATTTTATCGATTGGAGTCCAATTTTATACTGGTCCCAGTTGGGACCGGACAAATTATCAATTTATCGAGGTTATTAATTTATAGAGATTTTACTGTATAATTATTCTTCTTGGTCAAAGAGATTGTGCGGTTAGGGTTGGTGAAGACAGAAATGAAAACATGAGACAGTTTTTTTCACCTCCACCACCTGTAGTTTCAAAAAATTAAAAAACGCCCTAATAATATATATGTTTTCTAGTTATACTATATTTTGAATGTTAATTTTCAAGTCTTACATTGAATCTAGTTTCTAAATTTTCATTTACTTTAAAAGTTTAATGTTATTTATATATATAATATGAATTAGAGGCGTTCCTTCATAATCCAACACATAGCAGCTCCGCGCCACTGGCTTTACATTGTGTATTGCGTCTCCCGATTTATGAAATTTAGCGTTTCGACGGGTTCAGTTCCCGCCGTCTGCGTTTCGGGCAACATAATGGTGTGATCTTGGCAAGGGACATTTTTGTGACTTTATTTGCTTTTTAGCTTTGGATTTACTTGGCATGGGAATTATAATTACGCGACATATGTTACATTTTTTCACCATGAATATTAGTTTCTTTTCGTTGTTAAATCCAATGAAGATGGACCATTTTGGTCTATGCCCTGCTCAATGTATTTAATGTGCATCTTGGCCCCCTCAACGTAGGAATTAGAAAAAAATATGAACTTCGAGAGGTAGTTGAATTGACTAATTGGTAATGAATTGACTTCAAATGAGCTCTTTCAAACTGTCCATGCAGATTTTGGATATTAGACAAAAATATTAACTTCAAGAGGTAGTTGACTGTACAACAAGTCTGTGTTTTAATTAGATAGTTTGAATCAGTAACTCTATAAGACTATAACTAAGTTCCAGCAATGGGCATGTACATAATCTTCCTTGAAAATAAAAGCTAATACCAATGAAAAGTACCTCAAGAGCTTTTGCATAAGAGTTTATAAAGAGCTGAGACTTCCCAGCGATTGTCCGTGCATGCTGTCTCAAGTACCGGCTTATCTCCATCTGCAGTTAACAGCAATAATTTAAGGTACTCTGAAGTTAAATGTTAATTTTGTTTATGTAATCACAAATCAGAGGTCTTACATCTATAGCACCACCCCCAGCGACCACAGTAGAGTTCTTCACAGCTCTCCTAACAATCATAATGGCATCGTGTAAACTCCGCTCAGCTTCCTCAATGAACTGAAAATTCAATGGAGGCATCACATAAAAAGGTAATATTGATATCTGATGCTGAACCAGTGAACAAGTAACGTGATAAGATACCTGATCAGCACCACCACGTAAGACAATTGTGGCTGTCTGGCCTGAAGGGCATCCACCAAATATATTGAAACGTTCATTACCAACTTGTTTTTCCTCAAATATCTCGCATGAACCCAGAACCTTATCACAAACCAGTAGGCAACCACATCAGCTAACTTGGCAGGGAAAGTATTGAATTATCTAATTAAGTGTTTTGAGAATAAGACAAGGGAGTAACCTCGTCAATAATGTTATTAACAGATGTTTGTACGGTTCCTCCAGTTGCAGCTGCAACTCGTTGCAGATCCTCCTCGGCGACACGGCCGGCACAAAATATGTCTCGATCTGCAAAATACTGATAAAAACACGAACAACTTGTATAAGTTTATCTGACTACTGGTCTCCTAAACCAGCAACTAATGTTACAAAATATAGTCTTTGAATAATGCGTAATTTAACCATGCTGAAATCAGAGTTAAAGGTATAGAAACCAGGAGACGCAAAAAAATAGATCTCATCAATTTCTCTTAGGGCACACATTAGCTCAGCATTCAGGTGGATCTATACGCTCTGGGGTGAGAGCATGTGTAAATTTCGACATTGATGGCCATGTAAAGAGGCATCACAACATGATTATAAGATGTAGGCATCCCCAATGGGCTGTAGGCATCATGGATGTTCAACAATGTAAACTATTATAACTTCAAATAAATTTTGACATGTGGATAATTTTATGAACTGTGATACCACTGAAACATGATTCAGACATTCAGTAATCAGTACTGTACTAACTAATGAAATCATTATATTCAGTCACTTCACATGAAATCAATACACATAAATAGTGTTCCATGGGACAAAAGGTCACACCATATTGAAAGTAGGTCATCTACAAACCTGGGTGCCCAGATCCCCGATAGCCAACCGAGATAAAACAATTTTGGCTCCACTCTTTACACATTTATCCAACTTGTCATAGATAATATTCCATTCTGCGTCAACAATTGATTGATATTGTGAAGGATCTGAAAGTCTGGGAAAAAATGAGTATGGGTCAGTAGTTATGCTGGGAACCTCTTTGAACAAATGATTATAACAGAGTTTTACCTTATTTCTGCATTCTCTTTTTCAGACTTCAGTTCCAATTCAACATTCAATAGAAGAATCTTGGGTTGTAGGAACTTCTTTGGTTGTTGCTCAAACCCAGCATACGAGAAGGTCTTCTTGAAAGCAACGCCATTTACAAGGAAGGAGTCTCTCATGTTGCCTCCAGGAACCTACTTTTCAACCAATTAATTAAATCATCATAACATACACACTGAGTCGCACAAGTTAAAATCAAGTGAAAGAAAAAATGGCACAAATCACAATACAATGAAGATAGTGGAAAGCTTTTTCCACATCATAGTTGTCACTCCAGTTAATTTAAACACCATGGATGTAACAATAGGAGTGGATCCATACTCTTTATGGACCCCAGTAAATGAACCCCCCCCCCAATAGTCTAACCTTGTCACACAAGCATATGATTTGTGCCTTCTATGCTTTAATAGTCTAATTAGCTTAGAGTTACTCGAACAGCCAGAGGTTCACAAGATATGGGTTGATCATACATGTAGATGTGTCATGCAGCCTATAAGCACTTAATGGGCTCCAAATACTATAATAGTACTCTGTCAGTTAAGGAGAGGGATGTTCCAATTGTAATAACTTCAGAGTACATAATGCCAATTTCTGCAAACAAAAAAATAATGCAGGGATCTTCATTTCAGCAAACATTTTTCCGTTTTGGGAGTAGCCCCTTACACAGTGGAAACCTGTCACTGGCTGATAAAAGGACGATAAAGTTGGACTTAAAATGCATAAAAACATAAAAAAAATACATTCTAGGATGGTTACCTTTTTTATTCCAATCATATTTAGCCTGTCATCAATGCCAATTGCAAGGACAGCATCAACAACCATAGAGGCAAAGAACTCCTTCTCACCTCCAATTAGCTTCGAAGAGAGTGTTGTAGCAGCACACTTAGCCAGTAAACCTTTCTTTTCTTCCAGGCTTTTTCCTTCAATACTAACAGCGAGTTCCTTGATCTTCTCAATTGCCTGGTTGTGCAATCCGACCAAAAATGATCAAGACAAGGCTATCAAAGTAGCTATAATAAACGACGAAACGACAGTAAAATATATACCAAATAAGAAGCAGTTCGGTAACTACGGATAAGATTTTGGGGATGAACCCCATCCTCAATAAAGGGTTTGGCTTCCTTCAAGAATTCTGCTGCAAGAAGAACAACTGTGGTGGTTCCATCTCCAACCTACACCATAGTAAAAGAAATCAGAAGAATCAAGTAGATAAAACTTTCCTTGTTTCAAGCCATTCGATTACCGAATCCATAGAAGATGTTGTAATTCCTAGAACACCGTGTGGGGAGTATTAAAGACTTCCGTGAGACATTTAGGTCATGTAGCAACACATGATGCAGCCATTCACCCAATGTAAAGGGTGATAATGTTACTTAACAACACATTAGAGTAAACAGTATGATAGGATTAAATCTTAACAGAAACAGTAGATATGAGTTTCATCATTATTAATAATATGAAAGTCTGATTTCTCAAATAAAATCAATAACAATTATTTACAAACAAATGCTGCCATTCTACAGTTTAATCAAAGAAATGTTATGGATAGTTGTGGAAATAATTAGTGAACTAGTATTTGGATGCATTGATTGCATTTCTCCAAAAGAAAAAATGGATTTCCAAAGGTGGACGACCTTCCCGGGACGGAGAGAGAAGCAACTATAGATGCTAGTAAGATCATGGGTTAAGGGGGCCAAACATTAAAAATACAGAATGATTATTGAACCAATGCAAGAGAAAGAGAGAGATAATAATTGCTTTAATAAACCTCATATCTGAAGAAAATTGGTTTATTTTGTTTAGTAATGTGTAATAAGGAACTATGTTGCACGGGTGCTTCTGGAAGGTCGCGCACCCGCACCGGGTGCTTCTGGGTGCTCCGTGGGTGCTTTGTGAATAAGGCAGGGTCATTTAGAAAGTTTTAGTTGAGAGGTTTTCCAAATACAGTTACACAATTTAACAAAGAAACGTGAACATTTCTAACCATTGAATTATCTACCTACAGCTAAAAACGACATTAAGAGATTATATTGCTGTTATAGTAACTCTGTATCTTTGAATCTGTGCATGAATTTCTGTTTGAATATGGTTTGGATTACTATTGTTGTTGTTTTTATATTAATATAATGGTATCACAAATAACATAAAACTAAAATATAAGAAAGCGGCCACAGCTCCGTCACACCAGTACCCAGTTCCCGCACCCGTGGTACATAGATAAGGAAATTAAATTCTGTTTTTCTTCACTTTCATGAACCTCTCCACCTCCTCCTGTATAGTCAAAGTGCCTACCTCGAAAGAACATCGTTACAGAGGAGAAGAGAAGATGATAAAGGAATAATACCTCTGAATCCTGTGACTTGGCAATGTCAACAAGAATCTTAGCAGCCGGGTGGACAATGTCAAGAAGTTTCATTATAGTTGCACCATCATTTGAGATTGTAGTATTGCCTTTATCATCGTGAATCAACTTGTCCATTCCCCTCGGTCCCAGGGTAGTGCGCACCACATCTCCAACAGCCACACACGCACTTATATTACTCAGCAGTTGTGCCTTCCCTTGAGATGTATCCGTCCCTTCCTTCAGCAGTATGATTTGGGGTTGCTGTTGTTGCCATCAACGAATAAGCCAAAACTATTAGCAAGAGCAATACCCGCAAACAAAATTTAAATGTTGCTGCAGTTTTTCATGGTTACAGAATACAAATTGACAATTAAGTTGTCGATAATTATAAATTACTGAAACTCTATAGTACAGAACACCAAAGGGGATATTATATAACCGGCGACATGAAGGGAAAAAAAGTCCACTGGTTCATGAACAATGCAATATATCAGACATTTTTATCTGATGGATTTTTCAACCAGTTACTTCTATTTCCTAAATGAAGCTACACTTCTTACTAATAGATAACGTTGAATGCAAACATAGCAGATATCAGGACGGCAGATATTGGGAAGTGAAGATACATCACCGAAGTAGTGTATGCTTTCAGCAAACTGCTCGATACTAAACCGTTTTCTGAGAACATGTGCTCTTGTAGCAGAGAAACTCACTCATAAAGGTTCTTCTGATAATCACGACAAAATGCATGGTTTTTTATGTCAACGTTTTCAATCAGTAACTACATAGCAAAAACTGTTACCCAAGCTCGTGTATTGATTGTTCAAACAGATCACAAGTGCAAAATCATACGATAATGCACCCAACAATGTCCTATATTAAGTATTGAGTTTTAAAAAACTGAAAACTCAATCCAAAACACAACAACTTAATACGGTTTCACAAACAGCATATACAATGAAAAAAAAAAGTTCGTTAGCACATGCACAACCAAACATAGATCTGCACAGACATTAAACTCAAGAGTTAAAACCAACGATTTAACTGGTATTTGGCATGCAAACAGATCAATCGTACACCAGTCACATTGAACTTCAGAAAGAATAGAGCAATGTACAAGAAGGATTCATAAACCACAAAGCGTGTCTCATTTCCCACTGTGTTGAAGTAAAGGCCAGCAGCGATTATAAATGAAAACTTACTACCACCAGAACTTTGTACGAAACGCTCCAGATTTTAAATTAAAGCCAAAACCGCATAGGCGCATACTGATAACAAACTATAAAGGATGTGAATACTTTTACCGGACAAGGCAGGTTAATTTCATTTGCATATACTGTAAATCTACACTACAATTGATGCCCTCAAAGTCATATAAGCTCAGGAAATCACACTACCAGTTCAATAATCGAATATCATCTTTTACTACACAAAAAGAGCTCAACTTCTCTACTCAGTAGACCTTGCAACATGGCTCCAGTTCAGATGTAGATTAAAAAATCGTGAAACGAACGAAAATGTAGTCAAGTGAGAATCAAATCTCGCTTTAAATCCATCAATAGAGTGTATTTGTTGTTGAATACTGAAGAAATCGGAGGTTCCCTAGTTTAAACAGCATAAACACACAGATCAGTGAGCATAGTGAGAGTCTCGGTGACATACCATCATGGTAGACATTGCGAGTGCCTAGGGTTTGCTGACGGAGAAAATGAAGATGCGACGAATCAGATCGGAACGACGCCGATGGAGGTTCACCGGCGGTGAGTGTTGCAGATGCTTCGAGAGGGACGGAGAAAGAGAGAGAGGCAGGCTAGGGTTTATGTCGATGGAGAAGAAGAGAAAACGAGGTCTCTGTAAGTGAAGTCCGTCAGGTAAATTGCACGAAGAGCCCCTGTGGTTTGGTATTAGTTCGCTCCCTTCTCTGTCCTTTGACTTGGAGCTTGTTTGGTATCAGTTCTACCACTCTGTCCCACATCTTCCTCCCTAATTTGATTTTTACCATTATTCACTGGGTCACTTTGACCCGGTGATTTGGATGACAAAATGATACATATTTTGGATAATTTTTTTATGTTGTAGATCTCTATAACATAATGAAAAAAATATGAAAAAATAGCATCATTTTGTTGTCAAAATCACCCGGTCGAAGTGACCCAGATACGAGTTAAAAAGTCAAGATGCGGAGGAAGAGGTGGGACGGAGTGGTATAAAACATATTTGTCAACCTTATTAAATTTTAATGTTAACTTGCTTGAATATTATTTTTACGTACAATACCGACATATATTTGATATATTTTTTTGTATCTAATCATAGTTGAAATGTCTTGAAACACCACTACGTCTGCTTTTTTTTTAAATAGCTGTTTTTCAGCATGTTTTTTTTTAAACAGGCAAAAAACAGACATTACAAGTGAGTTTAAAAAAACATTGATTAAAAACAGTGATGTCAAACATGCACTTATAACGTTGAACACCCCTTCTAAATACTTCTAAGTTCTAACGCCAAAGTCGATAACAGACTGAACACCTAAGTTAGGGATACATTGTCAAACTACACAGTGGTGAGTGTAGTAATGTCAAACTGCAGGGTCAGGATGTGTAACTTTCTTTCACGTGTCTTTTATGCGACGCGGCTACATCGCTCTTGGTTGCTCTTTTTGAGGGTTTTTTTTAGAGAGATCAACTTTTCATTCAAGAAACAGAAATAGCATATACATCAATATTAAGAGCTTCTATAAGCCACCGAGGTTGTTCCATATGTCATTCTTCGTCAACATGGGTTCTTCATGCAGAAATAGCCAACTGGTTTGCCACCTGATTTGCTTTGCGTCGAACCCATTTGATCTTTGATCCTTCAAAAGATTGAGGGGAAATAGTTGGTTCCTTTATCAAATCCCCGACAATAGTTTGATCTTCCGGTGGTTTTGGATCGCCTTCAACACAATTTTTTGACATTCATTCCCGAAGATATAAATTACCCTACAAATTTTAGAGTCATAAAATATTTATTTTAAATAATAAAATTTGTAAAAGACACTCACTCTCAGGCTTTATACAAAGACACTTTCATCCCTTCCAGTTATACTTCGGGAGTGTGTCAAACTTCATAACACCTACATCCCTAGTTGTGTCATTCTACACTATAGAAGGACCAGTTTTTTGGAGAATCTACTATCAGTGACGAACCCACATCCCCAAACTAAGAGCATCACTGTTCGGGAGTTTCGGTGTCCCGAAATTTGGCACGCTGAAAGGGTGAAAATATCATTTACCAAACTAAAAAGGGTGGAAGTGCTTTTCATCAACTTGGGGGGGCGTGTCTTTTTAACTCAATACGAGCCTCGAAATTAGTACGACAATATTTCTCTTTTTTTAGGAGAAATATGATACTATATACACTTACAGATTTGGGTTGTGTTGTAAATCCTGCAAAAAAATACCATATTCCACATGATATTGAAATTACATCGAATGAGGTACAATTATTTTGATGTTCGTATGATCATGGCGATGTTTATGTTTTGTCTTGTGTGCGAGAGATTATGCATTGTCATGATGATATATGTTAGGATCTTGATGGTGTGATAGTCAAGTGAGCGCAACCATTAAAGCAATTTGAGAATTCTCTTAATTTCGACTGTCGGTGCTGATAATGCTTTGAATGGTGAGCTACCTTCCGTTTAAGGGCAGTCCTCTCGATTCCATCCTATTGCACTAAGTTGCTTTTTTCTGCCATACTTTGTGTGTTTGGATGGTTTAATTAGATTAAATTACATGAGCTTACTGAATGAGTGGTTTGGTGAGGAGAGAGACTGTGATGAGAGAGTCTCTATCCTCACCCCAACCACTCGTTCCAATAAGATCGTATAATCCATCTCATTTAAGCGTCCAAACACACCCAATGCATCAACGTGGAAGATTACACTTTTCTATGTGTTGTTGCGATTCTATACGTGGAAGGAAGGCGATGTATCCACTATTACGTATTTCTTGTTGCCTAACTAATTGTTCGGTACCGACTGGCCAATGGCTTCCAAAGTTTCAAAAACAGTTTGGAGTAAAAATGTTGCTTTTGTACCGATTGATCCAGTCTTTGATATGAAATAAGGTCAACTATAGCTAAAGCTCCTCTTAAGCTAAAGCTTCTCATTTGGCATATCTTACACAATGCTTAACATCTCATAAACACCTTCAGCACCGAAGTCTCTCCGTTGACCATTTTTGTCGAGTATGCTCTTATTCTATTGAGTCTCCTAACCATTTATTCATATAATGTTTGACAACAAGGATACTTTGGAGAAATTTTGTTTTGTCAAATATACTCTACTATAGAATCTCTATTCAATCATGGACCAAAGGTTCCTTAAGAAATACTAAGAAGCGTAGACATTTGAATTGGTACCGGAAAGCAACGATTATTTCAACAGTTTGGAAAAGCATCAATCTCAAAGTTTTCTTAGACAAGGATTGTACATTGGAGCAGTTGACTTATGATGCTCAAGCTTTGGCTGTGGTGGAATTTGACACATTCCTTCTTGGACTTCGTGTGGTGAATCAAAAAAGATTTATCAGAGTTAGGAGAAGACTATCAGATTTAGGACTGCAACTCGGTCGGTCTGGACGGGTTAGGACTCCTGTTTGAGTCCGAGCCCGATTTACTTTCCAACTGTCCAAGCCCGTCCGGGCCCGAGATTCTAGTAGTCTCAGCCCGTACATACCCGGACCGAATTTACATTTGAAGAAGTCGGGGTTTGCCCAGCCCAGCCCGAATTCAACTCAACCCACTAAACACTTTTATAATGAAACAATTTAGGAAGTCAGTAAATGTTTCTCTGTCTTTTTTTGCTCAGTAAATGTTTCTCTTTTTGACGTGTAGGATTATTTATGATGCAACTTGGCTGTAGCTTTGCAGCTATAGCTCATATACTGTATATAAAACTAGTTAAATCTCTCCAAAGGTGTTTGACACATAACTTTGATTCCTACCCCATACAGTAGCTCATCTAGTCAACCATGAATAACTCAACTAGAAACTTCTCTAAGTCAACTGAATTGCAGTAAACATTGCTAACCCATTCCATCAGAGACTGGCAACATTGGCCATAGAGTTACTATATAATTAGATTTATAAACTACATCCCAATTGGACCTGCAACTAAAGTTTAACAAATGTAGATTTACATTTCATGAGTCTCCAGTTGGTGAAATATAGAAAATCACATGACAGATTCAACTCTGTAGCTAATAAGGTTTTGGCGCATATCAGTTACAACTATACAAGAACAGCGAGCAAGTTTACATTGTTATATAATTGCTGATGGCTTCCGTCTGCTGAAAATCACGTTGTCCGCTTCAGGCTTTATAGTCTGAATGATTATATCTGAACGATTGTTTGTCATCTCTAATTCAGCAGCAGCAGCACATGAGGTTTTTTGCAACTCATTAGCATATGAGCTCTTTTGCAACACAGCAACAGCTTAGAAACACAGCCCACAGAAGAACAACAAACACAACCCCACAAAGTAAACGCGATAAGGACAGAGATTGAATTGTACCGAAGAACAGCGCGATAAACCTACCGATTATTGAATCGATGCCAAGTAAATTGAAGAACAACGAGATACCGAGTCCTAGAAAAGATTAAACTCGATGGATTATTGAGTATAGTCTAGAAAAAAGTACAGATGGAAAGAACGAAGGACATGGATCCAATCTACCGCTCGAATTTTCTGACCTGTCGCTCAAGCTCCGTCGATAGCCGTGGATATGGCTACAGTGCATCTGCAGTAGTTAGGTTTAGGTGTGAGTGTTGTCGATGAGATTGGGATCGAGACTATATAAAGAGATTTCATCAGAGACATGGAGTGATTCTAGTTCTTCGAATCCGTAATTGATTGTCTCTTTATTCACCTGCATCTTTGATTGAGCAGAATTAATCTCCGAATTGATGAATGACCACGACAGATTTGGCTTTAATTTGGGGATGAAGCACATTCAGCGTTTAATCGGGTATACAATATAATCACATATTCCTAAAATATATTAATACTATATGTGAATAATTCGGGTTTAGCCCGAAATATGTCTAATAACAATCAGCCCGAGCCCGAATTCAATTCGAGCTGAAAGTTTCAGCCCAAGCCCGCCCGAATTAGCAAAAAGTGTGATCCAAGCCCGATTTTAACTCGGTCTGGGTTCGGGTTGCCCGGGTTCAACCCGACTGAATTGCAGTCCTAATCAGATTCCGTTCTCGGATTTCACATAGTGAAGAGATAGTTTGATCAAATCTAGGGGAAGACTATCAGTTTTCTTTCTCATACTTTATATAATATGATGGATGAATAGAAGCAAATTGTAAAAATAAATTTAAATGGGTGCATCAAGTGTCTGCCAAACCCACTTTGCCTGATAAAATGGATTATGCTTTATAGCACAATTAGCATGCCTCTGCTACTCAACGACGCATGCTAGAACTTTGAATTTAAACACCTCCGGCATATGGAACAAGCACTTAAGTAGATAACAAGAACGCATCATGAGTAGACACTTTATACATCCCCACACTCCTTAGATGTGGTCTTCCGTTTTGGATCTTCCATCACTGAACTCAGTTGACAGTCATTTACATTGCTTGCTCATAAGCATGGAGTGCTTTGAATGATTGAGCAAATAGATTGACTCGAGTACAACATTTTTACACAAAATTCGGTCATTTAAAATGGTTAACCAGTCGCCGTTACATAATTGATCTAAATGCTCACTGCATGTTAAACTTCCCCAGCAAGAATGCGGCTATCACAAATATCTTCCAATGCACATGTCATTCAAGTATATCATTCGTCATTATTCACATTAGTGAAACATCGTACTGATCACCGTATGGGGGTGAATACGGTGTTATGAAAAAAAAATACTATTTCGAGCAAACCAAATTTCCCACGAGGTAAAAGAGAAAACAAGTGGTCAGAAAATTAAAGGCTTAGTAAGGGTATGAGCCTCAAGGGTTTGGGAGTGGATCCATCCTTCCAAAGAATTCACATTCCAAAATATTTGCATTTGTTGATAGAATAAGGTCGCCCAGATAGGGAACAAATGGAAATAATTTTCACGATACAAAGAGCAGAACGTACATTGGGGACTATGGTTGGTGCCAAAGTAATGTTAAGGGGAAGACGTTCACAAACCATTCGCCACAAAAATGATTTGAATCTTAGGACGTATTCTTAATTTCCATATCCATTTATAATTAGCGCATGAAATCGGTAGAATGATAATCCTCTTTAGTTGAGCAGATTTCGTCATTTAAGTTCCAAGCAATAGTGTGAGATCGTAAAATAAAAGGAAGATGAGTACTTACTATTTCTTTCTTTAAGTCAGCCTCAGAGTAGGGTTTGCAATTTCGCCCAATACTTCGAAGATGCATACATACAGTGTCGAGACGAGGAACACGGAATAAATTAGGCATGTACAAGAAAAACTGCTTAGCACATACACATAATATCAAATGCTAATTGCGCCCGGACTAAAAATGATGTGGAGATATAACTCCGTGTCACATGTATATCACATGTATAACACCATACCAAGGTTATGGAGAAATATGTGCAGATAGATAAAACATTAAAAGAATGTGCAAGAAGTCAACCAAAGAAAATCAACCAAAGATAGATAGAGAGATTAAAGCTAGATCCTTCAACACCAAGATAACTACGTATCCTTCACCAAAGAAAATCAACCAAAACCATATCTACCACCAAGGTAACTACACATTATTTACCAAATGTCTACTTTGAGAGAGCAAGTAGGATTAGAGAATTAAAACAAAACAACTACATACTCAATAAAGCTCAATCAATCAGCATAGGGCGGGTAACCTTCATTCTTAGCCCGCGTCTTCAGCTGCGGGTTCACCTTACAATCGACATAGTTCAGGTTGAGAGATCCCTGAAATCCACAGGCCTTCAGCTCTCTGAGAAGAGCATACTCAGTCGGGTTATCGACATGAAGCATTGGAGCATTTACGAGCTCTGCAGCAACCTGGGCACGGTCCTTCATGCAGACCTGGATCTACTGAGTTGTCTCCTCAAGCATACGAACAAGGATCTACGTCTTCCGCTCGGAGCCGCCGATATGTGCCTCCAAGCTAGCAACCATGGTCCTACGACCAGCCAAAATCATATCGCTCTCTGCAAGCTGAGAGACCGAAGACATCTGCAGAAAAAATAAAGGTACAAGACACAACATGAAAATCTGGAGAGCATGAATCTGACATCAAATTGAAACAGAAACAACATGAAAAATCTAAACAGTGTGAATTAACGTCAAATTGAATGAACATAAAACAAGCATAAATATACCTGTAAAATATGAATGAACATAAATCAAAGCCCTAAACATAAATACCTCCGAAGAACCAAACATTTCATCGAAAAAACAGTGATCCGTAACATAAATTAGCAGATTTGAACATAGAAGAAAACATTTCACATAAAACCCAAAGATCTATAGCTGAAACAGCAAGGGTACCAGATCTGTAACCAGTGGAAGAAGGACAAATACTACTAGATCAAGACAGAGGAGAGTAGAGAGGACTGAAGAGTACCGTAGTGAGGAGATAGTACGCTTCTTTTTTCTTGCTGCTGTATGTTGTACGCTTCTTCTTGCTGCTGTGACGACTGGTGAACTCGAATCTCGTGAGTGAATGGTAAGCGATACCGAGGACAATATTTATAGCTCACCGGGACAATATTTAACCCTATTTTTTCATGCTGTTGTACGATGTACGCTTCTTCTTGCTGCTGTGACAACTGGTGAACTCAAATCTCGTGAATGAATGGTAAGCGAAATTGAGGATAATATTTATAGCTCACCATGACAACATTTAACCCTATTTTTTCATGTTGTTGTACGCTGTACACCTCTTCTTGCTGTTGTCACGATTGGTGAACTCGAATCTTGTGAATGAGTGATAAGCGATACCGAGGACAATATTTGTAGCTCACCACGACAATATTTAACCCTATTTTTCATGCTGTTAAACGTTGTACGCTTCTTCTTGCGGCTGTGACGAATGGTGAACTCGAATCTCGTGAATGAATGGTAATCGATACCGAGGACAATATTTATAGCTCACCGGGACATTGTGTAACCCTAATTTTTCAAAGTGGAAGAACTTCCAAACCCAGCCCACGTTTTTTAAAATTATGGAGGCCCAACCATAATAGAAATATTGGACTCCCTGAAAGAAGGCCCACTCCAAGCTTTAGGAGGTATTCCAGCCTACAACAACATACCTACATCTTATGTTTAGTGGCCTAAAGATCCAGCTCACAAGCCCAGTTCGAGTTTTGAAGAATTGAAAGAAAATTTTGGTGTAGATTTGGACAAATTAAAAAACCAAACAGATCAAGGTTAACGGAGAGGAAGTAGAAGGTAAAAAGAAGAGCGGGTACGAAGAGATCGTGGTCGGAGTGTTCCCCATATACCTTAGATGCAGAGGATTTTGCGTAGGAGACTAGAGCCTTTCTGATAAACAAAAATTTTCCAGATGAAGTCAATCTGAAAATTCAGCTTAACAGAGAATTTTAGATAACAAACTATCAGATTTTCAAAAAGCAAGGGGATGAAGATGGTAATCCTAGGGCGGTGGAAGTTCAAGTGATGGAAGCTATAGATGCGGCACCCCGCTCCCGGGACCCCGATGAACAGTGTAATTAAACGGGAGCGAGGCGTCACACGCCATCAAGGCTAACTCGTACCATGAGGATGAGAGTGGAAATATTTGGAAATTTATGGATTAACTTAAAAATATTGCGGAAACTTATGAAAAGGGGTCATATATTCGAAATCATTTATTTCAAAACTCGTCTCGTATAAGAGAAAATAGAATTTCGAGCATTTCATAAAAATGTTTCTCAATCCTCAATGGTACTCGTAGATCTCCGAATCAAGTCCTTTAAGGTTCAGTCACGATTACACAAAATCCATTCACAAAATGTCCATAAATTTAACTCCAATAATCCATAAACAAGCCACGAGATATCCCCTCGTGGGGTTACACATTCTCACTACCAAAATACGACCATACATGACCTCCAACGAGTGCATAATAGATCTCCTAGAGATACACATAGAAAGATACTACGTACTACCATGTAGACATAACAAAAGAGAGTCTTAGACAATTCTATCACAAAAGCATGAAACATCTCTCACATGATATGGCGAATGAAATTATGCAGCTGGGTTACTTGGCTCGGTCCTCTTCTTTTGAGATTCTTTTAACAACTGTTAAAACAAGTCAAAGACTTTAAGATTGATAGATATATGTCAACAAATATATATTTCATATCTTGAAATGATGTAAAAATATGTAATTTTTATGAAATATATTGGCTTTTCTTCCATATATCAAATTATTAAGTTAACATTTTATTATTATTTTTTTTAGATTTGTTAGTAAAACTTGTATTTAAAAAAAAATGGCGAACCTATTTTTTTTCTAGGGTTCCGTATTTCGCGGAACAGAGAAGAGACGGCGAAGGATTTCTGAGGTGGACTCCCAGCAACCTCAACGGCGTCGGCCAAGGCTGACACCGGAGGAACAAACGATGGTGGTGATCAATGAAGAGAGGAGCTTAGACGCTATTTATGAGTTTGGACCCTGCCTAATCGAACGCTTCCTGATTCCGGTGAGGGTTAATGTTTGGATGATCAAAAATTTGTTTCACAAGATCTGGGTTGAGGGAGAAGATCTGGAGATTTTAGAATCAAGCCCTAACAGGTTCGTTTTTAGATACCCATCCAAACGTGCCATGGACAGAACTTTATCCGGCGGCCCCAGGGTTTTTAACAACAATTGCCTGGTTCTTAAGCCTTGGATTCCTGGACGAAGGACGGATACTGTGATCTTCTCTGCTATCGACGTATGGGTTCAAGTGAAACAACTCCCTGCCTACTTACTTATAGAAGAAGATCTAAAGGTGGTAGTCAAAGGGTACGGTGAACTGATCATGACGGACGCACGAATTTTCTCCGGCGACGATGGACCATACATGAGAGTTAAGTTACGTCTCGACATTAACAAACCACTTCGTAGGGGAGCTCATCTTCGAATTCTGGATGAAACGATTTGGATCGATTACACCTTTGAAAGAATTCCTAGTGTATGTGGGTGGTGTGGTTGTATCACACACTACACTGGTAGTTGCACTTTGATGACTGAGAAGGAGAAAGAAGAAGAAGAGCAAGGCTATGGACCTTGGTTAACCTTCAACCCACCTCCCAAAAAGAAGATAGTGAAGACACGTTCGACGGCCGACGATGTAGATAAAAATATGGGAGAAAAGGAAGTTGGAGGTAGGAACCAGGGTAAAACTACCGAGCCCTTGAATTCCCCTTCAAGAGGTAGTTGTGGTCAGCACAACAAGACAAGAAAGTCACGGTCCCCGCGAAGACGCAAAAGGAAAAGCCCTGCTGGCGTTTCAGTTGCTTCGTCGTCGTACATGGATACTGATATTCAACCGGATACGCAACCTGATAATGTAGCTAAAACATATACGAACCCACTGGCCACAAGTCCACAGAATCAGGAACATGACGAACCTGGAAAGCTCACTCTCACGACATCATTATCATCGTTAGACAGTTTATCAGTGGCCGAAAACTCTTTGGATCCCAAGGACAAGTATGCTAAAGCTAAAAGGAAGACCAGGCAAATCATCCTCAACCCTAATCCGAAGGAAAATTTGGTGGATCGCCGTCTTAGCTCCGTTCAATTCCATAAAAGTGGTGTCAGTGGTCTTAGTATCGCTATGATGGAAGGGAATGAAGCAAGAAAGGAAGGTAATGATTTTAATTCTCCAAATGATCTAATGGCGGCGAATGCGATGCAGTCCCGCAAATCGCAATGAATGCCATTAGCTAGAACATACGGGGGCTTGGGAACCTCTGTAATGTTCTAGAGCTCACCAACCTCATCAGAGGGAAGTTCCCAAAGTTGGTCTTCTTAATGGAGACGAGGCTCTCTACGGAGGAAATTGACCGCCTGATGATTCGTTTCAGTTCTTACTATGGTATCTGTGTTCTAAGTGAAGGACGTAGTGGTGGTTTGGCACTCCTTGTTCATGAGAGTATGGAGGTATCTCTTATCAACCGCTCAAACTTTTTTATCAATTGTCTAATCAATGATTAAGTACTACAGGCTCAGTGGCAGTTTACTGGTTTCTATGGTGATCATGATAGCAATGAAAGGAAGAATTCGTTGGAATTATTAGGGAGATTGCGCACTCCTAATAATACTCCATGGTGTGTTATGGGGAATTTCAACGCTTTTTTATCTGAAGATGAAAAGCAGGGAGGTCGTCTAGTGAATAAGCAGCTTATGGAGGATTTCAGGGGAGCTCTCTCTAGCAACGAGTTATTTGACCTTGGCTATAGCGGGAAGAGGTTCAATTGGACTAGCAACCCGAGGAACGACATCCGTATACGTGAAAGATTGGACAGCGTGGTTGCTAATCTAGTTTGGCTAGATATTTTTAATGGGGCTACGGTTACCCACCTTGTAGCTGCCAATTCGGACCATATTCTGATTGAGTTGTGCTGGGCCCCAACAAGGAAAAAAGCAACCCGCTTTCACTTCGAGGCTATGTGGCTTAGCCACGAAGATTGCAAGTCGTTTATAGCTCGTTGCTGGGCTGATTTGAGCCACTTAGAACTAGCCAGCAAACTTGACGCGTCGGGCAGGAGGCTCAAACAATGGGATCGTCATATTTTTGGAAGCGTCAGAAGAAAAATCGCTTTCATCAGAGACATAATTGGGGATTTACAACGAAGGGATATCTTTGATGATGTAATTGAAGAAATTTCGAAGTACAAACTTGATCTTAATGGAATTCTAGCAAATGAAGAAATTATGTGGCTTCAACGCTCGAGGATTCAATGGCTTAAGGAAGGGGACCGAAATACTAGATTTTTCATAGAAAAACTTCGATTCGTAAATCTAGAAATAACCTCAGTGGCCTAGAAGATGTGGCAAGAGTGTGGAACACGTCTACTAATGGTATTGTTTCTACCCTAGAATCTCACTTTTGCGGTATTTTTTCTTCTCAAAATCCGTCTACACCGATATGGAGGAACTGCTCCATCATATTCAGCCATCTCTTTCGGCAGGTCAGATTGGTTTTCTGGACGCCCCTTTTACTCGTGAAGAAGTTGATTATGCTCTTTCACAAATGGGGCCGACTAAAGCTCCTGGGATAGATGGGTTTCCTGCTCTATTCTTTCAGGAAAATTGGGATCTTGTGGTGTAGGGTTTTGATTCATGGATGCGCAACGGAAACAATAATAAACCATGCAAAACCCTCCAAGGATCACAAGTCAAGAGACATAACAACGGTAAAGGAAGAAATCAATAACACACCTTAGGGTTCTCCTTTGATGACTTCAAACCGAATTGTGTCACGTTCTCTATGGTTGATCCACGCCTAGAGTTGATTTCTAGATCTCCCACTCCTTGGTGCTAGCCCGGAAAGAGGAAGAGGAAGAATAATCACACAAAACGAGACCAACAAGGGAGGTCTCGGCCTCCTTGTGGCCGACGGGGACGGGCGGCGGCGAGCTAGGGGGCGGCGGCTCCTTAGCTTGCTTGCTCTCTCTCCTTTTGTTCTCTCCCACTCAAGTTATGATCAAATGAATCATAAGTGTGGGAAGGAAGGAAGGAAGGTCCTTTATATAGTCCAACAAATCCTTGCCAACTACGTAAAGGACTTATTCTAGTCCAACTAGAATTCAATTTAGTCCCTTCCTTGCAAATTAGTCCCTACTAAATTTGCAAGGTTTTGCAAAGTGATCCTTCTAATTAATTAATCCAATTAATTAATTCCCAATTCTAGTTCAACTCTATCTCGCGTGTGACCCCATAGGTTCTATCTAGTTGGTAGCAACCATTTGCTAATATGGAGCTGTTTCTAGCAAAACATCCATTCTAGCCAACTAATAGAATAGTCATCTTGACAACCTTTGTACAAGTAATTGTCTCATCCCTTTGTCTCTATATCCGGATTGGACACGAGACATACAAGTCACACTCGTATATCCAATCCACAGTTTCTCGATCCATGGGAATAGCCTTATTCGTGCAAATAACACCAATATCCCATATTGATTTATTTGAGTCTGGCCAGACATTCTATAATCACTATGCCTCGAGTGGCCTAGGATATTTGCTCCCGTTATGTGGGAGGGAAAAATTCTATCTACGTCCACTACGATCTCTAAGATTGCTTCTTATTGTATCCGGTACACGCCTTTATAACTACCCAGTTACGGTGTAGCGTTTAACGCTACCAAAATCACAATAATCCACAATTAGAATATCTTGTGACGTCATGCGTTTTCAAAACTACAACGTTATTTTGGCTAACCATACTAGATTCTATTCGTGATGAAATCCATCTAAGTGAGTCTCGTACCCAGCGACACCTTAGTCTTCAGCTTCTAAACCTGCGGTGGGAAGGAAAAAAACAGGAAGCGCAGTTTCAAAGTCAGCATGGAAATAATGAGTAAGTGACACCCAAGCTTGTAAATCAGAAGATGAAGCATAGCTTTCTTTTCACAATAAATATAAAGAGGAAATAAATCATTAAATGCAGAGTAAATCAGAAACTCAAATATAAACTTCTCTTTCTTTAACTTTCTTTCTCAACTTTCAAACGGGGAGGATTAGTCCCAATCTCTTTCTCATTTTCTTTTATAAATATCCCAAATCTCAGAAAACTGCATTATTAACTGTGTTGCTACGGGGAAGAATCCACTATCCATCTCGCATACTCCAAGACCTTAAGTGCCGACACCCCCCTAAGACTTCTTGCGGCCAGAGAGGTGAGTACATGAAGCAACCCGGCAGGTTGCGACCGGGTGAAAATAAACGGGTCGAGTGACCGCAGCCAACACGACCAATCTAATCACAGGCCGAGTGACCGAAGTCAACACGGCAATAATAATAAGCTTCTCCCTCACAACTCTTTCCACATTAAGTTATTATGCATTATTAATTCTTGTGTGATAGTATCAAATCAAAGCAACTTCTTTAAATTGCAAGAAAATATCAAATAAAACATTTAAATCGCAAACACATTTTGAGACAGTAATAAAATCAACTTGCGACACGAAAGGAGCTTGGCACGCAAGGCTTGGCATGTTCACTTACCTTAGTTCACACCCACTAGCATGTAAAAGCTTCTACTTAGCCGTCGTTTACAAACATGTCACTAACAAATTACATGCCTTATTTGATGACAAATTGTCCACACAAGTATGCGTATATGATTCTATAAAACGACTCCTATTAGAAGTTGCATAATTCCCCACCCCATATCATGCTTAAAATTATCATTATACAAGAGGACATAACTTAAGTTTATTATATATTTACTATATGCTAATTTATTAACCAATATTTTTATTTATGAATAACCAAGAGCAACTTTAAAAATTGCTATTAGAAAGTTTATAAAAGAACTAACAATGCTATAAACATTTATCAAATGAGATAAGAATTGAATTCTAAATTACTAACTAAATAGCCAGCTTATTCAAAGTAAATGATTACTCAAACAAATTTTAAATAATGCTATTTAGCTACCAAATAATTTCACCCATATAATTTCAATATTTAACATACCTCTGTTTATTTGAATAGTAGCTAGAAATTGTAGGAATTTATTTAAATCCAAAAAATCTATTTTTATTTTTATTTGTATTTTTTTCAGTTTGCGAAGTGTCAAAGAAACCCCAAGTTATGCTTAAAAATAAATCAAATGCCCCCACCTACCATTAAAAACTTTCATATGCTATATTTACTACCCTAAGTTTTTAGAAACTACATTAAACACCCCCCATCAAGAACATACTAATTCCATTCGATCAAAACCCAAATCGAAGCCTTAAAACATGAGTATAAGTGCTGAAAATATCCTACCGGAAGATCTAGAGCGTACGTTGGCCAAAAATGGCGGAAAGCGGTCGAGAAACGAGTCTCTACGGGATCGTCGTCGATGTAATCGAAGGTGGGTCTCGGCTGCTGCGTTTTGGGTCTTCTTTGCTCCGGTTCTTGATGTATTCTGCCTCCTAGGATCTCTCAGAGATGATTGGTAGCACAATCTGGTGGTGGGTGCGCTGGAATCTCACTGGCGAAACATCCCGCCGGAAACAATGGTGTTACCTGCGGTGGCGGCAGTGGCCTCTGCTGCTGCTGCTTCTTGGCCTCTGTTTCGGGGTAGAGGAGAGGGTCACGATATAGAGCAGAGAGGGACGGGGGAAAGAAGGGAAGAAGAGACAGAAAAGTGGGTTCCCTGTCGGTTGTTGCCGCCGGCAATTATGGTGGACGCGGTGGTGGTTGTGGCTGCTAATGCCACTGCTCTGTTTCTTCCGGGTTCTGAAAACAGGGAGGGAATGACTGAAAGGGTGCAACAGAGGTGAAGAGAAAGGAGAAAACAAAGTGGTGGTAGCTTCGAGTGTCTTCCCCGACGGCGGCAGCGGCGGTGTTGGCTCTGCGCTGTTGTTGCTGCTGCTGCTTGCTCCCTCGGCTGCTGATTGGAGGACAGAGAGAAAGTGAGGTAGAGGGTAAGAGAGCTGAGAGAGAGCAGATAGTGATGGAAGTGATTGTGGTTCTTGTTCTTGCCAAGAGGAAGCTTGGTGGTTGTGGTGGTGATGGAGTGTTGACGGTGGTGATGGTGGAGGTGGCTGTTGTGGTCTTTATATAGCCAGGGGTTGGGGCGGTGGTGTGGAGGTGGTGATTGTGCCTTTGCCGTGAAGGCAAAGGAAATGGAGGCGGTGAAGGTTGAGAAATTTCCCGAAAAAAAGGCTTGTAGGAGAAGATGAACTCAAGAAGAGTTGTACTATGTGGTTGGGCACACCAATTACTTGAGTGATTGGGTGTGACAATTGTACGACGCCTCGCGGTGGTCGGATACGCGCTAAAACTAAAATTTAACTAAAATTTATGAAACATTAACGTATTGATTTCACGACCACTAATCTAATATTATGCTAAAATTTTCTACAAACAAAACTCAATATTCTATTCAAATATTATTTTGCAAATAAAAATTATTGTTAGGCTTTTAAAATGACCGTTTTACCCCTAGTAATTAAACAGGGAATTACATAAGGATGACAATACCATTGCACCGCGAGAAGCGCTTGTGACTCAACATAACGTGTATGTAGCCTTCTCGGAGATGGGTCAATCCAGTGCGTCATTACCCTTAATGCAGACCTATGTGTTGGATCATGATATCTCCATATCAATCCAACCCCATACTAGTCTATAGATGATTGTCCTATTAATCATTATACTGGACTAGGGATATTTAAGATAAACATCACAATTGTAAATCTAAGGACTTCATTATATTAAATATCCAATAAACAATAAATGAATTTCTAGCCACAAATAAATTCATACTAAACTAGATTGCCTCTAGGGCATCTATTCCAACATGTGGGAGATGAGGTGGCCTCTACATGCCTCAACATTCTCAACTATCATGCAAGTCTAGCAGGTTTCAACAATACGATTATCGCCCTCATTCCCAAGGTCAAACAATTCCGCAAACCGAGTGATCCGCCCTATTATTCTGTGCTCGGTAATTTACAAGCTAGTTACGAAGATTATTGCCAATCGGTTAAAGGCTGTTCTAGACAACTGTATTTCCAAGTTTCAAAGTAATGTTGTTCCAGGGAGATTGAATACAGATAATATCCTTATCGCTTTTGAGATGCTCCATTCTATGAGAACTCGAAAAAAAGGTAAAACCGGGTACCTGGCGGCTAGGCTGGATATGGCAAAGGCTTATGATAGGCTGGAATGGTGTTTCCTCGAAGCTACTGTGGCTAGAATGGGATTCAGTACTCGATTTATTAGACTGATACACGAGTGCATCTCTACTGTCTCGTTTCCCTTCTCCATCCATGGGGAGATTAAAGGAAAGGTGGTGTCGGAAAGGGGATTGCGACAGGGTTTCCCACTTTCCCCATATCTATTTCTCTTTTTTTGTGAAACCTTGTCTAGAGCACTGACTGCGGCAGTAAGTCAGAGAAGATTGTCAGGTGTTACGAATTTTCTTGGAGGACCGATAATCTCACATATCTTTTTTGCAGATGACAACATGGTTTTTCTCAAGGCGACCACTGATGAAATAATTTTCTTCCAAGACTTGTTACAACGGTATGAAGCAGCTTCAGACCAAAAGGTGAATCTTGATAAATCATATGTGGTTTTTTCTTCTAATGTTCCTATTGTTGATTGAAACATGTTTTGCAACTTGATGGGAATCCATGAGACAGATAGCCACGAGAAATATCTAGGCCTTCCTACCTCCATAGGAATGAAGAGGATCAATAGTTTTGGCAATCTCAATGAAAGAGTGGAAAGCAAGTTGAAAGGGTGTACGAAAAATTTATCTTATGCAGGTCGTGAAGTCCTGATCAAAGTAGTGGCTCAGTCGCTCCCTCTGTATACGATGAGTTGTTTCAAATTGCCCACCACTTTGTGTCAGAAACTAGAGAGATTGACGTGTCAGTTCTTTTGGGGTAAATATCCGGGTCAAAGATGTGGACATTGGATTGCTTGGGAGGCACTAAAGAAACCTAAAGAAGAAGGTGGGATTGGATTCAAGGACCTCGAAGATTTCAACAAAGCCCTATTAGCTAAGCAGCTTTGAAGATTAATTACCTCCAACTCCCTGGTTAGTAGGATCTTCAAACATAAATATGCTCCTGATTCTAATTTGTTACATGTCAATGCTCAACGAAACAGTTCTTATGCGTGGCGTTTGATAGCTAGTGCAAGGGACGTGATTCTGAGCGGGTACCGGTGGAAGTTGGGCAGCGAGGAGAAGATTTTAATTACGAAAGATCCTTGGCTTAAACGCCAACCAGGTTTCACTACAATTATGAAACCCCAGGGGCTTGAAGATGCTACGGTTTCACAGTTTATTCGCGCGGGTAGGGTATGGGATAGAGACAAACTTATTCTATATGGTTTTGCAGCGGACCTAGATGATATCTGCAAGATTGCAATCCCTCAAGTTAGCTCTTCTGATGTGCGGATGTGGCATTATACTGAGGACGGAGAATACTCCGTTGCCTCGGGATACGCGCTGTTGAGAGCTCAGAAAGCTCAAAGTCTCAATGCATCGTCCTCTTCGCCGTCCCAACCGTGGCTCAAAGCTTTGTGGAGGGTTAGATTCCAACTCAAGGTCTTATACACGGTTTGGCGAGCAGGTAAAATTTTTCTAGCTACGAGAGATAATGTTTCAAAATTTAAAGTCAATATGCATACCGGTTGTGAGTTGTGTAACCAGCTCCCTGAGACGGCCTCCCATTTGATCATTGAGTGCTCGGTTGCTAATGCTATTTGGAAGACTTTCTTCGATGACGATTCTGTCAAAGACTAAGGGGTGATGTTAGCGAGTGGCTTCCCCATGTCCTATTGCATCTTCCAAACTAGCAACGTGCTCTGTTTTGTATCATAATTTGGAGGCTATTGGCAATGCGCAATTCAGTGATCTTCAGCAATGAAGTGGTTGAAATGGTTTCTTTACAGAGGTCGATTAGTCAAGTCTATTCGGAATGCACGATGGGGTCAACACAACACAGGGTTGGCTCTGGCGATCATATTTCCCCTTTTTCGTGCTGGCGGCTGCCGGAGAATGGGTCGGTAAAACTTAACTCGGATGATGCTTGGTTATCAGAGAGGGAAATAGCAGCAGAGGGTGCAGTGCTACGTGACAGCAACGGTGTTTTGGTGGCGGCAGTTTCTACTCCGCTACCTACGGCTTCTTCAGCTCTTGAGGCCGAGTCCCTTGCCGTTCGGGAGGGGCTTCTTCACGCTATGGAGTGCAACCAAAGGCGTTTCATAGTTGAATCTGACGCTAAGAAGGTCATAGACGCGATCAACAACCGAAAAACGCCTCTACGGGACAAATCTCAAAATGGGGAATGTCATTCGAAACATTCAGAAGCTCTCCAATCGTTTTGACCTCATTTCTTTTATTTTTCGTCAGCGTAATGCAAACTTTGTAGCGCACGGATTTGCTAACAAATATGTTTGGTTAGGTAGTACCCCGAGTTGGGCCGTGCAACTTCTTCAAAATGATGTAACTAGGATGAACAATCCCGAGGTTATTCATTAACAGAAGTTTTACTTTATCCTAAAAAAAAATGGGGTGAAAATATGGGGTACAATAGTATTTTTATATATCTCCGTCTAATATTAACGAAAAGTTAACGGAAGGGTACATACTTGCTTGAAAATCAAAAATTTGGGACCCGTGGTGCTCAATTTTGAAATTTGGGTACCCACTTGCTTGATTTTCCAAAATATGGGTACCTCAGGTGCAATTTAGCCATCATTTTAATTACCCAAAATAGCTAGGTTGATGACATGAAAATAGGCAACAATTTAGCCTAAAGAAAGGAGACCCTTGTCCAACAAGGATTTTGATCCTCCTCTTATGTCCAAATCTCCTCACGTCCGTGAAGTCCAAATCAGGACCGCCCAATCCTTTTTTGATTATCACTTTGACTGGTCATTATTATTCAAATGTATTTATTTTTTCATGTTGATTGATATGACGATCATAAAAGATTTATTTTGTGATAATTCGGAAATCGTTGGACGGTCCAGATTTGGACTTCACGGACTTGAGGAGATCTGGACATGAGAGGATCCAAATCCGTTCAACAAATGGCGAGAGAAATATGATCGCCAACTTTGGCGAAATATTTACCTATATTGTATTTGCCTAACAAGATACCTATTCTATTATACCTCTAATTTTACCCTACTTTATATTTTACCTACAAATACTAATTTGTCTAATCCGATGCTCTTATATATGTCATCATGTAATTTACATGTATGAGAGTGAGAACGCCTCATGGACAAGGTATTATTTTTTTATGAAACATAAAAATTCGAAAGAGAAAAATGTAGCTTATTCTTGATAGTACCATTTGACAAAGCAAATCAAACGAAAAAAGTGGTAGTGTGTTTTGTCCACTTTCTGACCTGGATCTCGACCAAAATCTACTCTCTGACCTTATCTCCTCTCATTTTGAATCCATTTCATTAAAGACATCAGACATTAGTAAGTCCAACATTAACAACTGGGATGGGTGGAACCTCCCTTTTTCTTCCCTTAATACTCAATGTGGTGGATCTCCTCTATGTGCCTTTTACGTAAAAGGAGATTAGGGTGGCTGTTTTCTCCTTGGGTTCGTACAAATATTTTGCCCCAGATGGCGTACCTTGTATTTTATTTCAAAAAAATTGGGACATCATTGGGCCCTCTCTTGTGGAAGTTGCTCTAGTTTTTTTCGTGGTGGTTTTATGCTAAAGAGTTTAATTACTCTTTCATTGCTCTGATTCCCAATACCCATCCCCCTCTTTCCCCAAGTGACTTAAGACCTATTGGCCTTTGCTCTTCTATGTATAAAATTATTTTTAAAAACATCTCTAATAGGCCTAAGCTCGTTCTTCCCTCCATTATCTCTGAGCACCAGAATGCTTTTTTCCCTGACCGTCTCATTTCAGACAACACTCTCCTTACTAACGAATTCTTTGCTAAAATCATAAATCACAACCAATGAGCCTCTTACTTGGGTGACCTAAAGTTGGACATGAGCAAAGCTTTCGATAGAGTTAACTGGTACTTCCCTGAAAAAGTGCTGAGAAATATGGGTTTTTCTATCAAATGGGTTGTCTGGTTAATGTAGTGTGTGTCCACTGTTTCTTTCTCAGCCCTGAGTAATGGCCAACCAGGATGGAGAGTTTATCCTAAAGCTATTTTGAGACGGGGGACCCTCTCTCTCCATATCTCTTCATTATATACCTTCAATCCCTCTCGCTCTATCTTTTAATGTTCACTCTTCTGGATCTTTCCCTGGAAACTGTCTAAGTCGAGGTGGGTTCCGTGTCTCCCATCTTTTCTTCGCGGATGACTGTCTCATCTTTCTTCAGCCGACCTCTCTCATTGTGCTAATTTATGCGCTGCTCTGGATTCATTTTGTAATGTCTCTGGTCAGGACATTAATAGAAGAAAATCCTCCTTGTTCCTTGTCTGAATACCCCTAAAGAGCCAAGTGAGATTTTCTGTAACTTCTTGCGTGTCCCTTTGGAAAAGTTCGGCTCCACTTACTTGGGGCTTCCCTTTGCCCCTGGAGGTAAGAAAAGGGACATCTTCAGGTTTGTCCGTGAGGCGGTCGGTAATAAGCTTGAAGGATAGAAATGGAAATACCTCAATGCTGCAGGGAGGCTTACTCGTGCTAAAGATGTTCTTTCCGCTCTCCCGACCTATTTTACCTCCTCTTTCAGGCTCCCCATAACCATGAATACAAAAATATCCAACCAAATCCTTGAATTTTGGTGGAATTCGGATAAGAATAGGCCCTTAAGATCTTTACCTAACTAAACTCTTAGTCTTTCTTTATCTAAAGGAGGTCTTGTGCTTAAAAAGCTAACTGGACAAATTAAGCCCTCCTTGCTAGCAAAGCATGGCGTATCCTACGCTACCCTAATATCTTGGCCTCCAAGATTCTTCTTCATAGATATTGAAGGAACAAGAATTTCTTGGAGATCACTTGCCCCAGCAATGCCTCATGATCTTGGAAGAGCATCCTTCATGGACGTGACCTCATCAGGAAGGGTGCACAATGGCAAGTTGGTAATGGATAATGAATCAACATCGCCAAGAACTGTTGGATCCCAGGAATTAAAGTTGCCCTTGCAGATCTTCTCGTCTCACATACTATTGATCATGATATCAAGGTTAAGGATTGGATCACTTATCTTGGAAGGAACTAATCTTGGAAGGAAGAAGTTGCCAAAATGCAAGTTCTCCCTTTTATAGCCAACATGATCCTTGCCATCCAACTTCCAGAAGCAAACACAAGGGATATGTTAATCTGGCCCTTCACAAAATCAGGCGAGTATCTCCTCTATGTCTGGGTACAACCTCCTCGAGGAGACAGATTGGGAGATGTTCTATCCAGCTTATCTTTTCCATGGTTCTCATAGGTCCCTCTCTAATGTAAGGCACTAGGGGAAGCTATGGGGTTTGGATATTCCTGAAAAATGGAAGATTTTTCTTTGGAAATGTGCTCACTTGAAGCTGCCAACAAAAGCTTTGCTCGGACACATGTTCCCTTTGTGGTCATTGCCCCGAAACAATGAAGCATCTTTTCTTTGAATGCAATGTCTCCACGCCAATTTGGAGCATGGTTGACATAAACATCAACGCCGACTCCCCTTTCGACACAACTTTATAGAGCTTCATTTATGAAAAGAACATCAAAGCAATCCATGTACTTTGGGCTATTTAGAGAGGAAGGAGCCGTAAGATCTTCGGAAATGAGGACTTCTCCGTGGAAGCAGCCAAAAGTTCTATGAACTTTGAACTCCTCTTGCTGTACTCGGGTCAGGATGTCCCCCACCATTCCGGCTCTCCAAAGAATTTCCCTCCACATCCCTATACTATGGTGGTAGTGGACAGAGGTTTCCTCCCTCATGATGTTATTGTCGATGGTGCTTGGAATGCTTGCAATCTTTATTCTAGTGTTGGTCTTCATACTCATGGTGCTAATGGTTTCAATTGGACCATTGGAAATAAACGTTTTGTGTCTAGCGCCCACCAAGCGGAACTTCTTGCTGTGGAGCATGCCATTAATTTTACGAATCATCATAATCTTAATTGCATTAACATTAATACTGATTGCCTTCCTGTTTTGCTCTGCTTTCAGGGCTCCTACCGGATTGCGGTTCAGGATGAGCCCGTTATGGAAAGGATGAAACGAGCCATGGATCATCTCTCCTATTGCTCCATCTCCAAAGTTAGCAAGTCTATGGTTTGCGAAGTTCACAAAGCAGCGAAAGATGTTCTCCTTGATAATCATCCGTTGTAATGTCTCTCGGTGTGGTTTTAGTTTTTATGTTGTTGTAATCTTAGTCTTAGTTTTGTGTCCGTAGTCGTCTTATCATAGTTGATTTCAGTAGTGTTGTTGTTTTTTTCTAATTTTGGTCTTGTTGCTCTTGTAAATTTGAACGCTTGTGGATTGTTTTCTCCTTTGCTGTTTTATGAAAGTTGATCCTTCATCAAAAGAAATGGTCTAGTGTGCACTAATTTTGTTTCTACAACATATATGAACTCTTATAAATGTTTCACGCTAGCTCGACTAAGGACATCCAAGATTCACGTAAAAAAGTTAGAAATTGAGTTTGTACCTTATAGAAGCGTTTGTTGATGAAACAGGACTATGCCACTATGAAGAAACTATTTAAAAGTTGATAACCTTCAAATTGTTCCAATCAAGCATGGATAAACATGTTCTTGGCATAGAGACGATGGAATGATAGGATCCTTACGATAAAACAAATCTGATGTCGATAAAGACAATTCAATAAAAGATTTATACAAAACAAGTCTGTGTGATAATATAATTCAATTACTTACATTTTTGATATATTTAGTTTGTTACTCTTTCGTGCACCCGCACTTGCACAGGTGGACTAACACACTTAAAAAGGTGATTTACGCGAACAATCAGAACAATCAAATTCAATTTCCCCCAAAATTGGGCCATTGCCATAAACACATCTAGGAAACTGAAGAGAATGGACAGGGAAGGGTTGTCCCTGGTTTCTTGGATTACCAAATCTGGTATGGAGGTTGATAACGCGACAATGTCGATTGTAACAAATGGATTTCTGGAGATAGGAAGGGATGAGGAAGCTTACAGTTGTGATAATTGTCTGCATAAAAACATGCAATATCTTCAAGAACCGGAGATCTTATCTGTTCTCAGTGCATATGGGAGAAGCAAACATAGAGAAACCCTTGGTGTTTTGTTTGAACTTCAAGAATATGGAAAGGAAGTCTCAGTTGGTATGATGAACACAGTACGACATTCACATGCAAGGTCGGGAAATTTCAATATGTGCATAAATCAGCTTCATAAATTGGAAAGAAATTGCAAATTGAAGCCTTGTGTGTCATTCTTTAAAGTGGTAATTGAACAAGCACTCACCCAAAAGAAAATTGAAGTGGCTTTGGACTTATGGGAAATCATGATTGAAGACTATGGATTAAATCCTTCAGGCTCTATTTTTAATCTGATGCTGCAATCTGCAGCCAAGGCAGGTGAAGCAACTGTAATTGTGGATATCTTCAACTCAACAAGTGCTTGGAACCTACCGATGCATGTCAAGTCGATTGAAGTGTTGACAGAATCCGGACTCTCGGACAACACAGGGATGATACGTGATCTCATTATAGAGAGAGGTATACCTCCTAGTGTGTGTGGCTACAATTTAGTGGTGAAGGCTGTCATGGAGATCGGATATGTAGACAAATCTCTGTTGCTATTTGAAGAGATGAAGGAAAAGAAGGTACAACCCAATGACCTGACCTACTCTACTCTCCTTAGTGTACTTTTCAGATTTGGAAAAGCTGATCTTGCAATGCGAATCTTCAATGATATTGAAGAATCTGCACGTAAAAATGTGGTCATTGCTACATGATGCAGCACCTGTGTAGAACAGGTGAGGTGAGAGAAGCACTGGTTCTGTTCAAGAAATTGGAATACTTAGACAAAAAGTGTTGTGCCACCATTCTTGAGGGTTTGCTGAAAGATCGCATGCTGAGCGAGGCAAAGGAGGTGATTGATGTGATGGCTTCTCAGCCTTTGTGGGAATCAGAGGCGTATTTGCTGAGGAAGTATTTGGATGCTGGCAGATATGATTTTCTCTTCAAAATGATAGATGGAAAGTGTTGGATGTAGTAAGAGATTAGGAGGCTATGTTTTTGGAAGGAGGAAGCTCTGATACAACTTTGTTAGGATTGGTAGAGGACAACAACTAGATACACTCAAGTACATTACATAGAAGTCTTAACAGAAGACTTCATAGGACACTTGCTAGGATTCTTTAGAGACTCAATAGAAGACTCACTTAGAACACTTGATATAAGGCTTGATAGAAAGAGGATGAAGTACAAGCTATTTATAGGTGGATGTGGAAGGAATATTCCTAGCATCATTCCTTCCACAAACTTCTTCCACCAAAAATATCTATAACTTCTCTACAACATTCTACACAAATTCCTTCTCTAGAAATCTCCTTATAGGTACAATGAACTTAGACAAACTATAAGTTTGACCTAACTAGTACAATCGGGCTACAACTATTTGGACTACTAACTAATTAATACAACTTGGACATTTTATTTATTGGGCTAAACCCAAGTTTAATCTCCAACACCCCTTCTTAAGCTTGGTTTAGCATTTTAGCTTGAAGGGGTGTAACTAAGTCTTCGTTTGAGCTCCATGTCCTTCAATAGCGGTGGTCATCAAAGCCATCGTCGTGGACGTGAGAATCTTGAATTGCTTCTTCTTGAAAGTCTTGGTCTTCTTCTTTGTATTATTGAGCAATCTCTTGAATTGGTCATGGCCACTTGTATCCATCATTTGAGACTTGATCTCCTTCATTCGAACTTCTTCACTTGCATCCAAGAATTTCTCCACGTTCATCCAACCCGTGTCAAATGTCGAATTCTCCAATACAAATAGCAAAGTGTGTCTTATCACTTCTTGGTGATGCAACTCATGAAATGGCTTGAATTCTTCTTGCACCTCTTGTCAACTATCTTCTTTGACCTCCTCCACTATGTGTCCTCCATCGTATTGATGGCCTTTTTCATCTTGAGTCTTTAATGTCGTCTCTTCCTTTTTGTCTTCCATAATTTATTGTTTAAAATTTCTAATTTGGAATTGACGGGGTCATATAACTCAAAATGTATCAAAACAAAATATAATATTAAAAGTCACGCTCATAGGTATAATATGAATGGTCTCATGGCCTTCTAAATCAAAGCGTCGTTACTCTCCCGTTGACAAATTAACATAAAAGCATAAAGAGTCAAAGATAAGCATCACAAACCATGGCAAGCATTTCGGTATAAATAGGCATGTCACAAATTATTGCGCCTGTAAATAGGCAAGTAAATTTTATATGAACATCTCAAATAGTCATTAACATTTAATCAATAAATACGGTCAGGTCGAGTTTAATAACACTTAAGTACCCAGACTCCCTGACGGCTTGTTTACTTCATTTATTCCCAAATTGAGTTATCCTAGTAAATTTTAAAATTTCGAAAACGTTTTTATCGTTCTTATTATCTACTAATGGAAATCGAAAAGTCACTTTAACCGGAGAACCGATGCTCTGATACCAGCTGAAATAGCCCGGGATCTCGGTTCAGGGTTAACGCGACAATCGATAACCAAAAGTAGATTATTAACTATTAAGTTTACATTTCGGTTAAAGTACATAACAAAATTTCGATATTAAGTACAATCTAAAACAAATCGTGTGTGATCTACTAAGTGATCTGACTTAAGCTAAACTTCTTCATCTCGATCCGCGTTCCCATTCCCCAAACTTGATTGACGAGCGATTTTAAAATGGCAAATGCCGACGCAGTTTTGAAGAAATAATCAGTAAAAACTGAGTAAATACATACTACGACATGTAAAGCAACGAGTGGCACGGAAGCATGAGTTGAAACAAATTAGAAGATTTAAATTGTAAAGCTATCATGTTGGAGAATTTGGAACAACTGGAAGTAAACGAGTAACAAAAACCTCTCAATTTAATAACATTGAGAAACAACGAGTAGTTCGTAACATAACCAGAGTAAAAAGTCCATTTAAGAGGATAACTTAGTTCATGAGTAGCCAAAGCATATCAAATCATTTCAATTGATTAGGGCAACCCAGAGCCAAAAACAACATTAATAAAGTAGTCAATTTTTTTATTTCGACTTCAATCAACAGTTTAATTTAGCTGAGGCGTGTCAAGAGCCACCAGCAGGATCGATGTAAACAGAGGGATCACGAAATAATCACTAAGGGTTCCTTCTAGGGTCTATCAAACCCTATTTCACCAGAGCGTTAAGGGAGCCCATTCGTCAACCCCGCTCACAACATTAGCTAAAAGGCCTTAAGTGTCGACACCCCTATACCGTAGTGACCCTTACAAGTATAAGTAGCACTCTATAGCTCTATAAACCCCTTGGCCTCAATATCTTGATACATTTTGGCTCATCGGGGGCGGATTTATGAACATTAACGTTCTATCCAATAATAAGAAGCATTGCTTCAATGGTCTTATCCATAAGAAAATGGAGGATCGCTTGACGCCTCCCATTAATAACAGTACTCTGTACATCGTCCTAAGTCTATTAGAGGTATTTTATTTATTCTCTTTCACATAATTAGAATCAGAATATCAACATTTCACAAGTAATTTCCGAGAGTTCTCAAAGGAGATGAATAAAATAGTTTAACAACTTTCGAGTGGAAAACATGCATTCTCATACTTTTTCATATAACAAGCATTCATTTGAAACATCAAACACATACACACATTTTGATATGAAAAGGCCGTACATATGTACTTACCTCTGAGCCAAGAATGGAGAAAAATCAAAGCTAGCACTCCGGCTATAACGCTCATCTCATATAAATCCGAGTCTCACGGTCAATGCAGCAGCACAAAATAATACGCCTACTTGGTACGAGCACAACGACTGGACACAAGCAAGTCAAGTATACAGTCTATTAGCATTTACCATCTACATGAGGTTGTATGCAAGAATGCAATAGAAATGCGGGTCATGCAAGATAAATGACTAAAACGCCCCTCATACTCCAAAACTGTCTAGTTGCCCGGTCCTTAAATTATACTCATATTGGCCCAAAAACATGTAAGAATGACTCTAAACTCTCCCATATGTACTTAGCATTGAAATCTACAACTTTCAATAAATTGCACTTAGGCCCCTAAAGTTTAGTAAAATTGCAAAAAGACCCCAACATTTGACTTGGTCAACCCTAGACCAAAATTATAGACAAGTACTCCAGAAATGCATACAAGACATGCTGACAAACTCCAAGTTACTAAACTAACCTCAATTCAAAGTTTAATTGAAATGACTATTTTGCCCCTCCTATACAGTTCAATCAAACTAGGGTTTTCGAAAAGTCAAACTTGGTCAAACTTGATATTAGAATCAGAATACGAATACGAGCAAGTTTCGTGAAGAACGCTAAGGCCAGAAATGTCATTCAAATGGTCAAAACCGAATAACAAAGATAGCGAAAAGTCGTTTCAAGTAGTCAACTTTGCGACTGATTTCTGAACAATTGAGAAGGAGTTTTAAGAAACTGGAAATAGGGTTTTGAAGATGACAGTTCAAGGATTCCAGAACATATTTGAACTCCAAGAAACTCTAAGTATTCAACGAGATATCGCTACTCAAAGTTGGACAAAAATTCCGATTCAACACTTAGAAAAATCCAAGAAAGTTTCATGAGTTGAAACTAGTAACTTTAGGCTCGTTTTGTGAGCAATCCGATATAAATTTGAACATGACCCAGAGACGATGATTTGAAGTTTTATGTATCATCTTTACACAGGAGAAATCAGATCCAAATTATGTTAAGTTTTGAAGAAGATACAAGGGTTAGAAAATGGGTGTTTCACCATAGCCTTCCATACTTAGAAAATTTTTGAGCACTCACAGCCAAGAACACATCAAACACCTAGCTAACTAGCCATGTTCAAGCCCAATTTCAGGGGGTTTAGTGATCGAATTGGACCAAGAAATCAACACGAAAGTTGGAGTACTACATGCAGGGAGTCCATAGCAACAAGAATCAGGTCAAAACATCAAGTATCGAGAGAATAACATGGCCATGAACAGGGCAGGATTTCAACCCGAGAAACTCAACATACACGAATCAAACATGTCGAATTCGTTGTTACAGTCATGATTTGGTAATGCAAATGAGTTCAGGAGATGATTAGGAGCATGAGCAAGCTTTTAAACGATCAAAAATAGAAAGAATTGAAGCCGTACCAAGCTGTACTGCTTTGCCGACGGTAATGGCAGATTCCGGCGACCAAGTGCCCAGATGCCGGCGCTCTGCAGACCTCCCAGTGATTTCAGGGTTGATACAAGTGTTCTGCAACATATAGAGCCCCTAGATGTGTCGACGAGAAAGAGAACGGACCAAGAACGACGAGGAACAGGAATTTCCGACGACCCGAAGTGGTTCCCGTCGGGTTTCAACCCAGATTCCGGCGAGAGCATTTTCCGTCGAATTAAAGCACTACTTTGAACTCCCTAGACTCGCCTTGAACTCGCCAATCACACAGAGGAGTTAAGAAGAGCTGAATCGCAACGTACACAGAGAATTCGAGCAAAGACTAACTAGGGTTCTTGAGTGAACTTACCGAAATTCTCTCTGATTAAGGATCGAATCCACAAACGGATTGAGGGCTTTTGGTCTCCTCGACGAGGGGAAGCTGTGACAGTAACAGTTTTTCATTTGGTGTGGGCTTGATGGTGGTGCAATGGTGGTGGTGGTGGTTGTTCTTGGACAAGAAGGGGAAGGAGATGAAGATGAAAAAGATCAAGAAAATGAGGAAGGAGATCATTCTTGAATAATCAGATGGTGGAGATGAGGGTAGAGATGCTGCCCCTCCACCTTGTCAAGTGTCAAGTTGAGTTTGACAAGTCGCCTTCATGCATGGGGGGTGAAAGTGTTGTTTTTCAAACTTTAGTGTACAACTAGAATTAGAGCTTCTACTTAATTACAGAGAATTGCACAACCACCCCAAACATTTCTAGTGCTTTAAAATCATTCTAACAACGTCCAAATATCGCTAAAACTCCAAAATGCCCACTTTAAAGCCGTGACAAACTATTTACAAATTAGCCCCCAAAGTCTTGATATTGCACTAAGAATTCTCTCGGAAATTAGCGGTGTTACATGGGGTGCCTTGTAATGAAGTGTACCAGGTGGGCCCTTCAGTTCCCTCCAAACTGCCCCAGTGACTCTCTATTAAACTAGTGAAAACTCTGTACCAAAAGATACATAAACAATGTCTTGTCCCAGTGTCCTAGTACTTCAGCACCCCTACCCAGTGCCTCAGGGAGTCGGGGGTGAACATGATTGATTCATTGGTTAATATTGTTATTATATAAACTGTTTTATCTTTTTCAGTGTGTCCCAGCGATTGTTCATACATTTATCAAGCAAGGCGAGGAGCAAAAGAAATCAGCTGTAGATGCCCGGGAAAGTCTCAAAATACTTGAGAGTGGCCTGGAGGGGCGGCGTTTCTTTGGAGGCGAGACGGTTGGATTCATGGACGTAGCGGCTGGATGGATGGGAATATGGGTGCGGCTGATTAAAGAAGTCGTTGGTATCAAACTGATTGATGAAGAGGAGATACATGTGCTAATTAAGTGGTTCGACGATGTTGTTGAAAATCCGTTTCAAAGAATGTATTCCACCTTATGACAGGTTGCTGAAACACTACAAAGCTGCCTACAAGGAGTTGATGGCAGGTAAATGAACTTAGAAGGTATTATGATGCTTTGTGCCTTTGGAGAGATCATTGTAGTAACTGTTATGTTTGTTGCGAGTGCTGAGGTTTATCGTTGTGATGTAGCGCTACTGTGAACATGTACAACCCGTTTTCCAGATTTTTAACAATAAGCGGCCTGAAAATGGAGATAATTGATATAGCACATGCAAATCTTTTTCTTAGAACGCGTGGAAATGTTAAAGAACCATATTCTAAAAAAATCTATATCCTGCACTCGCACCAATAAGACAAAAGGACTTGGAAACCCACCGTTGATGGACTTTTCACTGTCAATTGATGATTTTATCAAACGTTCACCCCTCAACTTTGATGAAAATATATTTTTACCCCTTCGAGTTTGTGAAATGACACTTTCACCTCTTTAGCGTGCCACATCTCTGGACACCTTCACTCCAGAACAGAAACATTGTTCATTTGGGGTTGTGGTTGGTCAGTGATAGTAGTCTGTGGGAAACATGTCTTCTTTTTTTGTATGGAATGACACAATCAGTGCTGTAAGTGTCCTGAGTTTTTGCACACTAAAGAAGTGAAAATGTCGTTATCCAAGCTAGAAGGGGTGAAAGTGTCGTTATGTCAAACCTGATGGGATGATAGTGCATTTACCCATTTTTTCTATTTTAAAGGTTAAGAAACAGTTACCACCCCTGACAATTGAATTAAATACATCTCACTACCATGATATTTGAACAAAGACAATGGGCACCCTTTTTTTGGATGGAGCGGACGGTGGACTCACGAAACCCTAGGCATTATCAATGTCTGCCATGATGGTATGTTATCGAGACTCTCACTATGCTCAATCACTGTTTTCACGATCAGAGTTGCAGATCGTGTGACCTGTGTGTCAGATCGCACGACCAGAAAAGCAGATCGTGCGATCTGCTGGTTAATTTTCTCACGGGCAAAACACTCGGATCGCACGACCAGAAAAGCAAATCGTGGGATCTGCTGAAGGCATAGGCACGTATTTGCTTTTTTTGGCCCTAACTACTTCGTTTCGAGTTGATAATTTCCTAACCAAATTGGAGAACAATTAATCACGATTCATTCATTCAATTCGATCACTCACGAAGTGTGTTTCTCTTCAGATGCTCATATGAAGAGAAACACACTTAAAATGTTCATTCTAAAAAAATATAATGGGATGAATAGGACAAGATTACTATAGATACTAATGGACAACTAATTAGTTCTTCATAGTGGTCGATGATGATGCCTCGAGTCTGTTGACTGGACGCGAAATTCAGAGAGAGTGACACAGGGATCTCACTGTTCTACAGTAGCAAGTAAAGTCAAATGGCAGCTTACACCGTTATCTGGTTGTGTTGCGGATCAAAGTGACCGTGTTTCCTAAGTCCCCGACAACTCTGAAGCTGCATAAGATCAAGGGGGTTTGAGGATTTACTAAACCATTACATCATTTGACGGGCAAATCTAATCTACATAACAACGTGACTGTAAGGGATAGAACGTACTTGGAAGAATCAGAAACCCTCCTCAGTGGACCAGCCACAGAGAGCAATACTACTACTTCCATCGCATGTGGTAGGAGTGTTATCATTATCTACATAGAACGTGACTGTAAGGGATAGAACGTTCTTCCACCGAATATGGGACCGAGGCGCACCGAGATTGAGCAGGACATCAAAAAACACCCTGATCCGTGTGTCGCCACAGTGATAACTCCGTTTTGGAGTTATATTATTCCTTATTTTTGCTATGTTTTGCGTGCTTATCATGGAGAATTTTATCGTCTTTGAGCGTTTTGTGCTAAAATTGTGAAAATTGAGTTTTTGAGCGTTCATCGCTAAATCCGGGCGTTTCTCGTATTTTTGTTGATTTTATTGTGATATGATCGCGGGTTCGTGTTTCGTGTTGTGGTTGGTGATAACTCCGTTTTCGGAGTTATTTTATGCCTTTTATTTCTACGTTTTGCGTGCTTATAATGGAGAATTCGTCGTCTTTTGAGTGAATTGAGCGTAAATGTGATTATGTGAGTTCATATGCAATACTTGTTAAATCCGGGCGTTTCTTTGGATTTTTGAGCTTTTATTGTGATATGATCGCGGGTTGTGTTTTCGTGTTGTGATTCGCAGGAAAACAGGGCTTGGAGGATCGTGCGGGATTTGGAAGCGAACTTCGGAAACAAGGAACTCAAAGGCGAGTCAAAAGGAAGGAGAAAGTCAAAAGAAAGTCAAAGGAAAGTCAAACAGAAGGAGAAAGTCAAAAGAAAGTCAAAGGAAGGTCAATGGAAGAAAGAAGGAAGAGGAAGGTCAAAGGAAGGAAGAAGAAAGTCAAAGAAAGAGGGCTGGACACAGAAGTCTTCGTGCGAAGACATTTGTCTTCGTGCGAAGACAAATACTTAGTCAAATTTCAGCTCGGCCAAAGTCTCTTCTCAAACACAGTTGCAGTATCTACATAATAAGACCTTCGCACGAAGAGGCAGAAGTCTTCGTACGAAGACTCTTCGTGCGAAGACAACTGTCTTCGTGCGAAGAGATCGTGGGACAGAGCAGTTTTTTTGGGGCTTTTTCGTATTTTATCCAAACTTTGTATTATGATTATGGGAACATATTTAAGGCTTTTAGGTCGACTTTTTCAGTAGTTTTTGGAGATTAGAGACATCTTTGGAGATCAAGAAGCCTTGGAGAGAGCTTAGGAGCTTTTGGATCATTCGTTTGGATTCTAAACTCTCGTTTTTCTTGATTTTTATGTTTAAACTCATTATAATCGTCGTTTTGACTATGAATATGAGTAGCTAAACACTTTTTGCTGGGAATTCTCGTTTGGTGTAGCTAGGGTTTGATCTAAAGTTGAAGTTTTGATGATTGTAATGCATGCTTAGCTTAATCTCACGTGTTTATTCATTATTATGGATTATTTACGTTCTTAATCTTATTATCTTTGCGAGTAGCTAACGTAGAGATAGAATCAATTAGTTTTCACGCGGTAGCTCCGTGAGAATTAGTCGGTACATTGAATAATCCACCTAGTCGTATCAATGTTTGGTAACTCGGCATCGTTAACTAGGATCGTTAAAGTAGAATTATGTTATTAATGCGTGCTTAAAGCTAAATTAGGCTTGGTAACTCGGTCTAGTTTAACCTAAGTATAGTGGACTTGCTTGGTAACTCGGTAAGTTCAACGTTGCTTGATTAATAGTGAAGAACACGTGGGTGCTTTACAAATCAAAATATAAATTTAGATCAACCTAGTGAACCTAGAGAATTCCCGGTACTTTTCCCTTATTTGATAAAAACCCAAAATTCATTCTTTATTAATCGTGAGATATTTCACTTGGTTAATTAAGAACTTCGCGTTTAATTTCTTAGAATTAGATAAAAACACCACTTGCGACTTGCCCACATAAGGTATAGAGTAATAATTAATTTAAACAAAGTCCCTTGGGTTCGACAACCCGGATTTCCGGTTTATTACTACACACGACGGCTGTGCACTTGCAGTTGGAACGTGTCAAGTTTTTGGCGCCGTTGCCGGGGACTTCGGCTAAATTAGTTATAATTCCTAGCCTTAGGGATTTTAATTTATTCTTTATATCCGTTACTCACCTACGTTTTGCGTGTTTCGTGATTTCAGGTTGATTTACACGGTGCATGACCCGTTCTCGAGACGAGCCTTTGTATCCAACGTTTGAAGACCCGGAATCCTTATTAAAGGCACAACGTAGAGACAAGAGGAATTCAAGCTCAGTAGTTATGGATGAAGAGACGAGAGCTGAGTTTGAGAGGATCCGCAAAGGTATGCAGGATGCGGAAGCAGCTAGAGCTGCAGCTGTAGAGGAGGCTGCACAAAGAGCCGCAGAAGCTGAGGAGGTGAGAGCTCAAATGGCTGAGATGCAGGCAAGGATGGATCGCATGGCTCCCCCAAATCCACAACCACGTCATGGTGTGGGGGCACAAGTGGCGAACATCGGTGGGAACAACAATGGGAATAATGGGGAAAACAACAGGCAGAACAATGCTGAGAATGAAGAACGCCCTATGGTGGATTATTTCAGGACTACTCCAGCATGTTACCAGCCTACCATTGTCAGGCCACAGATCAATGCCCAACACTTCGAGTTGCGCCAACATATGATCAATATGGTTCGTGATGAGTGCGCATTCAACGGAGCTCCAGGAGATGACCCCAATCACCATCTGCTGGTATTTGAGCAAATCACATCAACCCTGCACGACCAGCGAGTTCCAGATGAGACAGTTAAGCTATTACTATTTCCCTTCTCCTTATCGGGAAAAGCCAAGAAGTGGCTTATGGAGCTGCCAGCTGGTAGCATAGTGACATGGGCAGACTGTTGTCATGAGTTCTTGAGGAAGTATTTGCCACCATCCAGAGTCGCGCAGCAGATGGCAGAGATTGCAAAGTTCACTCAGGATGAAGATAGCTCGTTGGGAGATGCATGGAGGAAGTTCAGCCAAATTCTCCGTAGATGTCCAAATCATGGAGAGCCATGGCACAAGCTCTTCCATTATTTCTACACTGCATTAGACAAGGAGACAACTGACCAGTTAGATATGCTAGCTGGAGGTAATTTTATGGGACTTGGAGCACAGCGAGCTCAAGATCTGCTGAACAACGCGTCAAAGAGAGAGACTACACGATCTGAAACACGTAGGTACTCCAAACCGGGGGATACATCCTTAGTCAACAAGATTGAATCGATGGAACAAAAGCTGGAATCCATGACTTCAGCATTTCACGGTATGCACCCTCCAACACAGAAGCCCATGGGTGAATTACTAGCAGATGAAAGCCAGGGATATGATAACAGTGTTGAAGATGTGAATTTTATGCGACAGCAGCAATGGCCTAACACCTATCATCCCAACAATCGTAATCATCCCAACTTCAGCTATGCCAATCCAAACAGTGGATTATATGCACCCGGACAAAGACCCAATGTTCCATATCAAACGCAGAGGCAAGTTCCACAGCAGCAGGCTCCACAAAAAGAAGATCAAGAGACAAATGCTCTATTGAGAAAGCTCCTAGCTAATCAAGACAGGATGGAGAGCACGATTGTCTCAATGCAAGCCACAATGAAAAGCCACGAAACTCAGATTGGGCAGATTGCCAATCAAAATATCAAGCTTCCACCAGGTATGCTTCCAGCAAATACCATCACTCCTAATGAGCAGCTAAATGCCATCACAACTCGCAGTGGCATCACTACTGAGGATCCCCCATATCCTAGCCACGCGCGAGCTGAGGCGACTAAGGCCACTGAGAAAGCTTTGGATGAAGAGATTCCCGTGCCTTCCGTGAGTCCCCAATCAAAGGACACGGTGAGGAAGTCGGATGAGAAACAGAAGCCTAGGGAGGAATACAGTGTGCGAGTGCCATACCCGCAAAGATTGAAGAGTCAAGAGGATGCCAAGCATTTCAAGAAGTTTGTGGATATCTTCAGGAAATTGCACATTAATATACCTTTTGCGGAGGCCATTTCACAAATGCCTAAATATGCCAAATTTCTCAAGGACCTCCTTTCTAATCGGAGGCGCATGGATGACTTTGAAACTGTAACTCTGAATGAGGAGTGTAGCGCCGTTGTGCAAAAAGCGCTACCAAAGAAGATGAAAGATCCGGGCGGTTTCATCATTCCTGTTACATTGGGAGACGCATTTCATGGGAGGGCATTATGTGACCTTGGTGCAAGTATTAATTTGATGCCTACATCAGTTTTTGAGCAACTTGGTGTGGGAGATCCTAAGCCTACCAGGATGTGCTTGCAGATGGCAGATCGCACGATAAAACGCCCCAGGGGTGTTTTAGAGGATGTATTAGTGAGAGTTGAAGGACTCATCTTCCCAGCGGATTTTGTGATCTTAGACATGGAGGCCGACGATGATGTTCCTCTTATTTTGGGCCGTCCATTCCTGGCCACTGGGAGAACTATCATTGATGTGGCCAATGGGGAGCTGACTATGCAGATCAACGATGAGAAGGTGGCCTTCAATGTATTTGAGGCTATGAAGTTTCCCGCATACGCGGTGAGCGAGCAGTGCTTTGGGGTGGAGGCATATACGCTGGACGAGGAGGAAGATATGTTGTTGGAGCAACTATATGAGGAGCTTGCTCTATTTGATTCCAGCGAGAAAGAGCAAGCCTTAGATGTTCATTGGCGCCCACCATTACCCCTCTTTAATGAGGGAAGCAGGAAGATTCTTACTCCTTCTCTTATTACTGCTCCTGTTTTAGAATTAAAGCCTTTACCTGTTCATTTGAAATATTTATACTTGGGATCTAATGATACTTTACCTGTGATTGTATCTGCATGTTTGGACAGGGAACATGAGGAGCAGCTTCTCGAGGTACTACAGAAGAGGAAAGCAGCTATGGGATGGACAATAGCAGATATTAAGGGGATCAGCCCCACAGTTTGCCAGCATAAGATCAGGCTCATGGAAGACAAGAAGCCGGTAGTTCAATTTCAGCGCCG
Source organism: Linanthus parryae (assembly GCA_023055425.1). Classification (NCBI taxonomy): domain Eukaryota; kingdom Viridiplantae; phylum Streptophyta; class Magnoliopsida; order Ericales; family Polemoniaceae; genus Linanthus; species Linanthus parryae. The sequence goes on along the minus strand of JALGPY010000008.1, from coordinate 4,595,862 downwards.
CCTCAACCCTCACATGCAGGAGGTGGTGAAGAAAGAGGTGCTTAAATGGTTGGAAGCAGGTATCATCTATCCGATTTCTGACAGCACGTGGACTAGCCCGGTACAATGTGTTCCCAAGAAGGGAGGTATAACTGTGGTGGAAGGGGAAAAAGGTGATCAAATTGCCACACGTACCGTTACTGGGTGGAGAGTTTGCATGGATTACCGCAAACTCAATGATGCCACTCTGAAGGATCACTTTTCCCTCCCATTTGTGGACCAGATGCTTGATAGGTTAGCTCACCATTCACATTACTGCTTTCTGGATGGATATTCTGGGTATAATCAGATAGCGATTGAGCCAGCTGACCAGGAGAAGACGACATTTACTTGTCCATATGGGACTTTTGCATTCAGACGCATGCCCTTCGGGCTATGCAATGCCCCAGCTACGTTTCAGAGGTGTATGATGTCTATCTTCTCAGACATGATGGAGCAAAATTTTGAAGTCTTCATGGATGATTTTTCGCTTTATGGTGATGGGTTCGAAGACTGTCTCCAGCAGCTAGCTCGGGTACTGGACAGATGTATTGACACCAACCTAGTGCTTAACTGGGAGAAGTGCCATTTCATGGTGACCGAGGGAATAGTGTTGGGGCACAAGATCTCCAGTAAAGGTTTAGAGGTAGACCGGGCGAAGATTGAGGTGATTGAGAAGCTTCCTTACCCTACGTCTGTCAAAGGGGTACGGAGTTTCTTGGGACATGCCGGTTTCTATCGGCGCTTCATTAAAGACTTTTCGAAAATCACAAAGCCTTTATCTGGTTTGCTTGAGAAAGATGCCGTGTTTGATTTCAATGAAAACTGCAAGACAGCTTTTGATTTGCTCAAGAAAAAGCTGATTAGTTCTCCCATTATAGCCACTCCAGACTGGACCTTACCGTTCGAACTTATGTGTGATGCCAGCGATTACGCGGTGGGAGCAGTGCTGGGACAGCGGAAAGACAAGGTAGCTCATGTTATTTACTATGCTAGTCGTACTCTTAACACTGCACAGGTTAATTATGCCACCACGGAGAAAGAGATGTTGGCTATTATCTTCGCATTGGACAAGTTTCGTCCATATCTTGTGGGTTCTCAGGTGACAATCTTCACGGACCATGCAGCCCTCAAATATCTTCTTGCAAAGAAGGATGCGAAGCCTAGATTGATCCGATGGGTGTTGCTAATGCAAGAGTTTGACATAGTGATAAAGGACAAAAAGGGTGTAGAGAATGTTGTTGCAGACCATTTGTCACGACTGGATAACGAAAAACAAGAAGATGTGCCGATTAGAGAAGATTTTCCAGATGAACAACTTATGGTAGTGGTAGCAGCTGTGCCTTGGTTTGCGGATTTGGCAAATTTCAAGGCGCTCAAAATTGTCCCGAAAGACATGACGTTCCATCAGAAAAAGAAATTTTTCGCAGATGCACGACACTATTTCTGGGATGACCCTTATTTGTTTAGGTTGGAGCTGACAATGTGTTAAGAAGATGCGTAGCTGAGCCAGACACTTTGGACATTCTTAGGCACTGCCACGAATTGAATTGCGGAGGACATTTTGGCAAAACGCGTACTGTGGCAAAGGTATTGCAAAGTGGATTTTACTGGCCTTCTCTACATAAAGATGCTCATCTATTCGTGCAGCAATGTGATCGGTGCCAGAGAACCGGCAATATCTCCAACCGAAACGAGATGCCTCAAAATTTCGTGTTGGAAGTAGAGCCCTTTGATGTCTGGGGCATCGATTTCATGGGACCATTCCCGTCTTCACTTGGCAATCTTTATATACTGTTAGCTGTGGATTATGTGACCAAGTGGGTGGAGGCCATGGCTTGCCCCAAAAACGATGGAGCTACTGTAGAGAGATTCGTGCGGAAGAGCATTTTTACACGGTTTGGAACTCCCAGAGCCATAATCAGTGATGAAGGATCGCATTTCGTGAATAAAGTCTTTGCCAATGTCTTGAGCAAATATGGGGTAAAGACGCATAAGATATCACTGGCTTATCATCCGCAGTCGAATGGGCAAGCAGAAGTTTCTAACCGAGAGATAAAAGGAATTCTGGAGAAGACAGTCAACCCGGGACGCAAGGATTGGTCTCTGCATTTAGACGATAGCTTATGGGCGTATAGGACTGCTTACAAGACTCCTTTAGGCATGTCTCCCTACCAGTTAGTGTTTGGGAAGTCGTGTCATCTTCCGGTGGAACTTGAGCACAAGGCATTCTGGGCTTTGAAGAAGATTAATTTGGACGCTAAGCTCTCAGGTGAGCTACGAAAGCAAGCGCTACTTGAACTTGAAGAATTTCGATTGATGGCGTATGAAAGTGCGAGAATCTATAAGGAGAGGACAAAACTGTGGCACGACAGGCACATCATTCCGAGAGACTTCAAGGTAGGACAGGAAGTATTGATCTTCAATGCCAGACTGAAGCTGTTTCCAGGAAAACTGAAATCTAGGTGGAGTGGTCCCTACACGATTACTGCAGTTTATCCATGGGGATCTCTTGAGGTAGAAGATGCAAATGGGAACAGGTTTAAGGTGAATGGCCAGAGAGCGAAACCGTATGTGGACGGGAATTTCATTGGAGTCATTGAATGGCTTCATGCAACTCCCGCAACTTGAGAAGTCTCTGAGGTAACTGGGTCGGGCCGTCGACCTTAAATTACAAAGCGCTTGTTGGGAGGCAACCCAACCTATTTATTGCTTTAGGATAGATTTTAATACTGTTTTGTAATTTTTATTCGGTTTGATTTTATTGAGAGGTGCGAGAGAGTGGATTTAATATTTCCAATGAGTATGTGCAGGAATACGAGGTGAAAGGCCTATTTCGGATCCCCCTTCTTGATGCGCGCGTGCGAAACAGAGTAAAAAGTCCAGATTTGCAGCTAACTACGCGTATCGGGATCCGAAGTGAAGGAATTGAAGATAAAAGCCATTTCTGCACCTATTCAACACACGCACCTGGGGAAGATCATGTTCCCGGACTCCCCGTCTTGATTTGCGCAAGAATTTAATTAGTGAACGGAGAAAGCTAGCACGCCGGCACGGATTACGAGGTGAAATTTTGAAGGACAGACTGAAATGAGAATTGAACAATGCCAACGTGTGGGGGTGGTCGAGAGCTTTCTGTAGACAGGTGGATCGCGCAAATCGGAGTCCGGATGAGGAAGTTACGCCAAAAAGGATGTTTTAGCAAGTAAAACGAGGCCAAAAGCATCCGGAAATGCAAAACGTGCCTTGGAACGCGTGAAATTGACAAATAAAATATTCCCCGGAATTTGGGAGTGTTTTAAGGTAAAAAGGGAGTCTCGAGGTCGAGGAGATCCTTCGGAAAGCAAAGGAACGATCGGATACGCGAAAATTTGACGAAAAGGATGTTTTTGGCAAGCTCCAGCATTGTCTTCGTACTAAGACAATTGTCTTCGTACGAAGACTTTATACTTAGAAAAAATTTTGAAGCTCTGAATTGTCTTCTTATAACCAAGTGCAGTATCTATGTGAGAAGACCTTCGTGCGAAGACAATTTGTCTTCGTACGAAGACTCTTCGCACGAAGAGAACTGTCTTCGCACGAAGACATCGGGCGGAATGTCAGTTTAGTCCACGCACAGAGAACACTGAGAGGCAAAAGTACTAAGGGTTTTTCTGACTTTTCCCCCTAACCTTGAAGCTTCATCAGTTGGCATCGAGCCTTTTCCTCATTCTTCATCTTCACCAGCAGTTCATTCCTCCATAGCCGCACCACACTCAAATCGCCTCCCCCATTGTTTCTTCACCAAATTCAGCAACCAACCTAGGGTTTTGTTCGCGAATCAAAGGAGAACAAGATTTCAGAGGAGTTTTTGAGAGAGAGTGCGAGACAAGAGAGAAATCAGAGGAGGAAGGAGCTAGGGTTTTGAAGAAGAATTGAGAAATTGGACGAGTTACAGCTTGATTCAGCTTACGTACGAGAAGGCAACGCTAACGGGGACTACGCAAGGAGTACGGAGCATTCAACAATTCAAGGTTTCGACAAATTTTTCCGGCGACATCAAAATCAGCCCGGGTTGTCGAATTTTGAAATTTTTGCGTCCGTAAGACTTGCTCCGGACGCGTAGGTACAATCTGAACTTGCTATTTTCATATTCGAGTCCTAGGCACATTGAGTAAAAGCCCGATTATATTTTGTTGCGCTTAGAAGCGTATTTGGGGGCGATTGCGTAAAGTCCTAGGAACTATTTGTTTACGTGCCTACGTGTTTTATTCAAGTATACACTTCTTGTCACGTGCACAATAGTTGAATTGTTCGTTTTACTTGAAATTGAATTCTAAATGGCGGGTGGAAAGAAACGGAAGACGGGAGAGGGGTCTTCGCAAGAAGCATCGGGGTCGGGCGATCCTCAATTAGAGATACCGCCCACTCCCCAATATGCCATCTTGACTGCCCCTTTCCCGGCTAAACCGGGCATTGTAGGCCGACGAAAGGCCAAGGCTAATTTGAAGGAGAGAAGTATTGGGCCCGGATACTATGACAGTTTCCGTTTCGTCACCTACGAGGCCCATCTTGACTCTCGACGAGATACTTACTTGACTAAGAACGGGCAGCCCGAAAAGGCATTTCCATTGCACGAGGACATGCCTCAAGCAATCAAGGAAATTTTTGAGCGCGAGAAGCTTGACAATTGGTTTAAGCTAGTAGGGCAGTCTAGTTCACATATTGCGCGAGAGTTTTGTTTCAATTTGCGGTATGCAAAAGATGGTGAGAGCCAAGACCCTCGTCTTGTTTACTGTCGGAACGAGTGGATAGTCTTCACGCCAGAGACTATCGCTCTAGCCATGGGTTTCCCCGCTTTGAAAGAGGGTTGTGGGTTAGAGACGGTTCTTCGTAGTGAGAACCTTTGGTCTCGTTTAAATGCTTTTTGCTTTGCGAAGGGGGTTGATCCATGGGACAGAAAAGGGGAGGTGCTTCATTGGAAGGCCGAAAAGAAGTTTTATAGGCCGGAGGCTAGGTGGTGCCGTGAATTGTTAGAAAACTGGGTTTTGGGAATCACACGAAACCCTAGTTATACTTTCCGCCTCTCTGTCTGGGCTCTTTGTCTTTACACCGGGGTTAGAATCAATATCCCCAAACTGATTTGGGAGAATTGTCTTGAGAGGGTGTCGAGGACGAACAAATTGGGCCCCGGTCATACTTGCTTGCTCACTCACCTAGCCAAAACTGCCGAGGTAGTCATAGGGAGAGATATGGACTTGAAAGCGTTTACTGCTAGGAAGTGGCATAGGTTTGATGAGACCGCAAGGAAGAAGGGCAAGGGTAGGAGGATGAACACCTCTAGGTTTGATAACCAGGTTGCCTATGACCACCTGCGAGAGGAGATGGCCCGGGATAGACTCGAGAGGAGACGCCAGTTTGCCCACACTCGGGACAATCAGGCGAAGCTGGGGGGATTAGTCCAGATGGTGGGCCAGTGGGTTATACAGTCTAGTGGTCAGGCGGCGGGGGAGTTTGTTCCACCAGTCCCGACGGCGGATCCGTGGTTCCAGGAGGATGAATTTGAGTATCCGGTTCCGCCGAGTGAGGATGAGGAAGAAGAAGAAGATGATGAGGGAGAAGATGATGAGGATGAGGAAGATGACGAGTAGTGGAGAGTGCCCTCGTGCTAGAATTGTTGAGTCCTCGTGTTATCGTTGAGGACAACGATGCATTCTAGTGTGGGGGTGGTTGAATCCTTTTTACTAGTCAGTGTCGTGTCTTTGCATCGCCAGTGTCAGCATGTAGTTACAAATTTTTGGTTATGTCCTTATTTTTCTTTTTATTATTCATCTTTTTGCGTGCACGTTTTGGTATTTTTGAGTCAACCCACCATTGTTGAGTCGTTAGTCGAGTTGGCCGTGCATATAGTGTAGGTATAAAAAAAAAAAAAAAAACTAAAAATGTGAAAACACCAAAAAAATTAAAAATTTGAGAAAGGGCAATTGAAAAAAGCTGAAAATCCGGTAAAATCGAGAAGTGTGAGACTTTTAGGCATAGGGCGTGAATTGCGATCGAGAGTGACAATGTGAGTTTCCTTTAGTAAGTATAGAGAAAGTTTCGTTACGGGAATGCGGGCCTATTTTACACACGAGCTTAATTTTTTCAAATCTAAAGTGTGTGCCTAATTTTCTTACAAGAGTTGAGCTAGGTGTGAGCTAAACAAGCCGAACGTTCTTGTGTACGTCTTAGGTAGTCGCCAACCCGCCTCGTAGTGGCACACAGAACAGCTGTGCGAGGTGTGTATTAGAGCACTCACTGCTTATAGAACTTACCTTGTAGGACCACTAGTAAACCCGGATTTGAACCATGGATTCTTTGACAGCCTTTGGACTTAGGGTGACGATTCTTGGCCTTCATCATTGATTGGTTAGAATCACCGCTTTAGTGCGTCACGAGGGTGTTGTAGTTGAGGGGGTTCGATGAGGGAGTACTTCATGCTATATTTGTGTGAGTCTTGCATATCGCATGCACTTCATTTGTGATCTTCGAGGGGAATGCGAGGGTGAGTGAGAGTAGGCTTGCGCACTTCGGTGTGGCGGTGTTCCATGGCATTACAACATGGACACAAGTGAGGAGAGCCGTGAGTGTGTACCATCTAATACACACAAAACTTGGGTTGGGGGAATTTAATAGGTGGATCGTGCTAGGTACCGGATCTTACTCATCGTGGTGTAGGAGGTTTGGTTGGATTAGGCACGAGACAGACATTTGATCGACTACTTGAGAGGGGACAGGATTACATTCGAGTGTGGGGGTGTCGACATTTGACTTCGGACATCGAGATTGCGCTTGCGACGACTCCATCCCCACACATGCTCTATTATGTTAGCGGCCTTGTTAGTAGCACCGAGGATTTCATCGAGATAGGGAGAGACATTGATTTGTGATTTATACGTGTTAATTTGGAATTTGTCTCCCCTTACGATCATATGATAGCTTGGCACTTGGAAGACCACTCGGGACGTACTTTGAGGAAAGAATGCAGGAAATTGGGAAAAAAAAAAAAATCAGAAAAAAAAAGAAAAGAGAGAAAAAAAGGAGAGATGAATAAAGGAAGAAGGATAAGTTTGTGGAAAAACGAGTGGAGAAGCGACTAGTTCACGAACGGGAGATTTTTGGCTTATGCATCATTCATGACAATAGCCGCGGAGATCGTAATTGTACCGGGGTGTGAGGGGATCGAGGGCCGGAGATGGTGAGTTTCGGGCTTGGTTTCTATCATTGTTGTGAGGGTGTGTGAGCTATGGTATTTGTGAGAATGTGACGCTTTAGGACTTGTATTTGATTCTTATCCTATTTGTCCCTAAAGCCTCATCATTCTAAACCCGTTAGCGGATTAGGAGCTCGGACCTTGAACGTGGCTTAGCCTAGCGTAGCCTTTTATTTTGTGGCACACATGAAAAGGTATTGCATTCTTGTACTTAGTAAAGTTAGGTTCTCTATACTAGCTAGGGGGAATTCATGTTGACGAATTTGATTTCGAATCATTCCTTGTGTCTAGATTTCTCATCGCTTCGTGTGAATCGGTTCAAGCTAATGGAGATTGCCCAATCTCACAAAAAGAAAAAGAAAAAAAAAATTTGTATTTCAATACTTGCATTGTGAATATTGCATTTGCATATAGGTGCATTGTGTATAATCGAGTCGTGTCGACTAGTAAGGAGGATGGTTGGTGAATGGTTCTTCTCGGATTAGTATGCAAGTGTTCATGGTTTTGTCTGCAATGTGAGGTGATAGTATGCAATTGGCGTAGGGAAGTTATGCAATGAGTAAGTAGGTTAGTATGCAAAGTTGGATAAATTGCGGGAAGGTGAGAAAAGTTTTGACTTGAGAGAAATGGATTTGACTTGGGAGATTTGCTCGGGACGAGCAAAAGGTAGTGTGGGGGTAGTTGATAACTCCGTTTTCGGAGTTATTTTATGCCTTTTATTTCTACGTTTTGCGTGCTTATAATGGAGAATTCGTCGTCTTTTGAGTGAATTGAGCGTAAATGTGATTATGTGAGTTCATATGCAATACTTGTTAAATCCGGGCGTTTCTTTGGATTTTTGAGCTTTTATTGTGATATGATCGCGGGTTGTGTTTTCGTGTTGTGATTCGCAGGAAAACAGGGCTTGGAGGATCGTGCGGGATTTGGAAGCGAACTTCGGAAACAAGGAACTCAAAGGCGAGTCAAAAGGAAGGAGAAAGTCAAAAGAAAGTCAAAGGAAAGTCAAACAGAAGGAGAAAGTCAAAAGAAAGTCAAAGGAAGGTCAATGGAAGAAAGAAGGAAGAGGAAGGTCAAAGGAAGGAAGAAGAAAGTCAAAGAAAGAGGGCTGGACACAGAAGTCTTCGTGCGAAGACATTTGTCTTCGTGCGAAGACAAATACTTAGTCAAATTTCAGCTCGGCCAAAGTCTCTTCTCAAACACAGTTGCAGTATCTACATAATAAGACCTTCGCACGAAGAGGCAGAAGTCTTCGTACGAAGACTCTTCGTGCGAAGACAACTGTCTTCGTGCGAAGAGATCGTGGGACAGAGCAGTTTTTTTGGGGCTTTTTCGTATTTTATCCAAACTTTGTATTATGATTATGGGAACATATTTAAGGCTTTTAGGTCGACTTTTTCAGTAGTTTTTGGAGATTAGAGACATCTTTGGAGATCAAGAAGCCTTGGAGAGAGCTTAGGAGCTTTTGGATCATTCGTTTGGATTCTAAACTCTCGTTTTTCTTGATTTTTATGTTTAAACTCATTATAATCGTCGTTTTGACTATGAATATGAGTAGCTAAACACTTTTTGCTGGGAATTCTCGTTTGGTGTAGCTAGGGTTTGATCTAAAGTTGAAGTTTTGATGATTGTAATGCATGCTTAGCTTAATCTCACGTGTTTATTCATTATTATGGATTATTTACGTTCTTAATCTTATTATCTTTGCGAGTAGCTAACGTAGAGATAGAATCAATTAGTTTTCACGCGGTAGCTCCGTGAGAATTAGTCGGTACATTGAATAATCCACCTAGTCGTATCAATGTTTGGTAACTCGGCATCGTTAACTAGGATCGTTAAAGTAGAATTATGTTATTAATGCGTGCTTAAAGCTAAATTAGGCTTGGTAACTCGGTCTAGTTTAACCTAAGTATAGTGGACTTGCTTGGTAACTCGGTAAGTTCAACGTTGCTTGATTAATAGTGAAGAACACGTGGGTGCTTTACAAATCAAAATATAAATTTAGATCAACCTAGTGAACCTAGAGAATTCCCGGTACTTTTCCCTTATTTGATAAAAACCCAAAATTCATTCTTCATTAATCGTGAGATATTTCACTTGGTTAATTAAGAACTTCGCGTTTAATTTCTTAGAATTAGATAAAAACACCACTTGCGACTTGCCCACATAAGGTATAGAGTAATAATTAATTTAAACAAAGTCCCTTGGGTTCGACAACCCGGATTTCCGGTTTATTACTACACACGACGGCTGTGCACTTGCAGTTGGAACGTGTCAGTTGGCAGGAAATAGGACGCGAGGATCAAAGGTAGTGAAGAAACGAGCTTCGGAAACAAAGAAAGCAAGTAAAACTCAAGAAAAGGAGCCAGAAAAAGCTAAGGCAGGAACTCTTCGCACGAAGAGAAAAGGTCTTCGCACGAAGAGAAGACTTAGCCAAAATTTCAGTTCTCTTCCTGTGACATGATGCTGTCTCAAAATAGGAGGACTTTTGCAGGAAGAGTTCAGACAGAGTGAACAATCTCTTCACACGAAGAGAAAAGGTCTTCGCACGAAGAGATTGCCCAGAAAGCCAGAAACGTCCAGGGTCTTTTTGCAATTATTAGAAAATTTGTCATATCATTATAGAAACGTATTTAAGTGTGATAGGTCTTTTTTTTAGTAGTTTTTGACGGTAGACACATCTTTTGGAGATCAAGAAGCTATTGGGAGAGCTTAGGAGCTTTGGATCATCCGTTTGGATTCTCAACTCTTCTATTTTCTTGATTTTTATGTTTAAACTCATAAAATTTATCGTTTTGAGTATGAATATGAGTAGCTAAACGTTATTTGCTGGGAATTCTTGTTTGGTGTAGCTAGGGTTTGATCTAAATATCATGTTTTGATGATTGTGATTCATGTTTTAGCTTAATCTCACGTAATCTTTCACTATTATGGTTTATTTACGTTTGTGATCATATTATCTTTGCGAGTAGCTAACGTAGAGATAAACTTAATTAGTTTTCACGCGGTAAGTCCGTGAAAATTAGTCGGTAAATTGAATAATCCACATAGTCGAATCAATGTTTGGTAACTCGGCATCGTTAACTAGGATCGTTAAAGTAGAATGGTGATTTTAATGCATGCTTTAAGCTAGAATAGACTTGGTAACTCGGTTTGTTTTGGTTTAAAGTATAGTAAACTTACTTGGTAACTCGGTAAGTTTAATATTGCTTGATTGATAGTGAAAGATACGTGGTTGTTTTACAAGTCAAAACATAAATTTAGCTCAACCTAGTGAACCTAGAGAATTCCCGGTGTTTTTTCCCTTATATTATAAAAACCCTAAAATTCATTCTTTATTAATCGTGAACTATTTCACTCGGTTAATTGAGAATATTGCGTTTTTATTTTAGTAGAATTAGACCAAAACACAACTTGCGCTGTGCCCACAAAAGGTTAAAAAATTCTAATTAATTTACAAGAAGTCTCTTGGGTTCGACAACCCGGTTTTCCGGAATTTATTACTACACCGACAACTGTACACTTGCAGTTTGAGCGTGTCAAGTTTTTGGCGCCGTTTCCGGGGACTTCGGTTGAATTGATTAGGATTATTAACTTTAGGGATTTTATCTTTTTGTTTTTATTTATTTATTTGTCAATCTCACAGGCTCCCTAGAAAATTATTTTACAGATAACTTGGTGATCATGTGGGGGCAAAATTATTATGGGCAATATTCAGGCTTTTCACCGTACTACTCCTATGGAGATTTTTACACTCCTCCTCCTTGCAATCAAGAAGATGAGCATATGAAAGAAATATTGAAGCTCATGCTAGTAAAAAGGGATAGAATGGAGGAAGGGCTGGATAGGATTGAGGAAATTGTCATGCGTCATGGACAACAACTCTCAGTACTTTCTCGTGCATATGCAGACAATGACAATGGGCCAATCAACATCATTCCTGACTTAGTTGATGAGTGCGAAGAGGAAGACGGAGAACTCCCAGAGATCTATGTTTATAATACTGTCCATCATGAAGTAATAGATCCTCTTGTCGCTTCAGACTCATATTCGGACTCAGATTGGGATGATATTGTGAAGCCTATACAACTTGTGCCTCGCATAATTCCGGATACATGGCATGAATGGGAGAGTGTGGACATCGCAAGCTTATGGCCCACTGAAGATATTTTCTTTGAGGAAGAAAGTCATGAAGCTAAGGAATTACTGCATGGAGATGGTTGCAAGGACATGTATCAAGAAGTTCCTCCGTCTAATCCTTATATTTTGGAGATAATAAAATGGGGTGAATCACATGAGGAAGACCAAAGACCCCTGTTTTATGCTATACATGATTTGCCACATGTGATTCCAAGACAAGAGCAAGGGAAGGAAGCAGTCAAGACGACACTCCTTGCCATTACTGTTCCAACTGAGATGCTATTTCCACATAACCGATCCTCAATGATATTGATTCTGAAGAATTGGAAGAAGAAGAGGAAAGGTACAATGGGTCATGATGTGGTGAATGAGTTTTCGAGAAGACCGGTGATCAAGGAGTGGAAGCACAAGATGAAGAAATTTACAAAGGCCGTCTTCTACAACTTCTTCTTGCCATATGCGTCTCATGCATGCTCACTTGAGAAGAGACAAAAAGAGAGACGATGGTGGAAGAAGAAAAATTGGAGAGAAAAATCTCCTTAAATATATTGTGAGGTAACTGGGTCGGGTCGTCGACCTTAAATTACAAGGCGCTTGTTGGGAGGCAACCCAACCTATTTATTTGCTTTAGCGTAGTTGTGTTTTTAAATTCAGTTATTTTATTATGTTATTTGGAGAGATGAGAGAGAGAGAGGGACTAATGATTTTTCCAAGTGACATATTTGAGCAGATTATGGGAGAATCTACCCCGGTGTGCGATGACACACATGACCTTCACAGGGGCTTGCATTGGCGAGTTGGGGATTCTCCAAGACACATATTTTAGTAGAGGAGGGCAGTCGACCCCGGTGTGCGAGTACACACTGACCGTTGGGAGCATGGTGGCGCCACTACTGTGCTTGGGGACTGCTTGGCGCGATTTCGTCCCCACCCTTGAGGTGGTTGTGAGTATCTTTTCTTTTGCTGAATTATGTCTTTATTTTATTTAATATATGTCATGCTCCATCTCATCTATTGGCCTACGCATTTGATTGCTGAGTTCTCTACATGATCTCTAAATTCGTTGAGGACAACGAAGTATTCAGTGTGGGGGTGATTTAACTGTCTACTAGCCAATTGTGTCTTGCATAGCCAGTTACATGTAGGATGTGTTTAGATTGTATTGTGAGTCAGTTGTGGTTTTTGTTTTGTTTTTACTTATATTGTCGTATTGTGTAGTGTAGTTTACATACTGTTTGCACTTTTACATACTTGAGTATACCCACCAAAAAGTTGAGTTGTGTTGTGTCAATTTTTTTTTCATGTCAAAGCCTTGCATATAGAGGTAGGATATTAAAAAAAAAATACAAAAAAATGAGAAAAGAGAAAATCCATAAAAATTAAAAATTTTAAAAATTTGAGAAAAAGGCAATTGAGGATCTTGAAACTGAAGAGAGCTTAGTGAATGAATCCTTTTTAGTAGGAAGTACCGGAGTAAGAAAAAATTTTATTCTTTAATATTTTGTGTAGAAGTTTCACTAAGGATGTCCCGGGAATTTTTGGAAGTTGTGAAAGAATGACATGTAAAGTATACCTAAGTTTCCTATAGTGTGCTAATTAGATTGAGTTTTGCTTGTAGCCGAATTTTATATTTTCAAGTGGAAACTTGTGGTCTCTTGTTGATCTGGGGTGGACCTTCGTGTAGAGTTGGTTTCATGTGGTACGGTTGCCTCAGCCTAAGTGAAGTTGGGGGCGTACACCACCATCCCTTACGGTGGTCACAGGAGTTAATCGAAAAAGCCCACACTCTTTTATGCTCTACTGCACGGTTGTAAAAACAGAGGAGGAAAGAAAAGAAAAATGAGAAAATATGGAAAAAAAAGAAAAAAAGAAAAATTTTGCTTCAAGGAGAAACAACCTAATGTGCTTCCAGTCACACGGAAAATTTGGATTCCATCCAAGTAGAGCTTAGAGAGGAAAACTAGAGTCAAGCCTTATTTCACAGGAGTTGTGACTCCCTTCACTGGGACAATTTGCATTCAAACGCAATAAAGGCTAAGAGGGTCTGAAAACCTCAGATGATTCGGCGAAGAAAGGCTACAGTGAAGTTTGAGCTTAATTAGACCCAATGAAGCTTAGGACGTACTTGTGTCTTGGTTTGAATTGGTGGAGGAAAGGGGACGCCTGAGTGAGCTTTTGCACTGAATCAAATTTTTATTTCAAATTCTTGCTACGTGTATATGAATTTCAAAAAGGATTAGTGAGAGCTTGATGATTTTAAGTTGATGAGAGGGAGATTGCCTGATCTTACCAAAAAGAAAGATTTAAAGCGTTTTGTGTGTTGTGTTAAGATAGAGTCTAGAATTTGCATTTGCATCATATTGCTGCATTGTTGTGTCGTGTGCCGTGTTTGAGTCGTGTGTGTCTTGTCGGCTAGTAGACAGACGAATGCAGTAGATGAGACTTTGCTCGGGACGAGCAAAATGTAGTGTGGGGGTAGTTGATAACTCCGTTTTGGAGTTATATTATTCCTTATTTTTGCTATGTTTTGCGTGCTTATCATGGAGAATTTTATCGTCTTTGAGCGTTTTGTGCTAAAATTGTGAAAATTGAGTTTTCGAGCGTTCATCGCTAAATCCGGGCGTTTCTCGTATATTTTTGTTGCTTTTATTGTGATATGATCGCGGGTTCGTGTTTCGTGTTGTGGTTGGCAGGAAATAGGACGCGAGGATCAAAGGTGGTGAAGAAACGAGCTTCGGAAACAAAGAAAGCAAGTAAAACTCAAGAAAAGGAGCCAGAAAAAAGCTAAGGCAGGAACTCTTCGCACGAAGAGAAAAGGTCTTCGCACGAAGAGAAGACTTAGCCAAAATTTCAGTTCTCTTCCTGTGACATGATGCTGTCTCAAAATAGGAGGACTTTTGCAGGAAGGGTTCAGACAGAGTGAACAATCTCTTCACACGAATAGAAAAGGTCTTCGCACGAAGAGATTGCCCAGAAAGCCAGAAACGTCCGGGGTCTTTTTGCAATTATTAGAAACTTTGTCATATCATTATAGAAACGTATTTAAGTGTGTTAGGTCGTTTTTTTGAGTAGTTTTTGACGGTAGACACATCTTTTGGAGATCAAGAAGCTATTGTGAGAGCTTAGGAGCTTTGGATCATCCGTTTGGATTCTCGACTCTTCTCTTTTCTTGATTTTTATGTTTAAACTCATAAAACTTATCGTTTTGAGTATGAATATGAGTAGCTAAACGTTATTTGCTGGGAATTCTCGTTTGTTGTAGCTAGGGTTTGATCTAAATATCATGTTTTGATGATTGTGATTCATGTTTTAGCTTAATCTCACGTAATCTTTCACTATTATGGTTTATTTACGTTTGTGATCATATTATCTTTGCGAGTAGCTAACGTAGAGATAAACTTAATTAGTTTTCACGCGGTAACTCCGTGAGAATTAGTCGGTAAATTGAATAATCCACCTAGTCGAATCAATGTTTGGTAACTCGGCATCGTTAACTAGGATCGTTAAAGTAGAATGGTGATTTTAATGCATGCTTTAAGCTAGAATATACTTGGTAACTCGGTTTGTTTTGGTTTAAAGTATAGTAAACTTACTTGGTAACTCGGTAAGTTTAATATTGCTTGATTGATAGTGAAAGATACGTGGTTGTTTTACAAGTCAAAACATAAATTTAGCTCAACCTAGTGAACCTAGAGAATTCCTGGTGTTTTTTCCCTTATATTACAAAAACCCTAAAATTCATTCTTTATTAATCGTGAACTATTTCACTCGGTTAATTGAGAATATTGCGTTTTTATTTTAGTAGAATTAGACCAAAACACAACTTGCGC
The DNA here is from genome assembly GCA_023055425.1 of Linanthus parryae. NCBI lineage: Eukaryota > Viridiplantae > Streptophyta > Magnoliopsida > Ericales > Polemoniaceae > Linanthus > Linanthus parryae. The sequence goes on along the minus strand of JALGPY010000008.1, from coordinate 4,580,646 downwards.
TGTGCCCACAAAAGGTTAAGAAATTCTAATTAATTTACAAGAAGTCTCTTGGGTTCGACAACCCGGTTTTCCGGAACTTATTACTACACCGACACTGTACACTTGCAGTTTGAGCGTGTCACACAGCCGTGGCGCAGAGAGAGAAAGCGCATGCCAAGGCCGCATGAAGAAGCGTCCAAAAAGTCGAGTGGAAGGATAACCTGTCAGCGGCCAACGGTGGCAACCCTGTGCTCAGAGCTTTCTCCCAGAGCTACGGGGACGGGAACACCTAGTTTTTGCGATTCATTAACAATTTCTTCAAACATTTCGCCGCATTCAACGTATCAGGTGCCTCGTGGACAGCCGAACCCAACAGGATCACCCGGATGTACATTGAGTCTTCTCCGGAGTGGCTGGATGAGCAGTACGTGGAGTTACAGATGAGTTTCCACTTCCCTCTCTACCTCGTCCAGCTGCAGGATATCATGGAATTGTTGGGACTGGGCATACTCTGTGTATAGACTCTCTCTGATCTAGTTCAGAAAATTCTCTCTTACTACTAGCAGTGCATTAGAAGGGGGATAGTGATCAATTAAAATACCTCCTATTGTTCTATCTGGGATTGTCCAGTTCTTCCTTGAACCCTGTATTACCATCCTTTAAGGTGGTCACTGAACAAGAGAATTACTCAAGATGAATTCAAGGCGGCTCTGTATATGTGGGAATGCATTATTGAAGTTTACATATTAACTCCCTCGATCTCTCTTTTTAATATAATGCTAAAATCTGCAGCGAAGGCAAGTAGCACAAATTTGATTTTGGATATCTTCAATTCGTCCGGTGCTTGGAACCTGCAGATGCATGTCAAGACCGTCTACTTTTGGATTTATAGAGCCTATTTATACAAGGCCTTCCCCATGTAAGGATCTATATATATATCAATCGAACGGCAGATATCTAATGGCCTAGAACCTTCCCGCCCCTAATGGCCTAAGATATTTAAAAGAGTACATTCTAGAGGGTCCTACACATCCATGAAGCCTACAAGTACAAGAACACTCTAGAAATGGGGAATTAAGTAGGCTATGCCCAAAGTAGCCTAACTCTATGTGGACTAAAGTGTAATGGGGCAGCCCAAATGCATAAACGAAGAAAAATATAATAAATATATGCGGCCCATGACATTCTCTACCACATAACGATGTGGCGTCCTCGTCGCGTTGTCGTCTCAAAATCGTTCTATCTCGTCCTTGAACTTCCACAATGATTCCTTACTTTCCCCACTTTCCTCCCTCCATGGGCGTGCCCTTCCACTTGACAAAGTACTCCTTGTGCTTCGGCACCTTGCGACTAGCCCTTCGCTCCTTGTGAATCCCTCCACTTGGCGAAAAAGTGGCTATCATCGGTGGTTCCATGGGGTGAAAATTCAAATGTCCACTAAGAACTCCGATCTTATGTCATTGGGGTAGAAACCGATGAAACCAAGGATGCTGTGTAATACCCCGCATTTTCGCTAAGGGTTATTTTATAATTTTGGTAAAACAAATACTTGAGTTTCAAAAAAATAATATTACTACCTCAATTTTACACTTCACTTGTTTTCTTTAGTTTTCTAAAAGTGCAATTTTGACATTTAAAGACATAATAGTTTATTTGGAGTTATTTTTTAATTTTCTTTTAATGTAAAATTTATCTTTTTATATGCTAGATAGTGATTGGAAATTGCATTTTACCCCTCTTGTTTGTGTAGTCTTGTACTTACCATCAATTTCTAATATTTTCATGTCAACCCTCATTTTCTTGTTATTCCAATCTCTACCCCAACTATGTTGTTGGGAGACTTTAAATTGCACTTCAAATCCTTCCTCCACTCAACCGAGTCAAACGCCCATTTTGATTTTTATGTGGAGGCTATCATTACACTAACCATCATCCTATCATCTCCATCACTTCCTATATCTACCTCTCTTATTTTTTTTTACATGCTTTTCTCTTTAAGAACACTCAAAGAAGCTCTATCCTCTCTCATCAAACTCCATTTCCGGATTTGGCGGTTGACCCTCACAAAACCGCAAAACTTCATTTTTCACCTTCCAATTGATGAAAAACTTGAGTCCAAGACCATAGTTACCCTTTAGAGAGTTCTTTTCTCCATATTCTTCAAGAATTCAAGCTCTCTAGGCACTAATGTAAGCATTAACTTCTTATTTTTTCATCTATTCTACTCATCATGTTGATAGATCATGTTCATGATAGGAAATTACTTGATCTTTATTTGCAATTAAGTGTGTTTTGGGTCTTGAATTGTAACTTTTGAGCATGAATTCCTCAAATCCCACACATGATTTTCAAATCCATGATGTGAATCTCTTATTGCATGTCTAATTGTTAGTACCTAGGTATATATAAGTTATTTTTAGTTGCATGTATCATAGAATTGATTTGATCATGTTTAGAGTATTCTAGGTAAAATTGCATGTTGTTACAATCTGATCAGTTTGTAAAAAATGTGGATTATCTCCAAATTTTATATTTGTGAAATTTTCAACTCTTCCATATCTTGAAACTAGACTCAGAGAGGGTCATTTTGAGCAAAAAATCAACTGAATAGCCTTTGTGTTTAGGGAGATAAGCTCATTCAAAGTTGCGTATTTTCTAAAACTCTATTTCTGGACCAGTTTTGCCATATTTTTTTTTTATAAAAGCCCACTTTTCATAAACTTTTGGAACCTCATCTTTCTTTCAAAGAAACTATATACATTGGGGGTTAATTCTGGAGGAGATGAACATCATTGCTATTCTCCAAGTGGTAGTAATCACCTTGCAAAGTTGAAAGTTTCTGCCAAATTCTTCTCTGCACAGTGGTATTTCTTAATTTTGTAACTTGTGTTTTATGATAGCTATGCATGATTTTCTTGATGCTTTTGAAATTATACACATGTAGTTTCATCATAGATTAATTTCATGATTTTATAAAGTATTTTGATATGGTAATTATGCCTCTAAAGTCATACCCACATTTCTGTCCAGAATTGCAGTTTCACATGTTTTAGAAAACTTGAGTTTTTGAAATTTCTAAGTGTTATCTGTGACTTATTTGTGACCCTGAAAATCAATATATGTGGATTAGTTACATTTAGAATCATGTTCATGTAAATCACGTATTCGACTTGTGAGTATACCACTTGAAACCAGTTTATTAGGATAATTGGGATGGACTTAGTGCCCAACCTAGACAAACATCCATGCATTCTTTTACTTGGAAGTAGCATCATTGTGACTAGAGACTTGTAAGTTGTATGCGACGAATTCGTAGACATAGGCTACGTCAACTACCCGTGAAGATTGAGATTGCTATCTCGGCGTAAGGTGAGTTACATGCTTAGTCTTGCGTGCTAGCTTCTTTCGTGTCAGATGCTTGTGTATTAAAAGTAGTTTTCGTATTTCATCCCCTAATTGATAAATATGTTTTATTTGTTTTAAAATCTTCAAAATATTAATTGATGTTGGAATACTTGTCACACTTGATCTTAAATCAGTAATAACGTAATGTTATGCGAACAAGTTATGTTACTTATATCGGGTGATGATTCCCTAGGCTCAGGTCCCTAAAGAGATATCCCGGTTAGATCTCCGGAGTAAAGTAAAATGATTTGCATGTACCGGAACCAGTTATATCGGGTTTAATCCCCTGGGCACTCGTACCTAAAATTATTACGGGTGATGATTCCCTGGGCTTTGGTCGCTAAAGATATGGCACTACGTGCACCCGACTTCTTTTGCCGTAGGCTGGAGTACTGCTTGTAGATAACACTCCTTTGATTGACGCTCTTAGGAGGGTGTTGCAACACTTAAGGTCTAGAATGTCTGATGTGGTCACTGGTCTACCCGGGTTACAGCGCGACATATTGAATTTCTTTTCCCCAATGTTGGAAAAGTAAGACGATTTGAAATTTAAATAAGTGGATTTACTCTTGCGTCATTCATAATTGGTTATCACCGCTTCGACCTCTCATTCGTAATCTAGCATCAATTCTCAGCTTCCTTTTTTTACATGCTAAGGTGTATCTCGCTCAGTCTTTTGTTGACTTTCCAAAATTGCTGTTCCTATTTTCCTTCCCACCGCAGGTCTAGGAGCTGAGTATGTTGGAATAGTAGGGTGAGAGACTCACTTAGACTGTGAACGTCACCGGTAAGTAGATAGTGTGTAAGACTTAAAGTTTAATGTAGTTGTTTAATAATGTAAGTGTGTGTTTTGGGTTATATTGCTTTTGATCTCCGCCGCTTCTATTAAGCATCGCCCTCCCGGTCTCGTCCCGAGCCGGATACGGGGGTTGTTGCATGTTGGGCGGGTTGGACCTTTGGAGACAAATGGTGACGTCTCATGCAATGCTTTTTGAAGATCTCTCATCTGCCACTTATGCTAGTGGTATTAAGGTTGTTGCATGGAATGTGTGAATGGGACTGGCTTACCCCATTTTAAGCTTTAATCCCACTAATTTCTCAACCGTTTTAATCCGGGTCTATTCTTGATTTTTGAAACTAAATGTGGAGAAAGGATTGCATGAGAACATACCGCCAAGCTTGGGTTCACCGAGATTCACATTATTGGAGTAATTATTGCTTGCTCCAAGAGCAAATATGACATGGTGCTCTAAGCAATACATCACAGCACACGTCAGGAACATGTAGGAATCCACTTTCTTTTGTCTTCCACTCATTCTCTTTCCTCCTGACGTGTCCTGTGATGTATAGTTAAAGCAAATCCACATCATTTGCTCTTAGAGCAAACAAAAATTTCCCCACATTATTGACTCCATTGGTAACAAAGAAGGTATCTGAGTTATGTGGAAACCAACAGCTTTGAAGGTCACTATCTTAGATCAAACTTATCAAGCTGTTTTCGCTGCAATTCAGGTAGTTCAAAAGCAGTCCAGTTTTGCTCTTACTACCTTTTATGCTTCACCTAACCCTAACCTTTTATTTCTCTTTAAAAGAACTTAAAAACTCTAATTTCTCATATTAATCAACATTGGCTTTTAATTGGTCTTTAACGAAATTACTGTTCCTTCGGAGAAGTTTGGGGGGTCGTCCCTTTAGGTGGAATTATAACTCCCTGTCCTTCCGTATGAGTATATGCGGCTTCTCGGATCCAGGTTTTTTGGGATTCCTTATACCTGGACGAATAAACGACTTCCTCCTCACCATATGATGGAAAGACTGGATCGTGCCCTCGTGAACGATGCTTTGTTGCAGTGTTTTTCACATACGGAAATTCATAATCTCCCTAGGTTACAATCTGACCATAATCCATTCTTGCTAAACTTCAACTCTTCTGATAATAATATTAGGCACTTTTATTTCAAACTGGAATCCTTTTGGCATAAAGACTATTCTTTTAACTAACTTATTCAACACAATTGGGGTAGGGAAGGAGGATCTCGGTGGTAAAAGCTGATCCAACTTCAACCTATTATTACTAGCTGGAACAGAGACGAAATGGGCATCTTACTTGGCAAAAACCGGAAGTTACTAATGGACATTGAACAAATTCAACATCAAAATGTGTTAAACCCCTCCTCGTTTTCTATTTTGCGTGAACGCGGCTTGTTAAATTCTTTACGCTATATTCAAAATGCTGAGCATGAATATTGGAAATTACGTGCAGGGTGTGATTGGATGAAAGGCAGTGATAAAAACCCCGCCTCTTTTCACCGTGTGATTTTGCACAAACGACGCCGTAATAACATATCCTTACTTAAATATCATGATGACAACTGGGTTTCAAATAACAAGTATTAAAAGTTTAATTCACGGTCATTTTCAACAATGTTTCGAATTTATGACATTTACGGGCCAACACCACTTAAATATTCCTGATAATTGTTCGGCAGATATAGCGTTATCGGGCCTTACTGATCCCATCTCGTTAGAAGGACCTAGAATGAATGGCGGTTTTTCTATGAAACCTTAAAAAAGTCCGGGCCATGACGAATACCATCCTTTTTTCTTCCAATTTTGTTGGACAATAATTTCACAAGATTTATTACACACCGTCAATATTTTCTTACTAGGGTCACATTCTGGCTGACATAAATCAAACATTTTTGTTCTTAATTCCAAAATATCGGCCTCCACAAAAGGTCACTGATTTAAGACCCATTGGACTGTGTACAACTTTATATAAGATCCTTTCTAAAATCATCGTGCACTGGCTGTATACCTTTTTACAGAGCTGGACTGCTCTAAATCAAGCCAGTTTCGTTACAGGTATACGGGCATCAGACCATATTATTCTTGCCAAGGAGGCCGTTTATAAAATTCATAATAAAATAGACAAAGATGGGATCTTTGTTGCTAATTAGATCTCACTCAAACATATGATCGCTTGTCTTGGAACTTCATTTTTCAAACACTTTTCTCCTTACGACTACCTTTATCTTTTTTTTGTATTGTCCGTGCTTGTGTGAGTTGTGTCCCCTCCACGTCTTACTCAATTCCTTGGAAAGGTCAGCGAGGGACTTATTTTCCACCTACGTGTGGAGTTCGGCAAGGGATCCATTATCCCCGTACCTTTATATTATTTGCCTTAATCAATTTTCTTTGGGAGTTGAGCAAGCCATTTCCCAACATCATTTTCAACCTTTATATCTGAATATGAGCTTACTGCATCTAAGTTACATTTTTTTTTGCGGATGACATTCTCTTATTCGGTAGAGCCACTTCTCGCAATATTAGAACGCTCACGAATCTTTTAAATGATTTTGGCCACAAATCGGGACAACAAGTTAACATTAACAAATCTTAAATTGTTTACTCCAAAAAATGTGGCACCGTACGAAACGAAATCTTTCAAATCAGTGCTCCATCCCTTTCACTGACAGTTTATGTACTTATCTTGGAGCTCCCACCCTTCCCAATCCGAGTTCCTTTATCTTGGTGACAAATTGCTTGCAAAACTCTCTGTTTGGAAATCGATTTTCTTGAGTCTGGCTCCGCGTAAAATTCTTGTGACTCACAGTTTAGCTTCCACTTTATAGTATACCATGCAAACCACTACTTTCCCGTCGCTATCACTAATCAGTTAGATAAAATTCAATGCAATTTCTTGTGGGCCACGGAACTACATGGGAGTACATTACTAAGCCAAAGATTGCCGGGGGATCGGGGCTTCGACGATCCCCTCTTAATAATCGAACCACCTAATGCACATGGCGTATCCCTCAACATGACAACGCTTGGTGGGTTAAACTGTTAAAAGCTAAATACTTCCCTCACTCATCTTTCCTTCAAGAGAATGATACGGTAATACAGACCCCTACGGATGAGGACAGTCCTAGTGATGATGATCTTGACACGCCAGACGTTCCCGTTACCAGGCGACCCAAACGCAGTGCGGGTCCACCACTATATCTTAAGGATTATGTTAAACGTTAATTATTTTATGTTTAGTTGCTACGATTAATATTGTGAACGTTGGTAGGTAGCGTGTTGAATTTTATGTTTTGTCCGGGGTTTCTTTACGGTTCTTTACTCGGACTAGGACTAGGTCGAACCGTCAGGGTTAGAGGTATAAAAAGGGGTGTAATTTTCTAAAAGAAATTTATCAGAAAATTACTCTTGCCCTAACTCTGTTCTCTCTCTTCCTCTCTCGTTCTTCCTCCCGTCCCTCTCTTCTCTGGCTTCACATCAATCGGTACCCCAGGGGTATCAACTTGGTGCCTTCATTGAACCTTGCCGGACGGTTCTTCTCCGCGGCATCGTCGAACCCAATAACCCCCCCATCAATGGCGAACAAAACCAGTACCTCTCAATCAACCAAAAACCCTCTGTCACATGATGAAACTGTTGTTGCTTTCAACAGTATGCGGACTGATTTGTATGCCCGGACCGACGCACTCCAGGCTGAGACCGCCGCCATTCGCTCTGAAACAGCAGCGTTGAGGACGGATATCGCTGCCCTGAGCGATACTCTCCGACAGTTCACCACTCGCTACGACGGAACCCCGGAGCCTCCACCATTGCCGACGGCGACCAGAACCCAGAGCATTCTGGGCTCTCCTCCGACCTGGCAACCACCACCATCGCGCCTCAATTCTGCGCAGCCCGCTGCTACCGACAGTGCACCTCGATTACGGGTGGAATCGCCTCGATTCAATGGACAGGACCCCGTCGGGTGGATATTTCGGGTCCAGAAATTTTTTAACTATCACAAAACAGCCGAGCCGGATCGTTTACAGGTGGTTGCGATGCTCATCGACAACCCCGCAGCCGAGTGGTTTAGGTATTATCAGAACAACAACGCGTCAGCTTCTTGGATGGACTTTCTCAAAGCCGTAAAGCTACGTTTTGATATGGGACACTACGAAGACTATGTGGGCAAGCTGTCCAAGCTTCACCAGACCACAACAGTCATCGCTTTCCAGACCGAATTTGAGAGCGTGTTGAACAACGTCAGCGGTGTGGATGATTCCCATTTGGTTTCTATCTTTACTTCGGGTTTGAAACAACCCGTGCAGCGCGAGCTTAAATTGCGCAATCCCGGGTCCTTAGCGGAAGCTTTTGCTTTAGCCCGTGAGCTAGCCGCTGGCCATGAAGATGTGTTGCAGACGTATTTGCCGAAGAAGAGTTGGACACCATCTTATGCTCGTCAGCAGATGATAACTCCCTTTTAGGAGTTATTTTTATACTTCCATATTACTTTTAATAGGCTTATTTCACATGATTTATATGTTATATGTGCGTTAATATGTGGAATTGATGACTTACAAGCCTAAGAGTGAAAAGTTGTGTTTCTAGCCTATTTGTGCATGTTTTCTCTCATATTTGCTATGATAATTGCACGGGTTGTTTAGTGTTGTGTATCTCAGGTAAAATAGGTGCAATGGAGCTTATGAGATGCTTGGATATGCTTGGAATGGAGCTAGATGAAGAGGAGAAAAGGAGACGCGCAAACGAAGAAAAGTTGGAAAAGTCACACAGGACCAGTCTGCACTCTTTTCGATGCCCAGGAAAATATACAAAGAATTTTGAAGCAAGGCTTGCGGAATTGGAAAGTAGACATCCGTAGCTTTCCAACGATATATGGTAGGCCCGAAGACGAGTCCGTATGAGGGAGATACAGCCCGCGCAAAATCAGTAAATAATTCTGTCCGGGAATTACAAAGTAGAGGGGCCGAAGTGCAATTTCGGTTAGTTTTCATTAAAAAGCGTGCCCAGCTGGTAAAAAACGGACAGAGAAGACCTAATAGGGATGGATTCACGTACAGGAGCCATTGGAGAGCACCTAGGAGCTTGGGGATTGCACGGATTCGCCAAAGCTTAGGCGATTTCATCGTTTGATTCTTCTCTTACCCTCTCTTTATCATTCTATGGAGAATACTTGTGATTTTGGCATAATAATGAGTAGCTAATTTCTTTGTTAGGCTCTATGGAGAGCCTAGGGTTATGACTTAGACTTATTTTCCGGATTTTGTTGATTGATTCATGTGTTTGATCCAATTAGTGTTTATTATTCTTCATCGTGTATTGTGAATCCGTAAGCTAAGGCTATTGACACGTGTTAGTGATGAATGGAATGACCATGTTAGATGAAGATGATGAACTAGTTGAATTCATAGCTTTAAGTTACAAACTAATTGATTAGAAATCATGATCTAGGCGTAATTCTTAGCAACAAGGGAGTCGCGAATCGGAGTTGTTAGTGAACTAGGTGGGTGCTCGACAGAGACTTAACCCGGTTACGAATAAGATCATGTTTTTATTCCCGAATCATTGAGACCGATAGGTGAGATGAATAGGAGTAGTCATGTGTGGGTAGATTCGGTTGAATTAGTTAGGTGAGTGAATCGGTGGACCGACAGGACCCGATGAACGAAGTTGACTAGCCAGCTAGAACGTAACGGTAGATGGAGGTGGACCGACAGGACCCAAAGTAAACTGTTAGGTAAAATTACATGAGATCGACAGAAGATTGTAAGTGCTATTACCCGGCATAATCAGTTAGTGCGTAATGTGTTTCAATACAAATTCCGGAACTGTCTAAAGACCCTAGGTGATTCATAGATCGCCTAGTTTTCTCCATACTTTGATTAAATTATTTTAATTGAAAAATACAAAAATATTGTCTCTACATTCATTTTATTAAGTCGCTTGTTTGTGGGCGACAACGTTATAAAATCAAACACTTTTTACCGGTTACTTAGGTATCATAAATTTAATTCTTAATTAGCTAATAATCGTCTATTTCCCTTGGGTTCGAGACTCGGAGTCGTAAAATACTCCACTTACTACTTGACCGTGCACTTGCGTATACACGTAAGAAATTGTGTCAAGTTTTTGGCGCCGTTGCCGGGGAACTAAACGGTTTATTAGTTTAGTTAACAATTAATTTAGGATACTTCTTTTATTCTCTTTTTGTTACTATCTGTTTACCTCACGGGTGTGCTAGTGTTGTTTTCTCAGGTAGCTATGGCGGAAGGACAAGGGCAGATTAGCCTCACCACAGAGCAGCTACAAGCTTTGGTGGCTGAAGCTGTAGAGAAAGCATTGGCAGCAACATCTATACCGCGCCCGACCTCAATGCCATATAATCGATCAGGGAAAGCAATAATCCAGGCATTTGAGGCGGATCTTAAAGGAAGGGAGCCAGCAATTGTGGTGCCACCAATTCAGGCAGAAACCTTCTGTCTCAAACTGCGCACAATTCAATTTGCTCAGGATCAGTGCACTTTTGCTGGGACAGACGAGGAAGACCCACATGCATTCATTGGGAGATTTCAGAGCCACTGTGGGCTAATCCGTTATAGTGGGGTCACTTCCGAATCAATAAAACTGATGCTCTTCCCTCATTGCCTCAAGGGAGCTGCTATGGATTGGCTGGATTCATTGCCATCCAACTCAATCAAGACATGGGAAGACTGTGCCTCCCAGTTCATGAGTAAATTCTTTCCCATCTCACGCATGATTCAGCTGCAGAACGAGATTTGGTCATTCAGGCAAAAGCAACATGAATCCATGGTCAAAGCATGGGAGCGTCTCAACTTATTGCTACGCAAATGCCCCAACCATGGCATTGCAAAAAGCCAGATCATACAGGTCTCCTATGATGCACTTGGAATGCTTGACAAAGAAAAGATTGATAGAGAAGCTGGGGGCAGTTTCTTGTTCAAATGTGATGTTGACGGTGCATATGAGTTGATGAGACGTGTGGTTCAGCAAGAAGAGAGCATGGATTACCAGTACAGGCACATGGAACTGGTAAGAGATGAAAAGATGGCTTATAACACTGTTCAGGTGAATGCGGTAGAGGTAGTGCATGAAGCAAATGTTTCAGAGATGCATCAGCAGCAGCCAGTACCACCATTAGAGTTGACCGATATGACAGGGATAATAAAGACGATGGCTCAGCACATGACAGACATGTCCACACAGGTCAGCTCTGTAGCAATTGTACTTCAAGTTGCTCAAGCAGAAATAAAAGATCTAAAGGAACAACTTGAACAAAGGGCACTGGGTAGCATTGTTGACACATCAGAGGGACAGGCTCAAGCCATCACCACTCGAAGTGGTATTGCACTTACAGATCCTCCATATCCGAGTCATGCCAGAGCGGAAGCCTCAAAGGCGAAGGAACATGGAGTCTTCGATTCTGAGAAGACACCTGTCATGATCCCCCAATCAAAGGGCATGATTCACCAGGATGCAGAGAAATCTACCGAGGTACCACTTCCATCTCCTTCTTCTTCATAACTACCATTTCCATTACGTACTAGGAAGAAGAAGGATGATTCTGAGGAATACAAGCGTTTTTTGAATGTCTTCTCTAAACTGCATATCAATATCCCATTGATTGAGGCACTTCAAAAGATGCCTAAGTATGCTCGATTTATTAAAGATGCAGTTCTTGGAAAGAAAGGGGTGGATGAATTTCAGAGAGTAAGCTTAAATGAACAGGTTAGTTCATGTGTTTTGCATGGGTTACCTAAGAAAAAGAAGGATCCAGGTAGATTTTTCATTGAGGCTACATTGGGTGATTCCTACACTGGAAGAGCTCTCTGTGATCTGGGAGCGAGCGTGAATTTGATGCCGTTGTCGGTATTCAAAAAGTTAGGTGTGGGGGAGCCCCCGAAAACCTGGATAACACTCCAATTTGCAGACAAGTCATCCAAGAAAGCATGTGGGATGGTTAAAGATGTGCTAGTGAGGGTCGGAAGTCTGATCATTCCGGCTGATTTTGTTATATTGGATATGCCAGTAGGTGATGTTCCGCTAATTTTGGGTAGGCCATCCCTGGCAACTGGTCGTACTCTCATTGACGTAGAGAATGGAGAACTGATTATGAGGGTACATGATGACATGGAGACTTTTCGGGTCTTCAAACCGTCACCCCAGTGTTCATGGGAGTATCAGCCAGGGGTGCCATTTGCTGTACAAGTGAAGCGCCAAATCCCAGAGTTATCGCAAGGGGATCCACCTGACTACTGGGTAAGAAATAAGCCATCAGCGGTGCACGCACATGAAGCAGTGCTTCAAATCCAACACCGGAAAGCTAAGCTGGAAGCGGCACAATGTGCCAGACCACCCTCGTGAGGTGGCAGAGGTAACTGGGTCGGGCCGTCGACCGTAAATTACAAGCGCTTGTTGGGAGGCAACCCAACATATTTTTATGCTTTAGTGAAGAGAGTGTGTTTTTAAATAATGTCGTGTGCGTTTTTAATACCGTTTTGTTATATGAGGGGTGAGAGAGTGATGATCTTATATTTGAATTGAGTCGTGCAGGCATAAAGGTTGGAGACGCGGTCCGAACTCCCATTCTTGATGCGTGAAAAGAGGAAACACAGAAAAACGAGAAAGCGACATAATGATCACGAAATTTGAGGTCAGGAATTCTGAAGTTTACTCCGGAAAATTTGAAGTCACTATTTCGAAATCAGAACGTGTGTGAAACGAGCTTTCCGACGGTATGTAATATGCGTGCAACGGAGTCCGGAGACGTAATCTAGAAGACAAAAAAAAAAAAAATTGGAGTCAGGGGTGTTCGCACGAACACCCCCTGTGTTCGCACGAACACCAGCCCCCCAAAAACCCACTGCTCAATATTAAGAACAGAAAGATATGCTCTTGTGAACAGGGGCATTATGGGTATTTCTGGGTAAAAGTTGAAGACAAGAGTCGATTGAAGATTAGTTCTTCATCTTCATCGCGTAGAACACCATCCCAGAGCCTCCACTGTCGAATTCAAGCCTACAACTTCAAACTTGGTGAAATCCCAAGCTAATTCATAGGTCTTTCTTGCGTCTCAGAGCAATCAACGCTCCAACGGGGTAGTGTCGGCGTGTTGGGTCTGAACAGCACCGGCAGCGCATCTTCTTCCTCCCCGACGAGTTGTAAGCCGCCACCACCGCGAACCACAACCCTTAGATTCACCGGCGGTTTGAAGGTTGTTTTCAGGCGACCCGGCGAGCTCTTCACGCCGTCTCTCAAGCCGTCTCTCTCCGTCTCTTCCTGACGAGTTTTCAGCCGCCACTCCCGCCCCGAATTCCGGCGATTGGTGGTGGTGTCCCATCGCGCCTCCGGCCACCTGTGAAGCCAGCGACTTCTCTTCTCAACTCCGGCGAACACGCAGTAGAAACTTTCCCCCTCCCCGACAGCTTTCACGCCACAACCACCGAGAACCAACCGTCAATCACCGAAACTTGAACAACCCACAAACCCAGATCCTCCTCCACCGCCTCTCTAACCAATTCGCAGCCACAGAGCAAATCGAGAACCCAACCGAACCTACCTGCGATTGAATTCGGGCCAGCCATCAAGGGTTGGAATCAACTCCTCCCTCTCTGTTCTTCGCTGCTCCAACTGGTTTTCTTGCTTCGATTCTTGCTGCTTCTTATTGGTGATTTGCAGGTAAGAGTGGTGAACATGGTGATTGCTGGGTTCAGGTTGGTGTTTGAACAGGGGATGTTGATTGGAGGTCTGGGTTACTGATTTCGCCATGGTATAGTGGTGGATTGGCCGTGGGTTTTGCAGGTGATTTCAGGTGGATTTCTGGGTTTGGGTCGGTAGTTGGCAGGGCTGTGGTTCGGGGTTTAGGTGATTGAGTCTGTGGTGAAGCTTTGGTGTTTGGTTTAGTTGTTTTTGTATGTTGGTCTAGGTGGTAGCAGTGGTAGTTTTGGTGTATCGAGAAATTGGATGGTTTGATTAGTTTATTTAGGTGAAGGTTATGGAGATTGTATTGGAGTGGTGGTGATGAGGACTAATGTTGGTACTGTGAAGAGGTGGCAGTGGGTTATGGTTATGAAGGTTGTATTGTCCTGGAGAAGCTAAGGTTTTTCTCAAATAAATTTGTCAATTCGTTCTCAACCGAATGGAATTAGAGCAAACCGTTTGCGGGATTATAAAGGCGACAACGAGGAGAAGCCGTTGAGCTAAAAATCTCACATCGCGAAAGTTACTGTAAAATCAGTCAACCATACCGTTCTTGACTGATTTTGTCTATCCAGCCCCGTTAGAATGGAACTCCAAGGCTTCAGGTATCGCTAAACTCTCTCTTTTAATTGAGTTGAGGCACTTGCATATGATTTGTTGGATTGATTGCTAAATTCGTCTGAAATTTGCACTTAATTGGTCAATTTTGTCTACAGAACTTGTCACGTGCATGTAGCAAATATTATCTCTAAATTTGAATTGCTACTTTTCGTGCAATGAAACTGTTGAGAATTAAGGCGCCTGAGTCTGACTGTAGGAAGAAACAGAAAGTAGTTGAGGCATAGGATGACGATGCTCCTGAGTAGATTCACCGCACCTATTAGAATTGTCGAGTCCTCTTAATTGATCTCTAAATTCGTTGAGGACAACGAAGCATTCTAGTGTGGGGGGATTTTTTAGTCTTGACTAGCCAGTCCGTGTATGCATTAACCTGTCACATATAGATTGTTAGTTCGTATTGTGTCGTATAGTGTCGTATTCGTGGTCCGTGTTGTGTTTAGTTATAGTGTCGTATAGTGTTGTATTAGCGGTGTATATATGTGTTAGTCGTTTGATTTTTGCACGTTTATTTAATTGAGTCCACCTACCTGAAATGAGTCATTTTCGAGTCTTCTTTCGCGTCTGGCCCTGCATATAGAGTAAAAAAAAAAAAAAATCCATAAAAATTAAAAATGGAATTTTTAAGAGAAAGGGCAATCAAAATGAGTTGAACTTGGCGAGGGCTTAATGATAGAATTCCCTAGGAGTATGAAGATCCGAAGTGAGGCAGAGACGCGAGAATCTGGGGTAGGAAGACTTATAGAGCCAATGCACACTAGAAATGCAAGTAACTGTCTCTCAGACTTAGATATCCTACTAGTACTACACCGCCGTCATTTAGGTAGTCGTCAACCCTCCTCGTAGTGGCAACGGAACAGTCGTGCGAGTGACTTTTATGGGGACCTCACGTCCCGTCTCACAGCCTAAGTCCACTAGTTACCCTCTTCGATCCATTTACCCCTTTTATTCACAGCTTCTAGCCTAGGAAACCTTTCATTGTGACTTTCATCACTTGTTAGAATGGCCCTTTCCTATGCGTCATGATAGAGGGTGTCGAGTTAGGGAAGTTTGATGAGGGTGTGCTGATTTGATACATTCGTTGTGGATACTCTTACAGGTTTCGTCTTACGAGAGGATGTGAGGGTGAGTTAGAGACGGCAACACACTTCGGTGTGGCGGTGAATCGTGTCCTTACACCACGATCACAGGTGGAGTGCCGTAGTGCGTGACATTCTTTCCGCACGATATGGGGTGGGGTTGATTGATATTATAGGAGGACGTGCTAGTTTTTCATGTTATTCTCTATATCTTAGGTGATGAGGAGGATCGGTTGGAAAGCATGTATCACTTTGACTACCGGATTTTGTGAGTTGGTTAACATCGAGTGTGGGGGTGTCGACGATAATTATTATATCTCCTTGATCTGACACATTCCACCCCCACGTTATCTACATGATATTTTTTATCTCGTCGGGTTCATTCAGTATTACTTGTGCTCCATGTGTTGATTATTTGTGGGAAGTGAGAAAATAAAAAAAATAAAAAAATAAAAAAAAATAATAAAAAGATAGAGATAGAAAAAAATGAAAAAAAAGGAGAGAGAATGAAAGGAAAGAGAAGGAAATAAAGGAGCGTGTTTTGGCAATTGCAAGGAAACCGAGGAAATCAGCTATGATTCTGTCTAACACTCTTTCACATTTGTGGCCGCAAGAACGGCGTTGCACCGGGATTGAGGGAATGAGGGCCGGAGTAGGTGAGATTCGGTTGGGTTCCTTGGATTTCGGTGAGGGAGTGTGAGAAACGGGTTAGGTGAGAATATCATGACGTCTAGGACTATGCTTCTAAATAGCCTATCCCATCCGTCCTAAGCCGTCAACAATTTTAACCCATGGATAAATAGCTCGGATGGTAAGTACTAGGGATATGTCTGATGAGTGTGTGAGTGCAAATTATTAAGTGCTTGTGCTTGTTCTGTCTAACGAAACTGGCCGCAAGTTCTGCCGATCATGGAGGTTGTAGAGTTTCCAAAGGGGATATGAGAGCCTGATGACTTACAAGTTTGCTTATCGAGATTGCCCAATCTCAACCAAAAAAAGAAATACTTTTGTGTGCGTGTGTAATATGTGTTGTGTAGGATCGAGTCGTACCTTGCATTTGCATCATATCGTTGCATTGTTGAGTCGTATTTTGTTATTGAGTCGGCTAGTCAAGATTTGTATGCAACGGTGTTTCGAATAGTATGCAATTGTCTTGGCTCGTATCATGTTGGTGGAATGGAAGTTGGAGTAAGAATGTGGTTGGATTTTGATTTGTTGCTCGGGACGCGCAATAGGTAAGTGTGGGGGTATTTGATAACTCCCTTTTAGGAGTTATTTTTATACTTCCATATTACTTTTAATAGGCTTATTTCACATGATTTATATGTTATATGTGCGTTAATATGTGGAATTGATGACTTACAAGCCTAAGAGTGAAAAGTTGTGTTTCTAGCCTATTTGTGCATGTTTTCTCTCATATTTGCTATGATAATTGCACGGGTTGTTTAGTGTTGTGTATCTCAGGTAAAATAGGTGCAATGGAGCTTATGAGATGCTTGGATATGCTTGGAATGGAGCTAGATGAAGAGGAGAAAAGGAGACGCGCAAACGAAGAAAAGTTGGAAAAGTCACACAGGACCAGCCTGCACTCTTTTCGATGCCCAGGAAAATATACAAAGAATTTTGAAGCAAGGCTTGCGGCATTGGAAAGTAGACATCCGTAGCTTTCCAACGATATATGGTAGGCCCGAAGACGAGTCCGTATGAGGGAGATACAGCCCGCGCAAAATCAGTAAATAATTCTGTCCGGGAATTACAAAGTAGAGGGGCCGAAGTGCAATTTCGGTTAGTTTTCATTAAAAAGCGTGCCCAGCTGGTAAAAAACGGGCAGAGAAGACCTAATAGGGATGGATTCACGTACAGGAGCCATTGGAGAGCACCTAGGAGCTTGGGGATTGCACGGATTCGCCAAAGCTTTGGCGATTTCATCGTTAGATTCTTCTCTTACCCTCTCTTTATCATTCTATGGAGAATACTTGTGATTTTGGCATAATAATGAGTAGCTAATTTCTTTGTTAGGCTCTATGGAGAGCCTAGGGTTATGACTTAGACTTATTTTCCGGATTTTGTTGATTGATTCATGTGTTTGATCCAATTAGTGTTTATTATTCTTCATCGTGTATTGTGAATCCGTAAGCTAAGGCTATTGACACGTGTTAGTGATGAATGGAATGACCATGTTAGATGAAGATGATGAACTAGTTGAATTCATAGCTTTAAGTTACAAACTAATTGATTAGAAATCATGATCTAGGCGTAATTCTTAGCAACAAGGGAGTCGCGAACCGGAGTTGTTAGTGAACTAGGTGGGTGCTCGACAGAGACTTAACCCGGTTACGAATAAGATCATGTTTTTATTCCCGAATCATTGAGACCGATAGGTGAGATGAATAGGAGTAGTCATGTGTGGGTAGATTCGGTTGAATTAGTTAGGTGAGTGAATCGGTGGACCGACAGGACCCGATGAACGAAGTTGACTAGCCAGCTAGAACGTAACGGTAGATGGAGGTGGACCGACAGGACCCAAAGTAAACTGTTACGTAAAATTACATGAGATCGACGGAAGATTGTAAGTGCTATTACCCGGCATAATCAGTTAGTGCGTAATGTGTTTCAATACAAATTCCGGAACTGTCTAAAGACCCTAGGTGATTCATAGATCGCCTAGTTTTCTCCATACTTTGATTAAATTATTTTAATTGAAAAATACAAAAATATTGTCTCTACATTCATTTTATTAAGTCGCTTGTTTGTGGGCGACAACGTTATAAAATCAAACACTTTTTACCGGTTACTTAGGTATCATAAATTTAATTCTTAATTAGCTAATAATCGTCTATTTCCCTTGGGTTCGAGACTCGGAGTCGTAAAATACTCCACTTACTACTTGACCGTGCACTTGCGTATACACGTAAGAAATCGTGTCAGCAGACCCCTACAACCACAACCACGACCACTGTGGCAGCCAAACAGCCCACGGGTACGGGTCCTAATGCTAACCTGCCCGTTCGTCGTATCTCACCGGCCGAAAAAGCTGAACGGCAGCGTCAGGGACTTTGCTTTAATTGTGACAAGAAGTATTTCCGAGGCCACAAATGCACACACCAGTTCCTCTTGTTATGCGTCGATGACGATGGGATCGACGGTTCGCACTTGCCACCCGACGACGGCGATCCAGGGATTATTATCGATAATCTCTCACATCTACACACTCTAGCAGGTAATCCTAACCCACGTTCGCTTAAGTTGACTGGTACAATTGGTGATGTGTGTGTGTGCAGGTCCTCATTGATGGGGGTAGCACGCATAACTTTATACACCCTGCGATGGCCGAGCATTTATCTTTGTTACTTCATCCTGTTCCTCCTTTTAGAGTGTATGTCGGTAACGGGGAGCATTTGCGCTGCACGTATTACTGTCCAAAGACGCCCTTGACCATTCAGGGTACAGTTTTCGAGGTGGACCTCTATGTTTTAGCTATCCACAGTATTGATGCGGTATTGGGTGTTCAGTGGTTGCAGACGTTGGGCGAGATAGCTCATGATTACAGTAAGCTCACGATGAAGTTCATGTGGGAGGAGAAGCAGCTGGTTCTTACAGGGATTGATCATGGTCCACGACAGATTTCGTACAATTCCTTGTCCGCACAACATTTTTCTTCATCGGAGTTTCAGTTCTTTGAGATCCTGGTCGTTCCTTTGCCAGCCGACCCAGTGCCTACCGCAGACTCAGAGGCTTTTCCAGCCGATCTTCCACCGCCAGTGCTTCAGGTTCTGACCCAGCATCAGGCCGTTTTTGCTGTTCCATCCGGGTTACCTCCAGATCGTCAGTGGGATCATCACATTCACTTGCAACCGGGTTCTAAACCGGTTAATGTGCGACCATATCGATATCCTTATTTTCAGAAAACAGAGATTGAACGGCAGGTACGTGAGATGTTGCAACAGGGGGTGATTCAGCCCAGTACTAGTGCTTTCTCTTCTCCGGTCTTATTGGTTCGTTAGAAGGATGGGACATACCGCTTTTGCGTTGATTACCGTGCGCTAAACGCGGTCACAGTTCCGGACCATTTCCCGATTCCCACTACTGATGAGTTATTTGACGAGCTTGGGGCAGCGCGTTTCTTCAGCAAACTGGATCTTCGCTCCGGGTATCACCAGATTCGTATGCACACTGAGGACATTGAGAAGACCGCTTTTCGGACACATGATGGCCACTACGAGTTTCTCGTCATGCCCTTTGGTTTGACAAACGCCCCATCGACTTTCCAGGCTGCGATGAACCAGATTTTTCGACCCTTGTTGCGCTCTTGCATCATCGTCTTCTTTGACGATATATTAGTGTACAGCACGACTTTGGAGCTTCATGCTCAGCATCTTGATCAGGTTCTACGTCTTCTGTCTGACCACTGCTTTTATATTAAACTGTCCAAATGTGCTTTTAGCAGGTCCAGTGTAGAATATTTGGGGCATGTGATTACAGAGGGACAGGTACAGGCGGATTCTCAGAAGATTCACGCCATGGTGGCATGGCCGACACCATCCACTATCACACAGCTGCGGGGATTCCTCGGTTTGACGGGGTGCTATAGGCAGTTTATCCGTGACTACGCCACGATTGCTGCACCGTTGACTGATTTACTGCGGAAGGATGCATTTCAGTGGTCGCCCGAAGCTGAGCAGAGCTTCACCGCTTTGAAGCAGGCCATGACCTCGGCCCCAGTGCTTCGATTACCTGATTTTATGCGTACTTTTGTGTTGGAGACGGATGCCTCTGACAAAGGCGTGGGAGCGGTACTTCTTCAGGACGAACATCCATTAGCTTTTTTCAGCAAGAAGCTGGGTCCGAAACTTCGTGCTGCATCCACTTATCACAAGGAGTTGTATGCTGTGGTTGAGGCTGTTCAGAAGTGGCGGCAATATTTGTTGGGACGTGAGTTCGTCATTCGTAGCGATCAGCGCAGTTTGAAGGAACTCTTGTCACAGGTTATTCAGACACCAGATCAGCAGTTCTACATTCGCAAGCTCATGGGATTTCAGTTTCGTATTGAGTACAAATCTGGGGCCACTAACCGGGTTGCGGATGCACTATCTCGACGGGATTCTGATATTGATTCCTCGGCCTTGTTGCTCTCGGCTCTGCAGCCATTACCATCGATTATGGCCACGATTCGCCATGAGACACAGACACTGCCTGACTTACAGGCACTCTTCGCAGCGGTACAGTCTGAGTCTCGTCCTGCTCATTTCAGTGTGGTTGACGGTGTTTTATATTTCAGAACACGCATCTGCGTGAGCCGTGAATCCTCGGTTCGGTCTCTGCTTCTTCAGGAGTTCCACAGCTCTCCTTCTGCGGGCCATCCAGGGGTTGACCGTACCTATCGTCGTCTTGCTGCCGTATTCTATTGACCAGGTATGCGTGAGGAGGTTCGCCATTTTGTGTCCGCTTGTGTGGTTTGTCAGACTACCAAGTACTCTACTCAGAAACCGGGTGGTCTTCTTCAGCCCCTTCCTATCCCAGAGCGAGTTTGGTCTGAAGCGACGATGGATTTTATTACTGGCCTTCCCACGTCTCAGGGGTCTACGGCTATTATGGTGGTGGTTGATCGCCTCACGAAGTACGTCCATTTTGGTCCCCTGCCTTCGGATTTTGATGCGCCACGCGTGGCTCGGGTCTTTGTGGAGGTTGTGGTAAAATTGCATGGGTTCCCGGAGACGCTCGTTTCAGATCGTGATACAGTGTTTATGAGTTCTTTTTGGAAGGAGTTGCTCAAGTTGAGTGGTACGTCGCTCAAGTTCAGCACAACTTATTACCCACAGACTGATGGGCAATCGGAAGTGATGAATCGCGGGTTGGAGCAGTATCTTCGGGCTTTCACGTCCGAACAGCCACGTCGTTGGGTATCGTTTCTTCCTTGGGCCGAACTTGCGATGAACTGCAATCATCATGAGGGGATTCGTATGACGCCTTTTCGCGCCTTGTATGGACGTGATCCCCCGTCCTTGTTTCCGACATTACCGGTGGCCGGACAGTCGCCATCCGTGGAGGAGTTGGTCCTCGAGCGTCACGAGTTATTGACTGATTTGAAGGTGCACTTGTCTCAGATGCAGCAGCGGATGCGGACTCAGGCGAATAAGCATCGCCGGGATGTCTCGTTTCAGGTGGGTGATTTGGTTCTCCTTCGCTTACGACCTTACTGTCAGCGTTCTTTGGCTCGTCCATTGTCGGCTAAGCTGGCTCGTCGTTTCTACGGCCCTTTTCCTGTGGTGGAGCGCATTGGTCAGGTAGCTTATCGTCTGCGCCTCCCTACTGACTGTCGTATCCATGATGTGTTCCATGTCTCGTTGCTACGTCCTTATGTTGCTACAGGTTCGACCATGCCCGTCGCAACTTTGCCAGATCAGTTTTTCAAAGGTAGGCCGGTGGCTTCTCCAGTTTCGGCTACTCAGGAGCTTACTGTTATGGTCGCTGGCGCACCGCAGCAGCAGTGGTTGGTTTCATGGTCCGATGGTGCCCCTCCTTCTTGGGAACCGGTTACTGAGATTCGTTCGGCTTTTCCTGACTTACAGCTTGAGGACAAGCTGGTTTCCGAGAACGGGGGAGTTGATACGGTAATACAGACCCCTACGGATGAGGACAGTCCTAGTGATGATGATCTTGACACGCCAGACGTTCCCGTTACCAGGCGACCCAAACGCAGTGCGGGTCCACCACTATATCTTAAGGATTATGTTAAACGTTAATTATTTTATGTTTAGTTGCTACGATTAATATTGTGAACGTTGGTAGGTAGCGTGTTGAATTTTATGTTTTGTCCGGGGTTTCTTTACGGTTCTTTACTCGGACTAGGACTAGGTCGAACCGTCAGGGTTAGAGGTATAAAAAGGGGTGTAATTTTCTAAAAGAAATTAATCAGAAAATTACTCTTGCCCTAACTCTGTTCTCTCTCTTCCTCTCTCGTTCTTCCTCCCGTCCCTCTCTTCTCTGGCTTCACATCAATCGGTACCCCAGGGGTATCAGAGAAGCACATCCACAATTATACCTCTTTGGAAACAAATTTTATGATTAGAAACCGTTACTTCATTCCCAGGCTCCGACACGTGATTAGGGACGGTTTTACTACTATATATTTTCGGACTGACAGATGGCTTCGATTGGGTACTCTTCGTAAGCAGTTAGTTGGTCCCCTAATCCGACAGGAGCAACATTCTTCCATCGTTGACTATTTTTCTAATGGACCTTGGCATATTGCAACATTTGGTTCACTCTTTAGGCAGACTTAAAGCAAGAAATATTTAGTACTCTTCCTTTTCTTTTACGATTTGATGTAATAGCTTGGAACTTAAATGACGGAATCTGCTCAACAAAAGAGGGTTACCATTCTTTAACATTGCTTTCATGCGCTAATTATAGATAGATTTGGAAATTAAGAATACATCCTAAGCTTCAAAGCTTTTTTTTTGTGGCAAATGGTTTGTGTACGTCTTCCCTTAACATTAATCTTGGCCCCAACCATAGTCCCCAATGTACCTTCCGCTCTTTGTATCATGAAACTCCATTCCATTTGTTTCGCGAATGCACCGTGATTTTCCCTATTTGGGAGAATTTACTCCCATCAACAAATGTGAAGTTTTGGAATAAGAATTCTTTAAAAGACTGGATCCACTCCCGTCCACGTGATTTTCCCTTATAAAGCCTTTGATTAATTGGCCATTTGTTGTCTCTTTACCTTGTGGGATTGGCTCGAAATAGTAAGTTTTTTCATAACACCATGATTCACCCCCGTACGGTGATCAGTACAATGTTCCACTAATGAGAATAATGATGAAGGATTTGCTTGAATGGCAGGTGTTGGAATCTAGGGGGGGCTTGAATGGACTTAGGCTTGGCGAGGAGTTGGGACCGAAGCGGTGCAAGAAACGAACCAAACGGAGGAGCACGTGACGAAGAGGACAATCTGATGAAGCTAACTGTTCGTGCGAAGAGCACGAGCCTTCATGCGAAGACAATCCTGAAAGCGGGCAATTAGTTGTTTTCTTGTCCGTTAGCTCGATTTTGGTATTTTTTTGGGCACAAGATGTATAGTAGGCCTATATAAAGGCTATAGGTCGTGCTCTACATTGTGTGAGTTGTATTCGTGGTGTTTCTCTATAATAAAAGGGGTTTTCGGGTCATGGAGGTAGCTAGCTCATCGCTAGTGAACCACGTTACATCTTGTGTTATTGTTTCGTCCTTTATCATCGTTCTTGAGCTCTGCACAGATCATAACAAACTGGTATCACAGCTTAGGTTCGGTGTTCCAAGATCAAGGTGGAGCTAAGGGCATCGATTTCACAATTTCGTTAAATTCAAAGCTAGGATTTCACGATCAAGGTGGAGCATGCGTTTGGGGGGCTACGGATCTTGACGAGG
Organism: Linanthus parryae; assembly: GCA_023055425.1. NCBI lineage: Eukaryota > Viridiplantae > Streptophyta > Magnoliopsida > Ericales > Polemoniaceae > Linanthus > Linanthus parryae. The sequence continues at coordinate 4,556,632 of JALGPY010000008.1, read as the reverse complement.
AGTTGCGGAGAAGATGACCGGGGGGATGACCAAGATCTACAAGTTCATGGGGAGAAACAGCTTCAGCTTATGGCAGATCAAGGTACGTGCTTTATTGAAGCAGCAATGCCTGTGGTTGCCATTTACGGAAGATAAAGAGGGGGCTTCTACAATCACCAAGGAGTTCAAAGACAGTGGAGGAAAGAGCGCACTCAACGATCACGTTGTGTTTGGCGGACGACGTGATCACGGAGGTTGCAGATGAAGAGACGACTGAGAAACTATGGAGCAAGTTTGAGCTCAGTCTAATATCGTGAATTTGAGTGAAATCTTTCTCATAGTGTTTTGGCGGACTCATAAAATGCACATGCTTTAAATCAAAGCTGCTCTTAGTTTTCTCAAGAACTTGCTGGATAATGTTCACAGCCGGTTTGTGTTTATAGCGCTTGGATCAGATCGAATATATTAGAGAAGGTTTACAAGCAATGGGCGAAGGTCTCAAATGGGTCAGAAGAGAGGAAAATTTGACAACTGATGAAACTGTAAAGTTAGCAAGGAATGATGGTCATAACAAAATTTGTATAGATAGTGTTCATTTCAATGAGGTAGAGAGTGTAGGGTGGAATATAGTACGTCTGTTTCTTCTCTTTCAACTTAGGCTGACTTTTTTACCCGTAACTGAGTCACTTTGACTCGGTGATTTGGATAGCAAAACGATGCAATTTTGACAATTTTTTTCATAGTATTGTAGAGCAAAGTTTACTCTACCATATCATGCAAACGTTACCAAATTTGTGTACTTTCTTCACATCTTCTTCTCCTCAAGAACACCCAAATAGCCTCTCTTCTCTCTCAACAAACTCCATTCCTGTTTTTGGAGCTTGACCTCCACAAAACTCATTTAAGCTCAACTTTCTTGTCTCCAAATCATGGAAAGCTTGAGTCCAAGCATAGTATGATCATGGACGGGAGTTCTTTCACAATTCTACTCAAGGATTGAAAGCCAAATTCATCCTCTTGCTCACCATCTTCTTCAATCATAGGGTAAAGTTCCTTCTTGACTTGAATCCATACTTGCATGTTTATCTTGATATTTGATTGATGAAATTTGATCTTATATTTCTTCATTTTCATGCTTGATTCTTCAATTCCATGCTTAGATCAAGTGTTTGACTTCTCAATCATATTACCATTCTTCATTTTTATGCCTAAACTTGCATGTTTTCTGAAATGAACTTTCTGGACCAGCTTCAGTATTTTTATTGAAAACCCACTTTTCATAACATTTAGCACCTCCCCTTGGGTGTGTTCAAACTAGACACATAGGGAATGAACTCGATACAAGATGGGCATTTTTGCTATTCTCCAAGTGGTTCCAAAGTTGGTTGTTGCTGTCAGGTTTTTTTCCTGCGCAGCAGTGTTTGTCTATTTTCTAACTTGATTTCTATAATAGCTATGCATGAGATTCTTGATGTTTCTGAAAGTATACACATGTAGGTTTCTTCTCAATTTATTTCTCAATTATATGAAGTGTTTTCATATGAGAAATAAGGGTCTAAAGTCAGAGCATACATTCTGTCCGAATTGAACTTTCTTATTTTTTAGAAAGCATGAGTTCTTGCCTCTCCAAGGGTTGTGTGTGATTTGTTTTTGACATTGAAATCAATATATGTGCATTAGTGACATTTAGGATTATGTGCATGTAGAACATGTATTCGACAGGAGAGTGTGCAACTTATTTATACTTAGTGTGTCATGTGTGACTGTAGACATCTACCTATTAGGAGACGAGTGGTTGTGATTGGAGTGTTAGACCTACTTCCTTGCTTTTGGTTGTGTTTCAGCTCAGTGGTAAGTACATGTGTGACCCTTACGTATCAAAACGTGAGTATGTTCGGGATATTTCAAATGCATATTTTGTTATTTGAAAAGGTATGAGAAGCATGAATTATACTAGAAAGTTGTTTGGATATTTATGAATCCCTTGTAAGAACTCTTGAAAATTACTTGTGACAGATTGGTATAGCGATTTTGGTTATGAGAAAGAGAAGGAAATAAGTCACTTGTATTAGATTTTAGACGTGTACAGAGTTGTATTTATTAGTGGGAAAATGACCTTTTGAGTCCTCACATTCCTGAGCAAAGTTGCTCTAAATATCACTCTAAATCTATAAGTCAACTCTGACCAAATTTTACTTTCTGGAAGCATCTGATTCGACTAACTGTGTAGGTGGGGCAAAATGGTAATTTAAATAAAAGTTGGATTAAGACTAAATAGATGTCGTGGAGCTAACATAATGACTTGCAAGGATATTTGGAGTCTTAAGGAGTGAATTTGATTAAAATTTGACCAAGTCAACTGTAAGGACCTTTCTATAACTGGTTAGCTATATATGAAAGTATTCTTCATTTCCGTGCTTAGATCAAGTGTTTGTGAGACAGGTTAACGGTTGGTACATTAGTAAGTAAGAGCTAATGTTTTCAAAAGTTAAGTATACTTACATATATATATGTACACATATTGCTATGATGTTAACATGTTTTGTGTTACTCAGCATAACCTGACTTTGTTATTTGTATGTGCCGATATCTGGCAGGTGCGAACGGGGAGGTCAGCCAAAGGCCTAGAAGATTGCACTAAGGGATACATAAACTATGGCAGTAAGTTTTATTTAAGTTTTAGTTTCTTTAATTCTGTCTCGTAACAGAATCGTTAGGAATAGACTCCTTTTTGAGCATTCCAGTGCTTAGCGGCTTATTAAACAAACTTTTACGGTTCCACGGCACTGCATGCCTCATAATTCATAACAAAGAAAGTTACCCTGTCCTAGATGCAACCACGAGCTCCCTATTGTTCCAATTCCCGGCATCCTATTTCATAATCTTTGATAAGATGACTTCTGAGACTAAATTATATAATATCGTAAATAAAATGGAAAAACTTGTAGACCTGTCTAATCAAATCTTCATTGAGCCTCAACATGTCCTCCAACGGGGTGAACGCCATCTCCACGTCCAATTGTGTAAACTCAGGTTGTCTATCTGCCCTAAGATCCTCATCGCGGAAACATCTGCACAGAAAGAGAACAAAAACAAAACTTCTGGTAATTAGAAATGTCTTTATTTCTTATAATACCCCCCATTAAATCACTCATCAGACCCTTAGTTTCTTGACAAACTGTCCTTGCAAACAGGACCTCCCCAAAAATAGATTTTATTGGTACTCGTGAGTCAACAAACATAGAGTACACAAAGAACCAAATAGACGTAAATAAACCCACCTTGCTATTTGATAGTATCTATCAATACAGGCGGCCATTATGATTTGCTTGTATGATTGAGGGCTTTGTGGCAAGGCATAAAATGTTCCTGGCTTCAAATTCACATAAAAGCAAGTCACATTAGAGAGTCATGAAGGGATGAACAAAACCTATAGGTGTTCATTTGATTTGTAGAACAGCATCAATTCAAACAGATAAATTCACATTCTATTGCCTAAACTCCTTCACACAAAGTCATTTATCTTACAGTGGCGACATGTATTCGGGTCATTTTATACTTGGTCAAAGGAACGATCTCATTTGATAAACGCTTCAGCCTGTATAAGTCCTACTAAATGCGAGAAAATATGTGGTTTGAACTCAGGGTCACCGCATTTTATAATCCATTTCATTCCTCCTATCGAAGTTCTAAAAGGTAACGGTTACTAACATGGAACATAAAGAGCAATGGGAAGTATTCAGTAACAGTTGGGAGTTGTGTGATTGAAATACCCAAATAAATGTTCCAACAGGAACCAAACAGCAAAAGCAACAAACTGAATGTGAATGGAAGAACTAGCTAGAGCAATATACCTGGACTCTTGAAGGCACCAAATAATCTCGAGCACCTTCTGGAGTAGATTTAGATAATATTGGAGTCTCAATCTACCTTACAGCAACGAAAGGTCAGGATAAAAAAGAAGCATGATTGAAGACCATTGAATAGAAGTAACATTACCTCCACAAAACCATGTGTGTCTTCTAGCCATCTTCGAAGAAGCTTCATCACCTTATGTCGCAAAATTATGGTTTTAATCACCTCTGGCCAGCGTAGATGAAGGTAACGGTGTCTAATGGAAAATATATAATTACGTTACATTTATAGAAATGCAAACCTAAGCCCAAATGTGCATATAGATCATAGACTAGACTATTTGATTATTTGTTATAACGATAATGCTCCAAGGCCAACAGAAAAGCAAGCGTGCATGATATTGAGATTTTAAAACTTAACCAAACTCAGATAGTTCAACAAGAAAGTTATAGACAGTATAATGAGTTCGAATTACGCAACAGGTTTATCAGGAAAAGAAACGGTAGGAAGTTCGATGTGGTTACGGGTGCCGCGACTATGAATGCACTTTTTAAAGTGGGAGAAGTTAGCAAGGCCGTGAGGGTGGTCAATGGGATGCTAGAGACTCGTGCGCCTATAATGTACGAAACAATAATCAACGGCCTTTGCAACTGTGGACAAGTAGATTCTGCAATCAACCTCTCTTCAATGGATAAGTTGATGTTCACGCCAACTGCGTGCACGCTCAACTATTTCATCAAAGGATTCGCCAATTTAGGTAGATGGGCCGACGTCAAAATGATTATACCAGAGATGAGGCGGAGAGGAATCACACCTGATCGCCACACATTTTATGTCTTGATGGATATTCTCGGCCACAAGGAACGACACAGCATTTACGCAATGTTGAAAGATCCCGAAACAGACCACCCCTTTCCCATTAGACCTGTTATTAATAAGTTCCGTCCTCCGCGCGCTATCATTCTAGCGGGTATATGTTTCGAGGATGGAGATCCGCTCGAAGACATACTTGAAGTATGGTCACAAAATGTAAACGTTGGTCTGGTTGCTTATAATACACTAATGAAAAGATACTGTTTGGATGGACGCGTGGGCGAGGCAGCACAAGTCTTCCACTTTTTGGCTACTAGGCGGATTCACCGTAATATCTTGAGCTATAACATTTTAATTAATGGATTCTGCAATAAGAGCAAATTAGACGAGGCGCTGCAGCTATATGGAGAGATACCTCACGAGGGGTTAGTCCCTAACAGGGAGACCTACAATTCATTGTTGAAAGGACTGTTAATAGCGGGTAGATGTAGCGACGCGGAAGGTGTTTTTCTTGACATGGTAAATAGGGGTATAAAGACTGACATGTCGACGTATTCAACACTCTTAAATAGCTTGTGTAGTAATGGAGGCTCCGCAGAAGGCTCATGCAAACCTTGCAAAGACGCTGGTGAAATTTGGTACAAATGGTTGAAACCAGATTTTTGTCTTGAGGAAATTGTCAATGAAGCTGAGAAGCTACTAGTGCTTGATGAATATGACTATTTGACCAATGAAGATGTCTTACTAGCAAATTTCATAGCGGCCATGGGGCGGCGGAAGCACATGGGGCGGCGGAAGCACATGCTGCGGCGGAAGCACATGGGGCGGCGGAAGCACATGGGGCGGCGGAAGTAGTATTGTTCTGTGACTGGGGTTAGTTTCTGAGCTTTTTGTTTAACATATCATGTGCTGAGAATTTCCATATACAGTTTGCAATGTGTGTCTTTTCCAGTTTGCTTATCTGCTCCAGTTTTACTCGTATAATTTATTTTTATTATTTTCTACCGGGTATCAAACTGGTGTTGCTCATATGTCCGGTCAAATAGACCTACTGGATTTGACCTTCATGTGGTTTCATAGGTAAAAAGGATAGCTCCGGTGGGCTATAAGGTTGTTGGTTATCGAGCTTAGGTGATTCTTTAGGGTAAATTACAGTTAACTGATCCACGGTTTGGGCTCGGTTCTCGTAGCTGACGTCTGGTTTCAAAAGTTTCACTTAGGTAGTAGCCTGTGATTTGCTCCGTGTTTCACATTGTGATTTTGTCTGTGTTTCCGTTTAGCAAATAAAATGGCTAATTGCATTTTACCCCATAGCCTCGATTGACGAAGAAGATGAATGTGAAGAACATGAAGAATTCAGTAAACACAAACCATGAACGCCACAATCACAAACCGCCAACACCAATCACTGGCATCGCTTTCACCTGAATAAACCTGCAAATCATACATGAAATAGATCGGATCAAACCCTGAAAATGAATAATCCATCACTGTACACATAAACCATATCCTGGATTCAACCTCAAATCAAAGCGAACCAAAAAAATTAAGTTTTTTCCAGTTGTCAAGTACAGCCTCCAATCTGCAAATACAGGGGAGCAGAATCTCAATATCTTTCCACAAAATGAAAAACTTCCAGACAAAAATTAACAGACCTACACCCGCGTTCTTTTCAGCAATACCTCTGTCAAACCACCAGCTGCAAACAAGCAAAACTCAACCTTTAATAAAATCTGAAGAGTTCTGAACCCCTTATCCAAGCACTAAGCCACCAACCACCTAGAGCTGAAATCCCAAACACAAGAATCGGGAGAAAGAACCAGACAGGATCTGAGTCATCGGATCCATTCATGTGTGTGAACTGAGAGAGTATATATATTATACTGACTGGAATCGACAAGCAATTTTCTTTTAGCCGATTGCTTAATTATTATACTGACTGGCCAACATTGAAAGAGTATATATCAAGCATTTGTTATTAGAAAGACTAGTAATTCTGTCAATAGGGTTGTTCATTGTTGAAATGCCCACAATACATTGCTATATACTTGATTGTTATCAACCTTCTATTACTGCCCCCAATGCGTCTATCTCTATCTACTCCGTCTTTCAGATTAGAAATAGACTTCATGACATGTTGTAGGTCTTCTCATCATAGTAATGTAAAAGCCATGCCATACCTGAGCGCGTTCCTTTTTCCTTGCAAGAATAGCCAGCCTTTGATCAGTTCCTGTATTGATATTATACCAACAGTTCTAATCGCTAAAGACTATGCAAACCAGAGATCTCACAGTAAAGAAAAAGGTATTGAGTAGAATATCAACCCCCATTTGACCAGATACTCTCTAATTGGAATAGAGATTGTGACTGATTTTCGTAGCAGAAGACGAAGTTTACTAGGAAGACGAAGTTTACAAAGTATTACCCCTTGGAAAAGAGAAGCTTAAGTCAACAGAGGGTAAAGAAGACATCAAATTTGGGGAAAGTTGATCAGAATTAGAGAAGCATATGCTGATTTTACAGTAAACATGCCGTTGTTACATGAGAAATTAGATTGCAATTAGATTGCCATTTCATAACCAAGCTGGGGATTGGCTTGCAATTACATTGCCATTTCAGTCTCTGGATTGAGGAGGCAAAAGATCTTTCAACCCTTTATCTTTTGAATTCCTGGTTTGGATGATTTGAAGCTCAGTAGACTGCACAGGCATGCGTGGAATTCATGAATGATATGTGATAGATAAGGAACCTCGAGATCCCATTTTCATCTCAAATTTCTCACCAGAAGGTATTTGCCCTTGAAGATGTTCCTCCAGACATAAGGGGCTGTGGAGTTTTGGCCTGTGGGGTTTTGTTTTACAATGTAAATAACTATATTGCCATTGAAATTTAGTCCATTTCTAACTCATTGCCCTAATTCGTCACTGTATCTATCACATCCCAAATCGACAATCACCCTCCCAATGCAACAACCTTCATGTTAACCACTGCCAAATCGGTAGTCACTCCCCGCGAATCAGACGACCCCAATGATATATTTAAGTTATTCTGACGAAGGAAATGTTTTAAGAATTTAAGAAACTAAATTGTTCATTCTTTTGAAGAACTTAGCAGAGGACAAAATTAGGAATTTTAACCTCACCCTGTAATCTATCATTTAATCAAGTCTATGAAGAAATAAATTTTAACTTAATGAGTAATGAAATATGATTGACTCAGGCATAGTTTTAAAAACCGTATCGGTCATCGAACCGGTGAAGCACTGATTTACTGTTCAACCAGTCAATCCGCACGTTTAATAATATATAATTATGTATTCTTATAAAAATAGAAGTAAAAAATTACCTAGATAATTGATAAACATAATATTAACATCATCGAAGTCTATAAAAATAACATCCTCATCAATAAATTCATACACTCGTGTATACAACTAGATTAGGAATTATACAAAAAAAAATATTTAATAGGATACTATATTTAATAGGATACATAAAAGAACACAAATTATTATTGAGAATGAAGCAACATTCGAACTGAACATGAATCCAAAAATGAAATTTGCTTGATCTTTACAAGTAATACACAATATATTTAAACTTCCAACTTCATACCAACAGCGGCGCTGGCCCAGCGGTAAAGTTAGCATCCACACTTCGTGTGTTCTCGAGTTTTGACTCTGGTCTGCAACATGTAAATGAAAATGAAAATCAACTGGCCGGTTCAATATCAAACCGGTTCACTGGTTTATGCCAAAAGCGTGTTTTTTTACCGGTTTTTCGTATGAGCGGTCTAATAAGAGAACCGGACCGGTCAAGTACGGTTTTCACCGGTTGAACCGGCCAGTCCGGTCTGGTTTTTAAAATTATTACCAGTGCCAGAAATCTCCGATTTCAATGAATTAGTCACTGTCATTGCTAGATTCAAGTTATAACCTACTGCTATTTATCTTATCAAGAGATTGAGAGCTTTGGGTAGTAGTAGTCTTCCTATTGGTCAGTGCACTCTCAATGTTCTGTTGAATTGCTACTGTCGCTTGGATCGCCCTCATTACGGCGTCTCCATCATCGGGAGCTTCTTCAAACTCGGTTATGTCCCGCATCAAACAGCCCTCACTGTCCTCACGAATGGCTTGATTGGGGAAAACAAGATTGCGGAAGCACTTGAATTATGCCACATGTTGACGGGGAAGAGATGCAACATGGGGCACAAAGGGATTCTGAATGCAACGATTCTGAATGCGATTTTTAAAACGGGAGATGTTGCCAAGGCTATAAGGGTGCTAAATAAGATGGATCACGTCCTGGAGCATATCATCGATGACACAATAACGGACGGCCTTTGCAAGTGCGGGCGTGTGGACTCTGCAATGAGCCACTTTACAGTGAACATGTCTATACCGGATGTGGCGGACACTTTCAACAATTTGATTCAGGGCTTTGCCAATTTAGGCCGATGGTATGATGTCAGAAGAGTGTTGAGAAAGATGGTGCTGAAGAAAGTCAATCCTGATTCCTATACATTTTGTGTATTAATGGATGCATTGGGAGGAAGTAAGAGTGCAGCAGACGACATTTCTGAAACGTTAACAAGTCTCTTAACAGTCCCCTGTCCCAACATTGTTAGTTTCTTTCCTGAAGGTAGTGTTGTGGTGGATCAGCAGTACAAGAAAGGTTATCCGGTGAAGTCCATACTTGAAATAATGTCCGATGTGAAAGGAATAAATGATTCCTGAAATAACTTCAACAAATAAACTGAATCAAACCCAGAAAAGGGAAGAACAAAAGAGAGAATTTCATTGAAGATTTTGGCAGAGCTTCGCTGCCATGACAGAGAGAATTACACAGAAAACCTAGAGCCGCAAGAGGGCTTATAAGGAAGAATTCAAACGGTCTTATTGAGGACCGTTGGCTGAAATGATAAGATCTCAGCCGTAGGACATTTAGAAAGAATTACAAGACCTCCTATGAAGTTTAACAATATTGTAGAGTTGCCCAGCATTGTTGAGATAGAGTTTAAACAACTCTTTATTAATGAGAAACAGACCTCTCAAGATAGGATAAATTGTAGAAAGCACCATAACTTGAGGAAACTGCACAAAATTCTTCTTTCTTCTATTCTTTGACCACCAATATTTGAGCAGCTTCAGCATTGACCTTTGACTTCTTCTCCAATCTTTGACTTGTCTGCATTGACTTCATCTCCATTATTTGACTTTCACTTTGACAGCATCTTTGATATTGGCTAATAGTCGCTTACAATTCACTAATGAAAATGTATTGTTTGGACAGACAAATGGAAAGGGCAGTAAAAGTCTTTAACTGTTTGAGGAATAGTGGCCTTTTTCGCCCTAACATCTCCAGCTACAACATTTTAATCAATGGGTACCGTAGTCGGATGGAACTAGATGAGGCGTTGAAGCTATATCGAGAAATACCTCAGGAGGTGTTGGGGAATCCGGGCTCAAAAACACGACTAAATCAACAAAGCCGTAGCGGAAGCAAGTAACCCAAAGAATCAAACTTTCCCCAAATTCGTGCAACTAAACGGAGAGCACCACAATTGCAAATTGAAGACAATAAGCTAAAAACGAGACAAAACCAATTTTAACGTGGAAAACCCGAAATCGGGAAAAACCACGGAGCCTCTCTCGACTCAAAGCTTCCACTATAATCAACAATAGTAGGATCACCACTCATACATCTCTAGCAAGCTAGAGGATCATCCAAGCAACAAGAAAGCTAATTTCTTTGCTTACAAATACATCTAGATAATAAAATCTAGGCTAAACTAGAGGAGGCACTTAGAAAGCTCTAAATCAAAATCCAACCGGTAGATAGTTGACTTACCTACCCAGGAGCAAGCTCCTAAAATTTCAGCTCAATCCGAGAAGAAATCACCGTTGGATTTTTCCGGCAATGCCGCTGGTCGGAGCTTCAAAAACCCAGCAACCCTCTGCCTTTTCTTTCTGCCGAAGCTTTCTACTCCACACAGTGATGACCAGCACACATCACCAAATAGTGAGACACTCTCATCCACTCACAATGCACACACATGCACCTATATCATCATGCCATGTGGACATCATAAGCACCAAGGGAATTCAATCCCAATTCACACGCAACAAGCTGCTGGAGACACCTTTTTTTTTCCTTTTCTTTTTGTTTTATTTTAATTACTCTACTAGGAGCAATTATCCAGTGTGTCTCACCCACAATGAGGTGGACTACACCAACAATCTCCCCCTCCACCTCATGTGGAGGACTCCATACCCGCGAGGCTTCTACACACTTCAAGCTTCGCGACCGGTACAGACTTCGTCATCATATCAGCACCATTGTCGTCGGTATGAATCTTGACAAGTTCAACCGACTTTCCATCCAACACATCCCGTATCCAATGATACCTCACATCGATGTGCTTGGATCTCGAGTGAAAACTCGAGTTCTTGCTGAGATGGATCGCACTCTGACTGTCACAGTACAGAGTATACTTCTCTTGCTTCAAACCTAGCTGTTGTAACAGCTTCTTCATCCAAAGCAACTCCTTGCAACCTTCAGTAGCTGCAATAAACTCAGCCTCAGTAGTAGACAATGCAACGCATTTCTGCAACCTAGACTGCCAAGACACTACTCCCCCTGCAAAAGTGTTCAGATACCCAGACGTAGACTTCCTCGAATCGATATCTCCAGCCATGTCAGCATCCGTGAAACTAACAAGAGTAGGATCACCATTTCCAAAGCAAATACACAACTGAGAAGTACCCCTGAGATACCTGAATATTCACTTAACCGCAGACCAATGCTCTCTACCAGGATTGGAGAGAAACCGGCTGACAACGCCAACCGCATGAGCTATGTCCGGCCTCGTACACACCATGGCGTACATCAAACTACCCACTGCTGAAGCATACGGAACCGACATCATGTCTTCCTTCTCTGCCTCTGTCTTGGGACTCTGCTTTGAGCTCAACTTGAAGTGACCTGCAAGAGGTGTACTAACTGGCTTCGCCTGATCCATATTGAACCTCTTCAGGACCTTCTCAATGTAGGACTCCTGAGATAACCAAAGCCTCTTGGATTTCCGGTCTCGCGAAATTCTCATACCCAGAATTTGCTCCGCGGACCCCAAATCCTTCATAGCAAAGGATTTGCCCAACTCTTTCTTCAATCTTGCAATCTTGCTGGCATCACGACCAACGATCAACATGTCATCGACATACAGAAGAAGAATGATCGAATCACCGTCAGAGAAATTCTTCACAAACACACAATGATCTGAAGTTGTCTTCTTGTATCCATGCTCCCCCATGAATGAGTCAAACTTCCTGTGCCACTGCCTTGGTGCCTGCTTCAAGCCATACAGACTCTTCTTCAGCTTGCACACCAGATTCTCCTTTCCCTGAACTCTGAAACCCTCCGGCTGTTCCATGTAGATCTCCTCCTCCAAATCACCATGAAGGAACGCAGTCTTGACATCAAGCTGCTCAATCTCCCAGTCTCTGCTGGCAGCTATACCTAGAACAACCCGGATAGACGACATCTTCACCACCGGTGAGAATATCTCCTTGTAGTCTACTCCTTTCTTCTGCCTGAACCCTTTCACAACCAATCTAGCTTTATACCTTGGTTCTGAGTTCTCGGACTTCAACCTGTAGACCCATCTGTTCTTGAGTGCTCTCTTACCCTTAGGCAACTCCACCAACTCGTAGGTGTTGTTCTCATGTAAGGACCGCATCTCAGATTCCATGGCTTTCAGCAATTTCTCTTTCTTGTCAACTGTCATGGCCTCATCATAGCTCTCTGGCTCCCCCTCATCCGTGAGTGTCACATACTCCGACGGAGAATACTTCCGATAGGGTTGCCGATCTCTGCTAGATCTCCTCAACTCTGTAACAGCTGGAGCTGGTGGCTCTAGAGGTACCTCCTCATCCTGTGCATCTGCCTGATCATCAACTAGAGGTGGATCAACATCACCTGCATCACCCTGATCATCCTGCACTATCTCATCACCATGCTCTGCTGGAGTAGGAACTGGACTCGTGTCCACCAAATCATCACCATCAGCCTGAGGCTTATCACATCTATCAATGTCCTCAATAGTCTGATCTTCGAGAAATACCACATCTCGGCTCCTGACAATCTTCTTGGTAACTGGATCCCATAACCGGTATCCAAACTCTTCATGGCCATAACCCAGAAAGATACACTGCTTGGATTTGTCGTCAAGCTTTGATCTTTCATCTTTCGGGACATGTACAAATGCCCGACACCCGAACACTCTCAAGTGATCGTAAGACACATCTCTACCTGTCCAAACTCTGTCAGGTATATCTGTCTCCAAAGGAACTGAAGGAGAGAGATTGATCAAATCCACAGCAGTTCTCATCGCCTCACCCCAAAAGGTTCTTGGCAGCTTTGCCTGTGACAACATACATTTGATCTTCTCAATCATGGTCCTGTTCATCCTTTCTGCTACACCATTATGCTGTGGGGTCTTGGGAGGTGTCCTCTGATGCTTTATCCCATGGTTCCTGCAATACCAGTGAAAGGAACCCTTGTACTCACCGCCATTGTCAGTCCTGATGCACTTCAATGGCTTTCCAGTTTCCCTCTCAACACTAGCATGAAACTCCTTAAACACATCAGCCACTTGGTCCTTACTCCGAAGAGTGTATGCCCACACTTTCCTTGAATGATCATCAATGAAAGTGACAAAGTATCTCGCACCACCAAGTGTTCTTGTCTTCATGGGACCACAGACATCAGAATGTACCAGTTCTAGAATAGCAGACTTTCTAGAACCATAAGAATGCTGAAAACTCAACCTGTGTTGCTTTCCAGCCAAACAATGAGTACAATGCTTCAAAGGATTACCTTTAATACCAGGGAGCTGCTCTCGCTTGGTTAGGACATCAAGTCCTTTCTGACTCATGTGACCCAGTCTCTTGTGCCACAACTCTGTAGAGGAATCATCAACTGCATTTACCACTGGACTGGTAAGCTTTGCATGCATCACATACAGTGAACACTCCTTCATTCCTCTAGCAACAACCAACGAGCCCCGAGTAAGTCTCCATTTCCCATCACCGAAATGATTGCTATACCCGTCTTCATCAAGCTTCCCTGCAGAAATCAAATTCAGCCGAATATCTGGAACATGTCTGACATCCCTGAGAACAAGCTTGCTTCCAGTGTTAGCCTCCAAGAAAACATCACCCATGCCAATGATCTTTGACACACCGTCATTCCCCATCTTCACAACACCATAGTCACCTGGTCTGTAAGATGAGAAGAACTCCCTCTTGGAGGTAACATGAATGGATGCCCCGCTATCAATAACCCAGCTGCTGCTCTGACAAGCTATACTGACAACATTCTCCTCACAGACAATGAGAGTATCATCCTTAGTCGTCGTAGCAACTGTCTTCTCATTCTTGTTGTCTGACCCATTCTGTCCCTTGTTCTTCAGCTTCCTGCACTCTTTCTTGAAATGCCCCATACCCCCACAATGGTAGCATTTCACACTTTTCTTCCAATCACTCGACTGGCCTCTCGAGTTGTTCCTGTTTTTCTTAGGACCCCTGCTGTGACTTCTCCCTCTATCCTGTTTCTTTTCTGAAATCAGTGCCTCAGCCTCCGAGTTCATGCCTGACTCGGACCGTCTAGCTTCTTCATTCAACAAGCTATCCTTGACCATGTCATTAGTCAACTTTCCATCTGGAGCTGAATTGCTAAGAGCCACTGTCAAAGTTTCCCAACTGTCCGGCAAGCTACTGAGAAGAAACAATGCCTGAATCTCATCATCAAATACAATCCGCATCGCCGTCAGCTGATTCATGAGCTCCTGAAACCTGCTCATATGCTCAGACACACTCTGGCCATCCCTGTACCTCAAATTCACAAGCCGCTTCATGAGGTGCATCTTGTTCTGAGCCGTCTGTCTCTCATACAAAGACTCTAGCTTTTTCCACAAAACATCCGCTCTTGTCTCTTTGGCGACGTTGTGAAAAACGCTTTGGTCAATCCACTGTCTGATAGTGGCCACAGTCTTCCTATGCAATGTGTCCCATGCTTTGTCAGTCATAGTGGCCGGCTTCGAAGCATCACCTTCGACAGGATCATACAAATCTTTACAGAATAGCAAATCCTCCATCCTTGGCTTCCAAATTGAATAATTTGACGAAGTCAATTTTATCATCGTGCCACCAACACTATGCTCATCCATTTTAGTCAACGCTACAACCGAGCCAACAACAATCAACCGGGCTCTGATACCACTTGTTGGGGAATCCGGGCTCAAAAACACGACTAAATCAACAAAGCCGTAGCGGAAGCAAGTAACCCAAAGAATCAAACTTTCCCCAAATTCGTGCAACTAAACGGAGAGCACCACAATTGCAAATTGAAGACAATAAGCTAAAAACGAGACAAAACCAATTTTAACGTGGAAAACCCGAAATCGGGAAAAACCACGGAGCCTCTCTCGACTCAAAGCTTCCACTATAATCAACAATAGTAGGATCACCACTCATACATCTCTAGCAAGCTAGAGGATCATCCAAGCAACAAGAAAGCTAATTTCTTTGCTTACAAATACATCTAGATAATAAAATCTAGGCTAAACTAGAGGAGGCACTTAGAAAGCTCTAAATCAAAATCCAACCGGTAGATAGTTGACTTACCTACCCAGGAGCAAGCTCCTAAAATTTCAGCTCAATCCGAGAAGAAATCACCGTTGGATTTTTCCGGCAATGCCGCTGGTCGGAGCTTCAAAAACCCAGCAACCCTCTGCCTTTTCTTTCTGCCGAAGCTTTCTACTCCACACAGTGATGACCAGCACACATCACCAAATAGTGAGACACTCTCATCCACTCACAATGCACACACATGCACCTATATCATCATGCCATGTGGACATCATAAGCACTAAGGGAATTCAATCCCAATTCACACGCAACAAGCTGCTGGAGACACCTTTTTTTTTCCTTTTCTTTTTGTTTTATTTTAATTACTCTACTAGGAGCAATTATCCAGTGTGTCTCACCCACAATGAGGTGGACTACACCAACAGGAGGGCTTACGGCCTAACATGGAAACCTACAATTCACTGTTGAAAGGGCTGTTAATAGCTGGTAGATGTGTCGACGCACAACTCATTTTTCATGAAATGATAAATAAGGGTACAAAGACGGATATGTTCACGTATTCGACTCTATTAAATAGCTTAAGTAACAGAGGCTCTGCAGAAGGTACATGTGAAGATGCTGGTCAGCTTTGGTACAAATGTTTGAAACCAGATTTTTGTCACGAGAAACTAGTCAATCAAGCCGAGAAGCTACTTCTAGGGGTGCTTGATGAAAATCCTGATGAAGATATCTTAATAGCTAAAATTTTCATAAACATGCGACAGAAGTAGTAGTATTGCGCTCTCTGTGGCTAGTCCACTGAGGAGGGTTTCTGATTCTTCCAAGTATGTTCTATTCCTTACAGTCACGTTGTTATGTAGATTAGATATGACCGTCAAATGATGTCATGGTTTAATGAATCCTCAAACCCTCTTGATCTTATGCAGCTTCGGAGGTGTCAGGGACTTAGGAAACACGGTCACTTTGATCCGCAACACAACCAGAAAACGGTGTAAGCTGCCATTTGACTTTACTTGCTACTGTAGAACAGTGAGATCCCTGTGTCACTCTCTCTGAATTTCGCGTCCAGTCAACAAACTCGAGGCATCATCATCGACCACTATGAAGAACTAATTATTTGTCCATTAGTATCTATAGTACTCTTGTCCTATTCATCCCATTATATATTTTTTTTAGAATGAACATTTTAAGTGTGTTGCTCTTCATATGAGCATCTGAAGAGAAACACACTCCGTGTGTGATCGAATTGAATGAATGAATTGTGTATTATTATTTTGCAATTAGGTTAGGAAATTATCAACTCAAAACGACGTAGTTAGGGCCAAAACAAGCAAACACGTGCCTCTGCCTTCAGCAGATCCCACGATTTGCTTTTTCTGGTCGTGCGATCCGAGTGTTTTGCCCGTGAGAAAATTTGCCAGCAGATCGCACAATCTGTTTTTCTGGTCGTGCGATCTGACACACAGATCACACGATCTGCAACTCTGATCGTGAACATAGTGAGTTTTCTTCCACTTTTGCTCCGAATTTTGGCTAAGTATGGTGAGAGGGGGGGGGGGGGGTTAAAGTGTCATTAGACAATTGCCTCCCCTCTCCATGTCTTTATACCATTTTCTTCTTCGTTTAGCTCCCAAATAATCTCCAACGCCCGTTTCTCCTCTCCGCTTCATCTCCTAAGCTCCGTTTCCTGTCAAAATAACACGAAACACAACCCGTGCGATCAAACGTGATAAAATACATAAAATCATTCGAAAAACACTAGGCTTAACAAACTAACGCCTAGAGCTAAACTTCTACGTTTTCTCTCTATTTGTATTGTAAAACAAAGATTATCAACCAGGAAAGCACGCAAAACGATATAAAATGTGCAAGAAATATAAATATAATAGAGAGTTATCAAAAACTCGGGCTGACAGACTCGTAGTTAAGGAAACCAATAGCCCGTCTTTAGGTTGCCCCAATGTTGGACCTTAAGACAAATTCCCCAAAGCTGGCCTTTCGGGTTGTTTTGTACCTGGACGCTGATCTTAACTATGGGCTTGGGGCAATGAAAAAACACTATCCTAACTATGGACTGGGCTAACTATGGATTGGGCTGGATCTAGGAACACTATTTGGAGCGGTCCTTCGTTATTGTACACATAATGTAAATGAAGAGTTAAACCAATTTTAATGATATTTGGCATACAAACAGATCAATGGTACACATGAACTTCAAGAGCACTGTACATGAAGAATTCTTAACCCAGCTCAGAGCGAAATCATAAAGCATGTCAATTTTCTACTGTGTGAAGTAGAGGGCAACCGCCATTGTAAAGCCAAACTACCACCAGAATTTTCTAAGACACTCCATATTCTTAAGGTAAAACCATAACAGGAGAGTAATAGCAAACTCTAAAGCATGTGCATTCTTTTGCAGTACACGTGAAGGTTAATTTCACTTGTATATCATGAGGTAATGGAGAATGCCAAAGAAGTCCCCACAGTAACTTTCGTACACTATAAATCTACACTACAATTGATGCCCTCAAAGTCATATAAGCTCAGGAACTCGCAATACCAGTTCAATAATGAGATATAATCTATTACGTGACAGAAAGAGCTCGACTTCTCTACTCGGTAGACCTTTCAACATGGCTCCAGTTCAGACGTAGATTAAAAAACCGCAAAACGAACGAAAATGTAGTTATGTGACGATTAAATCTCGCTTTTAATCCATCAACAGTGTTTTTGTTGTTGAAGTCTGGAAAAAGCAAAGTTTCCATAGTTTAAACAACATAAATACACAGATCAGTGAGCATAGTGAGAGTCTCGGTAACACACCATCATGGCAGACATTGATAATGCCTAGGGTTTCGTTAGTCCACCGTCCGCTCCATCCAAAAAAGGGTGCCCATTGTCTTTGTTCAAATATCATGGTAGTGAGATGTATTTAATTCAATTGTCAGGGGTGGTAACTGTCTCTTAACCTTTAAAATAGAAAAAATGGGTAAAATGCACTATCATCCCATCAGGTTTGACATAACGACACTTTCACCCCTTCTAGCTTGGATAACGACATTTTCACTCCTTTAGTGTGCAAAAACTCAGGACACTTACAGCCCTGATTTTGTCATTCCACACAAAAAAAAGAAGACATGTTTCCCACAGACTACTATCACTGACCAACCGCAACCCCAAGTGAACAATGTTTCTGTTCTGGAGTGTAGGTGTCCAGAGATGTGGCACGCTAAAGAGGTGAAAGTGTCATTTCACAAACTAGAAGGGGTAAAAGTATATTTTCATCAAAGTTGAGGGGTGAAAGTCTGATAAAATCATCAAAATTAACATGACCTTCCTTTTCTTCTTAGACGACAACTGAATGCTAGCGTATATATTAAAGTCCATAAACGGTGGGTTTCCAAGTCCTTTTGTCTTATTGGTGCGAGTGTAGGATATAGATTTTTTTAGAATATGGTTCTTTAACATTTCCACGCGTTCTAAGAAAACGATTTGCAGGTGCTATATCAATTATCTCCATTTTCAGGCCGCTTATTGTTAAAAATCTGGAAAACGGGTTGTACATGATCACAATAGCGCTATATCACAACGATAAACTTCAGCACTCGCAACAAACATAACAGTTACTACAATGATCTCTCCAAAGGCACAAAGCATCATAATACCTTCTAAGTTCATTTACCCGCCATCAACTCCTCGTAGACAGCTTTGTAGTGTTTCAGCAACCTGTCATAAGGTGGAATACATTCTTTGAAAATGGTTGTTTCAACAGCATCGTCGAACCACTTAATTAGCACATGCATCTCCTCTTCATCAACCAGTTTGATACCCACAACTTCTTTAATCAGCCGCACCCATATTCCCATCCATCCAGCCGCTACGTCCATGAATCGAACCGTCTCGCCTCCAAAGAAACGCCGCCCCTCCAGGCCACTCTCAAGTATTTTGAGACTTTCCCGGGCATCTGCAGCTGATTTCTTTTGCTCCTCGCCTTGCTTGATAAATGTATGAACAATTGCTCGGACACACTGAAAAAGATAAAACAGTTTTTTGTAATAACAATATTAACCAATGACTCAATCATGTTCACCCCCGACTCCCTGAGCACTCGGTAGGGGGGTTCTGAAGTACTAGGACACTGGGACAAGACATTTTTTTTATGTATCTTTTGATACAGGATTTTAACTAGTTTAATAAAGAGTCATTGGGGCAGTTTGGAGGGAACTGAAGGGCCCATCTGGTACACTTCATACAAGGCACCCTAACTCTGGTAGAACTATGAATAGTGATTTTAAGAGGATTTTAGTCTTGAATGAGGTGGTGCCTAGACAGGGACACTGGTGAACATGCTCTAAATATAGTGTTGGCTAGGACATAACTAGTGGACGAAGTTTACTATCAATTTTTTTCCACCATTGATCGTGAGAAGATCTAACGACTGTAATTTTGTCACCAAAACATAGTTGAACAGTAAAACGGGGGGGGGGGGGGGGGGGGGGAGGGCTATTAGAATATATAGATTTCATCGGTCTCTTACCTTTTCATCGACAAATTTAGCCCAAAAACGAGCCTTGGACCTCTCGTAGGGGTCCTGCGGGAGGAGGGGGTTGCCCTTCCAATTCTCGTCTATGTATTCGAGTATGACCAATGATTCAGCCAGTGGCTTGCCGCCGTGGACGAAGACCGGGACCTTTTTGTGGACAGAGTTTTACTGTAACAACAAAGGACTCTTGTTGGGAAGATCCTCTTCGATGTATTCATACTCATTGATTCCTTTAAGTTTCAGAGCCAACTTCACTCTCCACACAAATGCGCTCGTCCAGAAACCTAGCAATGTCACTCCTTCTACAGCCATAATGAAAGAAAGATGCAAATAAGGCAAGAAACACAGAGAGAGATATAGGCAAACAAAAGAGACTGTCAAAATATAATACCAAAGTTGATTCTCAACAAAAAAAAAAAAAAAAAAAAAAAAAAAATTCCAACAGTTTGACTATAGATATTTGAATGAGATGTTAATTAATGGTTTCTTAACAAGACCCGAGTGAAATTTCGCATGCAGGGACGAACATGTTCTATGGTAGTTAGGTAGGAAAAATAAACTAGTAACTGGTCTCTGGAGTAAAATGTTACTATGGAGAAACAAACAAAGTCTAAGATAATCACATCATGCATACAAAAAACACTGTACATACATAAGTGTAACAAAGACTTATTATTATATACATCTAAAACTAGGGATGCAAGTTCAAACCGGAAAAACCGCAATCCGAGCCGAACCGGGCGGTTTGGTTCGGTTCGGCTCGGTTTGGAGGCTATTACGGTCCGGTTCAGGTTTGCGAAAATTCCAAACCGAAGAATACGGTTCGGTTTAGGTTTGCAAAAATCTCAAACCGTGTAAACTGAACCGATCGTTTATGTAGCATATAAGGCTATTCAACTGCCACAATTGAAAACTTCAACACATATATCATATACAGTATGTAGTGGAACTGATACAACGTTTGCTATTTATTTTAAAATTGCTTGAAATTAAAATTTTAGTAAATATTTAATTGTTGAATGAATTATTACTAAATTTCAAATGAAATAATATATTTCTAGAAACCACGGTTTAAAACCGAACCAAACCGGTCATTAACGGTTCTGTTCGGTTCGGTTTGGATCCACGAACGGTTCGGATTAGGTTTGGATTTTGTCCAATCCGTTACATGCGGTTCGGTTTGGATGGGTGCCAAAACCGGACCGAACCGGACCGTTTTCATCCCTATCTAAAACTATATAATCTTATTTATAGATATATAACTTGAACCAAACGAATACAATTAGTATGCAAGGAGTTTAAGGGAAAAGAAAAATAAGAGGGTATGATTGAACATTCACAGAAGAGCATAGAAAAGATCTGGTGGGCTTAGGAGAAGAAGCAAATGTAGCATTTCATGTCAAATTTATGACATTCTCTGGCATTGAAGTACAAGAAAGAACAAAAACAATGAAGGGGAACATGGAAGAGGATGATATAGAAACAAGTGGAAGAAAATTAATATTAGAGCATCTCCAATGGAGTAACAAACATGTAATATGCAAACATGTAATTATTAGAGTAAAAGAGAGATTGTAAAATTGTTTAAGTGTGAGATGGGGTTTTTGTGTAATTTCCGTAACTTGTGTTGCCTTGTACTATTTGGTGTAACAGTCACTTACCATAGTTAGGTAAGTGACCATGGTTAGGCTGTGAGTATATAATCTCACTAATCAGTGTTTTAGGGTTATGGCCGATTGGCTTCTATCAGATATGAATTTCTCTCTTCATCTTCATTTTCTCCGTTTGATTCTTGCCAAACCCTAGCGGGTTCTTTCATGGTATCAGAGCCTGGTTGCTCTGATGCTACCTACTCCGATTGATACCCAAATCACTCACTCATCAACATCTCTCACCATGAGTAACCCAGCTTCTTCAAGGAATCAAAACCCCCTTTATCTCCTCTCCAGTATCAATAATCTCATGCCCTTCAAGTTGGATAATACCAACTTTGTTATCTGGAAACACCATATTTCTTCGATTTTTCGGACTCAGTCTCTGTTTGGCTACCTCGACGGTTCGATTCCATGTCCTCCTCAATACCTGACGGCCGATGATGGTTCAGTTTCTCAGGCGATAAACCCAGCCTTCTCTGCATGGCAAGTCCAAGATCAAGCGATCTTGACTCTTCTCAACGCAACTCTGACTCAGGAAGCCCTAACTCTGGTTATTGGCCGTTCGACTTCTCGAGAGGTATGGTTAGCCCTAGAACGCAAGTATGCCTCTTTGACTCGCTCTAATATTCTGCAACTGAAGAAAGAATTGTAAACCCTAAAGAAAAAAGGGTGATTCTATTGATGTCTATATTCAGAAACTCAAATCTCTTAGAGACAAACTTCATGCTGCTCTTGTTATAATTGATGATGAAGATATGCTCCTGTTCACCTTGAATGGTCTGCCACCTGAATATAATTCTTTTCGTACTACTCTCAGCATAACCCTTGGTTAGGGATCTATGTCTCTTGAGGAATTACATGTTCTTCTTAAAACTCAAGAGCAAATGTTTGAGGCTCAGATAAGTGCTGGAAATTATATGAATACTACTGCCTTTACTGCGTCTTTGTCACCTGTGTCTAGTGGTCAGACAGGTCAAAACCCTAGTTCCAATTATAGTAACTCTAGGGGTGGCTATAGAGGAGGAACCAATAGAGGTGGCAGAAATGGAGGAAGAGGTGGTGGACAGTCTAGAGGTAGAGGCTATCAAGGCTATAACAATTCAGGGAGAAATCAAGGTGGGTATAGAGGAGGTAATAATAGAAATGGAAATGGTGGTAGAGGAAGATCCAATGGGTCTAACAATGCTTCTGTAACCTGCCAAATATGTGGTTATGACTATCATAGTGCTCTTGATTGCTGACACAGAATGGACCATGCCTATCAGGGCAAGACTCCACCTGAGAGTTTAACAGCAATGTCTACTGTTACAAACCAATCTCACTACTCTCACCCATCCTGGCTTACTGATACTGGTGCTACTAATCACATGACCTCAGACCTGAGTCATCTCTCCTTGGTGGAACCTTATAATGGTTATGATCAAGCCTCTGTTGGGAGTGGTCAAACTCTTCCCATAAATCACTCTGGTACTGCTTATATCACAACCTCTTCTCATGTGTTTAAACTTTCTAATACTCTTCATGTTCCTTCAATAGCAACAAATCTCCTGTCTGTCCATAAAATGTGTCTTGAACATAATTGTCAATTTGTGTTTAATGCTGATTCCTTTTATATTCAGGACAATGCAACAAGAACAATTCTCTATCAAGGCAAGAGTGAAAATGGATTATATCCAATTCACTCCACTCCAAGAAATGTTTTTCTTTCTAAGTTGTTTTCTGAAAATGTCAATCATAGTTCTAATTTATGTAAGAAAGTGAGTAACTCTTTGTGGCACTCCAGATTGGGACATCCCTCTGATGAAGTTTTGAAGCAAGTTAATGTTAATTAAGACCTTAAATCCTGCTCTTCTATTATGTGTGAATCTTGCTTGAAAGGGAAAAGTACAAAATTGTCCTTTTCTGATGCTACTCATCATACTACTCAACCTCTGCATTTACTTCATAGTGACATGTGGGGTCCTGCATCTGTTAAGTCTTACCATGGATACAGATATTATGTTCTCTTTGTGGATGATTACTCTAGATTTAGCTGGATCTTTCCTCTTGTTAACAAATCTGATCTCTACAATGTCTTTCCTATCTTCAAGAATCAGATTGATAAGTTGCTAAATTGTTCTATTAGAATATTAAGAAGTGATGGTGGTGGTGAATATATGTCATATGTTTTTCAACAACTTTTATCTACCAATGGCATTACAGAAAAAAAATCATGTCCTTATACACCTCAACAAAATGGTCTAGCTGAAAGAAAACATATACACATTGTTGAGACTGCTGTCACTCTCATGCTTCAAGCTTGTCTTCCAAAATACTTTTGGTATCATGCATTTCAAGCTGCTGTTTTTCTTATTAACAGGATGCCAACCAAAGTGTTGAAGTTTAAATCTTCTTTTGAAGTATTGTTTGGATATAAACCTGATTACACTTGGCTCAAAGTCTTTGGTTGTGCTTGCTATCCATATTTGAGACACTATAACACTTCCAAACTTGATATCAAAACTACTAAGTGTGTGTTCTCAGGTTATGAATCAAATTACAAGGGCTACATTTGCTTTGATCCAAACACCAAAAATTTCATATTAGCAGACATGTGGTGTTTGATGAATCTATGTTTCCTCTTTGCACTATCTCCCATGACTCTTCAGATACTACTGCAACTTGTGATCACTCACATTGTTCTTCTGTCTTTCCTGTTTCAGGACAAGACACTTATGATACCACCATAAATGCTGGTATCCCCTGTCCCAATGCTCCTGCATTTAATGATCCTGCTGGTGTGATGGATGTTCCAGAGACCACCACTGAGATGCATCCTGCTGATCTTGACACCTCAACAACAGATACTGCTGACATGGAGTCTATCTGTCCAGGTAGGGCACCAGTGGTGGTGCCACCTGTGCTTCACCCCACACCAGTCAGAATCCAATGCAAACCAGAAGTAAGTCTGGCATCTCAAAGAAAAAGGTATATCATACTGTGTTTAATGCAGCTTTAAATCCTGCATTTAAGGACAATGAATGTATTGACTGTACTGCTTCTCTTAATGATCCAACTAGCTTCAGAGAGGCTCAAAAACACTCTCAGTGGATTAATGCCATGACTGAAGAGTTTGAGTCTCTCATACAGCAAAATACATGGACACTTGTGCCTCCTCCTTTAAATGCAAACATTGTGGGAACCAAATGGGTGTACAAAACCAAATTTAATCCAGATGGCAGTGTTTCTAGATATAAAGCTAGGTTAGTTGCAAAAGGTTTTCATCAAACTGTTGGTTTAGACTTTGAAGAAACTTTTAGTCCTGTGGTCAAACATGCAACTGTTAGAATTATTTTAGCTCTAGCTGCCACTTTTGGGTGGAAACTTCAACAATTAGATGTCAAAAATGCTTTCTTGCATGGAGTTTTAAAAGAAACTGTTTACATGAGTCAACCCCAAGGTTTTGTACATCCCCAATTTCCACATTATGTTTGCAAATTGCACAAATCCATATATGGCCTTAAACAGGCACCAAGAACTTGTTTTGAAAGTTTTACAACTCACATTTATTCTCTGGGCTTTACAAATTCTGCTGCTGACACTTATCTCTTCCTCAAATATCATAATGGCAAGATTATTATCTTGTTACTTTATGTTGATGACATTATTGTCACTGGGAGTGATCCTGAACATATTGCAACTCTTGTCACACAACTTCAATCTGTGTTTGAAATGAAGAATCTTGGTGAACTTACTTACTTTCTTGGTCTCCAAATACAGAGATCAGCTTCTGATATTGCTATACATCAATCTAAATACATAACAAATCTCTTGCTTAAGTTCAATATGCAGGATTGCAAACCTAGTCCCACTCCACTACCTGCTGGTACTAAGTACCATGCTGCCTCTGGTGAGATCTTTTCAAACCCTACTCTGTTTAGAAAATTACTTGGCTCTCTTCAATATCTTACATTCACCAGACGTGATATCAGTTTTGCTGTTAATCACTTATGTCAGTTTATGCATAACCCCACTGATCTTCATTGGATGCGGGCAAAGAGAATACTTACATATCTTCAAGGCACAAAAAATTATGGTTTATTTTATACTCCTGGATATCTCCCTGTTCATGCATTTAGTGATGCTGACTGGGCTGGTTATTTGTTGGATAAAAATGATTTTGTTGGATAAAAATGATTTTGTGTTTACTCAAAGTTCCTATTCCTAAAGCTCCATCTATTCAATGTGATAGTAAATCTGCAATTGCTATGTCTGCTAACCCTGTGCTTCATTCTAAAACTAAACATATTGATTTTGATTACCATTTTATTAGAGAAAAGGTCTTTCTCAAACAACTTACTGTAAATTTTGTCTCTAGTGCAAATCAGGTAGCAGACATCTTCACTAAAGGACTGCTAGGTGATCATTTTGAACACTTAAGAGACCAACTCATGGTGAGGCCTCTTCAGCTTGAGGAAGGCAATTTCACTGCTGCTGCTGCAACTCTGATTTCAAGAAACTCTAAGCTCAAGACACCACCAGAAGAATTGACTACCAAGAACACCAAACTGCACCAAGACACCCAGAAGTGTTCAAGAAATTTCAAGCTCCAACCTATGTCAGCAAAGTTGAGCCCCAAAATCACCTACATTGCCAAATTACAACAAGCAAAACCCAACTCTTCCCAGAAGCTTCAAAGAACTCCTATCCAAACTTTCAAGAAATCAACATGTCACATTCAGCAAGGTACCACTGACATGTCCCTGAAATTTGGTTTCTTTGACACCAGTGATTGTGTTGCTCCTAGCTGCAACACATATCTCTCTGCTTCTCCTCCTAGATCTCCCTATTTAACTTTTGGCACTTTCTCTCCCACTTTTGTTCAAGGTTTAATTCACAACAAACAATAGTCACAAACTGTCTATTGTTTGAGAGGGCATATTAGAGTAAAAGAGAGATTGTAAAATTGTTTAAGTGTGAGATGGGTTTTTTGTGTAATTTCCGTAACTTGTGTTGCCTTGTACTATTTGGTGTAACAGTCACTTACCATAGTTAGGTAAGTGACCATGGTTAGGCTGTGAGTATATAATCTCACTAATCAGTGTTTTAGGGTTATGGCCGATTGGCTTCTATCAGATATGAATTTCTCTCTTCATCTTCATCTTCTCCGTTTGATTCTTGCCAAACCCTAGCGGGTTCTTTCAGTAATATGCAAACATCAAATTGCCTTTCTCTTTTTTTTTAACTATAATTATCTACCAATTATACTAATATAGCATACTTGAAAATAAGGCACTACATGTTCTCTTTTCCTCCTCAACAGAACCTACTTAAGCTAGGTAGACATTTTCAAGTTGCCAATTAGAGAGTCTAATTGATTTCGCACGGACATGTTTTTGTAACGAATGAACATGAGGGGTGTTTCAATGACTCTGAGATTTTTGCTAAGTGTTTCTATTTGTACGAAATCCCAAGGACTTCGCACGAAATCCATGTAGTCGCAAATTTGATTATCTGTTTTCTGGCTTCTTCTGCTCTGTTCTGGGTTTGCTTCTTCTCTCTTTTAATTCATCTTTCTTCGTTCTTCTTGTGCGATCTGCTGTTGGTTTCTTCAGGTGGGTGATTTGTCGTTGTTTGTCTTGGTGAATGCGGTTTCTGTTGTGGTTTTTGGGAATGGGGAAGAGCAGCGGTAATGGTGGTCTCCAGGACTGGTTTTGGTCGGGATTAGGTATGGTTTGTGATGTGGGTTAATGGTGATTAGGAAGGCAGTGGTGAATCGGTTATGGGTGTAGGTGAATGGTGTGTTGTCAGTTTGATAGATGGGAGATGGCTGAATTGGCTTTTCTATTGAATTGGTATGATGGTGAACTGAAGTAGAGATGGGTGATTGTAAAGGTGAATGGAGTTGGTGTGGGAAGTAAGAGTAACAGTGGTAGTTAAGGTCATTAGTTTCAGGTGGTTTAGGAATTGGGCATGGTGTATTAAGGTAATTAATGGTTGTGGAATTGGCTGTTATGGTGGTGGCATGTGGGGAAGGATAAACATGGTTCTCGGTTTGTGTTGTGTTGTATGTTGGTGCTGGTAATTGATGGTTTTAGTGGTCAATTGGGTCTGAGAACAAGGTGGTGTAGGTGATTGTTGCTTTGTTGGTTATTGCCACGGTTGATGTTGGTGCATGAGGTAGTAATTGGGGGGAATAGTCAGAGTACTTGGGTTGGTCTAATGTGGCAGGTGTTTATTGTGGCTATGGATAAATGGTTGAAGGTGAAGTCAGGTCATGGTGTAGGATGGAGTTGGCAAGGTTTTTTGGTGTTGGTATTGAGTGGTTGGTAATTGGTTTTGCTACTGGGTCTGATGGTGAAATTTGTTGTTGGATTGTTTCAAGGTGAAGGAAGTTAGTTCATGGAGGTCTTTTATGATGGAGTTGGTTGTAGGAATTGGGTGTAGTGAAGGTACTTGTGATGGTTGTTGTAGTGAAGGAGAAATGGTGCTTGGGTTGAAGGTAGAGGTGCAGGTTTTTGAAGTCGGGTTGGGATAAAAGAGATGGAGGGAATTGGTTTGATGTGGGAACCTAGTGCATTTTCCAAAACTTCTCACCATTGCATCAACCTCCCATTTCCTAGTTCCATGGCCATTGCCCGAGCTTTGTCTCAATTTTCGAAGTTCGTTATCCCTCTCCACTTGATCTATCAACTCTATTTTCGGTCAAACACAACACGAAAACACCCGGTGCTATCAAATGTGATAAAATAAGCTCAAATTAATGTGAAACACGCCCGAACTATCAATTAAACAGAATTAGCTCAAATACTTCACATTCCTAGTGTAATTCTCATAATATTTACCCAGAATGCACTAAAAAGGATATAAAAGCGTAGAAGAAAATATAACTCTACAAAGAGTTATCAAATTCCCTCACACAACCTTTTTGCGCGTCCCTATAAAACTCATTCAAATTCCCTCACACTATGACTTTTCAATCCACTGTTTTTCATACAACTTTACTAGCCATGTGAAACAAACGACTCACACACATGACTATGCAATCTACATGCTCTATACAATGCCACTCAATTATAATACAATGCAAACATTGAAGCAACTCAGATATTTTTTCTATTCTTAGAGATCGGGCAATCTCGCTATCACTTAACAAAACCATTAAGCTCTCACAAGTCTCTTTCGAAATTTCACAACCAATAGCAAGAAATTTGGGTTAGAATGATCCTACGCATAATTTCACTAAGGGGTCGCCAAACATCCACCATAATTAAACCAAGATTCTGGCACGTCCTTTAGCTCAGAGGGTCTAGGCATCCTAAGTACTATGATAGTCTTTCGTCGCCAAGTCATATGAGGTTTTCAGACCCTCTTAGTTGTTATTGCATTGAATGCAAAGTTTCCTAGTGACGGGAGACACAAATCCGTGTAATACGGCTTGACTTTAATTTGCCTTAGAATCTCTAATTGAATTGAATCCAAATTCCCCGCGTGAACGGAGGCACATTAGGCTGCTCTAGTCCAAGAGAAGATTTTAATAATTTATTTTTTCATTCTCTTTTAGTTTTTCAACCGTTCATTTAGAGCTACTAAGTGTGGCTTTTTCTCGGTTAGCTCTTGAAACCGTCTTAAGGGATACCGGTGTACACTCCCTAACTTCACTTAGGCTAGAGTCGTGTACCACATGGAACCAACTCAACACGAAGGTCCACCCTGAATTTCAAGAGGCCACAAGTTTCCAATCGAAAAAAGATTATTCAACTACCTCAGGAATAAATCCTCCTAGCACACTAAAGAAACTAAAGCTATTCCCTTGTCTAGTTTCCACATTCCCTGAATATACGGGACATCCTTTCGTGAAACTAGTGCGCAAGATACTAGGAATTAAGGTTATCCTACTACGGCGCTTTCTATTATCAGAGACTCTTTCATTGAACTCTCTCTGGTTTCTAGCTTCATAAATAGCCCTTATTCTAAAAAAAATTACATTTTTTTATTTTTCTATTTTTTTTTCAATTTCTCTCATATTTTCCTAAACTATATATGCATTTGGCCACCTCGATTAACCACACAACTTGGGTAGGGGGACTCAATAATTTAAAAGTGCTAACAAATTCATAGAATATCCTAACACAATACGACAATGTATAAGAACAGTCTACACTAACCACACAATTACGCAATTATCGCTTGAATGTTTTGTTTCTTGATCTTGTTATTGAATGTAGTCTATTGACACAGCTAGATTATGACTTGATAATCATGAGATTTAGGGTTTATTCGTGAATCAATTTCTTGCTTAAAGTTAATGTCATTTTAGCTAATTGTTCATATACTATGCTTAATCCTTGGAAAGAATGGAAAGATTAACCTGATTTTTTAATTAGCTAGCAAGTGCGTGAAAGCAACTTAGACCTAGTTGTGATGAGATATGAATAACAATCCTGAATCACTGAGACTGAAAAGTGACGTGTGTAGGATTGGCCTTAGTGGGTATATTCGGTAGGTAAGATTTGACTGTTTCGTGCAACGGTGGACCGATAGGCCACGGTTGCCGTGCAGGTCGTTAGACTACTAGAACAGACTGTTAGAAATAGGTGGACCGACTGGACACCAAGTAAACCGTGGTGTAGAACTACAAAAGAACGAGAGGAGATTGTCAGTGCTATTACCCGGCTTAGTTAGAATAGAGTTAACGTGTTACATAGCTAAACCGGAAATCGTCTATAGTCCTAGGTGATCTAGAGATTGTCTGGTTTCTCCATATGTTTTTTAATAAAATATAAATTTACAAAAATATTAGTAGTTTATTATTATGTTATTTTAGTCACTTGTTTGTGGGTGACGATTCATTATATCACAATATTTCCTCCTTGTTAATGTAATCTAATCTAAATAACTAATTAAATAATCTCAGGACTATCCTTGCGGGATCTATAACTCGGGGTTGAAATATTAACCTATATTACTTGAACCGTGCACTTGACGTAACACGTAAGAAAGCGTGTCAAGTTTTTTGCGCCGTTGCCGGGGACAGCGGTAGATTATTTAGTTAGGAGTTAGCTTAGAGTATTTTTATTTTTGTTTTATTTCTATCTCTGTGCGTCACGTGTATCTTATGAGTTTGTTTTTGCAGGAACGCATGAAGCAGGAGATATCATGAGCATGCAGAGCGAGGATGATTATGAGGGGATATCAAATTACCCCTACTACTGTGCTCAATGCGAAGTTTGACACACATATGACTCATGCTCAATGATCTGGTGCTACAAATGCAAGAGGGATCATAAGTATGAAGACACATGCATATTTGATCCACCCCAGCTTCATCAGCACCATCAAGAGGACTAATGAGCCTGTATGGCAGACTTGTGCAGTATTATGGAGGAAAGCCAAGAGCGCGCCACAAGGATGTCCCTGGTTACAAAAGACCCTCAAGAGGACCCTATGACACTCATTAAACCCTTGATTGAGCCTCTATGGTCACCATCACAAGAGGACGATTCAGACGAAATTCATTGGCTACTAGCTGTCCGAGAGATGCAAAGGATACTGATAGCTAGGATGGAGCAAGAACGAGATTCTGCATCACAATCTTCAGTTGTGGAAGAGGAGATACATGAGCCGAGCGAATAGTGCAATGTCCATGAACCAGGTATGAAATTTTCCACTTATGAGGACTCAGACTCGGATTCAGACTGGGGTTGACTTGTGTATCCAGGATGGGAGGAGGTGATTCTTTGTGCAAGGGAACCTCCAATTATCTCACAGCCTTGGCATGGTTGGGATGACACCTACTTTGGGAGCTTTTGGGGTGCTAATGAAGAATCAAATGAAGAACTTGTGACTGTTGCTATAGAGGATTTGGAAATCAACAAGTGTGGGGGTGTGGATGAGATGCATGTGTTGATTGAAGAGCATAAAGCACCAAAGAGGTATTACTGGGATTACTTTTTAGATATAGATGCACCTAAGCACAGGGAAACTTGGTGGAAGTCGATCAAGAAGATAAAGTACAAGATGAAAAGAGTCATCTACCATAACTCGCCACTATCTTGGCAGCACAGGAGTGCACGTCAAAAAGTAATTCAGAAAAGATGGTGGAAGAAGATGAAGTGGAGGGATAAAGCATCCTCCATGTTCCTTGTCGGTTGAGGTAATCGGGCCGGTCCGTCGACCTTAAATTACAAGCGATGGTTGGGAGGCAACCCAACATTAGATTAGGATTTGCTATTTCATTTATTTTTCTTTTGAGTCTCCATATGATTATTTTGAGAGAGAGAGATAGAGAGAGAGAGACTGATGATTTATGAAGTTTTTGCAGGTAGTGTTAGCAAAGAATCTACCCCAATGTGCCATGACACATTTGACCCACATGGGAAATCTTGAGGGAATTGGGGTTTTTTCGTGTATTTTTGCAGCAAGGAGAAACCAACCCCGGTGTGCGAGATACACATGACCTTACGAGAGTTACATTGTAGCATGGTGTAGCTTGGGGATTGCTCAAGTGATCTTCATCATAAGTGGCAAAGTCTACAACTGGTTGTGTACTTTTGGGATCGACATAAATGTGAACCACATGATGATTACATACGAAAATGGAAGTCGAGATAGAATGAGGAGGAATGTTCAGAGTTGGTTCCACGTTGCGACAAAGATCGGAAGGGAGGGTGGATGTCTTCTAACTTTGTAGTAGTGTATTTTCTCAGAAAGTTTCTTAGATTTGTTGGATGTGAAATGTGGTGTATGTAAATGCAATAAAGTAAGGATTTTTTCAATCTTTCAAGCTGTGATAAGGCACTACTTAGGGTGAGCTTGGGAATGCTTCTGCTGCCAGCACAACTTCTTTCCGACAGCAGAAGCAGTTTTAGTGTGTTTGGTAAAAATCAAATTTCTGCTTTTCCGGACAGTTTCTGCTGTCCCACTGCAGTTTTCTAGAAGCAAGGGGGGATGCTTTTCCAGAAAGTGCTTTTGATTAATTTATCTACAACCGATTTTGACCTTATAATTATTTAAAATATCAATAGTTATCTTTCCATGAATGACACGTGACGTATATTTTTGTCATTTTATTCTCTCACAAATGATTTTATCAAACACAAAATTACTATATCAATATTTCACAACAGCTTCTACGTAATATTTACCAAACAACATTTTATCAAGAATTCACAGCAGCTTTCTACAGTGTTTTCACACAACAGCTTTCCACCACCGCCACTGCATTCCCAAACTAGCCCTTAATGTTTCTAGTTTGAATTTAAATATCCTGATTTATCGAGGACAAATCGGGATATTTTTTTATCTCCATGTTTGTCGCCTTGCTGGTTTATTAGCTTCCGCATGATGGAGCTGTTCCTTGCAAGTTGCAACAACAGCCCTAAAAAGTCCAAACCGAAGAATAATTTCCTAAGCTCATTCTTGGAATCTGGGATTTGTTTGGGAATTGAAGAATGCTTACACTTTTTGAAATGTTAGCGAGACCAATACTTGAAGGTTATATTTCATATTTTCATCCACACTCTTCAATAGGAGTAGTAGATATTGCAACATGGTAGAAGAGTAAATATGACATGGTACTTTTAAACTCGGGGAGCATAGTATGGATTGGAACATGTGACACACGATTCTTAAAAATTGTCAAAATGCGTAGATCCAGGAAAAAATCGGAATGATAGTTGAACTCTCCTTCTGAATTTGGACGAAATTCGGCAAATGGAGGTGGTGTTGGAGGCGGAGATGGACTTCACAGTCCGTATGTGGGTTTGAGAAAGGTTGAAGATGAAAATAGAGTGTCTATGGTGTGGCTGGAGCACGACCACTGCGGTGGTCTGCTACGTAATATATTAATAATTGACACGTATTAAAAGTTATACGAAACGTCACACCTTAAATATCTAACTAACTATTATATTCAACTTTTATATAGAAATAGTAATTATAAAAAAAGGTTTATTGCTAATATTATTATTATTTTTCATTAAAAATATATATAAAAACAATATAACTAACTATTATAAAACCTATTTGTTAAGTAGAAGATTACTTTTATAATTACAAATAATGGTCTAGAATATTCACTAAATCTCTAAAAATACCCCCAAATATCGGGGTATTACAATAATATTCGTAAATATAGTTCTACTTTTGGTTATCGATTGTCTCTTTAACACTGAACCGAGATCCCGGGTCGTTTCAGCTGGTATCAGAGCATCGGTTCTTAAAGTGATTTTTCGATTTCCATTAGTATAGAATAAGAAAGATTAAACGTTTTTGAAATTTTAAAATTAACTAGGATAACTCAATTTGGAAATAAATGAAGTAATCAAGCCGTCGGGGAATTTGGGTACTTACGTTCAGTTAAACGCGATTTTTATCTCACTTTTTAATTAACTGTTAATTGCTTATGTATGTGATCTATGCGAAAACTACTTGCTTATTTATTTGTTGGTTATTCTATGGGCATGGTTAGTTGATATACAGAAAAGATTTATCATTGCCGTGTGATACGTATCCTCGTTCTATTGCTTGATTTTGTTAAATTGTCGACGAGAGAGTCACGACGCTTGGATTTAGAAGACCCTGAACCATTCTTTTCTTACCTGCGAGTGAGGAATTTTAAGATAATACTTTGTGTTGTTTTATTTTGAATTAATTTTACATGGTCGCTTTCAAAATTAGAATGTTTTGGCAAAAAAAAAGTATTTAAAAAAAAACGGTTTAAAAAAAAATTGGGTGTGGAGCTACCAAATGCCGAGTGATATGGACCACTTTGTTTACCAGTCCACTGGCGCGACTCTTAGTACGACGGTACTATAAGTTGTACCCGCTGTGTAGGTTGAGTTGGAACATTTGAAACATATGCGAGTTGTGATGGAGAGACACGTTGTGTGACGACACATAGTGTTATTTTCCCCCTCGTATGCGTGGAACACTTGATGTGATTGGTTTATCAAATCCTACACATGTAAGACAATTTTTAGTGCGGATGAGACAAACAAAATGACATGTTATTTTAGATCAAAGCATTTTGTGCCTGAAATTTTCGAGACTTGTTTAAATGTTAGAGAATTTTCAAATCACTTTTTAAAAGTAAGAACTTGTATGTTGTCCTAGACCTTTCAAAATTAGTGTCGGTGAGAAGAGACGTAACCGGTCGAGAGCGTGATTCTTGTTAATTAAAGTGTTATCATGCGCATAAGCATTGCATACAAGTTTCATGTGCATTAGTTGCATTCTCTTGAAATATGTTCGTAGTTTCACTCAAAAGATTTCTTAAGCTTCGGGGACGAAGCTTCATTTTAAGGGGGATATAATGTAATACCCCGTATTTAAGCAAGGGGTTATTTGGTCATTTCGGAAAAAATATATGAAAATTTTGAGAAATTATATTTCAAGCTTATTAATTACTTTTCTTAATTTTAAAGTATAAGAGTATCATTTGACATCCATGATGATATATATTTTTATTTTGAGGTTATTTTATAATTTTTGAAACTTGGATAATACTATATGAAACTTATATTGTATATTTGGGTGATAGCTGTAGTTTTCTAAAAGTTGATTTTGACATTTCTATACAAAGTGTTTTATTTGAAATTTTTTGGAGATTTTATAATCTATGAAAGTTATCTTTTAAGTGTTATCTATTAATTGAAAAATATATTTTTACCCCTTACTTTTAGTTCCTACATAAAAGAAACTCTCATTTATCAATTTTATATTTTTCTACCCCAACCAGCAATTCATCTCTTGTTTATTTGCATCCAACTCCTCCACCCACTATCTTTGGTCAACTCTACTAAAATACGGAGATTTTCTTTTTACAAGCATATTTCAATTTTCTCTACTACTACATCAAGCACATCACCCCCATCTCCATTGAGTCCATCAACTCTCACTACAACCTACCCACATGTATGTACATTATCATGTGGATTCTTCACCACCAACTTCCACCATCAACTTCATTGCTTCCATTCTCATTTCATTTCATTTCCTCTCTTCAAAAACACTCAAATACTCTCTCATCTCTCTCCAAAAATTTCATTCCCGGTTTTGGAGGAACACCTTCACTAAACACCATCAAATCTTCATTTTCAAGCCTCCAAAACATGAAAACTTTAGTCCAAGCATAGTATGATCATGGAGGGGAGTTATTTCATCATTCTTCTCAAGAATTGAAGGTCAATTTCACTCTTTTTCTCCCCATCTTCTTGAATCTTGGGGTAAAGTTTTCTTCTAGCCTTCAATTCATTCTTGCATGTCTATGTTTAGCTTTGATTGATGAAATTTCATCTTAGTTTTCTTCTTCTCCATGCTTGACTCTTCATTTCCATGATTAGATCATGTGTTTGACTTCAAAAGTTACACAATTTCATGAAACTCGCAGTAGAAACCCACATGCACTTTGTGTATTTTGTTTTAGTTGCACTTGAATCTCAAGAACATTTTAATTAATTTGTTTCAATAGAATTTGAAAATCTTATTTAATTCTTAAAATGATGTTATTTGGGTGAAAATCAAGTCTCCATAAGTTGCATGTATCATTTGAACCAAATTTGTTGATTTTTGGAAAAATTGCATATTTTTACAATCTGACCACTTTGTGAAAAACGTACATCATCTCTAAATTTTGTCTCTGTGGAATTTTTAAATGTTACATGTTCTGAAACTATACTCAGAGAGGGTCTTTTTGAAAAAACAATCAACTTCATAGCCTTTTTGGTTTGGGAGATAAGCTCATTCTAAGTTGTATGTTTTCTGAAAATCCATTTCTGGGCCACTCTTGCCATTTTTGTTAAAAACTCCATTTTCAGAAACCTATGGCATCTCATATTTTTTGTGATTAAATTAGACACATAGGGTATTCATTCTGGAGAAGATGGGCATCTTTCCTATTCTCCAAGTAATAGTAATTGTTCTTCAAAGTTGAAACTTTCTTCCAAACTTGTCTCTGCATAGCAGTGTTTGTTATTTTGGTAACTTGAGTTTTATAACAGCTATGCATGATTTTATTGGTGTTTCTGAAAGTAGACACATGTAGGTTCATCATACATTAATTTCAAAATTTTAGGAGATGATTGGATATGGTAAATATGGCTCCAAATTCATAGCTACAATTCTGTCCAGAATTGTAGTTTTACATTTTTTAGAAAACTTGAATTTTTGAACTTCTAGGTGTTTTGTTGGACTTGTTTTGATAATT
Organism: Linanthus parryae; assembly: GCA_023055425.1. Classification (NCBI taxonomy): domain Eukaryota; kingdom Viridiplantae; phylum Streptophyta; class Magnoliopsida; order Ericales; family Polemoniaceae; genus Linanthus; species Linanthus parryae. The sequence continues at coordinate 4,519,952 of JALGPY010000008.1, read as the reverse complement.
AAACATCATTATATGTGCATTAGTGAAATTTAGGACTATGTACATGTGGGTTTGCATTTTTACTATGCATGTGTAAATGGTTATAACGAATACGTCATACGTGTGATTGTAGACATCGACCTCGTAGGAGAGAGCGGTTGTCGTCGCAGTGTTAGGCTTAGTTTCTTGCTTTTGATTGTGCTTCATCTCAGTGGTAAGTACATATGTGCGACTTTTACTTATCAAAATGTGAGTGTTTCGAATGAATATTTGTTGATCGAAAAAGTATGCAAAGCATGATTTAATACTCGAAATTGTTTGGATATAAATTGAATCCTCTATTTATGTCTTGAAACTTTACTTGCGATAGGTTGATAATCTGATTTTGTCTATTGTAAAGAGAAGAAATAAAATACATATGTGCGAAAATTTAATTATCACATTGTGCCCATGTGTGTGACGTTTTAAATGAATATCGTCTTATTTAGAAGAGTATGAAAAGCATGTTTTTTTACTGAAAAATTCCGATTATTGATTTATACTGAGAACTCTTGGAATGACTTGTGAATATTTGTATACCAACTTTGGTTATGAAAAATAAAGGTAATAAAATACCTCTAATAGATTTAGGACGATGTACAGAGTTCTGTTATTAATGGGAGGCTTCAAGCGATCCTCCATTTTCTTATGGCTATGACCATTGAAGCAATGCTTCTTATTATTGGATACAACTTAATTGTTCACAAATCCGCCCCCGATGAGCCAAAATGTACCAAAGTATTGAGGTTAAGGGGATTGTTAGAGCTATAGAGTGCTACTTATACTTGTAAGGGTCACTACGGTATAGGAGTGTCGACACTCAAGGCCTTTTAGCTAATGTTACGAGCGGGGTTGACGAATGGGCTCCCTTAACGCTCGGGTGAAATAGGGTTTGATAGACCCTAGAAGGAACCCTTAGTGATTACTTCGTGATCCCTTTGTTTACATCGATCCTGCTGGTGGCTCTGGACATGCCTCAGCTAAACTTAACGGTTAATTGAACTTGGAAGAAAATTGACTATTCTATTGATGTTGTTTGTGCTCTTGATATGCCCTAATCGATTGAAATGATTTGAAAAGTTTTGGCTACTCGTGAACTAATATCGTTATCAGCTTAAATGAACTGTTTACTACGGATATTTCACTGAATACTCGTGGTTCCTCAATGTTCTTAAACTGAGATGTTTTGTTACTTGGTTACTTTCAGTTGTTCCAAATTCTCCAACCTGTTACTTTGATCGTTTTAAATCTTATGATTTGCTTCAACTCATGCTTCTGTTCCACTCGTTGCTTTACGTGTCGCAGTGTGTATTTACTCAGTTTTTACTGATCATTTTATTTAAAATGCGTCGGCTGTTGCCATTTTAAAACCGCAGGTCATCAATCAATGTGGGGTTATGGGAACGCGGACCGAGACGAAAACGTTTAGATCATTTAGTAGATCACATAATATAATATTCGTAAATATAGTTCTACTTTTCGTTATCGATTGTCGCTTTAACCCTGAACCGAGATCCCGAGTCGTTTCAGCTGGAATCTCGGAGAGTACCTGAAATCCATCCAGCATAGACTGTGGGAAAAGTATCTGATCTATGGGGTGATCAGGCCTTCGGAGGAGATAAGGCACCTTCTGATCGGCTTATTAAAGGGGTTGGCAGAGTACTACGGGCAAAATGCCTGGCACGGGGAGATACTGAACCTCGAGAACTGCACGGTTCGGATCAGAGACCCTGCTAGCAGCGGGGAGGGCTGCGGGGACTGCGAAGTCGTGGTTCATCCTCCCCGCAAGGGCTCAGTCGATTGTGGTGGAACCCAAAACACCAGGATTCTAAAGTATCTCAAGGACATCAACCGGCTATTCTTTGGGGAGATCCTACCGCTGACCACGGCGACCTCTGTGACCGGGGCCGGCGGTCGCGTTGTTCCAGCCAGGTTCCAAGCCGAGTTTCTTGACTTCGCGAGGCTAATTGCAGGCTCTCGTGCAGTCCCCCCCGAGAGACACCATAATCTACCTGGGTCGCCTCGCCAACCACTGCGCCTTGTGGCACTGGCAGAGGAAGAGAAACTACGCAGCACACGTCAGCTTCTCCAACGAGATTAACCGCTTCGACACCCATACTCTTCCACCGAATATGGAACCGAAGCGCACCGAGATTGAGCAGGCCATCAACAAACACCTTGATCCGTGTGCCGCCACAGCCGTGGCGGCAGAGAGAGAAAGCGCATGCCAATGCCGCAGGAAGAATCGTCCAAAAAGTCGAGTGGAAGGATAACCTGTCAGCGGCCAACGGTGGTAACCCTGTGCTCAGAGCTTTCTCCCAGAGCTACGGGGACGGGAACACCTAGTTATGCGATTCATTAACAATTTCTTCAAACATTTCACCGCATTCAACGCATCCGAACCCCACAGGATCACCCGGATGTACATTGAGTCTTCTTCGGAGTGGCTGGATGAGCAGTACGCGGAGTTACAGATGAGTATCCACTTACCTCTCTCTGATATAGTTCAGACAATTCTCTCTTACTACTAGCAGTGTATTAGAAGGGGGATAGTGATCAATGAAAATACCTCCTATTGTTCTATCTGGGATTGTCCAGTTCTTCCTTGAACCCTGTATTACCATCCTTTAAGGTGGTCATTGAACAAGAGAATTACTCAAGATGAATTCAAGGCGGCTATGTATATGTGGGAATGCATTATTGAAGTTTACATATTAACTCCCCCGATCTCTCTTTTTAATATAATGCTACAATCTGGAGCGAAGGCAGATAGCACAAATTTGATCTTGGAACCTGCAGATGCATGTCAAGTCCGTCTAATTTTGGATTTCTAGAGCCTATTTATACAAGGCCTTCCCCATGGAAGGATCTATATATATATATATCAATCGAACGGAAGATATCTAATGGCCTAGAACCTTCCCGCCCCTAATGGCCTAAGATATTTAAAATAGTACATTCTAGAGGGTCCTACACATCCATGAAGCCTACAAGTACAAGAACACTCTAGAAAATGGGGAATTAAGTAGGCTATGCCCAAAGTAGCCTATCTCTATGTGGACTAAAGTGTAATGGGGCAGCCCAAATGCATAAACGAAGAAAAATATAAAGTAAATATATGCGGCCCATGACATTCTCCCCCACATAACGATGTGGCGTCCTCGTCGCGTTGTCGGGTCAAAATCGTTCTATCTCGTCCTTGAACTTCCACAATGATTCCTTACTTTCCCCACTTTCCTCCCTCCATGGGCGTGCCCTTCCACTTGACAAAGTACTCCTTGTGCTTCGGCACCTTGCGACTAGCCCTTCGCTCCTTGTGAATCCCTCCACTTGGCGAAAAATTGGCTATCATCGGTGGTGCCATGGGGTGAAAATTCAAATGTCCACTAAGAACCCCAATCTTATGTCATTGGGGTAGAAACCGATGAAACCAAGGATGCTGTGTAATTCCCCAAATTTTCGCTAAGGGTTATTTTATAATTTTGGTAAAACAAATACTTGAGTTTCAAAAAAATAATATTACTACCTCAATTTTACACTTCACTTGTTTTCTTTAGTTTTCTAAAAGAGCAATTTTGACATTTAAAGACATAATAGTTCATTTGGAGTTATTTTTTAATTTTCTTTTAATGTAAAATTTATCTTTTTATATGCTAGATAGTGATTGGAAATTGCATTTTACCCCTCTTGTTTGTGTAGTCTTGTACTTACCATCAATTTCTAATATTTTCATGTCAACCCTCATTTTCTTGTTATTCCAATCGCTACCCCAACTATGTTGTTGGGAGACTTTAAATTGCACTTCAAATCCTCCCTCCACTAAAACCAAGTCAAACGCCCATTTTGATATTTATGAAGAGGCTATCATTACACTAACCATCATCCTATCGTCTCCATCACTTCCTATATCTACCTCTCTCTCTTTTTTTTTTTTTACATGCTTTTCTCTTTAAGAACACTCAAAGAAGCTGCCTAGAAAAGAAAGAGAGAGAGTAGCGGTATATTTGGAAGATGTTTGACTAATTTCCCAACTATCGACTTTAATCTACTTCTGGATTTAATCGGAGCTGCCAAACATGGTCCATAAAGTTGCGTTCTTTGCGTACATCAACTCTCGCTCATAATTAGTGGTTAACCCTAGTGGACATAGGTGTCTTTTGTTGAATGGTGCAGAGCCCCACAAGTCATGCTGACGTCGTGCTTTTGGAACAAATAAAAATTTCTCCATAATTAGGTTTCGTTCTTCCTATAAAAAATGAGCCGTGCAAGGGTGCCACTCATACTTCATTCATCGTCCATAAAGTTGCGATCTGCCTGCATCATGTTTTGGAGGAAAATTTGTGGATTTGCCCCCTTCTCTCGGATAAGTGGAATTACTCCTGCTGCTGCTGCTGCATATAGCCTGCAACGAGGTGATGTTTCTCTTCTCACTGGTAATAACAACCAAACTTCAGCTATTTGTACTGCTACTACTACTACTTGTGATTCTGCTGTTTTTGCTCATATCAAGTTTCCAAAGCAACTAGAAAGGGCTTTGGCTGAGAAATACGAATTAGGTTTTGATAATCCGGCAGATGCTGTGGCTTTGTTTGATCGAATGGTCGAAATCCTACCGTATTCCACAACTGACGATTTCAATGAACTGTTCAAAATCCTTGTTAGATTCAAGTCGTACCCCAATGCTATATATCTCATTAAGCGATTGCGTGTTTTCGCTAGTGTTCCCATTGATCAGTTCACTCTGAATATTTTGCTCAACTGCTACTGTCGCTTGGACCGCCTGCATTACGGCTTCTCCATCATAGGGAGCTTCATCAAACTCGGCTACGAGCCCCATCAAGCTCCCCTCACCGCCCTAATGATTGGACTGATTGGGGAAGACAAGATTTACGAGGCCCTCGAATTACGCAACAGGTTTATCAGGAAAAGAAACGGTAGGAAGTTCGATGTGGTTACGGGTGCCGCGACTATGAATGCACTTTTTAAAGTGGGAGAAGTTAGCAAGGCCGTGAGGGTGGTCAATGGGATGCTAGAGACTCGTGCGCCTATAATGTACGAAACAATAATCAACGGCCTTTGCAACTGTGGACAAGTCGATTCTGCAATCAACCTCTCTTCGATGGATAAGTTGATGTTCACGCCAACTGCGTGCACGCTCAACTCTTTCATCAACGGATTCGCCAATTTAGGTCGATGGGCCGACCTCAAAATGATTATACCAGAGATGAGGCGGAGAGGAATCACACCTGATCGCCACACATTTTATGTCTTGATGGATATTCTCGGCCACAAGGAACGACACAGCATTTACGCAATGTTGAAAGATCCCGAAACAGACCACCCCTTTCCCATTAGACCTGTTATTAATAAGTTCCGTCCTCCGCGCGCTATCATTCTAGCGGGTATATGTTTCGAGGATGGAGATCCGCTCAAATACATACTTGAAGTATGGTCAGAAAATGTAAACGTTGGTCTGGTTGCTTATAATACGCTAATGAAAAGATACTGTTTGGATGGACGCGTGGGCGAGGCAGCACAAGTCTTCCACTTTTTGGCTACTAGGCGGATTCACCGTAATATCTTGAGCTATAACATTTTAATTAATGGATTCTGCAATAAGAGCAAATTAGACGAGGCGCTGCAGCTATATCGAGAGATACCTCACGAGGGGTTAGTCCCTAACAGGGAGACCTACAATTCATTGTTGAAAGGACTGTTAATAGCGGGTAGATGTAGCGATGCGGAAGGTGTTTTTCTTGACATGGTAAATAGGGGTATAAAGACTGACATGTTGACGTATTCAACACTCTTAAATAGCTTGTGTAGTAATGGAGGCCCCGCAGAAGGCTCGTGCAAACCTTGCAAAGACGCTGGTGAAATTTGGTACAAATGGTTGAAACCAGATTTTTGTCTTGAGGAAATTGTCAATGAAGCTGAGAAGCTACTAGTGCTTGATGAATATGACTATTTGACCAATGAAGATGTCTTACTAGCAAATTTCATAGCGGCCATGGGGCGGCGGAAGCACATGGGGCGGCGGAAGTAGTATTGTTCTGTGACTGGGGTTAGTTTCTGAGCTTTTTGTTTAACATATCATGTGCTGAGAATTTCCATATACAGTTTGCAATGTGTGTCGTTTCCAGTTTGCTTATCTGCTCCAGTTTTACTCGTATAATTTATTTTTATTATTTTCTACCGGGTATCAAACTGTTGTTGCTCAATTTTCCGGTTACTGGAATTGACCTTCATGTGGTTTCATAGGTAAAAAGGATAGCTCCGGTGGGCTATAAGATTGTTGGTTATCGAGCTTAGGTGATTCTTTAGGGTAAATTACAGTTAATTGATCCGCGGTTTGGGCTCGGTTCTCGTAGCTGACGTCTGGTTTCAAAAGTTTCACTTAGGTAGTAGCCTGTGATTTGCTCCGTGTTTCACATTGTGATTTTGTCTGTGCTTCCGTTTAGCAAATAAAATGGCTAATTGCATTTTATCCCATAACCTCGGTTGACGAAGAATGTGAAGAACATGAAGAATTGAGTAAACACAAACCATGAACACCACAATCACAAACCGCCAACACCAATCGCTGGCATCGCTTTCACCTGAATAAACCTGCAAATCATACATGAAATAGATCGGATCAAACCCTGAAAATGAATAATCTATCATTGTACACATAAACCATATCCTGGATTCAACCTCAAATCAAAGCGAACCAAAAAAATTAAGTTTTTTCCAGTTGTCAAGTACAGCCTCCAATCTGCAAATACAAGGGAGCAGAATCTCAATTCCTTTCCACAAAATGAAAAACTTCCAGACAAAAATTAACAGACCTACACCCGCGTTCTTTTCAGCAATAGGGTTGTTCATTGTTGAAATGCCCACATTGAAAGAGTGTATATCAAGCATTTGTTATTAGAAAGACTAGTAATTCTGTCAATAGGGTTGTTCATTGTTGAAATGCCCACAATACATTGCTATATACTTGATTGTTATCAACCTTCTATTACTGCCCCCAATGCCTCTATCTCTTTCTACTCCGTCTTTCAGATTAGAAATAGACTTCATGACATTTTGTAGGTCTTCTCATCATAGTAATGTATACAACTAGATTAGGAATTATACAAAAAAAAAAAATTAATAGGATACTATATTTAATAGGATACATAAAACACAAATTATTATTGAGAATGAAGCAACATTCGAACTGAACATGAATCCAAAAAGAAATTTGCTTGATCTTTACAAGTAATACACAATATATTTAAACTTCCAACTTCATACCAACAGCGGCGCTGGCCCAGCGGTAAAGTTAGCATCCACACTTCGTGTGTTCTCGAGTTTTGACTCTGGTCTGCAACATGTAAATGAAAATGAAAATCAACTGGCCAGTTCAATATCAAACCGGTTCACTGGTTTATGCCAAAAGCGTGGTTTTTTACCGGTTTTTCGTATGAGCGGTCTAATAAGAGAACCGGACCGGTCAAGTACGGTTTTCACCGGTTGAACCGGCCAGTCCGGTCTGGTTTTTAGAATTATTACCAGTGCCAGAAATCTCCGATTTCAATGAATTATTCACTGTCATTGCTAGATTCAAGTTATACCCTACTGCTATTTATCTTATCAAGAGATTGAGAGCTTTGGGTACTAGTATTCTTCCTATTGATCAGTGCACTCTCAATGTTCTGTTGAATTGCTACTGTCGCTTGGATCGCCCTCATTACGGCGTCTCCATCATCGGGAGCTTCTTCAAACACGGTTATGTCCCGCATCAAACAGCCCTCACTGTCCTCATGAACGGCTTGATTGGGGAAAACAAGATTGCGGAAGCACTTGAATTATGCCACATGTTGACGGGGAAGAGATGCAACATGGGGCACAAAGGGATTCTTAATGCAACGATTCTGAATGCGATTTTTAAAACGGGAGATGTTGCCAAGGCTATAAGGGTGCTAAATATGATGGATCACGTCCTGGAGCATATCATTGATGACACAATAACGGACGGCCTTTGCAAGTGCGGGCGTGTGGACTCTGCAATGAGCCACTTTACAATGAACATGTCGATACCGGATGTGGCCGACACTTTCAACAATTTGATTCAGGGCTTTGCCAATTTAGGCCGATGGTATGATGTCAGAAGAGTGTAGAGAAAGATGGTGCTGAAGAAAGTCAATCCTGATTCCTATACATTTTGTGTATTAATGGATGCATTGGGAGGAAGTAAGAGTACAGCAGACGACATTTCTGAAACGTTGACAAGTCTCTTAACAGTGGTGGATCAGCAGTACAAGAAAGGTTATCCGGTGAAGTCCATACTTGAAATAATGTCCGATGTGAAAGCTGATCTGGTCGCTTACAATTCACTAATGAAAAGATACTGTTTGGACAGACACATGGAAAGGGCAATAGAAGTCTTTAACTGTTTGAGGAATAGTGGCCTTTTTCGCCCTAACATCTCCAGCTACAACATTTTAATCAATGGGTACTGTAGTCGGATGGATCTAGATGAGGCGTTGCAGCTATATCGAGAAATACCTCAGGAGGGTTACGGCCTAACATGGAAACCTACAATTCACTGTTGAAAGGGCTGTTAATAGCTGGTAGATGTGTCGACGCACAACTCATTTTTTCAAGAAATGATAAATAGGGGTATAAAGACGGATATGTCCACGTATTCGACTCTATTAAATAGCTTAAGTAACAGAGGCTCTGCAGAAGGTACATGTGAAGATGCTGGTCAGCTTTGGTACAAATGGTTGAAACCAGATTTTTGTCACGAGAAACTTGTCAATCAAGCCGAGAAGCTACTTCTAGGGGTGCTTGATGAAAATCCTGATGAAGATATCTTAATAGCAAAAAAAATCAGAAACATGCGACGGAAGTAGTAGTATTGCTCTCTGTGGCTGGTCCACTGAGGAGGGTTTCTGATTCTTCCAAGTACGTTCTCTTCCTTACAGTCACGTAATATGACCGTCAAATGATGTCATGGTTTTATGAATCCTCAAACCCTCTTGATCTTATGCAGCTTCAGAGTTGCCGGGGACTTAGGAAACACGGTCACTTTGATCCGCAACACAACCAGATAACAGTGTAAGCTGCCATTTGTCTTCCTCTGGACCTTTATGTCGATGATGATTTCAGTTACAGTGGAAGTAAACTATTCAATTTTCCAATTATTAGCTACTACAATTATTTTTGTATCAGCCTCTCATTTGAGTTATTCCTCCATTATTATTACAAACGTGTTTGTAAGTAATAACAAGTAGCAGCAAGCAACAATTGCGTTCTTCTCCATCTTTTTTGGCCGGCCCCAAAATTACCAACTACTACTGCTGCTGCCCTGGTTGGAACTTCTCTGGGCTTCCATCAGCCATTTGTAGCTGACACTAACAGAAGGGTGATATCGTCCACTGCCCATCCAATAACGTGGTAATTGTCTCTCACAGGGGGGTATCTGTATTTTTTCGTAAATGAAGGGGACATTTGTATTTAACCCATTTTCAAGAGGTGGAAATTGTCTTTTACCCTTATTTTTTTGCCATGCAAATAAGAACTTCATTAATGCCAAGCAGAGATTACAAAATAGATGAAGTGCTGCACTAGCAGTACATAGCCAAAGAAAGGGAGAAAATAGCAGTGCCAAAAAGAGGGCAGGAAATATACACAAAGCCCTCAAGTCTTCAGAAAGATATGACAAAAAGGAGACAGAGATTACACAAGATAATTAGGAGTTAAGTTAACCGAGCAGCAGCAAAAAGACTTCATAAGTTCAGTGAGTGCTGAGATTTCCATGGCCTGATCAGAGTGCATTGTTGACATTGGTGTCCTCCTTGCTCCTTTCCAAGGTTGGAGGATGAAGTTGCAGTTTGTTGATGTAGCAAAAATCCTTCAGGGGAGATGGCTTTCGAACTGTTCTGAATCTTATAATCCAAAACAATCATCAGTTTTGCTATTGATTCTAATTTTAAGATCAACCAGTTGCTGAGGATCCACTTCTGAGGGTGAACGAGTAAGCGCACACTGAGCCGTTGTAGTCTTTGGGAATGCAATGACATCTCTGATCGAGCTTGCACCAGCCAACATCATAACCAGTCTATCCACTCCATAAGCAATTCCACCTTCAACAGATGAAAAACAAAGAGTTGGTTTAGTCCCCTATTGTTATATAGAGAATTTAGGTGGGGAAAAATAAACCGGGTAAGCCTCATCTAGAAACCATACTGTTCAATAGAACGTCGCTTAGTATTCACCTATTAGCACATACCCACGCTTAGCATATATTAAGAAGAGATCTTGATGTTCATCAAAGCACAAAAACTTGATGCAATCCATTAGATATCCACAACTGATCTACTTATGCAATAAGTCTAATTTTACAGCATTCAATATTTCTTTTTACTAGTTGACCTAGCCTCACTCGACAATATCCGACCAACATACAGGAAAACTAGGCCACATTAAATGCAGATTATACATTTACACATGACACGCAAGAAAAGATGGGACTAAAAAGACGTAACCTAAGAGAAGTAGCATTCATACCATGGGGAGGAGCGCCCATATCAAAAGCTTCCAAAAGAAAGCCAAACTTCTCTTCAGCCTGTACACGGAATGAAACGCCAATCAGCCATTAACATCCTGATCTTTTGCGTGAATGTCGTGGTTATGCAAACTTAAAAGCAATATAGAGAAACCCATTATTCATTCTTCTGAATATTCAACCATTTGGGAGGGGATACTTAGACGTAGGGAACCCTTTCCCTGGCTTTGTTTCTATTGCATACTACTTACCAGTGTAAAACATGAAAACTAGTTGTAGTTGTTAAAAAAGAGAGACATATGCTCGTATTCATTTACAAAATAACTACTGACCTCCTCAGGAGAAATCCCAATAATACCAAAAACCTTTTCTTGGAGGTCACGCGTAAAAATTCTCAAGCTGCCACCACCAATCTGACAGGACCAAACAAAATCATTCAGGGAGGTATGATCGGGAAATGATCAAAAGAGAACAAATAATGAATATCTCCATAGAAGAAGAAGAAGAAGAAGCGCTCAAATACCTCAACCCCGTTATAAACCATGTCATAAGCTAAGGCACGAGCAGAGGGAAGATTATCCATATCTTCAGGGTTTGGAGCAGTAAAAGGGTGATGGAAGGCCTGTAACATAAACAAAGTTTTAGAGTCTCAACATTGGAAAAAAGAGGACATGCTTGAAAGTGAGGACATGCTTGAAAGTCTATAGCTCCTGCAGATGTTTTTAACATAGCCACAATGACCTGGTAATAAATTAGTCTTGTGACTCTTGTCATCAATATACAAAAAAGAGATGGCATCTTATCAAATTGGAACATGAAATACGAGTTGTAGCACCAAATCAATCATCAAACCACAAGCATCGACTAAAAAAATCACAAACAAGGGTCACAATTTGACATGATTATACACATTTCATCCCAATTTCTCGTCATTCAACATGAAAACATAAATATCAGTTTAATTTCTCTAGAAATAGAGCCTATTGTGAAAAAAAGATAGAAGCATGGTAAATTATGTCAGTTGCAAGGACTATAGGATACAATATCATCCTGAACAGAGAAGGTTAGTTTCAGAACCAAGCTCGTCCAACTTTTTACTTGGGGTGACTTAGGGTAGGCTACCAGTTAGGTACTCGCCACCGACACTGTGCCAAGATGAAGGTTACTTACTCCATGAGGTCCAAGAAACTGCACTTTTTCCCTCACAGGTGACAGCTTACGGTCTCAGGTGCAGATAATATTTTTGTTTCAATAAGTTAGTTCTACAACCCCAACACATAATTACATTCTCTCTCTTTCCTAAATACCAACTCTAACTACAAATAATCTTCCTTGAACGGAAATCATATCATTTACAAGTGAACTCAGTGTCTTCTACATCGCTAGAACTTTTTATAGTTTTCTTTTAAGTTTAGTAAAGCTTTATTCAATTTCTTTCAAAATATAAAATACTTATTATCCCATATAGAAGATTGGATATCTTGTTCATATTCATTTACTTCTTTTTTGGATGTTGCATGAGAAGATGCATGGAAAATGCTCAGTTTAGGTTCTGTTTTTTTGCGGTTCAATCTGAACCGAGTGCACTCCTAATGTTGCAAATAAATATAGAGCTCCAATAATGCTGGAGGCAAACTCAGCCTTGTCAAAATAGGTGATGGTCCAACCAAGTACATACTCTTTTTCCTTCCTTCTATTTAACCTCAAGGAGACAAAATAATTTAACTGCCAAAGCTTGTAAACTCGAAGAAGTGAATGCATACCTCAAATCTCTCCTCTGAACTGTTCCATTCAAACATCGGGAAATCAGTCACCCACAGAATCGAATCCTTAGACTTCATGCAAGAAGTAAAAATAAACAAAATGTGAGACAGACAGACAGACAGACAGGAGAGAGAGAGGGAGGGGGGGTGTGATTGTATGTTAAAGCTTAATGCGAGCTTACTTGGTCAATCAAACCCAGCTTGTCTGCAATATATACCCGTAGCCGGTCTAATACTTTATTAACGGAGGTATGGTGACCCACTGCAAACAGAATAAGGTCACCTGCTCTGGCGGAACATTGTGTCAGTAGTTGCTGCTTTTTTTCCTGCTGCAAACTTGATACAAGAGCAGGTATACCCTCAATTTCCCCTACAAATTTAGTTGAGGGACTGTCAGTTCTGTGTTTCTCCACACAAAGAAAGGCATTGTTTAAACTCGCTCATTGCCATTATCCAAGACCTTGACACAAAAATAAGGCATTGTTTAAACTCGCTCATTACCATTATCCAAGACCTTGAGGAAAGGTAATTCTTTTGCACCATATTTTATTGCTTCATTGTAGATATCACCTTCTTTCTTAAGGGTTGTGTTTGAATAAATCTTTGCTCCAGAAGGCACACATAAGACCTTCACGATTCCCCCACTTGCAAGGGCATCACTAAATACCTTGAAGGACGAGTCTGAAAAAATATCAGACACCTGCAGTTTCAACAAAGACAATAAGAAAACAGTACCATTCATGCAAATCGAACAAGTTACTTCATAAGTCCCTAGGTCAAAGGCTTTAAAGAGCAGAGTCAAGTAAATACAGAGCACATGTATAAAAAGGAACGGCAATAGTTATACGAAATTGGAAGTATTTACCTAAGTTTCAACCTTAATTCTACCTTCCATGCTACAAAACATTTTGGGTTGGCTAATGTTTTGCTGATACGAGATACTACTTGATTGAATATAAGGTGTCTATTTATATTTAAAGAGACATTAAAGCATGTTCTGCTAAAGGTTACACAGTATGGATAAGCAAAACAAAGTTACACAACATGCACTCCAAACTGATAATATAACAAAAGGAACGGAAATTATATATGAGTATGTAGAGAGCATCAAATATGGTGTTGGCTTAGAGCATTCAAAAACTTAAGGCCGGCCATGATTGTGATTAATGTCTTTGATGAATGTGCATGGCTTTGATTTCTGAGTATAGTTGTAGGCGTGCGAACTTTCGTACACTCATATGTCTCTGTCTAATTGTATTTTTTTGCACTGGTGAGTGTGCCTGAAAGTGAAAGTGAGAGGCTGAGGGCGGATTGACACTATGACTAGTGGGGGTTATAGCCCCCCTCATTTTTTATGTTAAGATCACTAAATCGACTGTCCACTGGAGGATGAGAGAAGGCTAAATCATCAGCACCTAATAAAAAACTTAACAATATTCTGAGAAGGTGAAAGTGAATTAATTTTGAATCATAGACAAAGTCAGTGGAAAACACAACAGGGACACTGAAATTTATGATGCTGCAACTTCAAGTTCAGTATGCATGCTGAATTCCACCACCACTGTGGCAGAACAAAAAGAAAAATAAACAAAAAGAATAGGAAGTGATCATTACGTCTCTTAATTCAAGATCAAACCGGATGTCTGGACTATCTGAACCATATCGACTCATTGCTTCCGCATATGTAAGCCTCAGAAAAGGATTGGGTAACTGAACTCCCTTGATCTCCAGAAACACCTATAACAATCAAACCAATCATATAAACCAACCTGATATATGAATGCAAGAAAAAAAAATCAGGAAGGCAGAAAAGGCATCCAATAACTTGACGGGAGCTATCAATATGTGAACTTGTAGAACTAGATCCCTACAAACAGTTATTTTTATATTGAGATCATGGTTGAATACTTCACAAATATGGGTACTACATTTTTCTGCAACTCGAATGAATATATAATGAATGGCCTTGCAGGTTAAGTACATATAACTACCAGGGAAGTCCATAACCAAATATGGATAGCATATAATTGGGCATGATTAACCTAATCACCTTCCATATGGATCTTCTCCAAGCAAAATATTTATTTTTTGTTCATATCTTTACCAGGGAAATCCAGATTCCAGAACCCAGTTAGAATATTGGGCCAAGAAAATGTGATTCCTAAATTTTTCTGGAAAGTTACTTCATAGAGATGAAAAAATAGTTTTCCGTTTTCGGTCTAGATGTGAGAAATCGCAATTACTTTGTTTATCTTTTATTCTCTTTCATAAAATATCTGAAAGAAAACTTACATGTTCACCTTCTTTGATGGTACCAAAATCTTCATTTTACAATAGAACATTACAATACTTCTTGGTTTTACTTATAATTTCAACTACAACTAATAAAAATGCTAAATCTGCCATCATCAGGATTACCTCAAACTGAGCTATGCCCCAACCCTGACTTTACAGGAAGACAACTCTGCATACCGACTGTGATACACTAAGCCACCTAGAGAGGTCTACTTTGTAACACCCTGTAATTTCCTAGAAGCTCAAATTCTGATATATCTAAAATTGTGGGGTCAAATTTGCAATAAATCAAAACTTTGGGTCAGTTGTGCAATGTCTTGTTCAGAAGCAGTTGCTGATTTTCCGATTGACTCGAGTATTAGGAACAAGGGAAGGAAAGCAATATTGAAATTTACTGGGCCCAAACAAAGATTTGGCAAAGTAATGAGAAATTGCATATTGACCCTTATCTTCTTCATATTGGCCAAGCCAGACCCCTCATGTGTCACACATACAATAGCATGTGACACTTCTAGAAAAAGATCTCACCCCTATATATAGATGGATGGCTTACCAACTCAACATTTTTATTGGCTTGTATGAGCCATGCAATTCTTCAAGAAGCTTCTTAGCTGCTTCTTCTTCCTCCATCACCAACACCACCAACCTCCATTCTCCATCACTATCTATCTCTCTCACTCTCATTTTTCACATCTTCTTCTCCTCAAGAACACCCAAATACCCTCTCTTCTCTCTCAACAAACTCCATTCTTGTTTTTGGAGCTTGACCTCCACAAAACTCATTTAAGCTCAACTTTCTTGTCTCCAAATCATGGAAAGCTTGAGACCAAGCATAGTATGATCATGGACGGGAGTTCTTTCACAATTCTACTCAAGGATTGAAAGCCAAATTCATCCTCTTGCTCACCATCTTCTTCAATCATAGGGTAAAGTTCCTTCTTGACTTGAATCCATACTTGCATGTTTATCTTGATATTTGATTGATGAAATTTGATCTTATATTTCTTCATTTTCATGCTTGATTCTTCAATTCCATGCTTAGATCAAGTGTTTGACTTCTCAATCATATTACCATTCTTCATTTTTATGCCTAAACTTGCATGTTTTCTGAAATGAACTTTCTGGACCAGCTTCAGTATTTTTATTGAAAACCCACTTTTCATAACATTTAGCACCTCCCCTTGGGTGTGTTGAAACTAGACACATAGGGAATGAACTCGATACAAGATGGGCATTTTTGCTATTCTCCAAGTGGTTCCAAAGTTGGTTGTTGCTGTCAGGTTTTTTTCCTGCGCAGCAGTGTTTGTCTATTTTCTAACTTGATTTCTATAATAGCTATGCATGAGATTCTTGATGTTTCTGAAAGTATACACATGTAGGTTTCTTCTCAATTTTATGAAGTGTTTTCATATGAGAAATAAGGTTCTAAAGTCAGAGCATACATTCTGTCCGAATTGAACTTTCTTATTTTTGAGAAAGCATGAGTTCTTGCATCTCCAAGGGTTGTGTGTGATTTGTTTGTGACATTGAAATCAATATATGTGCATTAGTGACATTTAGGATTATGTGCATGTAGAGCATGTATTCGACAGGTGAGTGTGCAACTTATTTATACTTAGTGTGTCATGTGTGACTGTAGACATCAGCCTATTAGGAGACGAGTGGTTGTGATTGGAGTGTTAGACCTACTTCCTTGCTTTTGGTTGTGTTTCAGCTCAGTGGTAAGTACATGTGTGACCCTTACATATCAAAACGTGAGTATGTGTGGGATATTTCAAATGCATATTTTGTTATTTGAAAAGGTATGAGAAGCATGAATTATACTAGAAAGTTGTTTGGATATTTATGAATCCCTTGTGAGAACTCTTGAAAATTACTTGTGACAGATTGGTATAGCGATTTTGGTTATGAGAAAGAGAAGGAAATAAGTCACTTGTATTAGATTTTAGATGTGTACAGAGTTGTATTTCTTAGTGGGAAAATGACCTTTTGAGTCCTCACATTCCTGAGCAAAGTTGCTCTAAATATCACTCTGAATCTATAAGTCAACTCTGACCAAGTTTTACTTTCTGGAAGCATCTGATTCGACTAACTGTGTAGGTGGGGCAAAATGGTAATTTTAAATAAAAGTTGGATTAAGACTAAATAGATGTCTTGGAGCTAACATAATGACTTGCAAGGATATTTGGAGTCTTAAGGAGTGAATTTGATTAAAATTTGACCAAGTCAACTGTAAGGACCTTTCTATAACTGGTTAGCTATATATGAAAGTATTCTTCATTTCCATGCTTAGATCAAGTGTTTGTGAGACAGGTTAACGGTTGGTACATTAGTAAGTAAGAGCTAATGTTTTCGAAAGTTAAGTATACTTACATATATATATGTACACATATTGTTATGATGTTAACATGTTTTGTGTTACTCAGGATAACCTGACTTTGTTATTTGTATGTGCCGATATCTGGCAGGTGCGAACGGGGAGGTCAGCCACCTAGAAGATTGCACTAAGGGATACATAAACTATGGCAGTAAGTTTTATTTAAGTTTTAGTTTCTTTAATTCTGTCTCGTAACAGAATCGTTAGGAATAGACTCATTTTTGAGCATTCCAGTGCTTAGCGGCTTATTAAACAAACTTTTACGGTTCCACGGCACTGCATGCCTCATAATTCATAACAAAGAAAGTTACCCTGTCCTAGATGCAACCACGAGCTCCCTATTGTTCCAATCCCCGGCATCCTATTTCATAATCTTTGATAAGATTACTTCCGAGACTTAATTATATAATATCGTAAATAAAATGGAAAAACTTGTAGACCTGTCTTATCAAATCTTCATTGAGCCTCAACATGTCCTCCAACGGGGTGAACGCCATCTCCATGTCCAATTGTGTAAACTCAGGTTGTCTATCTGCCCTAAGATCCTCATCACGGAAACATCTGCATAGAAAGAGAACAAAAACAAAACTTCTGGTAATTAGAAATGTCTTTATTTCTTATAATACCCCCATTAAATCACTCATCGGACCCTTCAGTTTCTTGACAAACTGTCCTTGCAAACAGGACCTCCCCAAAAATAGATTTTATTGGTACTCGTGAGTCAACAAACATAGAGTACACAAAGAACCAAATAGACGTAAATAAACCCACCTTGCTATTTGATAGTATCTATTAATACAGGAGGCCATTATGATGTGCTTGTATGATTGAGGGCTTTGTGGCAAGGCATAAAATGTTCCTGGCTTCAAATTCACATAAAAGCAAGTCACATTAGAGAGTCATGAAGGGATGAACAAAACCTATAGGTGTTCATTTGATTTGTAGAACAGCATCAATTCAAACAGATAAATTCACATTATATTGCCTAAACTCCTTCACACAAAGTCATTTATCTCACAGTGGCGACATGTATTCGGGTCATTTTATACTTGGTCAAAGGAACGATCTCATTTGATAAACGCTTCAGCCTGTATAAGTCCTACTAAATGCGAGAAAATATGTGGTTTGAACTCAGGGTCACCGCATTTTATAATCCATTTCATTCCTCCTATCGAAGTTCTAAAAGGTAACGGTTACTAACATGGAACATAAAGAGCAATGGGAAGTATTCAGTAACAGTTGGGAGTTGTGTGATTGAAATACCCAAATAAATGTTCCACCAGGAACCAAACAGCAAAAGCAACAAACTGAATGTGAATGGAAGAACTAGCTAGAGCAATATACCTGGACTCTTGAAGGCACCAAATAATCTCGAGCACCTTCTGGAGTAGATTTAGATAATATTGGAGTCTCAATCTACCTTACAGCAACGAAAGGTCAGGATAAAAAAGAAGCATGATTGAAGACCATTGAATAGAAGTAACATTACCTCCACAAAACCATGTGTGTCTTCTAGCCATCTTCGAAGAAGCTTCATCACCTTATGTCGCAAAATTATGGTTTTAATCACCTCTGGCCAGCGTAGATGAAGATAACGGTGTCTAATGGAAAATATATAATTACGTTACATTTATAGAAATGCAAACCTAAGCCCAAATGTGCATATAGATCATAGACTAGACTATTTGATTATTTGTTATAACGATAATGCTCCAAGGCCAACAGAAAAGCAAGCGTGCATGATATTGAGATTTTAAAACTTAACCAAACTCAGATAGTTCAACAAGAAAGTTATAGACAGTATAATGAGTCTGAGGCTATCAGTTATCTCCCCCCAAGTACCAAAACTGATTTAGTAATATGATTTCCTCAAGTCAAATTTCAGAAATGGGGTACTAAATATCTTGCAGCTAGTACTGATAGAGAATCAGAAGATTAACATAGTAACCAACAAAAATATATCTCCCAAAAGTTAAGAACTGCTACCTACTTGATGCAGGGAAACTCTCAGTATCCACGACTGTGGACTACTGGTATTCATCTCTGATCAATCTGTACATAGAAAGCTAGGAGAACAGAGGCCTAGGAAGGAGCTAAATTAATATCAGTTTTGATGCTTATCAAACTGAATATCAACGGGGCCTATCTTGTTGCCTTACTATCTTGTTCTTGTATTAGAATTCCCTCAAAGGCGTGTATTTGCACCTATTGTAGAATCAAGTTGCTATTGGCTTCTCGTCCTGCATTAAGTGGTATCAGAGCATGAGTTCTCAGTTCGGGGCCATGGCTGCATGTCCCCGAGGTTATGGTGGAAGAGAAAATTGAGGACATAAAGAAGAGACGGCTGAGATGCGTAGAGAGATTGAAGAACTGCAGCAAGCTGTGTAAGCACTCCAGCGACGGGGAAGAGCTAGAGCCCATCGGGAGGTTCCCGAAGGCAATAGCAAACCTGTTGACATACCGAAAGGTAGCCAAGAGGATGAGCGTTATGAAGTGTGTAAGGAAAACCTGTTCCATGATGCTAGTTATGCAAACATGGAAAGTATTGCAGTTGAAGATAGCTCAGTGGTTGGGAAACTCCTCCAATCTACGATGAGTACGACGAAGATGATGGAGACTTGGTCATACAGATTTTGAGGGGATTTCGACTTCTGAAATCGTTCCATTTCCCAAAGGAGTTAACGGATGAGTGTTCTCATTAATCTGTTTGAAGAAGACGCAGAACAGGGAATCCATTTCTTAGAGGAAGCTGGATTTTCTTCATGTGAGACCGTCAAGGTTTTTTGTGTGCATCCAGTTAAACCCTCGACCTTCTACACATATCCATTTTTGCTGAATGCATGTTGCTTATCAACAGTAGTTACAACCCTTGAAAGATGTAACTATGAAGTCAAGACGACAACGCCAATTGAAGTAATAGATAATGCATCATACACGCCCATGTATGTCAACTACCGCATGCGACTGAATTTGAAAGCTGAAAGAATGATTCGTCAGGGAAAAATTCGGGGACGAATTTTCTTTAACAAAGGGAGTATGATGCAGGGAGACTCTCTCAGTACCCACACTGTCCATATAAAGCTAGGAGAACAAACGCCTATGAAGAAGCTAAATTCATATCAGTTATGATGCTTATCAAACTGAATATCAACGGGCCCTACCTGCAGCTATAACCTGCAGCTTATTAATACCTACATATAGCTTTAAAACCTGCAGCTTTTTGTTGTTGCAATAACTAGTTACCATTATTACTTAGCCCTGAAGAAATGTCTTACTTGGCCTAGAGGTAAGGTTATATGTGTCTTTTTGTTACATTAGGGAAGAAGCAACTAGGAGTTCCTCTATAAATAGGGCTATTGTATTATATTTTAGGGAGTTGAATTTTGTATCAAACCTTGTAAGGTAAAGACTAAAGAACCTAGAGTTCTCATGGGTTGTAACCCGAGAGTTTCTGTTTGTTCCCACTTCAATATACTCTATCTCATTGCCATATTATCTCGTTCTTAGATTAAACTTCCTCAAGGTGTATTTTGCACTTACTGCAGCATTTAGATCACAGGTTCCTTTCCTGTGCTGCATTACTACCTTCATATCTTAAAATGATAGGAGTTAAAAAATCAATTTTCTAGGACGGCTACCGCATATGAGGCATTAGCATATCAAACAACTAAAAAGGCAATATTATACTTTAATCAGCATAATACCAATATAGCAATCAGTTTACGGTAAGGTATTCTGTGGTTCACTTCCGTGATAGTGGATCAGAAACGTACGGTAGCTTAACTTCGGTGCCTTCTTACTAAGAAACAATTTAACAACTTTCGGAATTAAAGATACCGAATAAAACAAGAGGTTCATATCGGCTCAAGTGACGAGTTAACTAGCGAAGAAAAGACACACTGTCATCATACAGCAAAAAAAGATATATATATCATTAATCAACATCATAGCTAGCTAGTTACCTCAAGCGACTTTCCTCTTTAATAGAATCTTTAACATCATCCGCGGTAGTAACCGGGAACGGTAATTTCGATTTCACAGCATTCAGTACTTGAACATCCTCAGCAGTAACCTAACATACACAGCTACAGCAATGTCAATGCTAATTTATTTTTATTTTAAATTATTCGAAATACCATTATACTAATATAAAAATAATAGTTATAGTCCAAACTGTAATCAAACAGAAATTCATACACAAATTCAAACAGTTACTATGTCAACAATGTAACATATTCCTGTCGTCGTTGTGGAAAGACGAGTAACATTAGAGTTAGAAATGCTCACATAAAATGCACGTTTTTTTGTGAAATTGTAGCTGCATTTTAGAAGACCAATCAACAAAACATTTCAAAATGACCGTGCCTTATCCCAAAGCACCCAAGGACCCACAAAGCAACCTGAAGCACGTCACCTCCCAGAAGAACTTGTGCTACATAGTTTCTAATTTCTAGCAAATGCCATTTTTCTTTGAAAGTAGATACCTATCATTAATTCAAATGTCGGGTATCCCTATAGGAATTCAGAAGAAAACGGGGAGGTTTACGTAAATACAGGAAATTTGTAGCAGAGCTTACCCCTAATAGATGCAGTTAGATGAGAGGTTTATTATTAGCTGCTTCAGATTCCACACTGGTGCATTTAACTTTTTGAGTTCCTATTTTAAGGGTGTCTCCACACTGGTGCATTTAATTTTTTGAGTTTCTATTGTAAGAGCATCTCCGGGGAACAAGAAGAGTATTGATTCAAATGCATCACCAAAGTAAAAAACCAATTTAAAAAGGAAACTTCAGGACACTTTAGGACACTTGTGCCTCTTGATTGTGTCATTCCATACTATTGAGACGGAAAATTTATCCGAAATATACGGCAGCAGACGGACCCCCATCCCAAACTAACAATGTCACAGTTAGGGAGTGTAGGTGTCCTGAAATTTGGCAGCGTAAAGGAGTGAAAGTATCATTTCCAAGATAGGAAAGGGTGAAAGTGTCTATGTGTCGATCCAAGGGGGTGAAAGTGTCTTTTACCCATTTTAAAAATCAAACTCCATTTAGAGATCTAATTACTGGCACCGGTGTGCTATTATAAGAGAGCAAATAACTTGCCGCATGTACGTACTCCTAACTAGTTCATGGAAAGGGTAGGAAACACCAGCACTTCATTATGGGTGGACATGAAGCAACTAAAATAAGGAGACTCGAGAGAATAGAACACAGCTATCACATTGTCAAAGTAATATATATTCCTGTACGAGCCAAGCATGCTAAGGTCTTATTCAGGAAAACGAAAATTACCTCTATCATCCCAGTCTTCATGTTTTTGTTCCTGGATTCACTTGGCCTAGATCGAACAACACCATCAACAGCAACCACAGACTCAAGCGTCAAGTCATTTGCAGTGGAATGTGCATCAGGAAACTCGTTGGGAAGTGTCGTAACCTGAGAGTAGACGTTCTCAGCATTGCTGGGTAATTTGATTAAAAGATGATGATGATAAAATCAAGGATAGCAATGTCTTACTTTTCTTTTTTTATTGGTGAATGGGTAACAATAAATTCAGATATACAGCTCAAACTCAAAAAAAAAAAATTAAGACAAATTTCACTAATACTAACAACAAAGGGTACTCCATCACACTAATCTTTACCCTTTTACGCTAATATCCCATAATCTTACATGGGAGGGATTGAAATCAATCAGTACCAAAACCATGGTCTTTCTTTGTTTATATATAACAAGGGCAGAATGTGTTCAACAAAGAAGATCAAATGGGTTTTTTAGCATTAATTTTCTGATTACTCGTATCCATCTGTTAGCCCCTTGAGTTAGTTTGGCCCTGTGACACCATCCATCATGAGTTTATTAATACACCAAACTGGACCTGACCATCATTGACATCCAACTGAGCTCTAACACAATACAATTTAGTACTTACTCCATTTCTTCTGGATTGTCCTACTCTGACTTTTCAACCCGTGGGTCATTTTGACTCGGTGATTTAGATAGCAAATTCATATTATTTTTTGAATTTTTTTCATGGTGTAGCAGAGTAAAGTTTACCCTACAAGACCATGCAAAGATTATCAAATTCTTGTACCACTTTGCTAATCAAATTAGTGGGTTAATGAATAGTGACAAAAAGTGAAGTAGGCTGAAAGAGAAGAAACAGAGATAGTACTATTTGTGGCCTTGAATGAAACAGACGACATTGGTAGTATATTGCGAACCTGAACAAGCCCAGATTGGTCTCTGAGGGTGATGAAAGTGAGGCCTTTATGGACTCTGATAAGCGCAACCCAGCCACAGAGCCGAACCCTCTTGCCGACGTCGTTCTCCGACAGTTCGCCGCAAAACCTAGTTCGGCTGACGTACCCATGAGGGTCTTTGATTGGAAGTGGTGGTGGTTCTTCTTTGTTGTGGCTGTGTGGGGTTGGGGGAGGAGTGTATGAAGCAGAAAGAGAGATTCTTCTTCTGCTAAGATATGAAGTGCTGCGATTGTTGTTCGACTTGGAGGGCGAGTTGGGGAGGAATGAGAGAGATGATAATGGCTTGGGACGGTGAATAGGGAGGGTTGGGAGGAACAATGAGGAGGAGGACATGGCGAGGTTGAGATCTCTGAAGGAGGGTTTAGGGTTTTAGAGTTAAAGGAGGAGGGTTTAGGGTTTTAACCTAGAACTAGAAGAGCATGGAGAAAAATTGGCGGGGCGGATCGTTGTATTCCGGATCACTAGTGGTTGGTTTGAAAATATTTATTTAGACCCCATGAGGCCATGACCTCTAGTTGTCAAGACAAATGCCTTACCACTGGGCCAGAGTGCGATTGTTTTTAGTTTTTATAAAAACCTCCCTGCAGTATGGTTTCGCTGACACTGAGCCACCAACAGTATTGATTTTGTCAGAAAACTCCCCTGTAATTTTACTTTTACTGACATCGCGCACCATTTTACTAAAATTGTTGGTAGCTAAGTGTCGGAAAAAGGAAAACTGTAAGGAGGTTTTTGTTTCAAAAATTGTGCGAGATGTCGGTAAAAGTGAAACTGCAGGGGGTTTTCTGACAAAATCAATACTGATAGTAGCTAAGTGTCGACGAAACCATACTGCAGGGGTGTTTTCTGTCAAAAGTTCTTTTATAAAAATATAAAGGTTAAATTGCATCTATGGTGCCTATAGTTTGATTTTAACATGAATTTGGTACCCATAATTTCAATTGCTCCATGCGGTATTTTTACTTTTAATTTTTTGTAACTGTGGTACCCACCATTAAATTTCGATCCATATGTTGGATGAAAATTTGTAAAAACAACTAGTGTGCCCCTAATTCACACTCCACGATTTTGTAAATAGTTTTTTTATTGATTTAATTTATTGATTAATATATACATATATATAGTGTATATGTAAGAAAATTACTTTTCATAACAATATTTAATTTAGTTACTACAAATTTTATCATCGAACGAAATAGTTATGGCGATGCTTAACTAAAAATGTAATTTTTTTTTTTATTTTTTTTTATAAACATATGATTATTTTAATATATAAATAAATGGGTAAAAGACAAAAAACCACCATCCATTTATGGAAAAAATACATTTTACCTCCTGATTTATGGGCAAATACCATTTGCACCCCTGTTCGTGGATGGAGGCTGGACATACCACCCTTCTGTTACAATCCGGTAGTGGAGGGTGCAAATTGACTTTTTGTGACCATTTTACCCTAACAAAATGTGGACAAATAACACCTTTTTTGTTTAATACAATGTTTATCATGTTCTTGGTGTTCTTCAACACCACCAATGCCACCACCACCACCAACAACAACAACCTGAATATCAACCACAGACCAAATCAACACCACACCACCACCGCCAACACCAACAACATCAACACCACCACCACCAACAACAATATCAACCACAACCCACAGTTACATCATCCTCACTGACACCCATTGACAGAACAACACAGCCATAGTGGGAACAACCCCCAAATCTCATATCCCCTTTTAGCCAGACCCACTCCCAACTTCATGCAGAGAGAGATTTACATAAGAGAGAGATGAGTCGAGCCCAGAAACAAATAGTTTCCGGCAAAGCTATAATTAACCCTTTCCCTTTCGAAAATAGAGACTATTACTTATGGTCTTTTAGATTAAATTTTGAATTTGAGTCACAGTTAGAGGAAGAAGCGATGGCAGGTTGCATATCCTCATCGCCATCCCCATTTCTCCTATCATCTGATTTCATCCAATGGCCAGTTGAAATCAGGGGTACAAAATGTACCCACTGACAGGGGTACAAAATGTACTTTTTTCCATAAATGGAGGATGGTTATGTCTTTTACAACATCATGCAAATATTATCAAATTCTTGCATCGATTTATTATCAAATCGCCGAATCAAAGTGATCCAGTGAATAGTGGTAAAATGAAAACTGTGAAGATAGATAGAGAACAGAGGAAGTAAAAAACTAAAAAAAATAATGTTAGCCAACTACCTCATTACACCCTCCGTTCACAAGGGCATCTCGAGGGTGGGGTGGGGGAACCGTATAAAATGGGGAGGGGAGGGGGAAGGGTTGCTATGGAGATAAATTTTGCCTCGAATGTGAGAGGGCCAGGGAAGATTTTCCCATGGACACCCCCCTTCCCCCCCCCCCCTGCGCACACGTGAAGTGGTTCATTAATTTAAAATTTGACAATATTAATTACACTTAGTAATATTTTATGATTATATTAGGTATTTTTATTAATAAATTTTTATTAATAAAAATTAATAGAAAAAGTCTAAGTGAACAAAAACTAATACAAAAAAGTTGAACATAAAGTAATGTGTATGGAAACATGTCATAAATAGAACTCCGTAGTGAAGATTATGAAGGAAATAGTAAGAATGAATATAGGTGATATTTGAAAAGCTACTGATGTGGCATATGCCACGTCACTTTTTGTTCAAATTTATGTTTGATTTTTTGTCCCCCTAGCACGGCTCAAATTAATAATGTATTCATGATTGTTGAACAATATATTTATGAAAAGTCATCGTTATCTTTTTTGTTATAAATTTAATAAATATTGTTTAACAGCTAATAATTGTATTATTAAATAATAAAAAAACGTCAAATTTACTGAATCATAACGATACAATCTTACTATTTATTTATTTTGTGTGTGTGTATTGGTATACACATGAACACAATAAATATAAAAAGTCAAATAAGCTCAAAAATTGTCAAAATAATATTAAAAAGTGTCTTCTAGGATGGAATTAGAAGGGTGATAAGGGCTAGTTTGGTAATGCTGTGGCGGTTTAGAAAGTTGTTTGTGTAGAAAGCACTGTAAGAAAGCTGCTGTGAGAATCTAAACAAAAAGTGTTCGGTAAATTCTGTATAAAATCTGTTGTGGAAAAGCACTTTTGACATTCTGTGTTTGGTAATCAGCTTTAGACTTTTTTATTAATGTCAAAATGACCATTTAAGACATGATATAATAAATAGTATTATTACAATAAAATATTATTAATATTTATTAATTGATAATAATGTCAAACGATAAATTAATCAAAAAACAGTTCGTAGAAAGCAACCTCTTCCGTACTTTGCAAAATCTGTTGTGCGGAAGCAGTTGCTGTCTGGAAAGCAAAAACACAAAACTTTACCAAACACAAAAGTACTGCATTTGAATTCGAAAGGCAGCGTTTTGGAAAGCAAAATCATTAACAAACGGGCTATAAGTGTCCACTCTTTTAACGGTATAGGGGTGGTAAAGTGAGTTATCCGAAGCATAAGGGTGTCAGGTGTCTTCTTTCCTAAACATAAGGGCGCAAAGTGTATTTTCTTTTACCCTTCAATTTCAGGTTCAACGTACGGCTGGCTTCAGCAAACCCTTCTCTCTCTGCCGCCAACATCACTACTTTAGCTGGTTGGATTAAGCTTTCGCTCCGACTCCGACTCCGACGCCGACGCCGACGCCGACGCCGACGCCGCCGAACATCATTGCTCGGCTTTCGTCTCAGGTTTGTTCTGCTTCTTCTTCGATTTTTTTATATTCCACCCTTAAACCCTGGGTTTACATTGGTTAGGGCTGAAATTGCAATTCTTATGCTCTTGGTGATTGGTGTTTACTGTGCCGTATGTGATTCATATGTAGGTGTTCTCTATGGATTTTGATTAAACTACATGGAAGAGATATAAGGTGTATTAGGCTGTGGTCCAATCTGTTAAACCATATGAATGTTGTGGAGAGCAATCGCATATTCAGAAAATTACCCATTCCTAGTTTCCTACCTACCGTTACGACCTGCTTACCATCAGAATTTGGGTAAGAATAGAAAGAGAAATGCTAGAGAACCCACTGATATCTCCCACTCGTCTCCCACACAAAAGAAAAACTGGTAACGTCATTACTCATTTGGCATGATTGCATTTATGTGGAAGGAATGTGGGAGATATTGGCGGGTTCTCGAATAGAAACCACAATATTTAAACCGGGATTAGAACTTACTATTAATATGCACCTCAATATTTTGTTGTTTGTCAAACTGAATCCATTTTAAAGACTAGCACCCTTCTGTCAGATTCCATCCAAGAAGTTGGAAGATATGTGATAAAAAATTAAGTGATTTGTTTGAAGCCTATGTATGTGTTGGACAATAGTTGAGAGTTGTGCTTACTAGAGTTGAGATGTGCATACCAATCCATGGCAATTGATGCCAATTCAGGCTCATTAACCTACGTAGATTCATGCAAAACAGAACAAATTTAAAGCTTGTGCGAAAGAATTCTGCCTATCAGGCCAAATTATTTCATATGTTTTAGATAAAGCCTTATCTAACAGTCTTCCCAGTGCTCTTTCACTTTCTCACGCGTTTATGCTATCCTCCTTCCTCATACGGAGAAGCTTATATGTTCAGTGACATCAATGACATTTTGTCACGCCACATTTTGTAGGGAGTAGCGACCCCTTAGTCCATTGAGTTTAAAACTCGATAAAAGGGATTTTCAGGAACATCAATGGCAGAATTAGTTCACATAACCCAGTGACTATCCTTGAACATGAAGCGAGCATCAAATTGTTTAGGAAGGAAGAACTTGTTCTGTGAAACATAGAGGCCGTGAAAGTTAGGGCCGGCATGACTTAGCTAGGAAAGCAAAACTGTGATTTGTTGACCCAGGGGATATGTTTCCCTTACTTATTGTTACCAGAAAGGCAGCTTCATTGCGTCATCTTATGACAGAGCGAAATAAGTAGTTTAAAAGACATGAAGGCATGCCATAATAACAGATCCAGAATAATAAAGACTTAAAAACTGCTTTAGCTTCTTATGGCAATTTCATTGATTTTAAACATCATTTATGTCTTGATAAGTAAACTATACTTCCTTCTATCACTGCTTTTCTTTCTGATTGCTTCATGCTCATGTGTTTCCTGCATTATTCTTAATTATTAGAACTCTGTTCGTCTTTTCGAGTTGTTTTTTTCAATATAATGTGCACTTCTCACTTTGGTTACCTAGGGTTGTGCCTTGATTTATATGAAAATTGAAATCCTGGCTCCACCCCTGATACGGGGCATCTGTGAATTATGTATCCTGTATCTGTATGTTTGAGCTTAGATGTCACGATGTCTTGAAATCTAGCCGGGAAGTTACAAACTTTTATATTCATGTGGACGGTCATTGGAATGCTTAGCAAATGATCATTGCTTATTAGCAAGTTTTCTTTGCGAATTTCGAATTTATATTGTGTAACTTATAAAATCCATAAACTGTTCTGTTTCCAGCATCTTTTGACAGTAGTTGTTAAAGCTTAAAAAGCAGGCCATTTGGTACATTGCGTGAACTCTAAAAATTCTCTTTAGCCCCCCACTATCGCCTGTATCCTTCCCTGATTAGATTAATTATATAATCTATATAGAAGAAGTTATAATCTTTTAATATTTATTCGATTACGTGACAGTGTATATTGGAGTATTGTTATATGCTCTATTTTGGGGTTTTCCTTACTACGGAGTAGTATATGTTTGAGTCTGAATGGTCAATCCATAACCAGCAACAAATACTAAGGAACATATATAATGGTGTCGGGTGTCTTTTCGCCCAAACATGGGGGTGCGAAGTTTATTTTACCCTTAACTTTCAATTTCAGGTTCAACGTGCTTCAGCAAACCCTTTTCTCTCTGCCGCCAACACCATTACTTGAGCTTCGAGTTGGATTAAGCTTTCTGGCTCCATCTCTTCCTCTCCCTCTCCGCCGCCGACGAACATCATCGATCGGGTTTGTTCTGCTTCTTCTTCGATTTTCTCCGACATTTGCTTCTCGATTTCTTATATTCCACCCTTAAACCCTGGGTTTACATGGGTTAGGGCTGAAATTGCAATTCTTATGCACTGGAGATTTTAGTCAACGATTTTCTTGGTGATTGGTGTTTACTGTGCCGTATGTGATTTGTTTGAAGCCTATGTATGTTTTTGAGCTTAGATATCACGATGTCTTGAAGTCTACCCAGGAAGTTACAAACTTTTATAGTCATGTAGACGGTCATTGGAATGCTTAGCAAATGATCATTGCTTATTAGCAGGTTTTCTTTTCGAATTTCGAATTTATCTTGTGTAACTTATAAAATCCATAAGCTGTTCTGTTTCCAGCATCTTTTGGGCTCAACAGTAGCAGGCCATTTGGTACATTGCTTGAATTCTAAAAATTTTCTTTAGCCCCCCACCATGGCCTGTATCCTTCCCTGATTAGTTTAATTATATAATCTATATAGAAGTTATAATTTCTTAATATTTATTCGTCTACGTGACAGTGTATTTTGGAGTATTGTTACATGCTCTATTTTGGGATTTTCCTTACTACGGAGTAGTATATTTTTTAGTCTGAATGGTCAATCCATCACCAGCAAGAAATACTAAGGAACATATATAATTTCCTTCTCTTCTTTGTTCACAAGCACTGGTATATTTATTTTGAATTTGGGATTAAGTACTTGTTCTACTAAGTCATATGTTTTTGCCTTCTGGATAATGAATTACCATGTGACATAAGTTTCTATTTTGGACAGTTGCTAAATGCCAATTGGGTTTGCTCAGTTAAATTGGTTGTTAGATAGTTATAGGATGAAATCAAGGTAATGGTACGCAAACTGCATCACTTATGAATATGCTGATCAATTTCGGGTGAACTTTTTTTATTTTACTCTTTGGTAGTCAAAGAGAATCTTCCGGGTTGTTTTCTTTGCAAAATTATTGTTTTTGTTGCATGTTTTTATGAATTATGACGAATCAAATTACTTTTTGGGTTCCACCTCTTTGAACGAGCTTACATTTCTGCGTCTCTTTGAACGAGCTTACATTATCAAGATGTGCTTCTTTACTTGAAGGAGACATTGTCAGGGCGTTAGTTACGTAGATTTGTGTCTCGTAGCTCCTCCACTTCTGTTTCTAATGATATTGACACTTCCCATTCACCCAGGTTGAAGCTACTATCACAGTCAGACAAACTTGTTCACTCGACCCGGTGGTTTTTATTGCTTCACTTACAGGAAATTTGGGAACATAATCAATGGGTAAACAGCAGTATGGAAGAAAATCAGGTACATTGAGTTACAGTTACTATCGTTCACATCTTTGTCCAGTAGGTATTTGTAGGTAATGTCTATGCAAGGCCAAGATGTGTACCTGATGCTTATGCTGCAGATCATGCATGGTTTAACATGTATGCTCTTACATGTATATACTTGTGTCCCTGTATTGATGTGTGTATTTGTAACTGTACATATAATTAGGATTCAAGAGAGGGAAATCACACAATAACAACGTGACAAGCAGGGGAGCGACAAAAAGTCAGCGAACAAAAGATGAAATTTACAATAAACCTGCACAGGATACTTCAGGTAAGTCGTTTTATTTTTCTTCCAAGTTGGTATTTCGGATCAGGTTAGTTATGTTCCAAGAAACGATTAGTCATTATAGTAATTTGAGAATGAAGCCGTTAGGCCTGGTTATAGGATTCACTCGGATGTTATATATTTTTTTTAAAGATGTTCTCCCTTCTTCCCACTTTGAGTGTCTTCCTTTCCCTAAATGGAGATCCCAAAATGAATGCATTAATACCAAAAAAGCTAATCACTTTTCACTTTACTTCCCTCCATACCTTTTTCAAATTCTTAATTTTCACTTCCCAAGAAAATGTATCACATAAAACAAATGACATTATAGTAACTCTTCAAGTTAAAAGCACATCCTTAATCTCCGTGAAAAGTCCACCCAGGCACTCAAATTCAGATGGAGGGATTACTTTTGCGTATGTGATTTGGTCCCATTTCATTCATACATCTTATTTTCTTGATATATTAGATGAGGAAGAAGTCTCCGAGGAACACTCGACTGTAGTTTCAGAGGAAGAGGTTGAAGGAGTAGAAGACACTGTCTATAAAGAGCCATCTGAGTATGACAATCTGCTGAGGAGACTGGGGTCGGGTAATGTGTCTGTTGCCAATGCATACAGGAGAAGGTAATGCTGAAATGGGAGAACTAAGATGGTGTTTAGTTCAATTTATCATATGATTATGTTATAGATATTTTCTGCATTTGTGCCCACTAATATAATTACATTACGTTGTCTGTGACTTGCTTGCTTCTCTTGAAGTCTTGTTTGCCCGTTTGTTAATATTATGAGTGAAGGGGGTAGAGTTGACTGTTGAGTACCAAATCAATGCGTAATAAACCGATGGTTTCATTTAATTAAAGTACATGCCTGAGTCTACACATATGCCTTTCTACTAGTTCTAATTTATTAGCAGCCTATTTAAAGCTGCATAGGGAACAACTTCAAAGAAACCACCCATACATTTGTACACATAGGTGTGTACTTAAATTGAGACCATGGTTATATTCTGGTCCGTATGTTTAACCAGGTATGTGTTCCAAATTGATACCATTAAATATGAATTATAGTTTGATTGCAACTTAGATCTTGGTATCTTACTGATCTAAAAGTTTCTGAAAGAAATACTAACTTGTGAATGTCAAGTATTGATGGATATATGTGTGTGTGTGTGTGTGTGTGGTAGACTTGGGAAGCTACCCACTTGATATCTGCTGTGTTGTTGCTCTTCTGTACTAATGCGGCACGCATAGGTAGCCACTGTAAATGGGGGGATTCAATATTATGATTATCAATCCATCTTTATTTTATTCACGTCACAATTTTTGTGTGCAGTGAAAAAGTACTAACTTGAGGTTTCTTTAGCTTTTCTCTTTTAACCTCTTTAACTAGCATCAAATAGTAATCATGTTTCCCTGTTGGATACAGGCTCAGAGAAGAAGAAGGCAGAAGTGATACAGATGACGGCTCTGATAATGGTTCAGAAGATCCAGATGATGACGATGACGACGACGACGACGACGATGATGATGATGATGAAGAAGGTTAGAACTGTTCACAATGTTTCTGTTTAATGGAATTCATATTCTGTTGGGGCTTTTCTTGCTTGTAAACATCTCAAACTTTGTTTAAGATGCAAATTTGTCACCGACTCCTGCAAATGGAAGAAGATTATCTGTTCATTGGATGTTTCGGATATCTGTGTCATTTGGAAGGATGTCTTTGTTAGAATCCATGGGGTTCCACCTCAAAACCAATTGGCAATGAGGGGAGTAGCCCATGATACTTATTAATTATATTTCTTCTTCTTGATTGTCCAATGTGGGACATCTCAACACCCCCCCTCACGTGTGGCATTCTTTGGCCTACACGTGGATCTTTTTTGTCTGGCCGACGGTGGAGGGAACGACGCGGTCGATCCTCTTGGACGGCAGCTGTTTTGGGTTTTTGAGACGAGATCGGTAACCCACTCTGATACCATGTTAGAATCCATGGAGTTCCACCTCAAAACCAATTGGCAATGAGGGGAGTAGCCCATGATACTTATTAATTATATTTCTTCTTCTTGATTGTCCAATGTGGGACATCTCAACAGTCTTGTGGTACAAAACTTAGTCGGCACTATGGCTGCGGAATAGTTTCCTGGCGGATAATCACAGAAATTGCTATCATATTCATAGCTTGGCGAGGCGGCACCAAGGAATGGTGAAGTTTCATGAGAAACTTTGTATAGAGCCACATATGTCGGGTCTTCTTTTTGAGGATAGTAGTGTAGCTGGATAATTTGAGATACAGGCCTATGAGTTAAAACTTAAATATGGTGAAGTTTGAGACAGCTTTTGTCTAGTGGGTTTGAGATGCTGATGTTGATATGTTGGCAATTCATCTTGCCCCATTTCAACTGTGTATCATCTTCTTGTAAGACCTTTTGTCTTCGAAGTAAAGGTATAAAGCCAGTAAAATTGGAACTTGCAAAATGGAAATGTCATATTTTTACATGGGGTCAGAACTGCATTAAATTACACATTTACTGGAATGATCGTCTTCAGACATGGATTTTCTCAAACTACTATACGTTTGGAATAAAGAGAGCGGAGAAATGTTATTTGTAGAGGTCAAATGAGTGAGGATACGAAGGAAATGATCTAACATCATTCTGTCTTTTGTTGTGATTGACGACTTTCTTAATTATACAGTGCTATCACAATGATAGTATGAATGTCTATTATGATATATCACAACTTCTCTTCAGGTTGGCCTAATTTATGAAATGCGGAAGTTGCATGGTTAGGACTATACGGGGGACATGATTATTTGAATAATCAGTTTCCTTCTAAATTCTTTTTGCATAAGCAGACTCTACTATTGAGATACTCTGCTGATGTCAATTGGTAGAATTCTGTCTTGAGCTACGCATCAAACAAAGAAAGACACACATTTGTTAAATTTAAAAAATAAATTTATTTTCAGACATTTGCATTTGGACTGGTTTCCTGTTATTACAAACTTCATGCTTCAATTAAAATGTACCTTTTTATGTTACATGGGCGGTAGGCTTTTTTACTTGTGTGTTGAGTTACAGTCGTGTATAGACTGATGGACAGCTTTCCATTTGAGATGCAGCATGTTATTTTTAGTATCCCTTTAAATTTCTCTGCAAAAACGTCCTACGGTCCTAGATATGTGGGAAAATATGTTTATATTTGAAAGCAAGTGTGGAAGATCGGAAAGGTGTTTGCTTTTTATTCAAGAAGTTCATTTCAGTTTGCAAGTTACATAATTGAAAACAGCACCTTTCAAGATTGGTTCTGTCTACAATCAACACGAAAGATGGAAAGTAATTCTAAATCTCTATTTTGACAGACCGAGAAGAAAAAGTTCATTTTAATAACTTAGTTACAGTCGTGTATAAGCATTCGGGCCATTTTCCAATTTTAGGAAGCGGTGCTTGTAATTTACTTCAGCTTAAAGAGAATCCCTAAACTCATTTTGCTGCTCAAGCTGTGACAGCCGATTGCGTCGTACTTGAGTTAACAGGGCCAGAGTGAGATCTTGTGTTATTGGGTATTTCTTCTCTTCTCCTCTGTGATAATTACGTAATGGGGCTCTAGTCGTCCAATCACATTTGAGGATTAGTCCAACTTAACCATGCTCACCAAGTATTTTGCTGTGTTCATACTGGCCATACAATTCATAAAAAAATCATGCATTAGGTTGATTCAGACACTAACTCTATGTAATGATGTTCTTGTTACTAGGAACTTTCTTTAGGTTGATCTTGTTACTTCAGAAAGCATGTATTAGGGTTGACTGGTGTTATTTCTGTATGATTTATTGGTTCGTATTAAAGAAAGGTCATTTTTTACTTGGCAATTCAGATGCATAATCGAATTTTTGCTATTTTAGGAACCAACAAGGATTCTCATAAAAGTCTTGGTAAAAGAAGTAATGCTCAAGGGTCCAACTCGGGGGGTGCTGCAGATAAAAGTGCAGATAATCAAATTGATGATGATGATGATGAAGCCTCTGAGACAGATGAAGATGATGCCGTGACGGTTAATGGTCAACTCACTCCTGGACCAGAAGAGAGCACGAGGTGCCATAGTCATTTTTGCCTATAGTTTTCTCTTTTTGGTTTTAACATAACTTGTGGTCGATCATTTATACAATAGAGGTGGTTGCAACTTGTTTGAAGTAACACAAAATGTTAAAACTTGAAAGGCTTCTTTTAGTGAAGTTTCCTGTCACTCTCTTTTGTCATTGTTCCTTGTTCTTGAATTGATGATCCTTTTGCGAATTCCGAGGTTGTTTTTCTTCAATGGTAGCTGCCTCTGAATCATGTTTATATGTATCACTACCAACCCCTTGTCGAGGCCTCCTCCAATTTTATCCGGTTACACTATGATTTTTGACATGCTTGATATATATTGTAATTTTTCTCAGTTGTCTTGGCTAACTTCACCCATGGTTATCTTTTTCTAGTTCCTTCAGCCGTCATCTGGATTATAAATTATCAAAAGCTGAGATTGACAATCTAGAGCAAAGGAAATGGAAATATAAGTGGGAGGCACCTGCTTATGGCATGACCCATTGCAAGTGGATGGGGACTGGAGAGTGTTTTATGAAGGTGCTATTCATCGTTTCCCTCTGCTCCTTCTCATTATAAATCGTGTTTTGTCTTGATATTCTTGAATTTCACTGGTTATCTGTGTTGTTGAGGGGGGGGGGGGGGTTCCGGTCATGCTGAGCTTATTGGGCATCATTAAAATTCTTTTCATAAAACGAAGGTAGTCGAATTTTGTGCTTCATTCCAGTTATAGTTAGTGTTTGATATCATTGTGTTTCTGTTAATGGTTACTTGGAGCACCTTTCGTTAAGTATATTTGTACAATATATTATTATCAACTTTCACATTGGTTTTCTATTTTCTATCTTTGTTTTGCATGATTATCCTGTTCTCATTCCTCACTCGTAATATTCATTTAATCCTTTATCGTTTTGTAGGGACCTCAGCCAAATTTTAGCCATGATATCAAGCCAAGTTTATATAACCATTGGTTGGGTATATACAAGGCATCTGGAGGCAATGATTTTGAGTCGTCTAAGCAGAAACATTTCCTTTCCCTCTGTAAGTGAAGATGATGTACTTGTCATCAACCAAGTGTTACTTGGGTTCTTTGTATATCTAGGAGTCTTGGATGGCAGTTGTGTCTCATACTTAGATTCTCTTCTGAACTTCTCTGTTCCATCCGGTCCGTTTTCTGGGCATTTCATAGATTGTTTTACTTTTCTATGAATTGCATTTCAGTCAAAAGAAGATTAGTTTATATTTTCTTTGGTTTCCTTATTTCAACCCTTTTTTGTAGGCAACAGCTATCGGGATATCCTGCATCATAACAAGAAGCCATTTTATCTCAAGGGCCTTGAAGAGGACTCAAGTGTCATGGATGCATATTTGATGCACTCTGTATGTACCTGGCCTCTCTTTCCCATTTATTTTTGGTATCTGGTTTATAAGAAGCATAGTTTTATTACGCTGTGTTGATCTTCATTGATCATTTGACTTTTTTTTTTTCATGCAGCTGAACCATATATTTAGAACTAGAGATCTGGTGACAAAGAACGAAGCAAAATTGGCTAAAAACCAGAATACTGCTGCTGAAATCGTTAATGAGGATGCTTTCCTTGATCACGGTTTCACTCGTCCTAAGGTAGTGCTTACTACTTCTACTTCCATTAAGATTATACTAGTTGTTATTATACAGTATACTTGGTCTGCTGAACTTAAGAATGGATATTGGAGTTTGTATAACCCTCTCCTCTGCATGGTCATACATCTTGGACTTGTTCTGATGGGTCAGAGAGCTTGAAGCTCAGTGGGCCCACTAGGGATTTTATGTTACTATTAACGTTGTGGCCCACTGGATTAACTGAGATGTGCACAAGCCGAATCTCATGCACATTGTTGCTAGAGAAAACATATCCTCACAGTTTCAGTTGAATTAAAAATAACTGCTTTTGGTTTTCAGTGAATAAAGGACATTTCACATTTCAGTTGCATAGAATACTGTTTGAGATACATGGGATAAAGCAAAAAATAGCCTGTCATTTACTATTTAACAAAAAAAGCATCTCATTTACTCCAAATCATAGAGGTGCTGCAACCCAAATTCCATGAAATTTCTACGCCTAGACGGAGAACTCCTCAAAGAAAAAAATTGCAATCTATTTGTAGATGTATTTACACCGGGGTACAAACTTTATTGCTGAAGTTTAACCCCTACAATAGGAATACTTCACTGTGGTACTGTCAGAGAAACAATTTTGTTCCAGAGAACTACATCAATTGTGCAGCATAAATAATTTAATCTGAGGTTGCAGTCCGGACTTGAATGTCCATGCATGTAGTGTTTCATTGTTTAAGAGTTCTTCTATAGAGCAGAGCATTCCATCCTTCCCCTGGAAGCGCCTTGTGAACATGATGCCCCCCTGAAGAATTTAAGTCCATATTCGACTTATCTTTTTCTGTCCATGTATTACATTATCTAGCTGGGGAATTGGCTGAGTTTCATATGGGATTGAGGTTTGTATTGTTTGGTTTAGTAGCATTATGTAAATCTTTCATGTGCAGTTGTTGTGAACGTTCGTCTATCTTGCTTCTTTAAGATCTTTTAGAGTTTAAAGCCATCTTAAAAATACATGGAGATCTGATTTGCAAAAGTTGACTTAACTGTCAAAATAAAAGAGTGGAAGTGGCCATATGGAATCAGAAGACTAATTAGAGACTACAGACACGTTGAGCCTACTTCTGGCAGACATTCTCAAACTTAAGAAAATTGTGGACTTCGTAGACCGCCTATTTACTTATAGCTTATCCTTAACTTCTTTTACTTTTGCATTCTTTTGTTGTTACACACCTGCAGCAACTTGCTGGTATGTTTAACATTGAGTTTTAAGCCTGATCATTTTGAATTTTTTGGTTTAGGTTTTGGTAATCTTGCCACTTGCAAGCATTGCACTCCGGGTTGTGAAGCGGTTGATACAGCTCACTCCATCCAAAAATAAGGTATTACCTGGTTCGTATCCTTCGGGTTTGGCTTGCAAGTGTGTAACATTGTAGCATTATGTTATTGTGAGAGGACGCTGGCCCTGTTACACAATGATAGAAGATGAGGCCCAAGATATGCATCTCTGATATCCAATATTTCAGGGTCATATGATAATGTAGGTTTGCCTAAAGCTTAGCTCGTGCTTTTTACAAATGATCTTCCTGACTTAGTTTATACTCGGAATAAAATGCTGGAATGAGAATTAATACTTAATACAAATGTAACTCGTTATTACAAAAAGAAAGTTTAGTTTTTATATCTTTTAAAGTGTGGACGAATGTTTTTATGTGAAAGGATAGACCAGAGCAGAGTTACCAGAAATCGCTCAACAGGGTGCGATCTGCGATCCAGATCGCGCGATAATTCGGGATCGTTCGCGATCCAGATCGCTGATTTTGGCGATCCCTAAAGTTTTCACACATATATGCAAGTATTTTGATATCATTACTCTCTGAATCATAATTTCATTGACTAATTCACATCTTTACCCCTACATTTTTTTATGTTTGATGGAAGTTCCTACAAAATTTTACCTGATAATAATCCATAGTAATAGGCAACGCTAACATGAGTATATAGCGTTCCAACTAATCGCTCCGGTGAAGCCTACCCCTGGCGAACCGAATTCTTAGCAGACCGCGAATCGCGATCCCGATCTCGTTCCGCGAACCACAGCGTTCTGCGATCCTGATAACATTGGACCAGAGGCAGTTCATTTCTTGCCTTAGAACATAATGCATGTGGCAATATAGTAAATAGCGATGACTTGGATATAAGTGACCGGAAAAACTTTTGCTTGTTGTTGCTGGAACTGGATGTATTGGCAAATAAGTTGTGGTGATTCTCATGGAAATTTAAGTGTTGTTTACATGTCTTTAGGACTGTAAGAAATGGTTTGACTTTGTCAGTGTAATGCTTAAGAGAAATGGATCAAGATTGATTCCCTTGATGTTTACGAGGGTTTATATAGTTCCCATGTGGCTGGCCCTAAATAAGCTAGGATCAGGCAGGTTTATTGTTTGGTGTCAGAATATTATCTATGCCACCAATCCATTTTAACATCTTCATTCTTTCAGCTCATAGAATGTATTGACCTAAATTTGGATAGATCTTCTGAATTTTGTAGCTGCAAAAGTTTCTACTAAGCTTTTACTGCTGGGCTTATAATCTATATTCATTTCTTCTTTATGTTGCTGAACATTCACTACCACCATCGGCTTCATGTTTATTTTTTCTTGTGGGGAAGAGGGGGAGGGGGGTGGAACTTGTGATAAAGATAGGTGTAATAAAGTAATCTTTCCATACTGTAATTTAGGTATGTACGAATGGGCGCTTGGTTTTACAGAAGTTGCGTTTCTTGTAAATGTATTTTTCTTCTGCTAGAAAGAAACCTGCTGTGCTCTGGTATTTGAAATCAGTTGGAGTATTCTATTCCTCTCTTACGTGTCTTAACTTTCGAGCAGTTATACGTGCATGCTGTCTTGACTGGTTAATAGTTTTGTTCTTACGATGCTAGTTGTCGCAGAGCTGTCCATTTTTACTTTTCTAATCTTGATTTCCCTCAAAAGAAATCTCCAATTTGTTTCCAACTATTAGACGATATATCCTTCTCTTTTGAAGTAGTAAACTAAGACAATTTTGAGAAGCTACTGATGATTATGTTTTGAAGTAGTAAACTCAGGCAATTTTCTTTTGTTTGCTCACTGTTTTCCTCAGGTTAACGTGGAACATCTTGATCGCTTCTGTGATGATTTTGGAACTGGAGTGGCTGACACCGGGGGTGATGAAGTCGATGATCTCATCAAGTTAAAGCTTAAGAAGCCTTCGAAGCCTTCAGATTTTGAGGCTCTTTTTGGTGGCAATAACCTTGACCACTTCATGGTTGGCATTAAGTTCACACGGTAAGCTCCTTTATCACTCTTGCTCACGAATTCCTTGAGATGTTACATCATCTCCTTTTTTTCTCTCGACTCTTGTGAAAGATTGACTCATTTACAATTGAAATAATGCCCCGGTTAGAAATAACCGTTGTACACTAACAAGCTTCTTCAGGGGTTTTCCCTCTGACTTAGACAATAGCTTTTGTTGTTATATGTTCTTCAATCTATCAGTAAGAATTATGGTTTATTTCAAAATCAAGTGAAACGGAGTTGAGGATAGTTTACCTTGGTTTGAAATTTATGTTACTTATTCTCACGCTCCACTAAGCCCAATATAAACAAATATAAAAGAACTATGCTCTGGAAACGGCCTCTAGAATCCAACATGTACTTCGTGGTATCTAATTGTCTAGCGATATACATGGGGCCAGAATTGTCTATTTTCAGAGAAGGTTTAACAGATTTGTAGGGCATTCTGGCACCTCAAATTGTGAGTGTAGACTGCATACTGTTAGCGTGGAGCTGCAACAGTTACCTTTTCAGACGTGCTCCTTAGCTGACCTCAACTTGATGAGAGTCACTAGCAAGGTTCATGCTATTTGTTTGCAAACTTGCAGCCATACATCCTAATAGAAATAATTTTAGGTTCTACTCAAAATGCAAGGAATGTGTCGAAATCGCTAATAATTAATTTGAGGTCCAGACGTTTGATTGCTATGGGACAAAATTTAGCGTATCTTCTACAAGAAATCTATTTAGAGTGAGAAAGAAGATTGGTTTGGACCGAAAGTTGATCGTGTTTTGTTGGAATTGCACGGGGAAACTAAAAATTAAGCACCATAAGTTGAAGGGTTCTTGTTTTCTTCTGTTGTTATCTTTAATTAAAGTCTTACTCCTTGTGTAGAGGCTGGAAGTTATTGTCATGTTACTTG
The DNA here is from genome assembly GCA_023055425.1 of Linanthus parryae. NCBI lineage: Eukaryota > Viridiplantae > Streptophyta > Magnoliopsida > Ericales > Polemoniaceae > Linanthus > Linanthus parryae. The sequence goes on along the minus strand of JALGPY010000008.1, from coordinate 4,479,153 downwards.
CAATATTAGGCTAGTTTATGAGATATACTTGTTGACCTTTTGCCGTGGGAGGGATGAAAAGAGCAGTAACCAAAAGCAATAGGAGATAGTTTTTTTTCATTGAGTTGGAAGTTGGATTTACATTAATGTGCATGCTATTTTTTGAAGGAAACATTATGTTCGTCTTGGAACTTAAATGTCGTTGAACTAGAAGATATTGTTAACGTGGTAACTATTGATGCTTGTGTGGTACTTTCTATGTCATACTAAGCTCTGACAAGTGAATTCACCCATAATTCTTTGAAGGATTTTCCAGTGAACTTATTTTCTTGTTTTTAGGTCTAAACTTGCTGGAATGTAGGTTACTCGGTATCCTTAGTTTCCACTGTTTTAATTTATCTTGTAAATTAATCATGTAGGAGAAGCATAAGGTTATATGGAGATTTCTATTCATCTGATATGATTGTTGCCTCTCCCCTTGGGTTAGTCACGGTAAGCATTTTCCATTCTTCAACTTTTCTGTTAAATCAACTGTACAGTTGATTCTTGTCGCCTACTACCAATTACTGTAAATTTAGCAATTACCATGATGCAGTAGAGTGGAACGTTTCTCGGAGATCCAATGGTAGCTACACATTTGATTCCTGTCACTTGCTCTTTTCTGTTCATTTTCTTATGTTAATGCAACAGTAACTACGCATTTGAGTAAGATTCACGTTGAAATCTTTGTATGCTATTTTGTATGCAGTATGCTGATGATGAATCAGGAGCTTGACCAAGACTTCCCCTATTTAGAGCATTTTGTAAATGTACAGTATGCATGCTCAACCTGATATAAAAAATGTTAGAAATGTTATGCAATCTCTAGGCCATACTACATGACCAGGGCCGCTAATAATAGTTTATCTCTTTTTTAAATGAATTATATTTACAGTATCAGTTAAAAATAGCCGATAGGAACACCATCCAAACAAATTACATACCTACTCTACCAATGAACTCTAATTTCAGAGCTCTTTAATTTTTGACAAAAATGTTTAAAAAAAAGGAATATGAATTTCTTAACCACTGGCGAAGAGGGTTGTCTCGACTTCTATGAACTATTTGATTGAAGTGACATCTATTGCCTGAAATGAAGTGCCCTGAAATAAAGTGAGTCTTAGTCTGGTGGGCGCTTTCTCTCTCCTTCTCAATGGAAACATTTCTGAGAACATTGATAACTCTCTTTAAAGGAGATGGATCTACTCATTTTTAAATGTGGAACACCAAAGCACCAAACTGTGGGCGGACCAAAGAATTTAGCCAAACCCCAAGAGACAAACTCGTGATATACACCGGTCCCCAAGTATCAAAACTCGTGAAGTCGTGACCAACAAAGCAGATGACAAATTCATAGAAAACCTCCATGTAACTAAAGATCAAGCTGGTGAAATCACAAGATTCAGAATAGTAATGAATCCAAATTAGAGTCGCCAAGCAATTTGAACCAACAGTTACATTGGAATCCTAAGTCACACAAAGGGAATAATGGCATTTCTTGTTAAATGCTAAGTAAGCAGTTTAGAGACACAGAAAGCCACACCAATGAACTAAATTAAAAAGATACTGTGGGCAAAATATGGATATCTTACCTTCTTATTATAGTCAGGCGTCCCCATGGGCATTCAATTCTCTGTTTGAAGAGCTCATCTACGCCATTCCATAGTCACCACCTGAAACTGGGACATTGTTCTAATAGTTTATGGTTGGGATATTGAGATACATAACTTCCCCACATACAGAAGTGATTTATTTTAGAGCAAAGATTGTCCACAGAGAACAGGTTAATTGGAAGAGGAATACCCCAGATGCTGCTATTGGCATCTTGTGAACTCGGACATAAAAGGGTAGATAATTTTTAAATCTGCTACATAAAATATCAAACACGGACTCTGGTGGATGCTACTTTTCTATTTTCCGCAGTATCAGAATTGAGCCTGAATAAAAAATAATGAAAAGCTTATAAAACTCCTCAGTAATGTATTTGAAAATGGAAATTTCAATAGAAATCCAACTCAAGTTCTCTCTTATTCATTGCTACCTGCTGTAATTGAAAACCTGCAAACTTGAAATGAATGAAGGTATGAGATAAATAATAATGTAAGTTCCAACGGATTCTTATCCCTCATTTTCTTTCTAATTCGGCTTGGTTTCTGCAAACTCAGAAGAGTAAGATTGAGTAACCAAAAACTAACTGCATGGAGAAGTGGTGGCTTCAGTTTGATGGCTTGGAGAAAGATATAACAAATTCCCCAATGCCTTCGTAGTCATTCCCACCAAAGAACCAATCCTCAGAGGGTCTATTGAATGCCTATAAACTACCATTTTGTCCCCCTAGAAAGAACCATGCTCTAATCAACATAATTGACTGAACATATGTGCAAAATGAGAGATGAATAACACGACATAATACCTGAAGTATGGCATACGTTAGAGATTATCTTAATACTGAAATGCGATATGTCTGCATATGCTGAATTTTAAGACTTCGTCAAGATCGAGAAACAGAAACTGAAAAACAATCAAACCTTTATTTAGGGGCAGAAAATTCAACAGCGTCATAAGCAAAACTCAGTGACTAACACTAACATGTGAAAATAGAGTTAAACACATCTGTTGCAGTATCAAATTCTAGATGTCTGGTCACAGAAACTTCAAGGTTAGAACATCTACCAGCTGTTAACAGATACAGACAAACTGTAAATATGAACTTGAAGTTGATGGTATTTTTGACTCCCAACTGATCCAATACAACGTCATAAGCAAAACTCAGTGACTAACACTAACATGTGAAATATAGTTCAACATCTGTTGCAATGCCGAATTCTAGAAGTCTGGTCACAGGAACTTTAAGGATAGAACATCTACCAGCTGTTAACAGTTACAGACATACAGTAAATACGAACTTCAAGTTGTTGCTATTTCTGACTCCAACTGATTCAATGCCACCTCGGTTCTGCGAATTAAGAGAAAGATTTTAAAAACAATGCTAATATTGTCGGATTTCGTAGTTTGCTTGAAGTACTGACCCTTAACTTTGTAATTTTCTTTCGTCAGAAAATTGGAGAAGCCGAGGCGGATAAGGAAAAGGACTTGGATTATCTGTCTTCTATAGAGGTAATTTCTGTAATTTCCTAGGTTCTGCTTACCTTCTCTCTTTTCCTCTTCTATACCAGAATGTGCGAAATGCGAAAAATTCTGATTTGTGCATACAATTTTTCTGTTCTTTTTTGTTTATTCTGTCTGTTTGTTAACAATATGGTAAACTGCAGGAGATACTGACCAAAGAGGAACCATAAATATATTTTTCTTATGAAATAATGAAAAGATTTACATTAGCCTTAAATCATACTTGTATAGTGTTTCTTTAACTCTAAAACTTCCAAACAACAGATAAACTTCACCTTTAAGGTGGACTTTCGCTATCGTCAAAGTTTGTTTACTAAGCCATTCAATGTGTATGTGCAGGTTTTAGTCATTGATCACGCTGATGTAATAGCTATGCAGGTAGCTCTGTTACTCTTTGACTATGTTATTATCCTTTCGTTTGTAACCTTCTTGTTTATTTGTTTTTTCCATCTCGCGGGGAATGTTTTAATTTAACACACCTATTCTCAGATAATGCTTCACTGATTCCTTTAAATCTCTGATCAAGAGGAGAATGTTAATAAACAACTTGGCCAAGGGGTGTCTTCAAACTTTTACATCACCCCCCATTTTAAAGCTTACAATGTTGCTAAGATTTTAGTCACTTCTAATTTGTTGCATTATCTGTATCCGCGTGCCTCTATAACTTTCCAGATCCATGCATCCTAATGCAAGCACATGTCACTAGGATGGCCTTTCTCCTAGATTTTTATCCCTGAGCTTTATCGAACGCTTTTAAGTATATGTGGAACTTCCATTATTGAATCCATTGACTCACATGCATTCACGAAAACAATATTCTTTACACTTGTTAGCTCCATAATCTATGCCTGTTTTGTCTATCCCCTTCATAGATGTCTGTGGTTAGTTAGTCAGATGGATATCTTGTACTGCTTTGGTCTCCTAATTTGTTTTGCGTTTTTTTAAAATTGCAGAATTGGTCACATGTGAACACAGTGGTGGAGCAAATGAATAAGATACCTTCTAAGCAGCATGGAACTGATATTATGCGTATAAGACCATGGTAACTTCTGCAATTCTGAATCTTCTTACTATTTCTGTTCTTTTGACTTCCATTGTTTCATTAACTTTCTGTCATGTCAGCTTAGATGGGGTTGGAGAACGAGCTTTCATATGACAGCTAAAGAATTGGGTTTCTTTCCGTACATAGTTGCTTGTAGGCATTGAAGATTGTATTAAATCTTGATTCTGAACTGAAATTGTTGATGCATGGTTTACTTTTTTAAACAAGTATCTAGTAAAGAAAATCGAGGTCACTTCACTTGCCGTGTGCCCCTTCATTAGGGAAGATAAATGTATAAGATATCTAAATCTGAAATCTTAATGAATTACAAATCTGATTTTTTGGTAGCACTCTCTTCGTAAAATAAGTAATACAACCTATCATAAGAATTGAGCTATTTTAGTTTCGAAGGGGGGCTCTTTAACTGAAGGATGCGATTTATTCACTATCAAAGTCTTCTCTTTGATTAACATAAGAGACAAAAGGATGCGCAACCAAACCTTAAAGTAGAATGGCTCTCCATGAACTCCCCAGTAACATATTGGACTCTAAGGACGAAGGTCAGCAGCCCCTAGACTATGGAGAACAAGACATCGAGTGATATCATGCTTGCACGTAGAGTGTCCTTTCTATCAAATCGTCTTACAAAAGGACTTGGTATTGGGAGGATGTTTTCCCAAACACTGGTGTCATAATTCGGTGCTTTATTGTTCCCTTCCAAATTTTCGATGACTGTTCTGATAGTGTACCCTACTAGAAGACAGGGTACTTGACGATAGACGTTAATATTAGTTGATTTATACTTTATCTGTTCTTATTGCTTAGGTACTTCGAAGGACAGGCACAATTCTATCGGCAGACTATAATTTTAGGAAGTTATTTGAATCCAGGTAATGGGAATCTCTCCTTACTAGTTGTCAAGTTTGGTGTTAGATATTACCCCCAATTACAAACTGCTGTCTTAGTGGATTCTAGGACCTCTCTCTCTCTCTCTAAGTACTCTTCGAAAGTTAGAATTCACCATAGTTTTCAAAACTGGACCGGCCGCTTCGTCCTAAAACTGCAGAACTGGACCCTTGACCTGTCCAGATCAGTAGTTGGATCAGAAACTAACGAACCGATTGTGACGTTTTATGGTATTTGCACAAGATCATCAGTTAATTTCAATCATTCAAAATATAAATAGAATGATACAGTAGTCAGAATTTCACAACTTCAATATATGCCATTTTTTTTTTAATTCTTTTCCCGGAAGCCTTTGATACACCTCTTAAAAAGTATGTGTTTTAACCAACTACCCAATATTTCATTAGGAGCTAAAAAAAATATCTCGCAACTTTCAAATTTATATCATTTAAATCACTGAAAATATGTTTCATTTTGACATATCTTTCGTTCAGGTGTTTGTTTACTTGTAAACTTAGTAATATTGTTATCAAATACATCTTTGATCATGTATACACTAAGAAGTATATATATAGTTAACTTCTAATTCATTAGTGAACTACTGGTTGAACCGGGAACCTTCTCCCTCCACCTATTTGACGTCCGGTCCAGGTTTAGAAACTACGGTTTTTACTAGATTGAGTTCTGTCATCTGACCCTAATTCTTTGTACTTTTCTTCCAGATATCAGTGCATTATTTAATCGTCACTGCGTCAACTACGAAGGGAAGGTGCGAAGTGTTTATAATTCTGTTTTGTGTGATACACAGTCAAATTATTCGAACTTCTCAATTTTATCAGCACTCAGTTTGAATTTTCTCTTTTTCTGCCTTGGCATAATCGAGTACATTGTGTAATGAATTGCGGAAGTGCACGGCTAATCATGTTTGTTAGTAGCATTTGGTCTATGGAAGCTGGTTGTCACAGAAAGTGCGAGTTTTTTCAAATTTAATGTTGGTCCAATATGAATTTATTTCAATTAAAATTAGTCTTATGGAGTGTTGTTTTGCTCATTTCTCCTAGCTCAGAGTTAGTATTATACTATCTCCATTAATAAAAGTGTGAATTCAACTTATGCTCTTTGGTTGTACATGGTTGCCAGTACCCTCTCTTAGTCTGCTGACCCACAAAATGCTGAAAGATATTTTAGGAGGGCCCAAAGTCCTTCATTACCCCTTTTCTCTCCTCTCTGTCAATAATTCCTTTTGTTCCTCTTGTTTTTATACCATTATTACATCAGTTGCTTCTCTGGTTATATACACGTTCCGTTAATTATTAATAAGGTATATGTATACAGGTAAAGTTGGCGTGTGATCATAAGGGCGTTCTCTCCAAAGTAGTACTTCCAGTACGACAGGTCTGTATGCCATCTTTCTTCTTTCGCCAGTTGAGCTGCTAGAGTGACTGCAACTGTAACTCTAGTTATCAAGTGTCATTACGTGATTAATTTTGCGGTTGGACTGTGGCAATTATTTCTGTCTTTCTTTTCTGCTATTTTCAGTTACACTTTTCTTTGATGTATTCACCTTTGATCTAGTCACGCTCACTGATTTCTATCTCAGTGGCATGGAAAATTATTCTGTATACGTGCACATAAACTTCTCCATGATCATGCAGATTTATGACCGCTTTGATACACAATCGATTGTGGATGTGGATGATGCCCGCCTTGAACATTTTGCAAAAAAGGTTTGTAGTAATTTCATTTACGCGCTTTACCTGCAAGCACTATAAAAATGGGAGAAAAGAAGAACAATTGAAACCGATGAACTAGTTTGAGAGTTTTCCTGGCTCTGAACTGCAATTGTGATTTGTAGTTGGATATATGTAATCATTTGATTTGGAGATTGACCCACAGATACAACTAATTTATAAATCCCCCCTTACATCGAGTTTTTTTTAGATATTAGGTCTTTTGGGTTGTCTAAATTTCTGATCTTAATATCTATTGATGTACCCTGGTCCTACCTTAGCAGACTAGAAGGTAAAACACGAGTCTCCTACATTTGTCCTAACCCTGCTACTCTTTTTATTTAGAACACCGCCTAAAGCTGCCAACGGTCACACTCAAAGCTGAGACACCATAACTTGACGTGCACTAATTAAAGGGCTACAGGCACAGTAGTAGGCCCACCATAACTTGTGAACTCAGGATTTAAAAAGGCCGGATCAAGGCTGCATTAAGTCAACATGTAGAACAGAAGTATGCGTGACTTTGAAAGTGAGTGAACATAAATGACCATTCCGATGATCTACAGGCAAATTATATATAATTTGTCCTTGACTTTCATTGTAGTGAGCTTTGTTTGTTTAGTGTTGCTGATGTCTAGAGTTTAAAAATCTTTTTGTTACTTTGATCTGAGATGAATCTCTTATTGCAGGTGTTCCCAAAGATAAAGGATTCAGTACAGGTGATCATATTTATGCTAGTTACACTATTTGTTTGGTTTATTCAAACATTTGAGCTGGATATTATAATTTCTAACTACTTCTTTTCTCTTACTTGGGTTCTTACAGGGGGGTGTTATGCTATTTGTTAGTTCTTACTTCGAGTTTGTTCGAGTTAGAAACTTCTTGAAGTCACAAGAAGCATCGTTTTGTTTGTTGGGCGAGTAAGAGCAATAAATTCACCCTTAATTGTGCTAAATTGTTTCTCTCTTTCCAACTGATGTCATTTTAATCTTTCATATTGGAATATTAGCACCCTGCATTAATTGCGAACACAGAAAACTAACTAGTGTTTTTCTTTACATGTCTAGGTATACAAGACAGTCTGATATTTCTCGATCGCGATTATCGTTTTTCCAAGGCAAAAAGAAGATTATTCTGTACACAGAGAGGGCTCATTTCTATCATAGATACAAGGTACTTTAAAAGGGTTTACGAGATTACGTGAATTTTCAATTATATATTTTTTGGATAAGTTGGTTTCCGCAATGGGTCATGGGCTGTTCTTTTTTTTTTTTTTTTTTTTTCCTTTTTTTTCCCTCAGTGTCGGTAGCACTGTTCGAACTTATAGAAGTTTTATAATGGAGTTCAGATTATGTTTGCCAAACATCGTTGCCTTAAGAATTACTTAGGAAGAAAATAAAACTTTGGTCTGTTATTACCTCTTGGTAAAACTCGATACAGGAATTCCACCTTTGGTATCCTAAAATACATGGGTAGGGTGCTACACCCGCTTTAAAACCGCTCTCTGATTTGCTGGCGAGAAAGGCTCCTTTTGGGTTGAAAGCTCCTATCTGATGTTATACAAATTCAAAACAATGCTTTATTTAAAAAGGCCCCCCTTCCAATAGTAAGTAGACTTGAAGAACTATCACTCCTAACGTTGATGTGGGATTATCTCATTTACATCGACAAGGTAACTAACCCTTTCCTCACAAATTATGTTGACGCTCATTTGATATTTGGGTTTTTGTTTTCTCGAATTATATTAAATAAATATTATTTAGAGGCACTCTTATGGCGCTTTAAAATCCATTTATCAAACTTTAGACACTTCTGCTCTCCCGCTCCAGATTACCTAGATCCACCTGTCTAATTAGATGGAAGAAGACACCCTTCAGTGTGATACTGATACAACGTGCTCAGAAGGATATGGTTAATAAAAGCTAGCTTCATCCGTGCTCCCAAATTTTGATAATTTGTTTGGCTGATGACTTTTTGTCACATTCCGTTTAAAAACTTAATTACATACTGCTGCATAGTTGATTTCTAATGTTACTAAAATACATGCGCAAGTTTGGTTTATCTTCAAGTTTCTTTCACAAACAATTTGTATAACTTCTGAAGGATTGTGAACTCAGTTCGTGTTCCTTGCCTCTTTGTGAGCTTATAATCTTTTTTACTTTGGGATGACATAAATTGGAATTTTTGGGCACTTAACGAGTATTTGAATCTTTTGGCTGTAACAGATTCGTGGTATCCAGAACTTGATTATTTATTCTCTTCCAGAAAGAAAAGAATTTTACCCAGAGGTGAGAGGGGTCCCTGGAAACCTTTTCATCCTTTTTCTTTCCTTCCTCCCTCTCCCCCAAAGTACTGGCGACTAATCAACACATTGAAAATCAATTATATGTACAGATCGTCAATATGCTTGAAGGGTCCTACAACATGACATGCACAACAATGTTCTGTCGCTTTGATCAATTACGGGTAAATCTTCTATTCTTAATTAGATTCATGTGAAGCTGTTCATCGTATCTTGGCTTTTTAGTGTTAAAATAAACAATAAGGTTGACGATGTTTGTTTGACTTTGGTGGCTATCTGTTTCTTGGGTTGATTACTGAATACCATCTCCACTTTCTTACTCTTCACATAACAAAATACACCACTTGAATCCTACACTTTTGAGGTCCATGTTGACCCATGTATTTAATTCTGGCTGTCCTTTAAGTTGGACGGAGATATAAAATGAGCGGCATGCCCCTCATTTTAAGGAACATGGGCGTGTTCGCATTTGTAGTAGTTTCTCTATCCAAATCAAGTAACGGTGTTACTAGGTCGGCCAAAGTGGTTGTCTTTTGGTGATATGAGTTTAAGTGGTACTTTTCGGCAATGTTATAACCTATAATGATAATATCGCTCAAAAACCAGACTAGATTGTTTTCATCTGAAGTGTTCAAAATTATTTAGAACTTGGCATGAAATGATGACAACAACAAAAAATACATCCAATACTAATAATTTCAATGAGGTTGTATCGGTTTAAAGCCCATCTGAAATGATTTGACTGACTCAATAAAATGATATATCTTGGCCCCCGTGAAGTTGAAATCCAACATCCCTAGACCATGCTTTTGGAGGGTTAGGTACTTTGGATGGTGACTGCTGGAAAGAGACTGCAGGGAGGATATGGATTAGTTCCTAGGAAGTTTCTGGTTACTCATCCTGTGCCTAGTATCAAAGGTGGCACAATGACACATACTTGTTTGTTCTGGTAGCTGCTAACTCCACTCTACAGTACCGGCATTCTCAATATACAATCGCTATCATTTTGCAAGGTGCTTTAGTTTGGTACATCGTGATAACATTTTGCAAGCTGGTCATTTTATGCTTGTTGCAGAGCAATGACAAGTCTCCTTACTTGTATACTACTTGAAACCCTTAAAGAGTTTGTGTGGAGGACTTACCACCGCCTTTTCAAGAACCTCTACGCCTATTGTAAAATTTCATGTTACAACTTAAAACTCATGGTGTCAAGAGGGGCCCCATGCTAGGAACCGGCCCAGCCCGCCCTAAAATGAGCTAGGTCCGGCTCGGTCCCAGTAACCCTAGCCCAGCCCCCGACCGTCGGATACTTAAACAGGTTTCAACAGAAGCCAACTAGTATCTGTTAGTTGTTTTAAATTTTCATATTCATTTTTGACTTCTTGTCTCATGTAATGTACCTTCTATGATTCTCAGTTGGAGAGGATCGTTGGAACCGCCGCTGCCAAAAGGATGGGAGCTTCAGATAAAAATATATTTGTCTTCTGTTAGAAGATGTCTTCGTTCAACTAATTGGGAGTTGGAAATTCTGTTTGTTTGTATGTAAAAGTAATCTACTCTTCAACGTGATAGACACATTTTTGTACCCATAATATTGTTTTGAGTACTGATGATATACAAATTGAACCTGATTTACGCCTGTTAGCCTTCTTTTCCTCAAGTTGCAACCGTTGTGATGATACTGATATATTACAATTTTTTCACTAGAAACGTCCGTTGCTTGAACGTTTCTTCTCGCTGTGCATGGAGAAGATATCATGGTCTTGTACGACTAGTTTTGGGAATTTGGGCGGGCCTGAACAGAAATTCTCAACCCGAATTACAATTAGGGTTTGACTTGGGCAAAAATATTAAACGACGTGCTAACCTGAATTGTCCTATTTGTATGACCACTACCTATAAATATTATATTTGAAGAGAATTATGTGATATATCTTACATGGATTTCTTTTGATTACTAGTGACGTTTTCAATCATATTTTTGTTGTTGAACTAGTTGATTTGTTCTTTTACCAACTTATTATTCTCTTGTGTTCTTGTGTTCTAAAATGATTTTAAGTTTAATGTACTATGTCGAATTCAGTCCGAACCTGAATTGACTTTTTACGAATTTGGGCTGAGACTGGCTGAATATGCTCTTAACTCGGGTTATACTGGGCTTGGGCAGCCTCCGCAGAACCCGGGCTTGGGCGAGGACAGGGGTGCCAACTCGCTCGAGTTGCAGTCCTAACTAGCATATCTTTGTGCTCTAGACGAAGCATGCTTTCAAGTGGCTTTGGCTCATGATGTGGCTTGTTTCCACCCATACAACTTTTTGGGCTGAGCATTCTGTAGGTCCTAAATATCTATGTAGATTTGTAAGGTTTGACACAACTGATAGTTAAGTTCTTTAAATTTGAAGTTCATGATTCGTATCTTGGTGTTTGCTTATGGAAAATAACTTTTGCCAGAAAATTCGTGATACTTACTTTTGGCGATCTCTAAACATCGTGAGAATTGGTCTCTTCCTATCAGTTGAAAGACAACGCCTGATTTACGCAAAATAAATATGACATGTGCAGGGGCCGCCGCTATGAACATAGAATTTAAGTTTGGCCCGAATTAATGATATGCGGTGGGGTGGCCTGAACTTGGCCCGCTCTTCGGCCCGTTTTGGAGGCACTGTCCGGTGCAGAACCTACCACGTCTATCACACGCACACTCCCCAGTCCCCACTCACATTTAGTAGGCCTGTCAAACTCACTACGTCTACAATTGCAAATAGTGTTTAATTAACATCAATCACACCCACAACAACAAATTAGGTATTAATTACACTATTGTAAGTTCACATACTTTCACTTTTTTTCTTTTTCTGAATGCGTTTAACACTTTCATTCATCATGAACATTTACAATTACAATGGATGAAACGAGTATGAAGTACAATTTAATTACACATTTCATAATCTTGCCTACACAATTTATAAATTTCTGAGAAGAACAAATCGGAAACTATCGCTTCAACCGATTCTTAAATTTTTGTACGCTCCAACTTCACCACCAATTGGCTTAAATGCTTTTTGTCCTCCATCATCTGGGGCAACGAGAGGGTGAAGAAAATAATTCGTCCATCACGATAGCAGAATTCAGACTCCACAAGAAATTCACAGCGAAACTGCAAGACCATGTGAGACATAACACCACACATATGCGGTAAATTATTACCTTATTGTAGATAAAAACCGCACTTAGGCGGTAGTTGATCGCCCTATGACGGAAGAGAACCGCTCCTAGGCGGTAGTTGGCCGCCCCTTGGCGAAAGAGAACCACTCCCAAGCGGTAGTTGGCCGCTCTAATGCGGTAGTTGACCGTCATTTGACGGAGGAAAACCGCACTTAGGCGGTAGAAACTGAAAATACATAATGAAAGCAACAATGACCAACAACAAAAAGAACAGGGAACTCAGCCGGCGGCGAGCCTCTATGATTGACGAAACAAAAATGGAGCAACTTTTCTTCACACAGAGGGTTTTGGAGAGGAAGGGAAGGCTGCGTATTGTAAAAATTGCAAAAATTTACCACACTACTCCTTCACAGTAGCTACGACTCTCCAACTCAGAATCATAAGGTACACTACATGAGACAAAAAGTCGAAAATGAATATGAAAATAAAAAGATATCAAAAAATCGTATTATTGTACGATCTAAATTATCCGGTCAAAGTACTCAAATACAAGTAAAAAAATGTCAAATGGGAAAAGTGAAGAAACAGAATGGTACCACTTTACATTGCAAGTCGACTGGGGTCCAGACCTAATTACTAAAAACAAAATGGCGAAAATTGTAAATTGGGACATTGAATAGAGGGGGAGGTGAGTGTATTAGTGCGAACTTGTGTTTGCAAAACCCACCTCTGCTTTTTGAGGTGTTCTTTCGCCTTCAGTTTCAGATCGTTCAGTTTCAGATCGTCGTTTGAAGGTAAGAACTCAATCCTTAATGAGTTGGGTCTCACTCAGATTCAATCCGCTTGTTTTTTAACTCATCTACAGACAAAACTAATCTTCGGGTTCATGATAAATAAATTCTTCTTTCTCCGTTGCTCTTTCTCTAGTTCGTTTTTTAGGGTTCTTCTTTACCTGCCCAACTGACGCTTCATTCCATATGAGCTAGTTGTTGATTTTTGTAAAAAAATCAATTTTTGACTGCTGGGTATTTGTTGGAATCATGTGATTCTCTCATTTTGTTTGTATAGATTTTTTGGGTTTTAGATTGGCTTCTAGCTTCAGCTAACCATGAGAAGGGAAGGGTTGGGTAGATGCAGTTGGACATGAATTGGTAATTGGGTTATGTTTCATTTTGTTTGGCCTAGAGGATTTGATAAAGATCTGTATAGAATAAGCTGAAATTATATCATATTATTCTGCTATCCTTCTAAGCATGGTTAATTAATTATGCCTGTTTGTTTCAGTGGATTGGGGGAAGAGATTCAGTTACCTGTTGAGAGCCGAGAGTGATCGGAAAATGTCATCGGTGGGTACTTCAAAGGGAGTATTGGAGATCGCCAAGTTCGCCGTCTACGTCACTGTTCCAATCGGCCTCATGTACTTCTTCGCCTACGACACCAAGAACATCCAGAAGTTCATGGCCAACGTACGTCAATTTCTCCCCTTTCATTGCGTCTTTACACTCATTTAAGTCTGTCCATGATTATGCTGCTTGGTTGCGTGCTGATCGGTGATGATGAAATGAAATTTGTTTTGTTGAACCAACTTCAATGGCTGGATCTCTGTGATTGTTATTGTAATTGCTGCTGTTTGATTCCTGTATAATTTCTAATCAGTTTTAATCTGGATCAGTTTGATGAACATGTTTTGGATGTAATCAAAGAGTACTTGTCAATTTACTTATCAAAAATGGGGTAAATCTTTCCTGAGAGATGAGTTTCACAATATCGAAGCAACAGATTTCGCACCCATTCAATAGGGTTCTGGGCTTGTTTATGAATGTAGTGCTACTATCAGAGGGTAAATGTTGGCATAGAGGTGCATAAAATCGGCATGTTACCAGAAATGTAGAACAGAAACATGGAATGCGATACTGTTGGCGTAGGCTTCTTTGGATATCTTAGTAGGGATTCAATAATTTCCTTGTACTAAAAACCATCGCACAGTTCAGTACCTTCATATACCATGTGGCGGATCTGCAAATTCACAGTTCCGAAATGACAATAGAACAGGTGATCCAATCTATGATTGTGTGAATGATTGTGGTAATGTGTGATAACCCATTTACTGGATTGCGGTCTTATGACCTCATACTTGACTTGGATTCAGACTGCGTTTTGGGGCACGTAGGAGATGAAGTTTTCAAGTAGGTATTTATGACTAGTGGTGCACTCAGAATTGAACTTCTTACTGAGTTCTAGTGTAGGTTTAAAGCTTAACAATAGCATATCTACTAGTAATGCAAATCAATACCTTAAACACTGTGTTTTGATCATGGAATGAATTTGTTGTGATTGTAGTGAATTGTTAGTTAGCAGGAACTTTACTTTGCTTCTTGAGAAAGAAGCTTGTATGGGTTGATTGTTTTCTTAATAGAAATTTATTGACAAAAAAAAAAAAAAAAAAAAAATGTACCAAAAAAAGAGAAGTAGTCCCAACCCAGTCAAGTAATCAAACATTTACAAGATCAGTTTGCAGTCCATTGCACACTACCTTGTATGATTAGTGGAATTACAATTTTCTGATTGAAAAAGACTAGGTTTGATCCTTGATCCGATTAGTAATCTAAAATGTCCACCACTGTTTCTTTTTGTAGCGTTCTTACGTTGTATACCCCCCTGAGGCACCAAGACCTCAATCACCAGAGGAGCTAAGGGAAATTGCTCGTGAGATAGCTCGCAAGAGGAACTCAAGTTGATGGCCTCCGCAGCTTGCTGTAAGCACTTGTTGTAGTGTTTGAGATGGATGTACTGCGCTTTAGAAGCCACTCGTTTCTGTTACTCGAACAACAAAATAAAAGAATGTAATTCAATCTTTATGTTTGATATCTAGATTTTGTTTGGGATCGACATAAATGTGGACCACATGATTACATATGAAAATGGAAGTCAGAGATAGAATGAGGAATCCTTGGAGTTGGCTCCAGGTTGCGAGGAGACCCCCAATTCCGATACATTTTATGTTGTTTTCTTGGATAAATTAGGGTCAGAATCGTCGTCGAGGACATCAATGGTCAGAGCGCTTGTCAGCATGGAACTGACTGAGCCTGAGCATGAAGCTGTCGTTATGCCCCGTTTACTTGATGTGACATCCGGAAATATAGAATCGAAAGAGCTCTCATTATCTGCATTAGTGAAACTATCAGGGGTGTCTGAAAAAAAACCCTCGGTTTCTTTGGATTTGGAGTTGCAGATGATAGTCGTCGAGTTACGACTTTGTTTCTTCCGTATGACACAGGACTCATTGCTCGGCTCAAGAATGCTTTGACCTTTGCTGGTGAATCTCGTGAAAGAAATGGTTTGCGAGGAATCACCTCACCGAGGTGCCAACGTCTTGCATCAAGCTGATGGTTATGGAGATTCTGAATTGGGGTCTGAGACGTTGAAGGAAGTGGCTCCTGTCAAAGGAAATGGTCCGAGTGTTATGGATCAGTGGCTAGGGCGGCGGCTCTTTCTGGTTTACCGGGTTGCAGCTTAAGCGAAGACGGGAATCTTTAAAGGGAGGCAGTGAGGTTCTGACACTCCTGCAACATTACTCGAGATCGTTGTTGGTATTTTATTGAGAGAGCATAAAGAAAAAGCTAACAGATAGTATGTTTTAGGCTGTAAATTGTGATGTATTTCATTAATCATGAATGAGCTTATTTATACAGCAAGAACATAACAAAAAAGCATGAAAATAGCATCAAAATCTGATGCTGTTGAGATACTAAAAAATCCCTAAAAATCAGCAAAAGACTTGGACAAAAATTAACAAATTTTGACTGCTTCATATCAGCAGCTCCTAGGGACAATATTCAACAATCGTCAAGATCTCTAGACCCTGGTTTAAGTAGATGAAAAATGACTCGTTTTCTCTTCTTTTTGGGTCCGAGGTGTTGTAACAGAACTCCTGTTTCAGAGCTCCGTTACCAGTTTGTTATAACGTGTGGGTATTCGAGCAAGAACGACGAAAGCAAAACAAGAACGAGACAGATATTTAACGTGGTTCACTAACGAATTCGTAACGAACCCGCTAGCTAATCCACGACCAGAACCAGATATTTTATTGAGAAGAGAACCCGATTACAATGCACGCCGCCATGGCCACAACGGCCACGGCGGCAACCCGAAACACCCACCCGAACACCCAAGCACACACACTAGACAAGAGCTCTCAAAATTACCCACTGACTCTCACCGTCACCCTCTGTGTGTGTGTGTGTGTTGTGTTCTAAAAGTAACCAAAAACAAACATGTGCATATATACACAAAGTTAGTGGCGGTCTATTACTAAAAAGAAGGAGACCATTTAATACCACCGTCCTGACCTTGCATGCCTTTGAATTTCTTCTTTTTGCCAACTTTGCTTTCAAGTTTCCAAATGTTTCTTTCCAAATTTGTTACTGCCTTTGACTCAAGTCAAATTCAACACGAGGTCTTGTTTATTCGATGAAATGAGAGATACACTCATTGTAGATGCATGTCCGTAACACAAGGTTATGACTTATGATCAAACTGTGTAGACGACTATGCAGTTGATGAATTCAACTAACTTCATTTAGGCGGAACTGAAGCCTAATACTGTGCCGTTTGAGTTTACAATAGGGTGCGAAACTAGAGATGTAATTTCGGTTAACTGAAACCTGCCTGATAAACCTTGAACCAATCGGGCTTGGTTCGGGCTCGGTTACCGGTTATTCAGTTACGGTTAACCGGCCCGGAAAATTTCAAATACCCTATAACTGGCCTGTGTAACCTTAACCATGTATACTGGTTCAGTTTGGTTAGGGTCAGTTAAAAACTGATTTTTTGATGGTCACAACTAAAAAGTGGTGGGAAAGGGACCGGTTTGGTTCGGTTAACAGAGCAGTTACGGACCGGGCTCGGTTTATCGGTTCGGCTCGGTTCATATCGGGCCAGTTTCGGGCCAGTTCACAGTTCCAGAGAAGGTCTAACCGGCCCTAACCCAGAATCTTTCCGGTTTCGGTCCCGGTTCGGTCATATCAGGACTCGATTTCGGTTGCAAGAAACTCGGCTATTTCGGGCCAGTTTTTCCGGTTAAGTGGCCCGTTTGACAGCTCTATGTGAAACACCATTTTTTGTCAGTTACGTTCCCTTCTTTTTACATGTCAAGCGATCGTGTTTTGTTCTGCTGGGGGAGAGAGCGAAAGAGTTTTCATGGCTAACATAAACACCATTCAATTTCCTTATAGGTACACCGGGAAACATATTTGCTCTGGTGGTGAGCACGAAGAACGCTACTAGCATTTCATACTTGGGCACACCGTCCTCTTTCAGGAAGATGATGAAACCAAGGTAATCTCCAAAGGTGTGACGGAAACGGCCGGAGACGCCTTGAGAACAAACATCAAGTCATTGGGTTATTTGGTTCTTCCTACGTCTGAGCAAATCCTAGATTTCACAACTTCAGTGGCGCAAAAATGTTAGGAAAAAATATGATCAGAAAATTAAGCTCTGAAGGTAAAAAGCGGTACAATTGAGAAAAAATGTTCAGCTCAAGGATGATTCCACAGGTTTGGCAACACGTCTAGTAGCTAAGTGTGGGGCGTATGAACTTGGCTTATTCTGAGGCCAAAGGGAGAATTCAAGTGACATAGAGCAGTTTGGCTCGCTATGAACCTCTCGATTGATGGGTTTCCTGTTCCTAGAATTACATAAGATTTTGTCATCAAGAGAGCTCAAATTTTGAACACAGAGAAATTCAGGTAACCGAGTTCTTCAGCTCAAGGCAAATTGCAGTAACAGTTGTTTCCTTTTGGGCGCTTTCACAAATGTGGAAAGTTCTGAATCTTTCGAGGGTCGTTTCATCTCTCAATTCTCAAATACTGAGGGGTTCTATGAGCAACCTGGTGCAAGAGGGCGATAGTAAAAAAGGATACAGAGTTCCTGAAACTAATCTCCAATGTTTAAGAGGTCTGCAGGACCAATGGTGCACCAAACTGTTGATAGCATTATTATGAAAGCAAGTGTACCCTCCGATTTATTTGGCTTCAAACTACAATTCGGAACTCGACAAAACAAGAAAAGAAGGTCCAGATTGGAAAGTATGAATCAAGGGGAAATTTGTAAGAGTACGAGCAGAAGCAACTGCCGTAAGGTTTTGGAATCGCTAGACAATATTATATGTTTTTCCAGAGTTCTCCTTGGAGTTTGAGAATTTGCGCTATATAAAGCTGTACCTCCCATTTTTTTGGCCCCACATTTTGAAATTTCATATGGAAACAATGTACTGATGTCACAGGGAAACTTCAACACAAACAAGAAAAACTTCAACAAGTTACTCAAACGAAAACATGATATTAGAAACAGTAGCTGGGGTAAAAGCTCACAAATATGAGTAATAGTTGCATCATAGCTAATATCTAATATCTACGATACATGACTGACGAGTCTACAACACAAGAGTGACGAGTACAGTGAATACCTAAATGACATCAGCGTCCTGGGGCAAAAACACCAAATCAATCGCATGGAAGATAGGGGCTAAGTTACATGCCCCATATGCCTCGAGCAGCTGCGACTTTGTTGCTGGGTCGAGAGGTCAATTCATACAGTATCCTGGCAAACGAGTCGGAGTACCTCCCTTCAGAGAAAAGTATCTCGGCAAAGGCATTCTCAAAAGCTAGAAGATGGGTCCTGTTCTGAGGTTCTGACACCAGGTTCTCTAGTATCATTGCTGCTTTCCTACAGATCTCTGGCATTGGATGCGGTGCCTTGATCACTTTCAGCAAGCGGTCAACTGCCCTGAAATTCATTGTGGTTATGTTAATATCAACATGGTGTCAACAACCAAATCATGAATGTTTCAGCTTCACAATAGTTTCAGTCATCTCATAGTTTCCCTGTCCATTATTCTTTGAAATGTATCACTTAGATCTCGGATATTTTTCAAAAAAACATATGGCAAATAGTATGAAGAGTGATTACATAATTAAACATGCAGCACCAGTATTAAACTCCTGTAAACATGCCTCTTCAGAGTTTAACAATGGAATAATGCCATGTGATTTAAGTAATGCGATATCATAAAGTTTACCAACTTCTCAAGATCAAGCACAATTATAGACTCGATGGAAACATATGGGTGAGTTTGGTATGACTTATTTACAACTTAAGTAGACTTATAAGTTCATGTCAAAAAAGTCTTTGACAAAAAAGATGAACAAAAAAGCCATGTGTGTTTGGTGAAAAAGATATTGAGTCAAAAAGTTCAAAAAAAGCTTGAAGAACTCAACTTTTTCTAGACTCATTTTTTACACTATGGACTTATAAGTCGAACTCCAACTTTTCAGCTTATAAGTCCATACCAAACACCACTTTGAAGTTGAACTGAACTTATAATCCAAAACTGACTTATAAGCTGCTTATAAGTCATACCAAACCCCCCCCCCCCCCCCCATAAGTTGTAGGACTGCAATATCTTATAGCCAATATTTCCAATATGAGCCAGCTTAATATTACAAACAGAGAAGAATTACACTTACCACCGCTCACTAGCAAGCTTCAGACGGCAGTCCATGTTGACTTCTGCAAGGTTATATAGAGCACCCACAGCAGCAGATTGAGCATCATGTACAGGGAAGCTCAAAAGATCAACTAAACGTTTATAGATCTGCATGGTGCATCAAAACATCAAGTTATATATGCCTCTAGGTAATGAGTTGGCAAAAAGAGTGTGAAAGCACAACGCGGGCAGCTGTCTAACTTTCTTTATCTATCAAGGGATAATATGAGAAACGGTATTGACCTGTGGGGTAGAAGGAAGAAGAAAAGGTTCATTATCAGGATTTATAACCAAACGCCCAAGTAACTCAGCAGCTGCACAGTGCCAGGCTTTTGTAGAAGATCCCAATATACCCATGATTGCTTCGACTGCACGTTTCCCTCTGGTTTAGTAAATTTCAGAGAAGAGATTATCAATTCAGAGTTCTTCCATTTTAACTCTTATCGGCATAGTAAAAATCTGGGAGTTGGAAAAAAAAAAAAAAAAAAAAAAAAACCACGAGAGCATACGACTAAAGTTCTTACGTCATTTTGATGTATGAGGGCTTTGATGAACTAAAGATTCGGAGATCAAGGAGTGGAGCCAAATTTACGACTGTCTCCAGAACATTAGTGACAAGTTCCTCGTCCTCTGCAAATATTCAGAAATTCAGAAGCATCATCACTGTAAAATACGTGTTCTGTAAGATACGTTCTAAGGCTTCTTTCCAGGATTATAAATGCTGTTGCGCATCGTAAGAGATATTTCTACCTTATAAGATCAGATACTAAAAATAAATAAATTTTGGTATAAAAACATGCTAAAGAAGAAACGGAGGGAGGAAAGAAAGAAGAAAAACAGACAGCAAAACTGTATCTTGACTGAGTATTACCAGTCATCTGATCTTCAATGCACTGGAAGATAGTTTCCACACAATGACGGTGCTGCGCCATAATAAGTTCATTTTCTGCCATAAAAGAGAAGTTGCGGATGATGTTGGAAGCAGCAACAGCACATTGCTGCTTCTCCGCACGACCTTCGTCATCCAGATTAAACAAGCCATCTTCATCAAGCCACCATTCTGTACGACGCATTTTCTTCTGAGCAGATGCCTCTGTGACAGAAGAAGCAGGTCCTGCACTGCATAAGAAGACATCCCAAGTTAGATTATGCTTTAAAATACTCAAATTTAAACTGAAAGAAGACCAATCTAACAGTCCATACCCAGGGTTTGAAGCAACATCACTTGAGTTTAACGCCTCATAATTATTCCCAAATCCAGTCACAGCTGAGCTTGCACCCAATATTCTCACACGTTGTTTTCGCACAAGCTCCCTCGGTAGGGCTATATCACGCCAGTCATCAATCTGGTTCAGTAAACATATTATTGGCCAAACAACTATTAGAACAAAAATGGAGAGAAAAACATAGACTAGTCTTTTCAATTCATAAAAATGGCACATACGACTTGGAGGAGTGCATCAAGCAACCCGGGGATTTTTGCAAGAGGGGTAGAATCTCTTCTCACTTCGTCTTTTTCTTTGAATGAGAGCAACGTCAAAGTATTCAGAGCCCAAGTCAGCTCGCCCTTTAGTCCACTTTGCAGAGCCAGCACTATTCGTTTGTTGTTCTGATCTGGATAACAGAATCACATACAAAAGACAACGGGTGTCAAAGGTTTCGGCAAAAGAAAATATGGGCCAATGAAATGGACAATATGCAAGCAAGATAATCAAAAAATGAAGAATGTGCGACCATACATCGGGTTGGCAAGCAACAATAAAGGCAGCTAAGCACCACTTATTGAAAAGGTTCTTGCTAAAGACACCTCCTTGGCAATCTCCAGAAAAGGGCTTACCCTCCCTCACCCTAAGCCCTCCTTCTGGAGATACCCTTGGCCACAGGCGCGGAGTCTCTTTGCGGCACAGGGAGTCATCCCCCCCCCCCCCCACAAAGTTTCCAACAAATGAAAATACGTCCCCCCTTTCAGGTGATATGTTAAATTGTGCCCACTATGTATTTTAGACAATGTCAATATTTATTCCCTCGTAACTGCAAATACCTCCTTCTTTTAGCTGCTAGTTTACAGTGTGCACCTAAAGATTTACAAAAGTTTCTACTAACTGCAAACACCTTCTCCCTCGTAACTACAAATATTTTGTTGAGTATTTCGTCGTCTTTAGACTTATATGATAACTTAGTAGCTTAGTGGAAAGACACAATCGAAAACTTCTTTGTGCCCCGTCTTGGCAAATTCTTGGCTCTGCCACTGCTTTGCCATCAGATAAGTCGATTGTAATGTTTTCTTCTCTTGGCTGACATAGGCATATGAATGCTGGTACGCTAGAGAACTTAAATCTACCAATGCACTTCATTGTACGATAAAGATTTCTATGAGAAACCAACCTCCCACATTAAGTTAACCATACTAGGGCTTGTATTGCAAAGGCATCATGCAATTTGATGTTGAATGTTCAACTAAGTGCTTGTTTGGTATAGCCGATTTTAATCCAATTAAAATCGGCATATTTTCAATAATCTCGTCTCGTATGCCTGTAAATTTCAATCTGATAATCTCCAGATTAAAATAATCTATGTGCAATTGTAGAATCTCCAAAATTGGAGATTACGTAGCTGAAAATCTCTAAAAAATTAGTTTTGATTTTTTTTTTTACATTAACATGATCACAGTTCGATTATAAGTAGGTGTATTCGATTACTTGACTTCATAGCTCTTTAAATTTTGTTACATTGATCACATTAGTGATCTAAAATTTCAGCTCATACCAAACATATTGTGATTCTCAGTTAAGTTGGATTCTCTTTTCAAATTTATTTCAGCTGATTATTGAGATTTTCAGCTGGTACCAAACACGCCCTAAATGTTCTTAAATCACTCACATCCCCCCAGGGCAAGTGTATAAGCCAAGTGAAAGATCAATTTAAGCTGCTAAATGCCCTAATTTCAGTACACTGACATATAATTACATCAAAAGATGTATTTTTTTGTTTATAAACAAGCGCGATTTGAGAGCTAGGGTTTCGAGAAGAGTTACCAGCGAAAGAAGAATGGACTTGAAGGGAGGGTCCAAGGAGAGACAACGGCGCGACGGAATCAGCTGCTGATAAGGAATTGGCGGCGGAATTGTTCGCTCCGCTGCCGAACGGACGGCCTCTCTTCGGCGCCGGCGCGGCGGAGCCACCCGAAGCTCCGGCAAGCTTGCTTTGGTCCCTCTTCTGCATCGTCTCTCTCTCTCTCTCTGGTCTGGATCTCTCTGGGTTGTGTTGTTATTTTGCTTTTAGGGCCCAATTAAGTCCGTCTTGTGAGGCCCAATTGAAGCTTATAAGGCCTATGTTTGGGCCGAGATGGCCCTTGGAATTACACTAGGGCTATTTTTGGTTCGCAATAAAATGTTTTACAAGGGAAAATGTTTTACGCGTAAATGTTTTGTGTGAAAAAGCTTTACCTGCAATTATCTTCTCGTGTTTGGTTGACTCTTTGACAAAACAGTCGATTGTGACGGAAATGGCAGTAATGGGTGGCGGTGAAGGTGGGTGGCGGTGATGGGTCGTGGTGGAGGTAGGTGGTAGTGGTGGTGGAGGTGTTAGTATGAGTTGTTGTGCTCCTTCACTCTCCGGAAATTGGCTTACCGATTTGAAATGTGTGAATTATTTTACATTATTTTCGGAGAAATATTTTACCTCCAATCAAACAGCAACAACATACCAAAACAAGGGAAAATATTTTACAGGACAATGTTTTACCACCAACCAAACAGAGCCTGTGTTGGCCGACTTTCTGCCGCTTTGGGAATGTGGCAGTGCTTGAAGATGTTTTGTGAGAACATTGTGGAAGTGTGGGAAAACTATTGTGACTTTTAGATTAAATCTTAATATAGTAATTATATGATTGGCAAAATCAACTGTGAAGCAAATGTGAGAAAGTATAAATTCTGTAAAGATGAATATTAAAAAAAAAAAATTGCAATGTTGGAATCGGTGAATATAAATTAATCAAGAGTCGTGCTAGAGAGACAAAAATCAAACATAAACTTGAACAACAAGTGATGTGGCATATGCTACATCAGAAGGTTTCCAAAAATCACTCTGACTTATTGTTTCTAATTTCTTCATAATTTTCATAATGAAATTTTATTTATAACATGTTTCTATTCGCGTTATTTTATGTTCAATTTTTTGTACAATTTTTCGTTCAGCTATCAATCAGATATTCAAATTCAGGTTCCGATAAAATGCCTCCTCCATTGTTTTCTAGAAAGTTGCTATGGGATAATAGAAATTGTATGAAAAGTTATTAGAAAAATCCCTTTACCTAACGCACTAAATAGGTTTTGTTATCGAAAAGCAGCTTGCGGCAGGAGCATTCACAAAAAAAGTCCTTTGTTAACATGTTTAAAAACGAAAAAACTGCATGTTTGATGTCTAAAAAACTATTGTCCCTTAATTTTTCATGGTGCAATTTTTTTGTATGGAGATATCAACTTTTATTGCCAATAACAGTGTAGATATGTTAAATCAAATATCAAAGTATTGATTAATGGTCAACTTGCCTTATTTTTCTGTGACCATAAATCCTCGTCGACATCTATAATGCACCCAAACCTAAAGGTGAGAGCATATCTATCAGAAAAGTTGTGAGAGCGTAATAGCATATTCTCCATAATGTAATTTTGTAGAGTTTTTGACAAATTGTGTAAACCATGCTCGGTATGTTTTTAAAGACAGGTAAAAATTAAAAAATACAATATGTTGGTTAAAGATTGGAGAAACAATTCAGAAGAGAAAAAAAAAAAACTCTCCAAAAGAAAAATTTAGAAAATATTTTTAAAATGCAATATTAGATAAACGATAAAATACAATTATTTTCTTGGGACTCTCTAAATTGCAACGTTGGCTTATTCTTAATTATTCCTTTTTATGTACGGCCCGGGTCTGCTCCACGACTCAAATGTTTCTTTTTGCATTCTTTTCTTTTAATGTTGTTCTTTTTAAGTTTTGGTGGTCCAATATTATGGACTTCATGACCCCATCAAGGAGGCATGAATCCTATAATGTGAACGGCCGATTCATGTCCAACAAAATACTACCATTCCGTTCCACCTCTTCTTCCTCGTTCTGACTTTTTGACTTGTATTTGAGTTATTTTGACCGAGTGATTTTAATAGCAAAATGATGTGACTTTTTGACAATTTTTTCACTGTGTTATAGAGAAACTTTTACTTTGCAACACCATGAAAAAATTATCCCAAAATTGTATCATTATGCTATCCAAATCACCGAGTCAAAATGACCCAGTGAATAGTGGTCAAAGTCAAATTGGGGAGGTAGAGGTGGGACAGAGTGGTAGCAACTTGGCATGTCACTCCAATCATAGACTCCATCAATCAACATTAGACACCGCACTTAAATTTATGTGGACGTCGCCATTTACAAATTATCTCACCCAAATAATTTATTTAGTGATCATTATGTGATCCAAACAATGTCGTTCATGTTTGCAATTTTGTCGTCACAAAGCTACCCAAATGATATCAGGGCTTTGAAAGAGATGATTGATTAATAAAATTGTGTCAAAATATGTATTTTCTTTTTATACTGTCAGTATATTAAATAGCATATGCATGACACACTGAAAAAGTTAAAAAGTAAAGTTGTTGTTTTCCAAACTAGAAGGGGTAATGGCGTCTTAATATTAAGGGTAAAAGACAAAAACCACCCCTTGAGTATGTGTGATATACAAAAACACCCCTAGTGTTCGGGGATATACAAAAACCACCCCTGTTAACGTCGGACGTTAGACAAATACCACCCTTCTGTTACAATCAGTTAGTATAGGGGTGTAATATGACATTTTTTATGACTATTTTGCCCTTAGTTGTATTTTTGTATTTATTGTGGTTTATGTTGTTGGTGTTCTTCATCACCACCACATCAACCACCAACACACCACAAGAAACACCAACACCAACACCAACACCAACACCAACATAAACCACAAATTTCCCGATCAGATTCTTCAACCATTTCTGAGAATCACCTTTATGTGAATTTGTTGGAGCTACTACTCCATATCATACACAGAGATCATCCCATTAATCATAGAAGATGTGAAATAAGGGAAATCATTTACAAGGTTTCATTTGTTTATGGGTCAATCTCTTGATCTGCAGGTTTTTACAATTCGTAACTGTCCTGTTGCAAATAAATGAATGATTTGGCAGGTGGATCCTCTCTGTGCAAACATCATAAGAAGGTTAAGTCTTTCTTCAGTATCAGTTCACCAAGTCCTGATTTTTTTACTATCATTTCACCGAGTCCAGACTCAATCTCCACCCACTCCTTCTCCGTTGTCCTTCTCGGGCCCCTCCTGCTCCCTCTCTCACCTTCACCAACCCAGATCTAAGTCTTTCCCCTTCTGTTCTTCATCGCCGTCGCCGTCTTCTCTGGTTCAATCGACGGCGGAGGAGGAGAAGGATTACAAGCGGGAGGATGAGAAGGATTAAAAGCCCGAGTATGATGGATGTTTATTTGGCATCGGGGAACACGCTCTCCGGCATCCGAAGTCAGTTTCAGGGGAGTTTCAATCTGAATTTGAAGTCTTCAGACAAGGATTGATCTAGGGAGGGGCTGGATCTGGATGGGTCGGGTTCGCGAAAGACGAGGGGAATCGATGACAGCGCGGAGGAAGCTGGGTCGGCAACGATGACGGAGAACGGGAACGACGAGTCGTCGGCGGCGAAGACCCAGAAGTGAGCACGGCTGCTTGATTCGTCGGTTGTGGATGACGAAGACAATGGGAAAGGGTTGTGGTGGTGGTGGGCGTTAATAGACGGTGAGACGGTTCAA
This sequence comes from Linanthus parryae, assembly GCA_023055425.1. NCBI lineage: Eukaryota > Viridiplantae > Streptophyta > Magnoliopsida > Ericales > Polemoniaceae > Linanthus > Linanthus parryae. Next base: position 4,452,470 of record JALGPY010000008.1, on the reverse strand, counting down.
CCCATCTCCAACGACCGGCGGCGAGGTATCGTGTTTCTGACTTCGTCATCTCCTTCCGAACCCCAAACAACCTTAGCTGCCGCAGTCGCCGCCATCGCCGCCCGATTCAACCGCCAACCCTATTCCGCCGCCTCCATCTTCTCTCTCGCACCCAAGAATGAATCTGATGTGAAAAATGATGTTTGTGAGGAGGAGCTTCGGGGATTTGTCGCCGGAATCCAACATCACCACGGATTTGGTGGCGGTGGTAAGCGATCCGTCGATGGTGGTGGAAGCAGAGAGAGAGAGGGGGATGGGTGGGAGGGCGTCGATGGTGGTGGAGGCATAGAGAGAGAGAGATGAGGAAGGAGAAAGGAGGCAGTTAGGTTAAAGTGGGGGAGAAAGTAGAAAAAACATGTATTTATAGTGTGGCATTTTTTGCCAAAATGAGGGTAAATATGTCTTCTTACCCTTCTGTTAGTGTGCCGTTAGTGACAGGTGTGGTCTTCGTATATCCCCGAACACGAGGGGTTTTTTTGTATATACCCCATACTCGAGGGGTGTTTTTGTCTTTTACCATAATATTAAACATGAGGAGGTGAAAGTATGTCTTACCCTTATAAAAATATTAATAGGTTTTGTGACGCAGACGAAATTATACGAGCAAATTATATTTTACATTACATGTAGGAAACTGTTTATTTTTCCAGCCTTCTCGGACGGGAGGAATAAAGGGTAATATATACTTTGTACCCCTGTGTTTTGGTAAATATGCAACACCTACTCTTACTGTTCATCTATTGACATAAAACACCCTTAATTTGGATGACATGTAACAGAAGTTAACGGAATGGGCAAAAGTTCGTTTTTGCCCCTCGTACTTTAATCAACTTTATCATCCACTTGCAGAATATTTGTATGTAGTATTATAAATAAATAAAAAAACACCCTCCAAAACCTCTCCCGACTGAGTCGACTCTACTCTCCGATCTAGTTCTCAACCCAATACAACTAAGATTCTACCAAGTCCAGAAATAAAAAAGAGAATCGAACAGCCTATCTTCCTTATGCTATCTGCTCTCGAAATCGAAACCCAACAGATGCAACTATTCACTGAGGGTAGATCTTCAATTTAATGGTGGATGGGGTTGGGGCAGAGAGAGATGGAGAGAGAGAGAAAAGTGGGTTCAATTTTGAGATTTCAACCAGTGGTGGCGTGGCTGAAAGGGGAGCCGGAATCGATGGCGGTTTGGGTTTGCTGCTCGAAAATAGCGGAGGGAGAGGTGGCGTTGGTGGCTCCTCAGGCTGGGCTTTGAAAAGAAAAAAAAGAAGAATCAGATTTGGTCGGTTAAGGGGAAGGAAAAGGGTTTGGCTTTGGGTGTCTTTGAGTTTTGTTGGTGACATCCCCCTTCTGATGGAGATTACTCCATCTCTTATGAATCTGTACATCTACATTTTGGGGCTATGATTTGGAATTTTCTGGGTTGAAGAAGATTAGTGGAGGTGATGATTGTCCAAAAGTTAAGAACGGTTGTGGTGGCCTTCAAATTTACCACTCATAGCTCTTATAATCCTTTAACCTGTGGTACCAATGTAGTATTGTTCTTATTTCATTCTATTTTTCTTTCTTCTTTCGTTTATACTCTAAATGTTCATTTTTATCTTTTGCAACTAATTACTGGGTCACTTTGACATGGTGATCTAGATAGGAAAATCATATAATTTTTTGATAATTTTTTTATGGTATTGTAAATTAACTTTTACTCTATAACACTATAAAAAAACTCAATAAAATTACATCGTTTTGCTATCCAAATCACCCAGTCAAAGTGATTTGGATAGAAAATTAAAAAATTATGATCGGAAAAAATTAAAAGTCGCGTCCTTGTCACGTGGTATCTATCATGGTGGTGGCAAAAATCATGTTTTTAGTTAAGCTATTACACTGTTAGTAAAACAAATAGACATAAATATTTGAGAAAATTTAAAAAAATTGATAAAAAAATAAGACAATTAAAAATAAATAAGAGACAACTTTCATAATGAAGGGGAGTGAAAAACAAATGAGAAATAATGAACTAATATAATATTAATATGTGCAACGTAACAGTGAAAATGGGCCAAATGCATACCAGTCGAAGCAATTAGATGGGAAATGAAAAAATGGAGGGCAACTTCACCAAAGAAAATATGTTAGAGATACATATAAAATTTGGTAATATATAAACGTTTACAAGGTCAAAATGGACATTGCGTAATGTTGAGGGTAAATCGGGCATCAAATAAACACTAATGGTGGCCCCCACATCCATCTCACAGCAAGTTAACGATTGCTGACGGAAGGGCACATTTTGTAAATATTTAAACACAAAATAGGGGTGTATTGTGTTATTTCATGAACAGTGAGAGTACACTTTGCCTATTCACCATAATACAGGGGTACAAAGTGTATATTACCCGAGGAATAAAATATAAAAAGTCGAATGAAATTTGCATACGGAGTGGACACTAGAGAAAACAATATATCAAGGGTACCCTATAATCAATTATAATTTAATAGGGCACCAACTTTTAAATAAAATTATGAACTGAACTGCATTTTATGAACGCAAGTAAATTTCAAAAATGAAATGAAATACAGCTGACAAACTGTATTGGTGTAGTGTGGCAAACTTTGGAAGACAATGTAATTTTACAATAACAAATATTGGCATAGTCACATATTTACATACCGAGTAGATTAAGGTGTCAAGGGGTCCGGGACGCACCTAAATCACCCCAAGTCCCGAACCCAGCCCCAGACAGGCCCCCTCTTAGCCCCCAACCGGCCTAGCCTGACCCCATTTGACACCCCCCAGCCCGGTCAAGATCTAACCATTATGAACGGCCTGGCCCGCTCTACTCCTTAACCCGCGCTAGCAAGGGCCAACTAGGCCCCCACCAAAAAGGTAATATTGTAATTATATATATATTAACATTTAAATTACATTAATAATTTATATTGGCCTTGGCCCCCGGCCACTCGACCCCTAACCCCATGGGTTTAGGGCCGGAGACCGGTGGGATTCAAGTTTCCCAACCCCTCGGCCCCGCCAGGCCCAACCCAACCCCCACTAGGAATTAACCTAGTCCCAGCATCGGCACAACCACCTCCCTCACCAGACCCTCCAACCCAACAACCCCCCCTACTACGACTCAACCCGGACCAGGCACAACTGTAATATCTCGATTTCCTGAAAACATGATCATGTGATTTCTTTTATACTTAATTTCAGTTCATTGTTAATGATATTAATTATAGTCTAAATGGTGACCAAATAAAATGACAATGCTTGTAATGATCGTATTATGTGGCAAGAATTCCAAAGCAGTACCCGTAAGTATTTATGGTTGACAACATTTTCAAAAGAAGTAGCATAAGCAGACCTTTGTGATTATGCAATGTTTGAGAAACAAGTTTTGACTATGAGATTAAAATAGTGCGTAGTATCTCATATCTCTGGTATTTCCAATACCTTGACATAAGAGTATTAAATTAAATTTAAGATCAAAGTGGTGTTTGTGGTAATCAAATATCTTGGGTAAATATGAATAATAATTTTAAGATAGAATAATTTTAAAATTAAAGATTTTTTTTGGTCATAGAATTACATATTTTGAAGCGGCGTTTTATATAGGAATAATCTCGTGTGGCTAACATTGTATAGAGAAGGTTATTATATCAGATTTGGGACATATTGATGTCACTAAATTGGACGGTAATATTATGTAACCTACAGAGAAATTGTTACTATGACTTTAGTAGGCCACAAAAGGATTGTATGTACATGTAGTACATCACTGTGCCATTTTTCTATGTTCGTTCCAATAACTTCTATAAAATAATTAGTTTTAAGTGTACTTCTAAAATTTATCATTTGAAAGCAAAATTCAAATCAAATGTACTCTGCTTGACAACTCACGCTTGAAGTAACCCATAGATAAGGAATGAGAAATAAAGTGAAAGAAATAACAAAAGAAAAGAAAATTGAAAATAAAGAAAAATAGTTTACAAAGCAAGTCAGGATAATGGTTCATAGCTTTGTGAGCATTCTTCATGGTTAAGAAATGAAGGTGAAAGAATGTATACGTCTTGATGTTGCTTATCATGTGGGAATGGTGAGGTGGCAAGCCATAAATGGCTATGTCCACATGGGAGACACTCCCCTTCGTGGGGGTTTCATGCGGAAAGCCTTGGGCAGCCGCATATTGCATGCCCAAGCGGGACCCACCTCTCTACACGCGACACGTCGCGCTTCTTGTCGACTCGCAGACGCTGGTCAGCCAGTGGCGGGACACGTGTCCCCTTGCGTATCACGATGCTATTCGTCGCCAACCCCTATAAATAGAACCCGACGTTATAGTTAATTCTCATTTCAGATTTCACTCAAACACTAGAGAGAGAGAGAGTTAGAGAGATTAACGGAGGTTATTATCGATATTATATTCGGAGGTTCTGGAGGTTCTATATTATAATATTAGCAGCTTCGTCGGACCGTGATAACTCCGTTTTCGGAGTTATTTTATGCCTTCTATTTCTACGTTTTGCGTGCTTATAATGGAGAATTCGTCGTCTTTTGAGTAAATTGAGCTTAAATGTGATAATGTGAGTTCATATGCATTACTTGTTAAATCCGGGCGTTTCTTTAGATTTTTGAGCTTTTATTGTGATATGATCGCGGGTTGTGTTTTCGTGTTGTGATTCGCAGGAAAACAGGGCTGTGAGGATCATGCGGGATATGGAAGCGAACTTCGGAAACAAGGAACTCAAAGGCAAGTCAAAAGGAAGGAGAAAGTCAAAGGAAATCGAAGGAAAGTCAATGGAAGAAGGAAGGAAGAGGAAAGTCAAAGGAAGGAAGAGGAAAGTCAAAGAAAGAGGGCTGGAACAGAAGTCTTCGTGCGAAGACATTTGTCTTCGTGCGAAGACAAAACACTTAGCCAAATTTTGGCTCGACTGAATTCTCTTCCTATACATGGTTGCAGTATCTCTGTGAGAAGACCTTCGCACGAAGGGCAGAAGTCTTCGTACGAAGACTCTTCGTGTGAAGACAAATGTCTTCGTGCGAAGAGATCGCTGGAATGTGCAGATTTTTTGGGGATTTTTCGTAGTTTATCCAAACGTTGTATTAAGATTATGGAAACGTATTTAAGCCTTTTAGGTCGACTTTTTCAGTAGTTTTTGACATTGGAGACATCTTTTGGAGATCAAGAAGCCTTTGGGAGAGCTTAGGAGCTTTGGATCATTCGTTTGGATTCTAAACTCTCGTCTTTTCTTGATTCTTATGTTTAAACTCATTAGACTTGTCGTTTTGACTATGAATATGAGTAGCTAAGCACTTTCGCTGGGAATTCTTGTTTGGTGTAGCTAGGGTTTGATCTAAAGTTGATGTTTTGATGATTGTAATGCATGCTCTAGCTTAATCTCATGTGTTTATTCACTATTATGGATTATTTACGTTCTTTATTATATTATCTTTGCGAGTAGCTAACGTAGAGATAAATTCAATTAGTTTTCACGCGGTAACTCCGTGAGAATTAGTCGGTAAATTGAATAGTCCACCTAGTCGTATCAATGTTTGGTAACTCGGCATCGTTAACTAGGATCGTTAAAGTAGAAATATGGATTTAATGCATACTTAAAGCTAAATTAGACTTGGTAACTCGGTTTGGTTTAGTTTAAAGTATAGTGAACTTGCTTGGTAACTCGGTAAGTTTAATATAGATTGATTGAAACAACCCGGAACCTACGGTTCCTTGCTAGTACAACTTAACGATATCCAAGAGTACTTTATTGACATAAAAGTAAAGGAGAAACCCTCCTTACAAAGTTTTAAAGGAAACAACGACGACAAAGTTTGAATTTTTCAAATACGACTAAATGTTAACAAATTAACTAGGTGATTCCTAGCTTCTTATTCGCCTTCAAATGCGTGTGCGCGTTCCCCCACCTTTATTCATAACCTGCGGGTTTTCAAATGGCAAAAGCCGACGCAGAAAAACATTTGTCAGTGAAAACTGAGTAAGAATATACCACAATATGTAAAACAGAGTTTTGGCTGAAAGAAATGAAAAGAATGTAACTGAAGAGATTCCACATTTAGATTTTTAGTTGAGCTGAGGCGTATTAGAGCCCAGCGGGTAACGATTGCCCACAGAGAGGTCACGATGCAATAATATCATCACACAGGTACCTCTTGGGATATCACAGTCCATCCCAATTCACCCAGGGCGTTTGTAGGTAGCCCGACACTACCCCGCCCATCACATAGCTAAAGGACCTTAAGTGTCGACACCCCTATACAGTTGTGACCCACACATGCATAGGTAGTACTCTATAGCTTTCACAATTAATAAGAGGGTACAATGCCCTAGGGAAATCACACATAGGTGTTCCCGGCCGTTGGCCTTCACACACATCCTCTGTACATCGCCCCATATCATTTATCGTTCATTTAAATTTCACAAGATCATTTTATAAACATCGGTTCGAAATTCAGAAGTAACCACATATCTTTCAAAAGAATATTTGCAAGAGAGATTCTAAAATTCAAGACTTAAACAGTTGTTTGACACAAGTACACACGCCAACACACATTTTGATAGTTAAAGTATTGTGCGCATAAACTTACCTGGAATGAGGTGAGAACTTCACACACACAAGCTAGCACTGAACTAGAAGTAGGGGTCCTCGATGAACTCGCCTCCTACGAACTCGGTATCTACAATAATCACATAATCCTATATTAACACATATACATCACACAACAAATTGCAATTAAATTGTCCTATATGAAATGCAAGTGAAATCCCCAATTAATTCCCCAAACAAAATATATTACACTAGCTATAATTTTACGTTTAGAATATAAATTAAAAATAAGAAAAAAAATAGTGACTTATAATTATAAAAGTAATATTTGAGGTAAAGAAAACTTTATTAGATGTTCTAGAATATTCATTTAAATTACTAAGGTGAAATTATATACACAAAGATAGCTATAAAAATTTTAAAGTTTAGATAAATGAAAATGGGAGCTTAAACTAAAGCTAAAGCTTAACTAATCTTGTTATAAATTTATATTAACGAAAATCATGTTATAAGTGAAAAAAATTTATTTTGCGATAAACCGAAAACATTACTATTTAGTTGTTTAAGAAAAATATAGTATAAATAATATATACTTGTAAAATACTATTTTAATTTGATTATAAAGTTGCAAACTTATTTTTTTGAAAATGATAATTAACTCACAATTGATTAATATGTATACAAATAAGAAATACTCATTTATATTATGATACAGAAAAACTTAAATTTCAATTTGTTGATATACAATCAGCCCCTAAACAGTTTCACTTCATACAAAAGCCTACCCCCAATTTTGCAAAAAGACACTTTCACATCCCCCCTTTTTACACCCACATAACAGATCCTCTTCTTCCCCAAACACTACTGTAACTATTCTACCTTCACCCATAACAAATCTTCAAATCACAAACAACCAATTTCATTGCTAAAGGGTAGAAAAAGAGTTGAGATTGGAATGAAATCAAAACAGGGGGTTTTACCGATTGAAAAGAAAGCCCGAAGAAGAAGGCAGCGGCGGTGGTGGGTTCCTGCCGCTGCTTGGGGTTCGCCGGGACAGAGAGGCGAGCGGACGGTGGTGGTGATGGCGGCGAAACAGAGGGAGGACGACGCCGGGTGGTTCGGCGACGCAGAGGGGCGACGGAGTGGCGACGGGCGGCGGGCGGTTCGGCGACGGCGTCGGGCGGTTCTGGGCTTCGGCCTGGGTCTTTGCTCGGCGCCAACAGAGAGCAGAGGGAGAGGGACAGCGAGAGAGAGAGGCAGCGGGGAGTGAGAGATGGTGGCGAGAGAGAGAGACTGAGGGAGAGACAGAGACAGAGCGTGAGAGAGAGGCGATGGAGAGCAAGAGGTTGAGATTGGGTGTACTGTAAACCCAATCGGGAGATTTGGTGTTCAATTAGTGAAATTGATGCAAGATTTCATCTTTGACTTGATTGGCGGAAATCATGGCGGGGATTAGGAGAGGGGAGGTCAAAATATTGGCCCTTGCCATGGTGGTCGCCGGAAATTGGGGAAGAACATCACTGGTTACCAAATTGGTAATTGGGGAAGATGACTTAGAAGTGCTAAGGTGTGGCGGGTGCACGACATGACGCGGTGGTTGGTGTCGTAAAAGTTATTAAAAGACATGTTTTGGTCACGCTACAACGTTACACGACCCACCACACTTCACCCACTAATTTACACCCAACTAACTAAAAAAAAATTACATCTTAAAAAAAAATAAAAGAAAACTTTTGATAAAAATATAAATAATAACAATAATAATAATAATAATAATAATAATAATAATGAAAAACCACTTCTAGCGAACGAAAACAACTTTTGTAACTTCAAATAAGGGCCCGAAAAATTCGTTAAACTCCCTAAAATACCCCCTAAAATATCGGGGTATTACATCACATCTCCCTTAAAACAAAGCTTCGTCCCCGAAGCTTAAAGTAAATCGAATCTCCCAATGCAAGTATGTGGTATGCAGTTCTAATGTGCACATAATAACAAGACAAGACAGGTAATTAAATATACGGCTGTTAAATCACATCTCCCTTAAAAGGAGTGACGTCCCCGTCACTCGGCTCATACCTTGTCGAAGAGGTGTGGGTAACGTTTCCTCATGTCTGCCTCGGCTTCCCAAGTTTCCTCTTCCGTTTGGTGGTTTGACCAAAGAACCTTGACCAGCGTGGTGGACTTGGTACGGGTGTTCCTGGTCTTTGTATCAAGGATTTTGATTGGTTGTTGTTCAAAGGTAAGGGAGGGATCGAGTTCAACAGGCTCGGGATCAATGATATGACTCGGGTCGGGTACATAAGCTTTGAGTTGGGACACATGAAAGACGTTATGGACTCTACCTAGGCTGTTAGGAAGATTCAGGCGATAGGCTACCTCTCCTATACGATCAAGCACTTCGTAGGGTCCAATGAACTTGGGACTCAATTTTCCTTTCTGATTGAAACGCATAACCCCCTTTGTAGGTGAAACCCTTAGGAACACTTTGTCACCAACTTTGAATTCCAATGGCCTTCTCTTCAAATCCGCGTAAGACTTTTGTCGATCCTGGGCCGCCTTCATCCTTTGCTGAATCATTCGGATTTGGTTTGTCGAGTCCTCGATCATTTGTGGTCCAAGAATGATAGTCTCGCTGATGTCACTCCAACACAGTGGTGTCCTGCACTTCCTCCCATACAGTGCTTCGTAGGGTGCCATCCCTATGCTAGCATGGTAGCTGTTGTTATAAGAGAATTCGATAAGTGGTAACTTATCCACCCATGAACCTCCAAAGTCCAGAATGCAAGCCCTTAGCATGTCCTCCAGTGTTTGAATCGTTCTCTCAGTCTGGCCATCCGTAGCTGGGTGAAATGCTGTGCTGAACCTAAGCTCAGTGCCCATGGCCCTTTGTAGCTCCCTCCAGAAATGAGATAAGAAGTTTGGATCTCTATCAGAAATTATCGAGCTAGGTACTCCATGTAGTCGTACTACATTCTTGATGTATGCGTCCGCCCTCTTTTCCATGTCCCATGTGTCCTTCATGGGGATGAATCTTGCCGTCTTGGTTAATCGATCGACTACCACCCAAATCTGGTTCAACCCATTAGTCGAAACAGGCAAGGCCGTGACAAAGTCCATTGAGATGGAATCCCATTTCCAAACCGGTATCTCCAATGGTTGCAACATTCCACCTGGTCTCTTGTGCTCGAACTTAACCTTTTGACACGTCAAACATCGAGATACGAAATCAGCTACTTCCTTCTTCATACCTTTCCACCAGAAGTTCTTCTTCAAATCCGTGTACAACTTGTCTCCTCCTGGATGTACCGAATAAGGTGTGTTATGAGCTTCCCTCATAATCTTCTCCTTTACCTCCGCGCATTTTATTGGTACACACCATCTTCCCTTGAATTTCACGCTTCCGTCTTCCTCCACTTTGAAATCGGGTGCTTCGCCTTTGTTGATCTTCTCCTTAATCTTTTGTAGGAAAGCGTCTTCTTTCTGTGCTTCTTTTATTTCTTCGAAGATGTCCGGTACTATCGTCATATTACACAACATGTTCGTTGTTCCCTTCGTGCAGACTTCAATCTCCAGTCTTCGAAACTCTTCGCAAAGCTTAGGTGGTAAAACCCACATTGCATTTACCGTATGCTCCGTCTTTCGGCTCAATGCATCCGCTACTACGTTGGCTTTCCCTTCATGGTATTGGATCTTGATATCATAATCTTTCACCAATTCTAGCCACCTCCTTTGTCGCATATTCAGCTCCTTTTGAGTGAATATGTACTTTAGGCTCTTGTGATCGGTAAAGATCTTGCACGTCGTACCGTAAAGATAATGCCTCCATATCTTTAATGCAAACACTATGGCCGCCAACTCTAAATCGTGAGTGGGGTAATTCTCCTCGTAGGACTTTAGTTGCCTTGAAGCATACGCAATCACTTTGCCATCTTGCATCAAAACACATCCTAACCCGTGCTTAGACGCATCACTGTAGACTTCAAATTCTCCTCCTTCAGTAGGTAACGTTAACACAGGTGCCGACGTTAACCTATCCTTTAGGGTTTGGAATGCTTCCTCACAATTCTTGTCCCACACGTACTTGCTTGTCTTCTTCATTAACGTTGTCATGGGTTTCGCGATCTTGGAGAAATCCTTCACGAATCGTCGATAGTAACCCGCCAATCCTAGGAAACTTCTTATCTCCGTTACGCTCTTTGGTGTGGGCCAGTCCTTTACCGCCGATATCTTTCCAGGGTCTACAGACACACCTTCTTTGGATATAATATGCCCTAGGAAAGGAACTCTATCCAACCAAAATTCGCACTTTGACAACTTCCCATACAACTTCTCTTCCCTTAGGGTTTCTAACACCTCCCTCAAATGGTGTGCATGTTCTTCCTTCCCTTTCGAGTAGATTAGGATGTCATCGATGAAAACGACAACAAACTTATCTAGGTACTTCTGGAGAACGCGGTTCATCAACTCCATGAATGCTGCTGGAGCATTAGTGAGACCGAATGGCATTACCGTAAACTCGTAGTGGCCATAGCGAGTTCGAAATGCCGTTTTAGGAATATCCTTTTCAGCTATCCTAAGCTGGTGATATCCAGACCTTAAATCGATCTTCGAAAAGGTATCGGCTCCTTGTAGCTGGTCGAATAAGTCATCAATCCTTGGGATTGGGTACTTATTCTTAACGGTTACTCCATTCAATTCACGGTAGTCAATGCAAAGTCTTAGGCTACCATCCTTCTTCTTCACGAACAAAACAGGTGCTCCCCATGGTGAAACACTAGGTCTAATGAAACCCTTGTCCATTAACTCCTTCAGTTGCTCTTGAAGCTCCTTTAACTCGGCTGGTGCCATCCTATATGGTGCCTTCGAGATTGGTCCAGTACCTGGTACTAAGTCTATCGCAAAGTCCACGGCTCTCTTAGGTGGCATTCCTGGAAGGTCTTCTGGAAAGACATCTGGGAATTCATTCACAACTGGAATATCCTCTAATTTCTCCCCTTCTTTCTCCTGATCATGGATCGTACAGAGGTATGCCCTATGCCCTTTCTTCACATCGGAGAGGATGGTTAAGGCTGACACAATTTGGATTTTGGGTTCTCTAGTTATACCCCTATAGGATAGGCGCTCGCCTTTTGGTCCACGAAACCTAACCTTTTGGGTGGCACACTCTATTGTTGCTTTGTATTTGCTAAGCCAATCCATACCTAAGATGACATCTAGGTTGCCGAGATCAAAAGGAATCAGGTCAGAAGGTAGCTTGGCTCCTAATATTTCTAGGTTGACTCCAGGGTACATGGTATTACAAGGTGTGACTTCTCCAGTAGGGGTAGAGATTGAGATAGATATTGGGGTAGGATTTGGTAAGTCTAATTTCTTAGCAAAAGTAGATGAAATGAAAGAAAATGTGGCTCCAGAATCAAATAACACAAAAGCAGGGGTAGAATGGATTAGGAATGTACCAGTCACCACGTTGGCCTGTGCTGCCTGAGTCTGATTCATCACATTGATAGTTCCAGCTGCGCTGCGTGCTGTGGCTGCGGGTGCAGGTGCGCCTGCTACTGTGGTTGCTGAAGTAGCATTGTTGTTTCCTTGGGGTCGGTTGTTGTAACCATTTCCTCCCTGCCAGTTGTTACCTCGGTTATAGCCTCCTCCATTGTTGTTTCTGTTGCCAGCATTGTTGTTGTTTCCCCCATACTGATTCCCACGGTTGTTATTGCCTCCCTGATTATAACCGCTGTTATTCCCTCCGTAGTTGTTTCCTCCACGGTTGTATCCTCCATTTCCCCCTTGGCGGTTCACATTGTTTCCTCCATATCCTCCACCATTGTTATTCCCGAAGTTATTGAAGTTGTTGTTGTTGAAGCTTCCACCGCTGTTGTTCCCTGAGGGCCTTGAACGACATTCAAACCTTCGATGGCCTAGCTTACCACAATTGAGGCAGTTAACTTTGTTCCCCCGACAGTCCACTCCTGGATGGTTCATGCCGCATTGCTTGCAGTTGTAGATTCGTACCTGGCCTTGGTTTCCAAATTGATTGGTGGGGGCTGGGTTGGGACGAAACCTTTTATCTCCGCTATTGTTTCCCGAACCACGATTCTGGAAACCTGTCCCTGCCAGTGCCTCAGACTTCCTCTTCTTAATTTCTTCATTATTCTCATCAATCAAATTCTGGGCGTCCTGAGCTGCCCCATAAGCGTCCATAAGGGTGTCAAATCGGGTCGCAATCAAGGCCATTCGGAGTTGGAAGTTTAAACCTCCTATAAACCTCTTGATCTTCTTTGCCTCAGTCGGCACCAGTTCCCTTCCAAACCTCATCAACTCCATGTATTTCTGATGATAATCATAAGGGTTGTCACTTCCCTGTTTCAAGTTCATGAATTCCTTGAACTTCCTATCCTTGACATGTTCAGGATAGAAACGTTCTCGTAGCGCTGCTTTCAGCTGTTCCCAGCCAAATCCCTGCTGAGCGAGAAGTTCTTCTCCCTTGGCTGACCACCAGTTGTCAGCCTCCTTCTTGAAGTAGTAGAGGGCTACTTCGACACGCTGATCTTCAGGGCAGCGCGCAGATACTAGGACTTTTCCAAAGTCCCTAATCCAGTTTTCCAAGGTGGTGGGGTCATCCGTCCCATAAAAGAAGTCAGGGCGGAGTTCAGCTACCCTACTCATAACATTCCCCCCTCCGTTGTGGGTATTCTGTAGAATTTGGGTGAGGGCTAGAGTTGCCTGACGCATCTCCTGAAATTCAATGGGGTCGACGGTTGGAACTTGGCCGCCATGGGTTTGCTGACCTCCCTGGTTCATTGTTCCTACTTCTCTTGCACGTCTCCTGGTATAATATTGCATGGTACCTTTGTTTAAATATATAACCTTACTTAATATAGGTCGAAAGGATTTATACTTCTAGTTCACATACATGCAGCCTATAAGTTTCAAAATTTAAGCATACATTTATCCATCCATCAAATAATCCACATAAACATTTAAATGGTAAGGAGCTACTCAATTCTATAAAGTAAATAGTAACTCCTAAAGTAAGCTAAACGTTCGCTCTCGTGATAAAAGAAATGCAGTAGATGACAATCCTAAGGGTGGGATGGGTGTGGAACTACTCGTCGTCATCAGTGGGGAGCATGAGCTTGCTATCAGCAGCGTCGATCTAATCTCTTCCGCCTCATTGTTTCCTTCATGTTCCTTCTCGTCAATCTCATCGATCTCATCCATATCGGCATCCCAATCTATAAGCTCCTCCTATGCGTCCTCATCTTGGTTTTCAACTTGGTCTTGCCCATATCCTTGGTCCTCGTCCAAGTCCATGTTCAGAAAGAAGAGAAAAGGAGTCTCGGAAGTGTACTAGACCGCGTATACACTCATAATCTCAACGGAACTAATTTCAAATAATATAAGTTATCAAGAACTCACATGCGTAGAACAATTATCCAGTAATGACACACATTGAGGTATACATGTAGCACACAACAAATTTCACATCCAAGTAGCAAAGGAATCACAAATAACAAGGAACCCTATTGTACTATCCCACAACCCCGGCTTGTTCAAATTTTATTTCCGGTTTTAGTTATCCTATATCCATTTTAAATTTTTGAAAAGCTTCCAATTATTTTGAATCTTTATTTAGTGGAAATCGAAAAGTCGTACTAGCGTTGGAACCGTCGGCTCTGATACCAACTGAAACTACCCGGAACCTACGGTTCCTTGCTAGTACAACTTAACGATATCCAAGAGTACTTTATTGACATAAAAGTAAAGGAGAAACCCTCCTTACAAAGTTTTAAAGGAAACAACGACGACAAAGTTTGAATTTTTCAAATACGACTAAATGTTAACAAATTAACTAGGTGATTCCTAGCTTCTTATTCGCCTTCAAATGCGTGTGCGCGTTCCCCCACCTTTATTCATAACCTGCGGGTTTTCAAATGGCAAAAGCCGACGCAGAAAAACATTTGTCAGTGAAAACTGAGTAAGAATATACCACAATATGTAAAACAGAGTTTTGGCTGAAAGAAATGAAAAGAATGTAACTGAAGAGATTCCACATTTAGATTTTTAGTTGAGCTGAGGCGTATTAGAGCCCAGCGGGTAACGATTGCCCACAGAGAGGTCACGATGCAATAATATCATCACACAGGTACCTCTTGGGATATCACAGTCCATCCCAATTCACCCAGGGCGTTTGTAGGTAGCCCGACACTACCCCGCCCATCACATAGCTAAAGGACCTTAAGTGTCGACACCCCTATACAGTTGTGACCCACACATGCATAGGTAGTACTCTATAGCTTTCACAATTAATAAGAGGGTACAATGCCCTAGGGAAATCACACATAGGTGTTCCCGGCCGTTGGCCTTCACACACATCCTCTGTACATCGCCCCATATCATTTATCGTTCATTTAAATTTCACAAGATCATTTTATAAACATCGGTTCGAAATTCAGAAGTAACCACATATCTTTCAAAAGAATATTTGCAAGAGAGATTCTAAAATTCAAGACTTAAACAGTTGTTTGACACAAGTACACACGCCAACACACATTTTGATAGTTAAAGTATTGTGCGCATAAACTTACCTGGAATGAGGTGAGAACTTCACACACACAAGCTAGCACTGAACTAGAAGTAGGGGTCCTCGATGAACTCGCCTCCTACGAACTCGGTATCTACAATAATCACATAATCCTATATTAACACATATACATCACACAACAAATTGCAATTAAATTGTCCTATATGAAATGCAAGTGAAATCCCCAATTAATTCCCCAAACAAAATATATTACACTAGCTATAATTTTACGTTTAGAATATAAATTAAAAATAAGAAAAAAAATAGTGACTTATAATTATAAAAGTAATATTTGAGGTAAAGAAAACTTTATTAGATGTTCTAGAATATTCATTTAAATTACTAAGGTGAAATTATATACACAAAGATAGCTATAAAAATTTTAAAGTTTAGATAAATGAAAATGGGAGCTTAAACTAAAGCTAAAGCTTAACTAATCTTGTTATAAATTTATATTAACGAAAATCATGTTATAAGTGAAAAAAATTTATTTTGCGATAAACCGAAAACATTACTATTTAGTTGTTTAAGAAAAATATAGTATAAATAATATATACTTGTAAAATACTATTTTAATTTGATTATAAAGTTGCAAACTTATTTTTTTGAAAATGATAATTAACTCACAATTGATTAATATGTATACAAATAAGAAATACTCATTTATATTATGATACAGAAAAACTTAAATTTCAATTTGTTGATATACAATCAGCCCCTAAACAGTTTCACTTCATACAAAAGCCTACCCCCAATTTTGCAAAAAGACACTTTCACATCCCCCCTTTTTACACCCACATAACAGATCCTCTTCTTCCCCAAACACTACTGTAACTATTCTACCTTCACCCATAACAAATCTTCAAATCACAAACAACCAATTTCATTGCTAAAGGGTAGAAAAAGAGTTGAGATTGGAATGAAATCAAAACAGGGGGTTTTACCGATTGAAAAGAAAGCCCGAAGAAGAAGGCAGCGGCGGTGGTGGGTTCCTGCCGCTGCTTGGGGTTCGCCGGGACAGAGAGGCGAGCGGACGGTGGTGGTGATGGCGGCGAAACAGAGGGAGGACGACGCCGGGTGGTTCGGCGACGCAGAGGGGCGACGGAGTGGCGACGGGCGGCGGGCGGTTCGGCGACGGCGTCGGGCGGTTCTGGGCTTCGGCCTGGGTCTTTGCTCGGCGCCAACAGAGAGCAGAGGGAGAGGGACAGCGAGAGAGAGAGGCAGCGGGGAGTGAGAGATGGTGGCGAGAGAGAGAGACTGAGGGAGAGACAGAGACAGAGCGTGAGAGAGAGGCGATGGAGAGCAAGAGGTTGAGATTGGGTGTACTGTAAACCCAATCGGGAGATTTGGTGTTCAATTAGTGAAATTGATGCAAGATTTCATCTTTGACTTGATTGGCGGAAATCATGGCGGGGATTAGGAGAGGGGAGGTCAAAATATTGGCCCTTGCCATGGTGGTCGCCGGAAATTGGGGAAGAACATCACTGGTTACCAAATTGGTAATTGGGGAAGATGACTTAGAAGTGCTAAGGTGTGGCGGGTGCACGACATGACGCGGTGGTTGGTGTCGTAAAAGTTATTAAAAGACATGTTTTGGTCACGCTACAACGTTACACGACCCACCACACTTCACCCACTAATTTACACCCAACTAACTAAAAAAAAATTACATCTTAAAAAAAAATAAAAGAAAACTTTTGATAAAAATATAAATAATAACAATAATAATAATAATAATAATAATAATAATAATGAAAAACCACTTCTAGCGAACGAAAACAACTTTTGTAACTTCAAATAAGGGCCCGAAAAATTCGTTAAACTCCCTAAAATACCCCCTAAAATATCGGGGTATTACATTGATTAATAGTGAATGACACGTGGTTGTTTTACAACTCAAAATATAAATTTAGATCAACCTAGTGAACCTAGAGAATTCCCGGTACTTTTCTCTTATTTGATAAAACCCCAAAATTCATTCTTTATTAATCGTGAACTATTTCACTTGGTTAATTGAGAACTTCGCGTTTAATTTCTTAGAATTAGATAAAAACACAACTTGCGACGTGCCCACGTAAGGTTTAGAATAGTAATTAATTTAAACAAAGTCCCTTGGGTTCGACAACCCGGATTTCCGGTTTATTACTACACACGACAGCTGTGCACTTGCAGTTGGAGCGTGTCAGACCGAGGTAGGGAATCTCAACGTTATAGCCCTAAACGTATTGCGTTGCCTGTTTATATGCTAGTCGATGTACTGCTTCGATATAACTGTTATAATTATCGAATTATTACTACCGTGTCGATGTTATGTCTGATTATTGTGAAATTGTAAGTTGATATATGATTCATGTGGAGGTGCTGTCAAATTGTTATTTGAGTATCTGAATCATACAGAGATGCTGCTGAAATTGCTATTCGAATATACTGTTGATATTAGTGACTATGCTGGATACATGCTATCAACTGTGTTGATTGTTGATATGCTGTTAGCATGATGATATTATCGATGTTGATGCACGATCTGCATGTGAAATTAAATATGAAAGTGGAAAGATAAAATGGACGGGGTTAGGGATTGTACATCCTTTGGGTCAAAGACCCTGATTGCACCCGAGGCCTGGTGCAGAAAGCACTGCCAGCTTGATGGCAGGTGGGGCACTCCGCTCCCAGTTGAGAGTACGTATGCGGAGGGCGGCTGACTCACTCCGGGCTGCGACCGCGCATGTGAGCACCCCAGGTTCCATGAAGATAATAAAACGATGAAAGATTTACATATGCATGACTTGACATACATGTCTATATTGAACTGCGATAGCATGCTGATGTTATACGTGTACCATGAAACAATACGTGCTTGGACTGTTTCCTTGATGTTCTCTACTGAGCTTGCAGTAAGCTCACCCCTAACATTTTACAGGCACAAGTTATGGTGGTGGTGACGGTTCAGTCCCTGAGTTGTCTTAGCTGCTTGGAGTGCTAGTTTATCTGTAGCTTTTGAGACAAGTCTCAACTCGTTTTGTTTGTAACATAGTTGGGTTGGGAATCGTTAGTAGCTCTGACTACTCTGTAACATATTTCAGTTTGTGTAATAAAAGTTTGAGTTGTTCAGTTCACCACTTGTTCGATCAATTCCTTTAGTTTTATTTCAAAAAAAAAAAAAAAAATTCACCCCGGTTTTCGGGCGTGACAGCTTGGTATCAGAGCTTAGGTATACGAAACACCTCGGGCTTGGGGTAATGGTTTAGGAATCTTATGTGTTATGTGCTCCATGTGCTTGACTTGATCCTACCTCATAAGTTTATAGGCATGACATTTTAGATGTTTTTGTTGTAGATGGCTACAACAAACTTGGGAGACAGGACAAATGGAGATAGTAGTGCTTCTGTTCCTAATCAGGGTGCTAACCCTGATACTATGAAGGCACTTAAGGAGTTTAAGAGACAGAATCCACCTATTTTTCGAGGTAGCCCTGACCCAGTTGCAGCTGAGCATTGGGTAAGACAGATTGAGAAGACTTTTGTTGTTATGGGGATCTTGGGAGATGAGACTAGAGTAAGGTTAGCAACTTTTCAGTTGGAAGAAGAGGCTGATCAGTGGTGGTATTTGGTTACCTCTAACCTAGACATATCACTTATCTCATGGAGGACATTTAAGACTATGTTTTTTAAGAAGTTCTTTCCAGAGGTTGTTCGGGCAGCTAAGGCTCGTGAGTTTTTAAACTTGAAGCAGGGTGGTATGTCTGTTATGCAATATGAGGCAAAGTTTACTGAGCTTGCCCGTTATGCCCCTAATATGGTATCTGATGATAGCGAAAAGGCCAGGCTGTTCGAGTGGAGTCTTGTTCCGTCTATTCGGGGCAAGATCGCCGTTTTGCGCTTAGAGTCTTATTCTGAGGTTGTGGAGTCTGCTTTAGTTGCTGAGAGGGAGTTGGCGGATTCAAAAGTTTTATGGGAGAATAAAGGTCAGAATCGAGGTTACCAACAGAAGGGGAGGCAGTCTAACCAAAGGGAGAATGATTCTGGCAAGAGGCAGAGGACGTTTTATTCCCAGCCCCAAAGCCAATCTTTTAGGCCTCCTCGTCCACAAGGTCGTGGTTTCCAAGAGAAGAGTAGTGTTACATGTTGGGGGTGTGGTCAGTCAGGCCACTACCGTAGTGAGTGTCCTCGTGGGAATGCTACAGGTTATGGTGGGGGATCTCAGCAGGGTAGTGTGAACCAGCAGTCGCAGTTTCGTCCTGCACCATCTGAGCAGTCTATTAGGCCACCAGTTTCACAAACTTCTGGAGGGTCCCAGCAGACAGGGTATGGTCGAGGTAAAGGGAAAGTTGGTGCGCAGAGTCAAGGGTCTCAGGGCAGAGCTTTGCACTTTATCCAGTTGAGGAACCCTCATATGATCACTCTGTTATACGAGGTACATTTTTATTGCACAATACATGGGTAGATGTCTTGTTTGATTCTGGTGCTTCGCATTCCTTCATATCTACTTCGTGTGTTTCATTACTTGGCTTATCTGCGGAACCTCTACATGCTGTTTTGGGAGTGAACTCACCGTTAGGTGGGAGATCTCGAGTTGATAAAATATGTAGAGACTGTGAGTTAGTTATTTCTAATGCTCGAGTTACTTTTGACTTGAGAGTTCTAGACATGGCCGAGTTTGACATCATTTTAGGCATGGACTGGTTGTCTGCTCACTTTGTTGTGTTGGATTGTCACGAGAAGCGGGTGACAGCAGTTACCCCAGATGGTACTCGTTTCCAGTTCACCGGAAACTTTAGAGATTTATTGCCCTCGTCATTGAGACACTCTCAATGGCGTGATCATCGGGATGGGTGGTTATCGAGTTTATCAGGTTCAGATGAGCCTGGACAAGTCATTGCCTTGCCACGTGTCGTTAGCGAGTTTGCTGACGTATTTCCTGATGAGTTACCCGGTTTACCTCCTCACAGGGAAGTAGAGTTCTTTATTGATTTGCAACCCGGTACTCAACCTATCTCTATTACACCTTATCGCATGGCTCCGGCTGAGTTGAAGGAGCTTAAGGTCCAAATCCAAGACTTATCTGATCGGGGGTATATTAGACCTAGTTTCTCACTGTGGGGAGCTCCTGTACTATTTGCTAAGAAGAAGGATGGGACTTTGAGGTTGTGTATTGATTATAGGCAGCTTAATCGTGTTACAATCAAGAATAAGTATCCCTTACCCAGAATTGATGATTTATTTGACCAGTTGAAGGGTTCTAAGTGTTTTTCGAAGATTGATCTTCGTTCGGGGGTATCATCAGTTGAGGGTTAGAGAGGAAGATATACCAAAGACTGCCTTCAGGACTAGGTATGGTCATTATGAGTTCCTAGTGATGCCTTTTGGTCTATCTAATGCACCAGCGGTATTTATGGACTTGATGAACCGTATTTTCAAGACTTATCTGGATCAGTTTGTGATTGTGTTCATAGATGACATCTTAATCTATTCTCAATCGGAAGAGGAGCATGAGAAACATTTGAGGTTGGTGTTACAGTTGCTTAGAGACAACCAACTTTATGGTAAAGCCAGCAAATGTGAATTCTGGCTTACTGAGGTGAAATTTCTTGGGCATGTAGTGTTAGAATCTGGAGTTGCAGTTGATCCTAGCAAGGTTGAGGCTGTTATGAATTGGGAGAGGCCAAAGACTGTATTTGAGATTCGGAGTTTTCTTGGGCTAGCTGGGTATTATCGGAAGTTTATAGAGAATTTCTCTCGTTTAGCAGGCCCATTGACAAAGTTAACTAGGAAGGGAGAGAAGTTTGTTTGGAATGATTCTTGTGAGAAAGTATTTCAAGAGTTGAAGAAGAGATTGACGAGTGCTCCGATATTAGTGGTTCCAGAAAGAGGTTTGGGCTATACTGTTTATTGTGATGCTTCTAAGGAAGGTTTGAGATGTGTATTGATGCAGTTAGGGAAAGTTGTGGCTTACGGCTCTAGAAAGTTGAAATCTCATGAAGTCAACTATCCTACGCATGACTTGGAGTTAGCAGCCATTGTCTTCGCTTTGAAGACTTGGAGACACTATCTTTATGGCGAATGCTTTGAGGTATTTTCTGATCATAAGAGTCTGAAGTACTTATTTACTCAGAAGGATCTTAACATGAGGCAACGTAGATGGATGGAGTACTTAGATGATTATGACTTTACCTTGGAATATCATCCCGGGAAAGCTAACACTGTTGCTGATGCTTTAAGTCGGAAGTCCCGAGGAATTATTGCAAGTATTTTGATCAGAGAGTGGCGTATGATTAGCTCAATCAATGAGTATAACTTGGGTTTAGAGGAGCATAATGACTTGTGTTTTCTGGGGAGCTTAGTTGCTACACCTACTCTTCTTACTAGAGTTATCGAGGCACAACGACTAGATTCTGAATCGGAGGGAATTAAGAAGCAATTTAAAGAGGGAAATGCAAAGGAGGGTTGGTCTATTCATACAGATGATAGCTTAAGGCTTAGAGGGAGAGTATTCGTTCCAAAGGTGGATCAGTTGAGAGAAGAAGTACTTAAGGAATTCCATTATTCTCGTTTAGCAGTGCATCCAGGTGGAACTAAGATGTATCGTGATTTGTGTCGTCAGTACATCTGGAATGGAATGAAGAGGGATGTGTCCCAGTTTGTGTCTAGATGTTTGACTTGTCAACAGGTTAAGGCAGAACACCAGAGGCCAGCAGGATTATTACAGCCTTTGCCTATAGCTGAGTGGAAGTGGGAACACATTACTATGGATTTTGTTTCTGGGTTGCCTAGATCTCCTAGAGGACATGATTCAGTTTGGGTCATTGTTGATCGTTTAACTAAGTCAGCTCATTTCTTGCCCATTCGTATGACTGACTCATTAGATGTTTTGAGTCGCCTTTATATCAAGGAGATAGTTCGTTTACATGGAGTTCCGGTATCTATTGTTTCTGATAGAGACCCTAGATTCACTTCTCAGTTTTGGCAGAGTTTGCAGCATGCTCTAGGTTCTCAATTATGTTTTAGCACTGCTTTTCACCCTCAGACAGACGGCCAATCTGAGAGGACAATTCAGATATTGGAAGACATGCTTAGAGCCTGTGTCATGGATCTTAAAGGTAGTTGGGAAGATCATTTACCTCTTGTAGAGTTTGCATACAATAACAGCTTTCAGGCTAGCATTGGGATGGCGCCTTATGAGGCATTATATGGTAGACCGTGTCGATCACCATTATGTTGGGCTGAAGTTGGAGACACTCCTATTTTAGGACCTGAGCTTGTCATGGAGACAACTGAGAAGATTAAGCTTATTAGACAGAGACTTCTTACAGCTCAGAGTCGCCAAAAGAGTTATGCAGACCAGAGGCGTATGCCATTGTATTTTAAGGTGGGCGACCACGTTTTCTTGAAAGTAATGCCTAGAAGAGGTCTTATCCGATTTGGGAAGAAAGGGAAGTTGTCGCCACGTTTCATTGGCCCCTTTAGGATTCTAGAGAGAGTTGGCGACGTGGCTTATCGTTTGGCATTACCACCTCGGCTTTCAGGTGTTCATAGTGTATTTCATGTTTCGATGTTGAGGAAATACAAGCCTGATCCATCTCATGTGTTACACTTCGAAGATTTGGATGTAGCCGACGACGTATTATTTGAAGAGAAACCTATCCGAGTTCTGGATCACCAAGAGAAGATTCTAAGAGAACGAGCAATTCCTTTAGTGAAAATATTATGGAGCCGTGGTGGCGTTGAAGAAATAACATGGGAACGTGAAACACTAATGCGAGAGAACTATCCTCATCTGTTCACAGACTCAGGTATATTTTAATTTTGAGGACAAAATTCCTTTAAGTGGGGAAAGATGTAATATCTCGATTTCCTGAAAACATGATCATGTGATTTCTTTTATACTTAATTTCAGTTCATTGTTAATGATATTAATTATAGTCTAAATGGTGACCAAATAAAATGACAATGCTTGTAATGATCGTATTATGTGGCAAGAATTCCAAAGCAGTACCCGTAAGTATTTATGGTTGACAACATTTTCAAAAGAAGTAGCATAAGCAGACCTTTGTGATTATGCAATGTTTGAGAAACAAGTTTTGACTATGAGATTAAAATAGTGCGTAGTATCTCATATCTCTGGTATTTCCAATACCTTGACATAAGAGTATTAAATTAAATTTAAGATCAAAGTGGTGTTTGTGGTAATCAAATATCTTGGGTAAATATGAATAATAATTTTAAGATAGAATAATTTTAAAATTAAAGATTTTTTTTGGTCATAGAATTACATATTTTGAAGCGGCGTTTTATATAGGAATAATCTCGTGTGGCTAACATTGTATAGAGAAGGTTATTATATCAGATTTGGGACATATTGATGTCACTAAATTGGACGGTAATATTATGTAACCTACAGAGAAATTGTTACTATGACTTTAGTAGGCCACAAAAGGATTGTATGTACATGTAGTACATCACTGTGCCATTTTTCTATGTTCGTTCCAATAACTTCTATAAAATAATTAGTTTTAAGTGTACTTCTAAAATTTATCATTTGAAAGCAAAATTCAAATCAAATGTACTCTGCTTGACAACTCACGCTTGAAGTAACCCATAGATAAGGAATGAGAAATAAAGTGAAAGAAATAACAAAAGAAAAGAAAATTGAAAATAAAGAAAAATACTACCTCCGTTTCTTCTCTATAGCACCGGTTTGACTTTTAGACTCGTATCTGGGTCACTTTGACCGGGTGATTGGGATAGCAAAACGATGCGATTTTTTGATAATTTTTTCACCGTGTTATAGAGCAACTTTTACACTATAACGCCATGAAAAAAAATTCAAAAAATCGCATCGTTTTGCTACACAAATCACCGGGTCAAAATCATCTAGTGAATAGTGACAAAAGTCAAAATGGTGTGATAGAGAAGAAACGGAGGTAGTAGTTTACAAAGCAAGTCAGGATAATGGTTCATAGCTTTGTGAGCATTCTTCATGGTTAAGAAATGAAGGTGAAAGAATGTATACGTCTTGATGTTGCTTATCATGTGGGAATGGTGAGGTGGCAAGCCATAAATGGCTATGTCCACATGGGAGACACTCCCCTTCGTGGGGGTTTCATGCGGAAAGCCTTGGGCAGCCGCATATTGCATGCCCAAGCGGGACCCACCTCTCTACACGCGACACGTCGCGCTTCTTGTCGACTCGCAGACGCTGGTCAGCCAGTGGCGGGACACGTGTCCCCTTGCGTATCACGATGCTATTCGTCGCCAACCCCTATAAATAGAACCCGACGTTATAGTTAATTCTCATTCCAGATTTCACTCAAACACTAGAGAGAGAGAGACAGAGTTAGAGAGATTAACGGAGGTTATTATCGATATTATATTCGGAGGTTCTGGAGGTTCTATATTATAATATTAGCAGCTTCGTCGGACCGAGGTAGGGAATCTCAACGTTATAGCCCTAAACGTATTGCGTTGCCTGTTTATATGCTAGTCGATGTACTGCTTCGATATAACTGTTATAATTATCGAATTATTACTACCGTGTCGATGTTATGTCTGATTATTGTGAAATTGTAAGTTGATATATGATTCATGTGGAGGTGCTGTCAAATTGTTATTTGAGTATCTGAATCATACAAAGATGCTGCTGAAATTGCTATTCGAATATACTGTTGATATTCGTGACTATGCTGGATACATGCTATCAACTGTGTTGATTGTTGATATGCTGTTAGCATGATGATATTATCGATGTTGATGCACGATCTGCATGTGAAATTAAATATGAAAGTGGAAAGATAAAATGGACGGGGTTAGGGATTGTACATCCTTTGGGTCAAAGACCCTGATTGCACCCGAGGCCTGGTGCAGAAAGCACTGCCAGCTTGATGGCAGGTGGGGCACTCCGCTCCCAGTTGAGAGTACGTATGCGGAGGGCGGCTGACTCACTCCGGGCTGCGACCGCGCATGTGAGCACCCCAGGTTCCATGAAGATAATAAAACGATGAAAGATTTACATATGCATGACTTGACATACATGTCTATATTGAACTGCGATAGCATGCTGATGTTATACGTGTACCATGAAACAATACGTGCTTGGACTGTTTCCTTGATGTTCTCTACTGAGCTTGCAGTAAGCTCACCCCTAACATTTTACAGGCACAAGTTATGGTGGTGGTGACGGTTCAGTCCCTGAGTTGTCTTAGCTGCTTGGAGTGCTAGTTTATCTGTAGCTTTTGAGACAAGTCTCAACTCGTTTTGTTTGTAACATAGTTGGGTTGGGAATCGTTAGTAGCTCTGACTACTCTGTAACATATTTCAGTTTGTGTAATAAAAGTTTGAGTTGTTCAGTTCACCACTTGTTCGATCAATTCCTTTAGTTTTATTTCAAAAAAAAAAAATCACCCCGGTTTTCGGGCGTGACAACAACCACCTCCCTCACCGGCCCCCTCTGACCGAGCCGGAACCCTGCTCGGCCCGCCCCGTTGACACCTTGAGGCGTAGATCAAATGACCATATGGAAGTTTAAAAGTGATTTTTCTACATACATATTGATCAATGTCAATTCGCGAGGTGGATAAAGAATAAGTATCCAATAGCATTTGCGTGGAACATGGATTTAATATGACTGCTATGTTGTGTGGTTTTGAAAGTGGGGTTCAACAAATATCATATCACAATGGGCTTGTGCTTGAAATTTGAGCCCGACAAACATATGGGCTTACTTGAGTTTTATAATTCCGGTCGAAGTTCGGCCCACACAAACCTGGAATTCATGTAATGTATGTTCAGAGAAACTTTTGTTTATAAATTAATTTTCTGGCCATAGAAGCGAAGGGTTCAAAGAAAGTGTATGCTGGAAAATTACTAATATATATATATATATATTCCCTTGAAATAAAACCACGACAATCTTTCATTTCAGAAAATTCAATTTGTCCCTCTATCAAACACACATGCAAATTCTTGAAGCAGGAAAAAAGACAATAGCAAATATCAACACGAACATTGCCACATAATCCACCACAAGTCAAAAGCTTGTATGTTCCAGAGGCACCGGCTGCAATTCTACTCATCACCATTTGTGGTCTACAAACTTGTCTTGATGAACTCCACGAGTCATAAGGAGGTTCAAAACCCCATACGCCTAGATCGTCAGCTTGAGGGTTCCGCTGGCCAATTGATAGTAAAAATATGTGCCTTAGAAGCAACATCCAGAAATTTAGAAAGGGGCTCACAAGAGGCCTCTGGATCATCGATAAATCCCAAGCGCAGCAAAAACTTCATTCTTGTTCTTTTAAAAGGCAATGGAAAGAAGGCGCCAAGCAAGATCAGCTGTATCACAACCGTTGTTAAATGAAAGGTGAAGAAATGATTTGGCAGCCCACCAGTAACCACTTCAAAAATATATTGTAATCAGATAGAGGACAATGTTAGAAGAGTTAAACAGAATAAAAATAAGCATGAACAACAAGCAAGACTTACTTGTCCCAACCAATAGTTGGTTATTGGATGACTGGAGTCCTTACATCGTACTAGAAATTGGCGGAGACAAGGAGCCAGTAGGTTTTGGTCCAGAAGGGCTCTAAATTGGAATTGCGATAAGCTCGGAAATTGATAATATCTCAAAGTCTTGGTACAAGAGCCTAAAAGTATTTAGATCGACACTAGAGTGGCTCGCCACTTTAATACTAATCAAAGCAAATACATCATACAACATACTCTCCAAATAAGAAAATGCCATCACGCCTCTAGTCTGAAGCTTAGAGAAGAAATAATGACATAGAAGAATGGAACAACAATTGTTTATATGTACAAATACGAGGAATTGAAAAGACACAAGTTGTTAAATTTGATCCAACGATTGGCTAACGGAAGGATGTAATGCTTTGAGATCTCTGGCCAAGACATTTATACGGCATGTGTACTCAATATGTGTGTCGAATCAATTAAGGGGCAAAACATATGACGGGTAATGGAATTACTTAATTCAAAAGCAGCTTGCAAATTGACAAATGGTATACAAGTATATTCCTCATTCTTGGTTGGGTATTGATGGTTGGCATTTAACACTCTGAATTTTTTGGGATGTAAAATGTTTAAAATGTCACAATATGGCACACGGGCACATAATATATAATAACAAGCGATTGTAGAAGATTTCGAGTGTTAAATTTTGGTCACCAATACCCTACTTAGAATTAGGGTTGTACGAGCATACAATTCGTCAATTCGAGGCTATTTTTGCGTGATGTAAAGTTCTTAATTGTCATATCCTTTGCCCCCACCCAAACCGACGCACCTTTTGAGTTCACATGACGTGTAAGTATCTTTGATGGAGATCTTAAGCGCTACGTTCTTTCAATACTCAATCGTTAGATAAAATTAATGATTTCAATCCTTCATATTTTTTTCTATATAAGCACTTGTACTTCCACTCTTCCTTGTCATTATTTCTTCTCCGAACTTCTGAATGGAGGGAAGATGGAGTTTACCATTTGGAAAGTATGCCATCTGATATATTTGTTTTGATTAGCCGTAAAGTGGCGAGCAACTCTAGTGCTAATATAATATTTATAGATTCTTGTAGTAAGAATTTGAGACAAGGAATATATTTCAGAGCTTATCAGAATGCCAATCTAGAGGCCTTCCTGATCAAAACCTACTGGGATCTTTGTCTCACTCGATTTCTAGTCCGATGTAAGGACTACGGTCGTCCATAGGTCGACTATTGGACGAGAATGGTAAGTCTTGCTTGTTGTTCATGCTTATTTTCTTATTATTTCATTCTTCTAACACGGTCATATCTCTCACAACAAGCAGTTGTTTAGAGTGGTGACTGGTGGTATGCCAAACCACTTCTTCGCCTTTCATTTGACAACCAGTGCACTGGAGCCCGTCTTGCCCGGGCCCATCTTTCCATCGCCTTTGAGGCGAACATCGATGAAGCTTTCAATGTGGTTAGGAAAATTTATCGATGACCCTGAAGTCTCTCGTGATCCCCTTTTCAAGCTTCTTGATGATGCTATTAAGGAACTCATTTTACTACCGGTCGCAAGTGGAACTCAAGCTAACGATCTGGGCTCTAGGGTTTGAACCTCCCATAGCCTGCGGATTTCATCAGGACAAGTTTATTAGTCACAATGGCGATGAAGAGATTTTCAATCGGTGCTTCTGGTACTTTCAATCGTTTGGCTTGTGGTGGGTTATGCGGTGAGCCGATTCATGAGATGTTTTGTAGTTGTCTTCTTACCTACCTCAAGAATTTTCATACATGTTTGATAGAATGACAAACCCAATCTCATTAAATGAAAAATGCAATGCTATATTTTTTATGGTATATATATATATATGTATGTATATATATAAATGCACGCACGCACCCACATACACACACACACTTATAATAATGAGAATTTTGCAATCACACACTTTCTTTGAAGTCTTCGCTTAATTTCTTGTAGTGTGGCAGAGATTAAAGTACCGTTACCTATTTCTACCTAGGAAAACGTCATGAGTTTCATGACAGATAATTTATAAACGAGATTTATTTTTTAGCATTCGCCTCGACAAAATTACTTTCCATGAAAAGCATTCACCTCCTACTGTGTGATCTAAAAAAAGTATTTGTATTGATGAACAATCGCATAGCCAAATAAGTGTTCATATTTCAGCGTTCACTGCAGTTTCCATATCCTGTAGAATATTTATAGTGGTATCGAAATTTGTTTTGAACGAGCCATTTGTTATAATAAACATCTGAACAAATGTCCTAATTGAAGCAATTTGCCTCACCGGGAGTATTGGGTGGCTACCTTTCATAAAAGAAAAGAATCCACGTACTATTCAAGCATATGATTTCATTTGTGCCTCGTGCGTTCTGCAGAATAGCAGAATTTCGAGTTTCACATTTTTTATTGGACGGGTTCCTACGCACTGTTAAGAAACCGTGCAATCAAACACACGTATATTTTTGAATCACTCACTTCATATTCTCTTACATGGCAGAGAGTTTTATTTGTGCGCTCGAAGAACCCGTTTATATCACAATATGCATTGCTCGTAGCGTTATTACTGATACCTTCATGTATCTTCTCTACGCTAATTTAGAAGCACATATTGGCAGAATCGCTCATGTTGAGCCATTAGTTTGTTGTGGCGTCACCCAAGGAAGAACTTAGTTGCTATATGGCAATGTGCTTTCGAGTTGCCATCCGGAGATGGGCTTTGGTCCCATCCAGAAATGGGTTCTTGGGGTGCCATATAGAGATTAGCTATTAGAGTGTCATCCAGATATGGGCTTTCAAGGTGCAATCCAGAGATGAACCTATAAAAATTATCATAGCAGGGACAGGGTTAGAGCTCCACCCATGGTAGAACTAACATTATCACCCGAAGATGAACCAATAAAATAGTAACGTCGTTGTGACGGACTCAGAGCTCTAACTTGCAGCTGAAAATTATTATTATTATAATAATATCATCCAGAGATAAATCTATGAAAAGAAGTTTCATTGCAGGCACGAGGTCAGAGCTCTAACATGCAAAAATTAACGATATCATCGTGAGATGAATCTATATAAACGATGTCATATTGGGAAGGGCTTAGGGATCTACCTTACGGTAGAAGTTAACAATATCAGTCCGAGATTCATCTACAAAAGAAGTGTCATCGCAGGGACAGACTTAGATCTCTCCCATGCGGTAACAATTAACAATATGATCCGGACATGAACATATTTCAAAGGTGTTGTCACGGGGACAAGCTTTTGACAAGATGTAGTCACATGTAAGAGCTTTGAAACATTTCTCCATCAAGGGATGTGCTTGATGCGGTACTATACAAGGACCTTTTTAGCATGTTATCATTCACGCTTTTAAACATTTCCTCATCAAGGGAGTGCTTGATGCGGTACTATACAAATACCTTTTTAGCATGTTATTGAGTAAAATCAATCGTTACTCCTAAAGCTTGAGCTATTATTTGCAAAAAAGATGGGGTCTTTCGCGGGCATTCATTAATCATTCAGTGAGTTCGAATCTTCCTCCACCACTGTTGTGTGCAAATGCAAAGCATCATTTCTGGTATACTTCGGGTTCTCCACTATCAACTATCATGCCGATATCTTCTTGCGTATTACATCCCTCCACCGTGGGGTGAAGGCTGAGTTCGTGGCATTCACTTTAGCGAGAACATTTGTACACTTTTGAGTTGGTAGGTATCTCTACGTCGAAAAGGACCTTGTCCTTTCTCCATTGCCTGCACAGCTTGATTATCCTCGACATGCTAAAGGTGCGACTTCTAGCTACATGCAACACCGCCAAAAGTCACGGAATGAACCGCAAATTTTCGGACATGCCCTCTGCCCCAGGTGATGTGCCACATTGGGAACATAGTAAGGATCATTGGTCGATGACTAGTGCAACCCACGACAATCCAAGGAAGTACCTTGTAGAATTAATAAAACAAAACTACTAGAAACATTCAAGCTTGATGAAACATCCCAAGTCTTAGCATCATAAACCAGTGATGGTTTGAAAATAAATTACCACTATAGAAAAACAATCAGTTTAACTGAGTAAGAACAAAAAGATCATGTGTCACAACAATTAAACGTTTTAAAAAACAAGAAACTTAAACAACGTTCAAATATCCACAACTATCTCTCACTAACTTTAGTAAGTTTGGCTCAGGCATATCAATAAGCCAACATCAGGATTGATGTTGACAAGAGAATCACAATCACAATGATAAGGGTAAGCTTATAGGACATGTCAAACCCTTGTCCCTTTGCGTTGTGGGTTTGCTCCATACGTCAACTCATGCCATAAACATATCTAAACGAATGTCGACACCCCTACATTGTTGTGACCTTTGAAAATAGCTATCTCTCTATATCCTTTATATAATACCCTGGAACCGCAGTACCTCGATACGTACTGGCCTATCGCGGGTGTGGGAAGATAACCTATATAAGGTTAATCCCAAAATAACAGTAGGATCGCCGACAGCTCCCCCGACAGTAACCACCGCACACACAATCCCGTACATCGCACAACTCATTTAGAGATACAATCAATAAGCTATTGACTCAATAGTTAAACCAATTGAGTTATAAACGGAGTAATTCCAATACGCTTTCTAATAATTTCCAACAGAGGTTTTCACATTCTAAACCACAATCAAGTTTAGAGTACAAAACATGATTCTTATTTTTCAAGTATTACAGATAATAAGAAGTTAATTGCGTACACACACAGGTAACACATTTCATGAATAAATATTGCGCACATACACTTACTTGGAAAGCGAGTTGGACTTAACCCAGTAGAGAGCGAAACTAGAAATCGTACTCGACGTATTGGTCGTCTACAATAAAAGAAAATAAATCACAATTAATATTTAATTATAACTTTTTTCGATGCTACAAGATTTTTTTTTTAATTATAACTACTCTATATACATATGCACATCCGACATGGTAAAAGCATGCCATTAATGAGGGTCCCCGGGGAACAATTAACCCCAAGAATTAATTGTAGCAGGTTCATATCCACAAAATAAAAGAAAATAATAAACTAACATTTGAAATCTCAAAATTTGAATTTAAGGTTCTACAATCCGCTATCAAACAATGTGGTGGGAATCAAGGGTGGCTTGAATGTACTTGGGCTTGGTGAGGAGTTGGCGACGAAGAGGGAGAAGAAGCGGACCAGACGGAGGAGCACGAGACGAAGAAAGCAAGATGCTGGCATCAGGGTCTTCGTGCGAAGACAAATTGTCTTCGTGCGAAGACATTGCTGGAGGCGGCCATATTTTGTTTCCTTATTCATTAGCTCGATTTTTGGTATTTTTTTATTGGCACAAGCTGAATAGTAGGCCTATATAAAGGCTATAGGTCGTGCTCTACATCGTGTGGGTTGAATTTGTGCGTTTCTCTCAATAAAATCAGGGTTTTTCAGGTGTTGGAGGTAGCTAGCTCATCGCTAGTTAACCACAGTATATCGTGTGTGTGCTCTTGTGTTCTTGTTTCAACGTTTTCATCATTCTCTAAGCTCTGCCCGGATCATAGAAAACTAGTATCAAAGGTTAGGTTGCGGTGTTCTAAGATTAAGGTGGATCTATAGGGCTGGGGTTTCACAATCCGTGAAATTCACATCTACCGTTTCGTGATCACGGTGGAGCACACATTTGGGGATTACGGATCTGGGAAAGGATCTGCAGAGAAGATGATCGGTAGGATGACCAAGATCGACAAGTTCACGGGGAGAAACAACTTCAGTCTTTGGCATATCAATGTACGTGCTTTGTTGAAGCAGCAAGGCATGTGGTTGCCATTGGCGGAAGATAAAGAGGGGGCTTATACAGCCACCACTGAGTTTGAGTCTGATTAAGAGTGGATGTGGTACAAGGCTGCTTATGGGGGTTCACACATTCAGGGTTCTGGCGCGATGACGGCGGCTAAGGGAAGCTACGGTGACGTATGTTCAAACGGTAGAGAAAAGAGACACGGGTGGACGAAGGATGAACTCAGGATCTGGAGATTCGGCTGCAGGTGAAGAGTACTTCGAAGATTAGTCTAGTTCTCTGGGCCCCGTTAGGGGGGCAAGGGGGAATCCGTGCTCTGGACGAGGAGGCGAATGGTAGAATGGGGAGTCTCTGACGAGATACATGGAACGTGAAGGGGACACGTGCTGGGGGGTTTGTTGTAGGGACTCGGTAGAAGTCGGAACAACAAACGATCTTGTTGTAGGAACTCGGTGGGAGTTGGAACAACAAAAATTATATTCGATTGGAGGAACTCGGTCGTAGTTGGAGCATCGATAGTGTTCAATTGCAGGAACTAGACTGGGATTGGAGCATCGTTGGGGCACACGTTGCAGGATCTTGGCAAAGATGGAGCAATTTGTGAATTGGGGTTATTGGAGAGAATAGGCTAATTCAAGCGCAAGAGTACGAGAGGATTCAAGGCAAGGTTGAGATTTGTAGGAATCAAGGGTGCCTTGAATGTACTTGGGCTTAATGAGGAGTTGGCGACAAAGCGGGAGAAGAAACGGACCAAACAAAGAGCACGAGACGAGAAAGCAAGTTGCTGGCATCAGGGTCTTCGTGTGAAGAGCCTTCGTGCGATGGTCTTCGTGCCAAGACAAATTGTCTTCGTGCCAAGACATCGCTAGAGGCGGCCACCTTTTGTTTCCTTATTCATTAGCTCGGTTTTTTGTATTTCTTTGGGAACAAGCTGTATAGTAGGCATATATAAAGGATATAGGTCGTGCTCTACATTGTGTGAGTTGTATTCGTGCGTTTCTCAATAAAATCGGGGTTTTCAAGTCGTGGAGGTAGCTAGCTCATAGCTAGTGAACCACGTTATATCGTGTGTGCTCTTGTGTTCTTGTTTCATCGTTTTCATCATTCTCTAAACTCTATCCGGATCATAACACGATGTGCAAAAACGAGTCCCGAAATAATGAGTTTATAACTATTAATGAAATTTACAAGATATTGATTCCATTGAGAACTTAAAAACTACCTCAGGATCTATCACAGGCCGACTTCAATGCCCAGACAGTCTGCTTTCGAATTTTAACTTCGACAGATTTTCTAGAAGTGCTGTTGCACTTTATAAAATCATGTAACTTGCGTATATGACAAAATCATTAACTTTCAGATATTATATAACTTCATAAAATCATACGCAATGCAAACCATGCAACGATTTAACCCACTAACATAAGACTTCCAAACAAGAAACTTATAACCCCTAATAACATGATTCTAAATATTCAGAATTCTTCTAATCGTGGTAAAAAACATGAATGGTAGCCCAAACTTTAAAACTAACGAAATGAGATTACTAACTAAAGAGGGTAGAAACTACAAGAACGTGGAGGTTGCATGGGAAGTTCATGAAAAATCAAACCCTATATTTATTATTTTGGTGGAGAACTAAGAAGATTTCTCTAAAAACGAACTATGAAGAAGACGGATCTAAATCATGAAATCATAGATGAACAATGAAAGACTAGACTTGGACTTACATGAAACTTGAGGGATGGCTAGGATGGATTCGGCCTTCTAGGCTGGAATTCTTCTTGGATCAGTGAGTGCTGGAAGTTGAGTGTTCTTGAGAGATTGAGAGACTTCTTGGAGAATAGTGAGAGGGAAGAGAGCGGCGTGGGATAGAGCTAGAGAGAAGAAGGGTGGTTAGGTGAGAGTTTAGGTATTTCATGGGTGATTTACGTCTAATTTTGGTAGAGATTGATGAGAGTTAAACCTCATAGTTATGAATCTGATCTGAAACTTGTAATTGTGATACATTTTGAACCAATGGGATATGGAAAAAAAAAAAACTAAATCGATATAATAATAAGTAATTAATAGTATTCAATTAATCCACGCCACATGTAACATGATTATTTTGCTAACAATTTTTTTAGAAAGCTAGTTTTTTAGGAGCGCGGTTGCGTAAGTTGTTATATTCTCTCAAAAAATATCAGTACTTAGTAAATTATTCATACTTGTCAATTGTCATAGTAAAACTATTAAGTACAATAAAATGTTTCCAGTATTGTAGGGTACCGTGTCAATAAAACTACTATCGTCGGGGTGTATATATTTATTGCTTTAATTTATTTCTATTTATTAAAGCTAAATTTATTCTCCTAAAAAAAGATAAATTTATTTATATTTATGTTAATTATTATTCAATGCAGAGAAATTTATTTCTATATATTTCTATATAATTCTATTTATGTTAATTGAAACAAATAAGTATTTTTTTTTTTTTTTTTTTTGAGGAACAACAAATAAGTATATCAATGCGTAAGAAAATAACAGTCACCAATGCAACATGATGGGAGTCTGGGACCAACCGACC
Source organism: Linanthus parryae (assembly GCA_023055425.1). Taxonomy (NCBI): domain Eukaryota; kingdom Viridiplantae; phylum Streptophyta; class Magnoliopsida; order Ericales; family Polemoniaceae; genus Linanthus; species Linanthus parryae. The sequence continues at coordinate 4,417,409 of JALGPY010000008.1, read as the reverse complement.
AATACTCCAATTGAATTTTTCTTAAGAAGGTGATAATAAAATATGAAAGGCACTTTTCTAAATTAGTACTAGTTGATTTCATTATGTGCCCATGCGTTTTGCTTTCAGAAGTAAGATGACGAGGAATTTTAGCAACTTTTTTTTGTGAGAAGAAATTTCAGCAACTAAGATATCCCCATAATTATCTTATTTCCACTCTTGCCCAAAATTTAATGGAATAATTGTTTGATAGTCCTTCACCTATTGGCTGATTTACAAATGCTTTCGTAATCCCACCACGTTTCTCCTTGTCCGGTATCGAGGGTTAATTATTTATAGGTCCTCCAACTTGTTGGGATTACCCAAACATCCCCTCAAATACACAATTATTGTTGTATTATTATATCATGTGCCTATTTAATTTAGACATGGACAGCTAACAACTTCCCCAAGGTCGTGATTCGTTTTCATATTTTTCATGGAAATCTTGTTAGAAACAACCTTAAGAATTATTGGTGCATGTGGTGATCATGTTCCACCATACGCGGTATCTCAAAGTTAATGTAAAATTGCGGTATCGATATTTCGACATCTCATTTATATGGCAATAATTCCAAGCGGATAGAATAGGGAGCACAATTTCAAAAATGATTTCTGCTTTTAGTATTGTTTAACTAAATTTTAATTTCCCTTCCGAGTTTAGGTTTCCCTCAATAAGTTTTAGTTTGATTATCTTTGAAAATTATATCTCCGTTTATAATTTTAAAATTATATTCATGCATCATGGTAAGGAGATTCGATAACCTCAAACAACATGCAATTAATTTTAGCATATTTATTTGCTTACCTTAATGCGCGTTGTGGTGATTGACCATTGACGGACGTTATATAATAGTAGTGTCGTTCCGATTACATCATCTAAAAGGTAACAATGACATTCAATCCTCTTGGCAGTGCTTGTTATATTTTTTGGGTAATGGCAGTGTTTAGGAGCTAGTGTGAGTAAACTAAGAGAGTTGTACGGACATTACTTTATGTAATAATATAATACAATGCATAGATTAAACATAAAAAGCGTCCACCCCGAATGGTGATAAAAACACGTCGTATTTCCAAAAAAAAGCCAATGACAGGAGGAGAAGAAATACTATCACTTGGATATTTAATGAGCAGGGGGCTTGGGAGACTAATTCGCACAACATATCATAAACTTTTGTCAAGTATTACAATCATCTTTTTGCTTCTAATGGTTGTGACATGGATCAAGTATTACAAGCGATCCCCGCCAAGGTAACTCAGCAAATGAATATAGAGTTGATTAAGCCCTATAATGCGGAGGAAGTTAAAGAGGGCTTATTTCAGATGCACCCACAAAAAGCGCCCGACCCGGATGGTATGCATGCTCTTTTTTATCAACAATATTGGAATGTTGTGGGTCATGATTTGATTGAGTTGGTCCTGAATATTGTTAATAGTGACATGGATGTTTCGAAAATTAATGGAACTAACATAGGTTTAATTCCAAAAGTCCCCAATCCAAAGTTAGTGACTGATTTCAGGCCAATATGCTTGTGCAATGTCAGCTACAAGGTGGTTTCAAAAAGTGTTGGCTAATAGGTTGAAAAAAGTGCTTGATCTTGTTATTAATCCAACACAAAGCGCCTTCATTCATGGGAGATTAATTACGGACAGTGTAATTGTCTCTTTTGAAACAATACACACCATCAAGCGCTCAAAGGGGAAGAAAGGTTTTTTCTCACTTAAACTTGACATGTCCAAAGCATATGATATGGTGGAATGGGTCTTTTAGAATATGTGATGCTAGAGATTGGATTCCATGATGATTTTGTACGGCTGATTATGAAATGTGTCTCCAGTGCTCAGTTTGCATTGTTAATTAATGGACAGCCTATGGGGTGTATACATCCTTCACGGGGAGTTAGACAAGGCGACCCTATCTCTCCCTACTTGTTTCTTCTTTGTACTGAAGGGGTAACTTGTCTTATGCAGAGATCTAGGCAGGAGAAAAGGATTAAAGGTGTCAAAGCGGGAAGTGGATGCCCATCTATCTCTCACCTTTTATTTGCCGACGACAGTATTTTCTTTGGTCAGGCCAATATTCAGGAAGCAATTGAGATTAAATAGAACCCCTCTCTCTCTCTCTCTCTCTCTCTCTCTCTCTCTCTCTCTCTATGAAAAGGCTTCTGGACAATGCATCAATTTTGATAAATCAGCTCTCTGCTTTAGTCCTAAGGTAGCTTCGCAAAGGAAAGAGGAAATTGCAAGCGTATTGCAGATTACAACGGTATTTGATCACTCAAAGTATTTGGGGTTGCCGACCGTAATTGGAAGGGACAAAAAATCCATGTTTGCTTATATTCAGGAAAGGGTAATTAAGAAGATTGGTGGATGGATGGAGAATTTTTTAATTGAAGCAAGGAGGGAAATCCTAATCAAAGCAATCATCCAGGCAATCCCGACTTATGTTATGGGATGCTTCATGCTCCCTATGACTCTCAGCATGGAATGACAAAGGCGGATGACAAGTTATTGGTGGGGTGGGACAACTGAAGCTAGGAAAATTCATTGGTGCAATTGAGAGAAGTTATGCCTAAACAAATATGAAGGGGGGATGGGATTTAGATGTTTTGAGGCTTTCTTTCAATTTAGCCATGTTAGCTAAACAAGGTTGGAGAATCCATTGCAATCATAATTCCTTAGTATCCAGGGTCCTTAAAGGTAAATATTTCCCGTCTAATACTTTCCTAACAGCTCGGTTAGGAAACAAGTCTTCGTATTTGTGGAGAAGTATCTTATTAGGACGACAAGTTTTATATCAAGGGTCTAGACATGCGATTGGGGGCGGAGAGAGTGTAAGTTCAACTCAGTTTCAAAGGCTTGAAATAGCTAGTCTATTTCAAAGCCTTGAAACAGCTTTCAAAGCTTTGAAACTGACTATACTTTATATGCATAAAAGTTAGGGGGAATTTCTGATCTTGATTCAACTCCTAAACCCATGTGCCTAATCAGTTGTTATTTGATGATGAAAGACAACGTCTTTTGACACTTTAAACTGTATCTAATCCATCTGTTTGACTTAGTTTTTGCAGGGATATTATGTTTCCTATATTACAGGATCTATTTCCTAACTTGAGTTCTGCAGGAAAGGAAACTAAGTGTTGATTTGATACTGTGATCAATCTGATGTGTATGAAAGTTTCTCAACATGTGTTAACACAAGATCAAATCAGTATTCTTGACGATATTGAGCAACTATATGTTGGAGAAGCTGTTAGAGAAGTCAAATTTGAAGCTACATGTAGGATTTTGATGCAGGTAACGCAGCGGAATTACAAAATTAATACTGCTCAAATCCCTCCAAGGATCACAGGCAAGCAATCATAACATGATAAGGGTAGAATAGGTGTGTACCTTAGTTTGAGAGATCACACAAAGAATAGTGTCTTCGACTCTACGAGTATCCACACCTTGGATCTTTGATTAGATTCCTTCTCACCGCGATGTGCTAGCAACGGAAGAAGGAGGCAAGAGATCACGCAAAATGGAGCACCAAGCAGCCGCCAATGGAGGCCGACGACAAGGGGGCGACGGGTCAAGGAGGCTTCAGCCTTCTTGGCTTTTTTTCTCTCTCTTGCTTTGTTATGTTCTCTCAAAAATGACTTCTCTTGAGAAAATAACAAGCTATAGTTCCTTTTATATAGTTAATACTCCTTATTAACTACATAATTGCCCCAATACTAATCATGTCCTTACATGTATTAGTCCCTTTGCAAATTAGTCCACTAACTTTCATTGTGGTTGCGTTATGATCCTTTTATTTATTAGTACAACTAATTAATACCAATATCCAATTTAATCCATTCGTTGTGTGACCCTACTGGTTTCTACTTAGTTGGTAGTAACTCTTTACTAACATGGAGCGGTGTCTAGCAACACATCCATGCCACCCAACTAATAGAAGTAGTCAGTGATCCCGACAAACTTTTGCCCAATGTTCATGTATTGTGTTATCCCTTTGTCTCTATATCCGGATTGGACACGAGACATAATAGTCACACTTGTATATCCAATCCATAGTTTCTCGATCCTGAGAATATGCTTATCGGTGCAGATAACATCAATATATCCATATTGATTTATCTAAGTCTGGCCAGACATTCTATAAGCACCATCCCACGAGTGACCCATGGATATTTAGTCCCATTATGTGGGAGGTGTTGGTTTTTGACATAGGTTACGCAGCGGAATAACAAAAAAATCCTACTCAAAGCCCACCAAGGATCACAGGAAGAGCCATCATAACATGATAAGAGCATAGAAGATGTGTACCTTAGTTTGGGAGATCACATGAGGAATATTGTCTTCGTCTCTATGAATATCCACTCCTTGGATTCTTGATTGGATTCCTTCTCACCGCGATGTGCAAGAAACAGAAGAAGGAGGAAGAGATCACGCAAACTGAGGAGGAGGCCGCGCCTACGGGGAGGTCGACGGCGTCGGTTAGTGGACGGGTGGGAGCTTCGGCTCCTTCCTTGTCTCTCTCTCTGATTTGTTATGTTCTCTCAATAATGACTTGTGTTGAGAATTAACAAGCTAGAGTTCCCTTATATAGTAATAACTCTTTATTAACTACATAAAGGCCCCAATACTAATCATGTCCTTACATGGAGTAGCCCACTTCCAAATTAGTCCTACTAAGTTTGCTTGTGGTTGCGTTATGATCCTTTTATTATTTATTCCAACTAATTAATACATGCATCCAATTTAATCCATCCGGTGTATGACCCCATATGTTTCTAGTTGGTAGTAGCTTATTACTAACATGGAGCGGTGTCTAGCAACACATCCATGCCACCCAACTAATGGAAATAAGTCAGTGATCCCGACAAACCTTGTGCCCAATATAACATAGGGTAAAAGACATTTTCCACCCTCCAATTATGGACAAAAGACATTTTGCCCCCTGATTTATGGAAAAATACATTTTGCACCCTTGTCAGAGTTAAAACTAACGGCGGAGTTAACGGATGGACGCAAAGACAAAAATGCCCCTGAAATGTTCGGAAATGACCACACTATAAATGCCCTTTCCTACCTTATACTCCTCATTTCCAAACCCTAATCTCATCTCTTCACCCCTCTCTCTCTCTCTCTTCCGCCTCTTTTTTCTCCAGCCCCATCACAGACCTCACTCACCTCCATCCCTCTGTCTCTCTCCCCGCGGACCACCAACACCACCAAACCACCACCACCTCTCTCTGCCTCCGCCTGATTACGATTTTGAGAAGAAAACCCATAACCCAGCAACTTGCTAGGCTTCGATCTAAAACCCAACAAGTTCCCACGAGAAAGGACGAATCAAAAATATCTCTCCCCCTTTCCCAATTAGAAGCGATTCGCCGCCTACTGTTGGCACTCCAAACCTGGATGAGAACTTACTGGGCTTACAAGATGAAGATGATGAGAATGCTTCTTCTGTAAACATGGCGGCGAGTGACGCAGGTGAAGATGGGTCTCCTGTTCCCAGAAGGTGTCGGCGTTTGATCCAGTCTAGGTCTGATGACCATGGCGGCGAGTGGATGTGCAGTTTATGCAAGCTGATACTGAAAATTATCCTATTTTTTCCCCTTGAAATAGAGAACTGAGTTTCGGCGTTACATTCTTTTCTTTCCCTTGCGAAACAGAAGTTGGCCTTACTGCCAGGTTCTTTATTCATGGAAAAAAGAGAGGATGCTTTTCTGGCTTTTCATCTTCTGGATAGAGCAACCTTTGACCTGACTTGATGGAGATTCTGATGATTTCTCTGTTTGCGCAAAAACTGCAGTGTTTGAAGGAGACAAATCTGGTCAGAATGCTAGCTGAAGGTTGTCGACTTTGATTCGGTTATGACTTTTCTTAATCGGCGCTTAAGTATTTATGATGATGTAATTGCCCAATTTTGAATCTTGCTTCGGCGCCGTCGTGGGTTGAATTGGTAGGTGAATGGAGGTGCTGGTTGTGGTGGTAGTTGGGTTTTATGAGTGAAGTCAATTTGGTGGTTAATTGGTGAAAGGCAGAGGTGTATAGAATTGAGTCTTGGACCCTTGGTCATGGTGTACTGTGAAGTTGGAGTTTAGGTTCAGGTGGGATAATTTGGGCAGAAATTGATGGTGGTTGTAGTGGTTTGTAAAGGTTGGCTGGGTTTAGTTTGGTTCAGGTGGTGTTAGGAGCAATGGGTTTGTTTCATGGAGGCATAGCTGATGATGGTAGCTGGTGATTGTTGCAACTGGTTTTGGATTTTAAGTCAATATTGGGTAATTGGTTTGGTGAAAAGGTGCAATAAAGGCAGGTTGTTGTTGTTGTGGTGGTAGTGGAGGTGGTGCTCAAGAACATCAAGAACATAAAGAACATCATAAATACAATAATAAACAAAAAAATTGTGTTATTTGTCCACAAATTTTAAGGGTAAAATAGTCACAGAAAGTAAGTTTGCACCCCTCTGCTAACGGATTGTAACAGAAGGGTGGTATCTGTCCACCCTCCATCCGTTAACAGGGGTGCAAAATGTATTTTTCCATAAATTAGGGGGCAAAATGTCTTTTGTCCATAATTGGAGGGTGGAAAATGTCTTTTACCCTATAACATATTGTATTATCCCTTTGTCTCTATATCCGGATTGGACACGAGAAATAATAGTCACACTCGTATATCCAATCCATAGTTTCTCGATCCTGGGAATATTCTTATGCGAGCAGATAATATCAATATCTCCATATTGATTTATCTGTGTCTGGCCAGACATTCATATAAGCACCATCCCTCGAGTGGCCCACGAATATTTACTCCCATTATGTGGGAGGGACAAATTTTCTATACGTCACTACGGTATCTAAGCTTGCTTCCTACCATGCATGATAACTATCTTTATAGTAACCCGGTTAAGGCGCAACGTTGGATAACATTAAAGCATGATATTCCACAACTATCTTTATAGTTACCCCAAAATTGGACGACGCAGCCGGAAGGTATGGTTTAAATGAACACTGATGACGCCGTAGATAAGGAACTGGTGTGGCTTGTGCTGGGGGTATCTTCTAAGACAACACGGGAGAAATCCTTGCCGCAAGATGTGAGTTGATGTTTTCATTCTCTCAGTCGGTGGAGAACGAGGCAAAGGCTCTTGAATTACCCCTCCGGTGGTACATGCGGCTGTCATCGGGGAACATTATGGTGGAGACCTGAAAGTGTGTAATGTAGACTAAATATAGGACCTAAATACTCTAGAACGGGGGGGGGGGGGGTTGAATAGAGTATGGAAATTTTTTGCAAAACTCAAAACTTAACAGATTAGCTTTGTGTGAAACTCAACAGTCTGAAACTTTCAAATGCAAAATAGAAAGCTTCAAGGCCTTGAACTATTACCAGTTCTAAACAGCTTATGAACCCTAATTTGATTTGAGTTGTGTGCAGCAGATAATAATAAAACTGTAAAGTAAAGAACACAAAGCAATTTACAGAGTTCAGTCCCAATGGACCTAATCTCTGCCTGAGGGATCTAATCCCACCAGGATTGGGAAAACACTTCTTATTACTCGCACAGAAACAGCCCTAGATCTTCAAGCCTAAGTGATTTTCCTTACACCTATACAGCTTGTGGTTCCAAACCTATCTAGTACCAGCTACTAACTGTTCAGCTAACAAGAACCTCTTGTTGTTCACTTGAACAACCAACCACTAGGTAAAGTGAGGTTTAAGATATTTAAAAGATACACATATTACAAAACAAGTGAAGAAAACAGTAGAAGAAATAAGCTAGTAAAGCCTGGATGTGTTCTTCTGGAAACTGGATTGATTTGATCTTCTGAAATCTGAATTGAAGCTTGTATCCCTGTGTGTTTGAATGAATGATCTCCCACGAATTTGTCACACCATTATGAGTATTCTGCAAGCCTCTCTACTTTAAAAATTCAAACCAATCTATTTTATCCACAGCTGCAACTGATTGAGAGATTTTAGGATCACAGTTCCTACAAATCCTCCTTCTGTTTTCAACTGAAATTCAAATAGCTCTAAGTGGATATCCGTTGGAGTTTGTTGAGATTGCTCTTGCATGTTTAACAAACCTGCAACAACATTAAAACACAGCAACAACAAAATCCAGAAATATAACAATACTATGACTGTTTGGTTCTCCAGCATCTGGTAAAACTGGTTAAAAGATTAGAACAGTAATCAGTTTAACTTCTGAAACATATAAATCATGAAAAATAAGTTTAATACTCTTATAAGTTAATGAATAATCACAATAATAAGAATCACAACCTGCAAGAAAGAATCAACTTAGTTCTGTAAAAGCTGTCAGCAGCTCAAGGCACATCTCAAGGCCTTGAAGCTCTGAACCTGCTTCACTGATTTTTAAATTTAAACCCATAAAACTTTGATTCTCCCTGTTCTGATCATCTGCAATTGTGTTAGATATGTAGATAATGTAAAGCAAGAATATATTCAGCAAAACCCTGATCTGCATGATCAGATATCCAATCTGCAACACAAAACTGTTAGAACATTTAGCAGGATAAGAACAACTCTCAAGGCTTTGAAGCTCTGTTAATTTTCTCAAGGCCTTAGAGTATCTGAAACGCATTGCTGCCTCTATCTTTGTCTTTGTCTTTTATCACTCAAAACAATTACCATTACCATCCAAAACACATTCAAGGGTCTTTGAATCAACAATCTCCCCCTTGATGAAAGACAAAACCTACAGTCTTGTGTAGATTTTCCTGCCACTCCTTATAAAAATTAGATAACCACATATTGCAGATACAATAGACAATAATACCACATAATCATTAAACCACAGATAATCAACAATATTTACATATAATCACAGTAATATAAGAACACAACTAATTAATCAAAAACAAAAACAATTGATTATTATTATTATTATTCAAGTACTGCAAGTAACACAAAAACACATAATTTCTCCCCCAGGATGAAGAAATATTGGATCCTCAGAGTATTTTAAAAAAAAACTTAAACAAAATTATTGCTAAAAAGTCAACGCCTTGAGAACAGAAAAGAAGAAGAGAAAGAAATAGAAGGTCAAGGCTTTGGTCTTCTCTGATCTTCAATTCTTCTTTGATGTTTGGCCTTTCTCTGAGTCTTCTCCAACTTCTTCTTCACTTGCAGCATCTTCAGCAGACTGATTACCTTCTTGTTCAGCTTCCACTTCTGCAACAACTTCTTGAATTATCTCATCCACTTTCTTCTTAACCTACATTGAATCCCCCTCTGTAGCTGCATCAACACCTGTGTCTTCACCAGCATCTTCTTCATCAGTTTGTTCATACAGATCCTTTGAAGTAAGCACCACTGGAATTGGCTTATTTTTCTTCTTCAAGAAATCTCCCAGCCTTTCATCTTAATCCACACTGGTGTCATGACTAGTAGCAGAAGGTATCTTCTCCAAGTTCAAACCCTTTATGACAACATCCAGCTTTCCATTCATGACATTCATCAAGTCCTTGAACTGGTTAAATTCAGCTGACATGTCAAATAACCTTTGTCCGAGATCTTCAATCTCAACCTGCTGATCTTCAAACTTCTCAACCAACAAAGAATAATCCTCATTGACTTGTCCTTTTCCTGATTTAGTCCCCTTTGGCTTCACAAACTCCTTCTCTCCAAGTTCCTCCTTTGACGAATCTGAATAGAACTTCCAATGTCCTTTCCCAGTCTGAACTACCCCAACCCTCAAGTGTAGTCTCATCAATTAAACCAAAACCTCCAGTAATCTTTTCCTCTGATTTCACAGGTACATCAAAATACTCAAAGAAAAGAGGTAACCGGTTGGCATATGGAAGAGGATGGTTTCTAGTTCTGGTTGCACAATAAATCATATTCCATAACAACTGTTGGAAAGTCTCTCTCAAACCCTTGAGATGTCAGATACATCAAAATAAGAACCTTATCAGTCACCAACTCCCTTGAGTTCTCCCTAGGAACAACATTTCTCATCAGAATTGTAAACAAGATTTTGGCTTCACATTTGAGCACAGAATGTGTCAACTGCTTTGGACCAGAGGGTACACCATCAATGAAAAACATCTCTTTTGCCTTATTCAGACACTCCTTCCTATCTGGGTAATCTCCAACATTATACTTCCTAGGAATGCCCAAGACTTCGGCAAAATTCCTATGATCTAACCTCAAATCTATCCCAGCCACTTTTGAAGTTAACACCATCTTATCATCACTTTCAGAAACCAAATTCAGATAAAATAACCTAGTTAACCTAGGATAGGCCTTTGAACTAGGATTTAACACCTTCCAAACTGCAGTTTCTCTTAATTTTCTCATACAATCAATATCCAATTTATCCAACAACTCCTCAGAAACCATACTACAGAAAGCTACCTTAGATGAAGCATAACCTTGCATCCATACAGTTCTAACCTCAGAACTAACAAACCAATCTGTAGGAAGTACATTCTTACCTTGATAACCTTTCTTGGTTGCAGCAGCAACCTGCTTAACACTAGTTTTCTTCCCCGAGGGTTTGCTCTTCTCTTGTTCTCCTTCAGATGGTTTCTTCTTGCTTTCTTGAGCAGATTTCCCCTTTTCCTCTTCTCCAGTCTTTTTCTTTTCTCCCTCTTTTTTCTTCTCTGACCTAGGTTGATCACCACTCTGAGCCTCTGTCTCCTTCTGTGGGTCAATGCTTGAGCTTTCATCTCCCTTCTCTGTTCTGGACTTCTTTGCAGGAGGAGTGTCCTCATGCAAGCTCTGAGTGTTTTCTGAATCTGAATCAGAAATCACTATCTTTTCCTTCTTATTTGCCCTCTTCTTGGATCTGCCAGAAGGCTTTCCCTGTTGCTGAATTCTTGCTGATTTGCGCTCCATTTTGGGGTTTAGGGTTTTGAGAAGAGAATGTGATTGAGAGAAATTGAAAGAGAATGAGAGGAATAAGCTCTGAATTTCAGCTTAAGTAGGTTGAAAAGGATGAGTCATAAAAGGACTCTGCTGAATCAACATGTAAAAAGGATCTTGAAAACATATTTTTGGATATTTTAGAAAATTCTCTGAGTAATTCAAATATTATACAGTTATCTAAAAAGATAAGATATAATATTTGATGATCCATTTTTTTAAAAAAAAATTACAGATATTTTCAAGACCTGGAGAACAATCTCAAGGCCTTGAGATTTTCTGCAGTTTGAGAAATTTCAAAGCTTTGACCTATACTTTCAAGGCTTTGGAAATTATAATCTCAAGACTTTGAGATTTCAACACATAATCACATGGAAGTACTGATACTCCCCCTAAACCAATGCATCCTTGTTTAACATCCCCAATTCAAGCCTTAGAGATGAAAACCCATCATCTGGCAAAGGTTTAGTGAAAATATCAGCAATCTGCATTGAAGTAGAAATAAAATTTAAAACAACATCACCTTGTTCTGCATGATCTCTAAGGAAATGATGTCTCACATCTATGTGCTTAGTTCTTGAGTGTTGGACTGGATTCTTAGAGATTGAGATAGCACTTGTGTTGTCACAATGAATAGGCACATTTCTGAAATTGTAGCCGAGATCTCTAAGTTGCTGAGCAATCCTTAACACTTGTGAACAGCAAGCTCCAACTTCAATTTATTCAGCTTCTGCAGTTGATAATGCTACATAATTTTGCTTTTTAGAATGCCAACTGATCAATGAAGATCCAAGAAACTGACAGCATCCAGAAGTACTTTTCCTGTCTACTTTATATCCTGGAAAATCTGCATCTGAATAGCCACTCAACATAAAATTAGATCTTCTTGGATACCAAAGACCCAAGTCTCTGGTTCCATTCAAATATCTAAAAATTCTTTTGACTGCAGTTAAATGACTTTCCTTAGGATCTGCTTGGAATCTAGCACACATACAGACACTGAACATAATATCAGGTCTACTAGCAGTTAAATACAACAGTGATCAATCATACCTCTGTATTCCTTTTGATTCACACTCTTACGTTTGAATCCTTGTCTAAAGAGAGTGATGAACTCATAGGGGTTTTAAGCACCTTAGACTGTGACATATTGTACTTTTTCAATAAGTTCTTGGTATATTTTCCTTGATGTACAAAGATTCCTTTCTTCATTTGTAAGATATGAAGTCCAAGAAAGAAATTCAGTTCACCCATTAAGCTCATCTCAAACTCCCTGCACATCAGACTAGAAAACTCTTTTGAAAGAGCATCATTAGTAGCACCAAATAGAATATCATCTACATAGATCTGAGCTACTAACAAATCACTTTGATGATGTTTAATGAAAAGAGTTTTATCAACTAGGCCTCTTTAGAAATTATTTTCAAGTAGAAATTTTGAAAGTCTATCATACCAAGCCCTTGGAGCTTGTTTTAACCCATAAAGAGCTTTGTCCAGTTTATAAACATGATCAGGAAAGTTTTCATCTTCAAAATCAGGAGGTTGTGCTACAAAAACATCTTCTTGTAAATAGTCATTCAGAAAAGCACATTTGACATCCATTTGATAAAGCTTTATGTGATTGGGAGATGCAAATGCAAGAAGTATTCTAATAGCTTCTAAGCTGGCAACAGGAGCAAAAGTCTCCTCATAATCTATACCTTCTTCATGATTATATCCTTGAGCTACCAGCCTGGCTTTATTTCTTACCACTTTGCCATTCTCATCAATGTTATTTCTGAATACCCATCTGGTTCCAATAACTGATTTCGCTTTAGGTCTGGGAACCAGATTCCATACCTTGTTTCTTTCAAACTCATTCAGCTCACTCTGCATTGCAATGATCCAGTCTGCATCTTCAAGTGCTTCCTTGGTATTTTTAGGCTCAATCAATGATACAAATGCACTAAAAGCACACAAGTTCTTCAACTGTCCTCTTGTCTGAGTTCCAGTTGATGGATCTGATATGATGTTATCAGCTGGATGATCTGCAAGGTACTTAAACTTCTTTCTTGGTATCCAGGAATATTCTCCTTCAAGTCTTTGAGTTCTTGAAACAGTAGAGAGAGCATCATAGAAGGTTTCGGCTTCTGTCTCAAGGATTTGAGATTTTGGTTCTGCAGGAGGTTCAAGGCCTTGAGATTCTGCTGATTGATTCTGCACATTAGTTTTGCCTTTGTCTTCTTTCACAGCATCATCATCTGATTCATGCTTGTTTAAATCTATATCTGCAAAACTATCACTCAGAGAATCCTTAGTACTTTCATCAAAGATTACATGAATACTCGCTTCCACAATCTTGGTTTTTCTATTATAAACTCTATAAGCTTTGATAGTTTGAGAATATCCAAGAAATACACCTTCATCACTTCTAGCATCAAACTTACCAAGATTGTCTCTACCATTATTATGCACAAAACAGATACAACCAAAATGTTTAAAATAAGACAGTTCATAAGGAGTCTTTTTCAAAATAGGTCTAATCAAGCATCTATTCAGCACATAATTGGCAGTATTAACAGCTTCTGCCCATAAGAATTTTGGCAAATTACTTTCAAGAAGCATGGTTCTAGACATATCCTCAAGTGTCCTATTTTTCCTTTCAACTACTCCATCTTGCTGTGGAGTTCTAGGTGCAGAAAAGTTGTGTGAAATGCCATGCTTTTCACAAAACAAATCAAAGTCAAGTTGATCAAACTCCCTACCATGATCACTTCTAATAGATGCAACAGGTAATTTTTTTAAAGTTTGAAGCTCTTTGCACAATCTAGAAAATTCAAGGAAAGCTTCAGTTTTGTCTCTAATAAACATCACCCAAGTAAATCTAGAATAATCATATATTATAACAAACATATACCTCTTACCTTTTGGGGTCTGAACTCTCATAGGACCACATAAGTCCATTTGCAGCAGCTCTTATGGTCTAGAAGTACTTACAAAGTTCTTTGTCTTGAATGAGCTTCTGGTTTGCTTACCTTGTACACATACCTTGCAAACCTCTTACCAAATCCTTTGATATGAGTTTATTCAAGGTATGTATACTAATATGCCCAAGATTTCTGTGCCAAAGCTTTGAATCTTCCTTCAAGGCATTGAGGCATTTTAGCTTGTCACCTGCAACACTGTTAGTACTCATAGCATATAGATTATATGATCTAGGAGCAGTGAGTATGCAATCACCAGATTTCTCATCTTGCACCACACATTTCTCCTTTTCAAATATAGCTTTATAAACTTTATCACATAACTGAGAGATACTAAGCAGATTATACTTAAGTCCATCTACCAGATAAACATCAGATATAGAATTAGTAGAACCATTACCAATACTACCTATACAAATGATATTGCATTTTTCTTTGTCACCAAGTGTGATTGTTCCTCCAGATTTTTCTGTAAGTTCAGTAAAGAGAGACTTATTTCCACTCATATGTCTGGAATATCCACTTTCTAATATCCATTTCTGATCTTTCAAGACCTTGGTGACATCCATATCTTCAATATGTATGTCTGGTGATTTTTCCTCATCATGCTTTGCCATGAAGCATAAGTTTGCTTGATCTTCTTCTGTGTCTGAATCACTTGATGAATCATAATCACTCCAGGAAGCCATCATGGCTTTCTTCCTTCTGTTGTCACTGTCTTTCTTCTGAAAGTTCTGTTCTTCTTCTTTTGTGGACAGTCCCTTACTAAATGATCTGCATCACCACACTCAAAACAATTCATTACTTTAGTTTTATGTGACTGTAATGAAGATTTACCTTTGTAGTCCTTGCTGCCTGAGGGTCTTGATCTCTCTCTCTTGTAATCCCTGTTACCAAAATTTCTTTTCTTCTTAATAATCCTGGCCAAGGCCTTGGAGATCAATGCTAAAGCCTCTTCATCATCATGCTCATCTTCAGTCTCAAGGCTTTGAGACTTTTCACTGTCTTTTGCCTTAAGTGCTAAGTTATTTATGTTTTCACTCAAATCACCTTCCACATCATTCATAAGCATTTCATGAGTAAGCAACTTTCCTTGTAGATCATCTAGCTGAAGAAGACTCAAATCCTGAGCCTCCTCAATGGCTGTTGTCTTTGGCTCCCACTTGGCCTTTGGCAAGCTTCTCTGAATTTTCCTGACTTTCTCCTCATTTGAGAACTTATTTCCCAACGACTCTATAGATTATTCACCACATCAGTGAATCTTTTGAACATCTCCTTGATGGTCTCATCTGAATTCATCTTGAACAACTCATATTGCCTCAGAAGTATGTTGATTTTGGTCTGCTTAACCTGGCTAGTTCCTTCATATGTCACCACCAGTTTATCCCATATTTCTTTGGCACTCTTGCAATTTGACACTCGGTTGAACTCATCTGCATTAAGAGCACAGTATAATAGATTTATAGCCTTGTAAATTTTTGATACCTTTTCTAGTTCAGTAACTGAAAGATTTTCCTCAGACTTGATACATCTGACTCCATCAATTGTAGTATAGTACTCATGAGGACCATTCTGAACTATTGACCACAGTTCCATGTTCTGATCTATGATGAACATCTTCATCAATGCCTTCCAATGCATGAAGTTATCACCACAGAATAATGGAGGTCTGTTGGCTGCCCTTCCTTTGTGAGAATCCACCATCTCCTACATTACTCATAGTCACCATATTTTTATATCTATATCAGTGACACAAGCTCTGATACCAATTGAAAGTGTGTAATGTAGACTAAATACAGGACCTAAATACTCTAGAAGGGGGGGGGGGGGTGAATAGAGTATGGAAACTTTTTGCAAAACTCAAAACTTAATAGATTAGCTTTGTGTGAAACTCAAATCTCAAGGCCCTGAGATTTTAAAAAACAGTCTGAAACTTTTAAAGGCAAAATAGAAAGCTTCAAGGCCTTGAACTATTACAAGTTATAAACAGCTTATGAACCCTAATTTGATTTGAGTTGTGTGCAGCAGATAATAATAAAACTGTAAAGTAAAGAACACAAAGCAATTTACAGAGTTCAGTCCCAATGGACCTAATCTCTGCCTGAGGTATCTAATCCCACCAGGATTGGGCAAACACTTATTAGTACTCACACCGAAACAACCCTAGATCTTCAAGCCTAAGTGATTTTCCTTACACCTATACAGCTTGTGGTTCCAAACCTATGTAGTACCAGCTACTAACTGTTCAGCTAACAAGAACCTCTTGTTGTTCACTTGAAACCAACCACTAGGTTAAGTGAGGTTTAAGATATTTAAAAGATACACATATTACAAAACAAGTGAAGAACACAGTAGAAGAAATAAGCTAGTAAAACCTGGATGTGTTCTTCTGGAAACTGGATTGATTTGATCTTTTGAAATCTGAATTGAAGCTTGAATCCTTGTGTGTGTTTGAATGAATGATCTCCCACGAATTTGTCACACCTTTCTGAGTATTCTGCAAGCCTCTCTACTTTCAAAATTTAAACCAATCTCTTTTATCCACAGCTGCAACTGAATGAGAGATTTTAGGATCTCATTTCCTACAAATCCTCCTTCTGTTTTCAACTGAAATTCAAACAGCTCTAAGTGGATATTCGTTGGAGTTTGTTGAGATTGTATTGCACGTTTAACAAACCTGCAACAACATTAAAACACAGCAACAACAAAATCCAGAAAGATAACAGTACTATGACTGTTTGGTTTTCCAGTTTCTGATAAAACTGGTTAAAAGATTAGAACAGTAATCTGTTTAACTTGTGAAACATATAAATCATGAAAAACAAGTTTAATACTCTTATGAGTTAATGAATAATCACAATAATAAGAATCACAACCTGCAAGAAAGAATCAACTTAGTTCTGTAAAAGCTGTCAGCAGCTCAAGGCACATCTCAAGGCCTTGAAGCTCTGAACCTGCTTCACAGATTTTCAAAGTTAAACCCAAAAAACTTTGATTATCCCTGTTCTGATCATCTGCAATTGTGTTAGATATGTAGATAATGTAAAGCAAGAACATATTCAGCAAAACCCTGATCTGCATGATCAGATATCCAATCTGCAACACAAAACTGTTAGAACATTTAGCAGGATAAGAACAACTCTCAAGGCTTTGAAGCTCTGTTAATTTTCTCAATGCCTTAGAGTATCTGAAATGCATTGCTGCCTCTATCTTTGTCTTTGTCTTTCATCACTCAAAACAATTACCATCCAAAACACATTCAAGGGTCTTTGAGTCAACAAGACCGATTCCGCCCAATTGGCGACGACACTAGTGAGGTATGAAACTATGAACACTGAGTTTGGCTCGTTTTTGAGTAAATTGAAAGATTTGGGGATGGTCGGAGCTGTGGGTGGAGTCTCTAATGTCCGTAGATCGGCGAATCGTCCTGCTCACGAAGTGACACAATTTGGATTGAAAAGAGAAGGACCAGAGCCTTCTTCCACGATATACCGAACGAAGTTTTCATTGCTGTCGATCTAGATAGGGATGGTTTGGGTTAAACCTAGTCATTTGTTTTATGTTTTTTGGGCTTATTATTTAGTTGTTTTGGGCTTATGTTTATGTGGGCCGTGTCTATGTCCACCCACTTGTACCCTTAGGGGTTGGGAGCCCGATTTGAATAGACGCGGGATTATACCGCCCTACCGACCGGGTAGGTTCTTTAAAAAAATATATAAAAACAAGAGAATAGAATAGACGAATATGTGATTTATCATATAAAACTTTAAGTTGATTAAAGAAAGACTTTCTAGGGAGCTCTCTTACATCTTCACCTGCCAAATTATTTATGATGCATTCAGTCATTCACTCTCTAGACCCACTTTATCACATTGCAATAAATTACGCGAGAAAAATTAAAAATAATAATTGACGTATTAAGAAGTAATAAATTTTATTCTATAAACCCATGCCAAGCGTAACACAATTAATTTGTTAATAATTGCTTGTATTTCTTTGCGGTACTAAAACTTGGTCACAGCCAAATTATTAAGTACATAGCCATAATTTGAAAGGACCCGAGAGTTGAGAATTTCTACATTTTTATTACTGTTATATGCACGAGATTGTATATAATTTATTTGTATTTATTAGAGAGTTAGTTCAATGTATGTGAATTAAAACACATAAGTATTTAATTTATTTAGTTTGAATATACAAATAAGTATTCTATTCCTTATAGAGAAATATGTATGTTCATTTATAGCTGATTCAATTATGTCAATTAAACTTATGACTCTAGACATTGACATGCCAGAATTTTTATTTTTATTTGAGCCTTACGTGTTTGTCGTCTACTTGACCTATGCAGGGGCTTTTAAACGCTCTACCACTTGAGCTAACACCCATTTTCAGGACTGCAAAATTATGCTAATTGTATTAAATACGGAAATTAATTCCGAAGAATATAATTGTCGCCAATTTAACATGATTGGTCCAGTTCAATTTTATCTTGAAATTGTGATAAATTAAATATGAAAAATTCATTTCTAAATTAGTACTTTTCTTTTTCAAACTCCTCGAGCACTAAAAATATAAAAAAAAAATCTTATCATTAGCATTTAATTAATAAGACGCATTAGTCATTATGGGTCGAGAATATGTAATCAAGCAGCTCGTACGATCGCTTTTAGAAGCAAAATTGCACATCTACTCCTTCCCAATATTTGATGTAATTGCACTTCTTTCGAAGATAAATATATTTTTTTAGACAAAAGAAATAAAATTATTCTTTCAAGAATAAAAGGGAAACTAAAATGTCAATAGTCACAATGTGGAGAAATATTTAAGTACTCCAAAAGAGCACCATGTGGTGCTCTACAACTAATCACATTGCATCATTTATACAAACAATCAGTAGTTAGCACACACTCATTGGTTGTAGAGCCCCACGTTGTGCTCTTTTGGAGCGCGAAAAAAAATTATCCACAATGTGACACATGTGCAAGTAATATATAATAACAAACGACGTCATAATATATAATAACAAACGACGACACTAAATATATGGTCGATCACCATAGGAAATTTTGAGTGTTAAATGTCAATCATCAATACCCTACTAAGAATTAGGGTTGTAATTCGTCAATTCACAACCTGCTTTTGATTAACATAAAGTTCTTAATTGTCTTAAATTTTGCACCCCCCTCTTTTTTAGAATCGACGCGCATTTTGCGTGCACGTGCCGTATAAGGGTCTTGGCTGGAGATCTTACGTTTTTTTCATTCCCGGCCCTTTGATCAAAGTTAATGATTTATCACATTTCAATTCACGTCATATTTTTTTCTATATAACGCATGTTCTCCCACTCTTCATTTTAATTATTTCTTCTCCAAACTTTAGACGGGAGGAGTTATGGGACCTTCCCGTTTGGAGAGTCTGCCGTCTGAAATATTTTCTTTGATTAGCGGTAAAGTGGCGAGCTACTCTAGTTCCGATCTGATCTTTTTGGGCTGTTGTAGTAAGACTCTGAGAGATGGGATAGATTTCAAAGCTTATCAGATTGCCAATCTTGAGCCGTTCCTGATCAAAACCTACTGGGCTCCTAGTGTCCGCCGATTTCTAGTTCGGTGTAAGGACTCCGGTCATCCAGAGGCCAGCTATTGGTTGGGACTGGTAAGTCTTGCTTATTGTTCATGCTTGTTTTTTATTCTTTCCTAATTTTCACACGAGCCTCTATCTTACAGCACACTATTTCTGAGAGTGGTAATTGGTTGTCAGCCAAACCACTTCTTCGCCATTCATTTGACAACGGTTACGTTGCGGCTGGTCTTGCTCTGGGTCTTTTTTCTATCGTCTTGGAAGCAGACAACGATGAAGTTTACGATGTGCTCGGGAAATTTATCGATGGTCCTGAAGCCTCTTGTGAGCCCCTTTCAAAGATAATGGATGATGTTTCCAATGTACCCATTTTACTATCTAGCCGAGAATATAACGTTCAAGCTGACAATTTGAGAGCCTGGGGCTTTGACATCACCCGGACCCGCGGAGTCCGTCATGACAGGTTAACAGGTCACGATGGAGTCAAAAAGACTTGCAACCGGTGCTTCTGGAATTTTCAAGCTTTCCGCTTGTGGTGGTTTATGTGGCGAGTCTTTCTTTGAGTTGTGGCCTTGTTGATTTTATTGTTCTCTTCTTACAGACTTTAAGGAAATGCATGCGTATTTGGTAAAAGGACAAATAGAATCTTATGAAATAAATAGTGTCATGATCTATTTTGGTGGAGTAAGTAATTTACAATCAAATAGTTTTTTTTGAAGTCTGAATTCTATTTCCTGTTGTGTAGTGAAGAGTAAAGCATTGCGACATGTTTCAACAAAGGCAAGAGTCTAAACAGTTATTTATAATAAAAGTTCATTTTGAACAAAACATTTGCTCCCCCCTATCTGATATGAACTCAAGTATTTGTTGTGACGATTGACTAACAACCTCGTAGCCAAGTGTTCATGCTTGAAGTGTTCGCTATAGTTTTGTATCCGTAGGAATATCGAGAGTGATATCGCCATTTGTTTTGAACAACCATTTGGTTTAATAAACATAAAAAAAAACCTTATTGAAGCAATTTGCCTCTATTCATGTATCCCATCAATAACAGAGTGGATACCCTTTTGAACCAAATAATCCATATACTATTCAAGCGAAGTATTTAGTTTCAGCTTCATTCGTTCTGTAATAACAGAGTTTTGAATGTCCCAACTTATTTTGGACAAATTGATTTACTCTATTAAGTAACCGCGCAATCAAACATACATATATTTGCGAAGCACTCGCTTCATATACTATAATATGTCAATGCTTTTCATACGTGAGTTTGAAGAACCTTTTTTTCCATAATTTGCATTGCTCAAAGTGACACAGTCGCGACACCCATGGATGGACCCACTTTCTATCAGGAGATGGGCTTTCAGGTTGCCATCCAGACTCCAGATATGAAATTCAGTTCCTTTCATAGATGGAGTTTCAGGGTGCCATTCAGAGATGTGGTTGCAGGGCTGCATTTTAGAGACAAACCTGTTAAAGAAATATCGTTGCGGGAACATGCTTAGAGTTCTACCCTACAGTAGAAATTAACAATATCATCCGGAGATGAACCTTTAAAATAGTGATGTCGTAGGGATGGATTTAGAGCTCTACCAAGCAGTAGAAAATAATAAAATCGTCCAGAGATGAATCTATAGATAATGTTCCATCGCACAGACCGGCTTACAGCTCAACCATGCAGTAGATTAACCATTTGCTCGATTCCATAAAGTTGATCAAACAACGACACATTATGTGGCCGAGCGACTTCTTGAACTAGCGCATACGTAGGTTCTGATCTACAAAAGGTGTTAACAAACCAAACCACATGGCCATGAGCATCATCGAACGAACATTTGAACGTCATATGTTCAAATGACCATATGTATTAACAAGGAGACTTGATATCTGTGTTACATATTAACTATTTTACGGATGATTTATGTATTCACTATCACTCAACTCTGAACCATTGTATGACTCATGTATTTATTAATACTCCAACTCATTTCAATACTGATTCCTAAAATACAAATAAATAAATTACATGTAAATTTGAACATATTAGCTCAATCACAAGGGGTGTGGTCTGCTGAATGAAGATACTACTATAAGATTAGTGTGCAACAAAATTGAGGTCATCCAAAAAAGGTGTAGAAGAAAGTACAAATAGTTTGAGTACCGTTGACCAGACGTGACAATTGACCGTGCGTTGTAGTGATTGACCATTGATCGGACATGATATAACATGACAAAGAGTGTTGTACCCACACTAATTTAATGCCCTTTTTTTATGAAAAACAAGCTTCATTGCAAGAAAGAACAAGTACAGCCCGGCGAAAACCGACAGACAACAACAAGACAACAAGAAGAGAGGAAAAATAAGAAAAACAAGACTAAAGAAAGACAAACTAAAAAAACTAAAACAACGGAAAACTAAAGCTACACAGGGTGATTGCCAAGGAAGACGCTTATAGCAGCATTGTGGGCTTTTGAAATCGCGGCACGAGGGACTTTTGTGATGCTGCAGAAGTTAAAAGAGCGAACCGCGTCTTTGATACGATCAAACACAGACACATCTTGGTAAGCTAGTGTGTTCCTCCCGTGAAACAAAGCAAGAACAAGCTAACTATTAGTATTAATATTGACACAATTGATGTTGTAATGTAAGGCAAATTTGAGTCAAAGTTCCACTGCAAGGAGTTCAGCTTGCAAAGCGCTGGAGGCATTGATCTTCTTTCCTATGATCCAGTCTCTTCCATGAGCGTCAGTAGTGAAGAGGCCCACACTAGAATCTAAGGATCTTTTGTTCCAAGCTCCGTCAACAATAATGTTGAGGGTGCTTTAAGGGTGAGTCTGATCATCCTTGACAACTACTTTCTCCTCATGAGATCAGTTTTGAAATAAACCCAGGAAAGTTGTAGCATCAACAGCGGCGAGAAGATGAGCTTCGGCATCCATCAAGTTGTTAATGGCATTAATAGAAAAAGTAATGTTGTTGAAGACTTTGTTGCATCTTCCCCTCCAAATAGCCCAAAGAATGTGGATGACCTTAGTATCCTTTTGCGAGATAATCTCATGGAGGTTATAGTTGAAATCTCCATTCATATTAGGCTTGTAAGGACCATATACCATAGAGGAGAAACCTTTCGACCTTGAAAGAATAAATGCATAGCAGTTTCTGGCACTTGTCCACAAAATTGGCAAAGATCATTTCCAGATTTGTAGTGATGGTAGAGAAAACTCATAGTTGAGATCTCGTTATGAGCACCTTCCATAAGAGAAATTTCTATTTTTTCAGTAGTCTCAATCCCCAAATCTGTCCCCATGTGCGATTTATGATATTGTTTGAGATGTCATTCAAAAACCCTTCCGGAAGGTAGGATTTCTTGTATTTTCTGTTGATGAAATTGTAGCCAAATTTTGTGGTATATTGACATGTTCTAGTGAAGGGTCACATGAGAGCGTCACACTTTTTATTGTGTGGGAGTTAATTTAATGCCTTAAATATATTAAACATGAATACATGAGATGACATCATGGCATGGGATAGCTTTAGAGGCATATGTGAATTATCACATACAACTTCATAGTTGATTACTGGAAACATTTAACAGATCGCTCTTACATGGTCACATGTTAAAGTATATTTGATAAATTCAGTTCGCAGTTCCGTATTGTCACATTATGACTAATTCTGATTAATTATTTTAAAAATGATTAATTCGAATTAATGAGACATGAGGAAAACTGAAACTATATAATTTTTTAGAAAAATATATTAATTAATATATAAGTAAATAGTAATTGATTATAAAAAAAGTAGTAATTAATAGTATTCGATTAACCCATGCCATATGTAACATAATTATTTGTTAATCAATTCTAGAAAGCTAGTCATTTTCAAGAGATTTCTCCCAAAAGGAATTAGTAAGTTGCCTCTAAAAAAACATTAAGTACATTCAAAAGTTTCCGGTATTGAGAGGCATCGTGTAGACTTGTGAACTTTCCACATTTTCATTATTGTTGTGTGTACGGGAAGGAATATAATTTATTTCTATTTATTAAAGAGGATTTTATTTCTATTCACGTTAATTAACATAAATAAGAATTTATTTAGTTAGAATAAACAAATACATATTTCTATTTATTTTGATTAAAACAGTGTAACATGGCTCATACCATTCCTTCTAGAAGAGATGGCTCCATAAAAAAATAGAAGATGGCACAGCTGGAATTTCAAATTTAAAAGATCTTCATACTTATATTTTTCTACGCTTGCCCAATATTTGATGTAATTGCACTTTGTTCCGGGATGATTGAAATTTCATTCATATCGAGAAAGAAAGGGAAGTATAATAAAAGAAGGACATCAAATCTCAACAAATTTAGAAATGATGATACGGACAATACGTCACCATAGACAATTTTGAGTGTTAAATCTCATCCGTTAATGCCCTTGTAAGAATTAGGGGTGCACATACAATTCGTCAACCCACAGTCTCTCCAATGAACTCTTTCACGAACCGGATTCCATTTGTTCATTTATGTCGCATATTTTACAAAAAAATTAAGAAATGTCAATCCACTAAACTCAATGGGATAGTTTGATTCGTGAAAATGTTGCCGCTAATAATATTGACTCATGAAAGAAAATAACGCATGAATTCCTTACAGTATAAAATACTAATCTAATGTATGATTAAATGTTACTTTGTAATGTGTTGCTATAGCATATACAAACACATTTGAGAATTCTAAGAAAAAACTATTTGAATTATTTAAAAAATATATCAGTTAACAAGACCATTGAATTTGACTTTACATGAAGTCGGTGAGTATACGGCTAGGTCCGACTATAAATTTCTTTGAGGGCAAAATTCTTCGACCTCCTTTAATTATTTGTATACAAGTTCTACAGTTGGTCATGATCAATTTGCGTTTACTTCTGGAGCCTACCTCTTCAGAAAAATAGGTCAAACGATCTACGAACAAATGCTAGCGAGTCCATATCCTCTCTTATAGAAGCCTCTCCTCTCGTATTATGAAACTGAGATTGAAACACTTAACTACAACTACAACTTACTACCTCTGTCCCAGCTCTTGCCCATCATTGGGAATATTTGACTCGTATATGGGTCACTTTGACCGGGTGATTTCGATAGCAAAATAATGCGATTTTTCGATAATTTTTTCACGGTGTTATAGAGCAACTTATACTCTACAACACCATGAAAAAATTATCAAAAAGTTAAATTACTTTGCTATCCAAATCACCGAGTCAAAGTGGCCCAGTGAATAGTGGTAAAAGTCAAAATGATGAGGAAGAGCTGGGACAGAGTAGTACATAATACTTCTACCTCTGTTTCTTATGAAACAACAGAGAGAAAATGGGCACATGTTTTAATAAACTTGTGTCTTTTACAAATTTAGCCCTGTCTCATCCCATATTTACAGTCAGTCTCTCTCCCTCCCTCCCTCATTGTAGATGCCACCACCACCACCACCATAGTATATTTTCCGACTATAATATGTTTTTAGATTGCACTTTATTTACACGGTTATTTTCAATTTATGCAAGGGCTTTTTGTCAAATAAAGAATCGTGAGTGAGGAAGGTGCAGTCACTCAATTAAAATAAATTTTCAAATTTCAAAACCACAAATTGAGGATGTGGACTGAACTGAAGCACATAAATTCAGGGGTGAGTTTGTAGTTTCACAAAATAAAGTGGGGCTAAATCGAAGAATCAGAAGAGCTATCCTCCCTTCGTTTCTTTTTCTTATCACATCATCATCACCAGTGGGTTTCAGTGGCTCTATATATAGTGGAGGATATGCACATCGTTTGCTTCATCAGGCAAAGATCCGAACAGACAAACAAAGGCTGTTTCTAACGACGAGAGAGAGAGAGAGATTCATCAAGGAAAGCCCACTCAGGTGAATTCCAAATCTCTGAACTTTATCCATTCAAAATTCAGTCTTTTTCTTGACCAGAGTCGATGCTTATGCTGATTTGTTTGTGGGTTTTGTATCTGGTTCGTGGATCTTTTGATCTGGGTTTTGTCTCCTGTGGATTCTTCCTGTTCTGTTTTCATGGATTATTTCTTTCTCTGATGGTTTTTTATGGTTTAAAGTTGAGTTTTTTAGTACTAGTTGTGATGTGGGTTTCTGATTCTATTTGAATCTTGAGCTGATTTGGGTGGTGGGTGGGTGGGTTTGGTATCTTTTCCAGGTATCTGGAGAGATTTTGGATGGTTGTCTCTAGTGGGTTTTTGTCTATTCTATGTGTTTTGTGAAGTTTAAGGTGCAATTGTTATGAGCTCTCTGTATCATGGATTAACTATTTTTATTATTATATAATTTTGATTCAATTTTGTTGAATTATGTTTGTGGGTTTTGTTTATCTGGGAAAACATATGATTTTTTTTTATCATTTGTAGAGGTATTACAATTTCCCTGTTATTGGAATATCAGATGGGCTATGGTTAGTCCATGTGATTTGCTGAATGAGACTTCACCCCGAAAGAGTTCTTGTCCTGGTGTAATTCAGATCTTGAAGAAGAGCAAAAAAGTTTAAAGAAATCTGGTGATTTTTAAAAAAGAAGTGATAGCAATTGTAAATCAACAAACTGAGATATGTTTTCCCATATGAAGTTACCCCCATTCTATGTGGATTGATGATGGTGATTTGTTTCCGCCTTTTCTTCCTTTGACGGATTTTAGAAGGTCAAATTCTTGAAATCACTGTCCCAAATCGTTTATTTTTATCTCTAGATTCACATCAATTGCCTGTGAAGAATGCAGCGAATCTTTTGTTTTTTCTCTGTAACCTCACTTTATAAACATGATACACGTGTTTTTATTATGATTTGATGATAGATTACGTATATGTCAAATCATTCGTTGTTGGACGTATTGATGATTAGATCATGGATACGTTGAATAATTTGTTGTTGGAAGTAATCATTGCTTGGTTAATTTGGTTAGTTCTTGTTACTTTCCACATCTAAAACATGTGAGATAGAACGTGGCGCAGCCAGGATTTGATTAGTGGGGTGGCACAATTTCACAAAACTGCTAGGGGGCACAAGAGAAAACTTTTGGGGTGTACTAATGGAAATTATTGAAGGGCACTCTTGAAAACTTCATCTATTTTGGGGGTATACCTGTAGTTATTTGAAACTTTAGAGGTGCACGTGCCCATGTGTAGCTCCGCTTCTGGAGATAGACCTTCCTCAATTTGCTATCACAAACGGAATGCTTCCCATGGGATCAAATGAAGATAAGTTTGATTTGATTTGATTTGATTTCCTTCTACGTGGTGATACCATACTTGCTTTTACGCAAACCTCTTTCTTTTTAGAGTCAAAATTTAAAGCCCATCACTAATCTTCTGATATTTTGCAGAATGGGAAGTGCTACCGATACTGCCTTTGGGGCCTACACCTATGAGAATCTTGAGAGAGAACCCTACTGGCCGTCCGAGAAGCTCCGCATTTCAATAACAGGAGCTGGAGGGTTTATCGCTTCCCACATTGCGAGGCGATTGAAGGGTGAAGGGCACTATATCATAGCTTCAGATTGGAAGAAGAATGAGCACATGAGCGAGGACATGTTTTGTCATGAGTTCCACCTTGTTGATCTTAGGGTGATGGACAACTGTTTGAAAGTCACTAGTGGGGTTGACCATGTCTTCAACCTCGCTGCTGATATGGGAGGTATGGGATTCATTCAGTCCAACCATTCCGTCATCATGTATAACAACACAATGATCAGCTTTAACATGCTTGAAGCCGCTAGAATCAATGGAGTTAAGAGGTTTGTTACCTTTTTTACCTCTTCCACTAGTATCTTTCTTTTGGTCTCGTCAGCTTTGTTATATGATTTTGCTATTGCGCGTATGAGATCTCTGCAGAACTGGATTCGTTATATACATACATCAATGAGAATTCCACTTACTTTGTGAGTCAGATATGAACTAAGATAATGTTTCTAGTGTCCTTTGTTATAACATTTTTTGAATAAACTATTCTTAGTTCGCTGAGTATTTTACACATTGAAGTCTCCTGTCTCTATACTAACTCACTATTTCTAGAGTTCTTGAATGGGAAAATGGTCGCAGTCTTTTCTGTCAGTATAGAGTTTTTAAAGTTCATTAGTTACTTGGAAATAATGGATTGAATGCTTACCATTCAGTCAAAAATTACTTGTGCTCAAAAGATTTAACCTTTGCATATGTTTACCTTTTTTAAGATCATCTTGGCTCCTTTCATTTTCTTGATGATGTGATATGCAACGTGCATAGTATAATACCTAGTACTTATCATGTGATTGGTTATGGTAGGCATTGGGTCCATGGTAATGGAAGAAATGTAATCATACCTTTATTAATGAAAACGATATCTTTCCTATTAGTTCAAGTATGACTCAGCTGAAAGCTGTTGCATATACAAACAAGGGAAAGTACCCACATGGGCCTCTTTAATTTTTTTCACGTTATCATGCAAACAAACATGACTATTGTGAGGTAAAAATGGTATTCATGTGATCTTATTTCCCCAATTGTGCAAACTCGTAAAGGATTTGATGAGTCATCTAAAAAAAAATTGATTCGATGGAAATCATGTTCCATATTTATTTGCTTTCTATTTCTTCAGGGACCACAATTTGATTAATTTATAGCTGATGAATGACTGATGTAAGATTTGTGCTTAACTCCATTGCAGGTTCTTTTATGCTTCTAGTGCTTGCATTTACCCCGAGTTTAAGCAGTTGGAGACTAATGTCAGCTTGAAGGAGGCTGATGCTTGGCCAGCCGAGGTTTTTACTCGAATAAACTTATTGCTTAAATAGATCCACGAACAAGAAGCTCTTTAATGCGTCTCTTTATTTATTTATTTTTTTTTTCTTATCGTGTAGCCACAAGATGCTTATGGCTTGGAAAAGTTAGCGACGGAGGAATTATGCAAGCACTATACCAAGGACTTTGGCATTGAGTGCCGTATTGGACGGTTTCACAACATCTATGGACCTTTTGGAACATGGAAAGGTAAGCCAACCTTAGATAGCAACTTCATATTATTTCCACTTTTTCGTACATCTAGGTTCAAATGTGCAAGTGGCTGTTAAGCCCTAGTTGTTTGTCTTCAAATTGTTGGTAACTGCCTATTTCAATTGTGCAAGTGGCTGTTAAGCCCTAGTTGTTTGTCTTCAAATTGTTGGTAACTGCCACATAAATGCACCATGCCAAAATCGTAGACCGAAACGGGTATACTTCCGTGCATCGTTCTCTTACCAAACAAATCAAGTTAGATACAGAAAGAGTATGATTTTTAGACCATCATAAACTCTTCACATTTTATGCGGAGATTCTCCTTCAGGTGTTCCCTTCTTGTTATAAATTCTTGAGACAAAAATTAGGGTTACTATTTGGATCGTTTATTCTTGAGATAAAAAAATTATGGGAATTTTTTGAATCGTTTATTCTTGAGATAAAAAAATTAGGAAAAAAAATATTTGGATCGTTTTGCATCACCAACATTGTTTTAAAGACTGCAGTAGGCGTGGTATTGACTAGTAATTAATTGTGGTTACAAATTCTGAACTTTTGTAGAAGTTTATTAACATTTAAAAACGTGACGTGATCTTATTTGATGTATACAGGTGGAAGGGAGAAGGCTCCGGCTGCTTTCTGTAGGAAGGCTCTTACCTCTGTTGACAAGTTTGAGATGTGGGGAGATGGTCTGCAGACCCGCTCTTTCACCTTCATCGATGAATGTGTTGAGGGTGTTCTGAGGTGAGATTTGTTTCTGGTTAAGATATTTTGTTGTATTTCATTCATTGCACGTATTGGTTTCCATAAATGGGCTTTTGTGATTCATTCTATGCATGTATTGGTTTCTATAAATGGGCTTTTGTGATTCATGTCTATGCACGTATTGGTTTCTATAAATGGGCTTTTGTGATTCATGTCTATGCACATATTGGTTTCAATAAACGGGCTTTTGTGATTCATTCTATGCATGTATTGGTTTCCATAAATGAGCCTTTGTGATTCGTGTCTTGACATGAGTGATTTGTTTCCAGATTGACGAAGTCGGACTTCAGAGAACCGGTGAACATTGGAAGTGATGAAATGGTTAGCATGAATGAGATGGCTGAGATTGTTCTGGGCTTTGAGGACAAGAAGTTGCCAATTCAGCACATTCCTGGTCCAGAAGGTGTGCGTGGTCGTAACTCAGACAACACTCTGATTAAGGAAAAGCTTGGTTGGGCGCCTACCATGAGACTGAAGGTACCTTAAATTGTACTTTTGTTTATATATCACCTAATATCCTTGTGTTTGATTGTCCAAGTAATAGGTTCCTTCTGTCAATTATGCCTTTTTACTTGTCAACCTGAACCTCGAGAGTCCACTCCTGACCCTCTTCAAAACTCTGAAAAGTGGGATCATCGAAGGAGTAAGCATAAAGAAAAATTTGGGTTTCTTCTAATAAAACATTTTCACACATTAGTATTTTGGCTTTACGGAAGTGAACATACAAGTCCCTTTTGGAATCTAAGTGGTATGAACTTAAAGAAAGTAGATATGTTGTTTGCTAATGTGGTCGTGATAAGAAGCTAGAAGAGTACATTTTTGTCTTTTAATTCGTTGGAATTAAACTACGAAAAGAGAGAAATCTGAATTTTATATTTGCTAGTGAGGACGCCTCAGATATAGAATGTAAAAGCACTTCTATGGCTATATCATGATAAGCTCTTGAAACCCCCTTAGGTATCACTTCTGTAAAGCCATTGCCAAACGAGTAGCTACTATGAGTACTACTATCTCTGTGTGCATGTATGCCTACAAGTGTTGTAATGGGTTGTTTACTTTGTCATAACTTGAGCGTCATAACTTGAGCTTTAATTATATTCCGAATATGAATTTTGTTTACGGTCTCTTAATCTCTAACTTACATGAATAAAAATGTGAGTGAGATGTATAATTTGGCCAGACATGTCTACCTCAAATCTTTAAAATTGGTAGAAATATATTATTATATTTGGTAGTAATATTAATCTGATTGTTTTTTGCAGGATGGTCTGAGAATCACATATTTCTGGATCAAAGAACAGCTTGAAAAGGAGATATCAGCTGGTGGGGACCTGTCAGTTTACGGGACGTCAAAAGTTGTGGGAACTCAGGCTCCCGTTCAACTCGGCTCCCTCCGTGCTGCTGATGGCAAGGAATAGAATGAATGATCGATACCTGGGGTTTAATCATCCCCACTTCATATGCTCTAAGTAGGGTTTTTATGATCCTGAATTATCTTTCAGACTGTTATATACTCTTTCAAAATGATTTTGCCTATTTCTTTACTGGGGGTGGCTTCTTTTGGATGAATAATTTATTGCCGTTTTTTGGCTTAATGATTAAAGTAGTATTTTGTTGAAGAATGTGTTTGCCTGTTATTAGTTTCCGGATTATTGCCATTTTTACCCTTCGGTGATCCGATGTAATAGCCTCCAGGCCTGGATTGTATGATTCATGAAATGAGTCTCAAGGCTAGTCTCAGTCTGACTGGGAGAATCTCATTTGATTCATACCATATCCAGTGGCTTCTGGATTGTGATTATGTGGACGGCTATGAGTCGGTTTTTATTTCAGGTACATGAATGAATCAATGGAAAACTTGGCACTCTTGTCTCTGAAAAACTTGGGACTCTTGTCTATGAATTAACAGAAGAGGAGGTTCATGAGTGAAGCAATGGATAACTTAGCCACGGGATTCCCCCAGCCGGACGTATCGCCAACACCAAAAAGTGTTCGGTTTGGGTTGGGGTCAACCAAATCGTGTTTCCCAAACAGTCCTTCGTGTATGAATTATGGGGTTTGTGGTTTTGACTCAACTCAATCTTTAAATTCTGACTGTACCGATGGATCCGTAACTTGGTTCCATGATCAATTTGGTTGCTATTAATTGTAGGATTTGGAAGCGTTGGATACAAGACTTGCTTCAATGCAAGGATTTGATGGATTCAATTCTTGTCAAAGGGCTCGAAGTTAAAGATGTTATGTTGACTACGAAGAATATGAAGACAATTGACCTACCAGATATGGATCAAGTTGGAGACCATGTATGAGAGGAAGACTGCCAGAAACAAAACGTTGCTGATGAGATCGCCCTCGTGTATGAAAGATGTTAGTTGGGAGATGGAGCATCTACTTCAACTCGCTCCCGTGTATGAAAGATGTTAGTTGGGAGATGCAACATGTACTTCAGCAGTATGCGCCCCACTCTAGTGCAACTAGAGAGACAAACCAGTTTGACAAAATCCGTATCATCGCTACTCCACACTAGACTAGGTCCCCAATTTAGTACCAGTTACTCTTGAGACTCGCAGTTGAGGACGACAATAGACAACCATTGGTTATTCCAAAGATCTTAAGAATGCAACAAAACAACTCAACTATGCCGATAGGTGCCTCAAATATACTTGCAATAGTAACATGACACTAACAAGTCATAAATTATACTGCGCATGCTGAAAAGCTTTTTGTATTTGTCTAGCTCTTATTGTCACATTGATGCTACAAAATAGTTTGGGCTTTGCAAAAATGAACTTCTAATGCTACAAAATAGTTTGGGCTTTGCAAAAATGAACTTCTAAATTTGAAATGGAACATTGGCTCACACTAAATCAGGCTGAACTGTTTAGTTGGTTACTCTAATGTCAGTCGAGTATTTTCAGGCTAGTTTACTTCTGTAACATGTGTCTTTCAAGCTATTGTACTAAAATAAATGTACTTGGTATACATCCGAAGTGACGACTGTAGGTTCAAGCTTCAGAGAAATAAAAAAAGAGAATATGTATCCTAGGATATGATCTTATGGTTGGTTGCCTAAAAGTCGTTGAAAGTTGTATATCACTGCAAATAACTTTGTCAGTGATCTTCTCAACAACCCAACTAAACCATAAACACAACTGCAGAAGCCTCAAGCCACTATACCAATTCCATTTTTAATTACAAGATCTTAGGTTCACGACAAAGCATATCCATCATTATGTACTAGTTTCTTATTGTTAAATCAGATTTAAGTATATATATTATCCTCCCAACTTGCTCATTGATGATATGATAATTCATTTGGTACCAATCGTTATTTTCAAGTATGCTTTCACCTAATAGGTGCTTAGCTATGCTACATTATTAGTAATCTAATTATTTGGAGGGTGCTTTGTTTAAAGGTTTAGAGGAGTTGTTAATGTGTATTCCGTATCGGTTGGCTTGTAGATTAAGACTGTACTAATATTTTCCAACCTGCTCTTGCTGCTCGTGACATGTCGTTTTCTACAATTTGATCGAATAAACAATCTTTAAATACCATTGAATTTTTGAAATGATTAATTATTGTCTACTTCCGTATCTTTCATGAAATCTTGATTTTTCTCATTTTTTGTGTGTATGACGCTGTATTTCAGTATTTATTTTTAATAGTTAATTCTGATCCAACTGTCTGAGATAAAGATAGAAATGTTCGTAATGTTGCCTAGGCAAATCTGGTTCTCGGGCAAGCGTTACTTTCTCTATCTGTGATTCGAATTCCTTAGCGGAAAAATTCTAATAGTAGTACGAATTGGCAAGAACTTAAGAAGTTAAAACGTTCGTTAAAAAAGGAAATATCCTGAGTAAATTATCCTGGGTAGAAGAAAATTGCCCAAAGATTAAAGGACCCAAAGATTCTCTCAAAAAAATTGCCCAAAGAGGAATATAAATTAAAAATTACATTGCTGTTATGAAATATGTAATTGGACTAAAGTGAATATCCACCACATAGTTGGGTGTATTTTGTATTATTATATTCTGGTCCACAAGCTCACCTAATGCCTATATAAGGAGGCTTAGGGTTGGAGAATAATACACATCTCAATACTCTTCTCCCTACATCATGTGTCTCTCTCTATTATCTCTTGTCTCTCTCAATTCTAGGTTCACAACACGTTATCAGCACGACAGCTCGTCCGACAAGAGAGATCTACAAAGAACAGTTTGGTATGAACTTCAATTTATTGTATATGCATGCGTGGCCTGATTTTGTTTGCGGGTCTGTGTTTAAAAGTATGATCTTGATTATGGATTTTGATGGACTATGCAAGTAATTTTTTTGATTTATATTCGAAGGTCTCATGGGTTAAATTTTATGCATTGACTCATATGAAACCCTTGCTGTAGTAATCATAGTGCTGTTTGATTGTTGTCCATGCATTTTTACCTTACATGTGCCTTGAGCCATCTTTGCTTCAATATGATTATTATATGAATGAAAAGAAAAACAAACTAACAGTTTGATAGGTATCAGTGTTAGCCTCTTTTGACCCTATACTGTGCCATTGTTTCTTCCACATAAATATGATAATTTACATCATATTGTGTAAATAAGCTCACCATTGATCTCTGTATGTTTTAGATTATGCTTGTTTTGGTATATTATTTATTACAAAAAGGTATAATAGTACGTATGTGCCAAAGAATTTCAGTCAGTACACTGATTCTTGAGTAGTTTATCTTTATTTAATATGCTCTCGGTTGATGAGAAAGATGATAACAATTATGATGCTTTGATAGTTCTGTTTCTGCCTCACAGAATAACTCTTAACAAATTCAATCATGCTCATAACATATAATGATAGTGTTATGTTTCTTTTCTATACTATATATGGTGCTTTGAGGGTTGAAATACAAGACATACCAGTTCAAGCAAGTGGTGTTTGCAGTTTTGACTCGTTTTTTTTCAATAATTAAATTTGATATATTCCTCTGTATGTCTGGAACAAGAAAGAGGAAAGGTTGACCTCCAGAAGAGGTGTTAACCCGTTGCCACTATTAACTGGTCTGATTCTCGATATTTTCACGACTGTAAGTTATGAACCACAAAAAGATGTGATCTATTTTGTTACGACCTAAGATCACAATTTTATTCCTAGATATCTCCAGAAGAGATCTTCTCAAAAATAGAAGAAAAAGAAATCACACCTGAAATTAGAATATAATTGGGTGCATCCAGAAGATACCGCTATTTCATAGCTTGTAACCTGAAGTTACAACATTATTATTTTATGACCTGAAGTCATATTAGATATTTGATCTCCAGAAGAGATATTTAAAATTCCTTCTTGTTATTATCAAACCTCCCGAAGAGGTTTTGACTCTTGACCACATAAACTGGTCCAAGCTTTTGATACGATTATGAAATAATATTTTCACACCTGAAGTTGTGAATCACATTATGATTTGATTGTAACATGAAGTTACAACAATATTTCTATGACCTGAAGTCATAGGTATTATCACTACATCCCTTGAAGAGATGTCTGAAACGCTTAAAACGCTTGTTATTATCAATCCTCCTGAAGAGATAGCGTTTTTTGTTCTTTAATTTATTTTACTTTTATGCACTTAAATTTTTAGTACTCAATTTTTTTTTATTATGAAAAAAAAAACGAATCTCCCGAAGAGGTTTGTAGTGACTATTGGCATTCATGTATTGTTCTTGGAGTAACAAATTACATGAAATCATTCATAACCCGTAGTTATGATTTTCATAACCTGAAGTTATGAAATATTATAAATCTCCTGAAGAGATTGCTATAATTCAAATAATGATCCACCCTCCTGAAGAGGTTATATTATGTTTATTTCTTATATCATATACACATTTATTTTTAATCTTGTCTAGTACTTTACTGTTAATACACTTGTTATTGATTCAATTAGAGCATCCAGAAGATGTTCTTGGTCCATGAGGGTTTACTGGACAAATGCATTTTATATGCATAAAAAGTGATTTTTATACCAGAAGTTATGAAAAATAATATTATAACATGGAGTTATAAAATAACATCTTAAGATCTCCCTGAAGAGAGAATCTACAACCACTCACTTTTAAATAAAAGTATTGTCATTTACGTCTCTTTTTGGGTTTCTTGGCGAAACTTTGATTAGAGAACTACGGCGTCCAAGAGATTGCTTATTGTCAAT
Organism: Linanthus parryae; assembly: GCA_023055425.1. Lineage (NCBI taxonomy): Eukaryota > Viridiplantae > Streptophyta > Magnoliopsida > Ericales > Polemoniaceae > Linanthus > Linanthus parryae. The sequence continues at coordinate 4,381,954 of JALGPY010000008.1, read as the reverse complement.
ATTTTTGTTTAAATTTGAGGATTGGTTTATACTAAGTACATATGAGACAAATTGATGCCTGAAGCATCAATAAAGTATCATTATGGTTGTGATCATATTGCTCACGTCATGAGGGGGAGAATGGGTCCTATTGCATGACGTGAGCCAAAATATCATTGTCTCTACGGGTATGTACTAATGCAAAATCCCAATAAAATGGATAGCTTCTCGACGAATGGGTGTCGATTTGGGTATACACTTTAAGCATAAAAGGGTTGCTTGTGTACATATGTTGATCCTCCAGAAGAGGAACATAAATCAAAGCATCCAAAATAATCTGGGATATGGTTAAAATGCTCTACAAATTAAGAACACAAGATTCTGGAGAAATCTTGGGGGTTCATATATACATCATCATAATGGATCAAAACCAACGTTGGTAATTGAGTAGCCCTGGAAGAGGCTCATAGCCCTGGAAGAGGCATAAAGCTCTGGAAGTAGCTAAAGGTACCTCAATACTACATATGATCCTACAAATTAATGATTATTATATTAAGCGCTATACAAATTATATGGGTTAAAGGGAAAAGTGTTGACTAGATAATCAATGGCCAAAACAAAGTCAACAAGTGCATAGAAAACTGCTCGGGTACAATCATTTTGAATATGTAGAGCATAGAAACAACCCGAAGCAGAAATTTATATACTATGCAGAGACTACATATCCGCCGGTAAGCGTGGGATCTTTGTAGTTATTATATGTCCGCTATTAAGCGTGAGACTCATGTAAAGGTTATATGTCCGCTGTAATGCGTGGGACTCATATCGAGGTTTATGTCCGCTTTTAAGCGTGGGACTTGTAAAATGAGAAACATGATATATGGGTCATGATAAATTCTCATTAGTAATGATGATAATGTTGTCTTAGTCTCGGGGACTAAGGAACAACAAAATATGGGTTGACTAGTTACAATACGATCGTATGAATCACAAATTTGTGAAATTCCATGGAGGTTGGTTCCCATGAGAAATATTATTTGCCTGAAGCAAATCAAAAGTGTACACTCGCGAGTAGTTTTAGGTGCATATGCATTTAATCAATTATGATTGTTAATTATTTCTTTTAGATTGTTGTTTTTGCAATGGATTTTGTTTGTCAGGTACAAGGATATTCCAATGAGGGGGAGATCCAATGAAATGCTAAAAGCGCGGCACTCTTTTTCCTTCGCTACGGTTTTTGTCCCACAGGGTTTTTCCTAGCAAGGTTTTAACGAGGCTTGCGAAGATTATCCAGATGCGTTCCAGAAGAATGTCATCACCAACTGAGAAAATAGGATTCACCGATGTACTCTTTTTCCTTAGTCATTGATTTTTCCCACAGGGTTTTTCATGACAAGGTTTTAACGAGGCATCGTAGTGGTGAATATTCAAGGGGGAGTGTTATGAAATATGTAATTGGACTAAAGTGAATATCCACCACATAGTTGGGTGTATTTTGTATTATTATATTCTGGTCCACAAGCTCACCTAATGCCTATATAAGGAGGCTTAGGGTTGGAGAATAATACACATCTCAATACTCTTCTCCCTACATATTGTCTCTCTTTATTTTCAGTCTCTCTCGTCTTCTCGATTCACAACAATTGCTTTGTTCTGGACCAAAAAAGATTACGTATCGTCTTAGTTGTCCAAATTAATGGGCCTACTGTATATTAAATAGGCTTTATCATTGTGGGCTCGGAGAAGAGATTGGGTGGTTAGAAAGTTTTGAGATTGGTTCTTACTTTTTTTCTCTTCTCCTTTTTAGAATGGATCTCACGTTAAATAACATTATTATTTATTCCATACTACTAGTATTTATTTTCGGAGAATTTTCTATTCTTTTCTTGAGGAAGTTTAGACAATCTAATTTGTTTTTGGAGGGAAAATGGGTGCTAGCTAGAGCATTTGAAGCCCCGCAAGAGTTCGAACGCGACTATATGTTGTGACGTAATTCTCAAAAAAAATCTAGAGGACTTTATTCCATCCCATTTGTGTTAGGAGTAGAGGTGTTTACGGATCGGTCCGGATAGTGGTTTTGTTAAATTTTCGAAGCCCAACTTAATAGGATATGCTTGATTTGGTCAATATATGCAGAATAATTGAGCAAATGTCACAACTCAATATTCATCTTACTGACGAGTCGAATGTTATACTGACACATCTTAAAAGGTTATTTCAAAGGGTAAAAGACAAAAACCACCCCTCGAGTATGGGGTATATACAAAAACACCCTTCGTGTTCGGGGATATACAAAGACCACCCTTACAGTGGACGGCAGTTAGACAATCACCACCCCTCTGTTAGAGTTAGTCAGTAGGGGGGTGCAATATGACCTTTTTATGACCATTTTGCCCTTCTGTGTTTATGTATTTGTTTTGTTGATGTTCTTGACCACCACCACCAAAAACAACGCCACCGCCACCGCCACCGCCACCACCACCACCACCAACAACAACAACAACAACAACAACAACAACAACAACAACAACAACAACAACAACAACAACAACAACAACAAATTGGAAAAATATCACAACCGCCACCAAACTCCATTCAAAAACCCCAAAAAAACACAAGTAAAACCACAAATTAACCATTACAGAAAGAACCCAAATGTAGAAAGAACCCAATCTTGGTGTTCTTGGCCACCACCTCCACCACCACCACATCCCCACCACCACCACCACACCGCCACCATCACCTTCCCCGCCACCAAGCAAACAATGCACAAACCCAGAATCATCTTTAAAACCCAGAAAAATTTAGAAAAAAACAGACCCATCTGACCCAGATTGACTCAATTAGAAACAAATTAGCGAAAAACCCTACCCAGAATCGGACCCAGAACCCAAATGCATCAGCCAAGCAGCTACAAGCCAACACCATAGCAGACCTCCTCCTTCACCAAATTAACTGAAACCACCTGTAACCATAGCACCCGATTTCCTCCTCACCATTCACCAACAAAACACACCACCATTACACCAATGCTCCATGGAAACCAAACCCAGAACATCACATCATTCAACCATTTACTCCACAAATCAAACCCACCTGCTACTATTATCTCCCCCAACAAACTACCCTCATTCAACACCAAGCAAAACCAGATCTGGAATTGAGACAGAGAGAGAGATAGGCAGCCGAAATTTCAAATCAAACCGCGACCGAGAGTTGGCTGGAGACTTGGCCGATGAGTAAAAACAGATGTTCAGCACCACTCTCAAGTTGCAGGTTCAGAGCCCTGCTTTCAAATCGAACCGCGACCGAGACTTGGCCTGCGAAACCCGCCATTGTTACTCTCTGTTCCTCAACTCTCGATCTCTTCTGGTGCAGGGAGAGCCAAAGAGGAGATGGAGGAAGAGAGGTGAGAGAGAGGAATCACACTTGTTCCAGCATAGATCGGGACCTGGGTCGAGGCATCTGAATCGCCGTCGTTCGATTGCAGTGAAGGTCGTCGGCTGTTCCAGTGGGGTAGAGGACGCAGCTGGGTTGGGTGATGAAGGAGAGGGAGGAAGAGGAGAAGGTAAGGATGAGGAGGAGGAGACGACGATGGAGACGATGGTGGTTGTCTGTGAGCGAGAGAGAGAGTGAGAGAGATAGAGAGAACATAGGTAGTGGGAGAAGAGAGAGAAAGAAGAGGTTGTAAAATGAAGGGATAAGAGAAGAAAAGACTTATATAGTAGGGTATTTTTTTTTCATTTGAGGGCAAAATGGTCTTTTAACGATTTCCGTCCATCCCCGTTAGCTGCCGTCCAACTACAAGGGTGGTCTTTGTATATCCCCGAACACGAAGGGTGTTTTTGTATATACCCCATACTCGAGGGGTGGTTTTTGTCTTTTACCCTATTTCAAATTTCAACTCTTATACACAGAATCATGGGCCAAGCCTGATTCTGAATTTGAAGTTGAATTTTCGGCCCACACCAGTTTTGGGCTAATTTGTTTAGGGGTACCACTTGTTTAGTTGCTTGTTAACTGCAAATATGTCAGTTCGGATATTCTTATGTTAGTTTACATTTCTGATTCAATTCGTAAACTATTACGTTAGAACATAGTGCATCCGAAAGATAACGTCTCACAGTTCCCACATTATTTAAAAAATATAAAAAAATGTCTTAGGATCTAATCTTATGATTTATTTAAAATAATATGTTTTTTTCTCGAATTCGAACCCGGAACCTCATTCAAAGACTTTAAAAGCTCTACTCCTGACCTAGCACCCATATGCATATGATCTTATGGTTGATTGCCTAAAAGCAAATGGAAGTTGTATATCACAACAAATTACTTTTTCAGTGCATCTTCTCAACAACCCAACTAAAACCATAAAAGACAGCTGCACAAGCTACTATCACACTTCCTTTCTTAATTATACAAGATTTTAGGTTCATGACAAAGCTTAGCCATTATTTTGTACTTGTTGCTCTTATTGTTAAACACTTGCAAGTAAATAATATTATCCTCATCCAACTTGCTCATTGATAGGAGTATGATAATTGTTTCGGTACCAATCATTTATTTTTCGAAGTGTGCTTTCATCTAAAAGATGCTTAGCTAAACTACATTATTCCTAATCAAATTATTAGGAGTGTACTTTGTTTATAGGTTTTAGGTGAGTTATTAATGCATATTCCTTATCGGTTGGCTTGTATCTTAAGATTGTACTAATATTTCCGACCTGCTTGTGACAGGTCGTCTTCTGCTATTTGATCGAATCTACAATCTTAACTATCACCTGATTATGGACATAATTAACAATTGTCTACCTCTGTCCAGTGAATTTTCTCTCTGGCTCTGTTCAGTACTCAATTAAACATTGAACTCTAATTTGACTATTGAGATAACGAGAAATTTTTAGTTGTGTGCTTCCGGTTCTTTCGAGGACAAATCTAATAGCATTATGAATTGGCAAGAACTCGACCAGTTAAAATGTAAACTAAAATGACCTTGATTTGTACTGGGCCAAGAGATTACATTGTCCCTATTGTGGACTAAGACAGTCATTTGAAAAGTTTGGATACTGGGTTTTGCTCTTTTCTTTGTCTGAAATAATACTGGGCCTTACTCCTTTTTTTTAAAGGATACTGGGCCTTACTCTAATACCATTGATATTCATTTTTTTTAGGACGATATTATTATTATTATTTAAATTTAAGCCATTGTTTGAAATTTTAATGTTAAAATAAGGTTTCCAATCGAAAAAGAGTTTTATCAAATGATATTAATGCAATGACATTAGCACAACTGCAAATCTTGTACTTTACTACTTCTGTTTCTTCTGAGTAATAACTTTGTATTTACAACTTTTCTCCTAAAAGCAATGTGAATACACAGAAAATCACGAATCGTTAAAAAAAATAGTTTGAGCACATCTATTCTATAAATTAGAACGGTTGACTTTTTTTCAACCGTTAGATTGAATCAATCTCATCCCTTACATCTCACCTACCACCTACTAACAATCAGAATTTCCAAAAATTTGGGGATATAACAGATCGTTCAACTTTTGTAACTTCTCTCCACTACCACCCCACGTCTTTTACATTAAACTGATTCAGAAGAGGTCCTCTTCAACCTCTTGCTCTTCTCCTCCTCAATTACAGCAGCAGACAGAGATTGCAATGGCAGGGGTGATTCAATGCCCGTCGGCCAATTTCGAGGTCGAGGGTAGTGGTGATGATTCGCCGGTTGGCTTCGCCGAAACTGGCGATTGAAGGGGCGGTGGTGATTGGTGGCAGTGGTGGGTTTGTTCCTTCGTAAAAACAGAGAGTGGGTGAGGTGGAGGTGACGAAGAGAGGAGGGTGAGTCGATTGGGGAGGGTTGTGGGAGTTTTTGTGGGAGAGAATTTGGGAACGACGGGGTTCTGAGTTGGTTTCCCCAAGTGTTAAGAGAGAGAGGGGTGTTTGTTTGAGAGAAAATTATCCAATGCTTTCGGGTGCATGATACAAGTTTAGGAAAATAAGTTAACTCCCCTAAAACTTTAGAAATAGGTACAAATACCCCCCCCCCCCCCCCCCCAGACTTATGAAATGAAACTAATAACCCTATTTCAAGAAAATAATGGTATTACACCAACTCTCATAAAGTTTCCACATTACACCCTATTACCATTTGTATGTGGTAGTGCCCTTGGGCACGGGCAATACCCTAGTATAAAATATGAGGGCACGATAGTTTTTCTCACGATAAAAAATTACTGAATAAGGAAAGTAAAATTGAAAGAGAAGTAAACTGATTCAGAAGAAAAGAGGAAGAAAGTACTACAGATCAACTAGTCTTCCAAATTGATGGCACGCTATGTTTGTTGCGACAATGGACGACAAAAACCCAAACATTTGTTACACTTTTACCAATGTCCATTTTTAATCACGTTTTTTTAAAATCTCATGGGATGAATCCTAGTTCCTTCCAGCAAATGACTCAGGTACGTGACTTGATCGCACAGGGAAAGAAATTAATGAGGGATCACCATTGTCAACATGATGGTTCCATCTCCTTGTTTTTCTCAAGCCAAAAGTTTATAGGATACTGTGGTTCCTTCTGAGTTTGGCAATCTACTCCATTAAATCAAATTTGCAAGGCACAAGCAACTTCCAAATCCAATCTTGGGAGAGAGTAGATTAGGTGAGAGGGTGCATCACACAAAATTATTTATTAATTTCTACTGACTTCTACTATTATACTTTTGGTAATTGGCTTTGCTCAGAGCTAAGGACAGACCCCACAAATTGATAAAAATAAAAAAAGGTTTAAGGGGACAGTGACCCCACAACTTCCAATTAGTTCTCTTAAGTGACCCTACCCAACTTTTGCTACTAGTAGTTTTATAAATAAAGAAATGAAAAAGAAGATAATCATAATCATACTAGTGGTATTTATTTATCATTATTTTAAGATATATATATATATATAATTCCATATACGATGCATATTATACAATGTATTATCAAAAGGCCCACCACAAATGATTGTGAGATATACCAAGTTAGAAAAATATACTTTGATTATTAGTACTAAAACAGATAAAAAAAACTATTAGGATAAAGCAACTTAATGCTATCTTCAAACCTTGAATTGTTTTACTATTATTCATTTGTGTTATCACCTATTCATTTGTGTTACCACTTTTGTTTTATCCGCTACATACCAATTTAGAAAATTAGTGAAGCAGATTGTTTATAATTCTATCTATCCTTGCACTGATATATCACTAAAAGATGTTACATGCTAAAACATGGCACTCTCTCATTCACAAATTTCAAATTTGCACCCGCACCGCCAAGACGCACCATAGACATTCTAAAAATTCAAGAATTTGAATGCGGAGTTTTTCTCAAACTGATCCGTTAGCCAGAGCATTCCCATAGACTATCCAAATGGAAGTTATTACTAAAATAGCAAGTCAATTTGAATAAGTTCAGTCTCCAGCAGACTAGCTAAACCAAGTGCTATTTTAGTCTCCTACTTTCATGCTAGCTACATGTGGCTAGTCAACACATCCTAGCTACATCTATTTTTTATTTTTTGTTTTAGTTTTAGATAGTATTGGTACAACACTATTGGAGCAAATCTACCCCACTAAAATGAATAAGTTGAATTTGTACTAAAATTTAGCTAATTTGTAGATTATACTACTGTGGATGCTTTAACATAATGATCAACTAAGAGACATCTCACAATTTAACTAGGTGATTTTTTCTAAAGCTTGTTAGTATATAAATAAGAAATATAATGATTAAGGTCCACTCGAGGCTCTCAGTCATGTGAAGCTGGCTAGCAGATAGTACTAATATTTGTTGCTAGCACTAGGAGTACTATATGATCCCCCGAAAACAAAGACCAAGAAAGTCAATAATATTCTTTGCTTTGGGAGCTCTCCGTTCTGGACCCAATGCAGTTCTACCACGTGTTGACGCTCCTCGGCTCCTCCTGCCCACCACTTTTGATTATTTGGGATCAAAGTAATACAACAATTTTGAGTTAGATTACCTCGTCTTCTAGGTGGATTATTCATCAGTTTATTTTGACAGATTAATTTATTTATTTTCATAAAAACAGATAAATGTAAATAATGATATGATACAAAAATAAGTTTTTTTTTGGAAATATGTAAGTGTCTTTTTTGGAAATATTATATGATATTTTTGTATTTTTTTTCATCTCTAACTAGTACACATTGTAACTAGTACATTTATTTGAGAATTACATCAAATCCTACGTCTAGTAGAGTTCGATTTCGGGACATCATGCAGGAGTTTCAAATGCTCACCACCTACTTGAAAATTTAAAGGTTGTACATAATAATATCTCGCTAAATTAATAAAATATTCAAGTCCCAATATTATTAATTTATAGATTTTACGGTGTTTCCCCAGCCGACACTTTACAAACTTTACAAACACAATTGTGACACAAATAGTCGCCCCTAATCACATCTAAATTTTGGTCAATCAAAACTTTTCTTATATTTTTAACATTCACAATTTCACACCTTTCTATCTTCATTAGGCAGTGAGAGTTTTCCAAATCTTTTCACTTCACTTGAATCCATAACAGCCAATTTCAGCACTCCAATAAAGAAAAGAAAAAGGCAAAAAAGTAAATAAAAATAATATAAAAAAGTGAAAGGGAATATCACGTTATTCTAATGAACCTTTGCCTCCTCTTCACGGCGACCAAGACCGCACGAGACGTACGAGAGAAGCTATTCACTGCTTTCGGATCAAAATCAAGAGTCCAAGGTGTCAACCTACGAGCAGTCTGTTCAGGCTCAGCAGTTAAAACCACAAACAAATTTACTCAAAAAAAAAATTCTTTTTAAGATCGCGATTTGCATTTTAGAATCTACTTAATTGAATACATTGAACATTTCTGCAATTAAAGCCACTAAAAGTCTAAAATGGGCGTCGCCATGATGAATTGAAAAGAAAATGTCACGTTCTAGAGAGTTCGACTGTTGTTCACTAATAGAGTATTTTGACAATCTCGAATAGTCACTTGAAATAGCCTCTTGAGATGCGATTCAACACCGGCTTAGCAAATCAGCGGGGATCGGTTCGCCAAAACTTGGGATCCTAATGTTGGATCTTCATCAAGAAATGTATGCTTAAACCTTATCCGTCATTCTCTAATTACACCGGTTCTGGTTCTTCAAAGAAGTCTGCACTACACAATCAATGATATTTGAAGAGGTTTAACCACTTGTTATCTCACTGTGATTAATTCATATTCCACTTTCAATCACTCATCAACATTTATAGACTCGTGATATCAAACCCCACAAAAAAGAAATTCAAAATCATGTCTACACGTAATTGTGTCTTAAAGTATCAAACATATTTGAAACTAGTTAGACTGTTGATTCTAATTATTCTAGTTATACTTTCTGCTAGGCTCTCCGTAATATTGTTATCATTTGCTTCATGTAAGACCTTAGATTAAATAGTTACATTGTAAACTGCGTTCTTAATAGGAGTACTTTTTTGACTCGTAGTATATTCCGTGTAACGGCCTTCACTAATCGATTCGAAGGAGTTGGTTTAACCCTTTTGACTAAAATTGAATTCAGATCAAGCCTAATTGATTAATTCTCGGGAATTTGTGTGAGCATGAACACAATACTGCGAACTGAACCTGAATATCACCTTAGTTTCAACTTTCAATTAGTACTGTATCGTGTCCCCGAAGCATGAACAAACTTCTCTATTAAAATAAGGGTGTTGATAATTACAGCACAGTATTTTATAGTTACAGCACAACACTTTTTAACATGCCATTTATACCCTTCAAAATTTCATTTCACCAAATTCTTGCTCAGAATTACAAATTTCTTATCAATTCCCAACGTTCAGTTGCTCATCTCTCATCTCTGCTCACCATTGCCATTACTAGCAGGTCTTCAACCCACCACCGCCATTAATTCTGACAAATTGACTAAATCCTAATCTGCCCAACTTTTCCTTTGAATCAATACACAATTCAAACCCCATTGTTCCTAAATCTCCCTTTCTCACAAAATAGTCACACACCAATTCAACCTCCACCCATCACCACCAAGTCACAGTAGCGTTCTTCCGCTGCCCTTCAATCCAGATCTACACTACCGAACCCAACATAAACTAGAACTCAATTTCACCACCGAATCGAACAGATAAACGATTGTGAAACCCCTCTCGCACGATCGAATCTCGTTATCGATTCATTCAACGTCACCACTCGCCCTTTTCCCTCGTCCTTGCTTTTCCTGTGGAATCGAAAACGACGGCAGCGGCGATGCTCCGATGTTGTTCTCTGCTATTTTTGGTCGCGCTTCTTTGTCTTGTCGCTTCTTCGCTCAAATGCAAAGTTGATTCCGGCCGTTTCTCTTCTCAATCAACTTCCAATTTGATTTCTGGGAAACTTTATTTTTCCTAAAGTAACTGTGTTCATTGGCCTGAAAGTTTTTCTCAGTCGAATTCCAATGGTGAGGACCACAACATCTGTCATTGTGGTTGCTAGATGCGAGAACTGCTTCGGTTGAAATCACAATTGCTTAACAGTGATGTTCATAGAGGCAAAGGAGTTTGTGGTTGTTGTGGGTATGGATATGCAATGGTCAGGTCGGTGAGCAAGAGAAGAAATGACGAGAGAGAGCGAGAGAGGGGGACGAGTCATTATTGGACTGGGTGGAAATTAATCTTCAAATGAGCACTGTGGGTAAGAATAAAAACGTAGGTGAGCAATTTAAGGGCAAAAGTGTCAATTAGCAAATATTTGTGCTGTAACTAGTAAATGTTGTGCTGTAATTATCAGCACCCTAAAATAAATAAACAAATAAAACTTAGAATATACTGAGTGTTTCCTGGTGAGAAACCATTGAGGCAGAGCATGAGTTTCAAGATCAAGAAACATTTGGATAAAACCTCCTGAATCTTGATAACATCAAAAACCCCTCCTGCCCCAAATTATTTAATTACAAATTGTTATTCAATTAACTCTCTATTTTATTGAATTAATTCCTTTACATACATCTGCCAAAAAAAAAAAAAACAGACTAATTAAGAAATTAACAAAAGCAAAAAGGAAAAAAGGATAAAAAAGGAGTTGGTATTTTTTATTTTCTACCCGAAACTCACGGTCATATATATACGTCATATGTATATATAAAATAAAATTGTTTTTTCGTTTTTTATAAACTACAGAAATTTAAAAAAAAAAAGTCCAAAATTTTCAGGGCTTTTCCCTGAGAAGAGAAGCAAGTCCGGTGACGACTTTCCCACCTCTCTGGCCGGTCTTTGGTTTGACCGCCGGAGGCTGCCACTCTGTCAAAATCTCTACTTCGCCGGAGTTTCCCACCGGCGACGGCGCCGATTCCGTCTCCGGCGAAGGTGAAAAATCCTCGCCGAAGATCAGCTCCAGCTCGCCACACTCACTGTCGGTTTTCTCCGCCGTCCGTACGGTCTCCACGGCGGCGATGGCGGCGGCGGTGCGGCGGTGTGGGGACAACCACTTGGCTTTCATGTACTCTGCCTTCCTCCACGGCGGGACATGCATTCCTTTCTTCTTCAAGCTCAATCTCGCCGCTTCGGATACGATTGAGACGATCTGGTAGAGACGATCGGCTCTTCCGACGAAGATCACCGGCAATGATTGGAGTATTGATTTGTAAGCGCTCGTGGAGCGAGCGATCTCGAACTCCGATCTGAAATCGATGTCGATTAGAACCCTCTCGCCGTCGATGATCGCATCCATGTACTCGTAATCGCCTGTAAAAATCAAATCCCGGAAACAAATTTAGTCGACGGTCGGGAAATCAAACCCAGAAGCCCATAAACGAAGGGCCAATCTCGGAATCCCTCTGTTGTCAGCACAGTTGTTTTGTGACAGCAAAAACAGTTTTAGTGTGTTTGTCAAAATAAAATATTTATTTTTTCGAACAGTTTCTGCTGTACCACAAACCCAGAAACGAAGTAAGTTCAAGATCGTGAAAATCAATTCTAGAAACGAAGGGCTAGTTTGGGTTGCTGTGGCGGTATTAGAAACTACTTTGAGCGAAAACACAGTCGGAAAGCTAGTGCGCCTTCCAGATAAATGTTGGTCGATAATAATCCTATAACGTGAAAATTGCAGTAAAATACTGATAATAGTAATTTTGTGTTAGACAAAATCAACTACGAAGTTGCTGCTTTTGAAGGTAAAATGACAATATATGACATGTGTTCTCCGTAAAAATAATTATTAAAAATTTTAAAAATTGTAAAATTGAATCGGTTATTGATAAATTAATCAAAAACACATTCCGGGAAAAGTATCTGTTCTCTTGCTTTTTGAAAATTGTTATTGCCAAAAAAAAAACTGCCAAGAAAACAGAAATTTTATTTTTACGAAATGCATTAAACTTTTCTGCTATCGGAAAGCAGCTGGGCTGGTAGCACAAGCATTCCGGAACTCATCAAAATTCAAGATCGGGAAAATCAAACCCATAACCGAAGTAAGTTCAAGATCGGAAACAATTCCGGCTAAATCAACAAATTAGGGAAATGGGATTTACCGGCGGGATATGAGGAAGATTTTTCCCATCGGGATCTGCAAACCGAAGCGTCGTAACCCAAAACCAAGAGCTCGCCGGCAACAATCTTCCTCAGATCTTCCTTCATCTTCACGGACTTGTTCTTCTCCACGATCTTCCAAGTGTCCGCTAACAGATTCCTCTCACAAACCGTCGCACACGGAACCAAACCCTTCAAATCCAAACAAACCAATCAGTTTCATCAAATTATTCTCCAAATTAAACAAACCCATAACCACAATTTCCAAATTATTCCACTTCTATACCTTGAGCACATCGAGAGAGTCGCCAAAAGAACCGGTGGGTGTTGAGTCACTAAACCCAAAAACGACGTCGTATTCCTCGTCGGAGCTCTCCGAAACGTTGCCGTTGAAGCAATTGCAACGACTCCGGCCACATTTCGCCGGTGGGTTCTTCTCGTTGTTCTCTTCTATGAAGTTCTGAACCATTTTCGCCAGACACAGCGAGCTCGGCTCGAACTCCGGCGCCGGCGCCGGCGCCGGCGAAGTCCGAAACTGGCGATCGAAGAGTCTCTTGAGACGCGACTTCAAGACGGGTTTGGCTGAATCAGATTCGCCGTAAGCTTGTGAATCCAAGGGTTGGATCTTCATCGGAAAAGGCATGCCTAACAATCTTCTCAAATAAGTCCTATTTAAAGAACTTTGTTACATGAACAAAACCAAGTTCAATGGGTTTTTTTTCACCTCTTCGCCTCACAACAATTAATACAAGACCCAGAAAAATTAAATCAAAAATGAAACTGGGTATTTAAAGGATCGAACAGATTCGAAACTGTGTTAGAGAGTAGTGATTTCTAATTATTCTAGTTCAAACTTGTGATGGGGTTTTCGTGGACTCTGTGGAGGGTAAAACGGGCAGACATTGCTTGAGATGAGAGGGAGTTTTCCGCCGGAATATGCATTTTCCGGTGGCCGGAGATGAGAAGAAAGAGAAGCTATGAGAGAGGTGGAGGAGGTTGGGAGTGGTGGTTGATGGAGGTGGTGTTGTGAACTGAAAATGATAGGGAAGGAATGGGGGTTGAGGTGGGTTTTATAAGGTGGGGGAGGTTGAGATGCTGACTAGGACTTGTGTGCCACGTGGGGTGATGACATGGAGGGATAATTCTGGGACTTCATTGGTTACGTGGCATTTGTCACACGAGTGTGGGTCTGAGGATGGAGAAATTCTTAGCTGCTCATTGAGCAAATCCACGTGATGGTTTATTTTACTTACATTTTAACATAGGTAATAAAGTTTTTTTTTTTTTTTGGAAACAAGCTTGTTTATTTAATTAATAATGGGCTTTGTCCATTGCCCATATGGCATACAAGCTAGTTGGGCATTTGTTGGCCCAAAATGAAACTGCAGTACTATCAAGGCCCGATTTTGCTAACATGTGGGCGAGGGTGTTTTGGTCTTTACAGCACCATGAAACCCTAGCATATAAAAGCCTATCTAGAGCCTTCCGAGTCATTTGCAACACTCGTTCCCTTTCTGAAACGCCGAAACGAGCTTCTCTTCTTCGCATCTGGGTAATGAGCTTCTGAGAGTCAGATTCAACCATAAGCGTGGTGAAACCACGATCACTGGCCTTTTGAATCGCCGTAGTCATGGCTATGGCTTCTGCTGTGGTCGAATCTGGAGAGTAAGGGATTTGGAAAGCCATCCCTAAAATGAAATTTCCGTCACTGTTTCTGATGATTGCTCCGCCACCGGATCTCCTCCTTTTAGCGTCTATGGAGGCGTCGACGTTCATTTTTAGCAAACCAGGAGGTGGGGGAGTCCATTTTGCCACCGATCTATCTTCTGGAGTCCCTGCATGTACCAATCCCAAATCAAGATAAGTAGATCCTTTGAATTCTTCATAAGCAGATACTGAAAAATTCAATATTGAAGATTTGTTTTGTTTTTCCTTCTTAAAAATCCTTCTATTTCGTTCCAACCACACATTCCACCATATGTAACAAAGGAGATCTCTTTTTTCAGGGCAAATATTCATCAAAATATGGCGAAGCTGAGTTTTGAAAGGCAAGTTTGTCAAAGGGATCTGCAGATCTACAATTTCGTTTTGGAGTAAATGTTGAGTCCAGCTGCAGTTTAGGAAAAGGTGATTTGAATCTTCATTCTGACGATTGCAAAAGCAGCAAAGTTGAGGTAAAGAAATACCCTTTTTTTCCAAGTTATGTTTTGTAGCAATGCAGTTATTGTAAAGTTTCCAAATGAAGATTTTAATTTTAGGCTGAACTCTTAGATTCCAAAAAATTTTCCAGAAGCTGTCTTTTTTATTTTCTGAAGTAGAAGCTTGGAACTGCATAGTTTCTGGACAAATAAAAGACAAAGCAACAAAGTAGGCAGATCTGACAGTATAGTTGTCGTCTATGGTTTGAGACCAAACAAAGTTATCTTGATTTAGAGGGGAACTAAGAGGGATTTGAACTATAGCTTGTGCCTCTTCCTCAGAAAAGTTTTTAAAAATCAGATTGTGATCCCAGGTGAAATCAGGTTTAATAAGATCAGAAACATAAGAGTCAATTGGTAATCTAGGATAACTATACGGCTTACGACCAAAACCAATAGGAATCCATCTGTGACGATAAATTTGGGTAAGATGGCCATTACCAATGCCTTGACGGACACCCTTGAAAGTAACATTTCTGGCCTTTATAAGACCTTTCCAAATGTAGGAAGAATTAGAAATAGAGTCAGTGGATATAATATCAGAGTGAGAAAAATATTTCCCCTTCAACACCCTAGAAAGTAACAAATTTGGATTTTGAAGAATACGCCACACTTGTTTACCCAAAAGAGCAAGATTAAAAGCATACATGTGGCGAAAGCCCATACTCCCAACAGATTTAGAGTTGCATAAATCATTCCAAGACTTCCAATGGATAGTATGTTTTTCCAAGTCATTTCCCCACCAAAATCTAGCAGTAAGCTGTTGAATTTCTTTATTGAAAGTAACGGGAAGAAGATAAACCGACATAATGTACGTAGGGATAGATTGGACAACAGCCTTAATAAGAATTTCTTTTCCAGCAGGTGAAAGCAGTTTTTCTCTATACCCAGAAAGCTTATTCCAAATTTTGGTTTTTATAGAGTTGAAAATAATTTTCCTTTTACGACCAGTTAAAATAGGAAGTCCTAGATATTTGTCATGAGACACAGAACTAGGAATTTCTAAAATCTTGGAAATAGTGGTTCTAGCTTCCATTGGGACACAAGGGCCAAAAACAATTCCAGACTTGTTGTTATTAATTAATTGACCCGAGGCAGCGCAAAACTGGAAAAGAATTGAACGGATAGCAATGGCGTTATTTATAGTAGCTTTTGAGAAGAAAATGCTATCATCCGCAAAAAGAAGGTGGGTCACACTAGGAGAATCCATACCTGCCTTAACCCCTTGAAGGTAGTTATGATTTTTGGCATGATTAATTAAAGCGGAAAGGCCTTCGGAACAAAGAACAAAAAGATAAGGACTAAGAGGGTCTCCTTGGCGAATACCTCTACTAGGACTGAACTTAGTGGTTTGTTGACCATTAACTAAAATAGAGAAAGAGACCGAGGTCACACAAGTCATAATCCTATTGGTAAACTCTATAGGAAAACCCAGCTTAAGTAAAATTTGTTCCAAAAAGGACCACTCAATTCTGTCGTAAGCTTTGGCCATATCTAGTTTTAAAGAAAAAGAGCCCTCCTTGTTTTTTTGATTGTTTATGGTGTGGAGAGTTTCCAAAGCAATGATGGCATTATCCGAAATAAGACGGCCTTGGATAAAGGCAGATTGAGAATCATCGATAATATCCGGTAAGATAATTTTGATACGATTGGCAATAGTTTTGGAAATTATCTTGTAGGAAACGTTACAAAGACTTATAGGCCGAAAATCGGAAACTAAGCGGGGGTTCTTGATTTTTGGTATTAAAGCAATACAGGTTTCATTAAGTTTGGAAATATCACCACCATTATTGGCCAATAAGTATGATAAAAAAGGGCGGGCAAACCGTCGGGACCCGGTGCTTTTAGAGCACCAATCAAATTCAGAGCGGTAAAAATTTCAGTTTCAGTGAAAGGTTCATTAAGCCTGTTAGCCATGTCAGGTGAGATTTTTGGATTAATACAGTCCAAAGTTTGGTAAGGACTAGTTGGCAGAGAGGTAAAAAGATTTTTAAAATAATTGGTGAAACAATTTTTGATGTCATTAATTTGAGTGAAACAGGTACCATTCAAATCCGTAATGTTTGTGATGGTGTTTTTTCTTTTTCTATCTGCCGTAACTTTGTGAAAAAAATTTGTATTGCGGTCACCTTCTCTAAGCCATTTAACTATAGAACGCTGCTTCCAATGAATTTCCTCGTCAGAGTAAATTTTTTGAAGTTTAATGGAAACGTCTTTCTTTTGGCAGATGACATGGCGAGTTTGCTTTTTGGAGGACAGATTAGACAGCCTACGGAGCAGGAACTTTTTCTCTTTGTTTTTGTTAATATGATTTATTTTTCCCCATCTACGAATGTGGTCAGTTGTAATATTAATTTTTTCCGCAAAATCATGTATATAAGTAGATGTAGGAGTAGAAGTAGGCCATACCTCTGAAATCAGTGCTTCGCAATCTGGGTTTTTTGACCATTCTGCCGCAAAATGGAACCTCCGTGCCGTAGGATGAGCCGCTGCATAAGCTGTTCCGGTAATGATGATGGGAAGATGGTCCGATCCCACAGTCTGAGGTACTTCCACCATATTATTCGGATAAATACGCTGCCATGCCATATTTGCAACAGCCCTGTCGAGGCGTTCCTGGATTGAATACGGGTACGATCTACCATTCCACCAGGTAAAGTATTCTCCCTTGTATCCCAAATCATACAAACCAGCGGCTGATAACGTATCCGAAAAGTCCTGAATTTGACTCAAACTGCGATAATTCCACCCTTCTTTCTCTGAATTTGTAAGAATCTCATTAAAATCACCAGCAACCATCCACGGGATATCACGTCCGGGATTTAGGCGTTTTAATAAGTTCCAAGATTGAGATCTGTTCCTAGTGACGGGATCCCCATAAAATGCAGTAAAGTAAAATCCGTGTAGATTTGCTTCTGGCGGTCGCACGAAACAGTGAATATGAAACCGATTGCTAGATAAAATTTGAATACTCACATTGTCAGACCAAATTAAGGACAATCCACCCCCTAAACCAATTCTGGGTATGTGCCACGCTTTCTGAAAACCAAGTCGAACATGTAAATTTTCCGCTGCAGGGATAAGCAATTTTGTTTCCGAAAGGAAAATAAGATCAGGTTGTTTATCCCTCACCAAGGAGTGTAAGGATTGGAACGTAGAGTCACTCCCTAGACCTCTTACGTTCCAACAAAGGGTCCTCATGGTTGGTGGCAGGGCTGGTTTAACCCAGCCTCTGCCGTAGGGGGGGAGAGAGAACAGTCTCGATCTCCCTTGAGTTTTTTTGTTGTGTCCTCCGAAGTAGAGTCTGAACCTCGTTTCCCACAAATGCCCACTGAGTTCATTATTTCATCTGTTCTGCTGCCTTTCGAGATTGGAATTAGGTCTGTGCTTGTGTATTCATCATCCCCATCATTGATTGATGAATCGACCTTTGATTGGTGTAGTAGTTCAAAGTCTGACTCCTTCTCCAGTTGTCTTAGCATAAATTGTCCTTCATCAGAGTCTGGATCTATTTCCTCGTCACTTTCTTCGGCACTCCCTCCGGTGTATTCCGTGTTAACATCAGGGTGGGGGTGTGGAGGGTCTGCACGAGGAATGTTGCAGTCAGATGGGACAGCAAGTGGTCCAAACACTGAAGTAGGGTCGTTATTATATCCCATAACATAATCCAGCATAGCATTTGATGTCATCCAAGCCCCGTAATTGTGAGGTGCTTCATCTACTGGAATGTTTTCGTCTTTGAGGATGTCACAGTCTTTAATTTCGTGTCCCATGCGGCCACAAAAATTACAAAGGCTGGGTAGTTTCTCGTATTTCAGCAAAACCCAATCGGTGCGATCCGCACGTAGATTCACGGATAAAGCCCTTAGTAAAGGTTCACCAACCGGAACAAGCACCTTGACACGAACGCATTTTCCAACCAGTATCCCACGGAATGGAACGATAACTTCTGGATAACGCCCAATAATGGATCCAATGACCTTTCCTGCTTTCTCATTGTAACAATCCGGAGATAAATTCCAGATTTGAACCCAAAGGAAAGCTTCGTTATAACGACTGACTCTCATATTCTTCCATGGATACCACTTTTCCATTGCAATCATCGCTCCCCTGTAAAACCATGGTTGTGTTTCTCGAACAAACTGGACTTGCTCCTCCTTTTCAAAAACAAACTGGTAGATCTGGTTACCCAGTGGGATGACACGAAAGCCTATTGGGTCGTCCCAAGCTTTGGACATGACATTCATAAGATTGCCTAGATTGATATTTTTGTTGGTAATAATCTTACCAAAAATACTCAACCTGCATTCCGCCTGTCCATCCGCCAAAGCTTCGGGCGGTAAAGTGACTCCCTGTTTTTCTCTGGCTGTGAGGTTCATGGTGGCCAGTTTGGACGTGATGTCGGAGGAAAGGCATGGGTTTTTGGATGAATTCTTGGATGGTTTTGGAGGCATAGTGAATAGGTATTGTGATTGATTGGGTAGGAATGGCTGAAGTGGATGAAGATTGGAAGCCCAGAATGGCTAAGTACAAAGCGACGAAAACGCAAGCAGATTGTAAATAACGGCAAGAAACTGACAAAAACGGTCTATAACCGTCCGGAAATTGAAGAAAAAATTCATAGGTAATAAAAGTTGAGTGAGTAGTAAAGAAAAAATAGTCAAGTAGGAATCTGAATTTTTTTATATAACCTATAAAGATATATCTGTCAATTAGTGAATGGTGTGGAACACCAAGTGTCGTTCTTACGTGGTGCTATTGGAATATCAAAATTTTCATTGGTTACGTGTCATTGGTCACACGAGTGGGTCTGAGGAGGGGAAGTTAGGGGACACGTGGGCTGTTGGTTTTAGTGCTGGTATTTCAAATGACACAAATTACCACTCTCTTGAGTAGTGAATTTGTGAAATGTGATGGGCTCTTTTGTCATTTTGGGATAAGACTCTTATTGTGCAAGTTAAGTGAAGTACTAAAATTTTGGTAATCAAAGTCAAAGATGATTAATTGTGTACATCTTCCATTGAATGTCATTGATTTTTCAACTCACACCTTCCTAATGTTCACTTATTTTTTTTTCACTGGACATAAAATTGTATATTTTCAAATTATGAGTTTTGACCACTCTATAACATTATAAGGATATTTATGAATTTTTATACTATTTTTCAGATAATCGTGATGTTCGGACAAGCTCATATCATTTTTGACAGTTCATTCTCCTTCTTAAAGTGTTTTATTGAGACTATAAGACACATTTTAAGAAATGCGAAGTGCAATACTCAGAGGGCGGTGCTTGAGTCCCATTCAAGATGCACTATAGGTGTGTATTTTAGTCAGCTGATCGAAAAATGCATAAGAATCCCATATGTGTATTGGATTGTTTGTACGTTAGACAACACTTCCTTGCTATTTGAGTTATATTATTCGTACATTCGTACATGGTCATGATGGAGTTGATATATATCGTGTCATTATTCTTGTTGTGACCCGTTACCAAGTTAAATGTACATAAGTAGAACTCTTACACTGCAAGTTAGATGATTATTTAATTAACGAGTGATTCTGATAGATTAAGTCAAAGATGAATAAGTATTGACATCTTTCATCAATTTCATCAATTGCATTGATACATTGCATTGTGCTCATACATTTTTTTTAATCACTCGCACCATAAAATTTTGTATTTTGAAAACATACAAACATGACTAAGTGACTCTTAAAGTACGATCGAAACCCAATTATTGATCTAATTTGACTAAGAAAAATATATGTGTCGTACATTGTTTCTTTATACATGTTTTATTTGATTGATTACATTATTGAAAGACATTTTCTATATGGTCGATAATAGGTTGTCGTGTCATATTCGTGTCGTGTCCTGATATCTTGGTATTAATATGAATGTTTACACGTTGAAGCATTTTCGGGCTAGTACGATAATGATGGAATTAATGTATATTATCGTGTCATAGTTTGTGTCATGGCGTAACATGTAAATGTTATGTTGACTTTCTTAATTAATGATCTCATATTTCTTGACAGACCACCTCATAATCATAATTTTTTTTCGAAGTTACCGTTTGTGTAAATGTGATGATCACTCGTGTCTAATGTATGTTATCGTGCTATAATTCGAGTCAAGCTGGTTATCATGTCAAATATACATAGAAAAAACTCTCACACAACACGTTAATTTCGGACTCGTATCTAGATCATTTTGATAGTAGTGCAGTTTACATATACCACTACGTCCCAACTCCTTCTGCTCAAGTTGATTTTTTTATTCGTATTAAGATCATTTTGATTGTGTGATTTGGATATCAAAATAATGTGATTTTTTATTTCTTTTTATCGTCTGTAAAAAAAACTGTTACTCTATAATACTATAAAAATATAAAAAATTATATTAAGTGGTAATTATTGTGTCGTGACATGTGATATTGTTTTGGAAAATCCAAGCTAGAGAGAAGTACTATAGCACAAACACACACTTGTCAATCACAAAATCAAAAGACCTTACATGAATCAGGCGACAGGTGTTGCTCGTCAAGAGGACCACCATCTTCCCCATGCTTTCTGTGCTCGTCAGCTACAAGCTTCTCTCTCTCTTTCTTCATTTCTATGGTTTCACTTTCAGGATTTAATAGAATGGCCCCACAATTGATGCATTCATGGTTATTTTTGAACCGTTTAGTCACCATCAGATTTATTAAGTGTGGTAATAAAAAGACTACTAGTGATACTACTCTGTCCCAGCTCTTGCCCATCATTGGGAATATTTGACTCGTATATGGGTCACTTTGACCGGGTGATTTCGATAGCAAAATAATGCGATTTTTCGACAATTTTTTCACGGTGTTATAGAGCAACTTATATTCTACAACACCATGAAAAAATTATCAAAAAATTAAATTACATTGCTATTCAAATCATCGAGTCAAAGTGACCCAGTGAATAGTGGTAAAAGTCAACATGATGGGGAAGAGCTGGGACAGAGGTGTACTCTATAATTCAAGTAAACCCCTTATAGTTTGGAAGATATTTCATCTATTTTTTGTGGTCAAGAAAAATTGATAACTTCTCCTTTCCCTCCCCTGGATTATTGAATTTGTTAGAGAGTTACACGAAATGTAGACGACAAAAACGCACTCATTATCAAATGTAAAGAGCAATACTGCATGATTGATGTGAAAAAATGAAATAAATTTCAGGCACATGCCGTTATCATACAACAGAAATAATTAAAAAGTGTTGACTTGCTAAAAGATGTGAACATCAAAGAGAGGACGAAGCCAGTGTAGTCTTGAATGTAATTGAAGAATAAGAATTCTATAGCATACTCGTGATTTTTCTTTGTAATACGGGCTTTAAAAGAGGATCGATATGAAACAAGTGAAGACTTATGGGGTAGTTTGTCGCCATTCGATAAAGAGGAGGGTTTAAAGGCGAATTGACTCTAAATACATGGGTCAAAGCAACTCTTTTGTGTTTGTCAAAGCATAGTGAATTGAAGCTCATTCTCTTCTTGATTTTGCTTTGTATATTATGATGAGAAAGCAAGAGAAATTAACAATAATTCAAATAAAAGTTTTGTTTTGGGTAATGATAAGTCACTAATCCTTTTGAGTGTTAGAGCTTTAGTGAGACATGAGTGTTGGTTACACTTCATTTTCTTCCAAAACCCTTTTTATGATGTCTCTTAATCTCTCTTTAGCACTCAAATTTCACCTCTTTTGAGACTTTTGGGAACAACGGACTTGATTTTGGCTTTTGTGAGACCCCAATTGCTTTGTGGGTTCTCCATGATCACAAATTTACAACTAGTATGAGATTATTTGGTATGCTTTAAGAGCATTTTTATTTTCGTACGTGCATGACACATTGTCAAGAGAGAAAATGAAACATTTCAGAGTGTAATTGAGTTGGTTGAATTTGTGAATTTGTGTTTTTACGGTTTTGAATTCAAACTTTGGAGTAACTCAATGACTACTTATTAGCCTCTTAAACTACGAGTCTGTTAATTCGTGTTTTCTCAAACTGTTTTACCTAGCATCCTCAACTACGAGTCTGTCAATTCAGATTTTCTCAGGCTATTTTACCTGGGCTCAACAACTACGAGTTAGTCAGTCCGAGTTTTTTCAAACTGACTTACCTCTCTACTGTAATTTGAAAGTTATTGCGCTAGAGCTGAGATTGCAGATTCTCACATCATCAAAAAAATAAAAAGATATATATAAATAAAGACTTACTAAAATATATCGAATGTTTTACGTGTCACTTGTCGTACAATGTGAAGTACCATTTCAAGGTTATATCCGAAACATACAATAATGCCCACAAGCATCACTAAAATGTAAAGACAATGAGAAAAAAAGGTAATAACTTTTTTTTGTGACTTGAGTACTTGAGTTGAGTGGGAGTTGCACACATTGAGAATGCCATTTTGGCCAAAGCTTAATAGTACTTAATTGCTTGGGGATTCTAATTCTTGATATCCCTCATATCAACTTGTACTTAGCACTAATCTCAATGAACCTGCCCATGCTTCATCACTAACCACAAACCTACATATTTTTAGAAACCCAAACACCATTTTGAGTAATAAAGAATGTGTTCAATTTTAAGCTCCTTGAGCCAAATGTGTAAAATAATTAAGCCCGTCAAGTCATCAAGAACACGTAACCATAGAGTGCGATTTATAATTTTTGTTACTATTTAACCCCCGAAACTTATTGTGTCAACTCATCAATCACACATAATATTTTTTAGGAAAACACGTAATCTTATAATACAAGTAATAGTCTAGATATACGACCCGTTAACACGTGATCTTAGATTGCGATTTATGGTGTAGATCCATTACTAGTTGACCAATTAACTTAATATGTCAACTCATCAATCGCACGTAATTTTGAAATTCGGTTAATAACTTAAAATTGTACTTTCTGAATCATTAACTTACAACACCACATTCATTTTGTGAAGTACTTCTTCTTCACAATTTTTGTTTTATTGTTTTAGAATGCTTCTTCACGTCTTTATTTGTACCACGACCATTTTTTTAGAGTTTAATCATATGGCCAAAGTCGACCTCGGGATCTCATGCAAGCATTTCAAACGCTCTACTACTGAGCTAGCACCCATTTGCGTCACGACAATTTTTTTGTCAAGAATATATACGTTTTGTTGTTTAGAATCAAAATGCCTTCTAATTCTCATAAATTACGGGTTTTAAGAAATCAATAATTTGATAATAGGGCCATTTCCTGATTACTATTTCATCGTTCACACGACATCTAATGAACGATTTTGATAATATAGTACATTCACACAAAAGCTACAAAAATTTAACAACTTTTGCGTCATTTGATTACTCAATTTACTTAGTCAAAGTTATTGTTGGGAAAAACATAATACATGACTATTAAAATTGAAAGGGCCGGTTGTGAACCACCTTTTTTTGCGGATGATAGCTATTGTTTACAAAGGCAGAAATATAGGAGATTACAATATTAGAAAGCCTGCTACAAGCCTACGAGAAAGTAACTGGACAAAAGATCAACTTGGAATCAGCTGCAGTTTTCTCTTCCATTGTCAAGCGAGATGATCAGATTCGTCTTGCTAATCTTTGCGGTGTAAAACTGGAAACACTTCATGAGAAGTAATTGGGGCTGCCAACTGCAATTGGAGGAAGAAGGAAAATGATGAATTTCCAACACATTTTTAAAGAAGGTGGAGAGCAAATTAAAAAACTGGAAAGAGAAGCACCTAACCTTTGCCGGGAAAGAAGTTTTAATTAAATCAGTTGCCCAAGCAGTGCCAACATATGCCATGAGTTGTTTCCTCCTGCCAAAAAGTTTGTGTGACAAATTAGATGCAGATATAACAAAATTCTTGTGGGGAGGTACGAAGGAAAAGCAAACAATTCATTGGATCTAAAAAGAAAAGCTGAAAAAACCGAAAGTGGCTGGTGGTGCGGGGTTCAGAGATTTTCAAATTCAATATTGCAAAGCTTGCTAAGTAATATTGGAGACTTCTGCACAATCCAGATTCGTTAACAGCTAGAATTCTCAGGCACAAATATTAGGCAGAAACTAGGCTATTGGAAGCAAAAGAAGGGCAAAACAGTTCACTTATTTGGCGAAGTATAATGAAGGGGAAAAAAGTCATCAAATCAGGCATGAGATGGATTTTAGGAAATGGCCAAATCTACGCATTCACAAGGATCCTTGGTTGTTATGTCCAAGGACTTTCAAGCCAAATACCCCGCCACAACTTTTTACTTTTTTGAAAGTGTTAGATTTGATCAAAGAAGATAGAACTCGGGACTTAGAAAAACTTAACTGCAGTTTTTGAGAAGAAGATGTTGCTGAGATCCTCAAAATTGAAATCCCCACAATGGACAGATCGGATAGGCTGATCAGGCATTATGAAGAGAACGTGCATTATTCAATAAAATCCGGTTTTAGACTGTTGCAACAAATGGAAAGCCAAAGTGGGGAATGCTCAAATGAAAAAAACGATTCTGTTACCTGGTGAGAGTTCTACTGGAAGCAAAAAAGTTCCAAAAAAGACTCTGTTCTCGGCGTGGAGAGCGATGAACATAAGTCTCCTGGTGAGTCTAAATCTACAGACAAGAGGAGTTCATTGCCAAAGTGGAAAAGATTTGAAATCCGAAAGCCACTTATTCATGTATTGTAACTTCACAATGAAAGTGTGGAAGAAGATATTTGGTCCTGCGTTTGCAAACAAAATTAGTGGCCCCTTTGAAACCTGGTTTCACAATACTTTCAAAGAGATGGGGAACTCAGACAAGAAAATCTTAAAAATAGCTATCTGGGCACTCTGGCGAAGAAGAGACATAATTTTACATGAGAAGAAACATCAATCAATAGGTGAGATACTTATCTATATTTCGGAGATGGTGAATCAAATTCCAATGAAGGGGAGGGTGAATCCAATATCCACCAGAGGGAAGGGAAAGGGGTTCGGGTACGGCTCAGATCCCGTCATCACCATAACGAATATGGAGGAAACCTGCACCTGGCTGGTAGAAAATCAACATCGATGCCTCTTGGGACCACCTGAGAAGAAGATCAACCGCCGGTGTAGTTGTCCGAGATGAAAATGGACTCTTCATCGCCGGTCATAGCTTCGAAATCCCTTTCGAAGTCTCTCTGCTGTGGCGAATGCGAAAGCCATGAGATAGGGGGTCAAGATCGCTAGCCTGTTACAGCTGAATTGCAACAACCCCCTTATCCGGCTCGGACAAGACCGGGAGGGCGATGCTATCATTAATGGCGGAAATCAAAAGCATAACATCCCAAAATATATATTTATTACATAATATTAAACAACACAAAAGTTTCTAGATATTTCTAAAAACTACTACAGTATTCTTAACTAGCGAAAACTAGATTCTACTAAAGGTGAAATCCAACTAAGTGAGTCTCGTACCTAGCTATTCCTTAGTCTTCAGCTCCTAAACCTGCGGTGGGAAGGAAAACAGGAACCGCATTTTCAAAGTCAGCATGGAAATACTGAGTAAGTGACACCCAAGCTCGTAAAACAGAAGATGAGGCATAACTTTCTTTTCACAATAAATATACAGAGGAAAATAAACCAGAGAAAATGTAAACTTGGCGAGTAAATCAGGAATCCGAATATAAACTGTAAAATTGTAAGAAATGAACATGGAGCATCCAGTAAAAACACTTATAAAATTCTCGTTCTTTTGATCCTCCTTTCTCAACTTTCAAACGGGGAGAATTAGTCCCAATCTCTTTCTTCTTCGCTTTCTTAAATATCCAAATCTCAGATAATCCGTATTATTAACTTTGTTGACTTGGGGAAGAATATACTAACTCTACGCATCCAAGACCTTAAGTGTCGGCACCCCCCTAAGACTTCTTGCGGCCAGAGAGGTGAGTACATGGAGCGACCCGGCAGGTTGCGACCGGGTTAAAATAAAAACGGGTCGAGTGGACGAAGCCAACACGACCAATCTAATCACAGGCCGAGTGAACGAAGTCAACACGGCAATAATACGCTTCTCCCGTACAACTCTTTCCACTTTACGTTAGTTACGCATTATTATTATTTTTCGTGTGACAATATCAAGCAAAACAACTTCTTTAAAATGCAAGAAAATCTGAAATAAACATGTAAATAAATAAAAAATACTTTTCGAGACAACTATTAAAATCAACTTGTGACACGAAAGGAGTTTGGCACGCAAGGCTTGGCATGTTCACTTACCTTACTTTCCGTAGCAAAAGCACGTCCTAGAAGTGGCTCGGGCCTACAAAGACGTCACCTACAAATCGTGTCTTCTACGTCAATAATTACTCAAACAAAATGCCATAAGTTCTGAGGAGTATTTTCTTTATACCAATCCAAAGCCTGCTAATTAAATTTCTATCGCTTTATTATTTAGTTATAATTTTCTATAAACGAAACAACACATCTATTATTAATCGACTATTATTATTATTATTATTATTATTATTATTATTATTATTATTCAAAAGTGACTAATTAGATTATTAAAATATGAGCTAAAGAAATTATACTTAAGAACTATTTATAACGACAAATGATTTTTCGACTATTATGTTTTTAAGAAAACTTTACACGATACTAAAATATTTAGAACTAGAGAAAAGTCTAATTTTACAATTTTAATAGCCAATGTTATGAGCTAAGTAATTAAACAATATTTATTAAAAGTTTTTAACAAAAACGTTTCTATTTTAGTTTTAAACAACCCGTTTACTATTTCTCTACCTGAATCAATTTTCCGAGACGAGGACGGAAACTACAATTTTTAGAAATCATTGTTCATCCAAAATTATTATTATTATTATTATTATTATTATTATTATTATTATTATTATTATTATTATTAACTAAAAGTGTGTAGTTTAATTATATAAACCCTACTTTATATTGAAAATCAACAAATACCCTAATTTATGTCAAAACAGTTATGTTAAAGGACACTAGTCAACCCCTAGTTTCTGAAAATACCAAACAGCCCCCTTATGTCATGTTATAATAATTTCTTAAAAATACACTTTAACCCCTTTTCAACAACAATCTCATTTTAGCTTCTCTAATCATGATTTTAGCTATCAAGTCTTGATTTTGATTGCGTATAACAACTAAACAGAGAGGGTAGGACGTACCTAGGCCAAAAATGGCCGGAAACCGTGAAGATAAGAGTCGGGTCGAAGTCTCAAGTCGGAGTCGCCGGAGTTGAAGCTCACCCGCCGGCTTTAATGGCTTCTTTGGCCGGTTCTGGACCTGCTGCTGACCTGTTCGGGGCCTTAGGAGCCTAATGGAAGAGGCTTGAAGTCGTGGGTGGCACTGGTTGTGACGGACTGAGTTTTCGCCGGAATTTTGGCTGGCAACAATGGTGGTCGGGGGTTGCAGCGGCTAAGGCTTCTACTGCTGCTGCTACTGCCTTGGGCTCTGCTTCAGGTCATGGAAATACACGAACGAGCAGAGAGGGTGGAGATGAGAGAGAAACTCGGGCACTGGGTTTGCTTGAGCTCCTTGCCGCCGGAAGTAATGGTGGCAGCGGTGGAGGGGTGGCTGCTGCCACTCTTCTTCTGCTGCTGCTGTTGGTTTCTGAAAGCAGGGAGTAACAGAGAGGGAGAGAGAGAGAGAGAGAGAGAGAGAGAGAGCTGAGAGATGAAAGTGGTGGTGGTGGTGGGTTTGCCGAAGCTACAACAATGGTGGTGATGACGATGTTGACGGCGGTGAAGAGGGAGGTGGTGGCTGCTCGTGATGGTGAGGGAGGTGGCTGGTGAGGCTCTTAAATAGAGCGGTTTGCTTGGTGGCCAAGTAGTTGAGGGCGGTGTGAAGCCTCCCGAAGGGTGTTGTGGCGGTGATGAATGTGGGAGGCGGTTTTGTTGTTTTGCCGTGAAGGCAAAACTTGAAGGAGGTGATGTGAGAGAGGGAGGAGTTGTAATATCTGGGTGGACTACCATTTCTTCTAGTGATTGGGTGTGACAAGCTCACCTAGTCTCGCGGTGGTCGGGTACGCGTTAAAACTATAATTTTAACTAAATTTACGAAACGTTAACGTATTAATTCACGATTGTTAATCTAATATTATTCTAACATTTTCTACAAACAAATTTCAAAAATCTATTCAAATATTATTTTGTCAGTAAAAATTATTATTATGCTTCTATAATGACCATTTTACCCCTACTAATTAAACGGGGTATTACATGAATCCGGTGGTTTTTGAGAGTGATTCAAAGAAAATGGTGAATCTGTGGAGGAGAGAAGACAGAGAAGGGAAGAAGAGACAGTGAATGGGAATATATCGGAAGCAATTGAAGTCATTGATAGCTGTGGTCTACCACGTGGAGTACCCGTATCGAGATCAGAACCAAGCTGCCCACAGTTTTACTTACTATGGTTTACAGTTAGATATTTTTAATATATGGTATATTTTTGAACCGGCTTGGGCCGTTGATGTATTGGAAAAGGATTTGTCTGGGCTTTAAGTCGTAGAAAAAACCTATTCCTAAAAAAAAATGAAAGGACAAAGCTACATTTTTACTACAAATATAGAAGCTCACACATTTCAAACTCAAAGAGTAAAAACATGGGGGTTTTCAGTTTAATTAGACTTCCTTTATTCTAAAACTTAATTTAATATGAGTATGGAATTGATGCAATTTAACAAAACTATATATATGAATATTGAAAGAAAGGTGGAGATGATGATGATGAAATATTATTAGCACAAATAGTTGGAGAACAATGACTTGGCTCACTACCATCCAAAATGTTGTACATAATTTGGACAGAAGAATGGACTTAATACACTTCCATAGTAGTAGTAGAATAAAGATGTGAGATGAAATAAATATATAATGCCAATAACCATAAGGTCCACAACCACTCACATTAAAACAAAATAGGGTAGATGTCATACCTAGGAGTAGTATGTAGTTGTACCATTGCCCAATCTTTCATTAGAAGACTCCATACTCCATAGGTAGCTTACCAATCCCTCTCTCTCTCTGCCTCTATGGTCTACCCAAAATATGGATAACATCAACTACACTTAAATGTACCACATACTTTGAAGTGCTGTAATTAATTAGAGTTGATGTTATAGTTTACCTAGATGGGAATCAAATGCTTTTTAGGGGAATTAAATTCACACCCTCCAAAGGTTCACACTTGTACACCCTCCCTAGTCAAAGCTTCCAACATCAATTGCTAATCTAATGAGCATGTCTAAAATATAATTCACTTAAACTGATTTTACTAGTTGACCCGATAAGTTATTTAGAACACTCTTTTATGGGACTAGTACGATTTAAGACGGAATACATTATGAACCGGTCGAAACTTTATGCATTTTCTCGTATCTCTTTTAGGCAATATCATCAGGCAGGCATTCCATTCATGCTAACTAGATAACGCTTTCACTTACGTATAAACCTCAATGCTTCGATTGTCATATCACTTCTGAAAAAAGCGACTAAAATACAATTTGGTGAAACACAAATGACTCAAAATGCAAGTTACTACAAATACTTGTTTACTAATTCCCATACCTTGTTATTGCCTACGCTCCCACGGGCAACAATAAACAAATCAAGAGAGAGAAATTATTTCTCTAATTTAATAAATTGTATTTTAATGTGTCTGCATATCTTTGAAATAATATAAATTGCATATATATATATGAAGATATCAAGTATTACCTCCGTTTCCTCTGTTTCGTCTGCGTTTGACTTTTTAACTCGTAAATGAGTCACTTTGACTTGGTGATTTGGGTACTAAAACGATATAATTTTTTAACAATTTTTTTATGGTATTTTAGAATAAACTTTCCTCTATAACACCATGCAAAGATTACCAAATTCTTTTATCGTTTTGTTAATCAAATCACCGGATGAAAGTAACTCAGTGAATAGTGACAAAAAGTGAAGTAAGCTGAAACAGGCAAAACAGAGGTAGTACTGTAATGTGTTAGCATACACTACACTTGATGTGTACTCATCCCAAAATCAACCAAGATGGTGATAACACCTAGATCAAGAACCATTAAAAGACTAAAACAGTACTATTAATTTGCTAATGAGACCATTTGTTTTTAGAACTACATCATTCATGATGAGGTGCTGCTGTATTTCATGTTTTTATTTCTCAACTGCAGAAGGAGACCTCCCATTTGTTTGTATGGATAACAACAAAGTTGGTTTCTTGGACATTAAAATATGATATAAGAATTCAATATTCATTACTTAATGGAGAAAGTGATTGATGAGGACATAAAGCTGTTTGATAGGAAAAAGCCACACAAGATGATAGCTCAGCAATTTTTAAAGATGTGTTTGTATTTTGGACACATCATATACACAGATACACATGTACTAGTATTTGCTAATAGTCACAAGTATACAGTATGAAAGTAGTTCGTATGGCCATTTTCTGTTTCCGTAGTTCAGATTACTTACATCTAACTTGTATCATTCGCTACAGTCTCTTGATCGCTAAGCTCAAACTTTCTTAATTGGAGTTCAGTGAAAGGAGGCGTGACTGATCATCGAATTATATAGGATAATGCTTATCCAATATATATGTCTTGGAACATCTAAATAAACAGTTTCACTCAAGACATTTAAAGATGATAAGTGATTTTCTTAGTAACATTGTATATATATATTTTTTTGAGAATCGTAACATTGTATATAGGATAATGCTTATCCAATATATATGTTTTGTAGTGTTATCACATTGTGGATTGGATGAGCTGTTAACACAAGCATTTCACAAGTTAAGTTATACATTTATTCTAATATAAGCCCATTGGTTTGTTGGCTTCTTGTTCACTATATTATTATTATTTTTTTGTCATGGTTAACCTCAAATTTGATCTACTCCCCCCATTATTTTATTTACTACCATTTTTTCAGTTACAATTTTAATGTACTTTTATTAATAAGGCTTCAATAAGTCTCAAGCCTCACATTTAAGCAAAAAGTAGAGAAACTTTAGAATTTCTCCATCAACTGGTTTGATAAAGGTTTGATTTGAGACCCAACTAGAAAATTTCTTTTCACATATAGTTAACTTTTTTTTTTTTTTTAAATATAACTTAAGCCTCTGTTAGATGAGTGAAAGCACATTTATTTTATTTTATTTTTCTTTTTTTTAGAAACATTTATTTTTTTTTCAAGGAGAGGTAGTAATAAAAATTGTAAATACACAAATTCATCAAGAGTCTTAGTATGTGGGTTGAAAAAGTCCAGTGAATAATAAAATGGGCCAGACTTGTGGGCTTAGATGGGTCCAGCAATGAAAATGACAGAAATTATTTAAACAACTGAAATCCATCATCACACTTTATCAAAAGAAAAATCATAATATTTCACACACAAAAAATTGTCGTCGTCATCATCGTCATCATCATCAACAACAACCTTTTATTATACCCAAATCTTTCAAAATAATATTTCAAGTTAATAAATATATATCAAAATTAATAAATTAGTGATTGTTGACACCTCACCATTATTGAGATTTTTGTCAATGAAAATGTTCATCAAAAGTTAGGTATGATACATCCAAGTAAGCAATATTTAAATCCATCATCACATAGTATATAGTAACAAGTATTTTGCCTTATCGTGTCTCACTAATAATATACTACACTAATTAGCGTAACGCGTTGTTTTTTCTCGTATCAAATAATCCCAATATATATACACTTAACAAGTTACATACTGTACTTTTATAAATTTGAAAATCTTTTTACAATTTAACAAGTCATCCGTAATTTCGTTTTACGAAATCAAATTGTTGGAATATTTAGAATATAGGGGTAACTACATAAAGGGAAGGGCTTTGTTTCTTTGTTTCTTTTTTTCTCTGTTCTCCTTTTGTGATATTTTAGAGCTCTCTTGTGGCTTTTGCTTGAGGAGTAAACCAGCAAGGCACATTGTGGATATTATTCTTTGCCCTGTTCAGAGGCCAATCCATTATGCAAATGTCCTTGTCAACATGAAGTGCCTTTGTTCTTAAAGTATCTAGGCCTAAATAGTTTCAAGGTCAAGGGAAGAAAAATTAAGAAAAGCTGAGCTTCACTATACAAGTACTATGTTTCTTTCCGTCATTCTGTGTGGAGAAACATATGGGTTAACACACACTCTCACCCCCTGGGTTTGATGTAAAGACGCTTCCACTCTTTACGTCGGTCAAACTTTAGAATATTCACACTCTCAAACAGTGACATCGTTGGTCTAAGTGCAATTGTCCCGTTACTATAATCGTTTTGCAGCGAATTCGCACTCCTAGAGTATGATATGATACCGTCGGAGCTGTGTCTTAAAGTTAGAACATAAAACGGTTGAAAGTGTCATTTTCTAACAAGAAGGGGCGGAAGTGTCTATTCATCAAACCTGAGAGGATGAAAGTGTCTTTTACCCATAGCACCTATGGCTTGCAAAAACCAAACCCAATGTTAAATAAATATCACAGCTCATCTAATTCAGTCCAATTTCAAAATCCGTTTTGTCCTGAAACCAGACATGCAGAGAGAAGCAATTTCAGAAGTAGAAGTTATGTTTTTTCTTTTTGAGAAATTATTTTGTCGTTAACCAGCTTTGAATCCGGGACCTCACCTCGTGCATTGGAAATATGCCAGTCTGTGAATTGGTATTTGAAAAATGCATTCGGCTGAATTGGTCTTTGAAAAATACCCTCCTTTTTAAACGCATGTTAACAAAAGGTGTTAACAGACAAGTGGGGCCGTGACAGAGACATGTCTGATGACATATATCCAAAAGTGATGAGAAAAATATAGTTAAATTACTCTGCGTATTTCTATTTTTCTCTTCTGAAAATCTCTTATCCCCATTTAAAAATTGTTAGTTTAATTTAAAAAATAATGTTAATTTCATATTTAGAAAGTGATGGGGCACAATTATGATATTTTTTTAAAAAAAAATTACTAATATCATTTTTATAAATAGTTGTTGTTGACGAAAAAAAGTAAGACGATTTAAAAAATACTGTGTTCTTCATTATGGTGAGACTGGGACGAGACGAGCAGATACTCGTCCCAGTCTCATCAAAATGAACTGAGACGAGCAAGTTTTAAATATGAGACGAGCATGACATGTGAACTGGGTTTAGCATGGCATGTGAACTGGGAGGAGCAAGCCATATGAACTGGGTTTAGCATGGCATGTGAACTGGGACGAGCAAGCCATGTGAACTGGGTTTAGCATGGCATGTGAACTGGGACGAGCAAGCCATGTGAACTGGGTTTAGCATGGCATGTGAACTGGTACGAGCAAGCCATGTGAACTGGGTTTAGCATGGCATGTGAACTGGGACGAGCAAGCCATGTGAACTGGGACGAGCAAGTCGTGGATATGGGACGAGCAACAAATTGAGATGCAATGCTAAACTAGTTTTTGTGAACTTCTACAATATCTTGAATATTTAAATAACTACAATTATGCCCATAAATAGCTACAATGGGTTACTACTAGGTAATGTCCATAAAAAAATTATATAAAAAAATGAAATATTCATTTGCTTTAATGGATGGGTTGCTCGTCTCACTAAAAGGTCAAACAAGTAGTTGCTCGTCTGACATTTCTAGACGAGTATACCCTAAACCCTAAACCCTATTCTACTATTAATTATACAAATCAGACTATCAATTGTGACACACCACTCAATCGGACTAATGATCTTCATTAATAAACTCAATCAAACTACTAATTGATCAAATCGGACTATCAATTGCAACTCATCTCTCAATCAGACAATTGGTCTTCACTACTAAACTCAATCGAACTACAAATTAATCAAATCGGACTATCAATTGTGACTAACCACTCGATTGAACTATTAGTCTTTACTAATAAACTCAATCAAACTACTAATCGATCAAATCAGACTATCAACTGTGAATAATCACTCAATCAGACTATCGGTCTTCACTAATAAACTCAATCGAACTACTAATTAATCAAATTGGACCATCAATTGTGACTAACCACTCGATCGGGCTATGGGTCTTTACTAATAAACTCAATCAAATTACTAATCAATCAAATCAGACTATCAATTGTGATTAATCACTCAATCAGACTATCGGTCTTCACTAATAAACTCAATCAAACTACTAATTAATCAAATCTAACTATCAATTGTGACTAATCACTCAATCAGCCTATCGGTCTTCACTAATGAAGCATTACTTGTGAATTGTGACAATCAAACTACAAAGTGCTTAGATCGTACTATTAGTTATGACACACCACTCAATCGAAGCATCGATCTTCACTAATGAACTCAATAGAACTACCAAATGATCAAATCGGGCTATCAATTGTAACTCACCACTCAATCAGACCATCGATCTTTACTAATGAGCTCAATCAAACTATTAAGTGCTTCGATCGTACTATTAATTGTGACACGCCACTCAATCGAAGTATCGATCTTCACTAATGAACTCAATCGAACTACCAATTAATCAAATCGGGCTATCAATTGTTACTCACCACTCAATCGTACCATCGATCTTTACTAATGAGCTCAATCAAACTACCAAGTGCTTAAGTCGTACTATTAATTGTGACACACCACTCAATCGAAGCATCGATCTTCACTAATGAACTCAACCGAACTACCAATTGATCAAATCGGGCTATCAATTGTTACTCACCACTCAATCGGAGCATCGATCTTTACTAATGAGCTCAATCAAACTACTAAGTACTTAGATCGTACCATTAATTGTGACACACCACTCATTCGAAGCATCGATCTTTACTAATGAACTCAATCGAACTACCAATTGATCAAATCGGGCCATCAATTGTTACTCACCACTCAGTCGGACCATTGATTTTTACTAATGAGCTCAATCAAACTACAAAGTGCTTAGATCATACTATTAATTGTGACACACCACTCAATCGAAGCATCAATCTTAACTAATGAACTCAATCGAAATGCTAATTGATAAAATCGAATTATCAGTTGAGATTTACCACTCAATCGGACCACCGATCTTTACTAATTGAACTCAATCAAACAACTAAATTGATCAAATCGGACTATCAGTTGTGACTCGCTACTCAATCGGACTATCGATCTTCACTAATAAACTCAATCGGACCATCGATCATAACTAATGAAACTCAATCGAACTACTAATTGATCAAACCGGACTATCAATTGAGAGTCACCACTCAATTGGACCACCGATCTTCACTAATGAACTCAATCGAACAACTAATCGATCGTATCGGACTATCAATTATGACTAACAACTCAATCGGACAATCGATCTTCAATAAGGAACTCAATCGAACTACCAATTGATCAAACCGGGCTATTAATTCTTACTCACCACTCAATTGGACCACCGATCTTTACTAATGAACTCAATCGAACTACTAATCGATCGTATCGGACTATCAATTGTGACTAACCACTCAATCGGACAATCGATCTTCAATAAGGAACTCAATCGAACTATGAATTGATCAAATCGGGCTATCAGTTGTTACTCGCCACTCAATTGGACCATCGATCTTCACTAATGAACTCAATCGAACTACTAATCGATCGTATCGGACTATCGATTGTGACTAACCACTTAATCGGACCATCAATCTTCACTAACGAACAAAATCGAACTACTAATCGATCACATTAGACTATCAATTGTGACTCACCCCTCAATCGGACTATTGATCTTCACATATGCATAATATTTATTTTAATAAATATCTTTTATAAATTTAATAAAATCAAAACATCAATAACATCACGTGTGCACAAAGTTATATTCAATATAAGACTAATATATGCTATAATTTTTTAGGCACTATATCATCTATTCTTAAAACATAGATTCAATGTTATATTAAATAAAATATATAGTTACATTTTTCTTTAAATGGTAGATTTTTTTTACATAATTTTTTGAGTGGTGTGAAAAAATACACAAATACAATAGCTTAAAATGTTTTATCAATATAAAGTCTTACATACCATCCTTTGGATCATAATCAAATTTAAAAATCAAAATAAACTGTTCTAAATATAAAATATGCACATTCTATGTTACACAAGTCAGTTTGTTCCAGCGGTTCACATGTTGGACTTGGTGGCCTTCAGCTGGGGTTCGAATCCCCTTGGGGCCATTTAATTATTTGACAGAGCTTTTTAAAAAATAAAGCAAAAGTAGTGCACACTGGGCGACTCGAACCATAGACCATGCAGTAAGTTCACACACGTGTTTCCACCAAGCCAACTTCTTGTTGCATACCCAATTCCAAACAAAATAATTAATATATTTCAAACGACCAACGAATCGTCTCAAACAAATACCAGACGAGGACATACTCGCCCGGGACGAATTGTTGCTCTGATTCGTTCCAATTTTTATTATGGTGAGACCAGGACGCGTATATGCTCGTCTCGGTCTTTTCTCATATACACCTCTCAATCCAGTACGACTGAAGATGTCGACGGGGTCGGCGGAAGTGAGCAATGATGGCAACGGAATCAGTATAGGGGTGCGGCCATGGAAGTAAATGAACTTGTCGAAGCACTTGCAGAGGAGGAGGAGGCCATGAAATACAGAGGAGGAAGAAGCCATGAAAAACAAGAGATGAGTTGCAGGTAAGAGAGAGAGAGAGAGTTATGTTTTGTCTGAAAAAGTAACTCCAATTATTTAAAAGAATTACTTACTATATAAATTTGTGTTATATTTGAGTTAAGTGCACTTGTTAACCTCAAGTGAAGGTCAACAAGTACATAGAAGTCAATAGAGGGTATTTTTCAAAGACCAATTCACCAGACGGGTAGCACACCAATTCTTTCCACGTTATGGATATTATTCTTTGCCCTGTTCAGAGGCCAATCCATTATGCAAATGTCCTTGTCAACATGAAGTGCCTTTGTTCTTAAAGTATCTAGGCCTAAATAACACCAATAGTTTCAAGGTCAAGGGAAGAAAAATTGAGGAAAGCTGCGACTTCACTACACAAGTACTATGTTTCTTTCTGTCATTCTGCGTGGAGAAACATATGGGTTAAACATACTCACCCCCTCCGGTTTGATGTAAAGACGCTTCCACTCTTTACGTCGGTCAAAACTTTAGAATATTCACACTCTCAAACAGTGACATCGTTGGTTGGAGTGCAATTGTCCCGTTGCTATAATCGTTTTGGGGACAAATTCGCACTCCTAGAGTATGATATGGTACCGTCGGAGCTGTGTCTTAAAGTTAGAACATAAAAGGGTTGAAAGTGTCAGTTTCTAACAAGAAGGGGCGGAAGTGTCTATTCATCAAACCTGAGAGGATGAAAGTGTCTTTTACCCATA
Source organism: Linanthus parryae (assembly GCA_023055425.1). Classification (NCBI taxonomy): domain Eukaryota; kingdom Viridiplantae; phylum Streptophyta; class Magnoliopsida; order Ericales; family Polemoniaceae; genus Linanthus; species Linanthus parryae. The sequence goes on along the minus strand of JALGPY010000008.1, from coordinate 4,343,808 downwards.
GCACCTATGGCTTGCAAAAACCAAACCCAATGTTAAATAAATATCACAGCTCATCTAATTCAGTCCAATTTCAAAATCCGTTTTGTCCTGAAACCAGACATGCAGAGAGAAGCAATTTCAGAAGTAGAAGTTATGTTTTTTCTTTTTGAGAAATTATTTTGTCGTTAACCAGCTTTGAATCCGGGACCTCACCTCGTGCAGGGGCTTCCAACACTAGTAGAGGCTCTGTTTTGAATCGTTGTGGTTGCATTGTTTACAATATTTATTTATTTTCGTTTATGTCAATCATATAAAGAAAAGTCACAACAAGCTGCTTTTATGATGGAAACTCAATGCTGGAGTGGGAAAGTCTAGTAGCCCATGGACTGTGGGCCCAATTTTGGGCTTCAATTCATGTGGGCCCACTTCTTTTTTATGATAATGGATAGGGGTCACTCTCATCTCATTACAGACATATCTTATCCATCCCAATCTGTATTTTTCTTCATTTCAGCTGAATATTGACAAAAGAAAAAGACTTGTATTAATAATAAATTCAGTCTTGATCTTGTACACTTGTCGAACTATCTGCCCGCCCGAGTGATGAATCGAAAGGTAAGCACAATTTATATGCACATTGATGCAGATACTAGGACATGACCCAATGCCCCAGGACCGTTGTCAAGTTTCAGATCAAATTTAAACTGTAAAACTGTAAAGCATGAATTGAATTGTGTCACAATTGCTTATGTAAACTGCAAAACTCTTAACTATCTTAATAATATAGATAATTAGGCTTTCATGTCAATCTTTTCCCCAATAATTTTTCCTCTTATTATTTAGGCAAAGATGATGAGAGAAAGATAAAGGACCCACACTAAGGTTTAGTTTCAATCCAAACTTGTGGGTTTGTTGTGTTTTCTTATGGAAGAGTGTGGTCATGAGTCAAGTCCTTGTTTTGGCCAAGTCTTCACCTCTCTATTCCTCAAATACAAAGACAAGTGACTTCTTTAAGGGTTTAATCTTATTTATAGAAGTTACAAGTCATGTAAATGATATCATAAACCAATTAAATAGATCTAAGCTGTCTATTGACGTGACTTGGCGTATACGTCCGTACTCGAGGATTCGAGGACTAGGCGTCGATGATTCTATCGTCTATGAGTATGTCCAAATGACTGTACCATGAAAGATGAGAACGGACAAATACTATACGTAAAAAGATGCGTATTCTGAAAAAAACTCGCATATTGACTTCTACTCATCTCCTCCACTGTCTTCAAAGAAAATATTCCCTCCTCTAGCTAAATACCACTCCGTTTCTTCTCTTCCTTCCCCTTTTGACTTGTACCACTATTCACTGGGTCACTTTGACCCGGTGATTTGGATAGCAAAACGAAGTAATTTTTTGACAATTCTTTCATGGTGTTGTAGAATAAGTGTTACTCTACAATGCCATAGAAAATTTATCAAAAAATTATATCATTTTTCCATCCAAATTGCCGGGTCAAAGTGACCCAACTACGAGTGAAAAAGTCAAATGGGGAAGGAAGAGAAGAAACGGAGTGGTAGTAACCTCATACGTTAGAAAACGTGTCGGAAGACTTGAAATACAGTGACCTTTTAAAAATTTGCAGATAAGAGTCCTGCTCATCTCCTACCCTGTAATAATTTTGATTCATATGCATTACTCCCTATATATTTTTGTTTGTCTAACTATTTTACCAAACATTTGGAGAAGGTGATTTAACACACGGAACGACAGCAATCCCATCAATTTCTTTGTGAAGTCGTAGAGTCATTGTTGCTCTCGGGGACGAAAAAGCATGACAAACAATTACAGACAGATAATTTTCCACTAAAATCCTGGGAAAAAGTAACTTAATTGTAAAAGTGTTCTAGATATGTAACCAAGTATGCGCAAGGTACAAAAAACCTCAAGAGGTTCAAATTACTCACTTCATAATAAAGTTCACTGCAAAGCTCTTCAATAACGAAAACATCTAACCTGAACTTAGGCATTACATAATCTGCATCTGGAGAAGGCTGTACCAAAAGGCACAAAATGGATACAAGTAACTAAATCAAACCCCATACCGCGAGGAAAGGAAAAAGGATCACATACTACCTAGTACCTACAGGAGGCTGTCGCCTGAGGAGTACAATGATGTCTCACGGCCTCACTGGTAAGCTTTTTGCTACTTCTCAGGGAACGGAAAATGAACAGATAGCATATCCTAGCAAAGCTTGGAACCAGAGCATGACTTCAACTCTTATGGGACATTCATAACTTGAATGGATTGCAGCATATCAGAGACAGCAATGACCAGGGCACCTGGTTTGATCATTCCTCTAGCCTTCAGCAAGGCGAAAGTTTTGTTGAGGTTGCTTTCCATGTCGTCGGAGAAGTTGAGACGGAAAGGGATAAGACCCCACTGCAGGTTCAGGCGTCTCCGGACGGATGTTGTGGTCGTGAATGCGAAGATTGGACAGTCCGGTCGGCAACGCGAGAGGAGAGATGCCATGTGTCCAGTCTTTGTGTAGACGAATATCGCATCCACTTCTAAATTATTTGCTGAAACCCAAACAGAGCTTAGAGTCTACTATTCTGAACAGAAAGAATGAACGAATAAAAGAAGGGTATAAATGACACTTTCACCCCCTTCAGTGTGTCGAACTTCAAGAAACTTACACCCCCTGATTCTGGCGCAGTTACACTGGGGCGTGGTCCATCACTGAAAATAGTTTTGAGACAAATTTGCCCCCCATATCATGCAAAAGGTCTATTACTCCCTTGGGTAACTCCCATATTTTTTTGCATAATATAAGGTCCAATTTGTCCTAGAAATTATTATTAGGGACAGACTCCAACTCCAGACTAACAGCGTCACAAAAGGGGGTGTACGTTTCCTGAGTTTTGGGACACTGAAGGGGAGAAAGTGCCCTCCAGTCAAATTAGAGGGGGTGAAAGTGTCTTTAAACTATAAAAGAATCCTAGAGAAAAGTGCAGCTAACAAAGTCGGAATACTTGAACTAAAAAATAACGAATTTTAGCACAGATTCATTTCATCTTTAGAGAAGGCAATTCATATAACTGAGACATCCCGAATTATTAATTCCTTTTTGCTTCATAAAACATTGGTTTAAAGGGTTATCACGCGCGAAGATACAAGCCGACATGAAATGGTATTATGGTACTATCTACTGACATCAAACAAAATAATTTTTGCAGTGGCATCAAAACCAGGAGGTACAATTATAAGAAATAACCTGAACTGGACCCCTCTCCCTGGAGGAATCCAAAGTTCCTTGAAACATGAGTAACACCAAGCTAAAAAAATGTGACCAATACTGTTGCCATACATGTTTCTGGACTCTAGAACAACTTGGAGGGGAACAGTCTGAACATCAAGTAAATATGGCATTGGTTTAAACTTGCATGCAAGAGAACCACATAGTAGAAAACCCAGAAACATTCATCCCGAACAGAGGTGAAACCTATTTAGACTTACCATACAAGCAGAAAAGATTATAGAGAGTGATTATGGAACAAATAAAGTTAGATGGGGCATTGTGAAAGGCTGACAGCAAAATTCTGGCTAATTGTGTTACCAAGTAAAATATTTTCCATGTCAATATATGGTGCAGAAAGTTTTATCTGCCATTATTTTCTAGTTTTTGTTCTGAGTTTAGAAAACATTATGCCTAAGTATTAGATAAATATTTAGGCTTATATCATTAGGCAACATTGGGATTGGTTCAACGGTTAGGGTTCGGGTCTCCAATTTAGAACGTTTTCAATAAAATTAAAGGTGGAGCTGGTGGCAGCAGCAGTGGGTAGCTGAGATGGCAGCTGTATGGTAGAGGCAGTAGCAGTGGTGATGGATGATGACGACAACAGCAGTGGTGTCGGAAGTGGCGGGTAGCGGTGGCAATGACGGTGGTTGTGGCAGTGTTGGTGATGGGTGGTGGAGGGCAGAGGTGGGTATTGGGTGATTGTCACGGACATCATAAGGACGAAAATTACAGAAAAACATTTTACTTGGTAAACCATTCTACAGAATTCTTTACCAAAAAACAAGTAGAATTGAGAAAATGTTTTACACGAAAATGTGAACTTCCAAACAAACAAAGCCTTAAACGAAAAATACTTTGAAATAATGTCCACCTAGGTAGTAGGTGCATATTAATAAGTGCAAGCTAAATGAGAAACCTAAATGAGTCTACTAACCAGAAACCATAGAGCATCGTTTGAGGTGGTTAGTGATGTAAATATATACTAGTGCCCTTGATCACATGACGTGCTTAACCAAAGAGCAACTTCATCTGGCTTGCGGATGGTGAAAAATAAATTACTTGGTGAAAATTGTTCAAGATTTTACGTTGAACAAATGAGTGGCTGATTCGTACATTACAGAAAACTTTATTTCAAAAATATTGCTTGGGCTAGCTATGTGGGCTGATTTAGAGTTTTCCTCAGATTTACCAATCTAGGCAGTAGCGTCCCCAATTTAGTGGAAAATGGCTTATTTTATCTTATTTCAAATATAGATAAATCTCGCTTCATATCGAGTAGGAAGGAAAGGAACATACCCAGCTGGGCAGCAGAATTGCAAATCTCCTCTGAGATGCTGTCTGCAAAAGAAGATGATATATCTTCTAGTTCCGTCGCTTCATGGTGCTTCTCATCCCTCCACCATTTCTCAATTCTCAAACTAACACTTCTCAAAACTGTCAGCGCCTTGTCAGGAAACTGGCCCATAGCAGATTCACCAGATAGCATTAAAGCGTCTGCTCGTTGCTTGACTGCTTCTGAAACATCAGCCACTTCCGCCCTGGTGGGAGTTGGGTACTCAATCATAGACTCAAGAAGTTGAGAGGCAACAATAACAGGCTTGTTTAACTGTCTGCAAAGCTGGACAATTCTTTGCTGGGCTGAAGGGACCTGTTCTAAGGGAATCTGAGCTCCCAAATCTCCTCTTGCTACCATAATGCCATCTGATGCTTGAATGATCTCCTCCAAGTTCTTTAATGAATCAATGCTCTCTATTTTTGCAACAACAGCGATATCACTGAACCAGCATGGCAACATTTCAGTAAGTTGTGAAGTAGTGCAACTGGCAAGTTGTATACACGCTTAGCTAATCAAAGAGTAGAAATCTTACCCATCACGTGACCGTGCCTGAATATAGCTTTTGAGATGGTTAATCACTTCAGCTGACTTGACAAATGATATTGCAATAAAGTCCACACCCTCTGCCACACCGAAATCAATGTCTAACCAATCCTGGAGAGTGAAGATGAAAAACCTCAGCGACCAAGGGCAAGACACATATTTGAGGAACTTGCAACAAAGAATATAAACATACAAGCAACCACCCATGCACACTGATACAGGTAAGCATAAACTCTCGATTCTCTGTTTTCAAACATAAGTTTTATCAGCTTCAGGTCAGTTCGCAGTTAGATGTTCATTTATGGTTTTAGTTTTATTTTTACAATGACCACGGGTGTTTTGGGCCTTTTGGGCATCTTGTGATAACCTATACTAATGCAATGTGATCCTGAAGTTGACAGCCAGGTAATTTTCCCACAGTCCAAATATTACTATAAGGCCTTATTGGACTTCTACCTTCGACAGTTGGATCTTACAGGAAGCACGCCCCTATGACGATTGAGATAGCCACTAGGCCAACCTGGAGGCAAATAATTACGATATTTCAAGTTTGTCTTTCAATAAGGTTCTGATCACAATCTATGGAGAAAACAAGATGTTTCCCTAGCAGAAAACAACTTGCAGCTCGAAGTACTGTAATCACATACAGAGTTCCGACTGGGTCGAGAATGACGAATACCATCCTCACAAAGTTAGTTTACCAGATTTGGTGGCACATAATTGTATTTGACAGGCAGCAAATCAAGTTTTGTTGTTTACTACATTGCACCAGCGGAATAAGTAGAAGCAAGTTTAACAGGTTTGTGACTCTGAACCCCTAATTGCTTCTGGAATAGTATTAACTAAAATGACTTGCTACATTCCCGATTTCAGACATGTCAATTGTCTAGCACAAGGGTGAAGAGTGCATGCAATTGAAGCAAAAGCAAACTTCAGCAGATAATGAAAAATACATCAATCTACTATATCCCATACTGCTACAAGTTTCCTGTCATCCCCACCCCATCACTCCACAAACTCTAAATACAATTTCTGCCCAAAATATTCAGATGACAGAAAATCTTCCTTCCAACTTCATGAGGAAATCTATATCCTCAGTCGAATTTGGTGGGACCTGAATAATGATGGAAAATGAGTGGCACCAATGACTTGTGGGGCACTTGTAGGTGAGCAAACTTCCTTTCTCCCGTAATGGAAGATACCGCAAAGATGTGATGGAGCATGAGGTAGAAAGAAATCCTGCCAAACTTGAGGGGGTTTTCAGCTTTTAAGTTTTTTAATATGTCAACCTGTAATTTGGTGTTTAACAAGCAGCAGTTGCATGATGGATGTAGGTTGATTCTAATAAAGAAGTGGAGAATATAATAAATGTGACAAAGCATTCACAAAGCCACCCCTTAGTGGGTCAGAGCTAATAACTTCCCGGTTCAGTTTCATCATGCTAACAAAGTAAGGTCTTAAGGTATTTGTCTACCACTCTACCAAGGAGCTCTCTTTCATGAAACGACATGTGTATCTTTTACTAGGATCTGTTTTGAGTTGGAAGCAAAGCAAGTGTCTCCTCTCGAACTTGTTATCTTGTGCAACAAAGACAATTCTCCATTGACACTCCCCCTTTCCTTCTATTGTAGAATATGAACAGCTTTCTTACATCTAAATTTAGTCTTCCTGATATAACAACATGCACATCCACTAAATCAACAACTTTTTGAAAATAAAAGGGCACCAACCTTTGATGAAATAGTAGGGAGCATAGAGTTACGTTCTCGCACCAAACTTCCATCCCGCCAAAAGGTTAGATTAGCTCGAGGAAGCAAAAGCCCGGGATCAGTACATTTGCAGTTGACATCGGGACCGATCTTTTCAATCACCTCGAACCTAACCATGCCACCATCAACAAGAAGTTCATCCCCTACTTTAACATCTGCCTCGTTGAAGTTGAGTCCCAAGTTAGATAAACTATACTTAACAGATATCTTACGAGAAAAATAAATGTGAGAGTGAAAATAAACAGTGTCGTATAAGATATATTTGTTTACCTTCAGCAAAGCCTTCATAGTTCACATTGATAGTGCGCTTTGGAAGAGGAGAGTCTAGAGCACGGACAGTAAAAGTCCATATCTCACCATCCTGCATAAAGAGAGTAGAGTATTGAATAAACACCATGCCCGTGAAGGAATTGTCATTCAAACATCTAAGCGTGTGCTCAATGTAAAACCATTTCATGCCTATTGGATTTTCATTTCCAGTTCTGCAAGCACGGGATTTGGTCACTGGTGTTTGTGTCAGATAAAGTATTGAACTAAAAGAAAGGCTAGAAACTGAAGTACAAGGGTTAACTTCAATATACCCTTATCTTCTTCAAGTCAATGTCAAATGGTAAAACAGCATTTGTCAACATTACTTTGTGTGCTATTGAGAACTCTCTCAATGAAGTGTCACAGAGATAATGAAAAAGAATGATATCCAGTATACCTCTTTCATCGTTTAAGAGTTGAAGGCATGAGGCAAGAGTTTTCCATGGAAGAAAATGTTCTTAATATAAAGTGATATCTTGCTCTGTTAATCATTTTATCTGTGGAGAAAGAATGGAAAGGGAGTGTAACAACAAATTACAGGATCCATGAACATTTCAAAGTGCTATGGAAGTGATATTTCCGAATATGCTAACACCTTGAGAATAGAAACCACGGTAAATACTTATGTTCAGCTGGTGGTTAGAAAGAGTTCACACTGGATAACTGGTCAAATTCAATATGATTTAGTTCATAACACCTAGAAGCCTAGAAAGTGAAGGCACCTCTGAAGGTGCCATAAGACTTGCAATTTTGTCAGGCCGATTATAGTTGTTAATCTCGTTTCATACATGCTGAATATTTGGTTTCTGCTAAAAAAAAAGGACCATAGGAACCTACTTTGTACAGGGATAAAATTTACACTGGTCACTGGTTATAGGTCCAGTCCTGACATTTAGGCTAATTATGGATGAAAGGCAATTTAGTAAGTCAGAAATTTACACTACTTTGTAGTTGAGGAAGCCGTATGAAGCTTCCATACTCCATAGTAGAGGAAATCACCGACATGTATAGGATCAGCTCATTTGTGAAGATGGAATGAAAAGGGAGAAACTATTTATAGTATCCATGGATATTTCAAACTGATATAGAAGCCCAATTTTCATACAGGTTGAGTATGACAACATGCACTTACTGAGGTACTGAGGTCCTCTTTCAACCCTATAAGAATAGGCTTTACACTTACATCTCTCCAACACCCCTTATCGAGTGAATAAACGTAGAGTCCGATAGTGCTCATTATTGCATGCCATGTGACATTTTTGCGTTATTATCCTAACAATCTTGTAAACGTCAGCCAAATCTAACCCAAACCCAATAGAATATAGGACAGCATATTAAGGTTTGAAACACTTAACGCATTGCTAATAACCAGGTTCTGTAACAAGATCATGCTTTTGTAAGCCTAATGAGGCTGAGATATATCCCACTGATCAATAGAAAAACATTCGGCCATTACATATTCCGATTCCCAAATGAATTGGCTGCAGGGGACAAGGAACTTTGAACTCTTTCTGCTCATGAAATGTGTTGTTATCAATACGAAGAGAGTAGTGATCTGTAGTGGCGTTTTTAGTTTGATCATAGATGGCTGAAAAGATGGTAGTTGCAGTCTCTATCCTCCAGAGATCGTTTCAGGTCCTCACAGATGAAGTTAGGGATTCTGATGAGATTGAACCATTTCTTGCCGACGCGGTGCATTGCACCATATTCTCCACCGTGACTCTCACTAGAATTTCCGACGACGTCTCTCCAGGAATATAGTCCGACATTGCTCAGGTGGCTGTTAGAGGCAAATAAATCTGGTAAACCCTGTATTTTTTTTGAAACTCATGCTGTTTGGTATGAGCTCCAAAAATTATTACCCCGTAGTTGGTATCGTTGTCTCGATTGGGGCGCTATTTCTGCGGGCTTGATGAGATGGCATCAATCCCCAGCTAAGTTAATTACAGTTTGCCCAAGTCTGCCTAACCCGCATCAGGAGCATGTTTAGTCCATTTGTACTTGAACCCTCATTGCACAATTGGTATTCGAGTTCAGGCTGGTTTGTTTAACAATCTCAAATGTAGCCAATTTTATATTGGTTTAAGATGAATAAGAGAACAAAGTTCAGGTGTTGAGTTGAGGGATAAATTATGTGTACCGCGGAATTGTTTCACCGTTTTATGCCGTCACTTATATGGATACTCCAATTGTTGGGTAGATCATTAAAGAAAATATAATAAGATAATTACAATGAGTAGAACTGTTAGACCTAGGCCCCGGACCTTTTCTTGGACAAGTAAGCGGTGAACTGAAACGGTGAAAATAAACGGTAATATAAAGCATCGCTCCGAAGAAAAGAGTTGGGGTTTTACATTTCCTCTGACTATTATGCGAAAGGTACTGTTGGAAATTCTAGAGAAAGTCACGTCGGAGGATCTGGTGCGATGCACTGCCGTCTGCAAGAGATTGTTCAACCTCGCCAGAAGCCATAGTTTCATCTCTGAGCACCTGCAGCGATCTGTGGAGTGTTGAGGAGTCCCGCATCAGGAATTCAAGAGGAAAACAAAGAATTAATAAGTCTCCTGGGCTACTCCCCTCATTGCCAATTGGTTTTGAGGTGGAACCCCATGGATTCTAACATGGAGGACGACTGCAGTTACCTTCTTTTCAGGTATCAAAATAAAACCCCCAGTACAAATAACTACTCTCTTTGTATCTACAACAACACAACTCATGAGCACAAAAAGTTTACCATTCCTTACCCCCTACAGCCAATTCACTTGGGAATTGTTCGAATATGTAATGGCTTAATATGTTTCCCATTGATCAGGGGGAAGAGTGGGCTTACAATAGCATGATTCTTGTTATGGAACCCAGCGATCAGGAAGGCCATAAGTGTTTCAAGCCCTCGTGTGCCCGAGTGTATTCTGTTAGGTTTGAGTTTGATTAGGGTGCTGATGATTACAAAATTGTTAGGATAGAATACACGGAAACGATGTGGGGCATGCAAGAAAACACACGACTGACGTCCACGTTTATTCACCCAGTACGTGGTGTTCGAGGGATGCAAGTGATAAAGCCACTTCTTATAAGCTTGAAACGGAACCTCAGCAAGGGTATAAATGTTATAGGAACCATGAACACTTCAAAATTTGTCAGATTGATTATATTTATTGATGCCATTTCATACATGCTAAATATTGGGTTTGCGCAAAAATGGGTCCATGAGGAAACTTCTTCATACAGGGACAAAGACCAGAATGGCCACGGGTGATAGGGCTGCTACTGGCATTTAGGATCACTATGGAAGAAGTATGATCAATTTGGGCAATTTAGTAAGTCGTAAATTTATGCCAATTTGTAGCATAAGCCGACTCTAAAGCTGCCACTGAAGATGTAGATACTGGATCTAGATGCGCCACTTCAGGCTTGGCACCACCAATAGCATTTTGCACGGAGCGAACTCCACGTCCAGTCCAGACCATGAGAGAGTGTCCGGGGCGAACCAAATGGTTGTGGTGCGAGCCACTGCAACACTGCACACACACCGGGACTATGGAAGTCTAGTGTAGTGGAGGCTTAAAGTAAGGTCTTTCGAGACAGCCACGAGGGGTCTCTCTCTCTCTCTCTCTCTCTCTCTCTCTCTCTCTCTCTCTCTCTCTCTCTCTCTCTCTCTCTCTCTCTCTCCCTCATAGCAATTAAATTGCTATCATCACCTATCTCCTCTGTACTTTTTTCATTCGTCTATCCAAGTTTTACTTTGCCCCCAAACACCCGTTCACAGAACCACCCTTCACACAAAATACCAACATTTATAATATTCCAACCTATAAATTGGAAAATAAGTCGCCATACTTTCTATATACAATTATGATTAGTTGGATATAGGTGGAACATGCTTTTTCTTCTCCTTCTCCTGTCATGACGTAAAGTGTAAATGGCCTGCTCATCAATCAAATGAGAAACCCCACAATTCAATTTGATGGCATTATTGAAGCATGAGAGATATTCTTCATACGTAAACAGAACCATCCATGAGAAACCCCCACAAAAAATAAAGCTTGAACCTTCAGCACATACATGCACGTAATTTTTTTTTTTTTTTTTAATCTAGTCTCAATCATTCTTTTTCTCCCATCAACGATATAAATGTTTCTCTTCCCACATGCAAATCAAGGAGTAGAAGTTTACCTCAGCTCTAATTGGTGTTTATGATCCTTCACATGACAAAATAATTCATGATACGTGTAAAATTCAACCCCTTAAGCATGCCCACACATACCATGAATTTTACAACTCCTCAAGTATATTCTCTCCAAAAGTTGCAGCAAGTAAACTAATAGGCCAAGTTTGATGCAGGGACGCCTACATATTACAGGGCGTATTGATATAAGGGAGTATGAATTATATAGGTAGGATTATTTAACCAGTGTTTGTTTACACCATTACGAAAAAGAGTATTAAGACTTAGTATTCAATCCCGCCTACATGGTGGGATTACATTTTAGACATACAAGGGGTATAAACAATAACGGGGGGTTGAATCCCTCCTGAAATTATCCCTGCACCACGCTAATTATTACCCGCTGCTGGCATTATTATTACTAGCACATTTACCTGTGGCCCTGAATCCAAGGGTATATCAATTTGAAAGAGATAGTTGGTTTCATTCAATAAGAACCATTGATCATCATCAAATTTGAAGGTTGAAATTTTGCCACCATTCGATTTAGGAATAGTAAAACCAAAACCTCTATTAGTATATAGATTGTACCACTTCTTTATCCCTGCATTAAACGTGCCCATAGTTTATAGACTTCCATTAAAGGTCTTGTTTCTCACTTGAGCATCTAAGTTTTCTCTAATCGAATAGCCTCTTCACCTACGGATCCAGATGTTGCATGGCATTTGCAAAAGAAGCCTAATTCTTTTGCATACTCTTCACAAATTACACCCACTATTGAAACATTGTCTTGTTGTTCAAAACACATACTACTTGCAAATGTGATTGAGCTAAAGGCTCCGTTTGGTTGGTGGTAAAACATCTTCCTTTAAAATGTTTTCCCTTGTTCTGGTGTTTTGGTGGTGTTTGGTTGGAAGTAAAATGTTTTCCTTTTTCCCTCAAATGGTGTAAAATGATTTACACATTTCAAATCCGTAAGACATTTTCCGTAGAGTGAATGAGTAAAACAACTCATACTAACACCTCAACCGCCACTACCACCCACCTTCACCGCCACCCATTACTGCTATTTGCGTCACCGCCCACGGTTTTGGCAAGAGTCAACCAAACACGAGAAAATAATTGCAGGGAAAGCTTTTTCACACAAAACATTTTACGCGAACCAAACAGAGCCTAAGTGAAGATTGTCACATTTTGGGATAGCTTATTCCCCATAGCATGTTACTATGTAGATTGTCTTGTTCATAACACATACTAGTACTTGCAATTGTGATTGACCTAACTGAAAATCAAAATGTATACCTCAGCTTTAGCTGATGAGGCACCACCAAGGTCACCCATATGAATCTCACTCCCTTCAGTGTCCATCATAATCGCCACAGCATACCCTTTCTCATCATTCAACCTCCTCACCTTCTCAATCACCTCCTTGTGCCACTCCCTCGTCCCATGACACATATTGATCCGAGCCACATTCATCCCTCCAACAGCCAACCCCTCCAACTGCTCGAACCCACAAGTCGCTGGCCCAATGGTGCAGACCAGCTTCGTGCGCCGCGTGCTCCGGAACCCATTCTCCTTCAGCTCCGCCTCCGTCACCGCATCGACCTCGATCGAGCTCGAATCAGATATTGAAGAAGAGGACCCATTGTAGTTGGCGGATTTGAGAGGCGAATCGTCGCTGTTGGAGACGATTAGGGAGGAACCCAGATCGGAGGATGAAGCTGTGAGGGTTCTGTGTGGGGGTTTTGTTGCAGGGAAGGGTGTGGTGAAGGAGGGCAAGTGGGTGTTGGGGAAATTGGTTTTTGCGAGGTGGGGGAGGTTGGGTGAGCGGGTCGGGGGAGTGAAGAAAGTGAGGGATTGCGACATTGGAGACAGTGAATTGGAGAGTGTGTGGAATTGAGATTGAATTGTGGAGGATTTGGGCACGAAGATGTTGGGAGATGAGAGAAATGTGTGTAGATATAGGAATCTACAGAGAGGGATAAAGCGGCGGAGTGTACGAAGTGAAGAGGAGAGGAAGAGCTTTGGAGATGTCGCCTGCTGGGAGGGACTGTATAGAAGGTGACAGTTGTTGTACTGCCAATCTAAAAATCTGCCCTAACACGTTAGACATTGGGTGGGTTTGGTGTGGACTTTTTCGTGGATTTTAATCTAAAATCAACTTTTCAGTTTTTTAGACTTTTTGTTAAGATTTGGGGTGGACTTTTTTGAGTGGATTTTGGATTTTCGAGTTGTAGTATAGAAAAGGTGAAAGCATTGTTTCTTTTGACCCTTTTTCATGGCGCGAAAAACCGTAATCACTATTACTATTCGAATTATGGACACGAGAATGTATTCATTCAGATGTGCTCCACTACCATTTAGGTTCATCTGACCTGATTCTCGACATGAGAATTGCTTTCATTCGGATACACGCTAGTACCATTTATGTTCACATGACCTGTAATTTAGGTGCACACTACGGCGTTCATGACATGAAAAAACGTAACTACGATAAATATTGTGGTTCTGGACATGATAATCGATTTCATTCGGATACACGCCACTACCATTTAGGTTCATGTGGCATGTGAATTCCATCAGCTACCATTTGGGTGCGCACTAGGTGCGCTCGACTCGAATGCAATAGTCTGTAAATCAAACTAGATAGGTAAATTAGTCTGAAAAAATCTGGACCGACATATTCCCAATAGATGATGCTAGTAGAGAGGATTTAGATTGCCACAAGCTATGACCCGAAGACCTATAGACGTACATTTAAAGATCTTAAGAATGAAAACTCAATCAATTCAACTACATCTGAAAGGGTAAGAGGCGGAGATTTTAGAGCTTGTCAAGAGGGATTTGGTGCAGTAACAAAGGGTATAAGACACTTTCACCTCATCAGGCTTGACACAAAGACGCTTCCACCCCTTCTAATTGGAGAAAGTACACTTCCATCCCTTTTGTGTGTCAAACTTAATCACACTTACAACCATAGTTGTATCATTTCATGCTCCAAGACGGTAAAATTGTCAATAAAACTACTATCCGTGACGTATCTCCACCCCATAGTAACAACGTCATAGTTAGAGAGTGTACAATCAGAGAGTGTAAGTGTCCTGAAATTTAGCATACTGAAAGGTCAGAGTATCATTTTCTTAAACAAGAAGGGGTGAAAGTGTCTTCGTATCAAACTTGAGGGGTGAAAGTGTCTTTCACCCTTTTTACTACGCTAAACGATACTTATACCTTCTCAGGTTTGACACCTTTCCTCCCTCCCTCGATATTTCTAGTTTCAACCCTTCAGTGCAACAATTTTAAAAATGCATCGAATATGAATCATGAAAGCAAGCTCCGAAAGGATATGGATCCACATATGAATCATAGTACAGATTCGTTGGATACTGATCTGATATGAGCCCAATACCTGCAATTTTACGAAAATGCTCCAAAACATTATATTTAATAATGAATAGTGTATAAAATTATATACTCAATTTAATCCGTAGTGCTACTAATTTTAGTTTCATAGAAGTTACTCACCTTATCAGCACTGGACAATGAGCTATGGGCATTTTTTTACACGTCTGGTTGAAGTTGTAGATGGAGTGTTATAGTAAAGTTTTACGCGAGTTTGCCTTTTCTATTTTGTGGATTAGAAGTTGTGAATGTCTCGTTGATATTCATCTATATGGATCTAACTCATATTTTGAAGTTATCATACTTTTACAGGTTTTATTTTTTTTAAGGATTTTTTACCGTAAATTGTATGCACTTGACAACTTTTGACCAAAAACCCACATCCGTGTCAATTTCATGAATCAACCTAATCGCAGTTTGCTTTTTTGACCAATAGTCACAATCTTGCAACGTCGTTTGAAATAAATTACGGGGTTCTGGTTTCCACACTTAAATGAAGAGTATTAAGCCACAATATTATACAGGCCAGGTCACCCAAGGAACCAAGCCCAACATGGAGCCCAAATGAAGTTGATGAAGCCTTTGAAGTTTGAAGCCCATTGTCTCATGATTCAAGCCCAGTCTGTCTTAGTGTTTTCTTTGGTTATTATATATGATTGTAAGGGGTAAATATGTCTTTTCTCTTGTACTGTAAAACCCTAATCGATTCCTACAATTAGATCTAGGTCGTACGGATCCTACCGTTGGATCTCCCCTATATAAGCTTCCTTATTGTAACCGTTCATTAATCAATCTAGAGAATCCTCTCATCTCTCTCGCTGTTTTCTCTATGGTGTTACTATGAAACCCTAACAGCTCTTTCAAAAGGTAGCTTCGTCATTTTAACACCTCGTTATTCCTCGGCCTTTATCACCTTCTCGTCTCTCCATTTATTTGCCCGCCGTCGTCGTCGGCCACCAGAATCTCTTCAATTCGACAATTTGCCAACATTCCTTGCCCGTGGAAGCACTCCTTTTATGAAGAGCTTCAACCATCTCAACCATTATTGATTCATAAACCGGACGATCTATCCAAATTCCTGTTCTATAAGTGACAATCTGTCCGATTTCAAAGGGCGTTATAAGATTGTAACTATTGGTCTTAAAAAGTAAACTGCAACTATGTCTATTCGTGAAAATGAAATTACTATGTGTGTTTTTGGTCACATGTGGTAAAGTGCATACACGTTTACGGTCACAATCTCTCTCTATCCTTTTTTTTTTTGAGTTCTTTTGGGGATTTGACCCGAATCGCATTTGATTTTTTGCTTGGCGGATATGTAGACCGGGTATAGATAATGCAGCTCAATCCGATTCGAATTCGACCCGAATTCAATAATGACCCGAATGAATCTGGATCGGATGTGAATTTCCCTTTCCTATTTGGATATGAATATTAGTGACTTCGATCTAAATACGATCCGAGTTAAATTTTATTTAGTATTTCCGCCAGAGCTCTTTTCCCGTAACACGTCCTCCACTGCATCAGATTCAGTAGTCTTCACAAATCGTCCATCTTCAGATTCTCTCTACGTCTTCAAGGTTGGTGTTCTTCTTCCATCTTCTTCTCATAAAATTTTCATCTTCCATACTATCCATCGATCCAATCCATGATTTGAAAAGCTCAATCGCTCTCCGATCCATTGTTTTCCAACACTGTATTTGATCCAATTCAATTCGATTCTGAAAAGCAATTCACACTCGTTTCTCTAATCCCTAACCCTCAGGTAAACAAATTCAACCACCGAATCGGACCTTTGACACATCACAATCCTCGATCTCGCCCTCACACATCCAATCCAAGGTTCGATTCTTCTGAATCATTACCGATTTTGCTAATCTGAAATTGAGTTCTAGGGTTAGGGTTTGCCTGTGATCATGTTGTATATTAATTGTGCATTAATGGGTTTTTAACAGTGGGCTTGATGATGATGATCTGATTAGTTTAGTTGTGGTGTTGATTTCAGCTAAAATATGGGGGGATTCATATCAAAGTTCTGGTTCATGATGTTCCCTGCAAAGGAGTACAAAATCGTTGTCGTTGGACTTGATAATGCCGGTAAGACGACAACGCTATACAAATTGCACTTGGGGGAAGTCGTTACTACGCATCCGACAGTTGGTAGCAATGTCGAAGAGCTTGTTTACAAGAACATACGATTCGAGGTATCAACTAACTCTATTTTCATTATCCATGATTTTTGAATAAAGATATAGCTGGAGTAAGCTTCTACGTTTTGTTCCACCGGCACTTGTCAATGTGTCATCTATTATACTGGTAATTATGTATCTTGGCTCGCTGGTACTTGGTTCAAGCCACATAATAGGTTTACTATTGCCAGTGGGTCCCGAAAACGGACTTCCGAGTTAGGACTTTCTATATCCTACAGGCACATAATGGGTCTTGCATGAACTTTACTGAATTGTATTCCAGTATTTTATTCTATTGCTTGTGTTGGTATTTTGGACGTTCTTGGAGTTTAGTTATAGGGTCCTTGCAGCATCCCCTGTGTTCATGTAAATGTTGGTGAGGTCAACTGGGTGATCTGTTTGGCACACGGCTTTCTCAGTGCTTATGTTGGCTAGTTTAAATGGGACAATAATTGGGTTTCTTTGTAGGGAAGATGACTGAATAGCATGCATATTACTCAGCTTTCAAAGCTGGGATGTTGCTTTAGCTGTAGCAGTTGGTGGATTCATTAGACTCCTTGTACTGTCTGATATGTGGATTCTAGATGCCTTAGGCTCTTTAGTTTCACCCGAAAAGAAGGAAAAGAGGTTAGTCAAGAGATACTACGAGAGGAATGCATTGGACAATTTTGATACATCACTAGTGTTTATATATGATTAATAGCAGAAGAAACTAGGTTTGTGATAGGTTCTGGTCAAATTTATTATTGAAAAGTATTAGTAGAAGTTGATTTTTTGTATTTTAGCTGAAGAGAAATTCTCTAAATTCAATTATACCTCTATGAAGAAAGGACGTTTTCTTACCCCTATATACCTCTTCTGTGTGCTGGACCAAGGGACCAGTTCATAGTTCTGCTGCTTATGCTGTGGCTCTCAGAATTAGGGTTTTCCAAATGCAGTATTTAGAAGGATGCATCACACATATTAAGTGTTGTACTTGTTGATGGGCGAAGTCAAGTTAGTGGGAACCTGGTGCATAGATAAGGCTCGATGGTTATATGCTAATTAGCCTCGTCATGTTGTCAATTCCCATCAAATCCTCGATGGGTTTGACTCTCATTAGGAGTGCAAGATCGTTAGCCAACACCTACAAGTTCTATTGTCATGACTCCTTCACCTAATTTATCCCAGCAGTTCTCTGTAGGTACACTTCCAACAGGTGATTATCCTCCTGCCTTCATGGTCATTGATCTAAGTGGCTGTCTAATCTGTCAGTCTCTCGCGCACACATGTGTGTATGAGTGTTACCTTTTCTAGTTTAACGTTGACATTATCTATCAAAATGATACCAGGTCTTTAGACTCACAACGCCATCACTTACTTGAGATGAGAAGTTTGTTGGTTTGACGAAACCAAAATAACAACTTGAATATCTGGCGCCAATTTATTTAATTATTTCATTTCCTACAAGATATGCAAGAATCTATCCTGACTAATGAAAGGAAATTCAATCCGTCTAAGTGGGAATGTGGAGAGTTGAATCCAAGATGTTACTCATTCAGAGGGTTTTGGGCCACAAGCTGCTATTTCTCGCCTACAATGCCATTGGTATTTGGTAGTTGGTACCCAATCTTGCAACAGGAAACTTGTATATTCTGGTGGCTAGTGAAAGTACTTCATTTTTGTTATCAGAATCTTAATATTTACTGGTATGGAAATGCTAGTTTAGGAAATTGTACATTTGGAGGAGAGAGATAGAGAGACCCATGCTGTTAAGAAGGGGAGAAAGGTGGTTTTTTTTCTCATGCTTTCTAGAGAATAAGTATTATGGTAACATATCCTATAATATTCTCATTTCCCCAACCTCAACTGTTCTTGTCTAGATTTCTCTTCTAGTTTCTAGTGAACTTGTTTCTTCTGGCCAGGTTTGTAGAGAACTCAAACGTTCCATTAGCGAACTCCACGTTTTCTCTGGCCGGGTGTTGCCATGTTTGGTATTATAGTCTCTAACACTGGTTATGAAGTCTTACAAATTTGAAAACCTGGAATGGATTTCATTGATGCCTTTGCTTTATACTGCTATATTCAGCATGACTATGGTGAAGATGACAAATAAAAAGCAAAAAGAACTGAAAAAAAGCCAAGAACCAAATAAAATTGTGAAGCTGAAGAAAAATGTAGATATTGGGTGTTAAGATTTTGATGTATGCTTATTTCTGTAGATATTTGAGATGTAGTATGTGACTAGTTTTCATTTTGTAATACTGTAACATTGTAAGGTTGTTGAGATGTATTATGTGGAGAACGCGTCAATTGGGACGTTGGGGATTTGATGATGGCGAGAAATAACCGCTTATATTATTTTAATAAAAGGGTATAATTGTCATACTAATTACTAATTTATAGACTATTGCCTTGTTAGTTAATAGTTTGCTGAAAGTTCTTGCTTTGATAATTATTTTTCCTTTCTTGCCTTAGTAGTAAATAGTTTTCAATTTTATGCCTTTTTAATAATAAATCTGATGTTGCTTAATTATGAATTGGTCTAATTTCTGATGAGAATGGCATTTCCATTGAAGAAACACAATCTTTATAAGCGTGATGAGTAATGGCATCAATGGTCCGTCATTAGTATGTCCTGTCCACTGGACAAGCTATTAAGGAGTAGTTCATTTGTAGCCGTGTGAGACTCTTTCATGATGTGTGATAGTATTTGTATGCTGGATGGTTAAATATAGAATGTATAGGCTGAAATGATAATGTTTTATAGATAAGTGGCTTAACTATTGTTGGTACAAGGCATTAATTTAAATAAGCAGCAATAGATCTACCCTAAAGTAGTTTATTTTCTCCTTTCCACCTTTGCTGTATTTTTGCAATCTGGGCTTGGTAAGGGGAATCTCAAGCTTGAAGATGGCACCCATCCATATCAATACATGCATGTTTAGATTCATAATCCAGGTATGAATCTAAACATGTACCTTTCCCAAATGCTGTCCTGGCTACAGATGGAGTATATGTCTAAATGATGATATAACATATAGTCTGAAGGTGAATGAAGTCTATCACTACCATGAATTGGGAAAGCAACGCTTCACCACACTGACAAACCATCTCATACCTAATACTAAGGTGATTAAGTCATTTAGATTCTAAAACCTGCTGATGCTCAAGTCCTTACTCGGGAATCATAATAGATAATTCGAGGACTTGTGCAATGCAGGGTAAGTTAGAGGATCATTACTTTTCAGGGTCTCCGCCGATCAGTCTTCTGTTTGTGGAGCCCTAATAACTTTAAAGTTAGGAGAATGTCGCTATTTTTGATAGCCACGTGCTAGTACAATGTTCATAAATGACTAATGGCGGAGTTTGGATCCAAAAAAGTCTGCATTACGAGCTTCATTGTAATGCTGAGCAAGGCATTCAGCTTGCTCTAGGCTAGGATTCAACCCTGCGGACGCTTAGTGAGGTTGGACAACCTTGAACGTTGCTCATAGTAAACACATGTCATTGTTTACTTGCTCCTTATCCATCTCTGGCATAGTTGGAATAACTCCTTGGCGTGTGCATACACCTGGAGATATGGGTGAATAGACACATCACCTGTTAGAAGATAAATAGCACGGAATCTATTTGTTGCAGCTCTTTCATGTATATTATGCCCCTATGCACGTGTCTAGAAATGAATTGATTGCCTCTGAAGCCAGTTGAGTTTCTCAGAGGAGACTGAGAAGAACCTGGATGGAGGGCTTAAAGGCTCCAGAAAACATAGTTGTCAAAATCTTACAAGTCTCGATTCGTATCCTACGATTCGACTCGATTCACCAATGAAACGATGCGAATCCCTTAGTGAATCTTTAATGGACAAAATTATTTGAATCCTGATTCAAGAGTCCAAATATTACGATTCAGTTGCTATTCAGACCGATTCTACGATTCACCTTCGATTCATCTGAATGTCTAATTGAGTTGCAGCGTCAGTCTAAGAAATAATACTTCCTACATTACTTCATACATTTATGTCTGTTTTGCAACATGCATTTGTTTATAATTATTAGTGCATTCTTCTCAAGTCCAATGCCAATAGTTTTCTATTATTTTCTATCTCCTTGCCCTTGGCATCTTGTAGTTGCTTGCTCCACATGGCTATCTATATCTAGATTATTCTCTGTCTTTTAGATGTGTGAAACTCCTAATCACTAGTTTTAGATGTGTGAAACTCCTAATCACTAGTTATGGATGCGAGTTTCCAATAATTTGAGCTTTCTTTTTGTAAAGATATAAATAATCTTTTTCGATAGTGTTGTAGCTTTATGAAATATTTTATTATAAAAATATTGCAAGTTGCAGCTTTTACGATTCACGACTCGATTCGATTTACGATTCAGTGAAGGTGAATTTCGATTCACTGTCAGAATCTCGATTTGACATCTTTGCCAGAAAACGACTTAATTATTGAATCCGTAGAAACAATCCAAATAAATTGGTCCATGCTCTGTGTCTGCTTAAAGCTATTGGGGGAAATTGAGCTGAGTCGGAGGTGGTTGATGCCATAAAGATTTACCTATTTTCTAGGTTCTGGAGTATGTAGCCAAGGAAACGGTGAACCATCATGCTAGTTTCATTCTCTTTGGTCTAGTTAGTGTTTCTTCATTTTATTTAGTAGCTGGTTATTCCCCCCCTTAGTTCACAAAATACAACATCAATTATGCGCAACTAGCTGCCAAGGATGCTGTTTTTCTTTTCGTTGCTTCTCGTAACATCTGTACTCTTTTCTGTGCTTTTTCTTGCTTTAGAAGAAGCTCAAATAGAAAAAGAATTTGGGTTAATCAAATTCGGAAACCTTGTTCTTTTCAGGTCTGGGATCTAGGTGGACAAGACAGACTTCGGACATCTTGGGCAACATATTATCGCGGTACACATGCAGTTATTGTCGTGATAGATAGCACGGATAGAGCGAGGATTGGCATTATGAAGGACGAACTATTCAGGCTTCTCTCGCACGATGATCTTCAAACCTCAGTCGTACTTGTATTTGCCAACAAACAAGACCTGAAGGATGCCATGGCACCTGCTGAGATTACTGATGCTCTATCTCTTCACAGCATCAAGAACCATGACTGGCACATTCAAGCTTGCTCAGCTCTTACTGGAGATGGTTTGTATGATGGTTTGGGGTGGATTGCTCAGCATGTCACTGGGAAAACCCCGAGCTAGGGATTGCTTAACCCGGAAGAGTGAAAAACCGTCTCATATGAATTGTTTTGTGGATTTGAAAATTGAGAGCCAGAGGTTTATCATGTTACTACTCATGTATTCTAATTTGGTTATGAAGGAAAAACGATGTTGTGTCAATACATTGTAACATTGATTAAACAGATTCTGAGTAAAAGAAAATTGAACTGAGAAATCTTCATGTCGTTCTCGGCTTTTCTCTGGACAGTTTTTACCGCTACCAGATTGTTATTCTTGTATAGTATATTGTTACATTTCGATTGTGACATTTCTGGGATTGTCTTTTCAAGTATCCCTTTTGTTTGATCTAGTTACTTACATGCAAGAAGCCGCAAGTTGACAAAAGTTTGTTCCGTTTAAGTGAAGGAGGATATGTAGAAATGGGTAATGATTCTTACAAAGCAAAATGTTATTCTTACAAAGTCACTAACTTCATTTGTATAGCTAATGACCTACGAAGTTGCACAAACAACATTAGTGACATTGTAAGAATAACTTCTTGCTTTGTAAGAATCACTACCCATAAGAAATTTCCATTACTTTCAGTTATTATAGGAAAATTGTGAGACCTGTTTTGATTATTTCTTTATAAGAAACTTTGATTCTTCAAGGATGTCATGTACGAAACCCGATTTTGCACTAAGGTATAATCAGGGTTCACTTTTCCGACATATTTTCTTATGAAATATGTACACGAAAATATTGAAGTCTATTAATTATTTCATTATGGTTTCTTTCCTCATGAGGAAACACTTTCACGTATCTCAAATAGATGAGAAAGATATTAGTAAAACAACTAAGCTGTGTGTCAACCATAATACAGATTCACAAATAGGTAATAATAATCCTACAAACCCTTTCGTACAGAAGTTTGAAACAAGTAAAAATGAAGTATAAAATTGCATATGAAAATCTACAAGTTTAACTTATCTGTCCCAAAACAAAATGAGAAACCTATTAACTCTATTATTTTCTTCTGCACAAAGAGCTACGACATCGACTGATATTTACCAAATAACCAAGTATCGCTCTAAATCTGTGAAGTTTGGCGAAGCCATTCAGTGTTTTCACGCACGCAAAAATTGTTAACGGAATATCTCGCTTGAGCAGCTTTCACCATATCCAGCACCTGCAGCGCCTCGAATCTTGGGGTCCTTCAAACCATCGATCCCATGAAGGAATTGCTGGCCCATTTGTCCTGCCAAAGCCAAAAACATTCAAACTTTCAACTTCTATACTACAACCTCCGAGGCTGCTAATCAAAGGAAAGGAAATCTTTGACCTTCGACGTGTACGTGTTCCACACTAGCTATAGCTACAAGGCATTTCAGCAGCAATTATTGCTCCATGATTGCAGATACAATAGTGTGGAGCACTTCCCTGTTGATCATTGCTTCTCGGGTAAAAGACACTTTCATCCCCCGAAGTTCGATGCAAAGACACTTCCACCCATTTTTGTCTGTCAAATTTCAGAATATTTAAAAACCTGAAGGTGTCTTTGCATAAAAACCTGAGGGGGGGGGGGGGGGGGGGGGTGAAAGTGTCTTTTACCCTTGCTTCTCAGGTTGAAGAAGGGGTAATCTTATGAATATAGTAGAAACTAGTAGTAGAGAAGAGGAGGAATTACACTGGAAGTAAGGGATCTGGTCTAGCCTCCACAATACTAATCAATCTGGGGACACACAAACCGACAAAAGTAAGAAGTGGACGATGATACCAACGCGAGCAGGGGAAGTGAAGCTCTTCAAAAATATTTCTACTTACTCTTTGCAGGAAGCTGAGCTCTTCTCCTTCTTCTCTAGTTGTTCGAGCTCTTCCTGTATGAAAAAAGTGTGTGGTTAGTCCAGGCACTAGGGGTCCTATTTAAGTAAGCAAACTAGTATATATTTTGACCCCATACGCCCTGTTCCATCTTCCTTTTGTTACAGTTTATGAAGGGTAAGTCCAAACATCGGACACACATGGTTAGGTCTGAATGCCAGTGGCAACTCCCCGGTGACTTCAAACTGTGTTGAAACTTGAAAGTTTTAACATACACCTACACATCTTTTATTCATCTTCTCAACAAATGGTGGAGAGTGAAGCTTTGGGTCTTCACATTTGTTTTCTGGTTGTAGATTTACGTTAACTATACAAGTCTAAACTAAGTAGGTATTTTCCCATAAGAAGCCCATAGCATCCTCATCCTATACTCCTCCAAGGTCAACTAGATGCAGCAATAAAGACTTTCCATATGTACTTGAGCAACTAATAAAACTGACGTGATCAATGAATATTTTCCAGATAAATTTTATAAGACAAGAATTCAACAACTTGTTCTACAAAAACGAGCAGGACTGGAAAGCTTTCATGAAGGAAATGACTCTGAAAGCTATCTCTTTGATTCTGAGTTGTATAACGGTCTTGGATGTCTCTAATCCAGTCTGGCAAGCAATTCGATAATGCGAATCTTTCTACAAAATATTTGTCTTCCATGCTTCGTGGCCTTCACTTCTTATATACTAAGAGATAGCTATTCCGATTCTAGACTACAGACAATGGAACATGATGGTTTAGAAACATATCTAGCATAGGAATAACTTTTTCACCTTTCTACTCTATGCCCTCACTTTGTTAAGGCAATTCTTTTGTCTTATCCCACTAAAAGTAAGCAAGTGACACGTTTTTTTTGGAGGGGGTAAAAATGAAATTATCACAAAAGAAACAAGGTTTGACAAACTGTCAAGGTCAGTGAAGGATAGTTCAACCCAGCATCGTGAGGTAAGCTCGTGCAGCACTAGATAACTGGTTTCTTACAAACTGAATCCAAATACACTTATTTCATCAAATTTGAATATTGTCATTAAAGCTGACTCCAAAGAGGAGACACGACGATAGGATGACTAGAGTTGACAACTACTAGTAACATATTTTCCAAGCTTTTCATTTTTTTCTTTCTTCTGAAAATGATACCACGAGTAATAACAAGAAAAGGTGCGGCTGTATCTGCTCCATTGCCTTAAGACTATTCGAGCAGACAAACATGACCTACCAACAAAGATAGCTAGTGATCTCCTTATACCTACTCATCATGGCTTAAGATTCAAAAACATCAAACTAGATGAAAACAGGGATAAGGCAAGGATTATGTCAAAATACCATGCAGCAAGCATGGACACTCTATACTAGGTTCCGTAGCCGTGTCGGAACCTCGGGACATTCTGGCACATAGCGGACACACCCAAATACGCACCGGGAATGCCTACGCCAGGTTATTTTAAACATTTTCTAAGCAGCTAAATATTTCAGGGAGATATCTGCAATGTTGACAGACACTGCAGCCCTCCCTTAGTCATTTCAGAAACTTCACAAGGGTCTTTTATTAAATTTTACAACTTGAGTTGGTTTAATATGTCATTGGCCGAAATTAGAGACTTTTCAGTTACAAAAAAGGCCTTCACTCTTTAAAGAAAAGGGACCATGGGTTTGAAATTTCGATTGAAGCTGTGATCGAAAGCCCACAGACAAGAACTCGTACAACCTGGGACCGAAAACGACTTCGAAGGCTCAAAGCTTGACCAAGGATAAGGACAGCCATGCTTCTCACTTTCTTCTCTATCCTTCATCTCTTTCTCAGTCTCTCTCTCTTAGAAAACAATGTTTTTCTTTTATTCCATTGCTGAGATTTATGAAATGTTCTTGATGCTGTCATTTTGACTATATATAAGGTTTAAGTTCGAGTACAAAAGTTCTGGAGATCATCTACACAGACATGTGGCAATATGAGAAGGGACAACTCCTAGCCAGATAACAAAATGAGCAAACAGAAGCAGAAGACAAGGACTATCAATCAAACATGTTATGGCGAATGAGAATATGAATGAGCTCACTAAAACATCTGAACATGAGACCCAACAGAAAACATCTGACCTCTTGTTTAAAATAGAAATGGATTTGAAGGAATAGCTCCAGCAAGAGAACAGTGAAATCATGGAGACGAGAAGTTCTAAAACAAGGATTAAAATCAAATGAAACCCAAATGATCACATGGCATCACAGAGAAGGAGATTGAAGGAGACTGGTTTATCGCACATTTCAATAAGCTGGGAAAAGACTAGCGATAAGTTGAGGAGAACATATAAGGTTCTGACCTTAAAACTCATTAAGGCAGTCCTTTGCACAAAAAGTTCATACTTAATCAGATTCTACACCGACCTTCATCTTATTATTGTCAGTACCCCTTCCGAACTTTTCAAAACAGTCTTCATACAGAAAAACAACCAACTCTAAGTCCTAACACATCGTTATCGAGCACCAGGAACTAGCCCAAGTAATCTAACAATAGCTTTTGGATTGACAGAGCTGCAGTTTTGAAAACTAACATTAGCAGAAACCAGCTTGGGACAATCTTGGAAAGCTCTACGCCTCTACCCATCTAACTGACAGGTATTCATGGCGCACATGATTGATTGATTACCTAACAGACATGATTGCTGTTACTTCTTAAATGACTCTCCTATAGTCTCTGCATGTACATAAACCCGAAGTTCCTAGATAGCACATAAATAATTCCAATCACTGCGGATCGAATAATAAAGCAGGTCATAACATGTTGTACTCCTTCTGTGAACTCCAAGGAGCATCCGGGAACCCAATTTTTTGTTTTTCAGGCAGGACACTTAGTGAAACCCGACAGACAACAAGAAATGATACCGGAAATGCTGCCCAATTAGCAATCGTCACCACGAGAGATTTCATTATCGGATCCACCAATCCAGTATATCGTTTCTAAGCATGGAAGTAGCACCAAATGGAAGCACTTGCACGATTGCACCATATTCATTTACAAGGAGGCTACATTCACAGATCGACTTGCTAAGTAACAGTCCTAGTCGTACCAATTTAGTGCAACGGGTACAAAGGAACCTTAATTAATATTTGAGCAGTGGCATTCTGAAACTTCCTTCCCCTCAAATGCTCCTAAGTACCACTAAAGATTAACAAAGGTAGATCAGCGTAAACAAACTCACAGGCTACGCTAAGTTTCTAAGTGCTAACTACATATCTTTCATAATCTTGAATTTATAAATTATAATTCAATTTTTGTACCATTAGATGTAAAAATTTGCAAATGGCCAGAGTCGGTCATTCAGTAGAATCACTAGTAAAAAAGACTGCAGTACAATTCTACTCAGGGAACAACAGAATTAACATATATAGTCCCAATTCCAAACCCTTCTTCCTAGTGATCTTCCACACCTAAATCCTAGTTATTACGTAAAATGGATTCTACATCATTTTTTTTTTACTAGCTGTACCGCTACTCAACAACACACACAAATATCAGAAACTGGTTAAACCGATTCACTGATTATTCTCTCAATTCAACAGAAATGCTTAATTCACAAAATCAAGCGCTACTGCACAGCACACAAATCAGAAACTGATTCACTGATTTCTGATAATTCTCCCAATTCAACAGATATGCAAAATTCACAAAATCAAGCGCTACTGCACAACACACACAAATCAGAAACTGATTCACTGATTTCTGATAATTCTCCCAATTCAACAGATATGCATACTTCACAAAATCAAGCGCTACTGCACAGCACACAAATCAGAAACTAATTCACTGATTTCAGATTATTCTCTCAATTCAACAGAAATGCAAATTTTACAACATCAAGCGCTACTGCACAACAAACACACAAATCAGAAACTAATTCACCGATTTCTGATTATTCTCTCAATTCAACATATATGCATACTTCACAAACTCAAGCGATCGAAACGCAAAAATCGAAATTCAAACTGAAGGAAGAACGAACGAAACAGTCACAGACCTCTAAGAAGCGAGCTTCCTGCTCGAGCCGCTTCAGCTCCGCCGTAATCCGATGCTTTCCTCGCGTATCCGCCGCTTCTCCGCCCGATCGGAACTGCTGACTCGCCGTCGCCGGCAGTTCTCTCTCCAATTGCATATCTCCTCGAACCGAAGAAGAAAAATCTCTCTCCGTCTTTCTCTCGCTCTCTCTCTCTCACTGTAGAAGCCCTAGGAAGAAGAATTGCAGAGATGATTCGGTTAGAGCTCCATTAGAGAGTAGTGGGAGCAGAGTTTGTTATTAGCACATGGATCCAACTGCTTCTTCTGCTGCTCAAGAAGAAGAAGAAGAGAGAGAGAGAGAAGAAAAGGGTCGTCACTTTCTCTCTCTAGAAAGAAAATTTTCTTTTCATTTTGTGTTGCTTTCAAAAAAGCCTCATTGGAGAGTGGGTTTTTCTTAAGAAAGGAAAAAAAAATGGAAAGGGAAAAAGTTACATGTTCGTGGAGCATGGATGGCGTGGCTTTCCGAATCTATTTTAACCACGGGTTTTCACACTTTTTAGAAAAAGCGTGCCTCGATCATGTTTTATGTGCGGTTGTAGTAAGATTCCGTATTTACATTTGTTGTGCTCCGAAATCAGAGAATAATCACGCGTCTTCGAGGCTGCGTTGGAGTGTTGGTGGGGGGTTTATTCCTTGTTTTGCTCATACCAGTATACCAATGTCTAATTTTGTCTTTATGTGTCGATCATACCAGTTAGGGGAGCTCTCTTCATTAGCAATGATAAATAAGATTTGATTTTCATTTCACCTAAATGTTCACTAGATTATTTTCAACCGATACCAAACAGGGCATAAGAAAACAAATTATTACACACACACATATTCGTCTTAATTGTGACCCGTGAAACCAACAATCCCCTTCTTCTTTTAGTCGAGTAGCTTCGCCATTTTCCTAAAAAAAATACGAGAATCTCGTCCAACTTCTCACTTCTAGAGAATGTGAATGACGGGACTCAAACCAAGCCGCAACTTCTGCATTGACAAGGAGATACTCTGACCAATTGAACTACAATCACATGGATGGGTAAGGTGATTCGCCATATTCTGCATCTCTATCATTAGAAAAAGAAGTATTTTTTTTCAAGAAAGAGAAATTTAACTGCAGAAAGAACAACAACCTGAGAAATTCTCCAGTGAAATGATCGAAATATGTTTCTTCCTATCTATTCTACGTGAGCCCGAGCCCTTGGTTAGTGTAATGACAGAGACGGTGACAGTGCCAGTTAAAGCGTGAGCTCATTCATCGGCCGACGACAGCGGTTGGTTGTAACAAACTATGCCCTTGCCATCGATCGGAGTGGACTGCTGACCCCCGTTCGGGAGGGTAGAACATCAAAATTGTAGCTCTATTGTAAGATTGTTTGTCTGAAAAGTCAAGTGCATGCACATCGTAATCTATGATAACACAATTATATATAGAGTCGAAGTTCTTGAGAAAAAAAAAGATATAGAACATAAGTAACAGATGAAATAAGTGAGTGTCTCCAATTTTGTACATATTAAGGGTTGTGCTTTAGAGAGAGAAAATTCTCTCTCCACTCTCTAGGAAAACCCTACCTTCTTGTTTCTTCTCGGCTCTTCCTGTCTATCGCCGCCGCCGAGATTTTCACTAAAAATCTCGATCAATCTTCCTTTTTCTGTTGCACTTGGGTTCAGATCTAACAGATCTGCTCTTCTTCTCATCTTCTCTTAGTTGTTGTTTCCCATGTTCTTACGTTCGGGTCAACGACTTTGGCTTTGAAATCTGCTGCTCTCAGCCAAGTACTACTTTTTTCTTGTTCTCTTTCGGTACATTTTTACTTTTCTGATCTTGGGTTCCCCTTTTATCTTCTTTGTTTTCAGCTGTTTTGATTTTTACCCATTTCATTTTCATTTTTTCCTCTCCCCTGTTTCACTGATCAAGCCTTTTGTTTGGTGTCCTTTTTTCTTTAATTTTATCTCGATTTGGTTTCCTCTTCTTTCTCTTTTGTCTCTTAAGTGTTTGGATCTGCTCGCGTTCTTTTCTTAGTGTCCTTAACTCTTGTTTGGGATGAAGAGGTTAAGGTGTACAGCCCTCACAAATGGATGGGCTTTGAACCACTTAGTTCAGTCGCGATCTCTAGCAAGCCTTTTTCGAACAAATCTTCATGATCCCGCCAGCAAGAAAGGGAGATTTTGTTCGAAAAGGTATAGATTTTGGGCAGAAGCGTTTCCTCAGAGCAAACGGCTTCGGCATAAAGGGGATTTCCTTTCAAACCCCCACCTGACTAAGCCGATCAGGGTTCAGTACAGTCGTGCCGAATTGTTGCAGATTCGCTCTTCCCTGGGTTTGTTTTCTTCACCTAATCACACATGCAAAGAGCTTTTGAGCATCTTGTCTGGCCCATCTTCGAACTCACAAACTGCAAAGTTCAGATTTGTCAACCCTAGGACCAAGCAGGAGATTTTGGTTGAGGAAGGATGGTACTGGAGGGCGTCGAAACACTCTGTCTCTCTCGATGGTGGTAAAGGCGAAACTATTCATGTTCCCAGTTTCGTCGACGCTTTCTCGGCCCACCCGGGCCTAGCAAAATAGGGGATCCACCAGAGCAGTGCATAAGAAAGGATTCAAAATTCACTCTTTACTCAGGGTCTCCAATCCATCGCCTGGACAAGAAGTTGAGGCTTTGTTTCAAGTTTCGGTTGCCAACAGATTCGGGGCTCCATACATCTTCACCCCTCTAACTTTTGTGGTCTTATGATATGTTTGTTTTTTGTTGGTGTTATTTTGATAATGTTTCTTGGCTTCTATACTCGGGTGGTGATTATCGCGATGTGCTGCAGGCGTCGACAAGGGCGCTTTGTTCAGGATGTTTTTATCTTGTCTTGTTATGCTTTGTTGTTCTCGGTTTCTTCATATCAGTTCTCCTAGTTGGTTAGTAGCTTGCTAGTTGTTGGGATGTTGTGAAATGTTGTATATCTTCTTGTAATCTTGTTTATTATCAATGAAAGTTCTTCTTTTTTGCCCAAAAAAAAAAGAACATAAGTAACACTGCAAATAAAATCATATGATAAGCGCACTTCAAAGATATAAAGTGCATCTCAGGACCTCTTTTGAAGCTGTTTGGTATGAGCTGTAAATCAATAGAATAGAGAATTTAACAGATTATAACAAAAGACATTTAATTAAAATGACAAATTTCAATAAAACCGATAATAAGTTGAATTGAGTTTGCAATAAAAGCCGAAATTGAGGCCGTCTTGTGCAATTTGCTACATAAGTGTACAATTTCAGCTCCATCCAAACCTACAAGTGTCCTCAAAATGACACTCACTAGCAAGTGTCAACTCCATGGACGTTACACATAGTCATCTCAAAACAATGCATAGTCATCTTTATATGTTTTTTTTTTTCACACACAAACCTTCCTCAATTTTTTTTGAAACATATTTGAAATGTTGAGAAACAACATAGTAGTATCATTCACATAGAAGCACTCAATTTCAAAGATGTCTTCAATCTCATCCCATCTCATGAAGAACACAATTCCATACTACAAAACCATTTCAACTAAAAATATATTCGCCATGCATGGCAATCCAAAGCTTACCTCTACTTCGGGTCGGATATTAACCCACGAACCGGATAGCTTACCGGCCCAAACTCCGCCGGAGTTTCCACCTCCGCCACCACAGCAACGACCCTCTTACCCTTCTCTGCCTTGGACTCCGCCGCGGCTGCCGCCACGGACTCCGAACTTTCCCGAATTCGACGACCAGCCACCGGACAAGAACAACGAGTTCTCGCCGGTGTTGCCGGACCCGGTTCCGATACCGGGACCACCCATGCCACCGCCAAGTGGGCCCCACATCCGTCATGTTCCGCCGCCTCCACCGATGCCTTCAACGCCGGATCCATTCATACCGCCGGGACCACCAGATGTGTTCCCGTCACCGGGTGCACCGGACATCATGCCGCCGGAGGTTGGGTGGGCCCCACAGTACTCAAATTCCCCGGATTTGCCGGGGCTCTAACGGGCTGAATCATTGCTTTGTTTGTTAGTAGTAAGTTTGTTAAAACGGTAGTCCATCATCAACGTTGAACTAGTATCTATGTTCATTTATGTTTGGGAGTCATTTCTTAGAAAAGAAATTACGAGAAACTTTAAATTATGTGAGAAAAAAATGATAACAAATATGTTTGGGAATCATGTGGGAAAAGAAATGATGAGAAACTTTAATTTATGTGAGAAAAGAAATGATAAGAAATGATTTAGATTTCTCACATGCTTGTTTGGATTACATAGCTGAGAAATGATAGAAAATGTTATACTTTCTCACCTCCGTTGTTTGGTTAGCATATTAATGGAAAGGAAAAGAAATTATTTTAAAGATATTATCAAAATAACCTTCATTAACATTATGACAAGGCAATGTTTTATTTTTTATATGGCTAATTCTGTCACAACCAAAATATTGACACTCGTCTACTTCCTTTTCTCACCAAGAGAAAGAAAAATTAGATTATGTGAGATTTATGTTCTTATGTTTTTTCACGAATTCTCATGGATTCTCACCTAAAAAGTAATCCAAACACGAATGAGAAAATCTTCTCTCACCAATTCTTTTCCTTTCTCACCAAATCATGTAATTCAAACATAGTGGATTTCTCACATACTTGTTTGGATTATTTAAGTGAGAAATGATAAGAAAATGTTGTACTTTCTTACATCCCTTGTTTGGTTAGCATATTAATGGAAATGAAAAGAAGATACTACCAAAGTAACTTCCATTAATATTATGATAAGACAATGTTTTATTTTTTATGGCTAATTCTGTCACAGCGAAAATATTGACGCTCGTCTAGTTTCTTTTCTCACCAAATCTCATCACTTTTGGTGAGAAATAAAATTTAGATTATGTGAGATTTTTTTTCTCATGTTTTCTCATGAATTGTCATGGATTCTCACCTAAAAAGTAAACCAAACACGAATGAGAAAACCTTCTTTCACCAATTCTTTTTCTTTCTTACCAAATCATGTAATTCAAACATAGTGTTAGTTTTCTAACTTCTTTATGTACAAACAATTATCTATGCTTAGCTCAATTATTATTTATTTTTTTAAAAAGGAGGCTTTATTAAGCAAACGGGCCTACGACCCACAAATCATCCGGAAAAACAAGGCCCAACTAAGGAGGGCAAGAAAAAAAATACATCAGAAGGCTCATCTTGAGCAATAAAGTGTTGACCAATTTCGTGAGCTGTGCGGTTGCAGCAACGTGGCACGTGGACATGTTACCGAGGGGATAGCTTTAATGGCAGTCTTAATGAGACTACCCACCTCAGAAATGTCTATGTCCCCTTCACTTTATTTTAAGCTTTTCTCTTTCATCTTCCTCCACAAGATGAAGATTGCTTCTGAGTCCGTCAGGAAGATTACTTTGTTGAGGCTCAATTCGGCTACCAAGCCGAAAGCTTCCATCAAAGCACCTGCTTCTGCTTCTCTTGCTGATCTCCCGAAAGGCACACAACCCCCTTTGCCGACGATGATGGAACCTGCCTCGTCCCGAATAATGATTCCGGCAGCGGCCACACGAAGTCGTGTGTTCCAAGCGGCGTCAAGGTTGACCTTTACCCAGCCAGGCGACGACTTGGCCCAAGCCTTCACCGGCGCCACCGGGATCTGCTGGATCTAAGCCAGCACATCATCAATCGACGTCCCACAAACTTCATCTCCATCAGATAAGTAGCTATTGATTTCATTTATAAGGATTTCGACATTCTTCCCCTTCTGTTCAAACACAATCTTATTTCGATTACGCCATAAGACCCAAGAACCCACAATAAAGGTTCTTTTCTCCTCTTGCTGCAGATTCATAAAGAAATCAGGGATCCATCCTTCAAAAGAGCCACCCGGATCTGGAAGGGTGAAGTGGAGCAGACGTTTCCAGATCTTTCTGGCCACGTCGCACATAACAAAGAGGTGTAGCTCAGCCTCTGTTAGGGATGGCCATTCGGGTTTGAAAATTCGGGCTAGCCCGCTTAGCATACCGCACCAGACACCATTCACACACCCTTGAAGCTGTGTATGGGCCAGCCCAAACGAAATTGTGAATTGGGCTTAAAGAGAAGTCGGGCCTGTGCGGGTGAGTGTTGGGTTTGCATAAGTAAAACCCGCACCCACTGACTATGTCGTCTTCTCCAATCTCTCATTGCAGCTCCTACCCCCCTCTCTTTCTCTATTCGACCTCACAAAGTGGAATCTTTATCTCTTCTGTGCTCACAGCAAAATTCTGAGCAAGACCCTCTCCCTCCCTCCCCCCTCCTCTCTCTCTCTCTCCACCCAGATATGTTCGCGCGCCATCGCAATGTCCATCTCCATCCAATTGAGGCCAGCAACCATCTCTGTTGCGGTTTGTACAATCTTCTTTGTACGGTAGATCGACTGATGCTATCTGTATTTTTTATAGAAATTATTTGGAAAATTGGAGCAGCAATGCATGTCATTGGGTTCAAGAAAAGGGGTTCACGTAAATTGTTCACAAACATCAAAATTTGGTGTAAAAGTCTCTGCTTGAACACCCCATTACTGGACTTGGTGAATTAGTAGTGTAAAAGCTGTCTTCTTGAATACCCCAATTACTGGACCTGGTGAATTAGTAAGTGGGTTTGTGAAAATAAGGATCATTTGTTACTTTATTGGTGAATTATGTTTGTTGAACAGTGTGTTCTTGCGGGGTGAAGCTTATGTGATGTATTTCTTAGCTGGTCAGTAATTAATTACATTCAAATTTGTGTCCTTTTAAGCTAGAAGCGGGTTAAATAGGGTCGGGTATGTGTTCGGGCCGAATCGGGTTGAATGCAACCGGGTGCGGGCCAGTATGTAGTAGCTATGTTAGACTAGTTTGACTTTGAATCAAGTTAGCAAGACTTCTGGTACAAGGCAAGAAATAAAGGGAAGTCAAAGGCCTATACTTTTTGGAAATAATGGAGGCGGTGGTGTGGGCTAGCAAACCCACCACACTTGCATGTGTATAAAAGTATTGGCTTTGATTCTTAATAAACAACACACACACCACACAGAGACGTTTGAGAGTATTATTTTGAGAGCTTTGTGCGTGAGTGTTCGGGTGGGTGTTTCGAGTGGCCGCCGTGGCCGTTATGGCCACGACGTGCATTGCAATCGGGTTCTCTTCTCAATAAAATATCTGGTTCTAGCCGTGGATTAGCTAGCGGGTTCGTTACGAATTCGTTAGTGAACCACGTTATATCTGTCTCGTTCTTGCTCGAATACCCACACGTTATAACAAACTGGTAGCAGATATCTGAAACAGGAGTTCTGTTACAACAAGCTAGCACAACGAGTTTTTGTGCGGGCTAGCGGGCATTTGGGATATAGCGGGTCGGGTCGGGTTTAGAAACCTGGCCCGGCCCGATTGCCATCCCTAGTCTCTGTTGCTTTGCCACAAACTGGGCAGTCCACAAGTAATACCATCCCTCTATTTCGTAAATTTAATTTTGTGGGAAGGCTCTTGTTAACCGCCCTCCAGATGGGGTAGAACATCTTCCTCTGAACCTTCTGTTTCAAAAAAGACTTCCACCAACTGGGTCAGTGTTTCTAGAGCTAGATGAGAAACCCGATTCGGTAGATTCAAGCACATTGTAGCCCGACTTTACCGAGTAGATACCGTTTTTCTCGTAATCCCAAATCAGCTTGTCAGGTTCTGGGAGGTGAGGGATTTGGATACTCATAATTACATCAACATCTTCCTCCCAAAAGATTTCTTTCAATTTGTTTAGGTTCCACACCCTTCTGTATTCATCAATAAAATCCAAAACCCGAAGATCCCCATTGTCACCCATCGGTGTAATCGGCTTGAAAGTGGTTCTTCTAGGGATCCAAGGATCTTCAAAGGCCTTGAGGTTTTCCCCATTACCAAGCTTCCACCTCAGGCCTTTCATCAGAACCCATTTCCCAGCTAAGAGGCTCCTCCATGCGAAGGAGCAGCCATATTTGGCAGTAGCTTGAAGTAATCCCGTCGTAGCAAAGTATTTGGCTCTCACGATTCTCGCCACAAGAGAATCTGGGGTGTATAGGAGGCGCCATAGTTGTTTCGCTAACAGGGCCAGTTAAAATTGGTAAAGTCACAAAAGTGGAGGCCTCCATGACTGTAAGGGAGGTTTAAACGGTCTTTTGACATCCAGTACATATGCCGCTGTTTATCCCGATTACCCCACCAGAACTTCGAAATAATAGAGTCTATCTTTTGACAAAAATTGACCGGAAAAAGAAAACAGCACATCGAATAGCTCGGAATAGACTGGATAACAAATTTAATAAGAATCTCTTTACCTGCGGGGGAAATATTCTTTTCGTTCCAGTTGTTGACTTTGCCTTCCATTCGTTCCAGTATATTCTGAAAGTTGATAGATTTTTTCCTCCCTATGCAGGTGGGAAGGCCCAAATAGCGTGCATGAAGAGCTTCTCTCTTCACTCCCAAAAGGTGGCATAACTCATTTTGACGATCTCTTCCAATGTTCGACGAGAAGACAACGTCATATTTGTTGCGGTTGATCATCTGCCCCGTAAATTTCTCATAGAGTTGTAAAAAATATGTAATTTTTTCCGCTTCCTGTGTATTGGCCCTGAAAATAAGAGACTATAGTCTGCGAAAAGAGATGGGTTACTAATGGACCCCCTCTAGACGCAGCAAGCCCATAATGACTCCGTCTACTGTTGAGGGCGCATGAGAGTGCCTCTCTGCAAAAAAAGGAATATGTAGGATGAGAGAGGGAACCCTTGCCTAATTATTCTTTTAGGTTGCACAAACCCCATCGGACGACCTTTGATGTTGAGGGAAAAGGTCGCTGTAGTTATACAACTCATCACAAGATTAATCCACCCATCACCGAAACCCATCTTCTTTAGGACCGCAAGTAAAAAGCACCACTCAACCCGATCGTAGGCTTTGCTAATGTCTGTTTTCATAGCCACAAACCCCTTTTTTTACCCTTGATACGATGCTGCATAGTATGTAGCAATTCGAAAGCAGCCAATGCTTAGCTCAATTATACTACCACTCTTTCCCACATCTTTTGTATCATTTGGACTTTTACTACTATTCACTAGGTCACTTTGACCCGGTGATTCGGAGCAAAACTTTGTAAGTTTTAAGTACTTTTTCTGTAGTGTTGTAGAATAACTCTTATTCTGCAAGTTCATAAAAAAATTATCGAAAAATTACATCGTGTTGTAACTGAAATTACCGGGTCAAACTGACCTAGTTACGTGTGAAAAAGTCCAAATGGTGCATAAGGGGGGTGGGACGGTGTTGTATTTCTTAGTCCAGTTAGCTTGTGCACATGGGCAGACTTACATATGGACACTCCACTCATCCTTTTCCAATCGTAATTTTACCCTTATTTTATTTTGAGTTTTCAATTTAATCCCCACAAAATTTCATTGTATCCCTCACTCAATTTCATAAAATTCAATATGACCCTTATTTGTTTTAATTTTTCAGTTTAGTCCCCTGAAAAATTCACTACAGCCTCACTCACATTCTTGAAATTTAATTTTACCCTTACTTTTTTTAATTATTCAAATTTAGCCCCGTGACAAGAAATTTCTGGATTCCTCCCTGCTTGTGCATATAAATGACTTTATAGTTAATGGTAGAGGAGCACTAAGGCGAGCAGTTGAACCTGTACTAGTGACGACTCCTGACTAACGGCGTTACAATAAGGGAAGACCGTTACAGTTAGGTGTCTTGAAATTTGGTACAACCATGGGGTAAGAGTGTTATATTCCAACAAGAGGGGGTGAGAGTGTCTTTGTGTCAAACTTGATTGGGCGAAAGTGTCTTTGTGTCAAGCTTGAGGAGGAGGGGGTGGGGGGGGGGGATGACACAAAGACACTTCTATTCCTTATTCCTTTTAGTTTGGGAAATGACAGTTTCGCTCTGGGTTGTATCATTGCATACTCCAACCCGACACAACGACACGAACGCGACAGAAAGTTAGCGGATTTTAGTTGGCCCGAGCCAGGAACATGTCGAAATAGGTTGACCTAAACTGACATGAAAATAAATTGATCGGGTTAGTGTCAACCTTTAACTCAAAACGACTGTTCCAATCAGCCTAACACAACAGTAATAATATTTTTAGCATTATCCTTTCTCTAAAAAAGGCTGTATGCATAATGCTAACAATAACCGGGTCCACACGATGACACGATACGAAATCAACACGAAGTTAGTGTGTAATACCCCGTATTTTATTTAGGGGCAATCTGGTAATTTGTGACGCGATAATTCAATTTTAGGTTGCGAGTATTAAATTGGGTATTTCGCTAATTTTAGTAGACGAGAAACTAGTGTGAGAATTTTAATTTTTCGCGATTTATTTTAATTTTTCTAGACTGCGACGCGATAGCGACCACCGCGACTTCCTATACATTTGCCACACCCTAACATTTCTATTAACTATTTGTTTAATAAAACAAAACCCATTATTTGTCTCATCTTGTTCTTCCTTTCTCTTCACGGTCAAGAAACAACCACCGCCACCAACGCCTTCACCGCCTCTCCCTCATCACCGCCCTCACCAACATCACTTCCCCAAGAAATGTGCTGCTATTTAAGGCCTCACCCCTCCCTCCTCCCTCCACACAACCACCACAACCGCCTTCTATCTCTCTCTCCTCTTTCTCTCCTCTGGCAAACAACCACCACCACAACCATCGACACCACCCTCACCTCCACCCCATTGTCACTGCCTCGTCTCTCCTCCATCTCCCACTCTGCCTCGCTGGGAATCAGAAGCAACAGCAGCAGTGGTGAAGCCACCCACCGTCGCCACTTCCACTGTAGGGAAAGAGAACTCGAAGCCTCCACCACCACTGTTTCCTCCTCCTTCTCCACCTCTGTTCACCCCTCTCGGTCTTCCTCTCTCTGTTCAGACCTCAGAAGCGAAGAGATAAGAAGTAGAGTAGTAGCAGAACCAGCAGCCGGCGAAGCTCCATAACTGGAGCTGGAGAAGCCATTAAAGACGGCGACGAGCTCCACCATCGGCGACGATTTTTGACGACTCGACCCGTCGCATTCCTAGACCATTTCTCGCCATTCTTGGCTTGGGTAACTTCTTAACCTTCCTATGGGTTGTTTTTAGTTGTCAAAATCCTGTTTTGTGGCTTGAATCCGTGATTTGATCGGTGGGAAGTGAGTGTTCATCGTGGGTTATGTTTGGGGGGGCGGTTTGTCTTTTTCAGAAATATGGGGTAACTTGTTGTGGTTTATCTAAAACTTGGGGGAGCTGGTCGTAGGTTATGCACATCTACATGTATTATATATTTACTTTCTTAAACTATTAAAAAGTTTACTAAATTGTATTTCAAATATATAAAGCATGTTTTAGTAATTACAATAAAACATATTTCTTAGAAAATATTGTTGTTTTAATACTAAAATATCGCCTTGTTTAAAATAAATAGTCACTTTCAAATAGGGTATTAATCTTTTTATCAACAAGAATATTTATTTGATTATTTGTGTATTAAAAAATGGTACTCTAACAAAAATAACTTCTTATAATTATTAGTTCCTTTTATTTCATATAATTATATTTTCTTATTACTCCTAGTAAATAATACTATAATTGAAAAATTCTTCTAAATACTACTCGTTTGTCCTAATAATTATTTATAAGTGATGTTTTGCTTATTCATTTCAAACGTGTCACCACTTTTAATATTTATAAAAATATAAGTGGAGACGGGTTTCATTGGGAGAATAGTGAGAGTTGGACTTAGACTTAGCCGAGCATCCGTTTTGGGCTAGAGCATTATTTTATTTAGAAGTAACTTAGTTGTAAATAGGAATTGATAATTGTGGACGACAGGTTAGCAGACAAGGACTTTGATCATCCGTATGAGCCGTATGTGACAATTGATGTTGAATAAGGTGAGATCACATGCTTAGCCTAGTGTGCCTATCTCTTTTCGTGTCAGATTGTGATTTCTATTTTCAATATTTTTGTTATTATTTTTTTATACTTGTCAAAAAATTTTGAACGGTTGGCTAATGTTCTTGATAACTCTCACGCGACAATTAATAATCCGTTAATAATGTAAAGTGGAAAGACTCACATGTACCGGAACCAGTTGTGTTACTTATATCAGTTTTTGATCCCTTGAGTTTTCATCCCTAAAATGCGGGACTCCGTGTGCCCCTAAGGTTTAGATCTCTTGGGTATTCATCCCTAAATTGCGGGACTCCGTGTGCCCCTAAGGTTTAGATTCCTTGGGGTTTCATCCCTAAAATGTGGGACTCTGTGTGCCCCTAAGGTTTAGATCCCTTGGGTTTTCATCCCTAAAATGCGGGACTTCGCGTGCCCCTGCTCTATGCCTTGTTGGCTAGGGTCCATCATCTAAATAACACTCCTTCGATTGACGCTCTTAGGAGGGTGTTGCAACACTTAAGGTCTAGAATAAGTGATGATTTGACTGCCAGACTGGCTTTATTATTACTGGGAGGCCCTTTGTTATATCCGGTTACTCTGCATCACGATTGAATTATTGATTTCTGTATTGAGACGATTTTTAATTTGCACTGCTGTTTATACCGTTGCAACTCTGATAAAGTTTTACTTATTCTCTGTCACTTTTATTTTATTTAACTTGTGTTCCATCAATTTATATTATCTTTCCTGTTTTACATGCTACGGTGTAGCTCACTCAGTATTTATTGCTGACTTTAAAAACTGCGGTTCTTGTTGTTTTCTTCCCACCGCAAGTGTAGGAGATGGGAATTAAGGAATAGAAGGGGCGCGAGACTCATCTAGACTAATAATGTCACGAGTAGTGTTTAGTATTGATAAGTTATTGTGTAATAATAAGCACCTTTTGTATAAGACTCTTTTTTTAATGTTTAATATTATAAATTTTATGCTGCGGATTATATTGCTTTTGATCTCCACCACTTCTATTAAGCATCGCCCTCCCGGTATTGTCCCGAGACGGATAAGGAGGTTGTTGCATAGTGGGTTTGGGTCGAGCAAAAATGAGTCGACTAAGAAGTAACACATAAATAAACGGGTCGAAGATGGGTCAACCCTGAAGCACCCGTTATATGCTAGCATGGTTCGGGAACACGCATAAGAAGGTGTTGAAATCAACCACGTTCATATTCACCTCGTTACCTTTGTCCAATATTTTCCAAAAAACTGACCTCATGGTGGAACCAACTACCTTCTCATCCGAGGAGAAATAGCCGATTAGAACATGGCTGAACCCTAGCTCGGCCTCCTTGCATCGGTCGTCGTCCAAAACTACTTGGTACTTGCCACGGTTTCTTCAATCCTTGTTACCCTTCGCTTGATGATTCCCGGCCAAAAAATCACGCCCTCTGCTTGCTGCGAAGGAGAAACTCGGAACCCTAAGAATCGCAGAAAAACTTCCGAGAAACTCGGAGCACTAAAATTGCAAAACTTTATTCATAGACCCTTCTAATAAATTTATGAATAAATAGTTGTTTAGGAAACTCTAGAATTGTCTCTTATAAATATAATATGCTAGATGATTTAGAGGGGGGATGGAAGATGCGGCGGAGTTCAAGCCCTTCAGTCTTAGCCATGAGATTAGTTGTCATCTAGATCCTTTCACAGGGAGAGACTTTTATATAAGGGGAGAGACTCATTTGGTCCAAACTATCTTTTTATTCTTCAACTTCATTTGTACTACTTTTTATTAAGCCTGCATAGAAATCTATGATAGACTTGTGCGTTATGCGTGTTCTCGAATTGTGTGTTCTCCTCAATAAAGAAAAAGTATGAACAATTAAGAATTGAGGTGTTGTCAATCTATGCGAATTCATATATTTCTTAACTTTTAATATCAAATTTCACTACTAACTCCTATTATCCTTTACTTCATGACAACGAGCAAGAGAGTCGGTTAGCACAACAAATAAAGCTGATACAACTATTGAAAATATACAGAGAGATTCATACAAAACATTAGGTCAAGTGAGTCAATTGGAAGAATCAAACATGTTCAAATGACATGAAAGTTCAAGAGAACTTCAAGGTTAACAGAATCTGATTGATGTAGAAGCACATGTATGGAGAAGTTTGAAGGTTGTGCTAGTAACATTTGGGCATGCAAAAATGCTCTTTAACTGCAGTTGGCGTGAACACACAAAGAGGCAAGATGATGAATCTGATGATCAGTCATCCCCTCTAAAGCTGATAGACCATGAATCGAACATGGGGGCACAAGCAGCTTATAAGATTGCAGTGCTCTTAACTATACAATGTTCTAAGGTTAAATCATTCTTCCCCGACAAAGTAAAAGACGCAATGATATTCAATATACCTTTGTTCTCTTCCAGATATATTTATGATACTCAGTCCGACTTAGTTGAAGAACAGTATTTTTAAAAAGAGAGGAAAATACTATGTTGCGGATCCTAGGAGCAATTATCGTTCTTCAGGTGGTGATGGTAGAGTCTTGGAATGCTATGCCGAGACAGAGAGGCTAGGGTGGGGACACTGGGGTGGATGTACTGGGTTTGCTGCTGGGTCTTGGCTTATCTATTGGATTGTTGAGTACATACCTGTTCCCAGGAAAACCATTTTTGCTCAATTTTAGGAGATAACATGAATTAGGTTAAGGTCAACTTGTTCTTACACAGTTCTCTACCTTTTACTTAGAGATTGTCACTGTAAATATAGCATAGAATGGTAAAAAGATCCTTGAGTAGTCTGAGCTTATCCATTTTAGGACATAACATAAACTTAATACGGAGTAAGAGAATTTCATCAAAGGCGCTTAAGTCAGGCACAACATGAGATGGTTTGTTCAGCTTTGTGATACCAGAATAATGTTGAGTGAGCAATGATGCTTGCTTCAGCTGATGTTTTAAAGGTCCCAACAAAAAAATCATTCAAATATGAAGTTACTGGAGCACCTGTAAACCAGATTCTTCCTGCTTGTGAGAAAAAATTATTCTTCCAAACTGAAAAAGGCGACGTAGAAACCCTAACAAGCCCAAGTGAGAATAAAGGGTTATTTGGATTAACTATCACGCCTCTAAAGTAGTTTCAATGCATTCAAAGACCAGTTACGTCTTACAAGAACATAAAACAGTAATGAGAACCCCCACCCCCAAATGCGTTAAGCTGTTTCATTGCCGTGCATCTAGCGATTTTCAACCCCACCAAACACAAAACCATGTTAGAGTGTATAAGAAAACTGCAAATCTACTTACCACCTCAGTGTGCCTGAATCATCTACATTTTATCCTTTGATTGTGTTTCTTCCTAGCATACTGAGAACAAGCTTCAATAACTGTTTACAGTTGCACTGAATTTATTTTTAACAAGTAATTGTCGTTAAACAACACCATGTAAGCCAGACGAACACACTATGAAAGCTAGTATCATGAGAAGTTCTTAGGACTTCGAAGGTATCCATAAAACATGAGTTAAAGCTTATAGCTGCTTCTGATTGGATTAAACCATAAA
The DNA here is from genome assembly GCA_023055425.1 of Linanthus parryae. NCBI lineage: Eukaryota > Viridiplantae > Streptophyta > Magnoliopsida > Ericales > Polemoniaceae > Linanthus > Linanthus parryae. The sequence continues at coordinate 4,300,258 of JALGPY010000008.1, read as the reverse complement.
AAGGGAAAGCTACAGCACAAGGAACCTTAAGAGTTACCAAGAGCTTTTAAAGTCAGCTTAAAAGAAGAAACCGCTATATTAGCTGATGAGAGTAAGGCAGGTGCACAAAGGTTGGCTATTTGGATTAAATCCACCGTGCATCTAAACGAGTTCCAATGCATGCAAAAGGACCAGTTATGTCATAAGAGAGCGTAAAGGCAATAATGAAATCCCCCAGCTCACCCGTCGTGCATTTAGAGATTTTCAACCCTCACAAAACCATGTGAGACTGTCTACATTAGAACAAGAACAATAAGAATTCACAAAATTGCTTACTTAATTGTGACCTTAGTGTGTCTTTCCTCAAAAAGCCTGACTCATCTGGATTCCATCCCTTGATATCAAGTTTCAACAAGGCTTGTCTTTGCTCTGCAGATTGCAAAGAAGAACTATGCTTCTTACTGTGTCATGAATATAATCAGAGCCGCTGAAATGGTGAGAAGACAGAGCCTTTTATTCTATTGCAACATTGGTAAATATGCTCCTTCCACAAGCCGGAAACAATACATTTGATGGAATGGCACCGAATAATTGAGGCCATGGCCATGCCAGAATAAGGACACATGATAGTTGAGAAGATTGATCAATCTCTTAACAGACACCAAACATAAGACAGACATGAAGCAAGCCTAGGTAAAAACACTCAGTGAAATTTTCCATGTAGCAAACCACAATCTTACGATATATATTACAATGTGCAGCGCACAAGTGCTCAGCAAACACGCAGTTTCAAGATCTTGGTAAACTAGTGTATAGGTCGAGGTTTTTTTTTCAACTCTCCTCGCGTGAATTTATTCAAAGAGCTGGCCAGATAATATTTTTACAGCACAAGGATGGAGATAATAGTATAGGGTTTTCTCCCAAACTAAAGTCGATGTGGATTGACACATATTCTTCACATGGCAGCAAAATATTACTTCTTGCTTCCTAAGCAGGCACGGATTCCGGAACTTTCCCGTTCTCCGCTGGTGCTAAACTGTCGTAGTAGTCGACCAGCACCTTCCAACCACCAGGGCACATAAATCCGTCAGGCGGGTTCTCTCTTTTTGTCATGAAATAAGGATCTAGGGAGGACCAAACTGCAAGGGAAGCTAAAGTAGTGACCTATAAGTAGGACTAAAGTGAAAGGAGTACTAAACTAGTGACATGAAACAAGAGATAGCAGCTACCGTCCCATCTGCTGGGGTGAAGCAGCAGCTACCGTACGATATCACGACCGTTGCCACTCAACGTAAGTGGGACGGTACCGTTTCACTTAAACGGTATTCACAGCGAGGAAGACGCTGATTGGTTCACCTCACCAATTAGTCGTCACCAGCCGCTGACTAGGACGCTGACGAGGCACGAGACGGTTACTCACTTTGGCTTATTGCAGAAAGGCCCAAATGTTTAGTTAATTGCAATTAGATTATTATATATAAGAAAGAGATGTAATAGACTTATTATGATTATTACACTTTCCTCCTCTTTCATTATTATCATTCTCTCTTTCTCTTTCTCATTCTTCGATCGGTCTGAATCTGATCGGAATTGGAACAACTCCGATCAACACTTGTAGGTTTCCGGTCGTTGTGACGCCGGAATCCTGACAATTGGTATCAAAGCTTCCTTCCCCTATGCTCTCTAACTAAGGGTATGCCACCAAGGAAAAATCAGGGGACCATGGCCGAAGTTGTGAAGCTCGGTGGTGTTGATGCTCATCTTCAGGAGATAGATGAAGCTATAGAAGAGCTACGCGTTGGGCTAGACCTGGTCCACGGCCAACTCACCCGCCTGGATCAGCTAGATCAACTCTCTGAAATGCAAAAACAGATCAAAATGCTGGTAGAGATGGCCGCCCAAAAACAGGAGAACACTCCGATAAGAAGCGAATCCAGAACCCCAACCGGCGATGGCCTTCTGGTGAGAGGCAAGGCAGTATTCGGATCCACTTCGCAGCCATCACACAACCTCCCCACTCCCAGAGATAAACCCTTGCACAACCAATTTTCTGAAATGGGGGTGAAGTCATTTCAGAGTCAAGGTATACCTCTACCCCGTATTGAATTTCCTAAATTCGATGGTTTTGATCCGTTAGGATGGTTGGTGAAAGCAAATCGAAACTTCCATCTGCATCAATTAAATGATCTATAGAGATTGATTTTGGTATCACTAAACTTGTTGGGTGAAGCTGACAGCTGGTTCAGAAATGAATTTGAAACCCTAGATCACATTACCTGGACTGAGTTTAGTTTGTTGGTGTGTGAAGAATTTATTGAACCTGCGCATAGAAATTTAATTGGAGAATTTAACAAATTGGTGCAAACTGGTATAGTGAGTGAATACCAGCAAAGGTTTGATGAGTTGAGACCCAAAATTAAGTCTCTACACCCATCTTCTGATGAGTGGTATTTTGTGAAAAGCTACTTGAGTGGGTTGAGGAAGGACATCCAAGGGGAGGTCCAGTTACTTAACCCAAAAACTCTATCACAAGCCAAAGCAATGGCCAAATTACAAGAAGTGTTAAGTGCAGACAGGCACCAAAAGGTGATGGACACTGTACATCAAGTGCTTAAGGGAAAGTACAACCACTATGCATCCAAGAACTCCCTGAGCTACTTGATAACTCTCTTTTAGGAGTTATTAATATACTTTCTTAGTACTTGTAATAAGCTTATTTCACATGATTTAGATGTTATATTTGCACAAATATGTGAATTTGACTATTTCTAAGCCTAAGAGTGAAAAGTTGTGTTTCTAGCTTATTTGTGCATGTTTTCTCTCATATTTGCTATGATAATTGCACGGGTTGTTTAGTGTTGTGTATCTCAGGTAAAATAGGTGCAATGGAGCTTATGAGATGCTTGGATATGCTTGGAATGGAGCTAGATGAAGAGGAGAAAAGAAGACGCACAAACGAAGAAAAGTTGGAAAAGTCACACAGGACCAGCCTGCACTCTTTTCGATGCCCAGGAAAATCTACAAGGAATTTTGAAGCAAGGCTTGCGGCATTGGAAAGTAGACATCCGTAGCTTTCCAACGGTATATGGTAGGCCCAAATACGAGTCCGTATGAGGGAGAAACAGCCCGCGCAAAATCAGCAAAGAATTCTGCCCGGGAATTACAAAGTAGAGGGGCTGAAGTGCAATTTCGGCATATTTTCATTAAAAAACGTGCCCAGCTGGTAGAAAACGGGGAGAACGACCTAAGAAGAGGAGATTCACGCATCTTTGAAGTCTTTGGAGCTAGGGAAGAAGGGAGAACAAGCTTGGAGCAAGGATCATCAACTACATTGAAGATTCAAGCGTTTGATCATCTTTTCTTCTTCTATTCTTCATGAACTTCATTATTTTGATCATGTTGAACCATATTATGTCTAGCTAAACTTCTCAATCTAGGTGATTGATGGAAAACTAGGGTTTGTTGGATGATTTTCCGGATTTTGGACATGATACATGCGTTTGCTTAAATTCTATGAAGGCTCTAGTTATCTTACATATTCTTGTACTTCATTCTTAGTATTCTTGGCTTGATCACCCTTAGGATACTAGTCGTTGAGATTGTTGCACGAAAGTGAACTCTTTGATACATGTTAAAGAATATTGTAGGTAATCTTGTAGTTTCTTGAGACCGACAGGAGATAGAAACTTGATTAATCGTGTGAGGGTAGTTTCAATTGATTTTTGTTAGAACTTAGTGAATTCGGTGGACCGATAGGACCCGGTGAACAGGTCTAGCAAATCAATTAGATTGTATTAATAGACGGAGGTGGACCGAGAGGACCCAAAATCTATTGTTTACACAAATTCACGTGAGATCGAGAGAAGATCGTGATGAGCATTACCCGATATAACTAGAACGTGAGTAGAGTGTTTTATGCATAACCCGGAAATCGTTAACAACCCTAGGGATCATCAATTACCTAGTTCTTCTTTATTAATCGTATTACGTCACAATTTATCTTCGTTAAAAGTGAAAATTCTCTAAAAATATTTTGTTAGTTGTCATTTAATTTTAGTCGCTTGTTTGTGGGCGACAACTTTATAAAATCCAAACCCTTTTTACCGGTTACTTAGATATCGTAAAGTTAATTTCTAGTTAGCTAGTAATCGTAAATTCCCTTGGGTTCGATACTCGGAGTCGTAAAATACTCCACTTACTACTTGACCGTGCACTTGCGTATACACGTAAGAAATCGTGTCACTACTCAAAGAAGGAACCTACTTCTGGATTAGGGTGGGGAGTAAACAAGGAGGTCAACACTCCAAGAAGGCTGAAACACCTCTCCACAGTTATACTCAACCATTTAAAAAACTATCACAAGCAGAAATGATGGAGAGAAGGGCTATGAACTTATGCTACTTCTGTGAAGATAAATGGGTGCTTGGGCACAAATGCAAAAAGCCACAGTTATTTCCGGTAACTGGTGAGGAAGAGCAAGATAAAGAAGAGGCAAATCGAAACTTCCATCTGCATCAATTAAATGATCTATAGAGATTGATTTTGGTATCACTAAACTTGTTGGGTGAAGCTGAGAGCTGGTTCAGAAATGAATTTGAAACCCTAGATCACATTACCTGGACTGAGTTTAGTTTGTTGGTGTGTGAAGAATTTATTGAACCTGCGCATAGAAATTTAATTGGAGAATTTAACAAATTGGTGCAAACTGGTATAGTGAGTGAATACCAGCAAAGGTTTGATGAGTTGAGACCCAAAATTAAGTCTCTACACCCATCTTCTGATGAGTGGTATTTTGTGAAAAGCTACTTGAGTGGGTTGAGGAAGGACATCCAAGGGGAGGTCCAGTTACTTAACCCAAAAACTCTATCACAAGCCAAAGCAATGGCCAAATTACAGGATGTGTTAAGTGCAGACAGGCACCAAAAGGTGATGGACACTGTACATCAAGTGCTTAAGGGAAAGTACAACCACTATGCATCCAAGAACTCCCTGAGCTACTCAAAGAAGGAACCTACTTCTGGATTAGGGTGGGGAGTAAACAAGGAGGTCAACACTCCAAGAAGGCTGAAACACCTCTCCACAGTTATACTCAACCATTTAAAAAACTATCACAAGCAGAAATGATGGAGAGAAGGGCTGTGAACTTATGCTACTTCTGTGAAGATAAATGGGTGCCTGGGCACAAATGCAAAAAGCCACAGTTATTTCCGATAACTGGTGAGGAAGAGCAAGATAAAGAAGAGGCAGACTCCCTCATCACACAGTTAGATCAAATAATTCACAAGGAGCAAGAAGTAGCCACACCAAGGACCCTAGAGACTTCCAGGTCAGAAGCTGAAATCTCCTTACATGCTATTACTGGCAATAGTGGAGCACAAACCTTGAGGTTGAATGGTTCCATAATTGGGCATAAGGTGAGTGTGTTGATTGACTCTGGGAGCACCCACAATTTTGTGGATGTTAATACTGCTACTAGAGTCTCTTGTGTGATACAAGAAGTGGCACCTATGAGGGTGGTAGTAGCTAATGGTAGTCTAGCAGAAAGCACCAAAGAAAGCAAGGAAGTCACCATCAAATTACAAGGTAGCAGCATTACTACAGACTTAAGAGTGTTGGCTCTTGGAGGGGGTGATGTAGTCCTTGGTGTCCAGTGGTTAAAGGAAGTCAGTCTTGTGAGTATGGACTTAACCACCTCACACTCTTTATCAACTTGGGTGGCAAACTCATTGCTTTTCTTGCTAAAAAAGAGGAACATCAATACAAGGCTACTAATCTCCATTCCATAAAAGAGTATTGCAAAGACAATGAAGGGGTCATATTGAGACACTTGTTTAGCATTGCTGAGACACCTGCATCACCAAGCATACCACCTATTTTGGCACCACTCATGGAAAGGTACAAGACAGTATTCATGGAGCCCAATACACTACCTCCCAAAAGGGTGCAGGACCACCATATTACCCTCAAAGCAGGGAGTGCCCCTGTTTGTTTAAGACCTTAAAGGTACCCCCATGTGCAGAAAGGAGAAATTGAAAAGCTGGTTATAGAGATTTTACAAAATGGGGTGATTCGACACAGTAGTAGGCCCTTCTCATCCCAGTACTTCTTGTGAAAAAGAAGGATGGCGGCTGGAGGTTCTGTGTTGATTAAAGGGGATTAAATGACATTACAATAAAAACAAGTACCCTATTCCCCTAATTGATGAGCTGCTTGATGAACTAAAGGGAGCTGAGGTGTTCACTAAATTGGATCTCAGGGCTGGTTACCACCAGATTAGAATGGCTGAAGAGGATATCTACAAGACAGCCTTTAGAACCCATGAAGGGCTCTATGAATTCAAAGTTATGCCATTTGGGCTCACAAATGCTCCAACCACACTCCAACAACTGATGAACCAAATCTTTCAACCCTGCATCAGAAAATTTCTCTTGGTCTTCTTTGATGATATACTCATCTACAGCAAGAGCTTAGAGGAGCATTTACAACACTTATCAGCCACCTTACAACTCCTCTGTTGGAATAAGTGCCCTAGATGCAATCTAATATTTAGTATGAACAATGTTATTGGCTAGAATATTTTAGTGTGATATTTAATATAATGAAGTCCTTAGATACAATGCGTTGTTTATCTTAAATATCTCTAGTCCATTATATTGATTAATAGGACGATCAAATATAGACTAGTATGTGTGTAGATTGATATGGATATATCAAGTCTAACACATGGGTATGCATTAGGAGTAATGGCATACTGGATTGACCCACAACGAGAAGGATACATTTGATAATGTTAAAGTCACAATCGCTTCTCGTAGTGATAATATAATTGCAATCCTTAGACTTGAAGTCACTAGATACTCTAGTTGTGGAATATCGTGCTTTGATGTTATCAAACGTTACACCGTAACTGGGTAACTATAAATGTAGTTATCGAGCATGATAGGAAGCAAGCTTAGGGATTGTAGTGATGTAGAGAGGATTTGTCCCTCCCACATAATGGGAGTAAATAACCATGGACTCGAGGAGTGGTGCTTATTGAATGTCTGGCCAGACTCATATAAATCAATATGGGGATATTGATGTTATCTGCATGCATAAGCATATTCCCAGGATCGAGGAACTATGGATTGGATATACGAGTGTGACTATTTATGTCTCGTGTCCAATCCAGATATGGAGACAAAGGGATAGTGCAATATGAGATATTGGGCACAAAGGTTTATCAGGATCACTGACTTATTTCTATTAGTTGGGTGCATGGATGTTTTGCTAGACACCGCTCCATGTTAGTAATTAGTTACTACCAACTAAGTAGAAAAGTTGCTCTTCCCAATCCTTTTGTGAATATGTCTCCAATTTGATCTGCACTGGAAACAAACTTCACAAGTAATTGTTTCTTAAGATACTTTTCTCTAATAAAACGATAATCTATTCAACATGTTTTTTTCTGGCATGAAAAATGGGATTTGCGGTCATGGAAATAGCAGAAGAATTGTCACAATATAAAACAGGAGCATTTGGCATAAAAATATTAAAATCTTTAAAGAGATACTGAAACCATGTTAGCTCTGCAGCTGTGGTGGACAGGGCTCTATACTCAGCCTCTGTGGATGATCTGGCTACAGTGGGTTGCTTCTTAGAATCCTGTAGTTGATCTTCTGTCAGTTGGGTTACCTGCCCAATCTGCATCAGAATAAGAGTGCAAGTCTATAGAAGAACTCAAATCCCTTGATCAATGGTGCCTTGTAAATATCTGATAATTCTTGTGGCACCAATTAAGTGTTTATTGGTAGGAGAATGCATAAATTGACACAAAGTGATTGACATAATAGGCAATGTCAGGTCTTGTAAATGTAAGGTACTGAAGAGCACCCAACAGTTGTCTGAAGAGAGTTGGATCAGATAAGAGAGTGTCATCATTGAAATGAAACTTAACTCCAGGTGCAGAGGGTGTGTCACAAGGTTCACAAGTTTTTAATATTGTATCTTTTGAGGATCTAGAGACTTGTAAACCCAGAAAATAGGTCAAGGGACCAAGGTTTGTCATTTCAAACTCAAAATTTAACCGTGCAACAAGATTTTGAAATGTGTGTAGTGTCATTGCCAGTTAAAATGATATCATCTACACACAACAAAAAGGATGGAGATTTTGTGATCAAGAGAAGTTTTAATAAAAACAGAAGAATCAGCAAGAGATCCAGTAAATCCTAAGGTTTGAAGAAAAGTAGTGAATCTCTCAAACCAAGCTCTAGGAGCTTGTTTGAGACCATAGATAGATTTGTGAAGTTTGTATACATAGTGAGGATAATGTGGATTTTTAAATCCAGGTGGTTGTTGCATATAGACAGTTTCCTTGAGATTTCCATGAAGGAAGGCATTTTTAACATCAAGTTGCTGTAATGGCCAATTAAAAGAAGCAGCTAAGGCAATAAGTGTCCTAATAGTAGAGTGTTTAACCACGTGACTGAATATTTCATCAAAGTCAATGCCAGGGGTTTGATGAAGCCCCTTGGCAACAAGTCTGGCCTTATATCTGGATATTGACCCATCAAGGTTATATTTTTTCATGTAGACCCATTTATTCCCAAAAATATTAGCATTCTGGGGAGGTGAGACTAGGGTCTAGGTATGTAGCTTTATGAGGCTTTGATACTCATCAGACATGGCTTTGAGCCACTGTGAGTGTTTCTTAACTTCTGTGAAACAAGTAGGATAAGTTAAAGTATTTGAGAGATCAGAGTTACCAGAAGTAGCAGTGAATCCCACAACCTTCTTCTTAAAGATTCCATACTTGTTTCTTGTCTGCATTGTATGCCCACTAGTGGATTGCTGCTCTATAGGCTCTGCATTTTCCATGCCAGAACTAGGAACTTCATTTTTAGAATTGATAGGTGGTTGCAGATCTGCAGAGGATACATGTGCCTCCTGCACTAGGGGTTCAGATGCAGGTGTAGTAGTGTGACTGTTCTCATCAGTGTTGTCATATCAGTACTCATCAGAGGAACCAGCATGATGTGCAGTATTGCTGTCCTCATCAGGGCCTGAAAGAAAAATAGGAATTGGATTAGTATCACTAGAAAAAGAAGCAGGAGATGTAGTGTGTGAGGGATGCACAACATTATGAAACAAATTCTCATCTAATACAACATCTCTTCTCATATAAAACTTAGAATTGAACTTGTCATAGCAGAGATAAACTTTGTAATTAGTTGCATACCCAAGAAAAACACACTGAACAGTTCTAGCATCAAACTTTGATTTGTTGTAGTGTCGTAAATAAGGATAGCACGCACATCCAAAGACTTTAAACATAAAGTAATAAGATTTTGTGTTATAAAGAAGTTCCCGTGGAGACTTGTTGTAAGTAACTTTGCTAGGCATACAATTGATGAGATAAACAACAGTGGTGAAAGTATGAAACCATAATTTTTGAGGAAGAGAAGCATGATCAAGTTAGGCAACGGCAGTTTCGACAATATGCCTATGTTTTCTTTCAGCTACTCCATTCTGCTGTGGAGTATAATGAAAATATTTTTGATGGACAATGCCTTGACTATGCAAATGTATTTGAAATGTGTAAGCTAAATATTCACCTCCACCATCAGTTATAAATATTTAAATTTACCAAGTTGCTTTTCAACATCAGTTTGAAATGTTGCAAACAAGACAACAACATCAGATTTGTTGCAGAGGAAATAGCCATGTAAACCTAGAGAAGTCATCAATAAAAAGAACATAATAGCGATAACCATGCAAAGATTTGATTGAGGCAGGATCTCAAACATCTGTGAACAAGTTGCAGAGGATCATGTGTAGCAGTAACAGACAATTTATAAGGAAATTTTGACATTTGCCTTTTAAACAGCATTGACAAAATGTACCAGCAGAAAGATCAGATAACTTAATGTCTTTACATAAATAGGAACAAGTATGAAACAAAATCTTGATAATGTCTTCAGAGGGGTGGCCTAATCTGGCATGCCATAAGGGAGACTTGACATTTTTGCCTAATGGGACATGCTTGTGAGAGCCGTGTAGATCAGAGATAAATAGGAACATGTATGAAATAAAAGCTTGATAATGTCTTCAGAGGGGTGGCCTAATCCGGCATGCCATAAGGGAGACTTGACATTTTTGCCTAATAGAGCATGCTTGTGTGAGCCATGTAGATCTGTGGATAAAGAGGAAGACAAGGGAGAAGTGTGAATAGGATGAAGCCCATTCTCACCCAGTCCTTTGTACAGAACTGTCCCCAACACCTTGTCATGAATATAAAAGGAATCAGCATCAAAATAAAAACAACAGTTGTATTGTTTGCATAATTGATAAACGGATAGAAGATTGATTGCTAAAGCTGAAACATGTAAAGCATTTGGAAGTGTAAAATAATGACTGGGGTGTTAAGATTAGCAGTACCAGAACTTGAAATATGTAGGTTTTGACCATTTCCCATAGAGACTGGATCATTTCCATAATATGGAGAGGTGAGAGTAGAATTTCCAAAGTCTGAAGTCATGTGGTTCGTAGCACCAGAATCAGATAGCCAATAATTAGGTTCAGGTGAAGTAGAGGTGGCACCAGCCATGGCAGTCAATTGATAAGGGGGCTTCTTGCCTTGATAGGCATGGTTCATTCTATGCCAACAATCAAGAGCAGAGTGGTATCTACCTCCACAAATTTGACAAGTAATTGGAGTGGAGTTGGTAGACCCAAAGGTTCCAGTAACAGAGTTATCAAATCCAGAGGAATTAGAGTTCATGTATTGACCATTTGACTTCCCCTAGACGCAGAGCCTCCTCTACCATTATAACCCCCTCTATTAGGGTTTGAATAACTAGTATTGTTGTTACTGTACCCAAAAGGTGAAGGGTTGGTATAACCCCTTCCTCTTTGAGAGGTGTTGTTAGGGTTTCTACCACCTCCAAAGCCAGGAGTGTTTCCACGACCACGACCACGACCACGACCACCATGTTGCTGTGGACCGACAGACAAAAAGGCCGACGAGATAGAATAACCAGTATGGAGAGAAATCAGATAGTTGAGACAATTGAGACTCAAGCATTTGTTCTTCAGCTTTTAAGAGAACATGTAAATCATCAAATTTCAAAGCAAAACTTTGATTTTGAATACGAATAGCAGACCGAAAAGGGTTGTACTCAGGGAGGAGGCCATTTAGGGTATAAAGAATCATGTCTTCATCATCAACAGAAACCATAACAATAAACAATTTATCACGAAGAGTTTTGAGTCTTAGCATGTATAGATATATAGAGTCACCTTTCTTCTTGATGGTTTGTAAATCACTTTTCAATTGCAGAATGTTTGAACGAGTCATAGAAGCATACCGAATTACCAGAGCTAACCAAACGTCGCGAGATGTGAGTTTGCCAATAGCCTGAATCAGGGCTTCCTGAGTCAGGTTTGCAGAGAGAAGAGTAAGAACTGCTTGGTCCTGAGAAACCCAAGCGTCGAACTCCGGATTGCAAATGTCAGACGGAGAACCATCGGCGGCCAAGAGATACTCCGGGGGACAAGGTTTTGACCCATCGATATACCCCAATAAAGATTGTGTGCGAAGGAAGAGAGTAATTTGATGTTTCCAGAGAATATAGTTAGAATTATCAAGTTTGAAAGGAACAAGATGATTGATATTTGACAAAAGGTAAAATGGATTGTTTGCGGAAGAGGCCATGGATAGCGTCATGGCTCTGATACCATGAAAGAAACCTTTAAGGTTTCTGCAAATAAATCAAGAACAAAATGAACAAACCCAGAAATGGGTGAAGAATAAGTTTTTCATTAGAGAGTCAAACGACTGATGAAGAGAATGAATCTCATTAGCTGATACAGATTAGGGTTTCAATACCCTTAAATATGAAGAAATCCAAGCGGTTCATTATATGACCGTTTGGGTAACCAAGAAGCTAAAAACATGAATATAGCCACGACAGTTTTGGCTAACTTACAAAGAGGTCCTTACTGGAAAGAGCTCTGAACTTTGAAGAAAATAGGTAGCATCCCAGAACTTTGATGAATTACAGAGATGCCCAAATCATTTGAGAGTAATATTTTGACCTCTTTATTTTGCTGAAAGGCGCCACCAACTTTGATCTTCCAATATCATCCTTCTGCAATTCTTCTGCATTTCTTTGACACTTTGATGTTAATATAGGGAAGACAAAATTAAACTAGCTAGTCAATTTTGATGAAGTCTTTTAGAATACCGGCACCAATCTACCATGGTCTTTTAAGTTCAGAACATTTCTCAACAAAACCAAACAAACTTCTTACATCATATATATGAGGTAATCGTGTGTTACGTAGTAAAAGGTTTGAGTTTCCTCAGCCATTGGATACTCTCCTAAACAATAGTTGACTCATGGTATACCTAAGGTCAATGTTTACGAGGGAAAAAGCGGGTGGATTATTATGGATAATTGGATAGGAATGAAAGGTTAATGCGTGAACGGTACAAAAATAAATAAGGCTTAATTACTTAATGCATACCCTCAGTTTACCGAAACTATCACATTGCAACCCCCAGTTCTAGAACTAGCTGATTGCATCCCCCATTTAAAAAAAATACGTCAATGTGTAACTGAGAACGAAATTTTATCGCAAAATTAACGTACTCGAAGGGCATTATCTGAAACAATGTGATGTGATTGTATCATGGACGATGTGAATTTTATGAGATACTTTCGTCGTGTTTGAATTTGATGGTTGAATTTTTTTTCCAATTTGACATTGATGTATTTTTTACAAATGAAAGATGCAATCAGCTAGTTCTAGAACTGGGGATTGTAATATGAGAGTTTCGACAAACTTGGAGAATGCATTAAGTAATTAAGCCAATAAATAAAGTATTGCAATATAAATAGTCCTAACTCCTAAACATAAACAAAACACGGTACTGAGAATAATTATAATAGTGTGAATCACCCTTGTTCATTTGTTTCCGGGATACTCAGAGTTGTGACCTGAATTGTTTTCAATAGCGTGTCATGGAGGAAAATGACATTGGGAATGCTGTTGTTTCCGAAACCAATTCTCAAAAGCAATTCTCACATTTATATATGAGGAAACCAGTTTAGGCTTTTGTTGGATTTTTACTGTTGTTTCCGAATCGGTTTTAGACTATGGGCGTAAGTTCCCCCTCTTTTCCCTCGTAGTTGCGAAGAAAACATTTATAACATTTTGAGATTCATAATTCTACAAGTGGATTGACCCGTTGCTGAAGCCACTCTCTCTATGAAATTAAGTTATTGAAATTCACAACCCCACAAATTCAGCCCAACATAAAAAATCTGTAATCAAGGGCTAATATCCATGCAACATTCCACATTTGAGCAGTTTAGTATATAGAATGCTGGAGACTTGGTGAATATTCATGGGAAACATCGTATGATGAATTACGGATAGGCTTGGCAGCTCGGTAGGCAACATATGCTTGAGCCGTACGGATCCAATAATAATAATAATACAAACCCATTCTCTTAAGCCACGAGATTAGTCTAAAAACCATAATAAACTAATGCACGGAGAATAAACTCTATCATAATGTGAATGAAATACCGGCGTCAGCTTTAGTTTTCGGTTCATCTGTCCCATGAAAGGAAATGACATTCAATGTGTTCCAATGAAGGTCAACCATATAGTCTTTTTTTTTTTTTGTTTTTTGGTTTTCCAACCGGTTCCGGGGCTTCGCCCCATAATCCGGTCCGACCCGCGTCGCATGCCTGGGTATGGCTGGTGAGTCTACCAGTGGGAATTTTCTGCATACACAAGGACTCGAACCCGAGACCTGCTTAAGCGGAACCAAGCTGCTTACCACTTGGACCAACTCCCATTGGATAGGTCAACCATATAGTCATGTGTATTTAAAACAGTCAGATTGTGGTAAACAGTTGAAATAAAGTGACGTAGTGGTGAATTCTGTAACTAATGTAGCAGTGTGAAAAGTCTACAACGAAAAACTAAAAGGGCTTTTCATAAATTAAGCTATTTAATTTATGGGTAAAAGACAATTTCACCCCTCAAGTTTTTGTTAAATACAAATACACCCCTTGGATCTGAATAAATACCATTACCCCATGTCGAAGGATGGAGGTAACGGAACACTAATGGAGGGGCAAAAAGACCTATTTATCCTAAAAAAAAATGACACACGAAAGATATGAGCCTCTTGTTAACACAATGGCCCATATCTATTAGTTTTGCAGTCATGGTAGTTGCAATACTCTCTGCCTGTTTACAATTACAGATCTGAGTCTCTTGTTAAGATTTGTTTCTTTATTGTTGTTGTTTGTTTTGTTGTTGTTGTTGTTGTTGTTGGTGGTGGTGGTGGTGGTGAGGATTCAGTGGTGGTGTTGCTGGTGGTAATTTAGTGGTGGTGGTGGTGAGGATTCAGTGGTGGTGTTGCTGGTGGTAATTTAGTGGTGGTGGGGTTTAGCTTATCGGGATTCAGTGGTAAGGTTGGTGTTGTTGGTGGGAATTTGGTGGTGGTGTAGGCGGTGGTCGATAACACTAAGAGTGGTAGCCAAGAACACCAAGAACATTAATAACATGAACGCAATAAACACAAATTTACAAATAGGAGTAAAATAGTCATAAAAAAGTCAGATTGCACCCCCATTCCAATTGATTATAACATAAGGGTGGTATTCGTCTAACCTTCATCCGCGAGCAGGGGCTTTTTGTCTCTGACATGGAGGTATTTGTATTTATCTAAACGCGAGGGGTGTACTTGTATTTAATCCAAATTCAAGGGGAGGAATTTGTCTTTTACCCTTAATTTATTTTCAGAGAAGCACCCCGTGAAGCTTCCTCTTAACAGAATTTTCCAGGAACTTTGCTAGCAATTGCATTACACGACTAAGGAACTTAAAAACGGCTGTACACGGTGAATGTTTAAGCTATAAAAACACAATCATAGTTGGTAGTAGAACACAAAAACAATACAAACACACGCAAACCAATTTGATCTTCAATTTGAAACCATCCTCAGACCACACCCAACTCTCTCTGTGTGAGACAATGTTCACACTTTTCCAAACCAGCTTGAGAGATTTAGAGCCTCTCCTCACAAGCAATGCAATCACCAAACTCAACAAGCAAAGATGGCATATGGCTGTTGCTGCCATCTACTGTTCTAGAGCCTTCTCATCTCCCACTAAAAAGACAAAAATCTCCCCCATTACGCCGCCAAATGTCGTCATCGACGTGCCGGAAAAGCCGCATCCGTGTTTCCCGGATATCGACCAGTTTACACTCGTTCAACTGGCAAAGGAAAAGAGTTTGGACAACCTTAAAGAGCGCGGCGGAGTTGAGGGTATAGCCGCGGCTCTGAAAACCAATTTGGAGCGCGGGATAGTGGGCGAAGAAGGGGACTTGTCGAATCGACGCGATGCTTTCGGGAGTAACACTTATAAAAGGCCTCCTACAAAGGGTTTCTTTTCCTTTGTGTGGGAGGCATTGAAGGATCCAACCATTTTGATCCTTATGGTTTGTGCAGCTCTTTCACTTGGCTTTGGAATCAAAGAACATGGTCCCAAAGAAGGATGGTAAGCTACATTACTCCACTTATTTTCTTTGGTAAAACATTGAATTCATCATCTTAGACTGTTTTTCTTAGGTAAATATAACTATTATCCGCATTAGGCTTCATAAAACATCTTGAAAACTAAATTATTCCACTTTATTTTCTTTGGTAAAACATTGAATTCATCATCTTAGATTGTCTTAGGTAAATATAACTATTATCCGCCTTTAAAAATCATCTCGAAAACTACATTATCCATTTATTTTATCACCGTAAACTTCTCAAAGACTTGTCTTGCAAGTCATTTTTCGCGGATAGAAGAAGATTATGAATAAGTACATATGCGTGTGTAGTCAAAGTTGATTTAGTTTGTGACCGTGTCCCGTAACTTTTAGTTAAATGTTCTTCTATTGACTTCTGAATTTATCATTTTCGCCAAAACTGTCAATAACTTATTGTACAAATTTTATATCCCAACGACTCTCGATTATGACAGGTACGATGGAGGAAGCATATTTGTCGCAGTCTTTCTGGTCATATCTGTGGCAGCAATAAGCAACTTCAGGCAAAACAGGCAGTTCCTGAAGCTGTCCAAAGTCAGCGACAACATATCGGTGGATGTGATGAGAAACGGAAGGAGGGAAAACATTTCAATATTCAACATCGTGGTCGGTGACATAGTGTTCTTAAAGATCGGCGATCAGGTTCCCGCCGACGGGTTATTTCTCGATCGCCACCCCTTACAAATAGACGAGTCAAGCATGACAGGAGAGAGCGAACACGTGGAAGTAACCGCCGCCCAGAACCCGTTCCTATCATCTGGGACAAAGGTCCTAGACGGGTTCGGGCGGATGCTAGTCACATCAGTGGGCCCCAACACCATGTGGGGCCAGATGATGACAGCTGTCAGCCGGGACACTGACGAGCAGACCCCTCTCCAGTCCCGGCTGAACAAGCTGACCTCATCAATTGGGAAAGTGGGATTAGCTGTTGCTTTTCTGGTGTTGGTGGTTTTGTTAATTAGGTATTTTACGGGTAACACGGAAGACGATAAAGGTAACAGGGAGTATATTGGGAAGAAGACTAAAGTTGATGATGTGATCAATTCTGTGGTTGGGATTGTTGCTGCTGCTGTGACTATTGTGGTGGTTGCAATACCTGAAGGCTTGCCTCTGGCTGTGACACTGACTCTGGCTTACTCTATGAAGAGAATGATGTCTGATCAGGCCATGGTTAGGAAGCTCTCTGCTTGCGAAACCATGGGGTCTGCAACCATTATATGCACAGACAAGACCGGGACGCTAACCATGAACCAGATGAAGGTTAGTTCTTCTAGTTAGATTTGCAAAGATATATTCATATGCATTTTAATAGTATATTGCAATGTTCATTATAGGCCTGTTGATGGGCCGGGCCTTACCGGTCAGGCCTTGGTCGCATCACGGTCTGACCTATAGGGGTCAAATGATGCATCACGGTCTGACCTGTAGGTCGGTGTAAGATCCGGTTGTGCCATACTCGGGCTGGGTCCTAAACGGGCCTGGTATGGGTGGATCCAAATCAGACCCTTTGATAGGCCGAGCTCTTTACATTTGACTGTGTTACTGACCCAGAAAACTTTAATTGCTATTTGATAGGTTACAAAGTTTTGGCTCGGACAGACATCGATGGATGATGAAGCTGCAACTAGCATGGCAAGCAACATTCTTGAATTGTTCCACCAAGGTGTGGGGTTGAATACTACTGGCAGTGTCTACAAGTCCGATGTTTCAGGGTCAGAGTTTGAGTTCTCAGGCAGCCCAACTGAGAAGGCGATTCTCTCTTGGGCAGTCATGGAATTAAACATGGACATGGAGGAGCTGAAACAGAATTGCACAGTTCTTCATGTAGAAGCCTTCAATTCCACCAAGAAAAGAAGCGGTGTTTCTGTGGTTAAAAATGGGGATACTGCGACCAGCGTGCACTGGAAAGGGGCAGCCGAGATGATCCTAGCAATGTGTTCTCATTACTATGATTTCTCTGGTAATGTTATGGAAATGGATGATGCGGAGAGGAAGAAATTTAACAGCATAATTGAAGGTATGGCGGCTAGTAGTCTACGATGCATCGCTTTTGCTCACAAGAGAGTTCAAGAAAGCGGGAAAATGGAAGAAAACAGCTTGACTCTTTTGGGCCTAGTGGGAATAAAAGACCCGTGTAGGCCCGGCGTGAAGAGAGCCGTTGAAGATTGCCAAAACGCCGGAGTGAACATAAAAATGATCACAGGCGACAACGTTTTCACAGCCAAGGCCATAGCAACCGAATGTGGGATTCTCAGGCCAAACCAGGACGTTAACGACGGAGCTGTGATTGAAGGTGAAGAGTTTCGAAACCTCACACATGAGGAGCGAATGGAAAAGGTAGAAAAGATTTGTGTGATGGCTAGGTCTTCACCTTTTGACAAACTCCTGATGGTGCAATGCCTGAGACAGAAGGGGCACGTCGTGGCAGTGACTGGTGATGGGACAAATGATGCACCGGCTCTAAAAGAAGCTGATATTGGCCTCTCTATGGGGATCCAAGGGACAGAAGTAGCGAAAGAAAGCTCGGATATAGTCATTCTAGACGACAACTTTGGATCAGTAGCCACAGTGTTGAGGTGGGGAAGATGTGTCTACACCAACATCCAGAAATTCATTCAATTTCAGCTAACTGTGAATGTTGCAGCTCTGGTTATCAACTTTGTGGCAGCAGTCTCGGCCGGTGAAGTCCCTCTCACAGCTGTTCAGCTACTATGGGTGAACTTGATCATGGACACATTGGGTGCTTTGGCTTTAGCTACTGAAAAGCCTAGTAAGGAGCTTATGGAGAAGCCACCAGTGGGTCGGAAAAGCCCGCTTATCACCAACACTATGTGGAGGAACCTATTAGCTCAAGCACTTTACCAGATAACCATCCTATTGATCCTACAATTCAGGGGACAATCAATATTTAAGGTGAGCAAGACTGTTAATGAAACGCTCATCTTCAATACATTTGTTCTTTGCCAGATATTCAACGAGTTTAATGCCAGGAAGATTGAGAAGAAGAATGTGTTTGAGGGGTTGCATAAGAATAAGCTGTTCATGGGGATTATTGGGGTAACCGTTGTTCTTCAGGTGGTGATGGTGGAGTTCCTGAAGAAGTTTGCGGACACGGAGAGGTTAAATTGGGGGCAGTGGGGTGTTTGCGTCGGATTTGGGGTTATGTCGTGGCCTATCGGTTGGATTGTCAAGTCTATTCCCGTTCCAGAGAGACCTTTCTATAGCTATCTCAAATATTGGTGATTCTTTTAAACATTCTTTTGTAAATATTAGGATGAACATTCTTTTAACATTCATTGCTAGCTTAAGTTCTTTCATATTTTCCGGTCAATATATGCATATGTAACATTTAGTTTGATAAATAAAGAACATTTTTATTCATTTTTTTTGTAACATTGTTAACTCTAGTTGAGAACACCAGGAAGATTGGTCGTTTTATCTGTTTACAACAGCTTCTTGTTAAACCCCGGGAAGATTATTTCAAATGTGACTAAAAGCCGGATAAGATACACATAAATGAAGTAAAATCATAGGAAAATACAACTATTATCATACAGAGACATTCATACAAAACATCAGTTCAAGTCACACCCATCAGGAGTCAATTTGAGGAATCAACTATGTTCAAGTGACATGCAAACTCAAGAAAACTCCATAAGTAACAGAATTTGATTGATGTTGAAGAACATGTATAGAGAAGCAATACCAACTTTAATAAAGCTTTTCTTCAGACTCACCTCTCTAAATCCGGATTGCTCAGCTGCAGGTTTCAAGGTTACTGCTACCTTGTCTTGGCACACAAAACTTGTTTCTTGATGTGGAACGATGAAGTTTGATAAGTTTTGGATGTGGGGCCATGCACTGATTGAGAAACGTGATTAATCCATTCCTCATGGATTTCCTTCAGCGATCTCCGACAAAGCAATCTATAAATCTGGTGCCACAGAAATGTGCACTTGATACCCGAAAAAGCTGGGGACAGTTATGACATTTTCCAGGTAGAACCCTTGAAAGTTGTGAAGAAATGAACAAGGCCGATAAGATAATCCATGTCCACCTGAAAGAAGAACCAAACAGGGTTTAGGCAATTTTGATGTTATGAAGGTCATCAATGACAAGGACTCACAGAGTCATCAAACATGGAATTAGCCATATTTTGAGTAACTCATAGCACGGTAAGTAATGGGCTTAACGACATAGGTAATGGCACAAACATATATATAACAATCCAACTAAAACTGAGAGAATACGGGGGACTTTGGGGTTCCTGTTTCAATTATCTTCAACAGTCTGTTCATCAGGGACTTCAAAATTGGTTCTCGTTCATATTTTACTGTCCACGAGTATCCACTGCATATGCTTCAAACTACACGTACCTCATCTCTGGATATGTTAACATTTTCTGTCCCTATTAACACTATCTACTGCAATGTTGCATCTGTGAGTACCAGCAATTCGAGGAGCACCACATGTCAGAATATATGTTTTATATGTGCTGTCATGGCACACGTTATTCACTAGCACACTATATCCAATGACATTCGACATGTTACGAGTTAAGACTTACGAGTCCTTTTACTGTCTACTTTGGAATTTCCGAACACCAGTCACCACAAGCCAATCTATGTCAAGTGTGCGCCTCTTATGTGCCATAGCTACAACTTATCTACTGGTCTTACTCTGTCAAAAACTGCAAATACTGTCTTCTGGATTCTGAAGCTGCAAATACTCTAATCTGGCTAGCTTCTTCTACTGGTCTTACTCTGTCAAAACTGCTTATCAATTGATCACAGACTCCTCCAATACACAACCTCACACAGGGTGGAAGAAAATATTTGGGAAGTGAAAGTCCTTTTATGGCTGGCTAGAAGAGCGAGGCAGCTTACAGAGAAAAGCTCAAAGCTGGTAGGAACATCCCCGATAGCAGTAGGTGTGTGCTCTGCAATCATCTTTCTGAAATCTGAAACCTCTCCTCAAGCTACCAGATATTGCCCTTTGGCAAAAAAAGATTTAGAGCGTCCTTGTTCATCCACAATAATGGCATTGTTTCTGCTCTACGAATACCTTGGCCTTCCACTTTTCTCACCACCATTACTCAAATCTGGTTTTGGCATTAATCAAAAGCATGCCACTGGCTTCACTCGACCTACTAACCCCGTCCTTTACATTCTGGGGAAAACTAGAAGAATCCTCTGACCATCAACCGAATCCTCTACAGCATCATGGCCTTCAAGTCTACGCGGAAGGAGACTCTATGCAAGTTTTTATCACGGCCCATTTCGTCAGTTGCTATGCCTGCAGGCATTTCAGAAGCAACCTCTGATGAGATACCATTGGTGCCACATAGCCAGTAAGAGATGGTGTCTTCTGAAGTTTACAGCACGAGTGCCATAATATCTGTTGGCAAAGAGATTCTCACCAAGAGAGTATTGCGGACACCATCTTACACACTGCAATTGAGGTGGAGCCAGAAGACTCAGAACACTTCCCTGGCATCAACTCAGACAAAACTCAGCGACGTTGTCGTCAAGGAGAGGAATGTTGCCCACCTTATCCAGTTTGGAGGGATTGAAGCAGGTCTCAGAATCAGTGAAGAGAACGGCACCGTAGATGATGTCCAAGATGTTTCCAGTTCCCAGGAAACCATTTTTACTCAATTTTTAGGATACAACTTGAATTTACGGATGCATATAATAATAATAAGATGTAAAGGTTAAGCTCAGCTTGTTTGTTCTAACCTAGTTCTCTACCTTTTTAACTAAGTGATAGTCACTGTAAATAAAGCATAGAATGGTTAAAAACATCCTAAAGTAATCTGAGCTTATCCATCTTTTATTTTTCTTACAAATTCTTGGGCTTATAACTTGAGTAGTTGATATTCATAAGTTACTGCAGCGCCTGTAAACCATATTCTTCCTGCTTGCGATCAAAATTACTCTTCCTAACAAGCCTAAGTAAAAAAAGATATTCGGATGAACTCGTCGTGCATCTAAATTAGTTTCAATGCATTCAAAGACCAGTTAATTCTTAAAGTAAAACCATGTTAGAGAGTAAATTAGTTTCAATTCAAAACCCCTTACCCATGCGTTTAGCTATTTCATTGTCCTGCATTTAGCGTTTTTCAACCCCACCGAACTCAAAACCATGTTAGTAGAGTGTATAAGAATGCATTACAACAATAGTTCAAAAAAATGTGCTTAATTAATTGTACTTACCACCTCAGTGTCCTAAAAAAGTGGCTCATCTGGATTCCATCCCTTGATATCAAGTTCAACAAATGCTCATAGTTGGTGCCTGGTTTAACCAAACTATCCACATCAGATTGACAAACTGGAGAAAGGCCTCTATACAAACTATACTCCATATATGATATATAGTTGGAAAACTGACCCAGATGTTCGATTTGCGAGAAATTGAACACTCCGGTGCGATGGCTATTTGCTCAGGTACTCACAAGCTTCTCCATACAATGTTTGGAAAATGTGCAAATAGCATTTGGAGAGGCCAATGTGTGCAAAACCATTCCTGTCTGCACTAGCTTCTTAATGCTCAGCCATTGAATACCACCCAGCAAAAGGATCAGATCATGCAGAACCCGCCAGCTAATTGTACCAAAGTATCACTCGCGGGCTCGCGGCCAACATCCGAAGTGGTCATGACATTGCAAGGGTGGTCAATCTCCAGATACAGTAAAGGAACGGTCTTTTGCGGTGTCACTTGAGACTTTCATCGAACAGGTGGTGGGCAACACAGAAAACACCACCTAATGAAGCCAATTGAGGCTTCTTTGGTCTGCAGATTGCGAAGAACTATGCTTTTCACTGTGTGCTCTGCTTTCTCATAAATAAGATCAGTGCCCCTGAAATGGTGAGAAGACAAAGAGCCTTTCATTCTATTGCAACTTTGCTAAATATGCTCTCCTTCCACAAGCCAGAAACAATTCATTTGATGGAAAGGCACTGAATAACTGAGGCCATGGCCATGCCAGAATAAGGAGACAGCAGGATAGTTGAGAAGATTGATCAATCTTCTAACAGACACCAAACATAAGATAAGACATGAAACCCGGGTAAAACACTCGTGAAATTTTCCATGTAGCAAACCACAATCTTACAATTTATATTACAATGTGCAGCGCACAAGTGCGCAGCAAACACACAGTTTCAAGATCTTGGTAAACTAGTGTACAGGTCCGAGGTGTTTTTCAAGTCTCCTCGCGTGATTTTATTCAAATAGCTTGCCAGATAATATTTTTACAGCACAAGGATGGAGATAATATAGGGTTTTCTCCCAAACTAATGTCAATGTGGATTGACACAGATTCACATGGCGAAGTTACTTCTTCCTTCCTAAGCAGGCACGGCTTCCGGGACTTTCCCGTTCTCCGCTGGTGCTAAACTGTCATAGTAGTCCACCAGCACCTTCCAACCACCAGGGCACATAAATCCGTCAGGCGGGTTCTCTCTGTTCTTTGCTAGGGTACGCATCTGCAAATGAATATTGCAAGGCAATCAGAAAATGTCACCCCTTTAAGAAAATTAACTTCATAGCCAACCCTGGGCATGGGTGGGCCCGTGCCCTACCAATTTTAGAAAAAGATACAATTTATCCCGATTTTGCATAAACTTTATTCAAAAGTGCATAACTTTTGAATTTTGCCTTAGGGCCGCTACAATTTTGGTTTAGTAACATAGTACCCTAGTCTGTTCAGTTTCCTGGCTCCACCCCTGGCTGTCACTTATGACTATAACGACATAACTACAGGACTATGGAAGTTATATACTCTGGTAATTTCTCACTATCTGGACATGATGCAGCCAAAAAAATGGCTGAAAATTTAGGCAGACATACCTTAACAAGACCTTAAGCCATAGAATACCTAAGAGGCCATCTGAAATTGTCCTGTACAACTAATGTGTCTCATTGATAGCTTGAAATACCATTTCCTGGGTTTATTGAAATGTATAGGATATGAGGTGGACTAGGATTGGCCTAGATTTGCCATTACGCAGAAAGGTGAATGAATAAAATTTACTTCAATGTGTGCAAATGATAGGGGGATTTTTGGCATGACTTCTGATGTCCAGTTAGTTCTTTCTATATATACAAGTTGGGGATTTCCTAAAATGTCTTTTGTTGTACGTGATACGTTTCTCCAGAACGGAAAAGTAGTGATCTGAAAATGGGTATAGATGGAAGTAAAGTGAAAACGTAACTTTTTTTAAAACGTCATGTAAAATATTATTGTAATTATAAAATATTGTGCTGTAATTATCACGTCCCATTTGGGTTTCTATGAAAAGAAACATTTAAACTGGGACGGAGGGGGCAAGTCATTATTCTATCTGAAAACTTCAGAGAACACGTTCTGGTTCCAATCATGGATTATGAGGAGTATGCCCAAAAGTAATATCCAGAAATGCAAAATCGAAATTAATCAACATACCTTGGTCCCAGAAATGAACACGAAGTCTTGAGCCCTCGAAGGATCAAAGAAAGCCATCTTATTCTGTGTCTTATCATATGCAGCCACCTGCAGTTTGTACATAACATCAATGAGTCATGGGGTTCACCAAAAAAAATGAACTGCCAATACCCAATTGGCCCTACTGTTTTATGCTGAATTCCAAACTTTGGATTTTAAAGCTTTCAAGACAGTTCCCAAGTGTCAAACATACATATATTCCTCAAATGAGATCATACTTCAGCTGAATCTTTGAATAAAAATGGATCATATATGAAATGAGTATGCTTTCAAATTAAGTTTGAAGAATGTTTTACAAAAGGAAACTATATCTCCCCTTTTGGCAGCTTAAAAAATGATATGAATCCACCAATAACAGGTTGGGTGAAAGATGTACCTTGAAAGGTAGGATGTTTAGCCTCTCAAGCCCAGGAGCCATGCTGAGAACTTTCTTTCCATGGTCAGCATCATATAAATCTCTTTTCTCAACGGGGTGACCCATGCCAGCAGGATCCCTACCAACAATGTAAAAGTTGGCTCCAGCATTGATCCGAGCCTTTGCATGCCACTGCACCTCGGTGGGGCCAGCATAGTGCATTGGAGATGGGAATATTGAAACAACAGTTGTCTCTGGATCAAGAACACCATCTTCAAGAACCTGATCAAATTAAGAAGATTGTACTCATTCAGATGAAATTTAGGAAGGACATAATCAGTTTTTTAACTTCATGGGGAGAAGAACCCAAGATACTAAACTAAGAGTTATTTGGAAACATGAATAAAAACTAAGGTTCATTTCAAAATATGTTATGTTTAAGTAGGTTAGTTTTTAGCTTTTCCTAAAACTATAATCTTGGGTGTTTGGTTTGATTGGGTTTTTTTTGTTGTTTTTTTGGAGAAATCATGTAGCTTTTTCTTCCTCAGTTTTTGAAATTAAATAAATAAAAATAATAAGAAAATCATTTTTTTATACTATAGAATAACAAAAAACTGGCTCTGCCCAAACATCCTCAGTATAAATGTTTTAGTTTTAGTTTTTGGATAAATTTACTACTATGGGTATAAGTATAACTGCCAGGCTTTCAGAGATATTTAGCCCCATTCGCTTGGTTGAAATCATGCTTCCCAAGAAAACAAGTTTTTTAAGCTATGAAGATGATAATACCATTTAGGATTGCATGATAAGGAGGTCTTTTGGCACTACTAGTAACTAAACTAGTACAATAGCATGCTTATATATATATATATATATATATATATATATATATATATATATCTGCATATAGATATAGATATCAAGTTTATTAGGGCTGAAAGAAATGGTGGTTGATGAAGAAGAAGAAGAGAGAATAAGAACCTTCTCATGCTGTTTCATACGCCAACTAAGAGGAACATCATCTGCTTTAGTATAACCTCCCAAGGGATGAAGCAAGAGCACAGGGTTCTTGTAACCCATCTCCAGAAGCCGGCGACGCGTGTCCGTCATCAGCAAAGCATGCCCATTGTGCACAGGGTTCCTAAGCTGGAAAGCAAACACCGCGTCGGCGTTACGCCTAGTGAATTCCTCACGGAGTTGGGCAGGTGACAGGCGGAATCGGTCGAGGCCGTCGTTGTACTTGATAGGCTCTAACACCTCCAAGTCACCACCAATGAGCCAGTTTCCTGCATTTGTTATGGTCTGATCAACGTAGGGTAAACCAGGGGCAGTGGTGCCCCAAGTTCTTGCTACCCTTTCTTCCTTGTTGTGCTTGTAAATCTCAATACTGCGCAAACCCAAATTGCATATAGATTAGACGCATTATCATTAGGAACTCAAATTGGACTACAACAAAATTCAAGTTGTAGCTGTAGTTGCAGTTACAGCATTAGGGCTTGTTTTGTACCAACTGAAAATCTAAAAGGCTGAAAATAAGCTGGCTGAAAATCTCATTGTTGATAACTCTAAACCTGCTTGGTATGAGCTTAAAATCTGCAGAATGTGAGGGAATCTACAGTATTGGAGATTGAGATTAAATAATCTGCAGTTTTTTTGTCCAAAACCAATTTTAATCCAAATTGCGAAACAGTGTAACAAGCGGGATTATAAAATAAAAAAAAGGTCGATATTGATTGAACTATGGGTTCCTAAACAGTCACAAATCCCCGAATCAATGGTTTTCAATATACTGTTTATTTATTTTTTACTTGGTTTAAATATTGAAAAACTCATTCAAAATGTCCAAATTATGGGCACCAGAAATGTCTTCAGTCATCATGCATAGCAAGTCATCTTAGGGCTTTTCATGCTTAGGGTAATATAGAGCATTACAAAGTCAACTGCCTTCAAAATTATCGTTTCAAGGAATTTAAATTTCATTTGCTTTCACCAATAGAAGCATGGTCGAAGAGAGTTATGGATAATGGGACCACTCATATCTTGTTCGAAAAATGTGGGACCTATAAAAAGTAAGTTAAACAAATACGGATATAACTAAAATTGACATGTACATCAATTGTTGGAGACTTGGAGTTTTGGAGTATGGAATACGTAACTATCCAGGAGAATTTGTCCATAATCGTTTAAACTAATTTCCAAATGTCAACACAGCGTAAAATAAATTTAAGAATTAAGTCAATTCACAGCGTCTTTTGTGTACATGGTCATCGACAAATGGAGGGAAAATAGAAATCGAGAAAAGAAGAGATCCCAGAGACCAATAGATAGCAATGTTTGGTATGCTAATGCGGAGTAAGACTGCAGAATACGCAACACCAATGAGAACTTGATCAAAATCATTGCTTTGATTTCTATATTTAAAATGTGGGACCTCCGGAGAAAGAAAGAAGAGCAAAGATCTTAAAATGTGTTTGATTCGCTCATTGAGCTAGCAAAGATCATGGAACAAACCCTCTAATATACAATAAACCATTTTAATTGTAAAAAAGAAATCAGAAAAGCGCGTAGCATCCCATTAGTAAATCAACTTAAACTCAAAACCCCTCTAGCAGATGATTATCCAAAGCGAATGATAACAGTTCATTGATACAACTAGTACTAAGCAATCCACAACATCTGTGATTATCCTTAAAGTCACCAAAACAACGAAACATAGCACCTCAAAATCTCCAAATTCTGAAATCTTATCGATTCCATAACTACAAACCTTCTTGACACCATCTTCTACTAAACCTCTAGTCATCTTGCCTAACCTCTATTATCAAATCTCTTCAACTATATCAATCTTTAACCTTCTAGGGCCTAATCAATTGCTCAATGTCACTATCTCATGGCATTATATGATTCTCTACCTACCTAACAAAGAAATGAACTCAACTAAGGTTGTACTACTGCACATTTAACCGATATCCGCCGCAGAGATGACCACTATACCCGCAATTTCAGCATGAATTTAGGTTAAAACTATAACAAAGAACTACTACCAATGTGTTCCCTCTCTTTGTCCCCAATTTGACATTTACCACTATTCACTGTATCACTTTGACCCGGTGATTTCGATAGCAATATGATGTCATTTTTGATAATTTTTTCATAATATCGTAGACTAAAAGTTGTTCTATAACACGGTGAAAAGATTATTAAAAAATTGCATCGCGATCCAAAACACCAGTCAAAGTGACCCAAATACGAGTTAATAAAGTCAAATGGGGACAAAGAAATGGAACAGAGTAGTACTTAACAATTGCATTTATCATGAATGTGAGCTAAAAAATTGCAAGAATCAAACAACAACATGAATGAAACAGAGAAATGCACTCACTTCTTGAGAATCGCCACGGGGTTCTCGCCGGAGTCGACGAGCGTGACCTCGGACGAGTCGCCGATCCGACCCTTTTGCGAGTCATTAACGGCGAGAACAATCGGCACCGACATGTTGACGACGGAGCCGTCGTCAAGTCGGAGGCAATTGAAATGAAGAGTTTGGAGGAACTCGGATTCTCTCATGAACCCTTTGAGTGGACTCGCCCAGCCTTCGCTCAGCACATGAACCCACTGTAGATCGATCTGGGTCAGCATCATCTTCGGATTCGACAAAGCCCTCTTCTTCGCCCAACCCCTCTCCGATTCTCCGACGATGAGCTCCACCAGCTTGCCGCCGTCCGGTTGAATCAGCTCCGGCGACGATGATGCTCGGATCTTGATCGCCGAGATCGCTCTCGTGGGTTTACGATTGAGAGGGAAAGATGGGGTTTTGATGGGCGTTGCGAGGTGGGTTTTGTGGTTCTTGAAGAGGGTTGGTGATGGATTTGGGGTTTTGATGAAGATGGCCGCCATGGACGCCATTGGAGATGTGAAGCTTGGAGGTCTCTGACCCTCTCTCTGTGGACCTCTCTGAAGGTTTTGTGGGGGTAAATTTGGAGATTTATATATAATGGTGGGGTTTGGAAGAAGTGGAGGGAGAAGGGTAATTTGGGAATAGAAGATGGGAATGAAGTTATGAATTAGTGGATTGTACTGAAATTGACTTGTCAAGAGTGGATTGGGGTTTGGAAATGTCATGGGCTTTTTGGTTAATTCAGTTTTGTTTAGCTTGGGGAGGATGAACCTAGACACTCATTTCACTGTCTTTTTGTGTTTATTTATTTATTTATTTATTTTTTGAGAAGCGTCTTTTTGTGTTTATTGTTTTGTGGGTGATCACCCCTTTAATTAAATAAATTCAAATTAGAAATAAAGTATGTCCTAATCCAAATTTTCCTTCTATTAATGTGGTCCTTCCAACAAAATAAATCAATTTTCCTTTAAATAAAAAACAAATTATTTTTCTCCAAAAAAAAAATTAAAATATTTGAACATTAAAATAAATTTTTATACGACATATATTTACAAAAGCTTGACAGATCGAATGTGTCTTAACAAGGATGTAAAACTGTGTTTCCATATATAAACCAACGGGAGATTGTACATATTCATAATTTAATATATAAACATAATTTTTCGATATAAATGTAAATCGGTCGAATGTGTCTTAACAAGGATGTAAAACTGTGTTTCTATATGTAAACCAAACAGAGATTGTACATATTCATATTTTAATATATAAACGCAATTTTTCGATATAAATGTAAACCGGCCAGAACAAATTACTAACGGATTGATATTTGATTAGTAGAGACCAATCAACAAATTGATGTTTTCAATCTACGTAGTGGAGAATAATCAATCATTAAACTAAAAAGATCTACAATATTTAAACATTTGCACTCCAAAAAGACAACTGCATTATTCACTAAACACCATTGTTATGGATAGGGGGTATTATTTTAGTGTTGTGTGACACAAATGCCAACTCAAAAAGGTTGAATGGTTATCAAAAACTATCTTTAGTTTTTTGTTCGGTTGTCCATCGTCACAATCAACCAGTAGGTTATGAAAAAAGTACCCACAATTATTTAGCCATGATATGCACTAATGCAAGACTAGTCTTCCAAAAAATGTTTTCTGAGTCACTAGTCTTCTAAATGTTTACTATTGTGATTTTACTGTCTGATCTAACTTTTGCTTAATTAGAAATATGATACTACAAAGTGGACATTGATTATCGTATCAAAAATGTAGGTTCTTTTTCTCCAGTATGAAGAATGTAATTTGTGATAAGGATATTTTGAAATGGAAATTACATTGGATAATTCTCACAAAACTAAGATATGCGGTAGTAATTAAGTAAAATAATATTTTAGAGCTTTGACATCTCAATTATTTAGGGAGAGTTGCATGTGCCTGTATCATCAACTTGTTACTTATCATTAAGGGTCTCAATTTTATATTATTTTTACAGGAAAAAGTTTAGGTAAACAAAAATGCATATAGAAAGTTGAACATATAGTGATATGCATGACAACATGTCATTAATAAAAATTCGGCGTGAAGAATATGAAAGATATAGAAAGAATAAATATGGACAATATTTAGGCGCCTTGTTATGTGACATATGACACATCACTTTTTGTTTAAATTTCTGTTGATTTTTTGTCCCTCGAACACGACTCTATTTACATCGCTGTCTATTCACTTGCCTGTCGGACCACAGTTTCAAAAAAAATCGATTACACAATTAAATAATACCAAGGATTTCTCTCAAATCTAATTTTCAAAATATTTGCCAATAAAAAAGGATCAAATTCAAAAATTGAGAATGGGATGTAATATTACCAAGGGTTTAATAATCATTTCATCTCACCATGCATCCCTTTCACTCTCTAGGAGGAATGGGGGAAAATCATTGTCTGGCTTCCTTCATAGGAATCTTCCCTTGTCGGAAATTCAAAGATGCATCAAACGCCACTAGTGACACCACAAGTGAAAACTGATTTTGGTTCTTCAAGCACTGAACACAGCCCATTTTACGGGCAGATTCATTCAACAATAAACAAAGTAAATCTTCTTCGGCCGATGATGTTGGTCAAAGGACATGAGTTTTTGTAATGGATCGATGTTTTTTAGCAAGTTGATGCTATGACATAAGCGAGTGCGTGTTAAAATGACCGTATATGACCGAAAGTGATATTCAGTCGTACCTTATTCAGTCTTAAAATAATACCAGTCATTAGAATCTGACATTCACAGAATAGACAAGATAAATATAATTGAATATATGTCATGTTTTTCAAACAATGCGCTTAAAATAAGTAGTATCCAGTGCCGTCTCAAGAATTTCGGAGACCTTTGCGCGAATTCGTGAAATAGAGCCTAAGTAGGTTCTCAATTTGTTTAAAAGTAGTGTGAAATGTTGTGAGTGATACTTGCATGGTATTATTATGTAGTTTAATGTATTTTTACATCTAAAATGTACGGAAAAATAATATTTAAATTCCGGGAAAATCATCATTTTCGCAGTTGACCTGAGAAAAAAAGTCTTCAAACAACAATTAAACTATTAGAAGTGTAATACACTATAAATTTACAATATTTGAAGTACGAAATAATATGAGCCACATGTAGTTCGCTAAACTTGATACATGGGGAGTTTAATGACCATATAGCAATACCGCCTAAATTCTGAAATTTCCTAACAGACTGAATTTCAAGAAAAACTACAATTTCTAGAGAAAAAATTTCAGGAGTATCAACAATTTCCCTAGCTACACATCTGCCCCTGAATTGATGAGTTAACGATCAAATTTATATATATCATCTCCATCTAATCATATATTTAATATAAGACATTATTTCAGGAAACAACTATGGCATCGCACTTTTTTAATTGGCTGATCATATCCTTTTATTTCTTAGTTACTCGATTTTTTTAGAATAGTTTTAATTTTTTTGAAAATTACACAATTGTTATGTCATTTACTGTCCTCACACACACTTAATTTCTTCCTTCACACAAGTAAATGTGTACTAGTTTAGTGGTAGAATATTTAAAATCTCTGCATGATGTCACCGGTTCGAACCCGGCTAGATGTAGGATTTGATGTAATTTCAAATATAATAAAAGTATAGCTGCCTACTCTGCCTATCATTGTGGCCTTAAACCGGCACATACAACCTTCATGTATCACTTATACATATCTAATCCTACTTAATTAAGCTGCCAAATTACCTAATTAGAGGCCTTCAAAAAGTTGAGGCCTTAGCCAATTGTCTAACTTGCCTAATGCAAGGGCTGGCCCATGTAGTATCAACATGACATCTTTAACACATTATCTATTTTTTTTTTGTTTGAAGGAGCCCCATTCTTTTAATTTTTGAGAAATACATTTTTTTTAGAGCAATGAAAATACAGTTTTTTGAGAGCTGATATCGATTTTTAAGGCACGATAAAATGATTCAAATGTATGCCAATATTTTTTGTGTATGTGATTCTCCAAACTTGCCTATCTTCTCCTTTGCTCCGATTCGATCTGCTTAGTAAAACACAATAACATACTCCATTTATATGTTTACTCGTCATTGAACACTTTACGAGTCTTTAGTTTGGACTTGTAAGATTTGTTTGGGTTTTGGACCTATTTTGCAGAAAATTGACAGGAAGAAGACCGGAAACTACTCTATAATGGGCTCAAGAAAATGGGCTCGACACTTTTCTATAACGATTTACGTTGTGCGCGCAAAAATGCTTGTAATTAAAAAAAAAATAAGTAATTTGTGCTACTATCTTTGTTTCTTTAAAAAAAAATCTTTGTTTCTTTTGTTTAATTGTCACTTATGTCCATTGATACCGTGATTTGATTAGCAAAACGATATAAGAATTTTTTAATCTTTGCATGGTCTTGTAGATTAACTTTACTTAACAACACTATGTAAAATTTGTCAAAAAAGTTACAGACAACTTTTTTTTTTTTGAGAAATTATTTTGTCGTCAACGGGGCTTAAACCCGTGACCTCATGCAGGGGCTTCCAACGCTCTACCAATTGAGCTAATGTAACTGAAATTGTTTTTTTTTAAGTTATGACTTTTATATAATTTATTTTATTGAAATTGCAGATTAAGAATGATTTAATTACGGGTTGAAAAGTCAAACCATGAAGAAATGGAAGAAATTGAGAGTATAACATACCATAATGCATGGCGTATAAATATACAATTCGCCTTTAAAAAAATATACGTACCATTTTGCATTTCCTTCACTCTTATTTTTTTTTTTATTTTTTTGAGGAGACTCTTATTGTTTTATCAAGTAATTAGGATATTTTTACGCAAAATACCGGGACATTATTTCTGTGAAATGTGGGTCGTGCCAATGAAAGGCCAATTCACTTTTCCTCAACTTCTTTACTCTGTCCTTATTTCTTCTTCTTCTTCTTATAAATAGCGTACCCTATTACTTTGGTACCATTCATCCCGTGACACTCTAGATACACCTTTAAGACCATCCGTGAAAATTCATAAGGCAAAAACATTTTGCACTAAACCACTGTGCGTTTCATCAAAAAAATCAGAATAACTTTCTCCCCTTACCTCACATCCACATATATCTTATACCCATACTCGCACATGTCCTGGGAGTCATCTACGATAAACTGATCAAAAAAGGAACGTTCGAAATATACAAATAATTATTTCATGAAATGGGGTCGTTGTTGTATCTATAAAACTTACAGGACGAATGGTTGAGAATTCTAATAGAAGAACTGCTGTTGAAAGGCCCAGCCCAGATGATACCAGCCCAAAGAAATCAAGCCCAATTCATTTCTGCTGAAGATGAACCAGCCCAGGGATGTCTCAGTCATCTATTGCAAAGTCAAAGTGCTGAAATATAATTTGTAAGGACTATTTTGCAATCTCCACAAACTAGCTAGGCATCTCTGCTAATGACTGTTCAGTGCATTGATCCAACGGTCACAAATGAGACCGTTGGATTCACCGTGTATTTACAGCCCCTTGTGGCTCTAGGGTTTCTATGGAAAACCTTTAGATTTTCCCGTCTCTGTTCTGAGAATTCTATGAATCTTGTTCTTGATCAAATCAATACAGAATTGTTTCAGTTTTCTATTATCTCTTGTGTTCTTTGAATCTTATCATGGTATCAGAGCATTAATTCGATCCCTGCTATAAAAACCCCTTTCTGATTTCATCTTCTCCGTTTGCTCCTCCAAAATGTCTCTCACAACCACCACAGCGTCTTCCTCCTCAAATCCCCTCTCTATCCTCTCAAATATCAATCACCTCGTTCCATTTAAACTAGACAATACCAACTATCTCCTATGGAAACACCAGATCTCGGCAGTGCTTCGCACCCAATCTGTGTTTGGGTTTGTGGATGGATCCACTCCAGAACCTCCACTTCTGCTTCTCGGCGGTGATGGTGTTTCTTCTCCAAATCCGGCGCATGCACAGTGGATTCAACAAGATCAGGCGGTTCAGACACTTCTCAACGCTACCCTTTCTCAAGAAGCCCTAGTTCATATCATCGGTCAGCCCTCTTCTGCTTCTATTTGGTCTGTTCTGGAGCGCAGGTATGCCTCTCTTACTAGGGCTAACATCATGCAACTCAAATCTGAGCTTCAAAATATCAAGAAGAAATCAGATTCTATCGATTTATACATGTCTAAACTCAAGACAATACGTGATAAACTTGCTGCTGCATCTGTTTTTGTCGATGATGAAGATATGTTACTCTATACCCTAAAGGGTCTTCCTGCTGAGTTTAATCCCTTTCAATCTTCTCTTCGTACTCGTGGAGCACCTATGCCTCTCGAGGAATTACACGTTTTGTTAAAAGCTGAAGAGACCATGTTTGAACAAAATTCTGCAAATGATTTAACTGTTGCCTTTACCTCTCTCTCTACTGCCTCTGCCAATTATTCAAACTTCTCTGGTACTCGTGGTAATCGAGGAAGGGGTGGTGGTCGATACCCCAACCAGAACAACTCTTTTAGGGGTGGAGGTAGACATTCAGGGGGACGTTTTGACAACAATCAATTCAATCACTATAACAGAGGGGGTAGATCTGGAAATTATCGTGGAGGAGGACGTAATGACAACTATAGGGGTAGACACTCTGGTCAAAACACTTCTAATCGTAGCTATGGTCAGTCTACTGGGTCTAATGCTCCTGTTAATTGCCAAATTTGTGGTCTAGACTACCATACTGCCTTAGATTGTTGGCATAGAATGGACTATTCATACCAGGGTAGAAAACCCTCTGCTCAGTTGACTGCTTATGCTGCTAGCAATGCTCCTGTGTATCCTCAACCCCAGTACTGGATATCTGATACAGGAGCCACAAATCATATGACTCCTGATTACCAAAACCTCTCTGCTGCTGAAGCTTATCCTGGATCTGATCAGGTTGCCATTGGTAATGGCCAAAACCTACCTATCACACATTCTGGTACTGCTACTCTCCACACACAACATAAACAATTTAATCTTGATCATACTTTACTTGTTCCTTCTTTGGCCACAAACTTGCTTTCTGTTCACAAATTATGTGTTGCACACAACTGTAGATTCATATTTGATGCATCTTCATTTTTGATTCAGGACAAAGCTACGGGTCAAGTTCTATATCAGGGTCAGAGTGAAAATGGGTTGTACCCCATTCACTCAACTCCTTTCAAAACTTCTGTGGTTTCTCCTCAAGCTTACTTGGGTCACAAAGTGTCTTCTTCTTTATGGCATGCTAGGATGGGACATCCATCACATACTGTTTTGACACAAATATTTCCATTTCACAATTTCACTTCTGATCATGTCTGTCAATACTGTCTACAAGGCAAAATGTGTAGACAGCCATATAAGTTATCTTCTTCTGTTTCTGCAAAACCTTTACAGCTTTTACATTCTGATGTTTGGGGTCCCTCATCTGTTAAGTCTATGAATGGATACAAATTTTATGTCTTGTTTATTGATGATTTCTCTAGGTTTACTTGGCTCTTTGGCATGTCTCATAAGTCTGAAGTTGTTTCTTTATTTCCTAAGTTTAAATCTCTTGTTGAAAAATCTTTGAACAATAATATTACTGTTCTTAGAACTGATGGAGGAGGAGAATATGTTTCTTACACTTTTCAACAAATTTTATCATCACATGGCATTGCACATCAGAAATCATGTCCACACACTCCTCAACAAAATGGAGTTGCTGAGAGAAAACACAGACATATCATTGAAACTGCAATCACTCTTCTTCAAACTGCTTCTCTTCCTAAATTTATGTGGTTTCATGCTGTTGATACTGCTGTCTATCTTATTAATAGAATGCCTAGCAAGAACACCTCTAACAAATCCCCTTTTGAATTGTTATTCAACAAGAAACCTGACTATTCCTTTCTAAAAGTTTTTGGGTGTGCCTGTTATCCTTATCTAAGACCATACAATAACTCAAAACTTGATGCTAGAACTACTCAATGTGTCTTTCTTGGTTATGCATCACAATACAAAGGATATATTTGTTATGACAAGTCTGGCAAAAGAACATACATTAGCAGAGATGTTCTATTTGATGAATCATTATTTCCTTATGCTGCTTCTGTTCCCTCTACTGTTGATACTAATTCTGCTACTGCTTCATCTATTGACTTGGATCCAGGTCCTACCACCATCTACACTTCACCATCTTTAGTTAACATGGATGTTACTGCTGCTACTGTCCCTCTAAGTCCTGACCCTTCAACTGTGATGAGAACTTGTCCACAGTCTTCAGTGCCTCCAACTGGAGTCCCAGGATCTGGAATGGCAAATCCTGTGCAGTCAATTGGAACTCCAGCTTCTGGCTTGGCACAACCTGTGCAGTCCACTGGTGGTTCCACTCCTGACATGGCACATAACCTGCAACCACCTTCAGACTCCAGCATTGGCAGAGCAACTGTTCAAGACATTTCATACGACTCTGAGTTGCCAAGAAACATAACTCCACCAGGCAGGCACAATAACACCACTGTGGCAGCAGGACATCCCATGCAAACAAGGAGCAAATCAGGTATCTTTAAAAGAAAACTTGGTTTTAATGTTATTACTTCATCAAAAGACCCCACTTCTTTCACTGAGGCTTCAAAACTTCCTCAATGACAAAATGCTATGATTGAGGAATATAACAGTCTCATAAATCAAAATACATGGACTTTAGTTAATCCACCTCTTCATGCAAACATAGTGGGAAACAAATGGGTTTTTAGAACCAAACATAATCCAGATGGGTCTATCTCTAGGTTTAAAGCTAGACTTGTAGCTAAGGGTTTTCATCAAACACCTGGAATAGACTTTGATGAAACCTTCAGTCCAGTTATTAAACATACAACTGTTAGAGTTATTTTGTGTCTAGCTGTTACTTTTGGTTGGAAATTACAACAACTTGATGTCAAAAATGCTTTTTTACATGGCCATCTTAGAGAAACAGTTTACATGCCACAACCTCAAGGGTTTATAAACAAACAGTTTCCCCATTATGTTTGCAAACTACAAAAGTCCATATATGGTCTCAAACAAGCTCCCAGAGCTTGGTTTGAGAGGTTCACTACACATCTCTTGTCTCTTGGATTTACAGCTTCTGGAGCAGACTCTTCCTTATTTATAAGGCATTCTGGTAACAAACTCACTCTCCTTCTTTTATATGTTGATGATAAAATCCTTACAGGTAGTGATTCTGCATATATTTCTTATCTAGTTTCAAGATTAAACTCTGAATTTGACATGACTAATATGGGACATCTTACTTACTTTCTTGGCTTAGAAATTAAAAGAACTCAAGACTCTATTTTTGTGCATCAAACTAAGTATATCACAGATTTGCTATCAAAATTTAACATGTCTCATTCTAAACCATGCAACACTCCTCTAGCACCTGGCATCAAATTTCATGCTTTAGAAGGTACTCCACTTGATGATGTTACTTGTTATAGACAACTTCTTGGAGCTCTTCAGTACCTAACCTTCACTAGACCAGACATATGTTTTGCTGTTAATCACCTATGTCAGTTCATGCATGCTCCCACACACACACACTTAGTTGCAGCCAAAAGAATACTTAGATACCTCAAAGGAACTAGCACACATGGTATTTTTTACACAAAAGGGCACCTCCCCATTCAAGCATTTAGTGATGCTGACTGGGCAGGTAACCCTACTGATAGAAGGAGCACCACTGGCCTAGTGGTGTATCTTGGTCAAAACCCCATTCACTGGATTGCAAAAAAACAACCCACAGTGGCTAGATCCTCCACAGAAGCTGAATATAGAGCTCTAGCCACTGCAGCTGCAGAAATTTCTTGGCTCCAAATTCTATTCAAAGATCTAAAGTTATTTATTTCTCAACCACCTTTACTTTGGTGTGATAGTGCTTCTGCAATAGCTATGACTGCAAATCCCATTCTTCATGCTAGAACAAAACACATAGAGTTAGATTATCACTTTGTTAGAGAAAAAGCTCTCAGAAAACTTATCTCTGTTAATTTTGTTTCCAGTGCAGAACAAGTTGCTGACATTTTCACAAAACCACTGCTGAACTCACAATTCTGGACTTTGAAGCACAAACTCATGGTTCAGCATTCACCATGAGTTTGAGGGGAGCTAATAGAAGAACTGCTGTTGAAAGGCCCAGCCCAGATGATACCAGCCCAAAGAAATCAAGCCCAATTCATTTCTGCTGAAGATGAACCAGCCCAGGGATGTCTCAGTCATCTATTGCAAAGTCAAAGTGCTGAAATATAATTTGTAAGGACTATTTTGCAATCTCCACAAACTAGCTAGGCATCTCTGCTAATGACTGTTCAGTGCATTGATCCAACGGTCACAAATGAGACCGTTGGATTCACCGTGTATTTACAGCCCCTTGTGGCTCTAGGGTTTCTATGGAAAACCTTTAGATTTTCCCGTCTCTGTTCTGAGAATTCTATGAATCTTGTTCTTGATCAAATCAATACAGAATTGTTTCAGTTTTCTATTATCTCTTGTGTTCTTTGAATCTTATCAAATTCGACGTTCACGAGAAAGCCAAGTGTGTAACTGCCATTCATATACTTCTACATATTCATTCTTGTTTATATACCGGGAACCACACACGTTATTATGGGGAAAAAGGGACATTAGAAATACATATAACAGATTATTCTTGAATGAGGGTTGTAGTTGTATTTTGTTAAATTTACAAGAACTTTTATTTTGATAATTTTGCTATTTTAGGATGGGCAACTGTAGAACTAATATCTAACTATTATTATTATTATTATTATTATTATTATTATTATTATTATTATTATTTGAGGAAAATCATTTATTATAAATAGTTAGCTAATAACAAAATATTTCATGTTTACTCTAAGATTAAATAAGTTAGTAAATTAATGTTAGTATTAGCACATAAATATAAGGATTATGTAATTAAGTCGGGGTTAATAATTTGCATAGCAAAATGATGCAATTTTTTGATAATATTTTTATGGTGCTGTAGAGTAAAAGTTGCTCTTTAACACGATGAAAATATTATAAAAAAATTGCGTCGTTTTGCTATCCAAATCCCCCGGTCAAAATGACACGGGATATGAGTAGAAAATCAACTTGAGGAGAAAGAGCCGGAACGAAGTGATATGATTCTGCTTATCAAATCACTAGTAAACGATAAATCAATAATAATGGTAAAATATAAATCAAGAAGAACGAAAGGAAACACAGAAAGTACATTACTAAGTTAGACATTCATCCTAAAACCACATAGTATGTCGCGGACTCGCGGTGATGATTAAGTGTCCCATATTGTACCACGTAGGGTTCTCGTTGTAGTTATCATGGGAACGTCCTCATGAGAACATCACTCTTTGGAAGATTAATGTATCATGCTCTCAAACCATTGTAAAATGTTCCCGTTCCTTTGCCTTACCTAGCTGACTCATCACCGGTATTTGAGAGTTACCCATATAAAAAGGCCAGAGAAAAGAGTATGAGCAATCAAGCTATTTCTGGATCCCTGAGAAATGTGAAAGCAATATGGAAGCTTGCCAAAATGAAGCTTTCTAACAAAACTAAACGGGTATATAGATGGAAGAAATTTGTAAAGAGGTATGCCTATTTTTGTTTCTCTTTTTTCATCTTCAAACCACCATACAATTGTTCAATCAGTGCTGCTTCACTATTGTTCTGTGTTTGCACATTTTTTCATGTTAAAATAGACCTAAGTTATGACACACTTAAATTTTTTTATGTACTAGTATTGATTATACTAGGTTTAGCCTGATACTGTAAGCAGGGGCGGATGCACGCTAGGGCTAGTGGAGGCTATAGTCCCCACTCAACTTTTGAAAACTAAAATTTTACCTTTAAATTTGTTAATTTTTTCAGTTTAGCCTTATAAAAATTACACTATAGCCCCAGTCAACTTACAAAATTTAAGTTTTACTCATAATTTGTTTAAAATATTGATTTTAGCCCTCACTGAAACATGTTCCTGGATCCGGCCCTGACTGTAAGCAATTGTACTAATTACTAATTTGCGTGTAAAAGATAATGATTTGACGTGAAGTACTGGAGCTGTAGGAATAATAAACTGTCTCAACTCTCAACGCCCAATCTGTGGAGACTGACAACTACAATGTAAATACATCAATAAGCAGATAAATTACGGTTATATTCTTTTAGCAGTATGAGAAATGCTTTGTAACTAGAAGTCTAGAATGGTGATTAATACTTAGGAGTGAAAAACTTTGATCTGAACAGATAGATTTTCGTAAACTTAATTTGATAAAGGTTTAGATTTTGATCGGTCTATCGATTTTCTCTCCTGATCTCCCTGTTCAACAATTAAAATTTGAAATATTTCTGATTCAATTTTAAGCATTTGGAAGAGTTTCTCATAAACACGTGCCCATTGAGATAAAAATTTATGAGATAACTGCGAATTTCTAAATTGTCTTTGAAACTAAGATCTCGTATACACAAGATGATGGAGTCTGGGATCGAACCATGAGAAATCAAAAGGAGATAAATCGTTTATTGTTTCATTAATTTCGTCAAAAGAGACAAATCCTATTCACATTGAAGAAATTTCTTCAAAAGAATAATAGTGTGATTCATAATTTTTTGCAATGCAAGCCAAAATAAAAGGAGAAGATATCATCACATGGAAGGCCATATCTCATTGATGCTTACCTTTCATTAAAATCTTCACATAAAGACAATTATTGTATCGTCATATGATATACCCAAAATCAATTCAATCTCCATTAATTGACATAATGCTCAAAACGAATCAAATGCGGTCATAAATATTACACTGGTAAATGAGTGAATGGCATAAACCAATTCATCGTGTTTTTTGGCACATTGCCAAATACTTGGGTAAATGATACAAATCACCATTGTATTTAGGTACACTACGGAAACACGACCTCATAGTTCGAAAATACTCGGTACTGTAGAAGCTAGAACCCCTAGAGAGGGACGATAAGCCGATAATATTACATTTTTCTCGAAAGATCAAAGGGTCGTTTGCAAACTAATCTTCATAAACCTCACTTGATCCCTTGCAATAGCTTGGTGTTGCAGTAACGAAGAGCACAAAAGCGAGAATGAAGAAATCTCCAGTGACAAAAGATATAAAATAAAATAAACTGTCTCTCCTTCTCACGGAAGTAATATAAGGAGGAGAAAACACAACCCTAATGCCCTATTCTAACGGATCTACATTAATTGAAATGAAAATTGGAGGAAATTACACGGATATCTGTTAATGATGTATGGTATTTACAACTCGAATTGCTCCAAAAAAAAAAAAAAAAAAACAATTGGAGAACAAAAAGTTAAATTATATAAAATATAAACCAATGTGATTTCACATACATCCACAGATCAACTAACTACTGGTGTAATTTTGTTACATCGGATTTTCGTTACATCGGAAATTAAACATAAACCAATGTGATTTCACAGCTTCCGGTGCCTCACCCACTACATTTACAACTCGAGACATAATTGGTCACAATGCGAGCGACTATGTTTGTGAACTAGATGTCCTTTGCAACCTGCATAAGGATCAAATTCTCATCCATCTCAATCTGAATCAGTGAGTTGGACTTCTGCAATCAAACCCTAATTAGAGGAAAAACAATAGAGCTGAAATCAGAAGAGCCTAATGAAGCGCGTGCGCGCACACACACATAAACGTACGATCAAACCCTAATTAGCTCATACGACACAAATACTATAATCTTCAAACATGGTACATCGGGTAAAGCAAATTCAAGGAACATAGTAGTATCTTCCTAGGATCAAACCCTAGGATAGGTATCTTCGTAGTCATCAAAACTTCACCGAGACACACAAACCTTAAATTTCTCGTGCAAGATCCGGAAATCTAACACCACCATAGAGATGGGAGGAAATGAAACTAGGGTTTTGGGGCGATGGCATGCTCGTGAAAAACAACAACAGTTTGAAGCTACCATGTGACCTGATCATTCCCCACAACACATGAAGGAATGCACAACAAATGAAGGAATGCTCAGATCACGCTGGCAGCTTGAACTGCTAGTGTTCACGATGAATCAAAAGCTTATAGCTTCGCTTAGCTAGGGTTCTTCATATCGACCAACCCTTCTCTCTCTCTCTCTCCTCTCTCTCTCTCTCTCTCTCTCTCTCTCTCTCTCTCTCGATTGATATCTTGAAAATAGGGTGTGGCTGTGGTTTATATAGAGGAGAGAAGAATCAAATGGGAGGGATTACAAGACTTGAACCTCGGCAAAATTATTTTTGATTCTTAAAAATTAGGGTTTATTGCACAAAGCCCCTTCAAAATGTTTTAAATTCATCAAGTTCCTCGTGATTCTATCAATTATTAAGCCGCTACACGACATGATCGACATTAATCCACCTGAGATATAAGAGAATGTCAACGCGAATTTCCTACTCTCTCGAAAAGATAAGTATGTTTTAAGAAACTACGCAATTGAATATCACAGATAGTTTGTTGGTCGTTAAATAAACGTAATGTGATTCCATCACTTATTAAGCCGCTACACGACATGATCAACAGTAATCCTCCTGAGATATAGAGAGCATCAACGCGAATTTCCTACTCTCTTGAAAAGATAAATATGTTTAAGAAACTATATAATGGATATCACATATAGTTTGTTGGTCGTTAGATAAACGTATAAGAACAAACACTTTAGTTGCAAACGACAAAAAACAGCTGGGAACTCAGCAACTTAATTAATACTCTCAACGCAAAACCAATTCATTCCACGACCACAACTTTCTATGCCGGGCTTGGTGTCTGTGCGTAGGTTTAGACACCATGGTTCAAAAAACCAAAATAAAAAAGATATAAAAATCTATGTTTAGGCAATATTTACCGATTTTGGGCTTGAGGGGGTTCACACGTATTTACTAAATTTTGACTAGATTTCCTAGAGAGTGTTAGTTTATGGGGAAACACATAATTTCGTTTAATTTGTCATTTATGAAACGAAAAAAATGGGAAAAATAACAAATAAATGCGTCAAAGCTTGTGTTTATTTTATTTATTAATCAAGCAATTTTTTGTGTTTGAGTTTGCTTCTTTATTACTCCGAACTGAAAATGGACGAGCTTTTGACGAGCTGAACAAGAGCTGATCGCAAAAGGTCATTTACATCCCTCCAATAAAGGGTTGAAAGTGTCGTTTCCCAACTAAAAGTGGTGAACGTGTGTTTGTATCAAACTTGAGGGGGGCGTAAGGAGTCTTTTATTTTGGGCCTGTAGGATTTATATTTGGGTTTACTGGGCCTGGTCTGCTCCAAGTGGACAGGAGGAAGAGCAGCTTATTCATTCGGGCCCGATACTCAATTTTTGGAACCCCATTACCAACGTCTGCTGGGCCCATAATCTTTAACCGTTATAATGCGAGATTTCCGTTGCATTGGCCTTGTTGGAGTCGAGAAAATCCAAAGAAACCCCCAAGAACAAATACGAAATTAACCCCGTTTAGAATTCGACGGTACTCGGGTCGGTTCTTGAAGCAAAAACTGACACTGACACTGTCGGTTCTTGAAACAAAAAACTGACGCTTGCCCACGACAATGACGGAACACCCCGAATAATCGACCCGTTTGCCAAACAGAGTCTCACGACATCTTCGAAGTAGGAGAAGAAACCGAGAAGAAGGTATCGGCTTCTCACAGAAACCACATTGCCG
This sequence comes from Linanthus parryae, assembly GCA_023055425.1. Lineage (NCBI taxonomy): Eukaryota > Viridiplantae > Streptophyta > Magnoliopsida > Ericales > Polemoniaceae > Linanthus > Linanthus parryae. The sequence goes on along the minus strand of JALGPY010000008.1, from coordinate 4,256,664 downwards.
TATTTCACTTTTTTGAATATTTTTTACGTGTCCACCCAGTTTGTCTACTTTTTTAGAAATGATACAAAAGAAGTTTCTCTTGAACCAACGGTACCAGTGTCGGTTTTGCTACAAGAACATGTCGTTTTCTAAACATGATCAATTTCGTATTTGTGCCCCTAGCGAGGGTTCATTCGGGTTTTTTCGGCTCCAACGAGGCCAATGCGGTGAAAACATTGTTATAATGCCCTTTGAGCTGCCAACAAGCATAAATCTTTCTGATCTTTCTCTGCGTCTTCTGTGTTTCTCCCAAACGCTCCTTCTCCCCATGGTAGTGTGTACTCGAGCTTGCTCATTTATTTTCTTCGTCGATTCATTTCTATAACGTATTAGTCACTGGTTTTGCTACTATGAGAAGAACTTTGCGTTTATCAGTTCCATTTCGATGGTGTTCTTCTGCTACATAACAATGCCCACCACCTGTTCGATCAAAGTCTCAAGTGACGCTTTCCCCACAAATAGATCCTTCCTTTTACTGACGTACCCCTGCAATATCTCTCCACCATTTCAGATGTTGGCACAATTAACTGGTGGGTTTCTGCAGGATCATCTCCTGTTGGTGGGTTTGGTAGGTGTTCCATGGCAGACCCAGAAGAAGAAGAAGCTAATGCATAGGACATGATTTGGTTTTATACACATTGCCCTCTCCAAATGCCATCAATTGCTCGTGCTTCAAACACAATCAAGGGATGGAATCCAGAAGATGAGTTAGGCTTTTTTGAGGCCAGACACTGATGTGGTAAGTCTACAATTAATTAAGCTACTTTTGTGAACTATTGTTGTTGCAATGCTTATTCTTATACACTCGTAACATGGTTTTGTGGAGTTGAAGATTGCTAAATGTGCCACGATGAGATAGCTAAGTTCATGGGTGGGGGATTTCGTTGTTGTCTTGTGTTATTTTATGACTTGACCCGTATTCGGATGCATTGAAACTGATTTAGATGCATGATGGATTATCGTTGGAGACACAGAATAACACGTAATTTGGACTGTCATTGGTTCCATGAGACTAAACTGCTGGCATTGCGTTCTCAGAAGTTGGTGGCATTGTTGGAAGAATGTAGATTATAAATGCTTTATATGTGTTGGCTATTTCGGTTTTGTGAAACCTTATTAAGAAAATCTAACAGTAAAACATCTCTTTGGTAGACACCGCTTCTTATCGTAGATGATCGCAATACAATAAGACTAGGAAAGTCGAAACATGTCTTTGGTAGACACCACTCCTTATCATAGATGATCAAAAGCGTCTGAAAATAGAAGAAAATAACTATGACAAACTAGGTAAGAACAAGTTAACCTTTACTTCTATGATTATAAGTGTCTGTACCTCATGTTTTGTCTCGTAAAGTACATGGAAATTGGTTCTTTGGGAACTGGTATGTAATTGACAATCCACTCAATAAGCCAAGACCCAGCAGCCATCCCAGTACATTCAACCCAATGTTTCCATCCCAACCTCTCCGTATTTGCATACCTCTTCAAGAACTCTACCATCACCACCTGAAGAACGACAATTGCTCCAATGATTCCCGAACAGAGAATCTTCACCTCTTTTCCTCTCAAAGTATTCTTCTTCAACTTGCTTGGATTGAGTACCATAAATATTTGGAATAATACAAAAGTATTGAAAATCATCGTGTCTTTTACTTTGGCAGGTAAGAATGATTTACCATGGAACTGTATGGTTAGCAGGATTGCTATTTGGTATGTTGCCTGAGCAAGCATGTTCCTCCACATAATGTTAGTGATCAATGGCTCATCACAATTAACAGGTTGATTTCGCTCAATCTCTTTTCCAGGCTGCTGTATTGCCAGAGCCATGGTGGCTAATGTACCCGCGATCAATTTTACCCATAATAGCTGAAGTGTCGCATATGGAACTTTGCCGGCTGAGATGGATGCCATGATGTTGATTGTAAGGGGTTCACCTGCTGAAATTGCACTCACACAGTCTGTCACTAGTGAAGCAACACTGACGGTAATATGGAAAACAGTGAATTTTTGGACAATATGGTATCTGCCTCTTGCCCACATCAGAAATTTCACCAAGGAAGCAACATTTCCGTCCAGTATGACGACATCAGAACTCTCATTCATTAAATCACTGCACTGAGTCCCCATAGCAATACCAACATCGGCTTCTCTCAATGCCATTGCATCTCCAGTGACATTTCCAGTAACTCCAACAACATGGCCTTTCCTTTTCAAGCATTGCACCAAAAGAAGCTTGTGTCTGTTCGAGCCTTTTTCTATTAGACGTAGCTGATCTACTTTCTCCATTCTCTCTTCAAGGGTCAAATTCTCAAATTCCATGCCTTCCATCACTTCACTGGATATGGTATTATCGCTGCACCGAGTTGACTTAATGATACCACATTCCATGGCTGCAGCTTTTGCAATGGACATGTCATCTTCTGTGACCATCTTGAAACCCACTCCTGCTCTTTGGCAATCTGTGACAGCTTGTTGACGTGGGTCCCTGAGGCACACAAATCCCAGAAGGGTCATACTATCTCTTACCAGCTTTGGAGTGGAACTTTCGTCGTCATCCGGTGCCTTCTGTTTATGTGCATAAGCAATGCACAGGAGGCCATTCATTGTCATGCCTTCAATTTCTTGCTGGAATTTTAACCTCGTGTCATTATTTATGAATTTGGCCATCCCTGTAATATCATAATAGTGTGAACATGCAGCTAATATTGTCACTGGTGGTCCTTTCAGATGAACATGGAGTGAGTTATCAGCCTTCTTTCTGATCAGAACTCCTGTTTGTTTCCCATCGGTGCTCGAGGTTTCAACATGGATGACATCACAACCGTTTGTCAATTCCTCAATGTTCATGCACATGTCTTTTATGCCCCATTCAAAAATTGCTCTCTCAGAGAGATCAAATGAAGACCCCATGGGATCTTGAGTTTTATTGAAACAGATTCCTTGATGGAGCACTTCAAGAACGTCTCGTGAAAGTGAAGCTGGAATACCTCTGACAAAAGTGTGGTCTATCCATAACTTTGTTACTTTCATATCTGTCCTGTTCAGCAAGCCTGCTTTATCTGTACAGATAACAGTGACCGAACTCATTGCTTCACAGGCTGAAAGGTTTCTCACGAGTGCCTGGTTAGCTAACATTCGTTTGGTTGAGTAAGCAAGAGAAATTGTTACTGCTGACAGTAAACCTTCTGGTTTGGCAGCACCCGCAATGACTACCGGGGTAGCTAGAATTCCCACTACAGCTTTGAACACATCAAGGATATTCGTTCTGCTGCTTTTGAAATCCCTACTCCCCCGATCATTATGCATATGCCCCGTGAAGTAGCGAGCAATCAGAATGCCGAAAGTTAGGAGAGCAAGTAGTATCCCGATTTTTGACACAAGTGATGTTAGGTTTTTGATCTTATCTAGCAAATGAATCTTGTCATTGTTGTCACTAGTTCTTGCACACATTATCTGGCCTCGTAGCGTGCTCATGCCCACTGCAGTAATGAGCATTTTTGCATGCCCTTCTATGACCCTGGCACCAGAAAACAGAAATGGGTCGTGTACCCGATCAAATCCAACATGGTTTCTTCCACTTGCCATGGCTGATTCATCGACTAAGAATGAATTCCCATCCAAGTATAACCCATCAGCAGGAACTTGATCATTGATATTCAACTCTATGATATCCCCCACAACAACATCAAGTATGGGAACCTGTTGTGGTCTCCAATGGCGTATGACGTTGACCTGCCTATTTGTATCAGTTTGGCGGAGCTTGTTGAGTTCATTTTTTGGCCAGAAGGTACTTGAAGCAGAGATGAGGATGACTAGGAAGATAGCAGCTAGTATGCTTCCACCATCAGACCATCCTTTCAACCCGCGGTCCTTAATCCCAAAACCAAGAGAGAGTGCCCCACAGAGGAGTAGGATGAGGATAACAGGGTCTTTACCTACCTCAATTACACTTCTCATCCAAATATGATATGCTTTCTCGGACGGTTCCCAATATGAGTTTGAACCAAAGAGCTGTTTGCGGTTGGCTATGTCTTGTGTATCACCCATGATGCCATTCTCTTCACTGCTGTCAAGACCTGCTAGTATCCCTTCAACCCCTCCAAACTGGAGAAGTTGGCCAAGATTCCTCTCTTTAACGAGTTCACTGAGTTTTGTCCGGTTAATCTCAGGGAGGTGTTCTGGTTCTTCTGGTTCAACCTCAATTACAGTGTAAGATGATGACCGCAAGATCTTCTTGGGGAATATCTCTTTTCCAGCTGATATTAAGGCTCTCATGCTGTAAACTGTTTTGTGAAGCAGAAACCATCTCTTACGGGCGTTGCTAAGAGAAGGAACCAGTGGCATCTCATCAGAGGTTTCCTCTGAAATAATACCTGCAGGCATAGAAATTGTCGGGGAGGAATGTGATAACAATTTCTTCTTCTCTACAGTCTCCTTAAGTATAGACATCCAGGCCATGATGCAGTGTAGTTTAGTATGAAGCAGGCGCCACCTCTTCCTGGCATTGTGAAGGATCGGCACCAGCTCTACCCCATCAAAGTTTGCTCCCAAAACAAAGGAGCTGCACAAAGTGAGTAATTTGTCATAACTTTCTTTTTGAAGCACTGAGCTCGTCTGACGTTTGATGTCTGCTTCTTGAGAATCTCATTCGAGGTAATACTTAGCAGTACTACTCTTACATGCTTATAATTCATTTTATCACAATGATTTTATTAGTTTACTATCAGCTCTTTACACTATGAAGAAGGCCGAAAATGAACTTATGTTTGGATTACATGTTACTGCTTTCATTAAAATTAATGTTAACAACTTTCTATAAAGATAGATTAATAACCTACTCATTCTTGTTATGATTTACTTTTTATCCACTTTTGATGGGTGAAGTTTCTTTTCTTCTATTTCATTTAAGGAGGGTGAGGTCGAGACTAGAGAGTGGTGAAGTACTAGATTGTAGTTCGATAAGGTATGATTGTAGAAGGTCTAAGGGTTGATATAAGTACATTTATATTCTTTTAACTGCTTAATAGGAATTAGGGAGTACTCAAACCCTAGTTATTAAGTCTAGATAATACAATAGATGTTGAGATTTTTCCCACATCGGGAGGCTCTCCTTTGTGGTTAATTAGTTCCTGGACTACTCCCCTCATTGTCAATTGGTTTTGAGGTGGCCCCTCATGGATTCTAACAATAGATAACGCAAATAAAACAAATATTTACTCTAGTGTATAGATACTCGCATGGCTTATTCTCGTTCTGATGAATATGCGTCTAATATTTTCACAGAAATCTCCAATGAATGCTTCAATTGATTTGAGAGTTGCTAAAAGGGCACTAACAGAGTCATTTCTGAGGGTTCTGACATTGTTGTTGTCTCAATCTAAGTGGCTTATATGCCGTTAAAGAGAATTCAAGTAGAACGAACACGGGGCCTAAGAAAACACATAATACAGGAAGCTTCATTTGGATATCTCTGCACTGAGGTAAGACCATGAATTAAGCAGGTTTTGATTATAAGACCTCAACTTACAGAATAACAGTTAATGGATATTGATTCCAACCCCAGCTGCTCATACTCATAGACAGTGATCCCCATTGACTAGTCTCAATATTTAATTTACTTTCAGCCCAAGAAATGGTCCAAAGGGTATCCCTCCAGTGAAGGGATATGCCCATGAACTCATTGAAAAAAGCTCATTGCTAGACAAAGTAAAGTGAAGTTAGTAGCATACCATCCTTCTTCGGGGCCAATTCTTTCCATTCGACCGCACTGAGTGAGCTCCAGAAACCAAAAGTATGGTAAGATCTACCACTGCCTCCAACACAAAACGCCTCCAACCTGAGCACAGCTATTTTCTTAAGAGTGAGAGACAGAGAGAGAGTTGGGGCTCGTTTGAAGGTGATTGATTATTCATTCATATACCTTCCTGTGGCTGAAGCCTCATCATTGAAGGTTTGGTGGAAAAATGAGAAGTTTAATATATTTAAACGACCAAGAAACTAGGTGGTAATTTAAGCTCTTATATTCCACTTAGGCCGACATAAATTTTATTGATAGTTTGACCACAGATTGGCCTGACCTTGTATGCCCATTTTAATGGATGATGACTAATCGGGCAGGTAAGGCTTGTCACAAAGATAACCGCTTTTGCCATTGCACGACTTCGACTTTTAGGGTGCATTCCTCGAAACAGCTCTGAGGTCACGCTGGACTTAAAATTATACACTTTCCTGAAGCTTGATTTCTATGTGAGAATAAATTTTCTGGCCTTTTGAACATTTCACGCTTGATTTTTCTGCTTATAAGATTCTCTCTGTGTGTGTGTGTCAAGCTTACTAGCATTTTTCTGTATTGTTTAGGCTACTCCTAGAAACGAGTAACAAACTTTTGAAAGTACAGTTAAATTTTCTCATGATTTTAACTTCTGGGTTAAAAAGGGATTTTTTTTGTTGAATAGCAACATTGTAGTTGTGGATATTATCTCTTTATTTGTTTACAAGGCTATAGCTCTGGTGATAACTGCTTGCTCTCGAAGGTCCAAGTGTGCATCAAGCCCTTCGCACTAGTTAGAAAATATGGAAGAAACGGTGTTGAATGTCTTCATTTGAGTTTCATTACGGAGGAGAGTGACACTCTTTAAAAACTCAGAAAAGATTTAAACAAGTTCAATCTCACTTCGTTCTAATGATTGAAAGTGTGGACTTTGAATTTGCTAACCAAGACTAGAAAGAAAATATGGGTAAAATTACTTTTTGCAAAACGAAAAAATGCTCAGATATGCTAGCTATCGGTTGAATGTGAACTGAAGATTGAATTGCCTACTTCTCTTTTGACCCTTTTTCTGTCTTAGTTCCGTCGTGTGTTTTCTTTCACCATTCAAAGGGGTCAGAAAGTCCACATTTCTCTTATTCTAATCACTTCTCTCACTTCAATAATGTGCCCACTTAGCATCATGTTAACATTTAATACTACTATATTCAAACTTTACAGGTCTACTCTGCTGCTAATTTGATCCCCTTGTTATGTTTTATTATTCAATGTGAGGTGTGGCGCTGTTTCTACAATCTATATAACAAATTAGGATGGTGTAGTAGTACTTATTTGACATCATTTTCTCTGACATTGAGCTGGCACTGACCATTAGTTTAACTGTTTAACTGTAGCTTGTAAATTATGCTTGTTATGGTTTTTAATCCAAGACGCATTTATAAGCTCAACCTCATGTGTAATGGATATGAATGCTTAGAACTTTCATGATTCTAGCTTCACTAGTGTTCTGTTGATTTACGTGATGGTATACAGAATCTACTAGAAAATGTTTAGTAAAATCAAGTAAATATGATCATATAAATGATCAATCATAGTCCCTCAAGAAATCAATTTGGAGCTTTGTTTACTTAAGTTTTGTGAGCTGATGGGATTGTCCTTGGAGGCACTAAGTAACACATAATGCGGTATTGTCATTCTCAGAAGCTGACGACATTGGGAGGAAAGTAGATGTTAAATGCTTATTACGTGTTTACTATTTCAGTTTATGTGAAAGCTACTGAATAAATCTTATCAGTAGTACTCTTAAGTCACTGTGGTAAAATATTAGAAGAAAATATCACTAATACGTTGAGGAACGGAAGTCAAAACATGTCATTGACTCATTGCTAGAACCCACATCAGTAATGTCTGCGAATAGAAGAAAATTATGATGAAAAGCATGGAAGAGCGAGCTAACCATTACTTCTATGATTAAATGAGTTTGGAGCTCATGTTTTGTCTTGTAAAATACATGGAGATTGGTTCTTTGGGAATTGGTATGTATTCACAATCCACTCAATAAGCCAAGAACCAGCAGCCAACCCAGTGCATTCAACCCAATGTTCCCAGTTTGCGTACCTCTGCGATCATTTGGATATCCACGCCTGCTAATTTGGCAGTCTTTAACAGCTTGTTGACGTGTGTCCCATAGGCACAAATCCTATAAGGGTCAAATTATATTCTACCAGCTTGGAGGGGAATCATCATCTTCTGCCTTCTGTTTATTTGCATAAGCAATCATTCCTTGCCATGCCTTGAACTTCTTGCTGAAACTTGGATCTTGTGCCATCATCCATGATTTTGGCTCCGTTAACAGTACTGGTGATTCTCCTTTCTGATGAAAATGAAGTACTGGTGATTCTCCTTTTGGATGAAAATGAAGTGTGTTATCTGCCTTCTTCTGAAATGCTCGCGGGCATAGACTTTGATGGAAATGAATGTTATAGCAATGGTGTCTCATCAGAGGCTGCTTTTCTAATGTCTGCAGGCCTATACATTGATCAAAAGGACCGTTATATAGCAGCCTCTTTCCGGCTTTGTGAAAAATTGATGCCAACTCAAGGGTCTCCACCCACATTAAAATTTGCTACCAGAATGCCGGAATTGAAGGAACTGCAAAAAGTGACTAACCTGTCAAGACTCGGCTTTTGAGAAAGTGAATTTATTTTGACTAAAAATCAATGTTCTGCCTCAAGATTATGTTCTTATCGCTACATGCATGCTTCATGGCTATAATATCCTTTTTATTCGCATTTTTTATACTAATTTGTCTTTTAAATATAGTACTACCATCTTTATGATCTATTCCACGTACAAAGTTTATAGCAACTTCTGGCGAAGTATAATAAGAAGGAGCATCAGCTTAAATTATCCGTATCTCCTAAATTTCTTCCCATACCTAACATTCTTGAGCCTTGGTATTTCGTGACAGGAAGCTACGTAACAGAGGTAACTGTAGTCAAAATTATACACAGCCCAGAAAAGTTCTGTGCCTCGGTATTGCATCTAGCTATGGCACATCAGAGACGCACACTTGACGTAGATTGTCTTGTGGTTATTGGTGTTCAAAAATACCAAAGTAGACAATAAAAAGACCGTAACATGTCTAATGTCATTGGATATAATGTGCTAGTGAATATGCGGTAATCACAGATGCCACATTGCAGTAGATAGTGTAAATAGGGACAGAAATTGTGGACATATCCAGAGATGAGGAACATTTAGTTTGAAGAGTAATTGAAACAGGAACCCAAAATGCCCCAGTATTCTCTCAGTTTAAGCTGGGCTGTTATAAATATGTTTGTGTCATTAACTATGCCGTTAAGCGCATTTCTCATCTCACCATGCTTTGAATTACTCAAAATTTGGCTGCTTCAGTGTTTGATGCGCAGTGAGTCCTCGTCATTGATGATGACCTTGATAACATCGAAATTGCCTAAACCGTATCTGGTTCTTCTTTCAGGTGGACATGCATCATCTTATCAGCCTTCTTCATTTCTTCTCTACTTTCTAGGGTTCAACCTGGAGAATGTCAATACTCTCACTTTTTCTGGGTATCAAATGCACATTTCTGCAGCACCAGATTTTTATAGGTTGCTTTCTTGGAAATCTCAGAAGTAAATCCATGAGGATGAACTGATCACATTTCTCAACCAGTGTATGGTTCCATATCTGAAACTTATTTAAATTCACCCTTCAGTCATCAGGACACCAGTTTTGTGTGCCAAGACATTCAAAGTTTTATCTCCATTAGAAGTTTCCATGAGAAACTAAGACATTGGAGAAGACTGAGTTCAAGTATCATCTGCCACTCTTGAGGAAACATCTTCTTCTGGGCTTCTTTGGCATGTCCACTATGAGCTTGTGACATTATCAAGTATTAGAATTCAGAATGACATACTAGCACAACCTTCAAACTTGCAGCTGAGCATTCCAGATTTAGAGAGGTGAGTCTGAAGAAAAGCATTTTTAAAGTTGTTATCTGTTAGCTTTGTTCTCCATACATGTGCTTCTACATCAATCGGATTCTGTTACTTGTGAAGTTTTCTTGAACTTGCATTTCACTTGAATATGTTTGATTCATCAAATTGACTCCTGATGGGTGACTTGAACTAATGTTTTGTATGGATGTCTATGTGTGACTCGATAGTTGTCTCTTCCTATGATTTCACTTCATTTGTGTGTATCTTCTCTGGCTTTGACCAGTAAAGTCAGATTTGAAACCATCGTCCCAAGGTTTAACAAGAACCTGCTGTAAACTGATAATCTACCAATCTTCCCGGTGTTCTCAACCAAGAGTTAACAATGTTCTAAAAAAAATGAATAAAAATATTCTTTATTTATCAAACTAAATGTTACAAATACATATGTTGAACGAAAAATATGAAAGAACTTAAGCTAGCAATGAGTGTTACACGAATGTTCATTCTAATATTTACAAAAGAATGTTTAAAAGAACCACCAATTATTGAGATAACTAAAGAAAGGTCTCTCTGGAACAGGTATAGACTTGACAATCCATCCAATGGGCCACGACATAGCCCCAAATCCGACGCAAACACCCCACTGCCCCCAATTCAACCTCTCTGTGTCCGCAAATTTCTTCAAGAACTCCACCATCACCACCTGAAGAACAATGGTCACCCCAATAATCCCCATGAACAGCTTATTCTTATGCAACCCCTCAAACACATTCTTCTTCTCAATCTTCCTGGCATTGAACTCGTTGAATACCTGGCAAAGCACAAACGTATTGAAGATGAGCGTTTCATTCACAGTCTTGCTCACCTTAAATATTGACTGTCCCCTGAATTGTAGGATCAGTAGGATGGTTATCTGGTATAGAGCTTGAGCTAATAGGTTCCTCCACATAGCGTTGGTGATAAGCGGGCTTTTCCGACCCACTGGTGGCTTCTCCATAAGCTCCTTACTAGGCTTTTCAGTAGCCAAAGCCAATGCACCCAATGTGTCCATAATCAAGTTCACCCATAGTAGCTGAACAGCTGTGAGAGGGACTTCACCGGCTGAGACTGCAGCCACAAAGTTGATAACTAGAGCTGCAACATTCACAGTTAACTGAAATTGAATGAATTTCTGGATGTTGGTGTAGACACATCTCCCCCACTTCAACACCGTGGCGACTGAGCCAAAGTTGTCATCTAGAATGACTATATCCGAGCTCTCTTTCGCCACTTCTGTCCCTTGGATCCCCATAGAGAGGCCAATATCGGCTTCTTTTAGAGCTGGTGCATCATTTGTGCCATCACCAGTCACTGCCACGACATGACCCTTCTGTCTCAGGCATTGCACCATGAGGAATTTGTCAAAAGGGGAAGACCTAGCCATGACACAAATCTTTTCCACCTTTTCCATTCGTTCCTCAGGTGTGAGGTTCCGAAACTCTTCACCTTCTATCACGGCTCCGTCGCTCACGTCCTGGTTAGGCCTGAGAATCCCACATTCGGTTGCTATGGCTTTGGCTGTGAAAACGTTGTCACCTGTGATCATTTTGATGTTCACTCCCGCTTTTTGGCAATCTTCAACGGCTCTCTTCACGCCGGGCCTACACGGGTCTTTTATTCCCACTAGCCCCAAAAGGGTCAAGCTGTTTTCTTCCATTTTCCCGCTTTCCTGAACTCTCTTGTGGGCGAAAGCGATGCATCGTAGACTGCTAGCCGCCATACCTTCAATTATGCTGTTAAATTTCCTCCTTTCCGCGTCATCCATTTCCATAACATTACCAGAGAAATCATAGTAATGAGAACACATTGCTAGGATCATCTCGGCTGCCCCTTTCCAGTGCACGCTGGTCGCAGTTTCCCCATTTTTAACCACTGAAACGCCGCTTCTTTTCTTGGTGGAATTGAAGGCTTCAACATGAAGAACTGTGCAATTCTGTTTCAGCTCCTCCATGTCCATGTTTAGTTCCCGGATTGCCCAAGAGAGAATCGCCTTCTCTGTTGGGCTGCCTGAGAACTCAAACTCAGACCCTGAGATATCGGACTTGTAGACACTGCCAGTAGTATTCAACCCCACACCCTGATGGAACAATTCAAGAATGTTGCTTGCCATGCTAGTTGCAGCTTCATCATCCATCGATGTCTGTCCGAGCCAAAACTTTGTAACCTATCAAATTGCAATTAAAGTTTTCTGGGTCAGTAACACAGTCAAATGTAAAGAGCTCGGCCTATCAAAGGGTCTGATTTGGATCCACCCATCCCAGGCCCGTTTAGGACCCAGCCCGAGTATGGCACAACCGGATCTTACACCGACCTACAGGTCAGACCGTGATGCATCATTTGACCCCTATAGGTCAGACCGTGATGCGACCAAGGCCTGACCGGTAAGGCCCAGCCCATCAACAGGCCTATAATGAACATTGCAATATACTATGTAAATGCATATGAATATATCTTTGCAAATCTAACTAGAAGAACTAACCTTCATCTGGTTCATGGTTAGCGTCCCGGTCTTGTCTGTGCATATAATGGTTGCAGACCCCATGGTTTCGCAAGCAGAGAGCTTCCTAACCATGGCCTGATCAGCCATCATTCTCTTCATAGAGTAAGCCAGAGTCAGTGTCACAGCCAGAGGCAAGCCTTCAGGTATTGCAACCACCACAATGGTCACAGCAGCAGCAACAATCCCCACCACAGAATTGATCACATCATCAACCTTAGTCTTCTTCCCAATATACTCCCTGTTGCCTTTATCGTCTTCCGTGTTACCCGTAAAATACCTAATTAACAGAACCACCAACACCAGGAAAGCGACTGCTAATCCCACTTTCCCAATCGATGAGGTCAGCTTGTTCAGCCGGGACTGGAGAGGCGTCTGCTCGTCAGTGTCCCGGCTGACAGCTGTCATCATCTGGCCCCACATGGTGTTGGGGCCCACTGATGTCACTAGCATCCGCCCAAACCCGTCTAGGACCTTGGTCCCCGATGATAGGAATGGGTTCTGGGCGGCGGTTACTTCCACGTGCTCGCTCTCTCCTGTCATGCTAGACTCGTCTATTTGTAGGGGGTGGCGGTCCAGGAATAGCCCGTCTGCTGGAACCTGATCGCCGATCTTCAAGAAGACTATATCACCGACCACAATGTCGAATATTGAAATGTTTTCCCTCCTCCCATTTCTCATCACATCCACCGATATATTGTCGCTGACTTTGGACAACTTCAAGAACTGCCTGTTTTGCCTGAAGTTGCTTATTGCTGCCACCGATATCACCAGAAAGACGGCGACAAATATACTTCCTCCATCGTACCTGTATCAATCAAAACATACAAAAATTCAAACCTAACCTCAAAAACACTTAGATTTTGATAAATTTGACAAAAATCATAAATTCAGAATTCAACAGAAGCAGATTTAACTAAACATTACGGGACACGACATTGTTATAAAACTTTGAATATACACACATATGTGCACATATTCACAATATTTTCTGTAGCTGCAAATGAAGAATGACTTGGGAGACAAGTTTTCGTGAAGTTTGCAATGAAAAAGTCCGAGTAAGAAGGAAAACAGAGAAGCCTAGAGATTCTTATTTGTTGGCTTCTCAGCAAATGTCTCGGAGGCCGAATAAAACAATCTAAGATTGATAAATTCAATGTTTTACCAAAGAGAAAACAAGTCGAATAAAGTAGCTTACCATCCTTCTTTCGGACCATGTTCTTTGATTCCAAAGCCAAGTGAAAGAGCTGCACAAACCGTAAGGATCAAAATGGTTGGATCCTTCAATGCCTCCCACACAAAATAAAAGAACCCCTTTGTAGGAGGCCTCTTATAGGTATTGCTCCCGAAAGCATCGCGTCGATTCGATAAGTCCCCTTCCTCGCCGATTATCCCACGCTCCAAATTGGTTTTCAGAGCAGCCGCTATCCCCTCAACTCCGCCGCGCTCTTTAAGGTTGTCCAAACTCTTTTCCTTCGCTACCTGAACGAGCGTAAACTGGTCGATATCGGGGAGACATGGGTGCGGCTTTTCAGGCAGGTCGATGATGACATTTGATGGCGTCATGGGGAATATTTTTGTCTTTTTTGTGGGAGATGAAAAGGCTCTAGAACAGTAGATGGCAGCAACGGCCATATGCCATCTTTGCTTGTTGAGTTTGGTGATTGCATTGCTGCTTGTGAGGAGAGGCTCCAAATCTTTCAAGCTGGTTTGAAACAGTGTGAACATTGTTCACAGAGAGAGAGAGTTGAGTTTGGTCTGAGATGGTTTCAAATTGAAGATCAAATTGCTTTTGGTTTTGGTGTGTTGTATTGTTTTTGTGTTCCAGTACCAAAGTTGGTTTTGTGTTTTTATAGGTTAACATTCGCCGCGTAGTTTTTTTTAATTAAGTTCCTTAGTCGTGTAAAGCATTTGCTAGCAAAGTTGCTGGCAAATTCTGTTAGAGGAAGCTTCACAGGGTGCTTCTCTGCAAATAAACTAAAGGCTATTTTGGTAGACTTTGTTTAACATAGAAATCCCTGCCACGTAAGTTACAGACTCCAGCATTATGTACTAAAGTAAGCTTTCCTACTAAGTATTTCCAGAAAAGATTTTTACAGATTCCAGATTTTTACAGATTTTTACATAAGTTACAGATTCCAGATTGACTATCAATGAAGTACTTGCTCAGGATAATACCATGGTGATTACATGGTTTTAGTTAGTTGCAATTTTGAACGAATGTCATTTTATTTCATAAAAACTAGAGCTGATGCAGATGGTTCAATCACATTATGATAGATTTATTCTCCGTACATTAGTTTATTAATTTATGGTTTTTATATTAATTTCTTGGCTTAAGAGAATGGGTTTGCAATATTATTATTTTTAATATGATTCATACGGCTCAAGTTTTTTTTGCTGAGCTGCCAAGCCTATCCGTAAGTCACCATATGATGTTTCCCATGAAATTTTAATTTTATTCACCAAGTTTTCGCAGCAACTATGAGGGAAAAGAGTGGGAAGTAACTTATGCCCATAGTTGAAAACCAATTTGAAAACAACAATACAGAAGCGTAAACTGGTTTACTCATGTGAGAATTGGTTTTAATTATATTGTGATAAGAATACCCGACACTAGGTTTCTTGCAAATACCAGGTACATGGAGTACATCGTTGCAAAGGAAGTCAGCTTCATTTTTTTCATCTCTTTCTTATTTCATTGGATTGATATCAAAAGACCCTTATAGACATCGGTCCTGGTAAATTACGAGTCAACCATGTTATATGCAGATAAAGTAGTCCTACAGTTATTCTATATACTGCTTTAAGTATTAGAAATTTCCAAAAGTCTCAGGAAAGTGTTGTTTGATGGATAACGACTCGGGCTTACGCAATGCAGGGTGACTTCATAGATATGATGCAAGGGTAGATAAATATGTTTTGTTGGATTTATGGAGAAACATTACACAAACACAAGGGTAATTATCTGTATCAAAGTAAAGGATGAAAGTGCCAATCTGTGTGATCTTTTCCAAAAATAATAGAGATCAAGGCTGTGTTTGGTTGACGGTAAAACGTTTTACTTACGCGTAATTTTTTGTTGGGGAAAGTTTTGAAAGTGGGAGAAATCTTCCCTGTCCTTCATTCACTATTCACAGTGTTTAAATAGTAATTACAACACTAATTACACAATTAGTCCTCTACTAATGAGTCCTACGACTATTACTCCCCCGCAGTCGAAACTATAGGCGCGCCAACACTGAGACTGGATCGGAAGCGCTGGAACAAGGGCCGAGGAAGACCCTTGGTGAAGATGTCGGCGTACTGATAATCAGCAGGAATGTGCAACACTCGAAGCTGACCCAAACGAACCTTCTCACGAACGAAGTGTAGATCAATCTCAACATGTTTAGTACGCTGATGCTGAACAGGATTACTAGAGAGATAGACAGCACTCACATTGTCGCAATACACGACAGTGGCCCGAGGCGGGGTGACACGAAGCTGAAGAAGCAAATTCCGGACCCAGCAGAGTTCGGAGACGGCGTTAGCAACACCACGATACTCAGCCTCAGCACTAGAGCGGGAGACCGTTGCCTGACGTTTGGACGACCAACTGAGAAGATTGTCTCCATAGAAGACACAGTAACCAGAAGTGGAGCGGCGCGTGTCCGGGCAACCAGCCCAATCAGCATCAGTGTAGGCGGTGAGAGAATCGGCAACTGAGGCAGAGAGTCGTAGACCATGCTCAAGAGTCCCACTGATGTAGCGTAATATACGCTTCAGAGCATGAAAGTGCGTCTCACGGGGATCATGCATGAAGAGACAGACCTGCTGAACTGCATACTGGATGTCTGGTCGAGTGAACGTGAGGTACTGCAAGGCCCCAGCAAGGCTGCGGTATAATGTAGGATCAGCAACCGGTGGGCCAGATGTAGCTGTGAGTTTACTTCCTACCTCAACAGGGGTGGCAGTAGACTTACAGGTCGACATAGAGGCACGACGAAGAATGTCGGTCGCATACTGATGCTGAGACAGGAACAGGCCGGACGAATCACGGGTGACAGCAATGCCCAGAAAGTGATGCAGATGGCCCAGGTCAGTCATAGCAAACTCTCCAGAGAGCTGGGAGATAATCTGATCCAAGACAATCGGAGACGACCCAGTGATGACGATATCATCCACATATAGCAGGAGGTAGACGATGTCCGAACCATGTAAGAATCCATTGGGTTCCACCTCAAAACCAATTGGCAATGAGGGGAGTAGCCCAGAACACTTCTTAATTATATTTCTTCTTCTTGAATGCCCGATGTGGGACTTCTCAACACGCCCCCTCACATGTGGCATTCTTTAGCCTACACATGGATCTTTTGTCTATGGGTGGCGGTGAGCACGTGGGTTGTTAGACCATTCACGTGTGTGAGCCGAGGCTCTGATACCATGAAAGTGGGAGAAATCTTCCCTGTCCTTCATTCACTATTCACAGTGTTTAAATAGTAATTACAACACTAATTACACAATTAGTCCTCTACTAATGAGTCCTACGACTATTAAGTTTTCCTTATAATTATTTTCTAGTTGGTTAACACTTCGGAAATTTTTTGATTGTATATTAAGTATACATATAATTTTGAATAATAAAGCAACTAAAGCACTTGGTCGGATGATTAACATTTGGCTAATTCTAAGAAAAGGTTATGGGTTTGGGTTAAGGTGCTCAGGGGTGGTTGTGTTGGTGGAGTTAGTGGTTCAAGTGGGTCGTGGCGGTGATGGGTAGTAGGGGAAGCGGAAGATGGTTGTCACGCATTTTTGAATATGGCTTACAGATTTTAAAAGTGTGAATCATTTTATCATTTGATGAAAAACATTTTACATAGAAAAATATTTTCCGAAATAGATTGCAAACCAAACACCAGAAAGACGGAATATATTTTACTGAAAAATGTTTTACTGTGAAACAAACGTAGCCACAGCACTGCACAAGTGCACATGTTCAAGAGTCACTTGCTCAAGAGTCGAGAACCATTCAGTGGTTAGCAGAATCTTGTAAGACGAATATTTTGTAATTAAGTTATGATGGTTTCAGTTTAAAAAAATGCATCATTTTTCTCCATGAGACGATGTTGAAAATAAATTAGGTCACAACTTGAGTTTCCCCAAAAAAATAAACAAGTGTGATTCAACCTAGGATTATTCTCAGTACCGTGTTTTGTTTATGTTTAGGACTTTAATACTATATTTTGCAATACTTTAATTATTTGTTTCGTACCGTCCAAGCATATGTTGGCGTGCTGTCATTCGTATCCAATTATTTGTAGTAGTTCGCACGCTTTTTCCCTCATAGACATTGACCCTTGTATACCATGAGTCAACCATATATGTAGATGATACTAGTAATTTGCAAGAAAAAATGTCCGAGAGTTTTGGAGAGCATCCGAGGGATGAGGAAACTCCTCAAACCTTTTACTACGTAATACATGGTTACCTCATAGGTATGATGTAAGATTTTTGTTTGGATTTGTTGAGAAATGTTCTGAACTTAAACAGACGATGGTAGGTAGGTGCTGGTAAGTCTAATTGGAGTTTCGGAGAACTTATTTCTAAAAGACTTCATTGAAATAAAGTCTTCTAAAAAATGTCATCATCATATATATAAAAAGACCGGTGGAATGTCCTTCGAGTATATCTTCTCCAAAAATGAATAGTTTAGTTGGAATATAACTTTGCATTCTTTGCCATATCAGCGAGACCTTGAATCTGAGACACAGAATGTAAACACATTTTTAATATTTATTTGAATATCGCACTAAATTGGATCACTCGCTGTATTAGACTGTAGTTGATTATGTAAAGGTTGCGTTACACACGCCAATACATATGTATGTATGTATGTATGTGTGTGCAGCATTCCTTTTAAAGAAGATGTTGCATTATCTATCTTCTTCATGATATTTTAAGTTCAGTGCTCATATTTGTACGTAGCTTATTCTTCGATAAACCAAGAAAGGACTTACCTTTTAAGTAACAGCACCTACTAATTAGCCCGGTAAAAAAATGCATGCATGTTTATTTTACACAACACCGCCTTTTTACTACATCCATATAATCATGTGCAGCTATGGATTATCTTATCAACCTTATTCAGGTGTAAATCTATGGATTGTTTGCTCAAACCAATTAAACATATTTTCAAAGAGGTTGAGGTTCACTGAGACGAAGTCTGTGATGATGAACTAATAATGACAGTGATCTACCAGTTTTGTTTGCATGGTCATCAGGGGCGGAGGGAGGATTTCGGATCGGGTAGGGTCTTTGTGTAGTTTTAAAAAGGGGTAGGGCCTTTTTGTATTTTTATCTAGGGCAAAGTTGCATATTTTCCTAAATACTATGTATATAAGTGTAGTTTTTTACAACATGGGTGAGGCACGTGCCTTACCAGGCCATGTGCTGTCTCCGCCCCTGATGGTCATGATGTGCAGCTGAACAACATTGCATGATGCAAGGACGAAGAAAACTGCATGCGAATGCGAGGCTTTGAAGTCAGAAAAATTCTAACTGAACGTGCCAATGGACGAAGAAAACTGCATGCAAGGACGAAGAAATCTGTTTTATTGGGACAAGGTGAGAAGTTTTGGTGGTCGGCCAAGACATTCCTGGAAACTGGGTTGGAGTCTCATTTTCTACTCTAATAGATCAAGGCATATTTCAGCTCAGTATTCTAGCATTGGGCCTCTAGTCAAGACCAAACTTGTTCTCTCTTGTCTTGTTCAGCCCATACTATAAGGCCCTCTTATCTCTTCCATTTCTTTACTTTCACCTTTATGGTTCTCCACAAAAATTGATTGTTTTCTTGTAGAGACACCAATTGTGGTCAAAAAAATTGATCGTGACACACATAAGTTGTGTGTTGTTATGAAGTCCAAGTATCTGTGATGACACAAACTCTGTGACCTTTTATTAGAGACATCAATTTCTTTTTCTCTTCCAAATAGAACTTCAGAAATTTTTTTGCTATAATTACCCGAGAAGGAATGGTGGAGAACTTTGGTTAAACAACTCTCATGAGTTTAAACCCCGGGGCAATTGCCACCGCTGATTTTTTTTCCCCACTAACATCCTTTTAATTATAACTAATTTATACTAAGACTTTTAAGAAAAATACATAAATGCCACGACTAGAACTAAAAACTTTAATTATATTCTTAAAGAAACCATGATATATAATGACTCTAGTTAATAAATTTAGTATCATTTAATTTTGCCTGACAGACTCGACTTTTGGGCTCCGCCACTGCCCACCGCAACCCAATTGCTGTAAATTAAGTGGCGCAATAAGACAGAGCAGATGAATCAGCCGAAACACCCTTGCCATGACAATGTCCTAGGTATTCTTAGATTGCCCGAAGGTTCGAAAAAGATGAGATTTTATGGCCGTTCTTGCGACCAGCTGAGATGGCTTACGAAGCGGTGGCGAATAGGTGGGTTTGATGTGGTCAGTGGTGGAATGAGAGCCATTGCGAGTGGCGCTCTGTTTCAATTCAATTAGGGTGTCTGGTTATATGATAGATTGGGGAGCTACTTGAGGATTGCTCATGGTGGGCCATTTGTGAAGCCCTGCAGAGAGAGAAGAAGAGAGATAGAGAGAGGTGGGGTGAGAGAGATGCATATGCTTATTTTGACACTAAGGGTGTCTTGTGTCAATCGATGAACATTGAGGATACGAACTGCCTATTTACTATAATTTGGGGGCACAAAGTATAAATTACCCTTAATATTGGTTTTTCCTGGCCTTCATACAAAATTCCTTTGAACCCTTGAGGTTCTCTCCTCAAAAGAGGACAGAGGTTACAATAATGCCAATGGCAGAAGAATCTTCAAGAGGCATGCAACTAGCTAACTAGCTTAGCCCCCCTACTATATGGTTCTTTTGCGAGTCATTATTCCATAATTCACGTACACAATGGGTGTGTTGGACAAACTTAAATCAGAAGCAATTGTAACAGATTATTAGAATGAGTGGTTGAAGTGAGGAGAGAAATTGAGCCTCAATTCAACCACGCATTCTAATAAACTGTTATAGTTTAATCTAATTTAAACTCGTCCAAACAAGGTCAATATTTTAAATATACCAGAGTATATTGTGGTGGTGATGTATTTGGACGGCTAATTTATCATGTGGTCTCAAACCATAAGAGATTTTATCTGCTTCCTTTGCCTTACCTAGCTCACTCATCATTGAGATTTGAGAGTGACCCATATAAAGGCCAGAGAAAAGAGTTTGAGAAATGAAGCTATTTCTTGGTCACTGAGAAATGTGAAAGCTATATGGAATCTTGCCAAAATGAAGCTTTCCAATAAACTAAAAGGGTATATAGATGGAAGAAACTTAAAAAGAGGTGTTCCTATTTTTGTTTCTAATTTTCATCTTCAAACCATACAATTGTTCAATCAATGATTCTTCACTTTTGTTGTGTGTTGGCACATTTTCATGTAAAAATAGGCCAACTTAGGACACACTTGAAAGTTTTTATGTACTATCATATGTGGCACATGGAACTAATTATACTAAGTTTAGCATGATACTGTATCTGGGCGAAACAACTGTACTAATTATTGAGATTTTATTAAAATTAACGATTTGATAAGTAGTTGTTGAGTTGTCTAAGACCTCAACTTTATTTAGAGAGGTCGCAATAGACATAATTGCAGTCAGAATAAACTGTCCCAAAGACCAAATAGTGGATTGGCTATGAGGGTTACAACGTAAAAACAATAATAATCGGTTAAATAGTGGTTAAGTTCTGTTAGTTTCTTAGGATTCCTTAGTTAACTGCTAGTT
Organism: Linanthus parryae; assembly: GCA_023055425.1. NCBI lineage: Eukaryota > Viridiplantae > Streptophyta > Magnoliopsida > Ericales > Polemoniaceae > Linanthus > Linanthus parryae. The sequence continues at coordinate 4,235,536 of JALGPY010000008.1, read as the reverse complement.
TCTTTGTAATTGGAATGGTGATTAGCACAGAGAAAATGAAAAACGTTGATCTCAATTGATGGATTTTCACAAACTTATTTGATAAAAGTTCATATTTTATTGATGTCTCTCCCTATCTCCATGCTCAACAAGCATAATTTGAAATATATTCTGATTCAATTTTAAACAACTGGAAAGGATCTCTATAAACACATACCTATAGAGATACAGTCTCACGAGATTTTTGAGAATGTCTAAATATTTTGATGCTATTTTCTTTCTCCTAGAACTGAAATGAACTATATTTGAGGAAGCAAACTAATCTTTGAAACTAAGAACTCCTACCCCCAAAATGATAGTGTTCTGAGATCAAGCCATAAAAAAATTCACAAAGAGATAAATCATTTATTGTATAATAAATTTCGTCAAAAGTGATAAGAATCTTGTTCATACTGAAGATAATTTTCAAAAGAGCGAGGACTAGTTTGCGAATGCTATGACGATCTAGAAGATGTTTGGGTGAGAATTATTGTAGGGAAACTGCTGTCAACATTAGACAAAATGTTGTTTCATAAATGTTACGGTGAAATTTTGATATAGTAATTTTGTATTTTGTAAAATTAACCCTGAACATGGGAGAGTAAAATAACAAAAATAGATGATATTTATCAGTTTCGTGAAGATATTGAATTTTTAAAAACTGTAATGTTAAAAATCGATTGTAGATAAACTAATCAATAGCAGGCTCCGAGAGAACGTGTCCCCCTTGCTTCCTAAAACAGATATGGGACCGTAGAAATTGTCCGAAAAATAAACAATTTAATTTTTACCAATCGCGCTAGAAATTGTTTGCACTTGTGCTGGCAACAGAACCATTCAAATTGACTTTGAGAGCAATGTAACATTTGTGATTCATAAATTTTGCATATCAAGCCGAAAGAAGAGAAGATATCATCACATGGAAGGCCATATCTCACTGATGCTTACATTTTGTTAAAATCTTCACAAAAGGACAATCATTGTATCGTCATATGAGATACCCAAATACAATTCAATCTCCATCGAATGGCATAATGCTCAAAACAAGTCGAATTCGGTCACCAATACACCGGTGAATGAGCAATAACAGAAACCACCCTCGTTGTATTCAGGTACATGATACCTCATATTTTAAGAAGTTCCCAAAACTATAGTAGCTAGCATCCCTAGACAAGGACATTAAGTCCATGAACGTGTCAAGTGTCATTTGCAATTTGACCTTCATAAATTTCTCATAATCCTTTGCATTTCAGTAAATCAAAAGAGCACTAAAGCGGGGAAGTAGAAATATCCCGCTTGCAAAAGAAAGGAAAACAGAAGAAGAAAATAAACGTCTCTCCTTCTCGCGAAAGTAAGATAAGGTGGAGAAATCACAACCAGCGTAATTGACACCTACTACTGGCATATGACATTACTGGCCTGTATATGGCATTTACAAGTCCAGACATAGCTAATCTCAACCGGAGCGGCTAGGTTTTCGGACAAGGTGTCTTTACAACCTGCATCATGATCAAATTCTCATCCATCACAATCCAAATCAATGAGTTGACTTTCCTTCGAAAAAATCAATGAAATAGACAAATTTCCAATATCAGAAACACACACTTCTGTAATTAAGCACCTTTCACCGATTCACCGGGGAAAATGGGCATAGATTCAGATCCTTATGTGATGAATATTCATCACAAAGCTGCCGAAGAAGAAACATGATGGAATTTAAATCAGAAAACCCTAATTAAGCATTTAAACGAGTAATATTAGTAAGCAATATTCAAGATTTTGAATCTAGCTAGCCTAGAATAAAACCCTAGCTAGCTCATAGAACCACATAAATAAAGACTATAATCTTTAAACATAGTACATCGGTTAAAGCTAATCCAAGGAACAATCTAGTACTAGGATATATATCCTCGGAATCATCAAAATTTCACCGAGACACACAAACCTTAAATTTGTCGATCAAGATCCAAAAACCAACACCACAACAGAGAGATGGGGGAATTGAAACTAGGGTTTTGGGAGAAGTCATGTTCGTGATAACAACAGCAGTTGAAGCTACCACATGATCTTATCTTTCCCCAACAAATAAAAAGGAATGTTGAGATCATGCTGGCAGCTTGAACTGTTAGTGTTCACGATGAATCACAAGCTTAGCTTAGCTAGGGTTCTTCATTTCAACCAAACCCTTCATAGAGCTAGAGCTAGCCCTCTCTCTCTCTCTGGATATCTAGAAAGTAGGGTGTGGCTGTGGTTTATATAGAGGAGGTGTGGTAGAGAAGAATCAATGGGAGGGATTACAAAAACTTGTAGTAATATCTTATTTTGCATAACAGAATTAATTAATTGGGAAGATTACCTTATTTTTTAAAGGGAAAAGATTAAAGAGAAATAGGTGATTAACCTAGGAAAAAACCTTTTCTTGATTCTTAAAATTAGGGTTTATTGCACTAAGCCCCTTAAGTTTCTTTAAATTCATCAAGTTCCATGTGATTATATCAATTATTAAGCCGTTAAACGACATGATCATCAGTAATCGTCCCGAGATATATATATGGAACATCACCGGGAATTTCTAATCTCTCAAACAAACATCACTTAGCTAGTGGTATGTCGGTCAAAAGGAATTATAATAAAACGTAAAACCAATTTATTGCTCCGAAAACTTTATTTGCAGGCGACAAAAAGCAGTTGCGAGCTCAACTTAAATCTCCCATCTAAAAACCGTTCGGTCGGTCACCATAAAACTCTTTGGTTGGATAGGATTTACCGATTTACGCTTGAGGGGGCTCACATGTAATTACGAAATTTGGACCACACTGCACGTAGAGTGATAGTTTATGGGGAAACACATAATTTAGCTGAAACCTACTAAAAGATGGCAATTAGCTAGGGTGGTCCTTGGTGGAGATAGGAGGAAATTGAATATTGTGCACGCCAACACCATATTCAGATCTCAGAAGAGGTTACTCAAGAGTTTCCAAATATTGTAATATCATTCATTAGCTTTAGGGTTTTGGGAGGGTAGTGCATGGGGACCCTTTTCATGTTCTGAGAAAGAGATAGGGAGGGAGAGACATAGACTTTGAGCCTAAAGAAGAAACATTGACAGTAGTGTATATAGGGGACCATGATATTGCATGGCTTCTAAGGTGTCGCATAAGGTTCACAAAAGAAAAAGAGGTTGGGAATAGCGAAGAAGATAAATAAGAGATATGTCTCAATAAACTATTATGCTGGTCTAGTCTGAGCTGTCAACTTATCAGCTTGAAAACTGTCAGCACATAAATTCTTAATTTTCGTTGCTGTTAATCAGATATGAATTTCTACGCTTTAGATTGGCAGCGGCTACATCCACCACAACACACACAAATAGAAGCAAATGTTGCAATATGCTAGCCTATGGCATCTTTCTCTCAGTCTCTCTCAATGTTCCCATTAAAGTTATGTATTATTCCATGAGAGCAGGTGGCTTCTTCCTCCCAAACTTGCCGTTTGATGGATACTTCTACATCGATCCCCATTGGTGCCAACTACACAATCACTAGTACTAATTGCATACCCACATGATGTTACAGAGATTTCGAAAATGACTTGTGTAGTTGTGTTAGTTATATTGCAGAAGCTTCTTCCTTTCTTATTCTTTTTCCTTTCCAAATTCTTGCATGTTTTCATTTGATCTCCTTAGGCGGATGGATACGCAAATGTTAACTACCATCATGTAACACTGAAATTCGTGAAATACCCAACTCAATAGTTAATGAAAACAAATTTTAACTACCGTTACGCAAATGTTCCATAGTTAAAACTTTGCCAGTGAGTTGTGATGGTAATAGCTTTTAGAACATGCTAATGACTTGCTAATTTTATTTGCGAAGATGCTCATCGCGTACCAAACATGGATTAGAAAATGAAAATGCTGCTTGTTCATGTATATATGTGAAAAAGTGGGCAAGCCTATGGGTAGAATTTTAGATTAGTAGGTAAGGCACGGGAATATTACAGGATGAATGATATCAAATCATAATTAGATTTGCTTAAAAACTTTCGAGATTTTATTTGCTGATTTTCCCAAAAGGAATAAGAGGCTTTCCAACAAATTTCTTCTTTTTTTTTCCCTCATGCCTTTTTCTTAAACAAAATGAATTCTTGGAACATATTCTTCTTATGAATGTTCTGGTTATGCTGATTAGAATCAACAACATTTAGGGTAATCTTTTATGGATAATTACTTTTTGTATATGATCAATTACATTGCGCCACTTAAAGAACAATGAATCGTAAAGTTATAATTTAGTACAAGGGAATGAGGATTGTGATACGCAAGTGATGTTGTACAGGCAAGAATCATTCTCATTATAATATATATTCTGATGTCGGATTGTTATAAACCTCAGATTTACTACTATGGAAAATGTGGAGGTCAGTACTATGTTGTACATTGTTTATCTTTGTTAAGTGTGAATATTGTTTTGTAATCTAGTATAAAGTTGAGGATTTTACAAGCAATTTCATGTATTAGTTATCTCTATAAGTTATCTCTATATAATTAACTTGGCTTTAGGATTAGAGTATCACAGCACACACAGAGAGGCTGAGAGATCTGATTGTATTTTTCATTCATTCATCATAGTGAAGAGGGTGTGGATCGTGGATGGAGCCAATTTGGTGAACCACGTAAATCGTCGTGTTCTTGTTCGTGCTATTATTTCATTTTGCTTTTCTTGCGTTGTTGAATCGCTCCAGATGATCCTAACAATCTTCTCTCTTCATATCAGTCTTAAATTTAAATAGATTATTAATGACCAAAATGTTGCTGAAAGAAGTCATATAAACCGGATAAAATTAGAAGGAGGGAGTATGAGTTTATAAACATTGTATTGAAGATCAAGGAATTCAGCATTGTTTCTTTCTCATTTCTGGTAATTTCTGGTATGGACCAATTTGCAATTGGTGCCAAAGTGATGACATGAAGCAAGAAGCTTCAGTAGCCGTTGGATGAAGAAATCGGTACAATCTTAGTCGTTGGTTTCTTTTAAGTGTAACGCTGTCGTTTTATTTGTTATTTTGCAGCTCCTCTTGTACACGTGTCTCACACGGATTGGTTGTTTTGTTTAAGTGGCTAACGGTCACCTATATAAGTGACCGTTAGCTCCGTTTGTCAATTCGAGGAGATTTTCACCATTTTTCATTTTGATTTGTTTTCTCCTCCTTCACTGGTTTTCTCTTCTTCATCTCCTTCGTTCTCTTCTCACTTCAAACCCTAGATCTGTGTTTTTCAATATGGTATCAGAGCCTGGTTGGGCTAGATCGATTCACAGTTAGGTTTCGTTTGAAGATCAGCTTCATCATTTGAGTTTCATCAGAGTGGATCTGATATTTGCTGATTTCAATTCAAATGTCGACTCACGAATCAACCGGTCATGGTTCTCACTCGCGAGCTTCGCAGCAAGGTATTGAAGCTGCTTCACCTTACTTTCTTCATAGTTCTGATAATCCTGGTGCAATTCTGGTTTCTGAGAAATTAGATGGATCTAACTTTTATACATGGCACAAATCAATCATTGTTGCTCTTCGAGCTAAAAACAAGTTAGAATTTGTTGATGGAAGTATCACGGAGCCTCTTCCGACTTCTGATATGTATGTTTTGTGGAGGAGATGTGATAGTATGGTGATGTCTTGGCTTCTTAGCTCAATTTCAAAGGATATTGTGAGTAGTGTGGTTTGCAGGTCTAATTCTAGAGAAATTTGGCTAGATCTCATTGAACGTTTTTCACAAGGAAATCTGCCAAGGATTTTTCAACTCACACAGATGATTTCAGCTTTAAGACAGGACAATAGATCAGTTACTACCTATTTTACACAGTTGAAGAGTTTGTGGGATGAGTTAGGTAATTATAGGCCTAATCCAAGTTGCAACTGTGGAATTCTATCTCAATGTCAGTGCAATATTGTTAGTCAGCTGAAAAATTATCAGGAACAAGAGAGGATTATGCAGTTTTTGAATGGTTTAAATGCTCATTTTGCTTCTGTGAGAGATCAATTGCTATTAACAGATCCCTTGCCACCTATAAACACTGTGTTTGCCAAGATTATTCAACAAGAAAGACAGATGGAATTACAATCACAAAGTGGTTTTCAATCACAAAACTTGGCAATGTATGCACATGGTGGTGATTCATATATGCAAAGTCCTTATCCACAATACAGGCCTCCACTTGTCAATGCAGTTCATAATCAACATGGTGGTGGTGGTGGTTTTATGCATAAACAAAGTGGAGTTCAATCTAGTTCTGCACCTCCTAACAGAAATGGGAGATTGATATGTCATCATTGTGGACATGAGGGACATGTCAAAGCAAAATGCTACAGGTTACATGGATTTCCTCCAGACTTCAAATTCACAAAGTCCAAATCTAGAGCAAATAATGTGAGCACTGAGGTTACTTCTGGGGTTACTGACACTTCAATTAGCAATATGTCAGGTACCATCAACTCTATGAATCAGCAATTGTCCAAGACTCAAATTCAACCACCTGCATCACACATTTATGGATCTCCCAGTTCTAGTCATGGAGGTTATATGGATTCTCCACTTCAATCACCTTCTAGTTCTTCTGGTTCAATCTATGGAGGTCACCCTTTTATGGCATGTATCATCAGTACTTTTCAGTCTGGTTTAACTTCTGATCACATTGCACCAGATAGTTGGATAGTAGATACAGGTGCTACAGATCATATGTGTTCAAATTTGCAGTATTTTGATTCAGTGCACACAGTCATTGACACATTTGTGCATCTTCCAAATGGAAAGACTTATGAAGTGACTCATGTTGGCACAGTTAAATTGAACACTCATTTGACTTTGGAACATGTATTATTTGTACCATCTTTCAAATTCAACCTCATTTCTATTTCAAGATTGACAAATTCTCATAACTGCAACTTTCATTGTACCACTGATGGCTGCTGGATCAAGGACAAGTATGATAAGATTCTTGCAGAAGGAATAAGTCAAGGTGGTTTATATGTTTTAAAACACAGCTTCTTAAAAGTCAAAGCAGCTGTGTGTGCTGGAGAAGTTGCTATTAATCGGGTGAAGCTCTGGCACCAAAGATTAGGACATCTGTCTCATTCAAAGTTGCACAGCATGTCAAGTTATTTGGATAAAAATTTGAAAAATGATGATGATTTTGTGTGTGAGATTTGTCCACTAGCAAAACAAAAGAAGCTGCCATTTCCTAGTTTTGGACACATTACTCAAAATCTATTTGATTTGGTGCATTGTGATACATGGGGTCCCTACAAGACTCCTACTCACCAAGGACATAGATATTTCTTGACACTTGTTGAAGATTGTAGCAGAACTACCTGGATTTATTTGATGAATCACAAATCAGATGTTGAACAAATTGTTCCTGCTTTCTGGAAGATGATTAGTACTCAGTTCAATGCTTCTATCAAGAGATTCAGAAGTGATAATGCACCAGAATTGGAATTTTCTAAATTTTTCCAAGAAAATGGTGTGGTTCATGAACATAGTTGTGTGGAAACTCCAGAGCAAAACTCAGTTGCAGAAAGGAAGCACCAACATTTGTTAAATGTGGCTAGGGCTATAAGATTTCAAAGTGGTTTGCCTATACATTTTTGGGGAGATTGTGTCATGACAGCAGCATATTTGATCAACAGGACTCCATCACCAAAGTTGAAGGGAAAGTCACCATTTGAGATATTATACAATGCACAACCAGACTACAATGTGCTAAAGGTGTTTGGTTGTTTGTGTTTTGCTAGCACTCTGGTTCATGGAAGATCTAAATTTGATGAAAGAGCAGTAAAGTGTGTGTTTGTTGGATATGTTTTTGGTACAAAGGGATACAAGGTCTATGATTTGCAGCAACAAAAGTTTTTTGTTTCCAGGAATGTGGTATTTCATGAGCATCTATTTCCTTTTAAGGAAAGAGATGCCATTGTCCTTCCTCACAAAAATACAGTTATTCCTTTGCCAGTGACTGATGAGGTTATGTCTCTTTCTGATTCTACTGTCTCCACCACTCCTATGCCTCCTCCAACAGTAGAGTCAACACCATCTCCCAGCTATAGAGATGTTCTGCAGTCTCCTAGCTCAATTGTGCCAGCTAGAGCTTCTATAAGAGCTAGAAATCCACCAAAGTACTTGCAAGATTATGTCACAAAGCATCACCATGGAGGTAATGTAGTTCTCAGTTCTAACTACAATCTTGGTAGTTCTCTGGTCATGTCTGCAATCTCAGAAGTCAATCACCTTGATCTGGTCAATTTTCACAGTCAGATAGAGCCAAACTCTTATTTGCAAGCAAAGCAATCACAAGAGTGGATAGCAGCTATGAAAGAGGAGCTTCATGCTTTGGAGTTAAATAAAACTTGGGAATTGACTACTTTGCCCTCAGGCCACAAAGTGATTGGATGTAAGTGGGTGTATAGAATCAAATATAAGTCAGATGGAACTGTGGACAGATATAAAGCAAGATTGGTAGCAAAAGGGTATACTCAGACTGAGGGTATTGATTATTTTGAAACTTTTTCTCCTGTGGCTAAGTTGGTTACATTCAGAACAATGCTGAGTTTGGCTGCTGTATATCAATGGCCTCTTCTTCAACTAGATATCAACAATGCATTTCTTCATGGAGATCTTGATGAAGAAGTATATATGAAGCTTCCAGAAGGCTATTTTGAGTTGCAGAATGTCATACCAAATTCAGTTTCTCAAGTGTGCAAGCTCAATAAGTCACTTTATGGTTTGAAGCAAGCTTCAAGACAATGGTTTTTGAAGTTTACAGAAACTTTATGCCAATTGGGTTTTCAGCATTGCAAATCTGACTACACTCTTTTTATGAAGCATGAAGGCCATTCAGTTGCTTTTCTGTTAGTATATGTGGATGACATCTTGTTGACAGGATCACACATTGATGTTCTTAATCAATTCAAGTCAGATTTGTCTCAACACTTCAAACTCAAAGATTTGGGAGCTCTGTCTTATTTTCTTGGTTTTGAGATCACCAGAACTGAAGAAGGTATCTTCTTATCTCAGCAAAAGTTTGCTATTGAAATTTTGAGTACTGCTGGATATTTGAACTGTAAACCAGCCACTACACCCATGATAGCTTCTAGCAAGCTTAGTATTCACTCAGGTGTGGTTCTGGAAGATTCAGAAGCTCTTGATTACAAGAAGCTGGTTGGAAAACTACTCTATCTTTGCAATTCTAGACCAGATTTGTGCTTCTCTGTACACAAGCTCAGCCAATTCATATCTCAACCTACCAAACAGCATTTGGCTGCTGCACATCACATTTTGAGATATCTCAAAGGTTCAGCTACTCAAGGTTTATATTTCTCTGCTTCTTCTCCTCTAAAGTTGATTGGATATACTGATTCAGATTGGGCTGGATGCATAGATTCTAGAAGGTCTACTTCAGGTTATTTTGTCTTTCTGGGACATTCTCTTGTTTCTTGGAAATCTAAAAAGCAAACAGTGGTTGCTAGAAGTTCTGCAGAAGCTGAATATAGAGGTCTGGCATTGTTGGGATGTGAAATACAATGGCTTCTCTCATTGCTGCAGGAATTGCAAGTGTGTTTGGATTGCAAACCTGTTCTCTTCACTGACAGTTCTTCTGCTATTCAGATAGCCAGAAATCCCATCTATCATGAGCGAACCAAGCATATAGATCTTGACACACATCTCATTAGAGATTTGGTCACTTCTGGTGTATATGAGTTGCAATACATCTGTGCTGCAGAGCAATTAGCAGATATATTGACTAAACCCTTGGCAGCCCAGCAGTTTCTTCATTACATGAGCAAGTTGACTGTAATGTGCACATTACATCAACTTGAGGGGGCGTATTGAAGATCAAGGAATTCAGCATTGTTTCTTTCTCATTTCTGGTAATTTCTGGTATGGACCAATTTGCAATTGGTGCCAAAGTGATGACATGAAGCAAGAAGCTTCAGTAGCCGTTGGATGAAGAAATCGGTACAATCTTAGTCGTTGGTTTCTTTTAAGTGTAACGCTGTCGTTTTATTTGTTATTTTGCAGCTCCTCTTGTACACGTGTCTCACACGGATTGGTTGTTTTGTTTAAGTGGCTAACGGTCACCTATATAAGTGACCGTTAGCTCCGTTTGTCAATTCGAGGAGATTTTCACCATTTTTCATTTTGATTTGTTTTCTCCTCCTTCACTGGTTTTCTCTTCTTCATCTCCTTCGTTCTCTTCTCACTTCAAACCCTAGATCTGTGTTTTTCAATACATTGTTGGTGTGGGTTTAGGTAATTTGTTAAATGTAAAATTTTAAGTAATGGCATAACACTTATCGGTCGCACACCTTCATTTTGTGGATCTGTACTACTGACACTCATGACATAACATGTATCGGTCACGGACAAATTAACTCGCGAAATAATTAGTTTCTCAACTATTCATCGTCCACATTTGTCTTTTTTGGATAGTTAGCTTCTTCGAATCTCCACTGCCCAGAGACTCAAACCCAACTTCGGTTTCATCTACTCAAAATATACAATTCAATATTAGAAACTTGTGTTTAACATTTATTGGTGGACTTCATCTTGAGACTTTGTAATTTCGTAAGCTTGAATGATTTTGATTACTGCTGATCAACATAACTATGAGGGAAAAGTAATTCTCCCGTTACCACCAGATGTATCGACTGCCGTTAGTAATTCTCCCGTTATCACCATATGCACTGAATGCCAACGACAGTCGATACATCTGATGGTAACGAGAGAATTTATGGGGGAAATAGGGATGGAATAGTTGCGCGACCTCATTAAAATATTAAGTGAGTTATCTTTTGAAGAAAAAATTTATTAATTTTTCTAAAAAATAATAATCAATTTATGAGATAAATTGGTTCATTACATTAGGCCCATGCCCACATAACTTTATGGGCTTTGTTGACGAAAGGTACTTCTAGGCATGGCTTCACCAGTTGGGCCTGAAAAAACATATTTCGGCCCAGCTACGGAAGTAACTCCCAAATTAAACCGAATTTGATAACTTCCTGACGTCCGCTCTATTTCCTCCCTCGCAATTCAGAAATCAAACATTCCTTTTCGAATTCCAAATTCAAATTCTCTCTCCCTCTCTCTCTCTCTCTCTAGAACACTGAATCGCTCTCAACACCGAATCGAAAATGCTTTCGTTCAAGTGAGAACACACCTAGAACGCTCTCTTCGTTTTGGATTTGTGAGTTGTTATGTGATGAAGATCTGATAATTTGTTGATTTCTTCGTGATTTCGCTTAGGCCTGAAGAACAGTTGCAGCTCGTCGAACGAGAAGAGATCGATGACGAAGAAGACTTGTTTGAAGCTATCGATAAGCGTAATTACTACTCCTTCCGTTCTTTTGCTCTTCGTTTTTGCTGATTTTGGACGACGAACCGTAGTCGCGTTTCGTTTTCTGTGTTTATTTTCGTTTCCGAGCTTCGAATTCTGGTTTGCTTGCTGTTTTGACGCTTTTACGAATTTTTCGTTCAATTTGGACTTGTTTCTGATTCCGTATGCTGTTACGAAGCTCAATTAGGTTATGATCCATGTTTAAGTAGCTCAGATTTGCGAAGTTTGATATGTTTGAGCTGAATCCGACTTTGCGTTCGAGTTTTTCCCCATTTTCGCTTTGAATTGTGTTCTGTTTCTGGTTTCACGCTGTGACGATTTTTTGATTCACTTGTACGGTTGTTTCTGACTCTATATGCAACGAATTTCAAACAGATTATGATCCTTAGATACGTTTTGCAGAGTTGCGAACTGATTGCTTATGAGTTTTTCCTAATTTTCTTCTATCTTCGTTCGTCACTGTTGTTTGAGATCATAATCTGGAGGCAGCGCTGTTACTTTCAGATCATGCCTTACAATTTTCGCTCATGTGATTCAGTGATTTATGAGTATGTAGTTTGATTGATGATAGACAATTGATAGATCTGGACTGCTAGTTTTCTGAATGTTTGAATGTCTAGAAACTGGATATTCATGTGATGTATGTGACTTGCATGAAGGCTTTTTATGGAAGTTTGTCTAATTTGATCGATGCCATTTTCAGTTACTTCTCATGGAATTAATGCTGATCCATGGATAAGTAGCTCTGGATAAGTAGCTAATTAAGATGATCCATGGATAAGTAGCTCTGATTTGCGATGTTTGAGATGTTTGAACTGAATCCGACTTTGCGTTCAAGTTTTTCCCCAATTTCGCTTCTGAGCTCAACGAGCTTCGAATTGTGATCTGTTTCTAATTTCACGTTGTGACGATTTTTTGATTCACTTGTATACCTGTTTCTGACACTATATGCAACAAATTTCAAACAGATTATGATCTGTAGATACGTTTTTACAGATTTGCGAACTGAATCCAACATGCTTATGAGTTTTTCCTAATTTTCTTCTGTCTTCGTTCGTCACTGTTGTTTGCGTTCTTAATCTGGAACATGTCTTACAATTTTCGCTCTTGTAATTCAATGATTTATGAATATGTAGTCGTGATTGATGATAGATAATCTGGAACATGCCTTACATGAAGGCTTTTTTTATGGAAGTTAGTCTAATTTGATCGATGCAATTTACAGTTACTTCTCATGGAATTAATGCTGGTGATGTGAAGAAGCTTCAGGATGCGGGGATCTATACCTGCAATGGCTTAATGATGCATACAAAGAAGGTATACACTGAGTCTCAGTTTCCACCAAGTTAATTTTCACTTTTGCAGTCTTCTTAGCATACGTTGGTTACTGGTTTCATCTTCGCAGAGTCTGACTGGAATTAAAGGTCTGTCTGAAGCTAAAGTTGACAAAATTTGTGAAGCAGCTGAGAAGATAGTGGTGAGATTTTACTTGAGTTTGTATTTCACTTAACACTGGTTTCTTAACTTGTGGTACTTGCTTACTTCTATTTCTCTACTTTGTTCAGAACTTTGGCTACATTACTGGAAGTGATGCTCTGCTCAGGGTAATATTTTCCTTCTAATGAACTGTATTCCTTTCGGTTATTATGCACTTTTACTAGATTCTATAAACTTCAGATAACTAGATTTTAGGAATACAGTGCTTTTTAACCTTCACTTTATTTGGATGAGTCTGAAAGGTGAACAGTTTACTTATTTTATCTGTATTGGCTAACAGAGAAAGGCGGTTGTTCGCATTACAACAGGAAGCCAGGCGCTTGATGAACTCTTAGCTGGTAATAGTTTTAGATGTTGCTGGATCATTCAATTTTTCCATTGAGTCTTTGCTTTTGTCCTTTGAAATGCTTTAACCGTTTCCTGTATTCAAACTTGCAAAGGTGGAATTGAAACTCTGGCAATCACTGAAGCGTTTGGAGAATTCCGGTTTGAATTATGATCTTTTCCTTGAATTCAGATGTTTCTTTTAATAAACTATAACAACCTTGTCCTATTTCCAAATTACAACTGCATTTCCATTTTATTCTTGTCAATCCAGTTTCTGAAAATTCTGTTACTGTTTTGACTCAGATCTGGGAAGACACAGCTTGCTCATACATTATGTGTTACTACACAGGTATGAACTCTTTAGTACTGAAGAAATTCCTAGGCTTATGAGTCAGAAGCAGATAGTAATGAGGTTTAACTTATCCTTAAAACGCCTCGTATCCTACTGAATTGTTAACATCAAAAAGGAAAATGGAATTACAAATAATGCTGCAATTTTCCAAGATTAGCCATTCTTTGAGCATTTTATTGTGTGGGAGATTCTCAACTTTGAAAAAAAATGTTCTGGATTATGAAAATATCTACATTGTCCTTGGTATGTTCTTCAGTAATACATGTACAGGCGTGAAGTTACTATGTGATACTTGAAAGAGAAAACTGCATTTAAAAATATACCAACTGTTATTGGCTATTGTAGTTTGGTAGCATCATTCACTACTGGATATCTTCTTAATTTATCAGGCTAATTAGCTCACAACTTTTGTGATGAACACTTTTTTATTCTATTGAGTTACTTTGCAGCTTCCCACCAGCATGAAAGGAGGAAATGGGAAGGTTGCGTACATTGATACTGAAGGCACATTGTATCCTTTGACACTGAATCGCTAATTATGTTTAACAAACAGCAATCACAATTTTAGTTGATATTTGTCTGTCTGTCTGCTGTCCTTAACCAACTCCCTTCTCAGCCGACCTGATCGTATAGTTCCAATAGCAGAAAGGTTTGGCATGGACCCTGGAGCTGTCCTTGATAATGTAAGATTCACCATTTTCCTTTTACTGCATTGAAATTAAAAGTCATCTTCTACTAGACCTGATCCATTTCTGTAAATGCAACAGATCATTTATGCACGTGCCTATACCTATGAGCATCAGTATAATCTGCTTCTTGGTCTTGCTGCAAAAATGTCTGAGGAACCTTTTCGGCTACTGGTAAAAACCCGTGTTTTTAACCTGTTGTCACATAATGTCAGGTGACAGTATGCTTTGTGGATTAATTTTCTTATTTTTTGGCTATTAAGATTGTGGATTCTGTTATTGCGCTGTTTCGTGTGGATTTCACTGGGAGAGGAGAGCTAGCTGATCGTCAGGTTGTATTTTATAAGAGTGTCCTTGCGAATATGTATTTTCATGAGATTTGAATTTGCCAGATGCAATTCTCTTACTGAATCCGAGTTTTTCTTTGTCCAGCAAAAACTAGCTCAGATGCTGTCACGACTGATAAAGATTGCTGAAGAGTTCAATGTCGCTGTCTATATGACCAATCAAGGTAACAATCTTCAGATGGTTTAATGAACTGCATGTAAACTTGAAACTCTGGGGATTAGCTTCTGTAAAAGTTAAAGTAGTTGGAAATCGGATATGTAATTCCTCTTAACACACAAATGACTTGGAAAGGGAAAAAGACTTATTGGCTTACAACTGACTTATGTAAGTAAATTGTTGTATGCAGTAATCGCTGACCCAGGTGGCGGTGTGTTCATATCCGACCCGAAGAAGCCGGCTGGTGGTCATGTTCTTGCTCATGCTGCTACAATAAGGTTGATGTTCAGGAAGGGCAAAGGTGAACAGCGTGTTTGCAAGGTCTTCGATGCCCCAAATCTGCCAGAAGCTGAAGCAATATCCTTTCCTTCCCTACTTTTTCCCCCTGCAGCTCCTTTAATCTTATGACTCACATGACATCTATATCGTCGAATCATTCACACTAGTGCTGTTGCTTTATGACTTTCTGATAACAGTAAGCAAGCCAGAACCTTTGTGTTGCTCAAACAAGTTCCTATTATTATTTAAAAGCATCACCTGATGTCTGTGCATTTGGCAAATCTGCATATCTATATCTCCACTCCAGTAACTATAGGATTAATGCGTGCTTGTATTACGACTAAAGTTTATCCTTGACAAAATAACGTCTTTCAGATAACTGCAGGAGGAATTGCAGACGCCAAGGACTGAAGATCAAGTGTTTCCAGGTTGCAGATATCTATAGGAAGTTTAGTTAGTTAGAGGTGTTGGCTTTCCCTTCACTGCAGCTTAAAGTAGTTATATATCTACATATGTTAGCTTTTCTGGTTTTAGGAATGACTACTCTCTGCCTTTACAAGTTCAGAATTAGCAGATATGAGGATTGGAAGTTTAGTTTTCAGCAGTGTTTCTACAATTGTGCACAGTCATCAGATTTTACTAGTGATATAATACCAGAAGGCATATGAATTACACTCGCGTTGTTTTTTAGTCTAGACTATAGACTTTTCTGATGCGCTATTTCGGGCTTCCTGTCTTCTGCCATTTTATTTTCAATCAGGGGCACTGCCCTTCTCTAGTGAGCATCAATATAGTATCAGAAGTTCAGTTTACTTCTCCTTTTACAGATTCAGCTTCTGTATCGCTCTTATCCTTCTCGTTCATTCTATTGGTGTAACTATGCGATGCACTCAATGTCACTCCAGTATATTTCATATCATGGCTCGCAAGAATTAATTAGATTAACAAATTACATTTGCAATTCTTGTTTCATATACTCCAGTCAGTCAGTCGTAGAGTCATTGATTACCAGATTGTAACCTATTCACCACACTGTCACTTCCAGAAACTGGAACTGTGCAGATGCACATTACACTGCTGTTAAGTTCAACTCAAATTGTTGATTCATTTTAATAGCTTACGGGTTTATATTACCGATCCGATAAGTCGGTAGTTTCACCTTTTGTAGTAGAACTTTCCATTGCAGGCCAACTGAAAAGAAACACACTCCGTAGTGAACATGTTCGAGTTTCATGAAACAGGAACACGGACTATTGTCGAACCTCACTAGATGTGCATTTTTTTCTATACAATGCCACGGCATCAGTGCAGCAGCAACTATGACCAGGACATAATGAAGACATATATAAAATGAAGTCCTGCGGATTCTGCGTGGGATTTGACTTCTAGTGCAGCTGCTGCTTCAATAAGATTCAGCCGGATGTACTCCTTCGCTTACTACAAATAGGCTGGCAATTTCCGACCCAACATGAAGTAAACAAGGTTGGGTCGACACGAACCCGCAACGGGTCGACCCAGAAGTGTCAATTCGCAAAACCCAAAAACGACCTGTTTCAACTGGCCAAACACAATCATAACCCTTATTTTCACCGCTAGCCATTCCCTAAAAACCGTAGGCATAACGCTAACAATATCCGGGTTAACACGGCAACACAACACGAACCCACAACGGAAACGGGTCAACCCAAAAGTGACACGAAAACAAATGGGTCAACTTCATGTTGACCCGTTACGACACGACACAGTGTCGACCCAACCCGCTACCCGAATTGCCAGGCCAACTTACAAACCACCCCTTATCTCCATCAGGGGCTAACCTAATTTACAGGACCATCATTTGAAATCTGATTCACAGAACATCTAATAATAGTCTGCTTTTGATGATCTTAATTTTTACATGACTAAGGGCTAGTTTGGGAATGCTGTGGCGGTGGTAGAAAGCTGCTGTGTGAAAACACTACAGAAAGCTGCTGTGAATTTTTGATAAAATGTTGTTTGGTAAATATTACGTAGAAGTTGCTGTGAAATATTGATATAGTAATTTTGTGTTTGGTAAAATCAACTGTGAAGTTGCTGTGGGAGGGTAAAATGACAAAAATATATGACACGTGTCATTTTCAGAAAGATAACTATTGTTATTTTAAAAAATTGTAAGGTCAAAATCGGTTGTAGATAAATTAATCAAAAGCACTTTCTGGAAAAGCATCTCCCCCCTTGCTTCCTGAAAACTGCTGTGGGAAAGCAGAAACTGTACGGAAAAGCAGAAATTTTATTTTTACCAAACACATTAAAACTGCTTCTGCTGTCGGAAAGCAGCTGTGCTGGCAGCAGAAGCATTCCCAAACTCACCCTAAATCCGGTAAATAAGGAAAAATGAAAATCCATTGTCATTCGAAAATTCTGCTGCGACAAAGTAAAACAATAAACTGCATAATGCAGGTTGTTTACACAAACACATCATCTGTTAGAGTCTGCAATTACAGGCCCAGTTGCGCTATTGAGAGACCAAAAAACTACTAAGCTTCTGTGGACACCTTACACCCTGTTGTACGCAACTGATTTGCTGAACAGCTGACGGATATACAACACTTGAAGCGAACTGGCAAGGGCTAGCAGAATATACTCCCCAATTGTGTAGAATATTACACGCTTCCGTGTGCTCTCATTGGCTGCAGCAGAGAAGAGAGGATCATAAGTAATTAAATGAGAAGGAAACTCGTCATAGATCAATTCACCCAATTCTAACAATTGAACAATAAAAAAGTAGTTAAAAATTGGGTACTTCTTCTACTCATTTAGTTCATTCCATCCAACAACATCAAGTTTACCAAACACAATGACGGAAAAGAGTGAGTACTGAGTACCAACATAAAATCACATAAAGATTCATCTTTCGCCCTTCATTTGGTTGTACACAAAAGGGCAAGCCCAGCCTTGTTATTTCAGAACTATCAACAAGGACAAATATCCAGGAGACAGAAAGAGGTTGCCGAGAGCAATCAAGAACATCACCTGAAGTATCTTAGTTCAACATATTTGGGGAAGAAAACCAAAAAGTGTACAAGGAATTTGCTCTGGAAGAGCTCTTGGGGTCAAAAGGTCGGGCCGGGCCGTGCTTGGAGGAGGGCCTGGCTGGGAGCGAGGAAAGTGGACCCGGACCAGTTAGGGGCTAAAAGCCCTTGGGTTTGGCCCGGGGGGGGGGGGGGGGGGGGGGGAGAGGCTTTGGGGACAGGAATGCGACCTGGACCAGTTTCGGGGCCGCGCTGCTTCGTATGGGAGCGGTCTGGGGCCTAGGATGGAGGGGTCCGGGCTGGGTCAGTTTGGCCGCGGGCCGGCCCTATTGCCACCATGAGAAAGAACTAGTACAATCAACTTTTTCCGCTCTCGGTTCCTGGCTTTAAGAAGAGGTGTCAAACGGTTTTATCCGGACCGGCTGACCGTGGTCCGTGAACCACCGATTATGGTTCGGTTCGGCACTCAGCAGGGCCGGTTATGGTTCGGTTAATAATTCCTATACACTCTAACCGGCTCAGCCCACGAAACCTGACCCCCATAACAGGGCCTGTTCGGTTCGGGCCAGTCCTGAATCAGTACGTTCTATTTTTTTAACACTTTATTTATATATTAAATCGACAGCATTTAATGGTTCGATCCGAGTTCTGGGCCGGTTAAGGTTACGGGCCGATTCAGTCCAGTCCGGTTGTGGTTTGCGGTTTTTAGCGGGCCGGTTCCGTGGTCCACCGACCATTACTAAAACCGGTCCCGGTTTGGTTTGGTTCTTCACTCACACGGTTTTTTGTGGTTCTGTTAGCCGGTTAAACGACATACTTGACAGCTCTAGCTTTAAGAACGAACAAGGCCTAATTAAGAGTTTTCTCTTCCTATTATAAACATCAATGAAAAGGCCCTTCCTTAATCTCCGTGCTCGATGGGGCTATCCAGACCTAACATTATCAATCCAACAGGATATCTGTACTACTCTTCAACTTTGAGTTTTGCTATTTAAGTATGGTAAATATGGACACTCGAAAATCAAACAAGTATGGAATGCATACTATCATCTGCTCATCTTATCTAAGGCATTAAGTCCTAATGATATCAACATATAAAAATATTGGACACAACTGTGGTGCTCATCTCTTCAACCATCTCTAACGAGAGTAGAATCTCAGCCAAAATACACTCACTACGCACGGGGAAGTCAAAGCATGAATGAATTGAATTAGCACAAGCAACAGAAGAAACCTAGTTCACAACTAAAAGTAGCGACTTGAACAAGAAACAAGATGTACGTGAGGCGTGAGCGAGTTTTGGGTTGGCTCCAAAGCATGAATGAATTGAATTGAATTAGCACAAGCAACAGAAGAAACCTAGTTCACAACTAAAAGTAGCTACTTGAACAAGAAACAAGATGTACATGAGGCGTGAGCGAGTTTTGGGTTGGGTCCAACACTTTGACCCGGCATAGGAGGAGTTACAGGACAGCTTAGCTAGTTATGAAATAAGAGAATAGGTTCCATTCGATGAATGCCGACAGGTTGACGTGAACTACTTTTAAAGAACCTTTCTGTCCTTTGGGATAGGAAGGTATATATTGTGGAGAAAATTCAGGTCTTTTGGATAGAAGTTTGCAAAAGAGTAGGTCGAGAACAAAGCTATATACAGTACATATCAATTCTTGAACTACAATATCTTTTGTTCACATTTTCAAAAATGTTTAACGTGATGGTAAGAAGCTAAGTAGGGAAAGAGGTTGGAGAAGTGTGGCTCAAGAGAAAACTTACGTATCAATTCTCAAACTGCAAAAAGCTAAACTTAGTTCCAGAAAGCCGCTTTTTGATCATCGCATTACATTTTGTCTTTCCTCCTCTTGCGAAAAAGTAAATGATCTCGAAAGGTATTCTAACAAGCACTAGTTCGAGAGCAAAGCCAAAGGGACAGTGAAGGAGTTGACCTACTACTAAATTCCACATATCAGTGTAGGTTTTAGGGTTTGGGGATAAAGGCTTCGTTGCAAAAGCCAAAATCTGCTAGCTACTTCCTCAATCAGAAATGTTTCATGTTCGTAACCCATCCGGACCAGAAATTTACAGCTTAGCAAGTAAAGAATTCTTCTGGGAACCCAGTTTTTGTTACTAAGAGTCTTAGGCCCGTAGTTTAGCCTAAGGAAATGACTTAATGAATAACTATAACCAATAATTTCTAATAAACATGCCATCCAGTTCTGCCTTCACCAGATTTGAACCATGTTAATTTGCAAAAGTAAAACTTCTTGGGGGAGACAAATAGAAAGACGATCAAATACCCAACCAGGGAACAGTCCAGGTTTGGTCATTGATGTGGATTCCCGACTAGAGAATGATGAAGGTCGACACTATCATAGTTGCATCAGAGCAGGTAGATACTGTAAAATACATGGAAGTGGTGGAATGGGACAAAACACTCTTCTTGTAAGTTTAATGGTCAAGTGCCACCAATTTTCCCCTATGGGGATGACTCCTAATATGTGTCCTAAGCCCCAACTTCTACATTTACAGCCAAGTCACGGTTAAACAAAAAGGCGATTTTGAAAAATTAGGGAGAATTCTAGGTGCAATCATAGAAGTACATTGAGAAGAGTTCCCAATGTATAATTGACAGTCAAGCAGCACGAAAACAGCATAAAATCACAGACACCTTGAAAACACAAAATTCAAGCATACAAACATTCAATCACCACATCAGTTGAAAACGAAAAACAATTTCAAGAGAGAAATCATACTGTGACGGTGACGTGTATCACGAGACTTCAAGTACTTCTGTTCTGCTGTCACAGATTCCAGCGCCTCCCTTAGCTCAGCAATCTTAACATTAATAGGGTCCAAATGTTCTACACAAAAGCACCACAAAATTAACATTAAGCTCGATATTTATAACAAAGGTTTGACTCCCATGATAAAGGTGCAATGATGTAAGTGTCTATGATGAGTGATAAAATAACAAGAGAAAGAGGAATAAGATAGGACAAACCATCTTTTGCGAGGTTATGTTCGTTGGGGATATGGCCGACATGAATGTAGAAAGAGACACTTTCAGGTGTTGAATGGGGATTATGAAAACAGAATTTGTACATTCCGCTTCGTGGGGCCTTGAACTCAAACTTGTCCCCAGATGTTCCCTTCAAGGTGTGCACCACATTTCCTGCTGGAGATGTTGCCTGCATAAAGATCAGCGGACAAAAGTGTAAGACTGTATATTGATTCCTGATACAGATAAGAAGGAAAAAGAAACACGGGTACTGCTGAGTTGTTTCACAAGAGGTAGGGTGTAACAAAATTATGGTTCACTGGAAAAGAATGAACTACAACCGTACTTGCACAACCTTTAGAACACAACTGCAATATAATCTTTGCGAAGAGATCAAAGACTGAACTATTCTTATAGATAAAGGAAGTGACTAGTCTAAAGGGCTACAAACTTTGTGAGGTGGAGGAGTGGAGCATTAAGGAAAGCTATTCAAATAAGGTTACAACTCGAATTTGACCATATAGGCCACAACAAATTACACTTCAGAGTTTTCATTATTGTATATCATATAAAGCATGGTCTAAGTTACGGGCAAATAGCTAGACCCATGCACTAGAGCTTCAGTGAACAGAAACACAAATGGAACCCATGCGCATGGAACAGACTGTACACGAATGAGAATGACACAATTGAACCTAAAAATCTGAATCTGGGAAGGCACCATTTAATCTTTGAGCGAGGTACCATTCAAGGAAGCAGTCAAGAAACCTTAAAAACATGCGAAATCTTTCAAGTTTGAGGCGATGGACAATAAGTAGAAAGGAAAAAAAGTGTAACTATATTATTTGACTGTTCAAGTTGATGAGGCCATTCAAAGGGATTCTTAGGAACCCGCTGGTGGGAACAAATATCCAAAGATTTAGAGTAAGATGACTCTTTTTTTATGCGCAGCTTCATGTAGGGCATAGGCAAGCTTAGAAAAGAAGCCACAATAGGACAAAGATATAGAGGCGCATGCACAGCACGTCATTGACGACAAGCAAATAGTTGTGAAAATACCGAAGTGCAAACAAAGGGCCTATCAAAAGCAGTCCATAATTGCCATGAGTTACACGGGTGCTTGGACAGATTATTCATACCAAGAGTTATAAATCACTTCTCCCCCTACTTGGATAATGTATCAATTGGCAGAATCATCACCACCTCAGCCATATGGTAAGTACGAGAACTAGGTATTAGTAATAGATAAACTGTGATACCCAAATCATGACGTGTATCTCTCACATGTGCTCTGATTTCTCGATCAACTTCAGAACCACGTTTCTGGCCATTTTCTATCATATTCTTCACCAAGGCTTAGGTCTTATGGTGAATTCCCTAAGGCATTCAGTTAAGCATTCGGAAAGCCATCAGGACACTAAGATGGTATGCCGACTGAGGGTGTTGGGGCATCCATGTTCTAAGTAGCATTTTCACAAGTTGCCAGAAAAGTGCACACAGGGTAACAAAAACGTATTTACCTTCTAAGCTATTTTATGCCAAGTTCCCGTCAAATGAAGTCAATTTAAGTTGGCGCACTAGTCCATAATGTATGATGAGCAAAAAACTAAGAAACATATTTACCGTCCTAAATTTAGCGACGCATAGACCTAGTAGCCTGATTCAATGTAGTCGACCAACTTCAGGTTCTATGGACTTTATCAATGAACAATTAACTGAAATTTAGTGAACTCAACAACAGTACTAAGAAACATCTTCACCGTCCTAAATTTAGTGACGCATACACCTAGTAGCCTGATTCAATGTAGTCGACCAACTTCAGGTTCTATGGACTCCAAGAGCAAATATGACGTGGTGCTCTAATCAATACATCACAGGAACATGTGGAAATCCACTTTCTTTTGTCTGCCACTCATTCTCTTTCTTACTGACGTGTCGTGAGCTGTATGGTTAGAGCAAATCCACATCATTTGCTCAAGAGTTCAATTGAAAGACTAGACCAATCTAAACAACTACCATCAAGCCCGAGAAGTTACCGAGTTCAATTGAACGCCAAACTAATTTGCCTCTCAACTTGACAGGTCTCATCCTTTAAAATTACAACTCCAATTAATTTTTCAATCTGGGATTTACAAGCTATGTCAATTTTAATGTGTAGGTAGAAGAAGACCGGACCGAGTCAACTCGAACTTGATTCTGCCTCGCGCTTGCCCTAACTCGCTCCGAATCGTTTCATCCAAAGGCAATCGAATCGGGATATCACTATGAACTAAAATCAAACCTTGAACTCAAAATCGAAAAAATAAGGAGACTCTGAGTGAAATTTCGATGAATCGGAATCAAATTAATCAACAAAACTAGGAATCGGATCGATCCAATCCAAACAGATCAGGTATCGGAAAAAACTGAAATCGAGAGAGAGTGATATTACCGTGAAGTCGATGCCGGGATGGTCGGAGTTCCAGAAGATGTCGTGATCGACGACGACGAAGTTACCGGAGATGGTATCGCCTTCATACATGACGTACTCGTACACGCACTCCACGTCGTTGACGGTGATCGATAGAGACGAGACGTCGCGAACGAGGCTAATCAGGAGAAGCCCTAGTATCACCATCGCATCGATCTTCAGTTCCCTCATCTCTCTGTCTCTCTCTGTGTGTCTCTGGTAGACGTTTTTCTTCTTCTCTCTTTCTGATGAAGACGACGACCTTTGTCCTTAAAACCCTCAGTTAGCTTGGGGGTGGAATGTAATATTCCGTAAGTGAGAGGGTTTAAAAAAATAAAACCATCTGTTGAGTTGGGGGTGGAATGTAATATTCGGTAAGTGTAGTTAAGTTGGGGTGGAATGTAATATTCGGTAAGTGCGAGGGGTTTAAAAAATATAAAACCCTCAGTTAGGTTGGAGTATTTCTTGCTCCAAAAACAAAAATATGACATGTTGTTCTAAGCAATACATCACAGTACACGTCAGAAACATATAGAATCCACTTTCTTTTGTCTGTCACTCATTCTCTTTTCTCCTTACGTGTCTTCTGATGTATGGTTAGAGCAAATCCACATCATTTGCTCTTAGAGCAAACAAAATTTCTCGTTAAGTTGGGGGTGGAATGTAATACTACTATTCGGTAAGCAGAAATGCTACTCTCCCCGAATTCGGGATTCCCGAAACATATGTGGCTGCCACGTGGCCACAAACTTGATGCTGGAACTTTGTACCATTCCGTCTCAGCTCTTCCTCTTCATCTTGAGTTTTTGACTCGTATCTGGGTCATTTTGACCGGGTGATTTTGATAGCAAAATTATGCGATTTTTGATAATTTTTTCGTCGTGTTATAGAGCAACTTTTACTTTACAACACCATGAAAAAATTATTCAAAATTTGCACTGTTTTGCTATCCAAGTTACCGAGTCAAAGTGATCCAGTGAATAGTGGTTAAAGTCAGGATGGGGAGGAAGAGCTGAGACAAAGTGGTTGGGGTTAATTGGGGGTGTTGGGTTGAGAGAGATGAAGGTTGGAAGTGGGACCACGGTTGAAGTTACTACTTTAAGTGTGCTGACATGGCTTTGCCACATATGATTCGGGGAGTGTCGGGGTTCAATTTTTCGGTGTGGCTGGCATTGCTCTTCGGCAAGTGCAGTTAAGTTGGGGTGGAATGTAATATTCGGTAAGTACAGTTAAGTTGGGGTGGAATGTAATATTCGGTAAGTGCGAGGGGTTTAAAAAAAATAAAACCCTCAGTTAAGTTGGGGGTGGAATATAATATTTGGTGAGTACGAGGGGTTTAAATAAAAATACTTGGCTGAGTTGGCAAAAAGTTCCAAAAAAGTAAAACCCTCAGTTAAGTTGGGGTAGAATGGCATATTCGGTAAGTGAGCGGGGTTTAAATAAAAATATTTGGCTGAGTTGGCAAAAATTTCTCATATACTTGCAAATCAAATCAAAGCACAGCTCTACGAAGAACTGGGTAACGAAAGATCAAGAAGCAAATCTACCGAGAGATTAAGAAACAATGTGGGAAGTAACCAACATCTGGGAGATGGGTAAGAAACTCATCGGCGGCGGCGAGGTCTCAGGTGGTTGTGGACAAAGGTAAAAGGGTTGTTGGTCCATCATCTTGGAGCAAACCATTGAAAGGGGTTGGTCCAAAGCCTTAGATTTGAACATTACAACAGATAGCAATCCCATCCCCAATTGCTACCTCACTTATTGCTCTCCAGGGGAAATCAAATATATTTTCCGGCCTACGATCCGAATCATCAACGTGGATTTGTGTTGCCCACCGGAGATAAGGCTAAGTTGGACGGAGTTGTGATCGATTATCGTGTTCGGGTGGGGGATAAGCTATATTCGCTCGAGTGCCACCACCACAATTTGAGGGAGTACATGACATCGGTTGGCTTGCGCAGGGATATAATCTGTGGGACAAATACTTTGGGTATGGAGTACTGTAGCCACTAGAGGAAGCCCGTCATCTCATGCTAGGACTGTTGAAAGGTTATGATAGATGCTTCGACAAGTACAAGTGGCATGACGAGGATAAAAGACCCTGCTAGCAGCGGCGAAAGGTGCGGGGACTGCGAAGTAGTGGTGCACCCTCCCCGCAAAGGTTCTGTGGATTATGTTGGAACTCCAAACATGATTATGGTACAGGATCTCAACAACATCCGCAAGCTCTTCTTTGGGGTCATCTTACCCCTAACCACAGCTACTACATAGTGTAAAAAGGAGGAGGAGTTTTTTTGGAATGGATGATTACGAACTAAGTTGCACAAAGTAAAAACTTTAGCGTAAATATTTTTGTAAAAAATTTCTGAATATATATTGTACTTTGTAAAATTATGGTTTAAAATACTAGATTACAGAATCCCTTAGAGTTTCTCCATATTAGGATTTTTTTTATATGAAAATACACTGCAGGTTTAGTTTGAATTGTCTAGAAGGAATGACCGTGTCTCCTTATATAGAATTCATTTCCCCATGAAAGGATATAGATCCCACTGATCTAACAACTAGGATTGAAAGTTTAGAATATTTCCACCTCCTCTACTATTCATTCTAGAACTTCCTACACACTTTACATCCTTACAATACGAGATACTTCTAGCGAACTAAAGAATTGACTAAGTGGCTTAGGACATATCCTAGTTCTAAAGAATATCTAACTCCAAGCGGGCCTATATGTCATGAGATGTATCAAATTAGCATCAACCAAGAAAAATGTCAAGTAAATAAGTCAACCTATGACATTAAGTTGACATTAAATTTACCAATGAGATATTTTTATTTGCATAAAGAAAATTAAAAGTATACACTCGTGAGTAATTAGGTGCCTATGAAATTTAGTAAGTATGTTTGTTAACTGTTTGATTTTAGATGTAGGTCCGGCAATATTCGACCCGAGAGGAGAAAACGACGTAAACTCGACACGAAGTTAGCGGGTTTGGGTTAAAATGAACCCCGAACGAGTAAAATATGGGTCGACCGGAAAGTGACACGGAAATAAATGAAGTAGGTTCATGTCAATCCGCACAACCCAAATACAACCCGCTTCAACCCACCCAACACAACAATTACCCTATTTCTTCGCCGTTAGCCATTCTCTCAGGAAAAACGTAGGCATAATCTTGACGATATTCAGTTCTAAACAAGGACACGACACGAACTCGACACGATGTTAGCAGATTTGGATAGACAGGAACATGTATCAGGTTAAAACAGATTGTCCAAAAAGTGACACAAAATAAACGGGTTAAGTTCGGGTCCACCCGTTTCTGAACCAACACGGTTTGACCCAACCCGCAACCTGACAGGTTAGACCGAATCGCTAGGCCTACTCAGTTGTATGCTTTTGCAGTGGTTTCATTTTTTGGGTACAAATGTGTTAGAAAGGGAGGCTAACACATTTGTACCCAACTAAATTGAATTTCATATTGTGGTAGATAAAGTTAACAATGGGGCGACATGAATGAGAAATACCAAACATATTATTCAAATAGACCGAGTCAAAATAGTCCAGGATACGCGACCAAATAGTTGGAGAAAACAAAAAGGGAAAAATACATGATAGAAAGAGCCTTACCATGTAAGAAGACACGACTTAGAAGGAAGGCCGATCGAACATGACATAATGGGCTGGGTTGCAGTGATTGGGCGAGTCACAAAGTACATCAAACTGCATAACACTTATATGACATTTAGACGGTGGAACAAACTAATAATATTCTTTCTTATCCAATGCCACACGCAAGGAGGCTAAATGTTGATTGTGAAAAATGACGTCTACATCCACTACAACATGGACCCATCAACTGCTTACAGGTGTCCGCACCCCGATGATCCAGAAGCACCCGATCATGTTCCGCCATGACCCAAGGGACCATGAGACACTCGCGCCTACCATTCACCACAAGAGTAGGGGGTTATAGTAGTATGGAGGCTGGAATGAGGACCATCGCATATGGTACCCGTTCCATGTGCAATCCATGTTGTGCTCTAGAAGCTGACTTGTTCTACAGTCAATCTTCGTTTATGCTAGGTTTGACGTCATCTGTGTCATTCCTCCAGAGATTTATTGTATGCTGCCATCAAAATGGGTCATGGTCGCCGCATGCCACGTGTCTCCCATTGATTGCCCTAGCCTACTAGTATAAATAGGACTACCATTTCTGTCATTTAGTACAGATTGACAGAAATTGACACAATGAATACAAACGTTGGCTGAAACTGATAGTCCATGGATTTTGTGCATCTTTCAATTTAGAGAAGATTAAGCATTCAGTTGGCTAAGTCTCCCCTTCTGTTTTGTAGGAAATTTGGGTAAAAAATGGAGCTCCATGGACTTTGGGCACTAGTTCACTCCATAATCAAAGGGGAATATACATGACTTTGTTGTCTCTGATACTGAGGTGCAGAAGTTGGTGCATTGTTATTTCCTACACCATTCAAAGGCAAAAACGAGAAGCACAATACAGTAAAACCTCTATAAATTTATATTGTTGGGACCGGAAAACTTTATTTGTTTAGCGAGATATTATAATATTGATAAATTAATAATTTATTAATTTCAATAAATTTTAGTATGACCTTTAAGTTTTCAGTTCGATGTACTAGTTACAATGTATATATAGTTAGAGATGAAAAATAAATTACAAAAACAGGTTCCAAGGCACATCCTATGAATGTACAATCACATTTTTTTTTGTTGCAATACGAGAACACAATGCCATAACTCTTAAGTGCAATGGGGAGATTTAAAGATGAACTCAATATAGATTTGAAGTTCAACAAAAAAACAAGTGACTATATATTTATTTTTTGCTAGGCAGTCTTAGAAATTAGAATGTTTTAGTAATTATTAATTTACAATTTAGTTGGGACCAACATATGTACACTAGGATTTCAAAAATGTTATTATCGTATTATATTATCGATTATGGTCCAATTGTGTACTGGTCCCACGTTGTGACTTGAAAATTATTGATTTTATCGAGGTTATTAATTTATCGAGTATTCATTTATAGAGGTTTTACTGTATTTGAACTTGCTCCAGGAAGTAGCGTAATATAGCATTAAATTCAATACACATAACCATCAAAATGTATTTGTTACCTGAGATTGTGAGGCATTTATAGTAGAACTATTACCATTATCACTTGATTGAGCTTCCTGCAAAATAGAGAAATTTACTTGGATTTATAAGACAACTTAAATCAGATTGTAACCTCAAAAATATATAAACTTAACATATATCCTCTCCTCTTAGCAGGCTTCATCCTCTTCAAAGGCACCATCCCACATGTTATGCAATTGTGATTCATTTATTTTCATTTTTTGCACTAGAGAGTCTAAGACCTCCTGACTTCACTTGTTGTGGCTGGTGGTTCCAAATTTAGGTTTCTCTTTCTTGCTTTTTGTTGCCTTCACCTCTTCCTCTGAACTAATGGTGGTTGGACTACATCTCCACCATAAGACTGCCGATTCCTTTGATTTGGTACAGAATGTATTATGCAAGTATGCAAGTACAGTTAGCTTCAATATACTTCTCCTTTGAGTATGCTTCATCAACATAGTCGTCCAATTTTCCTTGCTTCCAACTAATTGCTGAAGATGTATGTTTGCATGGTATTCCACTTAACAAACACATCTTACGATTACAAATTCGGTTGGTCAAATTCACTAGGTAAGTACAACCCTCGTCTATAATATCATACTCTTCCAGTCCTCCATAGAACATTTCACAAGTCTTAGACTGCTGCTGAATTTTTCAGGTTTCTTCTTGATATTCTTACACACAATCCCCCATTGCTCAGCCTTCCCCCTTGTTTGGAGTCGACCCATAAATTTCTTCCTAATATCGCCTACCATTGGTACCATGGGCTTCTGCCTCAAGGTACCTAACCAAGCATTAAATGATTCAGTGTGGTTATTGGTAATGTGGACGCTTTTGAGGCCTAAGGGGATGACATGTCTACTCCAATGGCATGCTGGTAGTTTGGTTAGAACTCGTGTGCTCCATAGTTCAATCTTTTAATAAAGTTAATGGCTTCTTTAAAGTCTGCAAGTGTATATGCTCTAGCTGCCCTCCAAAAATATTTTGCCAATAATGCCCTCAAATACTTGCTCCTAAAATGATTAAAAGCCAACAACACCTTTGATGGTCACTTTCTGGAAAAAAAATCTCAGACGCACTTGTCCAATCCGTGAATTTTAAATGAGTAGAGAATTTCAGAATGTGAAATAATATAATCAATAATTGAAAAGTTAACCAAGTGAAACAAGTATTTACCTTTTGTCCATCACTCATGAATGTTCGTCCAATGTGTACTCACATGACCAACTTGCAGAATTGTATGAATGTGCTCTAGTATAAACTTCCAATAACACCCCGCCCTACTGTTAACAATAACACCCTGCCATACGGACCTTTAAAATGGCACCCACCGAGGCCAACCAGAGGCCTACATCCCGAACAAAGCAGTTTTAAGGCTGTCAAGTGGCATAAAAACTCCCTAAAATTGTTAATTTATATCTTCGGTCTCCGTTGTGAATTCATGCTTGAATAGTGATCCAAGATTGTGACTTACTATTTGGTCACCATAGGCTGGTAGTTGAGCAAAAGACTCGCCATGGATTCCTTCCGATTCCTCCAAGGCTTTTCTCTTGGCTCTGTACAACTGCATTCTAGATTCAATCTCTAATCCATACATCTTCTTGAGCTTGCTCTAGAAAGACTCTAATGCCAACAAATGATTTTCTCTAAAGCTCTCTGCAAGTTTTCTAGCTATCCAAGTGAAATTGCCTTCTTTATTGTAAGTTTTCTGATGACAATTGTGGGGAAGCTCATAGGTCTTCACTTGGAAATTTACATGGTCATTCTTAAGCACAAAAGCATGCACTCTCCAAGGGCATTTTGGTGTGTCACGTTTGGACGTCTCTCATTCTTCTACCTTGCCAACGTAAAACATTATTCACTGGAAAAATCTTTAATGTAATCCCTAAAATGATTCAAACTTTCAGAAAACATTCCCTTCTCTAACACAAGCTTTTCCTTAGAATCCTTATACGGAAGAATTCCATGAGTTTCTATGTACTTAGTTGCACACTTAGGATAATGTACACTATCACTACGGAAGTTACCCCGTCATCCCCACTATCATATTCACACATGCCGTCATTAATATTTTCAGGTTGTTCTTATGGTTGTCATTAATAGTGTATGTATACTCATCTTAGTCCCTCCATTCCTAACCCTCATCTAACAGCCCTAGTAACATCGGCTTCATTGTTACTGAAAATACTTGGACCATTCCCCACTTCATGTTCCTCACCTTCATCCTCGACACCCATTACCCCTGTAAAGCTCAATCAAATGATTTCTACGATTCACGGCAAACATTTCTAATAAGTCTAGGTCTCCACCAATACATTGTCTTTCCCTCCGTGAAAGACATTTTAGTACTTTATAGTAAAAGCAATAGAGTATGAATTATACATGTCTTTAAAAACTAACTTGTTAATATCACTCAAGAGGTCAAAGTAACAATACCTATCAGGGTTAACATTAGTGATGGTGGCCCTTTCAGAGTTCCGGTACATCAGCCTCAAATCATAAAATTTATCCATGTGCAACCCTACAAATACAAGATATCGCTTAAACATTCTTTTATTAAGAAAAACAAAACGTAAAAACTGTTGGGCTTTTAATTCAATGAAGATTATTATCGAATTCAAACATCAGACAATTAGTTGGTCTAAAAATTCAATTATTCTTGTTAAACATCGCAAGTATAGATTGATTGACACTGAAGATTTCTGTTGAAAAACTACTAGCAATATCGTAAATTTAAGATATCACAGTAATCAAAAGTATCTGAACTCTAAAGTTTACCAAGCTACATATAGGACACTTATACATTATAATAACAGATACGTTAAAATGCATTCTAAACTTCTAGGTCCAATCCCTCGAATGATGGAAAGAGGCTGAAAAAAGTTCCATCAGAAGTGTGTAACCCTTAACAATCCAGAATAATCAATTAGAGAGTGAATTAGATACGATTTTATCACTTCCCACTCTCTTCATTTCTCTCCCTCTCTCCCTTAATAAATCTATATTTTTTTTGTTATTAAGATCTTTAAGATCTTTTGGATTCCCCAAAATTATAATCTTTATTTCAGTGATGAATCAGCTTAAATTAGGCTACGTTTGGAACTTGGAAAATTGTAGGAAATGTAAATGAAAGAAAAATGAAAGAATTTTTTTTTACGAGTTCTCCAAATCTGAGCTGCTTGCGTTCTTTTTCTGTCAATTTCTCTCCTTCCCCAAACCAACACAGCGGCAACGCCTTATCTATCTCAGCGACGCAGCCTTCCGGCGACAAACACAACGGTGATTAAGAACACCAGAATTAAAACTGAAAAATGTGAGGCGGCTACAAGAAAGTTCATTCACGATCAGGTTGAATTGCGGACTGAGCTCATCAGAGCCGACAAAGATTAGTGGAGGCAATTGCGTGCTCCACCCAAAACTTTAAAAAATTGCAGTTTTATCATGTAATTTATAGAATGTTTAAATTGTGTCTTTGTCAAAATTACAATAATACCCTAAAATATTTTGAATATCTTATAAGAATACCTTAGGTGTTTCGAATACCTGGCTCCGCCCCTGGATGTGGATTACGAGTAGGGGTGTTCGCGGTCCGGTTTGGTACGGTTTGGGCTCATACCACAAACCAAACCGAAAATACCGGTTTGGTGATTCACCAAACCAAACCAAACCGTATGATATCAAAAAACCAAACCAAACCGTCCAATCTTTTATCGGTTTGGTACGGTTTGGTTCGACCGGTCCTCAATAGTAGTATGTTTTACTTGACTCCGTAACCAAACAACATCAGTAATCAAAAAAAAATTGAAACCACGTTAGAATTTTTGCTTACCATCCAAGCAACAATTATGATTAAACCATTGATAAGACAAGCAGTTGATTTCTTCAAACTCGCAGTGTCTAGATACATGCATTAACCCCAACCCTGCATTAAAATCGAAAATGATTCCATTCAGGATTGATTCAATGAAGATCGTATCAGTGATTTCGATTGGTTGATTGACGGATATTAAGACCAAAGAAGAGGAAAGTAGACAAGGTTGCGATTTAGGGATGATTTCAGATTTCTAAAGGTAAAGGCAGTGAATGAATATGCTGAAATTTGGTTGAAGTGGGTTATAATATATGTAATAATAATACAGTTACTATATTATATACAATATTTTGGTCGGTCGGTTAACCATGGTTTTTTGGTCATATGTACCAAAAACCGAACCGGTTTCAGCGGTTTGCCAATTTTTAAACCGACTTTGAACCAAATTAGTCATTAAACCGACCAAAACCAACATATTCGGCCCGGTTTGGCCGGTTGGTCCGATCCGACCGGTTTTTTGTACAACCCTAATTACGAGGCAAGAAAATAGTCATGATCTGCAATTTCACATAATATTATGGTATGAAATATAATAAGGGTAAAGACACTTACACCCCCTCAGGTTTGACCTAAAGACACTTACACCCCTCATGTTTCGATAATGACGCTTACACTACCAAAGGGACACTTTCAACTGTCAGTTAATGGGTAGGGGTACCCAACTAACATCTTTTTATTTGGACTGTCTAGCCCTTTAGAGTGTGCAGTGTACATTCAAGGGTTAGTCTGATTAAACAATTACAATTATACCAGTGTACTACTAAATATTTGGTACAAAATACCCTCCCCAATCCTACATAATGTATTACCCTTCCCTAAATTCCACAATTTTTCAGAACATTAATAAGTTTGATCATTACCGTGCCACGCTCTAGCTACAATATTTGGTCCTAAACATAAAACTG
This sequence comes from Linanthus parryae, assembly GCA_023055425.1. NCBI lineage: Eukaryota > Viridiplantae > Streptophyta > Magnoliopsida > Ericales > Polemoniaceae > Linanthus > Linanthus parryae. Next base: position 4,202,088 of record JALGPY010000008.1, on the reverse strand, counting down.
CTAAGAGAATTCATAAGATTGGTAGGCAAGACCTATAACTCTCTCGACCGTGAGACTTGTTATGGATGCAAGTAACCTGAGCTTACAAATGCAACTCTTCGTAACTAGAAATCAAAGAACAAGAGACAGGGATACTAACAAACGACACAAAGTCGGGGACGAAATTCAACAGTTTCTTATTGAACTCTTGAGCAATTCTCGCGCCGCATAATTTTTCAGTGCGTTCCTTTATGGTTGAATATGCCTTCGCACAGCGGGGTTCATTGATCCATGTTGCCGAATAATATGCACGATAACTCTCCAACTAGAGTCCCCATGCGGGTCGAGTGAGTCATGACACACTAGGGTTGATTCTTCCCTAAAATCACCCGCAAAACTCAAGATAACTCGTAAGCATCTCTCTCTCACCCCTAAAAATTGCACAGAGAACTTATATTTCAAACTGAAAAATATTGAGGAAGCTCATGAAAAGGGGTCTTATATTTCAAACTATTTGTTTCAAAATTTGTCTCGTATAAAAGGAAATAGAATTTGAGCATTTCCGAATAAAATGTTTCTCGATCCTCCACGGTACTCGTCGATCTCAGAGTCAGTTCCTTCGAGGTTCAGTCACTGTTACACATAATTCTTTTTTTTTGGAAACACATAATCCATTCACTTAAGGGCCATTTAACTCCAATCATTCAGTTAACAAACCACGAGATATCGCCTCATGGGGTTACACATTCTCACTGCCGAAATACGATCATAGGTGGTCTCTAACGAGTGCATAATAGATCTCCAAGAATTACAAGTAGAAAGACACCACATACTATCACATATGCATAAGAAGAGAGAAAGAGACAGAGAGTCTTAGACACGTTTAGCACAAAGCATGAAATATCCCACAACATGATATGGACAAAGCAATTTATGAGCTTGGTTACTTGGCTCGGTCATCTCCTTCGAACCTGAAAGAATGGCCATTTAAAAACCGTCAAGACTGCGAAGTCTGGTGAGCACGCACTTATGTTAGGTTTAGAAACATACAACACACACACACACACAAACACAAACACACACACATATATATATATATATAAATATAAAAGCTCCAAATGCCATGGTGACTTGTTCCAAACATGATTGCTTCACAATTAAAAAATTCAAGCAAAATCCAAGTGAGGAATAATATAAACAACAAAATTCAAGCAAGTATTCAAATAAATAAAGATTTAAAGCATTTACTTCAAAATACATGGGTCCTCGATCCCTCCACAACAATATCCCGAGCCCTCGGCTCATTTCATTCAAGTACTTTGGTCATTAAATCTCATTCCTGACACTTAGCCATAAATATGTCGAGTCCGTGTAAAATAGCTACCTTCGGACAAAATATAGTCGACATGTCATTACAACGCACGTGTTCACGACGCATCCCATATTATGGTCATGGAACAGGGTTTCGACCTCCGGTCTATTGATCCCGCACCGGAAGGGTACTATCTGGCGTATATCACCAACCGTGAGGGTACTGTTCCGGTGTATTTTCCCCCAACCATTAGGGTACTGCCCAACCTGGGGCGGACCCAAGAAGGGAAACGTGGGGGGGGGGGGGGGCAACCTTCCGAGAAACATTAGGGCCCCTATTTTTTAGCTCCTTTTTAGTTGTGATGTTATTGAATTTATACATGTGCCCCCCATCTGTTACACAATCAGTATTGTGGTCCGGTGGTTAGGAATTCAGAGTGCTAGTTACCCAAGCTCGAATCTTGGTATAACCTTCTTTTTTTGGACAAAAAAAGCATAACATTCTTTTTTGGACAAAGAAGTGCCACATATTTATTATACACATTTTTATCTCTAATTTTTCATAAGTACACAAAAGACATGGTATTTATTAGACCAGTCTAATTTTTTTATTCATCTCACAAAAAAAAATTATGCACCCCCTGCCCCCGCCCCACCCAAATCCTGGCTCCACCACAGTGTCCAACGTGATATTCAGGCAACCATCTCGGCCAAACATTTTTAAACATATCATGGACTTTTAGTTTAACAAATATCATTCCTAAACATGCTTCAAAACATGGCTATATCTCCAATAAAAGGTACAAACTGCCATGTAGTTAGTAAGGACACATTCCACCATTCACAAGTTCCAATATCCACCTCATATCCCAAAAACAGTCAATATACTAAAAGATCACTACCAAAGAGTTGGGTAAATACTCACCTCGAGTTTGGCTTATAAAACCCTTATTAGAAAATTATTTAAGAATCCAAACACAACTCTATCAAGATGAAGCTACAAATAGCAATTCAACATGTAAGAACAAGCCAACATCAAGACGGTTGCACTATAGTGACTATGTGGTAAGAATACGGTTGTCAAAAATCTCCATAGTATGATTATGATGATCCCCTAAGATGAATTGAAGAGGGAATGATGTTCTCTAAAATAGCACATGCCACTCAGCGAGAATTGAACTTTTCAGATTTGACGCACTTCACAAAAATTGAAGTACAAATGATATAGAATGAATTTTTGCACGAATCCAACTATAAATAAAAATAGCCCCATAGAGATTCGAATCGGTATATTATAGAGCGAAATACAAGCTCGTATGAGGGAGTAGTGACATCTCAAAGTTGGGGGGGCACAATATGTTCGAACCTATTTCCAGCCCAGACACACATTACAATAATTCACATTCCGGAAAACGTATAAGCAATTTCGGCATGAAACCGATTGGAGATGAGAGTAGACACATAGGGTTTCGAGATGATATAAGGTAGAGAACAATACGAATGTTTATGACTGAGACGTGGCCTCTCATACCCAGGTCACACATTCTGCCCGAAAATAGAGAGTCATTACGAGACCAACTTCTTTTAAATAAAACATTCTTCTTGTAAATATAAGAAAAAACTACAATGTAGATCAAAGAAGAAATAGAAGAGACACATGCAAGTCTAAATGCAGCATGTAGGCTTCAAGGATGAGCAAAAACACGTTATTTGAATATATAAGAAGTATGAAATAGAAAGATCAAGAATGCCTCTCCTCTTTTAAGAGATAAACTTTCTTCTAAACCTTCCTCCATAAGGATGAACTCATGAATCCACAAGAAGATGCAAAAGCTCTGGAATGTATATTACTTCGTCATTCAGTAATACTAATGTCATTTAAAAAATTGTGTTCGCGGAAAATTTATTAAGGGAGTATTCATTGTCTTAGTCCAAACCACAGAGGGGGTTTCTGTTCAGGTATCAAACAAGATCATATGTTGATTTCTTTTGCAATAGTTATTCAACGCGAGAGAACTTCAATCATGTATCTTCGTCAGGGAGTTTTAAGGCCGACAGAGGCCGATCGTCAACTCATTCGAGGTCTTCTCAAGGGTTATTCTCTCTATTTAAAATTTCACCCATGGCACTTCGACTTAGCCAACCTCGGAAACTGTACCTACATAATGAGAGACCCCATCAACGGCGAGACAACCGGAGAAATCGTGATCACATGTGCATCCTCCACGAGTCCAGTTGATAGTGGTTATACTCAACTCTGAGATGCAGCAGCATGACATGAATACAAATTGTGTACTCTTCTTTGGGATTATCTTGTTTCCGCTCGACACCACCCAAGTTCGATCGGGAGCTCAAACTATACAAGCTCGGTATCAGCCTGATATGATTGATTTTACAAGCCGACTCCACATTGAACTGCTGGGACCCCAAGAGATAATTTTGAGAGGGTTGGGATGTTGTCAGACCACCAGGTCTGGTGGTATTGGCATAGGCGGCGTAATTTTGTGGCTAGTATCATGGGATTTAATGAGATAGGCCAATTTTACAAAGATCCTAGTCAGCCGTCAAACAGCAAGCCTCCACCGGTGTATAGGTATACAAGAATCGAGCATGAAATCTCCTCATCCCTAGATCCATGTGCAAAGACACCGGATGAAGCTGCCAAATCAAGAGAGCAAGCAAAGCTAAGAGGGAATTATATGGCTATCGATTGGCGAGATATCATCAAGAACCTTGGCCTTGGTCACCCGCTTTGCAAGCAACTCAACGCGTGAAATTATGGCGGTGGGAGCATAGAGTTCATGAGATACGTCAACAATCCTTCGTTGGTGCTCAATCGTGGACGCACACGGACAATTGCTAGGAGTTTATCAATGGGCATGAATGGCTATGGGCAGAGTTCATTGAGCTGCAAGTCAGCAAGTCCTTTCCCATGTACCTAGTACAGCTCAAAGAACTGATGGACCATCTTGGCTTGAAGATCCTTCTAAAGATGATGATGCTGCATTGGGTGGGAGTAGGCTCTACTAGAAGCTGTTTGGATGAGGGAAGAAGCAGAGTTTTATGTCAGTCTGTAGTTTGTTGTAGTGGTTTTCTCTTCTTCTTACTCCTGTTGACTATTCTTAATGATTGATGTTGATTATTTTCAAAAATACCATTCTTGATCAAAATAGCACCATTTCAACAAAATCCCAAGATATTATTATTTTTAAACCTCTTTTGGATCTTCAAGTCTACTCGGAATTGACAGGAATCTCAACATGAAAATGATGTTATACACAATAAATTGAGGATAAAAATATCACATTAATTGCTCAAGGTTTTAAGCCACTAACTACAAGCTGCATAATATGTAAGTATATATATAGTCACTCACAAGAAACAAACTACGGATCCAAACAAATTGAGAAGAATCTAAAAATTATTTTTGAAGTCTAAAACATTCCCGAATTAAATATAGATTTAAAATTTAGAACTATGATTATGGATATGAAATATTTCAGAAGCAATATAAAAAAAAAGTTTATCCACCCATGTGTTCTTACATTAAAAATTTAAAAATTGTAATTACGTTGGAAATGCTTGTAGTTCAAGTTAGTTGCATGTATGCTATAAGTCTAAACCATTCCCGAGTGGTCACGAATATTTTCTCACATTATGTGGGAGGGACAAATTATATCTACATCACTACCATCTCTAAGCTTGCTTCCTATTGTGTTGATAGGCGCCTTTATTGCTACCCAGTTACGGTGTAGCGTTTGACGCTATCAAACCCAATACTCCACAACTAGAGGATCTAGTGACTTCAAGTCTAAGGATGACAATACCGTTGTCACTACGAGAAGCGCCTGTGACTTTACATAACTTGTATGTAGCCTTCTCGTAAGTGGATCAATATAGTACGACATTACCCCTAATGCATACCCATTTGTTGGATCGTGGTATCTCCATATTAATCCAACCCCATACTAGTCTATAATTGATCGTCCGGTTAATCAATATAATCGACTGGGGATATTTAAGATAAATACACATTTGCAATCTAAGGACTTCATTATATTAAATGTCTCCATAAATAATACAATGAGTATTCTAGCCAAAAGTAATGTTCATACTAAATAAGATTGCCTCTAGGGCATTTATTCCAACACATTGTTCCACTAACATCTGAATGGATAAGCTCCAACAGTTCGTTGGCCCTATTACGCTTTACCAAAAATGGCCTCTTGGTCATCTTACCTTCTAAACATGACTCACATGCTGGTAGTGCCTCCACTTTTAATGAACCTAATGGTCCATTATGAACCACCCTTTGTATTCTGTTTATATTGATATGACCACGTCGTAAATGCCAACGATATGTTTGATTTATCTCGCAAGGTTCCTTTCTCTTTCTAGGTGAACTATCCGAGTTATTCAGGTCATATAGTTGCGCTATGGGAGTCTCGGGATTTATAATGTAAAGACCATCCACCAATGTACCAGAACAAATAAAACGTTTATTTATCTTAATAACCACATAGTAATTAGAATAAACTCAATATTCATTCTTAACCAACTTTGAATCTGAAATAAAATTCCTTCTAATGGAAGGTACATAAAGGAAATCATTCAAAACTAAAATCATATCATTCCCAAAATATAAGAAACAAATTCCTATTGCAACTGCAGCTAATTTATTGGTGTTGCCCAAGTGTAGATAAATCTCGCCCTCACTAAGTTATCTGGTTTCCTGGAACCCTTGAAATGAATTACAGACATGGTCAGTGGCCCCCGAATCAACACATCAGGTTCTAGTAGATCGAACCGCTAAACATGATTCAATTATTAGTGAAAGAGATATACCTGAGTTTTTCTGGATTGGACGAGTCAGGATCTTTGGACATTGCTTCTTCCAATTCCCACTCTGGTTACAGAGGAAACACTTGCCTTTCGGCTTTCCCAATTTCCCCTGAGGAGCAAGTTCTTGCTGTGGACCACGAGCTGTTCCTTGAGGTGCCTGACCAACCTTCGGAACTACTGCTTGTGTAACTTTCTTCTTCTTCTTAGCCCTAGGGATAGAAGTAGAAGCCTTTTTAGCCACCATTACAGTAACCGGTTTCTGTATGAGTCCCTCAGCTGTTTGAAGCTCCTTTAACAATTCAGCTAAAGAATAAATATTTTTGTTCATATTATAATTTAGCCAAAAACCGTTAAATGCTTCAGACATCGTCATGAGTAGGGGTGCACAAGTATCCGTCAATCCGCACCGATCCGAAAATCCGTCCGATCCGTGACGGGTTGGGTCCAGACCGATCCGTGACGGTTCGGAAAAGGATCGAGAAATATAAATCCGATCCGATCCGATCCGTTTATACTTATTATTATGTTATCTTTACTAATTTCATCAATATGATTTGTTCTAATGCTAACTTTAACATAGTAATGTCATTACTTACCAATATTGTGTTGACTAATTTTAATTTTCGATTTTATAAAGAGAAAGTTATTTCGTATGTTAACTAAAAGTTATACTAAATGATAATTCTATATTAATGTTTACTTTGTTAGTTGAACATATTCAAAAATAAATTAAAATATTTGGGATCCGCGTATTAATCCGGTCCGATCCGCGAAACCGTGGATCCGAGAGGAACCGATTCGTTTCGATCCGTAAATCGGCGGATCGGATTAACTCAACCTCAATCCGGACCGATCCGATCTGTGTGCACCCCTAGTCATGAGCACGATATAGACCTGGGTTTCCCCATCGATTACAACTCCAAGGATATCTAGTTCATCTAGAAGACTTATCATCTTCAGAACATGATCCCTAATAGACGTTCATTCAATCATTTTTGTGTTCATGAGGTTTTTCATAGCAACCTGTCTGGCAGCACGATCCTGGTCCCCAAACATCTCTTTGAGGTTCTCCATGATCTCATAAGCAGAGTTCACGTTCTCATGCTGATGCTGAACACATTAGACGTGGAGCCTAACATGTAGCATTTAGCTATCTGATCGGCTTTCTGCCACGTCTAATAAGGCTTGAGTTCTTCTTCAGAAGCCCCTTCTAGAGGTTCTTCAGGGCATTTCTCAAGAAGCACATATTTGTAATCCTCAGCAGTTAGCACAATATTCAAATTACTCTTCCAATTAATATAGTTTGATCCAGTGAGTTTGTTTTGATACAAGAGAATAAATAGTGGGTTGAACGAGTTTGACATTTTGAACCTGAGAATCATGTAAATTAAACATATAAGGGCTATGCAAACCACTAGTAGTCTAACACACATAAAAATAGTATGCCACGATGGGTGGACGTCTACCATTCATTCTATAGTTAGACATGGTACCTTTGGTCCTGCAAGCCATAGCAGTGACTCTGATGGGGAGGATATTATAACTTACATCTAAGTGTATAGCATCATTTTACTTCTAAACCCATTACCCCCATTACATGCCTCTCGGATGGAGAGATGACACATAAACAGTAATTATTAGAAGTACCATAATAGGCTAACACACACAACCAACTACATCACTTATAAATCAATGATGGAGACCGCAGGATCTGTAAGTGCTAGACTTCCTCTCCCAATTAAATGTTTGAAAAATTTAATACAAATTAAATTTATTTATCCATGTTGTCCATGATTAACATGAAAGCATCCAGAATAATCATACACATAGGTATAATCAAGCACATAACAAGAATTCAACCACACACAGCCCAACTATTATGGTCGGAGCTTCTTTAGTTGGGCTAGCAAGATCCTTCTGACCCCCCCCCCCCCGACACGGGGATCTTGACGATCTACAATCTTTCTACATTCTGTCTTCACTAATATTACAGTAACCCTAGTCTCCATGGATCTCGCAAATCAGTCTGTAATAGAGTACCATAGATTTGCTACAGACTTTCAATGCCACATAGGAGCTCACACATTCATTTAAAACTTGAATAAGAGAACGTAGGGTTTACTATTACAGAAGGTTACAAATATGTTTCATCCACGAAAAACCAGCGTGGAAACCTAAACCAAATCAAACCACATACATCAAGCAGTATGACCATAATAGCATAACAAGATTCAATATGCAAAAAAGAGTTAGACATCGCAATCTTCCTACTCTAACATGCATAGACGGTTTGATTATTGGACGACATGGCTGTATAGTAGATATGCAGATTCGAACTTGGCTCCGATACCAATTGAAGGGAGGCGAATTCCTGTACCAGTTCGATCGCATGTATACTATACCGATTAAAATTTGTTTCAACATGATCGCTATAAACCATACTAGGCAGAATTAGGGTTCATACCTGCGTCAAAGCTATCTGATGAAGGTCTGAATCACTCCAGATCTTCTTCCGTATTCCTGAAGTTCCTCCTGGATGCAAGTGTGGGATTGCTCCATAATCCTTCTTGGCCTCCAGACGTATTGCTCTCACTCTCGAAACCCTAGATTTCAGTGTGTATATGAAGCATCCGAATTCTTAAGACTAATGAAACTTATATAGGCTATGGGAGGGACCTGGAGGAGAAAATACGAATAAGGCTCCTAACTTTATTAGGACTTCTGGTTCCACCCGAACCTAGCCCAAATATATTTAATAACAGTTAGCACCACTAAATAACTGTTATTTCACTCCTGTCCATATTCTCAAAATAATATTTCGAGCTCCTGTTATTAAATACTTATTATTTCCCCATGTTACGATTACAGATATCTATCGATTAAATTAATTACTGAATAATTCATTTAATCGACCTCTTCCCAATTACTTGATCCTTATCACTTAATTTATTTGACATGTCCAGATTACCAAGTAATCTACCTGCAGGGTTTGACATAATCAAAACTTATAAGCTTCATCAATGGCATATCATCAATCCCATAACCGGGACATGGATTACTTCAATATATCAATTTACCCCATGGAATCAATAGTATCACCCAACTCATCGATGTAATTGACTCCATAGGAATCTCACTCACTTGATTTTCCAAAGCAATAACTACTAAATACATGTTCACATTGACTATCTAAGGATTAAGAGCATAAGTAATCATAGTAACCATGAGACATAGCTTGTCTTGTTATGTCAGTACAAAGACAATGATCTCAACTTGGTCCTGTTCAATATACACAAAGTATACTAGCACATTGAGTTGAAACTATATCATGAACTGTACCGTTTCCTGTAGCCAAGACTGACCTGCTAAAACAATGTGCTACAATCGTTCTGATGGTTTGTCTACTTCCATCTAGATTTGAATTCATTCCACAAGAACCGTAGATAATATCTTCTGTGTGTAAGCTAGACTCTACACACCAGATCTTCTACTATGTGGAACAACAGAAAACTATGCAAAAATAATAACACAATGCAAAAACATGGCCCAAAACCATTCTCATAAATATCAAATTCAGATAATCCAATACAAAAAGCATGAATTTTAGTATTCAATCCAACTTGGAAAACAAAGTCAACTTCAGGACAAGCCAAATCCCTTCTAAATTGATCATGACTAGAGTTAAGTTCTTCCCCTGCGAGTTAGGGTCCTCACGCCCAATCCCTCCATTGTTAAGTTCCAAATTTACTAATTTGTGTGCTCTTCATCTTTACTAAAATTGTTCGAGTTCCTCCATTTTCAAAATTTTATTTTCTTCTTCCGATATGAACTCCAAATGTTTTTGTGCAATGAACTTTTGTGAAGTTGAAAGAACAAACTGTTAATTGCTGAGATTAATAGTTACCTTATGCGGTAGCTGAAGCAAACTGGTAATCTGATTCAACCAATTCTACCAGCACTTTTTGAGATGAGTGAAACCTGATAGTAAATAGATTGCCAAAATTCATTGCTTAAGAAGAACACAATCCAATTCTGCATACCTCTTTTTGTTTGTTGGAGCATAGATAGGGCTACATATAGTTATTAAAAAGTTAGTGCCACATAAAACATTCCAAGTGTAGTAGCTTTAAGTACGAATGAAAGAAACTCTGTTATAGCTATTAATTTCTATTTTTTTCCCTGGATCAATTTTGTAGGATGAATTTTTTGATGTATATCTTAGCCTCCATTCCTATACTAGGACATGATGAGATTTACCGCCTCACTGGCTCACTCACAGATAAACCCTCCGTTTAATATATTATGTATTCTAGGAAGCATCTACGCACGATTGTGGAAGTGATTGGTAATTCTCATAGCTATTAAGTGTTTCCTTATTGTGGATCCTAAGTTATTGTTGTATTGGTTGTAATGTATTTGGGGTTCTGGACAAACTTGTTTGTTGATAAGAACTGGACAGTTATGAAACTTGTAAATGTACGAGTATATATCTACAAATTGAAATCTCATTTGAGTTCTGATGATGCCATAAGTTTGATATTTATCTCCAAATTGTTGTGCCCATCGGGTCTGTTTAACCCAATAGGTTACTTTGGAATCTATTTGCAAATTGAAATCTCACAGTTATGATAATGCTCCTTAAATTTATGTTGTTTATAGTCATTCTCAAACTGGTTGGAGTTGAATGTGGCTGTCAGAGCATATTTATGTCTTTAAGAAGTTGTGGAGATATGTTGATAACTTGTACATTAGTTAGCAATTCGTCACCCGTCTTAACATCATCGCTTTGAGTGGCATCATGTATGGACTTGAGTACAGCTGCATGTTCGGTTTAACCGAACCGACTCTGTGAGAACCGACCGGTTCGCGATTCGGTTAAGCGGTAGTTATAGCCTTTTGGTTCAGCTAAACCAGAACCGCAAATTTGAGATTACCTAGGACCCAACCGGGACCGATGAACCGGAACCGGTTCACTTGTTCGGTTCAGTTCTCGATTATGGCCGGTTCTGGAATTTTTTTCTTTTTTTGCTTGTTCTTGAATTTATTTTGGCTTAGTTGTTTGCTTTAATGATACTAAACATATAAGAATTAGCCAAGTAATCATAACAAATAAAAAAAACTTGTATTATTAATCAAAATAAAATGTTAGAAAAAATTGCATCACTATAGTGTAAGTACATCCCAACTAGGTTGGCACCCACTCTATTTAAAAAAAAGGTTGGCACCCACCAAACTATCCATCACTCGCATATTTTCTAACTTACATTTCTATTAACTTATTGAAAATAACAAGAAAAATAGTCTTGATTTGTCGTCTCGTCGTCTAGACTCCTTCATTTTCCGATTCGTCCTCGCCCAATCCTAAGCTTTGGAATAATTCTTCCACCGCGACGTCCAAAGAGCGAACATCTTTTACGTGTTTATCGGCAACCTTCAACATCTCCGAAGTGAGACACGTCCGTTTATCCGACAACACTCTTTTGTAGGGTTTTGATCATGGATACGCAACGGAATAACAATAATTTATCCGATCATGACCTTCCAAAGATCACAGGAAGAGAATTCATAACGATAGTAAATGATTCGTGTCATGTACCTTGTAGGTCTCCTTTGATGACTTCAAACGCGAAAAGTATCACGTCTCAACGGTTGATCCACGCCTAGGATTGAGATCTAGATCCTCGAATCTCCTTGTGCTAGCTAGGATGAATGGAAGAGGAAGAAGAAATCACGCAACGAATAACCAAAGAAAGGGGCGACCTCTCTTTGTGTGACCTACGGGTAGAGGGGGCGGCAAGGGGGGCGGATGGGCTCCTTGCTTGCTCTATCTCCTTGATTTTCTCCTACTCAACTTATGTTATGAGCATTAGTTATAGGGAAGGAAGCTAGGAGCATCTTTTATATGAGCATTAGTTGTAGGGAAGGAAGCTAGGATGGGCTCTTTGTTTGCTCTCTCTCCTTGATTTTCTCCTACTCAACTTATGTTATGAGCATTAGTTTTAGGGAAGGAAGCTAGGAGCATCCTTTGTATAGTCCAACAACTCCTTGTTACTACATAAAGGCCCTCTCCTAATCCTACTCAAGTTCGGATTAGTCCAACTTGCATGTTAGTCCTACTAAGTTAGCAAGTTGTTGCGATTTGATCCTTCTCATTAATTAATCATATTAATTAATTCACAAGTCTAGTCCAATCCTATATGGCGTGTGACCCCGTAGATTTCTACTTAGTTGGTAGTAACAGTTTACTAATATGGAGCGGCCTCTAGCAAGACATCCATTCTAGCCAAGTAATAGAAATAGTCATCCGACAAACCTTGTGCAAGTATTGTCTCATCCCTTTGTCTCAATATCCGGATTGGACACGAGACATACAAGTCACACTCGTATATCCAATCCATAGTTTCTCGATCCTGGAAATAGCCTTATTCGTGCAAATAACATCAATATCCCATATTGATTTATTTGAGTCTGGCCAGACATTCTGTAAGAACTATCCCTCGAGTGGCCTAGGATATTTGCTCCATTTATGTGGGAGGGACAAATTCTATCTACATAACTACATATCTAAGCTTACTTCCTATCGTGTCTGATACACACCTTTATGACTACCCAGTCACGGTGTAGCGTTTGACGCTACCAAAACACAATACTCCACAACTAGATGATCTAGTGACTTCAAGTCTAAGGATGATAATACCATTGTCACCGCGAGAAGAACTCGTGACTTTACATAACGTGTATGTAGCCTTCTCGGAGATGGGTCCATCCAGTATGCCATTACACTAATGCATACCCATGTGTTGGATCGTGATATCTCCATTTCAATCCAACCCATAGCCTATAGTTGATTGTCCTGTTAAACAATATAATTGACTAGGGATATTTAAGAATATAACATTTAAATTCTAAGGAATTCATTCATGTTAGCATATCTCTATATCGATAACATAATGAATCGTAAATCCACATATTTTTTCACAATACATTAATTTTGAACAACTTTCACAATTTTCAATGAGTGATTGATGTTAAGCATCCCCGACTAGGTAGATGGTGATGAGTGTCTTAGAGCATCTTCAATAGTACTAGCTAAAAGTTATTTATAATTTTTTGAAATTGAATATTTTTATTTCAAATATTGTAACGTTAGTAAGTGCCTCAATAATTCATGTGGCCTAAACGATGATGTTAAGGTAAGTGAGGTTCATATCATTGTATGAAAACCTCTTGGTATTAATGTTATAGATGAAATTATCATGATTAAGGATATATAATTCTTTAGACAAAATTGCATTACAATAATGCATATCAGAATAAATGGAACAACATTTGTCCTTTAATGATAGAGAGCATTTCTTGTCCAAACAAGAAACTATGATAATGCACCTACTCATAGCTGGGACATAATCATTTTTGTCTAATTCATGAACAACTTCATAAAGGTAGAGATAATTCCCTACGGCTAATTCAGCAACCCCTTGCTTCATTGTCCCACGTGTAGGTTTATTTCTTCCTTATCTGATTGTCTAAATCTCTTGAGATCCTCCACATTTTTATAAATGTGAGATCCTCATCTAGTATCATATACTTCTGATGATGAGATAGACACATTGACTTTTATAACAAAAATACCTAAATTGGAATTTATAATTCATTTATTACGTACTTCCAGGTACTTTGGGTAGTCTCTCTTCCTATAAACCACCTATGGGACTTTAAGGCAACTTGATTTTAGCAACAAGCTCGCTTTACACCCATGGGGTCGGTGCAAAACTTTTGCCCTTACCCATGTTGTTAACCATTAACAGTTTTGCCTATGCCCTTTATGAGTGCTTTGTTTAGTGGTTCTCAATCATATTGAGTAAATCCCCTTCGAACAAAACTAAAGTTGCATCCAATGAAATTCTTGGTCCACTTGGGTGAATAAATTTTTATTCTTTATCTATCTCTTAGATAACATCCATTCACTAATCTTTCAATCATATTGAATTAGCTTAGTTTCATAATGCAAAGTGGAGCAACACTTCAAACCCTTTCATGTCTAGCTTGCTCTTTGAAATAGCTTCTTGCAATGTATGATCATATCATACACCTCCATGTTATCATCTTACTTCCAAAGCCCAGAGTTCATGGCAGCTAACATGAGGCAAGTCACATCCAAAGAACCATTCTTTGATGTTCCTTTCCATTAGGCTTTAGTGTGTTTTGGTAGTCGGTGGGAAGAGAACTTTATATTCTATGATGTACAGCAATTTTCATTTGTTTGAGAACTATTCTCAAATTTATACCAGTCCAGAAAATAGATTCCAGACAGCTTGTCGTTCTTAAGGACATAGGGTGAATAACTTTTTATTCTTTATCTATCTCTTAGATAACATCCATTCACTAATCTTTCAATCATATTGAATTAGCTTAGTTTCATAATGCAAAGTGGAGCAACACTTCAAACCCTTTCATGTCTAGCTTGCTCTTTGAAATAGCTTCTTTCAATGTATGATCATATCATACACCTCCATGTTATCATCTTACTTCCAAAGCCCAGAGTTCATGGCAGCTAACATGAGGCAAGTCACATCCAAAGAACCATTCTTTGATGTTCCTTTCCATTAGGCTTTAGTGTGTTTTAGTAGTCGGTGGGAAGAGAACTTTATATTCTATGATGTACATCAATTTTCATTTGTTTGAGAACTATTCTCAAATTTATACCAGTCCAGAAAATAGATTCCAGACAGCTTGTCGTTCTTAAGGACATAGAGTCGCGTTTTATTTGTTTAATGCATTGGGTATTCAACACAAAAGGATTTATGCAAATTAATGTGACATATAACTATATTTAACAATAACTTGTCAAACATAGCTCCCACTATTTTTCTCGGATTAATAACCCTCCATATTAATGCGGAAAATATCATTATATTTTCAAGCGGGCCAAGATCCATATTTCACTTCTTTTGAGCTTGCTTTGCCAAGTCGCCCAAAATCAGTTATTTAGGTAGGAGCAATTCCAATTGCATGCTTATGCAAATCCTGGTTCAGTTGGGCAAATAACTCATTATTTATCCATCTCATGGATAATCCCAATTGTTTGCCTCTAGGCTTTTAATCTTATTAAAATCACCTAGTTGCGTTCAACATCTTACTTGAACAGTTTCACATTACTTGCTTGTGCCATCGCAACACAATCATGACAAATCAAGTCCTCAAGAAAGGCTCGGCCAAGGGGGAGGGGGGGGGGGGGGGGTGGAAGGGGGGGGGGGGGGGGCGCGAACCTCCTTTAAGAGTAGTTTCTTAAACAACTCCTTGCCTTGTTGGCCAAGTTTGGTTGTTTCCTAATTGAAAAAACTCTTTCCTCAAAAAAAAAAAAAAAAAAAAAAAAAAAAAAAATTGAAAAAACTCTTTTTTTTTTTTCAATTGGATGCCCAAGAACCCTAGATCTAAGATTCTAAAATTTCTCAAACTAACTAATTCATACATCCAATGCAAGAATTAGATCTTGTTTGGTTGAATAACATTCAACAGGCATTTAATATGCTTAATTTGTCGTTATAACACTATAATCAACAATTAAATGTGATAAACAAAAAAAACGTAACACATAAACCATGTTATGCTCTACCACCTGTAGCTTTGATACCACTGTAGGGTTTTGATCATGGATGCGCAGCGGAATAACAGTAATTTATGCGATGAAGACCCTCCAAGGATCACAGGAAGAGAAATCATGACGATGGTAAAGGATTCGTGTTATGTACCTTGTAGGTCTCCTTTGATGACTTCAAACGCAAAAAAGTATCACGTCTCTACGGTTAATCTACGCCTAGGATTGAGATATAGACCTTCCAAACACCTTATGCTAGCTAGGAAGAATGGAATAGGAAGATGAAATCACGCAACACGGAGCTACAAGGTGGGCGGCACCTCCTATGTAGCCGACGGGTGGCGGTCCCAAGGGGGGTTCGGCCCTCCTTTGGGATTTGCTCTCTCTCCTTGCTTTAATCTGTCCTACTCTAAGTATGTAGAGAGGTGTAGAGAAAATAAGATAGGAATGTTCTTTATATAGTCCAACAACTCCTTGTCCTACTACATAAAGAACCCTTCTCCTAATCCTACTCAAATAAAGATTAGTCCCTTTTGCAAACTAGTCCTAATCATGTCCATACATGGATTAGTTCTCTTTGCAATTTAGTCCTAATCACGTCTCTACATGAATTAGTCCACCTTGGCAAATCCTAATCATGTCTATACATGGATTAGGCCAACTTGCATATTAGTTGGCCTAATCCATGTCCAATAAGTTAGCAAGTTGTTGCGTTATGATCCTTCTAATTAATTAATCATATTAATTCATTCCCAAGTCTAGTTCAATCCTATATGGCGTGTGACCCCATAGGTTTTCATTTAGTTGGTAGTAACTATTTACTAATATGGAGCGGCCTCTAGTGAAACACCCTGGCACCTACAGTTCCATGCTAGCACAACCAAACGAGAATCCAAGCGCATTTATTGAAATAAACCGGAGAAATCCTCCAACAATAGTTTTGAAAGAAATAAATGACATTGTTCAAATCTAAATTCCGAAACAAAAGCTTCCTAAGATAAATGAAATACTTCCTAGCTGCCTGATCCTAATCTTCAATTCGTGTGTGCGCGTTCCCCCACTTTATTCATAACCTGCGGGTTTTCAAATAGCAAGACCGCAGAAAACGTTTATCAGTAAAAACTGAGTAAGCATATATCACAACATGTAAAACAGAGTTTTGGCTTAAAGACTGGATCACAATATAACTGAAGTAACTTCCATTTAATCATTAGTTGAGCTGAGGCATATTAGAGCCCAACGGGTAACGAATGCCCACAGAGAGGTCACAATGCAATAAATAATAAATTGGGTACCTCTTGGGATATCACAGTCCATCCCAATTCGCCCTGAACTAACTATGAGTCCTTAAGTGTCGACACCCCTATACAGTTGTGACCCACACATGCATATATAGTACTCTATAGCTTTCACAATATAAAAACCCATATAGGGTAGGGTATGAAACCCTAGGAGGTTCATCTCACGTGCGCCTCCGGTCGTAGCCTTCACACACATTCTCTGTACATTGCCCCATATCATTTATCGTTCATTAATATATCACATGACCACAAGTAACCGCATACTTTTCAAAGATATATTTGCAAGAGAGATTTCAAAATTCAAAGTTTAAAACAATTGCACAATACACAAGTAACACACGTCAAACACATTTTGATAGTTGAAGGTGTTGTACATATAAACTTACTTGGATAGAAGAGAGATCGTCACGCGAAAGCAAGCACGCAACTACTCGTAGTGCGGGTCCTCAATGAACTCGCCTCTTACGAACTCGGTATCTACAATAGCAATCGTTCCTAATCAAAATACTGCTAACACGACAATAGTGCACACACAGTCCTAGATGCAAATGCAAGTGTAACCCCTCACTTATGCCCAAAACTGAGATATATTAGCTTTAAACATACGTTTAGAAATTGGTTTGATTAAGAGAACAATTGTTATATACATACTAAAACTGCAATAAAGATATTATAGAAAAATACTTAATTTTGTTATATGAAAATAAATATTTGAATTAAACAACTATACATGTTTAGAAAATAAAATATTAAAAGTTATAAAAGCTCGTGTATTCTTCTCTAAATTGGGTTCACCCAAAAAGTTGTTAGTTATGCCAAATGCCATTTTCTTGCAGAAATATGAAATTTGAAATATGATATGTATATAGTACAAAATTATGAACTTATTAAATAAAATAATTGAATAAGAAAGTTAAATAAATAGAAGCCATTAATCATATTTGTTATTACAAAATTTAGATTACTAAGTATGCTACTATCCCAAATCAGAACTACTACTATGACTTTATTACTACTACTACTATTAAAATCATATAATGCTACTACTACTACAACTACTACTTTATTCACCATCAGACCACAAAACAACATTTGCTAACTTCTTCTTCTGTTCACTCCTTTTCATTCCCACCAACACACACCCACACACACAGAGACCCACACGACACAGAAACACACACTCTTATACAAGTATGTACATACAGAAAAGAAAACAGATAAGATTTTGCGATGGAGTTACCGATTGAAAAACCCGATGACGACGGCGATGGTGGTTGGAGACGATGGCGATGATGGCAGCGATGGCGAGCACCGTCGCTGCTACTGCTGGGTTATCGGTCGCCGAACAGAGGGACGACGGGACGGTGACGAGGGCGAGGAACAGAGGCGAGGGTCGCCGGAGCTGGGCTGAGCTTCGTCGAACCTGGTTTTTCCGGCGAAACAGGGCAGCGAGAGAGAGGGTCAGAGCGAGAGAGGGTGATTTGGCGTGGAAAAATTCTGATTTTGCAGTGGGTTTATGATACACCCAGTATCGTACCAGTAGCTTGAGAGAGGCTACGAATCTCTACCAGTAGTTCGTGACACTACGAAAATACTACGAAAAGACAATGAAAATAAACAAAACTCAAAATAAGTCATTCATCTCATGAAAAATAAAGTGAACCCTACACATATAAATACTAAAAGTTTCAGCTAAATACTGTCAAGACCCCTAAACAATGAGAAAAGTGCAATAACTCACCTCTACTAATAAAATAATATAAATAACGTCCTACTAGTGACTACTTAGGCACGTAGTTGTTGAGATACTTTGGCGGAGCACGGTTCCGTTCCTCACGACGCAGTGCTGTCTCGCTAGTCTTGTCGTCCGGTAGATACGTGCTCGTATCAACTCCCCCCTGTCGACAATCGCATTGTCCTCAATGCGAAGTCCGTCGTAGTGATCGTTTTCGTCAGAGCCCATATACAAGTACTTGCCATCGCATGTGTGCCCCTTGAAAAATTTCTGACCACAACGGAAGCACAACCCATTTGCGTACCTTTCTTGGCGCTCGGCAGGAGTCAGCTGGCGACGTGATGGTGTTGATGCTGATGTGGGATCCTGTGATGACGCCGGTGGAAGAGGGCTGAGTGTGGCGGACGGCATTCGAATCGACTCTAACTCATGGGCGAGCGAGAAGGCTTCAACTAAGGTTTGAGGCTTGCGCAACCCTAATTCGCGTCCCAATGGTGGCGTGAGACCGGAAGAAAAAATAGATATCAACTGCGGATCGGGGATAGCAGTAATTTTGTTCATCAATCGTTCAAACTCGGTCTGAAAAGCAAGAACTGTAGTTTCCTGACGCAACTTGGACAATTCACCAAAATAATCATGATAGAGATTGTTGTCAAAGCGAAGTTTGACCTCGTCAATAAAAGCTTGCCAGCTCGCAAAAGAGAAATTATTTTGGCGATACCGAAACCAATCGCCGGCATCACCGTCTAACAATACCCCAATAACTCTAGCCGATCATCCGGCGGAACGTGATAATACTGAAAATATTTCTCAACTTTAAAAATCCAAGTATGCGGGTCAATACCTGAAAACTTAGGCGCGTCGACGCGCAATTTTTGATGGCGTGAATCTGTACCCCCAATAATGTTCTGACCCGTCTGAATACCCGTTGGATAATCCCGTGCCGTGTAATTTTCTAGAAAAGGGGCCAAACCTTGCAACTGTGGTGGACCCGAAGTATTGGTGTGCCCGACATAGGGGATTGACCCCAAAGCAAGTGGGGTTTGAAACCCATTACCTCTCTGGTGATTCTGCATCTGAGTCGCCGAAAATTGAGGAGAGGCAGAGTTGAATTGTACTTGGTGGGTGAGCGGCGTAGCCAACGGTGGAGGAGCGGGTGGCTGGTTCATGGCGTGGAGAGCAGCGACGAAAGAAGCGACTACCGATTGAAGCTCGGTCTGGTTAGGTGGCGGCGGCGGCAAGGGTGGATTCGCCGGAGTGAGTTGGGATGCGAGGACTCCCGGTGGTTGAGGTGGAAGTAGGCGGCGCAAGGGGGAACCCTAGCTGGGTTGGAGGCGCCTGTTGCGGAGGCTGGAGATCGGACGGAGTTTGCTGGCGCAACCCCTGGAGGGCGGCGATGCAAGCATCCACGACGGCGGCGGCTTGCCTCTCTGGCGTTGGGGAAAACAGAGGCTGCTGCGGTGTGGATTGGACTATCGTCGTTGTCAGATTCGGCGGAACAAACGGCGGTGCAGGTAGCCCCAGCCGCGGCGGCGCGAGATTGAAGCCCCGGGTTTGCGTTGCTTGTGGTAACAGAGCGCCTGGAGGCGTAGAGAGATCCAGAGGGGGCAAGGTCGACGGCGCAATTGAACAAAGGATCTGCGACGCCGGAGGAAGCTGCTGTGACGCTTGGAGCAGAGCGGTGGCTGCCTCGTTCGCCGGAGCGGTAGCAGATGGTGGTGGCGAGGGTCGATCCTCTAGGATCGAGATGCGATTACCCAGGTTCGTTTCCATAGCCGTGATTCGATCCTCCAAACCAACTTTCAAATCATCCAATTTCTCGTCAACGCTCGGACTTACCGCGATTTGGGTTTGCAAAGCTGTGATTGCGGCCATGATTGTAGTGAATCGTTCTTCGATTGTAGTACATCGTTCTTCAATTGTGGGTGTGTTCGTCATGATGAAAGCTTCGTGTAAATCTCCAAGTGATGCTCTTTTTGTGTGTGTGGTTTGAATAGCTAATGGTTTGTTCTTTTTGGGAAGTTTCAGAGGGACGTCGTGGGTTTCTTGGTGGAGGTTCGTACTAGAAGTGCAGGAAGGAAAAAGACAAGAGAAAAAACAAGGGTTTGCTGTGTAGGCTAGGGTTACGGCGATGGTTATTTGTTATTTTTGTTTGGTTGGTTTTTGGTTTTGTTGGTGGGTAGTGAACGGCGCAAGTCTGATGGCTTGTCCGCCGGAAGCAATGAAAGCACCAATGATACACCCAGTATCGTACCAGTAGCTTGAGAGAGGCTACGAATCTCTACCAGTAGTTCGTGACACTACGAAAATACTACGAAAAGACAATGAAAATAAACAAAACTCAAAATAAGTCATTCATCTCATGAAAAATAAAGTGAACCCTACACATATAAATACTAAAAGTTTCAGCTAAATACTGTCAAGACCCCTAAACAATGAGAAAAGTGCAATAACTCACCTCTACTAATAAAATAATATAAATAACGTCCTACTAGTGACTACTTAGGCACGTAGTCGTTGAGATACTTTGGCGGAGCACGGTTCCGTTCCTCACGACGCAGTGCTGTCTCGCTAGTCTTGTCGTCCGGTAGATACGTGCTCGTATCAGTTTATATAGCCTTCATCGGGGAGAATTCGAGCGGGATGAGGAGCCGTCGGAGGTGACTTTGGGTTGAAGTGGGTTTCGAATCGAGCCATGATTTTGGGCGAAATCGGTTCCTTGGTGAGAAATTATTGGTCTTTGTCGAATTGGAGTTGAATTGGGAGTGAAATTTGGAGAGGAGGAGGTCGAATTGGAGGCGGCGTGGGTGGCGGTGTTGTCGAAAACGGACTGTACGTCCGTGGGCTCGAGGGAGAAAGGTTGAAGATGATGGAAGAAATAATCCTGTGTGGCATTGCTATAAAGTATCGCAGTGGTCCGTAATGTAATTTAAATACACAACTTCTTTTTGGTCACGTTAAAACTTTCTACGCTACGCAACTTTTAATAACTAAAAAATTACCCAACTACTATAATTTTAACTAAAATAAATTATAAAGAAGTTTTATTTATTTTTTCTAATAAATATTTATACAAATATATATATATATATATATATATATATACAAAACTAAAGTAAATTAATTTTATAAATCGTACTAATGACCCAACATATTCACGAAACTATTAAAAATACCCCCCCAAAATACCGGGGTATTACATCTAGCAAGACATCCATTCTAGCCAATAAATAGAAATAGTCATCATGACAAACCTTGTGCAAGTATTGTCTCATCCCTTTGTCTCAATATCCGGATTGGACACGAGACATACAAGTCACACTCGTATATCCAATACATAGTCGATCCTGGGAATAGCCTCATTCGTGCAAATAACATCAATATCCTATATTGATTTATTTGAGTCTAATCAGACATTCTATAAGCACTATCCCTCGAGTGGCCTAGGATATTTGCTCCCGTTATGTGGGAGGGACAAATTCTATCTACACCACTACGATATTCAATCTTGCTTTCTTTTGCGTCATATACGCGCTTTTATGGCTACCCAGTCACGGTGTAGCATTTGACGCTACCAAAAACACAACATTCCACAACTAGAAGATCTAGTGACTTCAAGTCTAAGGATGACAATACAGTTGTCACCACGAGAAGCACTTGTGACTTTACATAACATGTATGTAGCCTTCTCGGAGATGGGTCAATCCAGTATGCCGTTACTCCTAATTCATACCCATGTGTTGGATCGTGATATCTCCATATCAATCCAACCCCATACTAATCTATAGTTGATTGTCCTGTTAATCTATATAATCGACTAGGGATATTTAAGAATATAACACTTATATTATAAGGACATCATTCATGTTAACATATCTCCATATCGATAACATAATGAATCGTAAATCTACATATTTGCCAAAACAAATTGATTGCCTCTAGGGCACAATTCCAACATCTCTCACCTTCGCTCTCATCCGGTTCCAAAGCGAAATGAGTGTATTGGAATCACTCTCAAAGATGACAGGAGAGAATTCCATCCATGCCGCCATCTTGGCACCTTCCCAGATCTCCTGGGCTTCTGCTTCTTTCGGAGAAGAGTCGAACGGAAGGACTACTCGTTTGCCGACGATGAGGAGCCCATTCTCTTCTATTTGATTCGTCTCCTTTATGATATTCTTACAGATAATTTGGTTTCTGTTATACCAAATTGAAGCTATGCCCACACAAAAATTGACCCTTTTCCTTCTTTCGCAGAGAAAGAAAGACTGAGCGGAACCAATCTGAGAAGGGAACCGTCGCATTGACACAAATTGGGATCTGGAGGAGGCGTTTCCACAGCTCTTTCGTGACACAAACCGGGCAATAAACAGGTAAATCAATCCCCCTTCTCTTCAAATTTTGAACGCGTCGGAAGGCCTCTGTTCATAGCTCTCCAAATGGGAAACAAGTACCTTTTTGGAATTTTTTGCTTCCAAAAGGCATCCCACCAGGATTTACCATTAAAGGAAGAACTTTCAATTTTGTCTGAATTTTTCCGTTCAAGAGTACCCCGATTTTACTGAGTAAATCCCGTTCTCCTCATAGTGCCAGGTGAGCGAGTCTGGCTCTGGGTCAGGGGGAAGATTGATGCAAAGGTCTTCGCCAATATCAACCGGCTGGAGATGGGATTCCAGCGCAGACACATTCTAGGTATGACTATCATCACTAATTAGGTCAGAAACCTTCAGATTTGGATTGCTTTTAATCGGGGAAACCATTTTGAATTTCTCTGGTCGGAGTAACCACCGGTCTTTATAGACACTTGGATTATCCCGTTACCAACAACCCACCGAGACCCCTCCTTGATAATTTTCTTCCCTGCAATTATGCTTCTCCACGCAAACGAACAATTGGGACTTGCTTTCGCTTTTAGCAGAGTAGAATCTGGGTAATCTATTCATGGTGTTGTAGATAAAAATTTACTCTGCAGCACCATAGAAAGATGTTTCAAATGTTTACATTGTTTTGCTAATCAAATCTCGGGGTCCTGGTCAAAGTGACCCGGTAAACCTTGAAAAAAAATCAAAATGAGATGTTTCTGGCGAACGAAGGAAGAACTTGCAAGTAAATTCATGAAGTCTGAGAAATAAATTGCCACTTTGGGCTTTCCTATTGGTCCACACAAAATTTCAAACACTATTTTTTCTAGTGCTCTACACTATTTTTTCACAAAATTGTATTATTTCACTAATGTTGTGTCTGCACAACATTAGTGAAATAATACAATGTAAAAAAAGTAGATGGTTTTTTAACTTGATACTATAAATAAACTTGATTTCATTCCCCTCCCACTTCCTCTACCAGACCAATCATTTCGTCTTTATCTCCCCCCCCTTCCCTCAATCCCTCCCCCTCAGCTAAATTATCATCTGTGACATTCTTCTCATATCAAGTTAGGAATAAATTTGTACAGCCCAACTTTCTCCAAGATTCCAACTCCCAACCCCCGGTGAAGTCAGAGTCAATTTACCCCGACCCCGGAAGTAGGGATACTTCGATTTCTGGGGAGCGCTTTTATTCCTATTCACCTTCACTTACTTTCTTGGGTGTTGGATACCATCACTCTATTTTTTCCTTTAGTTTTTTTCTCTCTTTTTCTTTGTTTTTTTTTTTGAATTTTTTCAACCCCCCTTCCTCTTCTCTTCTGAGAGTCTGATATGATCTTATGAGCCATTATATGCTCAAAGTAACTTTACTTGGTTATAAAATATTGAAATTCAGACTCTAATAAATATTTACCAATTTAATGTTGGAATAGGTTCCCTACATGCAATCTAATATTTAGTATGAACAATGTTATTGGCTAGAATATTCATTTAATATATATTGTGATATTTAATATATTGAAGTCCTTAGATACAATGTGTTGTTTATCTTAAATATCCCTAGTCCATTATATTGATTAACAGGATGATCAAATATAGACTAGTATGTGTGTAGATTGATATGGAGATATCAAGTCTAACACGTGGGTATGCATTAGGAGTAATGGCATACTGGATTGACCCACGACGAGAAGGATACATTGGATTATGTTAAAGTCACAATCGCTTCTCGTAGTGCTAATATAATTGCAATCCTTAGACTTGAAGTCACTAGATACTCTAGTTGTCGAATATCGTGCTTTGATGTTATCAAACGTTACACCGTAACTGGGTAACTATAAAGGTAGTTATCGGGCATGATAGGAAGCAAGCTTAGAGATAGTCGTGATGTAGAGAGGATTTGTCCCTCCCACATACCCCGAGAAAATATCCACGGCCACTCGATGGATGAGGCTTATTGAATGTCTGGCCAGACTCAGATAAATCAATATGGAGATATTGATGTTATCTGCTTGCATAAGCATATTCCCAGGATCAAGGAACTATGGATTGGATATACGAGTGTGACTAATTATGTATCGTGTCCAATCCGGATATGGGGACAAAGGGATAGTGGAATATGATATATTGGGCATAAAGGTTTGTCGGGATCACAGACTTATTTCTATTAGTTGGGTGCATGGATGTGTTGCTAGACACCGCTCCATGTTAGTAATAAGTTACTACCAACTAAATAGAAACCTATGGGGTCACACGTCAAATAGAGTTGAACTAGATTTGTGATTAATTAATGAGAAGGATCACTTTGCAACACCTTGCAAACTTAGTAGGACTAATATGCAAGGAAGGGACTAATCCAAGTTCATGTAGAACTAGAAAGGGCCTTTATGTAGTTAACAAGGAGTTGTTGGACTATATAAAGGATGCTCTAGCTTCCTTCCCACAACTAATGCTCATAACATAAGTGAGTGGGAGAGAGAGAAAAAGAAAGAGCAAGAGACAAGCTAAGTGGCTGAAACCACCTAGCCCGTCCTCTACCCGTCGGCCACACAAGAGAGGGCCGAACCTCTCCTTGTGTCTTCGTTGCTTGATTCCTTCTTCCCTCTTCCTCCGGTCCAAGCTAGCACTTGATAAGGAAGAATCTAAATCTCACCTCTAGACGTGGATCAACCGTAGAGACGAGGACAATATTCTTCGTGTGATCTCCCGAACCAAAAGGTACACATCTTCAATGTGATTCATCATGTTATGAATGTCTCTTCCTGTGATCCTTGGTGGGCTTTGAGTAGGAATTAAATTTTGTTATTGCGCTGCGTTACCTACGTCAAAACCCAACAGTTGTATCAGAGCCATAGGTCGTAGTGCATAACATGATTTTATTTGTTACGATTTCAGTTTATACATCATATT
The DNA here is from genome assembly GCA_023055425.1 of Linanthus parryae. Classification (NCBI taxonomy): domain Eukaryota; kingdom Viridiplantae; phylum Streptophyta; class Magnoliopsida; order Ericales; family Polemoniaceae; genus Linanthus; species Linanthus parryae. Next base: position 4,176,045 of record JALGPY010000008.1, on the reverse strand, counting down.
GTTAATTTTACGCAAAACTGAAATTAATTGGCGTAGTAGATGCAAAATTGAATTTGATTCAATGTAAACAAGATCTAATTCAACATTTGATGTTTGAATTGGTGAGTTTAATCACATAAGATGTGAATAATTGGGTTCCTGAAAATTAGGGTTCATGGGCACATAGTTGAAAAAGAAGTTTTTCAATTATGGAAACAATGATATGGAAACAACCAAGCTTGGGAACAAGGAAGGAAGGGAAGGAGACTAGGGCCAAAATCCTAGCCGTCCGCCCCTCCTCCTTGCGCGTCAAGAAAGGCAGCGGGTCACTAGGGGCGGCCGGCCTAGGGCCGGCCCACGTGGCGGGCGGCGGTCCTCTTGGGGTTTGGCCCATGCTTGGGTTGGACCTCTTGAACCGTTGTAACCCTAATTACCCAATTTAACTAAAATTGAACAAGCGCGTTAAAATTTGGTTTTAACTGTATTATGTGCTTTGTTTCATGGTGGATGGATATGGCCTAGGTTATGGATGTTTTTTGTTTTTGTTGTTTGGTTTACGGCCTGATCAAATTAATGTAATAATTAATTAGGTTTTACGGCATGCGAGTCGTTTTTCTCCTCAACATGTGAGGCTTTTATTATTTATTTATTCTAGATGTCAGACTAGAATTAGAAATATTTAGATGATAGCCAAGAGCATGGAGATGAAGACCGGAGAACCAAAGAAGCCAAAAGACGAAGAAGACACCCTACCCTAGGCGCGCGGCTATGGTGGAAAACATGGAGATGATCTTGTCTCATAAGGGAAAATAGATATTATCATTGGCTTGATAATATCTTAGTCTAGGGGCCATATCCATTCCACGTTATTTTATTTTGTGGATGTTTATTATTTATGTCTTGTTATTTATTTTGTGTGTATGGCGATACTAGCGAAACGTTAACAAGATAATAATAAACAAAGATGGTCTTTTATTGTGGATTTTCCAATCCAAACAAGTAGATCATGTTGATTGGATCGACCAAACAAATTAAGAATGATAAAATCCCTCACATAAGATATTACGTTTTGCCTTCTCTTGCCAAAACACCCCTCGTGATCAGGGTTTATTAAAATTCGGGCTTGCCAAAGCAAGACGATTTTGATTTACCATGGTGTGTTGTGGACGACAAAAGCTAGTAATGTGTGTATGTTGAAGCAAGAAGTTATACACAACTAGGTAAGAATCAGTTGGATTGATGAACCTAGAGGCATGACAATTATGCGTTATCTAAAGGATAAAGAATAAAGAGTTATTCATCTAATTGGACCAAGAGTTTAATGGGATGCAATTGGAATGGTTCCTACCTAAATAACCAATTTTTGGGTGACTTGCCAAAGCAAGCTCAAGAAGAAGTTAAAAAGGGATCTTGGGCCTACTGGAAAATATAATGATATTTTCCGCATTAATAGTGAGGGCTATGAATCCGAGAAAAATAGTGGGAGCTATATTCAATGATCTAGACATTATTGAATATAGTTAAATTGTTCAAAATACTAAAATTGCAAATTTTTCGTTTTTTAGAATTCTAAATGGCAAACAACAACGCATCGACTTCATCCCTACGATATGTCCTTGAGAAGGACAAACTGTCTGGAACGAATTTCCTTGACTGGTACAGAAACTTAAGGATTGTCCTTAAGCAAGAAAAGAAGATGTACGTTTTGGACACTCCTATTCTAGCCCCACCACAGGATGAGTCTGTTCTAGCAGAAGTAAGGGCACATCAGAAACATATTGATGATTCTAACGACATGACTGCCTCATGCTCTGCACCATGACTGCTGATATCCAGAAGCAGCACGAGAACATGGAGGCCTATGATATGATCATACACTTGAAACAATTGTTTCAGGAACAGGCAAGGCATGAGCGCTAAGAGGTGTCCAAAGCATTGTTCAAGAGTAGTCTTGCAGAAGGGAACCCAGTAAGGCCTCATGTGCTCTAAATGATCGGATACATTGAGAACCTTGAGATACTGGGATTCCCACTTAGCCAAGATTTGGCAACTGATATTGTCTTGCAATCGTAGCGTGACAGTTATAATCAGTTCATCATGAACTATAATATGAACGAGGTCAGTAAGACTCTGCCAGACTTGTTGAACATGCAGAAGACAGATGAACAGAGCATCAAAAAAGGCAAGGGAAAAACCATAATGATAATGCATAAAAGGAAGGGAAAAGGAGTTGCCTCTACTTCCAAATGAAAGCGCAAGAAAGTTGAAAAATTCAAGGAAGCCCTAAAGCCTAGTGGAGGCATGGCTAAAGGTGAATGTAACTACTGTAGCCAGCCGGGTCACTGGAGGAGGAATTTCCCTAAATATCTTGAGGATAAGAAGCTTGGAATAGTGATTCCACCACCACCAGGTATTTATGTTATAGACGTCAATCTTTTTATTTCTTCGTCTTGTGTATTGGATACTGGATGTGGTTCTCACATTTGTCAAAATGTGCAGGATTTGAAAAGAAGTAGAAGATTGGCTAAAGGGGAGATAGATCTACGCGTCGGGAATGGAGCAAGATTTGCTGCATTAGCTATATGCGTTTATGAGCTATCTTTGCCTTCTGGACTTGTTTTAGAATTAGACAATTGCTATTATGTGCCTGCTATGAGCGGAAACATTATTTTCATTTCTTGTTTGGACGAGAAGGGTTTTTCTATTTTAATAAAGGACAAGTGTTGCTCCATTTATTTTGATAGTATGCACTATTGTAGTGCGCATTTGTCTAATGGATTGTATATCCTTGATCTAAATAATCCAATCTATAACATGAATACTAAAAGGATTAAAACTAACGATTTAAATCCTACATATCTATGGCACCGTCGTTTAGTCCATATAAATGAGAAACGGATATCTAGACTCCATAATGATGGACCTATAGACTCATTTGATTTGGAATCATATGAGACATGCGAATCTTGTTTATTACGAAAATGACAAAGTCCCCCTTCAATAGGAAATGTGAGAGGATTAGTGAGTTATTGGCGCTCATACATAGCGATATATGTGGGCCGCTCCCCAGCCTGCCAGAGGTGGTTACAGCTACTTCATTACATTTACTGATGATTTCAGTAGATATGGATTTGGATACCTTATGCAGGCCAAATTCGAACCCTTTAAATTGTTCAAGGAATTCAAGAATGAAGTAGAGAAGCAACTTGGTAAAAGTATTAAGGCTCTACGATCGGATCGTGGAGGATAATACTTAAGCCAAGAGTTTTATGAGTATCTTAGAGAGTGTGGGATAGTATCCCATCTCACTCCACCCGGAATGACACAATGGAATGGCGTGTCCGAGAGGAGAAATCGCACCCTATTAGATATGGTGCGGTCTATGATGTCTCAAACGGATCTTCCGATATCGTTTTGGGGACACACTCTAAGAAGGCAACTTTTACCATTAACCGTGTTCCATCCAATCATCTATGAAGACACCATATGAGATATGGAATGGGAAGCGTCCCATAGTGTCGTTTGTGAAGATTTGGGGCTACGATGTCTTATGTAAAGCGTTTCCAAACAGACAAGCTCGGGCTCAAAGGGGATAAGTGTAAATTTGTGGGATATCCTAAGAAAACGAAATGATATTATTTCTACAATCCCACCAAGAACAAAGTGTTTGTTGCTCGGACCGGCGTGTTTCTAGAAAGAGAATTTGTCTCTAAAGAAGCAAATGGGAGGACTGTAGAACTTGAAGAAATTCAAGGACCACAAATCACCGAACCGATGATGAAACATGAGCAGAAACCGCAAGTTGTTGTGGAGAAACCTGTTCAGGTAACACAGGAACTCCGTAGATCGGGAAGAGTGCGTCATGAGCCAGAGAGGTATGGACATCTCGTGACTGTGCCCGATTACGTACCACTCATGGATGATGAGCCTGCAACCTACGGGGAGGCCATGAAAGGCCCATACTCTAAGAAGTGGCTAGAAGCCATGAGATCCGAAATGGATTCCATGTACACCAACAAAGTATGGACTTTGGTGGAACCACCCGAAGGGGCTCGGCCCATAGGGTGCAAGTGGGTCTTCAAGAAGAAGACCGACATGGATGGCAAGGTAATTGCCTATATGGGGCGATTGGTAGCCAAACGGTATAGACAGATTCATTGTATTGACTATGATGAGACCTTTTCACCAGTCGCCATGACTAAATCCATTCGAATCCTACTTGCTATTTCAGCATACTACGACTATGAGATTTGGCAAATGGATGTCAAAACAGCGTTCCTTTATGGGAACCTCCTCGAGTATGTGTACATGACACAACCGGAGGGTTTTGAGGATCTATAGAATGTCAATAAAGTCTGTAACATGCAAAGATCCATTTATGGATTAAAGCAAGTTTCTAGGAGTTAGGCTTCATCAAAAACGAAGATGAGCCTTGTGTTTACAAGAAGGTTAGTGGGAGCTCTGTAGTGTTTCTGGTCTTGTATGTGGATGACATACTAATCATTAGAAACGACATTCCTACTTTGCAATATGTTAAAGATTGGCTAAGTCAAAGTACATATATAGACAAGGTGTTGAAGAGGTTCAACATGCAAGATTTCAAGAAGGGATTCTTGCCCATGTCGCATGGAGTCACTCTTTCTAAGAATGATTGTCCTTCCAATTAGATTGAGAAGGACCGCATGACTAGGATACCTTATGCTTCGGCCACATGATCCATCATGTACGCCATGTTGTGTACTAGACCAAACGTATCATACGCGTTGAGTATGGTGAGCAAATATCAGTCTAGTCCGGGTGAGAGTCACTGGATTGCTGTCAAGAACATCCTAAAGTACCTGAGAAGGACTAAGGATGCGTTCTTGATATTTGGAGGTAAGGAAGAGCTAAGTGTAATCGGTTACACTAATGCAAGCTTCCAAACCGACAAAGATGACTACAGACTGCAGTCTGGATACGTGTTTTGCCTGAATGGAGGAGCTGTGAGCTGGAAGAGTTCCAAGCAAGGGACATTTGCTAATTCTACAACAGAAGCTGAGTACATTGCTGCTGCGGAAGCAACAAAAGAGGCAGTTTGCATAAAGAAGTTTATCACTGGGCTTGGTGTGGTCCCTAGCATCGTGGATCCCATAGAGTTGTATTGTGACAACTCTGGGGCGATCTCACAAGCTAAGGAACCAATATCACACAAGAAATCAAAGCATGTACTTAGGAGATTCCATCTTATTCGTGATATGATCGATCGAGGAGATGTGAAGATGTGCAAGATTTCAACGGATGACAATCTTTCAGATCCGCTCACAAAACCTCTTGCGCAGCGAAAGCATGAAGGGAACGCCAGATCTATAGGCATACGAGATGCACCAGATTGGCTCTAGTGCAAGTGGGAGACTATTGGAATAGGAGCCCTTGAGGCAATCTAATATTTAGTATGAACAATGTTATTGGATAGAATATTCATTTATTATTTATTGTGATATTGAATATAATGAAGTCCTTAGATACAATGTGTTGTTTATCTTAAATATCCCTAGTCGTATGTGTGTAGATTGATATGGAGATATCAAGTCTAACAGATGGGTATGCATTAGGAGTAATGGCATACTGGATTGTCCCACGACGAGAAGGATACATTAGATTATGTTAAAGTCACAATCGCTTCTCGTAGTGCTAATATAATTGCAATCCTTAGACTTGAAGTCACTAGATACTCTAGTTGTGAAATATCGTGCATTGATGTTATCAAACGTTACACCGTAACTGGGTAACTTTAAAGGTAGTTATCGGGCATGATAGGAAGCAAGCTTAGATATTGTAGTGATGTAAAGAGGATTTGTCCCTCCCACATAATGGGAGCAAATATACACGGCCACTCGAGGGATGAGTCTTATTGAATGTCTAGCAAGACTCAGATAAATCAATATGGAGATATTGATGTTATCTTCTTGCATAAGCATATTCCCAGGATCGAGGAACTATGTATTGGATATACGAGTGTGACTATTTATGTATCGTGTCCAATACGAATATGGGGACAAAGGGATAGTGCAATATGATATATTGGGCACAAAGGTTTGTCGGGACCACCGACTTATTTCCATGGGTGCATGGATGTGTTTCCTGACACCGCTCCATGTAAGTAATAAGTTACTACCAACTAAATAGAAACCTATGGGGTCACACGTCAAATAGAGTTGAACTAGATTTGGGATTAATTAGCATGATTAATTAATGAGAATGATCACTTTGCAACACCTTACAAACTTAGTAGGACTAATATGCAAGGAAGGGACTAATCCAAGTTCATGTAGAACTAGGAAGGGCCTTTATGTAGTTAACAAGGAGTTGTTGGACTATATAAAGGTTGCTCTAGTTTCCTTCCTACAACTAATGCTCATAACATAAGTGAGTGGGAGAGAGAGCAAAATAAAGAGCAAGAGACAAGCTAAGTGGCCGAAACCACCTAGCCCGTCCCCTACCCGTCGGCCACACAAGAGAGGGTCGAACCTCTCCTTGTATCTTCGTTGCTTGATTCCTTCTTCCCTCTTCTTCCGGTCCAAGCTAGCACTTGAGAAGGAAGAATCTAGATCTCACATCTAGACGTGGATCAATCGTAGAGACGAGGACAATATTCTTCGTGTGATCTCCCGAACCGAAGGATACAAATCTTCTATGTGCTTCATCATGTTATGAATGTCTCTTCCTGTGATCCTTGGTGGGCTTTGAGTAGGAATTAAATTTTTTTATTGCGCTGCGTTACCTACGTCAAAACTCAACATTTAAAACATCGTATATCCTCAAAGCAGTTTATCAATTTAAAATTAATCCATATTATCAAATTAATCTTCACTTATCAGAAGTAGTGAAGATTAATATTTTATTTTCTCAAAAAAAAAAGATTAATATTTTATTTTAAAAAACGCTGGTTAATCAATACGATATTTATAATTTAAAACAATGTATATTCTCAAAGCATTATCTAGTAAACAAATTATAATCATCAAATCCATTCATATAGTCTGGGGTGAACTCTCACAAAAATTATTCCCATATCTCCATTCAATGGGCATACCCATTCACTTCATCCGTATTTTGTACTTCCTCAGCTATCTTCCAAGTTTGCACTTTGTCACTATTCACTGGATCACTTTAGTTTGATGATTTGATTAGTAAAATGATGCAAGAATTTGGTAAAATTTACAAGGTGTTGTTGAGTTTTCTTTACTCTACAACACAATGAAAAAATAATCAAAAAATTACATCGTCTTGCTATCCAAATAACCGGGTCAAAGTGACCCGATTACGGAAGAAAAAAGTCAAACTCAAAAGATAGAGAGAAAACTAAGTAATACACGCAATGATTTTCTTAATATACTTTTATTAGCATTTGATTATCTTGTTTGTTTAGTTATACTGATAGTAAGAGTAACAATATTGTATAGAAAAATGTGTCCATAGAGAAAGATCTAAAACAGTATGAAGACCACAACAATTTTATTCAAGAGTTGACACCAATTATATTCGTATTAGCATTGATTTAGAGACATTAATGTGAATAAAACGGAGTTCGCACTAAAAAGATGTAGATATTGTGAAGCAATGCAAATGAAAGCGATCAACTTAACAAAAATTAAATATAGTGAATCATGAATTCAACTATCCCTTCTTCTTATTATGATGTAAAACACAACCACAAATACTTACACTATTGAATACATTTACATCAAATACAACAAATTCAGAATTATTTTACTTAGTATGAAAAGGTCTTCAGTCCCATGGGTGCTAACACCCATCGGACTCGCCCAAATTCAAAACAAAGCACGACTAAAAGCCAGCAACACAATTAATTCAAAATCCCAAAACCTGGGTTAATTCAATCCTCTAAACGTGGGTCAATTTAAGACAGAGGAAGCTAGATTTGTTCTAGAGCCTTAATTCATATTTTTGTAAAATGCTGGGTGCGAAATTCCACCAACAACTGCAAGAAGTCTTGAAGATTTATAGAACTTGTCAATTGTCTGAATTCGCAACAACGAAATCATGTGTTATCCATCTCTTTCAAATCTTTCAATTTAATTGACTCAAAATCCTCCATTGAGAGCCAGAGAGAGAACTATACGGAGTCCGAGAGTGGGAAATCGAGAGACAATTACATCCCCGTCCTACGATTCGAACCAGAACGACCCGGTTCTCAAACACACCAAGTAAACCATTTCGCTCTCTCCGTCTCTTCTTGTGAAAGCCGTTGACATCGGCAAAATCAACGTCTACATCATTATCACCCCCGTAGGAAGAGAAGAGCAAGAGAGAGAGAGAGAGAGCGAGGAATGACCGAGAAAGAACGAGGAACAATCGAAAGAACAATTCCTGAACCTCTTGCTTGATTTGAATCCTGTGAGCAGGAGAAGTCAAAATCAGAGCGAATTCATGGGTTTCAATCTGAATTTGGTAACTACTGTCCTGGTTTCGTAAAATAGGTCATTGTTAAGGTTATGGGTTTCAGATGTGAGGACAGAGAGTTAACAGGTCAAGAGAATCACACTTCTTCATTTATCATTTGTTCTTGATTTTTAGTAGGGTAAAATTCACTTACACCCCCTCAGTTTTGGTTGATCTTCACTTACACCCCTCTTAGTTTAGAAAACTTCACTTACACCCCTTATGCCTATCAAACATGTTGTCACTTACACCCCCTCTATGCACTCACTATGCTAGTTCTTATGGTAACTTCTCAAAATCAGTTTTTTCGGACAAATTTAGCTTTGCAGAGGCTGCAAAACTCAATCCAGGCCTGTATATTCTTAACACATGCAAAATATTTGTATTCTATCACAGGTTTCACATGCATTTCTGAACATAGTGCAGTTACTACAAGGTAAAAATTATGATTAACTCGAGGTAGATTTTACAAAATTAATGGTGGATTGACCTTTATAGCATTTTCAAGGGTAAATCTATCCAAAAACTGAATTTGGAAAGTTACACTACCAACTAACAGAGTGATACATGTAGGGGGTGTAAGTGACAGCATTGTTGGGTAGTTATAAGGGGTGTAAGTGAAATTTTCCAAACTAGAAGGGGTGTAAGTGAAGATCAACCAAAACTGAGGGGGTGTAAGTGAAAATTACCCTTTTTAGTATTTTTAATATGATATTATACACATCATTGGCAGATTTATCCTTCGTACACTGGTGGTGTTTTAGACGAAAATTTTGGCATTTTCAACATGATATGAACTTTACAAATGGAGAATGCAATTAAGTAGTTTTAGAAGGGGGTTGCAATCAGGGAGTTTTGATATACTGGGGGTATACAATGTGCAATTGAGCCATATAAAAATGTAACATAGTAATTGCAAGGAAGGAATCCAGGAAATTTGATAACCAGAAAAGAAAAATGACATTTTGAGTAGAAACTTCAACGATCATGAAGATGTTAACTCCAACGCTGCAATTGCAGACTAAGGATTAGTATTAAGGATAAGAATCAGGAACCTAGAAATATTTGTCAAAGAATGTACTTGCTCCTAATAAACCATTGAGCTGCTTACAAAAAATATGTGAAAAGGTCATTTATAAAAAAAGATGATTTTTGAAAGACATGTGTGATACATAGTAAATTTTTTTTTTAGGGAAAATACGTAGCAAACTTTGATACAAATAATTTGAATAAACAAAAATAAATTTCAAACAAATCAGAGATACGCAACTAATACACAGCTTATCCATTTAGAACAGATTTGGATATGCAAATATTATTAAATAAACAAATTTGAGATACACAGCTGATTTTCTACAAAGAAATGTATTAGTTATTAATTTGCAGCTAGGGTGGTAGCTTAAGTGGTAGAGCGTCGGAAGCCCCTGCATGAGATCCCGGCCCGGTTGACGACAAAACAATTTCACAAAAAAAAAGATAGGGGTGTGGAATATGGGTTTTTTGCAAATGTTCATTCTGCTATTATATATATAATCTAATGGTAACCGACATATAAATAACCTATTAGAGATGTTGTTATCGCCTTAATTTTGTGTATCGGTAATAACTACCTCAATTCTCTCCCTCTCTCTCTCTCCCCCCGTTAATAGCCGAGTTAATATCATGATTTATCTCCACTCTCTCACATTCCACACGTTCCTCGATCATTTCTCTTCCTGTCTCTCTAACTATTGCCGGATGAGGGTCCGCATAGGGGTCTCTCGGGTTTGGACCCGACCCATCCACCATCAGGTCAGGGTCTCGCGGGTCTTGGATGGGCCTGGGTCTTCGCGGGTCGGGATCGGCCTGACCCGGCCCATTGAGAGGCCTACTCGCGAGACTAAACTCATTTGGAGTGGTTGGAGAGTTGCAAGAGGTGTGGACACGTTTTTACGATGCAACCAACCTATTATTATGCTGTTTTTTCTATTATACTACAACTAATTGTCGGTGATTCGATTGATGGAAGGAAAAGTGGTGCGATAGGGACACGCCCACAATTAAGAGGGGTCGTAAATGACGTGCATGCTAAATTTATGAATGAAAATGTTTCTCGGAAATTCTTATGATTTTTTGTTTGTTTGTTTGAGTGCGGTCCTCGAATCACGTTTAAAATTTCATATAACATTTCGGAGGTTATTCGGACCCTGAAAATGTTACTAGAGAATAAGTTGGGAAGTGTGATTTGCATATATACATAACTTTAGGGCACAAACTATAAATTATCCTTTTTTGAAAGGTTAAAATAAAAAATCTTTAGCTTTATCTTTAGCTAGCTACGGAGTGGAACGATGCCGTTGGGTTGGGTGTAACTTAAAATATTTGTTGAATTTTTGAGGGCGAAAAGGTAAATAAGGAAAAATTGAAATCCAATAAATTGGTCTCGAAGAAACAAACAGTTGTAGTTGTCAATCGATCGATCGATTGAGATTTCAAATCAAACCGCAAGAAATCGATCATTGAACCCAATAAAGAATCGCTCTTTGAACCAAAATTGGACAATGATTCGTAAGAAGACCACCATCCGGAAGATTGTCATCAAGCGGAAGGCCGGCGATGAAATCGAGGAAGGAGAGGAACGGCGCCAGAAAGCCCGTACGGCTCCATCGTCATCCAGTCCCCCTCCGGTGGGGTCTCCACGGAGCGTGTTGGTAGGTCCGGCGGCGGCGAAGGTGGTGGCAAGAGATGATAGAGGAAAGGCGGTGGTGGGTCTGCCGGAGAATTCTCGAGGTGGTTGGTCTTCCAGTCCTCCTCCGGTGGGATCTACACGGAGCGTGTTGGTAGCTCCGGCGACGGCGACGGTGGTGGCAAGAGATGATAGAGGAAAGGCGGTGGTGGGTCTGCCGGAGAATTCTCGAGGTGGCTGGTCTGGGGTTCCGAACTACATCGGTAGGGGCACAACATACTGCCCGACGGGGAATGCGGGGGCGTCCTCTTCGAACGGGGGCGGCTGCGGCTGCGGGGGGAAACAAATGGTTTTTGGCTCATTCTCGGAGGGTGGTTTGTCATCTGGTATTGCTGCAGCAGCAGAGTCCTCCTCATCACCTGGTACTAGTAGTAGTCTGATCCATGAAGAGGAGGAGAAGGAAGGACTCACCTACTGCCCACTGTGGCCAGGAGGTAAGGTTTTCTTCCCTGCTTTTAACCCTGCTTCTCCGCACCGATTCTATACTTCCCAACCTTGCCATCTCCGATCATGGAACCGATGATCATGGGAACAAGTACCGGCTCGAATACCGGAGGACCGACTGTTGGAGTCTCAGAGACTACCTGAATTCGATCCATTACAGACTGTGGGAAAAGTATTTGATCTGTGGGGTGATCAGGCCTTCAGAGGAGATAAGTGTCACGGGCTGACTTCTTTGCTAACCCGTGCGACACTTGAACCTCTCAATTAAGCCTAAGAAAGAGTTTTGTATTACATGGTGAACGCTTACAATGCTTGGATGTGTTGGAGCAAATGAGCTCCACTCCTTATATACAAGTCCCCTCTCCATGGAAGGATCTAGATCATCTACGAACTAACGGCTAGGATTGAAGGACTAGAACCTTCATCCACCATCTAGTCTAAGATATTTTCTATACAAGAATCTAAAGCCTCCTACACACTTTGGCTACATTACGATGATGGAAGCTTCTAGAAATGAGGCTACAAAGTGGGCTAGGTTAATCCTAGGCCCAAAGAATAAGTGACCCGAGTGAGTTAGTGAGTCATGGGCTAGACCATAAGGCATAAACCAAGGAAAATGGGTCAGCCCATGACATTCTCCCCCACTCAATTTGGCAACGTCCTCGTTGCCTCTCGGAAGTGGTCGATCACGTCCTTGTGCTTCCATAAAAAGTCCTCCGCTTCCCAAGTCACCTCCTCCTTTGGTAGACCCTTCCAAAGAACCAAGTACTCCGTGTACTTTGGTGTCCCTTTCTTACGCACGTCCCGCTCGGCAATGATATCTTCAACCTCCTTGTCAAAGGCGGTCTTCACATATATTGGCGAACGTCTCGACTCGAAACGGCTAGCATCTTCCCCATCTTCGTGGTAAGGCTTCAAGTTGCTCACGTGAAACACGTTATGGATGTGGAGCTTCGTCGGTAACTCCACTCGATAGGAAGCCTTCCAAATTTTCTTCAACACCCGAAATGGCCCCATATATTTCCGAGTAAGCCCCTTGTGAAGGCCACAAATGCTCTTGTGTTGCGACGGATTGTACTTGATGAGCACCATATCTCCCTCTTGGAACTCCACGTGCCGTCGCTTCTTATCGGCCCATTTCTTCATCTTCTTGGCCGCCTTGTGCAAGTATGAGTGTGCCAAGTTTTGTTGCTCAATCCAATCCTTGGCTAAGTGAAATGCCCCCGGACTCGTCCCACGATAAGGCGTCACCAATGTGGTTGGAGTCAATGGTTGTTGTCCCATGACGATCTCGACCGGACTCCTCCCTGTCTACTCGGACCGTTGCAAGTTGTACGAGAATTGGGCAACATCAAGCAACCTTGCCCAATCCTTTTGGTTGGCACTCACATTGTGACTCAAGTAGATCTCCAAAAAGTAATTCACCCGTTTCGTTTGCCATCGGTTTGCGGATGAAAGCTAATAGAAAAATTGAGCTCCGTTCCCAACATCTTGAAGAGCTCCATCCAAAATTTGTCGGTAAAACGGCTATCCCGGTCACTCACGATCTACTTCGGAACTCCTCAATACTTCACCACGTTCTTGAGAAAGAGCTTGGCCGCTTCCTCGGCCTGACACGCGGGTGAAGACGGAATGAATGTAGCATACTTCGAAAATCAGTCTACAACCACCATGATAATCCCATATCCATCCGACTTCGGCAAGCATGTGATGAAGTCCATCGTTAGACAATCCCACGACCTTTCCGGTACGGGAAGTGGTTCCGGTAATCCCCCTTCAGCTGATCCCCCTTGTCTTGTTGGAAAACAAGACAAGTTTTAACGAAAGTTTCCACGTCGTCCCGCAGTTGTGGCCAATAGTAAGCCTCACTCACCAAGGATTGAGTGCGGTAAGTCCCTGGATGACCCGCCCACTTCGAATCATGACACTCCTTTAGAATGTCCCTCCTCAAGTTGTCCCACCGTGGGACGTAGATACGACCACCATTAGCGTAGAGAATTCCATCCTCGAGCCAAAATCTCCGTGTATTTCCTTCATTGACTAGCTCCACGACATTCTTGGCCGAAGTGTCGTGCTCCAACCCTTCCTTGATGCGGTCAAGTAGGGACGAACTTGGTCGAGTCATAGCCACCAACTCGGCCTTCCGGCTTAGTGCATCGGCCACGACGTTAGCTTTGCCCGGCTTATACTCCAAGTCGTAGTCGAACTCGGCTAAGAAATCTTGCCACCTATCTTGCTTTGGACTTAGCTTCTTTTGAGTTTGGAAGTAGCTAGTGGCGACGTTGTCGGTCGTCACCACGAACTTGGACCCCAACAAATAGTGCTTCCACGTCCTTAGACAATGCACCACCGCCGTCATTTCCTTTTCTTGGACCGTGTATCTTCGCTCGGTCTCGTTAAGCTTCTGGCTCTCATAAGCAATGGGGTGACCCTCTTGCATGAGGAATCCCCCTATGGCATAGTCGGATGCGTCGGTATGCGCCTCGAACGACTTGGTCACGTCCGGCAACCTTAGCACGGGATCCTCCATAACGGCTTTCTTCAAGTCATCAAAGGCCTCTTGGCATCGGGTACTCCATTCCCATGTCACATTCTTCTTCAATAACTCTGTCAGTGGCGCCGCTCGCCTCGAGTAGCCTTGGAGAACCGTCGGTAGTAGTTCACCAAGCCAAGGAAGGATCGCAACTCCGTCACTTTCAATATTCCTAATACAGCTATGCAGAAATTGGTGCAGAAGCAGATCATCCTCAAGCAGCAGGCAATTCGCAAGCACTGGAGGATGTTGTTCATGAATCTTCTTCAGCTTACAAACTTTTTTTGTTGTATCAATGTTAGTTGAATTAAACTTTAAGGGTTTTGAAGGGCAGGAAGGATCTAACACATTCAGATCTACAACATGAATTAAAGCGGAATATTCATGTGTTTACCTTGTCTTCCTAAGCTCCTTAATGCAGCGGATGATCGTTGTGTTGCTTGCTTTCACGCGCCTCCTCCTTGATCTTGCTCCCACCAGTCTAGTGTGAATGTCGAGGACGAACACTGATTTCCACACCACGTTGCACCTCCTTGGATGAAGTTGGAGAGAGACTAGGGTTCTCTACAACTAGTATGAATCTAGACAGAGTAACTTTATTCTCTGGAATAGCCAATGATATGTTCTATCATGTGTAGGAGGCTACCTCTTTATATAGGCAAAACTTCTCCTAGGTTTGCACATAAACCCCTAGGGTTTGAGCCTTAGCTACTAACCCTTCTAGTTTGTGCATTAGTGCAACTAACCCCATAAGGTTATGATAATTGCATTGGGCACCCCACATGAGCGCACCAATTGCTAACATCTCCCACTCGCACAGTGGGGTTGCACAATTCATCTAGTCTCCATCAATCTCCAACGTTCTATCATCTACAAAAGAGTATTGTGTGGCCGTGGCGTGTGACCGGTGAGAGTACCTGCATTTCGGGAGATCCGTACACCAAACTCGTATAGCCAGCATGGGAAGGCACCCTCTCGGGAGATCCACATACCAAACTCGTATAGCCAGCGCAGGAAGGCACCCTTAAAACATAAAACAGTGATAATGCTCTCCGTAACTCTCGTATCCCCCAGATTCCTCCGATTGTCATCTCGTGGATCATGAGCACCTGCCTTGTCCCGAAGGCCATGCTCCAATGAGTCCACATCTCCTTTATATTTTCATATCCTACATGATCCCATAAGATCTTGCAGGTGGGCCCAATGAAAGATAATAAAGAGCGATGCAACGAGAATCTTTCCTTACATACATGTGTCACTCAGATTCGGCTCAGCTGCTTTCCCAGCAGTGTCCGGAAGGCCGAATCATCCATAGCCGTAAGGTGTCACGCCAAAGTAGCACCACCGACCCGTCTCCTCATGACACAGACGTAAGTACAAAGGGTATACTGTGTCAATCATTCTCATACGATCGACGAGGCTCACACGACGAGGAATCCCAGGGACTAATTCTACTCATCACCTCATGGTCACTCATAAGCGCGCGTTATTCAAAGGGGAATATGCGCCATAGTGTTTAGACTCTGATCAGAGCGCATGTCTTATCCTTGCAAAAGGACCACTATGCAGATGTCTATCCGGTAGCCCTTATGGCCACCAGCCCGAGTGCTGCCATGTCACACTATTGTGATCAATTATCAGCTCTCGCATCTGGCTTCTTCTACGCAGACTAAACATGGTTCGGGGTAGCAACCATGTTCGATTGGCCATAACCAACCTCACCTTGGAACTTATTTCCAATGCGACAGCTGAATCCGTCTGACAGGCTCCTAGCTCTACTGATAGACTTCAAGCTCTCATCATAGGCCATATGCTCATATGAAGAAGGCATCTCATATCATATCGCAGGCTTTCAGCGCTTATCTAGATTCCGTCTCATCTTCCGCCACACCCAGACATATCCAGGATATTGCGAAGGCAGTTGCTCGTGTGAGTGAGCCAACTTAGTGTCTGCGTGACATGCTCTATGCTAGTACTGGAAATGTAACATATCATACATGTATCAAAACAACATGCTGCTTAAAACAAATCCAATTAAAATCCAGTCAATCAATGCCTCGTGTGTTCATCAATCATATTGCTAGTTATCGACTACTAAGTCCCAATTCTCTAAAGAGATCCACAAGGACGATTCTCATGTGGTTTAGGAATGGGATGAGCCAACATCCTGGTCCATAGTCGATCCACTCCAGGATTACTCTCTAGGTAGTTATTTCACCTTTTGTGAAATAGTACCCTCGACTATGTGTTTGTCTTTACCGCAATGTTATAGCCGTATGCTAACACTACTCATGGTAATAGGTTTGTTGATAGCTCATAAGCTTACCAGAAAACCTTCTCAGTTAAACACATTTCTGCCCTATGGCAGAACAGGCAATCGTGCTTCGCTTTCATGGTCAATGGAGCGATCATGCAACACTTATATTGCATTTGTTCCATGCGAGTCTATCATCGAGCATGGACGATAGCCTGAGTCGGATCCAAGTGCATCCAGGTCCCCACCCTAGTTAGCATATGTGGCTAACTAGTCGAAGCATTATCTTCGATAGTTATAGCACGTGGTCCATCATATAGAGTATCCTGGTTACAATCTTGTGTCTTAAATTGGAATATCCTGAAATCCAATTCTTCCGATTGCATAGCGTTCGCTAGGTCTGAGTATACACCATAGTGCATATGAGACTCATACTGCATCAGGCACTCTGGTCACTTGGTCATTCTTTTATGGTGTCTTTTAGGGCACATGTCCAGGCTCGTAAATTCTTGCGCTGAGTTACAGGAGTACAATTACTCCTTAGGGGATTCGAACAATCCCTAAGCTCCACTAGCCAATAGTGTGTCATCGATATTAGGAGACGTGATCATTACACTCTCTACTAGTGAGAGTGATCTACAGCGGTTTCCATTTGTTATCGTAAACATATAGTAAACGATCCCTGATGAAATACCACTGTCCAGAGGACTAGCTAAGATCCCATATGGACTTAGTTAGCTTGCACACATTCTGTGCATTTGACCTTAGTCACCTCTAGGATTTCTCCATTGAGAAATTCAGTCGTTACGTCTATCGAGAATGGATCCACAACCATTGATGCTACCAAGCGAATCAACGTAACCCTTACCACCCAAAACCTTGGGAAGGTACCTTGTTGAACCAACGCAAATTCGTCGGATCGACTCAAATTCGTCGATGTCTACTCTCAGAATGAGTGTAGACTTATTCGCTTCTACGCAAGTCATATGCCTTACCACGCTTCCGTCTGGGTCTCTGATTGACCTTGGAAATCCATTAATCTCCAATAGTCTTCCATCCAGTTGGAAATCCAACCTAGCCTTAAACTCGGTTGGCCCTTTATAGACTCTAATTTATCCTGTAAAGCTTACTATCCATTCTTCATAATTAGGGTACGATAAGGACTAGGATTCTATCCTATCGTTTATGCAAGATGATCCTTAAGATCATCCCATTCGATCTCAAGTAGTCGATGGGGGTATGCTCCTATGAGCAATACCTTTGCATAGGAGGATCATCATTTGCTTTCATCCCTTATGGATGGAGCACCCTGCTTGGAAAGTCACTCCCACTGTCCGAAGGATCCTTGAGGAACTAATTCCTCATAATCATCTAAGGAACAGGGTATCTCCCAGCGGTTCCTCCATGCTCGCGGAGATCATTATCTCTACGATCATATCCCTTAATCATATACCTCGTGAATCCATTTATGTTACACTACTTATCGGTTATTGCGTTTCAAATACGCAACCCCTAGGATGCTCCGAATAGCATGAGAAGATACGTTACTCCATGAAGATACGTTTCTTCCATCTAGGGTCTAACTTCCGATTTCTTCTTGTCAGGTGATGAAAGATCCTGGGACAAACATCCTAGGTTCATCATTGTCTTGCGTGATGACCCTTATGGTCTTCCTTTCGATGTCAATTCATCGACGGGGTACGCTCCAAAGAGCGCTTCTACGCAAAGAGGGTTCCTCCACATAGTCATAATCTATGATGGGCTGTTTCACTAGGCATGTTACTCCCACTGTCCTGAAGATCCGTAGGAACTATTTCCTGTTGATCATTCAGGGATGGGGTGTCATCCAGTGAAACCTTTATTTCGTAGAGACTTACTTCTCAACGAACCTCTTCCTGACTTGAAATTTAGTTAGTACATAAGCTGCCGATCCCGCATGGCCTAAGGTGACCTCATTCAGGTTGCCTTTTGGTCCACATCTTGTAGGGTGTAGTGGCTACAGACTTGGTGGACTTATGGTTGCGTATGTTGATAGTCGTTTAGCAAAGTGTCTCCTCCGAATAGGGAACTTGTACTTTGCACGCTCTATCATACATCATACCATCTCTTACAGTAACCTATTCCTCTTATTCTCTACAGCACCCTGCTGAGGCGTGGGAATAGCCAACTGCCTTACTATTTCTCCATCACATAGCTCTTGCTAAGATAGATACTTCCAGTCTCATTCTGGCCAAGGACATATCCTTTTATCCAGACGGTTGTTCTACCTTTTGTAGAGACCTGTCTGAAGCACCCTTGTGCCTCAGACTTATGTGGCCCAAGCACACATAGTTGAGACGTGGACAATAATCTACGAATGTGATGGAACAGTAAGCACCATGTCTTAGCTTTAACAATTTAATGGAACACAACAACAGAATGAATAAGATACAAAGACTCATTAGTCCTTAATGTTCTACTGGATGGTTTGCGTTTCGCCTTTCTTGTCCGGCAAGAACCACACACAGGTAAGGGTACCTTGGGCAAAATCCAAGCAGGCCTGCCCTAGCTAGCCTGAACATCCTTTCCTGTCATTGTGTGTCTTAATCTAGCGCGCCACATATCAGAATCTTAAGTCATACTCTTAAGTTGACATCCAAGAATTCTGAGGCGTTACTCATGCTAGAATCTTAAGAACTCAAACACCATGACATAACCATATCCAAAGTTAAAACTGTGACCAAAACAAATTTTGGTGGCTACTCCCTCAAAGATAATCATATGGATCTTTAGACGAGAAGTCAGTGCCAGGTCTGGCCTTCTAGTCTTAGGGAAACATCCTTTTTCTCCTTTTCATTTGCCTGTCTTGAGATATTGGTCATGTACCAATACTTCGCCCTTATTCCCTTATCCTTGCCCCACCTGTTTCACGGTCCTAATACCGGGCTAGGGACTACATCTGCCTATCATACTTCATTCACAGTCTTTTAGCAATCATATATTGCTTAGACTTCAAAAGTATCCGAACTAGTATGCTTAGCAATCATATATTGCTTAGATCTTAGAACGAAGTGGTATTTGGTCTCATCCAAACATCTTGACACTCTCAAAGTGTGTCATATAACGTTTTCATGGCACTTTCATGAAACGTGGCAGAGATAGCAACAAATTGCTAATCGGATAACTTAAACATCTCATCATAAATGGCATGAATCTCAGAAGCTATAGTTGAGTACTAATCTCATAGACTATAGTCGAGTTCTAAAATTTTATGATTTGAGTTTGATAGTTTAAGGTGGGATTTATGAGTCATCACTCACAACTTTTAATGAGGCTAAGGTGGATCCAAGATTCTTCTTTGGCTCATTCCTACAATCTTTGAATCTCAAAGTGGTCTTGAACTTGCTGATGAGGTCATTTCCCCACCTTGGCATAGCACGCTCTATGACATTTATCTTGACTGCCTCCCACTATTGGTTAGCCTAAAGATAATGTTCATGTGCTGCTGTGACAACTATTCATCACAGGTTCGACCATACTTGTAGGTATTTTTGACAAACTATGTCCAACGATTTGGTTACATAGTACGATGACTTGTCATATCGTTTATTGTCACTATTTAGCCTTTACAGTTTCGATTTAGACACGATTGATAGAGACATTGTGGAAGTTAATCACTAGCATTTACTTAGCTCCAAAGTAACATGTGACATCGATTAAAACTTAATAGTTCCTCACAAGGACTCCACCAAAACCCAGCGTATATCCTAGGAATCAAATCTCATCACTTGTGATTTCCTATCAATTTTAATCATGTCATCATGTGAGCTCTTTTGTTTTAGTTCTTTAGCATGCGAGGTTAAACATATATATCCAATCACACGCAGTTATAACATAAAACAAGCATAAGCATAAATAAATATGCAATGGATGTGGCCCCTAAGGTGCACTCCCACTATTGAGAGCACTTCTTGAGCAAGTCTTGAACTCCATCTCATGCCATCTCGCCTATTTGAGGACTCCAAGCTTGAGGCTCCATTAGACCGTCTAATTGCTCCATGCACCTTGCGCCATAGCTTTTGGTTTGGCCCACCTCTCTTGAAGCTTCAATCTTCAATCTCTACTAACTATCTTATTTCTAATAAGAAGTAACCTCATAGAGGCGAGTGGATGAGAAGAGAAGACACTAGAGTGTAGAGAGGCACGACACGCAGGCCGTATTTTGATTACATATTCAAAAACCAAAACCAAAACCAAAATATAAAACATCTATGCCACATCCATGCACCAAACACATCCATTCAACCCACAACAGCATGTATAACAATATAATAAACATACTGGAATTTTCTGGAAATTTCCGGAATTAAGCAATAATTACTGGAAATTAATAAGCAATAATCTAATCAACTAAAAAGATCGAAAATTGCTCCCTACCACTTAGGGTCTCACCACCTATGGCAAAACGTAGGGAAAAATGACCTAAGTCTCCAGAAAAAATTTGGGCTCAAAACAGTGTGTTTAAGGTCGTCAAACTGCCTCGGGAAGTGTGCTAAACACTAATTAATTAATCTGGAAATTACTAAAATTTTCCGTCGCTCCAAAAATTATGAAAAAATATCCACAAAATAGGAAATTTAATTTGGAGTCCCTAGGAAAAAACCGGACGAAAAATGACGGCGGGAGGAGGCCGCACGCGCCCCCACGCGCCGCCGCGCGTGGGCGCGTCCGCCTCCGCCACGCGCCGACGTCGGCCCATGTGCCACGTCAGCATGCCACGTGGCATGCCACATCAGTACCTATGCTGACGCCAGCTGCTACGTCAGCTGCCACGTCAGCTGCCACGTCAGCTGACACGTGGCTGCCACGTCATCGCCACGTCAGCAACTTGCAGACGTGGCACCACCACATCATCTGCCACGTCAGCCCTAGGGCCACGTCAGCAGCCGCCGCCAGCCTTGGGCGCGTGCGGCGCGTGGCGGAGCGTGGCCGCGCGTGGGGGCGGCGTCGGTGGCGCGTGAAGCCCACGCGCCGCCTTCCCGTGCTCTGTTCGCGACGAAAATAATTTTGCCGTGATCGTCTCTTCGTCCTGATCCCGATTATGTGGTCAAAATATAATTTTAACAAGTTTTTGAAAAACGTGTTCTAATTATTGGATCTAGCAGTCCAGATTAATACAGTTCCGAAACTTTGAAAATTCATAACTAATTCACCGTAAATCCAAAAAATATAAAATTTATATATCTGGAATCCTCGTGAAAAACCCTACCTAACCATATAGGTTTCGTCTACTGGTTATGAAATTTCAGAAACGCAATTTTTAATACAGGTTCGGGAACGCTTATCGAGGCACGAAAAACAAGCCTATGGCTCTGATACCAATGAAGGGCAGGAAGGATCTAACACATTCAGATTACAACATGAATTAAAGCGGAATATTCATGTGTTTACCTTGTCTTCCTAAGCTCCTTAATGCAGCGGATGATCGTTGTGTTGCTTGCTTTCACGCGCCTCCTCCTTGATCTTGCTCCCACCAGTCTAGTGTGAATCTCGAGGACGAACACTGATTTCCACACCACGTTCCACCTCCTTGGATGAAGTTGGAGAGAGACTAGGGTTCTCTACAACTAGTATGAATCTAGACAGAGTAACTTTATTCTCTGGAATAGCCAATGATATGTTCTATCATGTGTAGGAGGCTACCTCTTTATATAGGCAAAACTTCTCCTAGGTTTGCACATAAACCCCTAGGGTTTGAGCCTTAGCTACTAACCCTTCTAGTTTGTGCATTAGTGCAACTAACCCCATAAGGTTATGATAATTGCATTGGGCACCCCACATGAGCGCACCAATTGCTAACAGGTTTGTTTGGGGCTACATGTGTTTTTTGGTGCCCATAGGGCAAAAATGAAAATTAATCTCACTTTTTGTTCATTTTCATGAACTTTCATGAATTTCATCTAGGAGAGGAGCAAGTAAGCACTACCCCAAAAATGAAAAATAAGCAAGTAAACAAAAATAGACATAGCTCTACTTTGGGGTAGAACTAGAACCCGAGAAACCAAGCTCCTCTCCCAGAACATCAACATGTTCTTCATATTCTTGTCCTTCACCACCACCGCCTAACAAACCAATCTCTCCTTCAATCCTCTTATCCAAGTCACCTAACCCAGAAATGTCCCCATAATCACTAATATCAAGTCCAACATCAACAACCCCTTCTTCCTTCTCTTGGGCATATTCACAAACACTTGGACCACAACTAGGACCTTGGTCAATTGGCCTCCTTCTCTTCCTTTGGATCACATTCTCAATCTCTTTCCTTCTGTTATGTTGAAGCAATTGTTGTAGAAGACTTGGGTTCTGCATTGCTTTAGCTAGAAATCCCATCATTTGTCTTTGTTTCATCTCTGTCCCACTTAGCCTTTGCTCCATGGCTTCAAGGTATGATCTAGTGTTTTGCTGTTGCTGTATCAGCTTCACTAGTTCACCCATTAGGACTTGTTTGTCGCGCTTTCACCGTCCTACTTCTCTGTCTAAACCAAACCGGCCTACTTGAAGGCAAGGCTCTTGACCATGCTGTGAGATTTGGGTGTGTAGAGTGTGTCTCTTTCTCCTCCTAATTTTCCGCAGAAGATGCTTTTGTCCTCTCAGAAACCCTACATTCGTGAACTCCCACTTATCTGGATCAACCTTTCAAAAACCCTACAAATGTTCACATTTACAATCTATCACTTGCCAATGAACACAATTTCTACATATTTTAATATCATATCAAAAGGTCCTTAACTTTGTCTATGCCAAGGAATACAAAAAGTGAATGTCAGTTCCATACTAATGGAAAGAACTTGTATCAAATTGAACAAATATCTCAACTTGCCATATCAGCTTTACCTTAGTAAAAAGGGTGCCTAAGCCAGGCAATGGCTATTTGTAGGATATGAAGTAAGCCTCTATGAAATCATGCAATTTCGTAAATAGTATACAAATCAATCTTAATCCTAAACAATTATGAAGTCACTAATTCGAAGTACTATATGAATGCACCTAGAGTTAGGTAATAGTGTAGTATATCCTAACTAGCTAGTCGGTTTTCATCAATCTTCCACAATGAACTCGCTAATGCAAAGTACTATATGAATGCATATAAAGTACATTTTGAAGTTTGCAAAATTTGAAAAGAAGTTGCGAAGTTCTTGCTGGTTATTTTGATGGTATTATTTTAGAATTTTAAGTTGATTAATCGTTTACTTTTTTCTTCTCTAGATTGGCACATTGGAAGTTCCCCACCACGAAAAGCTGAAGATCAAGGTTAGAGTTCACCTCAACGTCCACGGGATTGTTTATGTAGACTCAGCTTTGGTAAGCACGGCCTGCAATTATTAGTTAGTCAGAATATGTTCAGGTGCAGTCCTTTCATGGTACTTGATGATAAGTTTTGATGTATTTCTATAAATTCATCAGCTAATGAGGTTCAGAGCAACCGTTCAAGAGAAGTGATTCACGATATTCAGAGATTGGGGGACCGTGATCATGCTGCAAATGGTGCTGAAAATACTAATTTTTTTCACAATTCAACACCACATCAGCACCTGCTGTAAGTCCAGTAGCCGCTTGCTCTTTGTATCAGGTTTACTTTGGGGATACATTTCTGACGAAGCATTGCCAAGAGATAGATAGGTGATGTTGCAAATGTGCCAAATCCTTCAGTTAAAGGCCTATGCATATCAGTTTTTGCATCGATGGTGATGGTCGCTATGTTTTGGCTTCCCGTAAGTTTCCAAATCAATTCTGCCACCCTGTCATTTATATTCTTATTCTTCACCGGTTAATTTTTTTCTCTTGTGTTTCTTAATACTAGTAAGAAACACGTGCGTTGCACGTGGACTTTTTTGCTTGAGAAGGATATAAAATTCAAGAACATTGGGAGAAGTGGCTTTGTTTGCAAGAGTCAATTGTTTCTACCTCTCAACTTTTTTCTCATGAATCCACCTCATAGATAACTCTAAATTGTGTGGAAAAAATGTGATTTCTTTCTCTAAATGTATTGCTAGATTAGTTTTACTTATCAATTTGAGTTTGCTACGAAGGTTTCAACTGAGATTTGGGTAGTTAAAAACAAATATATACCCTAAAACATGATGTAAGGAATGAAAGTACATTTCATAACTCGGATGTCATTCATTCTACCCACATGTACTTAATCCATACTACTCGTTTCTTTAAATGATTGGTTTTTTTATCCATATTACTCGGATACGAGTATAAATGTGCTCACGCAAAACAAAGGATAGCAAGCTTCTTGCAGCGATAGGCCACTTAAACATCTACAATAGAACAGATGAAATAATAGGCTAGAAAGTAATATCGTAGAAGCAACAAGCATAAAAAAATCACAGTTTCAAGATTATGAAGAAATAGAAACAATAATCAGAGTGATTTTTGGACATACACTGATGTTTTTCTCCATCCTAGGAAATAAGTAATTAGCACGAAGTATAAAGGTATAACTTGATAGAACAAACAGATCTCATGATCAACAAATTTAATGAAATTTCAAGCCAAAAATATGTATAGCTTTTCATATTCTCTTTGACTTTATGTTCGTGTTTAACACTCAAATGCTCCTTCTATGTTCCTTCAATTGATGAGTACTCAATGTATGGTTCTTCCCTATTTTGATTTTTTTTTTCTTGTCTGTACCGAATTCATATATTCAACATTGTCCATTTCCCGCACAACGATCTTTAATACCCAAATGTTCTTTCTATGTTCCTTCGATGGATGTGTTCTCTATTAGAAAAATGAAAGAAAGTAATGCTTCAGTTAAATAACAAATCTCAAGAACAAGATAAAGAAGACTATGCCTATCTGTCCGAAGATATAGTTTTGTAGCATGATACTCTCTAACTTCCATATCAGCTGTACCCATGTATGTGCTAAGGATCTCCTTCACAACAGTAGTATGGAATACTGATAAGTTGAAAGCAAGATTTTTGATAGAGAATATGCTGAATATGATTAGTTGTATAATTTGTGAAACCAACTGAGAACGACCACATGATTTAAGCTGACTCTAGTGAAGTTATATAGCAGCATCATTTGAGATAGCACGAGTCAAAATTCAGTACATTCGGTAAAAAAAAAGTTTGATGCCTTAAGACTGAACATGTACCTGTCTGGGAATTCTTTTTTTAGGATATAACTTCATTAAAAAATCAACTTGTGGTAGAGTTTACCTCAGCATTAAGAAAATCTTGAAACCAGTAAAAATCTGACTATCTTCTAGCTCTATTGGCTAAATGATGTGTTGCTTGCGCGAGGAATCCAGTTGATACTTGTGTCTTAAAGCTAGTTGAAAATGCCATATAGGCGAATGAAAAAAATACATGTCAGATTATGCAAATTGTACAATGTAAATTGTATAATTTATATTTTTAGGTAGGTGATAATCATGAGGATGATTTATGTATAAATAGATATAGGAAGCATTACTAATCAAAGTAAAGTATGGGAATTTTCTTATTTTAGTTACTTTCGGGTATTTTGAATTCATTGTAAAGAGGAGCGGAATTTTCCACGAAGATGAACCATGTTACCCACGTTAGTTTTCAATTAGAGATGTTATGATTATGAAATGTTAATAATAGTGGCCTAGAGGTATTTAGATGAGCATTTTAAAGTAGAGATCCTAGACCTAATTTTAACAGCCGGAGCAGTAACAATGAAAATGGATCCTTCTTTAATGAGATTATATGAACAAATTCCATCTCCCATAAAGTCTATACGACAATGTAACTAAGATAGCGGAACGTAAAGTTAGATTGATTATTTTTGCAAAAACTGTAAAGTTCAAGGTTGTAAAGTTGACTATTATTATGAAGCCTCCTAAGCAAATTGAGAAGGTTCCCTTGATCTAAACATATTAACCATATTTCTTTTTCTTTATAAGACCTGGTAATAGGCACTCTTCACAAATGATTTAACTTTTCTATATTTGAAATGGCTGAAGGAACCCGCTTCACAAAATGATTTAATTTAGAAAAGTTTTGTGCTCCCCCAATTTTAATAAACCTTAAAATTCACCTCTTATATGGATCCTTAGTTGGCACCTCTTAGTCAATTGAAAAATATGATTACTATTAAATCTAAATATATGCATTTATTTAATTTATAAATATACATCTTGTCAAAAACAATTATAAATATATATATTGATGAATCTGCCAATAATGCTACATGTAAGAGGTGAACTTTAGGGGTTAAAAAAAATGAGTAAAGTAATATGGCCATCTTCGATTTATTTCAAATAAAAGAAGTGAAGGAAAGCAACTCTTGTTGACGCCTCTTTTAACTCACAAGGAAGCATTAGCGCCCGCGCGGGGGGTGGGGTATCATTTATCTTGAATCTTAAGGAATGCATCTGGATATATAAAAATTGCATCTCATCTTAACAAATGATGTAAAATAGAATCTCATCTAGAGCTGGGATAAAAGGAACATTTTTTAAGCATTATATGTGAAAGAATCAATGGGTTATGACATTTTTTTTCTCATGTAACATGTAGGTGCAAGGCCTATTTTCTTAATTTTAAAGGTGCCTTGTCAATAAGATAAGTGGTTGGAAAGAATTATATCTCGGCTTTGTAGGTAGAAGATTTACCTAGTAAGCCTCTGCAACCGAAAGCCTCCACCTATAATTGACGTGATCCTCCTTCAAAATATTTTAAAATATGCTCAATCCTCATTTAGTACATATTGTAAACGCTAACTTAAAATAGCACAAAAGAAGTAGTTTAATAATTACAAAAGTAAAATCGATTGCAAGGTATTAGTCAACGACTTTACAACGGAAGGCAAAAAGTCTTGAAGTCTGTTGGATGCATGAAAGAATTCTTTCACCCCGGACTATGTCAGTTGTTGTCCGGTAACTTCAAAGATTGACTGTTGGCAGAGGTTGCGGCGACGACGTCGTTAGCTTGAAGGATGGTTAATGTGTACGATACTCAGATCATGTTAGATGTGTAAAGAAGTGGCATGTTTTAGACAAGAAAGCATCATGACCCTTGATTTAAAGTTATTCATACATGAGATCCTTGAATGAAATTCAAACCAAATGCTTGCATCAAAAAGTAGGTTTTTTAAAAATAGGGCCAAAATGAACAACTTTAATTTTGAACACCTTGAAAATCAAATCAATATTGTCCTTCATAATCGCATAACACAACATAACAACAACTTAATGTTAAATTTAGCCACGAATACAAACTTTATCTTAATCAAACAATAATTTTCATACCCAAGTCAGGCGGATCAGAATTTAATGAAGCCTTTTACCCATGTTGCCGAGTATGGTGCTCCATCCGATTATTACGCCAGAATATTCAAATATCCTGAAAATTGAAGATGATGGCAAATAAAAAATGTAATAATTAGGAAGCGACAGTGACCAAATATGAATTTTGGTTAAAACAAACGTCAGCATACGTCTATAAATTGGCGACACAAACCAAATCTACTTAGGGAGATGTACTAAATCAAATTAATGTGTTCTTTACCAGTCGAAAATCTGAAAAACCTCTTCGAATAAAGCTCATCAAAACAATTTAGGATTGATGTATTCGAAATTCAAAACCTGAATTTGAAAATTTGAGAAATTAAGGTACTCTAATAGTGTGCAAATATTAGCGAAATTCTAAAAAAATATCAAATAAATTTTATAGATCAAACATTCCACCTAGGTGTGACTGATTTCTTTGTCACTTCATTGAAAACAGTGGCCAAGTCTGCATCAACAGTGGGAAAGGTTTCTGGGGGACAAGACGGACGGTCAGAAGCCGATATTCAGAGCTCGAGGTCCTCGATCATCGGACCTCGGTCAAGCGTGATGGTGGAGATTAACGACAAGACAAAGGAATACCATACCGAAGGCTAGTTCAGGCAGAGAAACATCACGATCTTCAACTCGGAGAGAATACCTGTGGTTGAGCTCAGCCATAAAGTCGATGTGTCGACGAATATCTTCCTTTGGAGGGATGCATTTTCTTTTCACATCAAGCCCGGCTCTGATGTCGCTTTTTCCATGGGCCTAGTAGTTGTGCTTGATCAGATCTACGGTGAAGATGCCAATGATGACCTTGACTCGCCAAGTTCGGTCGACATATCTTCCGCCAAATCATACACCATGCTACATGGCGTATCAAAACCACACAAATTTAAGAAGAGGAGTTCTTTGTTCTCGTTCTAATTTCTTTTTTCATTAATCGAATAACCTGGAAGAGAAATTGTAAAGGGTCAACTCACGATAGCCATAGTTGAGAAATCTGAAACAAACCTCTCTTTCTGTGTGTGATTTTCAGAAACCCTAACCAAATATGTTCAATATCAAACGTGGTGAACACGGGATGTACTGTTATTATGAAAAATTGACGATACAAACGAATAGGAAGAACAAATTGCAATCATCAATTTTTCAACACCATAAACTTTTATATACAGATTTCCTAAAGCAGTGTTGCAATTCTGGTATGAAGAAATTCAAGAGCGCTCTTGAATGCTAGCACAAGTTGATAAGCAAAAGCAGTGTTGCAATTCAATATACTATCTATTTCCAAACGTTTTAGTGGCATTCAAGTCATATTTTAGGAACTACAATCTCCAAATAACCATTTAAGTTTAAAGCACAGATTTATAATTCATCAACTAATATCTTTAGAAATTGATCAATAATATTACATATTAAGAAACAAAAGGAAACACATATAAAAAATCGCAAATAAAAAACAGTAGACCATGGGCAAATGTAAGAGTCTCTTTGTTAAAGGAATAACCTCTCCAGAGCGTAAGTTTAAATCCTTTTTGACAGGAAACCAGCCATGCCGTTCTTCTTCTTCTCCTTTGGTTTCCTCTCATCATTCATCTTGCTAAAACAACCAAGAGGAAACAAGGCTTGCAGTGTAAATCTCCACCCGGCGAAACTCTCTCAGCCCACGAACCTCAATATTCTTCATGTGCTCATCTTTGGTGTCATCTTCAGGATCATACCAAGGGGTATCCTTCTCAGTGTCACACCAAAGTAGCGTAGCAATCATGCTACATGAAGACTTCCCTACTGTTCTTTGGAAGATAAACAGGTCTAGTAAAATGGGGTTCCATTGAAAACAGTTTAGCCCATGACTCCACCACACCATACTCCCTCATAAACCATACATCAATAAGTCCAAAGCGATTAGTATAACCACACAAATACTTTCTTGGAAGCACTCAAGACTGAGTTCACATTTGATATCTTGGAACCTAGGTCCTGGTACAATCCGACATGTCTCACTGTGGAGATCAAATGCAACAATCACATTCACTTCATCTCACTTCATATCCATTGCCAGTGCAGCAAATTTTGAGCCAATTGACTACATTCTCTTACAATGTAAGGCAACTGGTGGAATTTCTCAACAATGGTACGAATTCGACTTCATAAACCTTAACTCTACCAAAACTATCTTCACCATCGATAACCTTCACAACCTTATAATCATGTCCTACATGGTCATAACCAAATCCATACCCAGATGTGAAACGGTAATTACATGTGTGTGTGCCTGATAAATCTTCTTTGATGTACTCGAAATCAGCGGAAGGTAAAGTCACATATCTTCGAGTGGAGGGATTACATAGTACGATGTTGGTATTCGAAACACTGCACAGACAAAGCAATCCATTACAAGAGCCCCATACTTAGTGGATTCCAGACTTGTCATCTCGAAGAGGGTGGCGATCAAGCTCTTTTTTGGTCTTCAGGGCTAGAATCGACGGCTTGAATTTCGCTGCATGAATGCTAGGCTTGCTATTCATGTCCTTGAGGATGACTTTGAGGTTGGTCTCTGCTTGGATTGATCGATTCAGGTGGAGCTTGATGAAGTGGGGGCTATCGATAAGGGAACGCCAGAGACGAGATTCACATCTAAAACGGAGAAGAGGCTCCACAGGTAGCCGAGAGAGTATGCCTTCCAGAACATCCGTCCGCATCGACTTTGTCTCTTTAGTTCGAGGCCGTATTCAAAACTAAGAGATTTGATAGGCACGGTAAATCGCCAATGAAGTATGTTATCGCTAACCCTCAATACAAGGGTTTCGTCACTTTATCAAACGTCCTTGCTCTGCAAATTGGCTTTCTTAGAAAACAAACATCAACCATTCGATATGAAAACTTAGAGACGATGAAGCATACCTTTTGTTCGTAACAGTGAAGGGGATCGATAGTGAGATATCCTGCGGATATCTGATTATGAAAGGACATTTTGGGTTGCACCCGCAACATGGAGAGTCCTTGTTGTCATGGGGATCTAGTATGGGGGGACTCTATTGAAGAAATAATACCTACATTAGAAATATCTTAGGGTAAGTTTGTAATTATAAATTTTATGGAGACACTTCCGTAATTAATGATCTTAGGAGTCACTTTTCTATTCTTCACTCTTTTAAGATAGTAAAGACTAGTAAGGAGCACGTGCTTTGCACGTGTGATGTGAATTGTTAAGGGGCGAGACGATCTTATCATGATCATGAATTAGAGCGCTATTGCTGCTACATGGTTGTGGCTTTCCTTGATTATAATGCTGGATGTATGAATTTTACATAAATTATGCCTCCAATGACGGTTGTACATTACTCAAATGTGAGGGGATGTTCAACGTTTTGGATTGAGATTAATGGATGTTCTATATCTTGGAATACGGTTAATAGAAGGTAAGGAGTTTATTCACTCCTTGACATGGAGAAAACATAAAGTGAATATAGGTTTACTCCCTACTTAATTGTGAAGAGAACAAATAGGGAATGTACATTGACTCAAAAAGAGAACATGGTAAGATTTGTTGTTTATAGTTGTGTGCTGGGAGTAATGGATGACTGAATAGCATGAAACAATAGGGATTCAATCAACTTAAGTTTAGAAGATATTTGCAAAATAATGAGTATACTAAGAGATTAAATTTACATCTTCCGCAACTCATTAGATTATATTGAAAGTCCATCTTATTCTAAATTATGATGCATTGCTTTGATAAGTTATGGTACCTCCACTTTTAAACATGGTTCTACTTTTTTGCGGGTCTCTTTAAGCTTTCTTCGTATTACGCCAAACTTGACTATTTGTCAAATTTGTTATTAAGGAAGCCCCTACAATATTCATTTATAGCATAGTCACTTGCTTTCGTATCCTTGCACACTTGTTTCAACTCAAGATTGCTAAGAAAATATCCTGAATTCAATTTTCTTTGCAGAGTCCGACCTTTGGCTTTAAAACTGAGGGCCTCTCAGACATCCCTGACTTGGATCTGGCGGCGATTGCTTTCATCGAACATTTCCAGAGGAGTGCTGACACTACTTCTCTCTTCGTTGGACGAGGCACAACATCACTAGCTGCTATAGCCTTGAGGTCTCATCTTCGAAACATCGATCACAAACCTATATTATATAAACCGTGACATGTTAAGACCACATTTATGGAGTTTGCTCCTCCAAAATATTGATACCGGCCCAGATTGACGGAGAACATTTATGTTTTGGCATTTGGTAGGTGTCAGGGTGTTCTGGTTTTCAATACAAAATGGGGCTTCATTCACCTATTATTAGCCTATATAGACAAGATTTTTAGACGACGTCTAAAAATCATTACACTTACAGTGACGCCAGTCTTTGAATCTCTGTGATTTAACCACCAATTCAACGTCCATGTTGATTTAAACTTTACTAGACGTAGCAAAATGTTGGATATGCCTTGAAGGCTAAGTCAAAATTTGGCTAGTATTCACACACACACACACACAAAAGAGAAAAAAAAAAAAACTTGGCTGGGGTTGGGACTTGGGAAACAAAAGAGGGGGCGACTCTATGTGGTTGGGCCATCGACTTGGGCCTTTCGTTGTGCCGTCGTCCATGGATAGCCTCCTTCGAGTTTCCGTACCCCTATAAATATAACATAGTAGCCACACTACTGGGTGAGGCAAACATTGTAATTTGTTCCTCTCGATAAATAAATTGTGTTTTTCTCTGCGGATATAGTTAGCGGATCTTTCACTAGCGAGCCACGTAAAATCCTTGTGTTCTTCTTTATTCGTATATCGTTCGTGAGGTGGTTTAACATAACACAAAACTTATATTTATATGATGTCATATATGTTATTGGCAAAATAAATTGTTTTGTGCCGTGTTTTTTAGATAAGGGGAAGAAAACATGTCAAATTGCATTTACGAGAGCAAGTGAAGATAATCCTCTAACAAGATAATTAAACAGTACTAGTCAAAGGATTGAAACATAACCTCCTTGCAACGTAAGCCTGGTGTCCCAAGGGACTGAACGGTTGATCGAACCGAGGAGGAAGTTGTGAGGGGAGCTCAGAGGACGCGGTGAAGTCCGGAACCACCAAATTTTGGTTGCCAGAAGTGGCTCTAGACCACGCCTTGGCGAAGGTGTGAAGTGCCAACCCGTCTCCAACCTTGTGCGACATAGACAAGCCGATTGCCACTCCACCACACTCAAAGTAAGTGGCCTGAACTTCTAAAAGTGGCGCCAGGGCCAATCCCTCCTTTGCTGATGCATTTGGAATAAGACGTTCTAGTTCGTCTATTTCCGGTCTCTGAAGAGCCTCGGACATGGGCACGTTGGCACGAATTTGGTGGTAAGGTACCCCCTCATCGTGACAATGGATTACGGGCAAGTTTGCGTTCAATCTGCCCGCAACAGGATAGAAACTATTTAACGTTTCTGAAAGAGATTTCTTGAGACGACCATCGACATTGTCATGTCCTCCGCTATGGCCTGCCGCCCTGTAAAAGAAAATCAGTGGCATACGAATGGGAAAAATATACTGATCGATAAAAGATAGCTTCAAGGTTTGAAGGTGGGAGGGAGTTGAAGAAGATGGCTTGATGATTTCTTTGTTGAATACCAAAAGCTTCATTACTTTCTTTGCTGCCATCTCTCTAGATTCGAGACTGTTTTGCTATAATAGATCCAGAAATAGTGGTGCGGGTACATTTACTTGTGCAGATGCCATGACCTGCTTGATCTACTGTCTTTGTTGCCATCTCTCTCACGATATTTTTTTTTTCTGAGGAAAGATCTCGAGATCTTGATCATGACTAGGATGCTAATTTTTATTTCTGGGAAACGCGTGGCTATATATTTCATTAATCGTATAAAATGTCAAACCTTACCGTAAAACATTTTGTATTGCAACTAGATCAATGCTAGCTCATGTGTTGCTTCATCATGTTATTATGCGTGCGCAATGTGTGAAATTTATATAGCTTGGTCGGTTTGACTACTGCCGACACCAGCACCAACTACACATAATTGACAAAACCAATTTATTAAAGATTGATCCTTCATAGGCTCCTGCAACTAGATCAAATGCAAAGCTCTGTGTGTTGCTTCATTATGTTATTATGCGTGCGCAATGTGTGAAATTAATATAGTTTGGTTTATTTGACTACTGTGGACACCGGCACTAACCACACATAATTGACAAAATCAATTTCTTAAATATTGATCATTCATAGGCTCCTGCTCCAAAGATCTGAAAAACTCTTTGATTTTGCTAAAAATCTCCTCGTGGCTATCGTCGCTTTCGTCAGAATTAGAACTAATCGGACTTTCAACTTTTTGCTGTCATGTTACAGTTAAGTGTAAGTCAACCATTTAACTGACAAATAAATGATAAGATATGATATTTTGGGAGGAAGATCTAAACAATGAGAGAAAAAAAGGAAAAAGGAAAAATCCTGAACAACGAGAATCATGTCACGAAAACAAGAACAATCATGTCTAGCACCCTAACTTAAATATGCCATGTAAGAACGAGTTTCTAGACTCAGTTAACCTGACAAAAAATCTTCAAATCTTAGTTAGTTTAGCATATAAGAAGCATATGAGGCATAAATACTACTAATGTATGAGACCGGCAACATAACTGGCTATTAATATTGTTAATGGAGTGCCAACTGATATTTTGTAGGATTCCTATTTTGGACATGCAATAGAATGCCCAAATTAGGGATAAATTTCACTTGATTAGCAAACCCCAAAACTCAACAATTAGAGGCAGAAAACTCACGGAAGAGATTAAGCAGAACATGCAATTAGTAGGGAGAAACAAATTTACTTTGTCTACACTCTCTAAAGTTTTGGGAGCAACATATGATTACTAAGACAATTGTAAGTGTCTGCATGTTTGGTATCCCTGTTTTTAGCAAGATTTCTTATGAACGCTTTTTTTTAAGAAACTCATTTGGCGTCTCTGTATTTTTACCTGTTTTAAAACAAAAATATGCTAAAAACAGTTGTTTAAATAAAAAGCAACTTAGTGGCAGGGAAATCAGAGTTAGACACTTGGAGATTGTATCGTGGAGCTTGGAGCACGGAAGAACAGAGATCGAAGCGCGGAATTCATCGAACTTCGCGGAGATTTCATCGGTTGATTATCTCTTTTATATTTTTCTTAGTTTAGATTATTTTATTGTTTATTTTCATATTACTAGTAAGGATCGCGTGCTTTTGCACGCGAGAAGTTTTTCAATACAATGTTCAACATAATTACAAATTATATGATGTTATCAACTGCATGAACGGTGTGGAGAGCAAAAACTAAATGCATTACTATCGAGGATTGATTGTACTATTTTTTTTAACAAGCATTACATTTTGGATATGCTTGTGGCTTTTATATTCATCAGTTCTCCTGAAAGCTTAATGAATTAGCTTTTTCTGTCCTTTTTACTAAGCTTTCAGGAGAACTGATGAAAATGCTTGCAACCTTTGCTGAATGTTGTATAGTTAACATTCACATCAGTTCTAATGTTATTGAGTTCTCATCAGTTCTCCTGAAAGCTTAATGAAAAAAACTTTGACAATAGCTTTTATATTCATCACTTCATCTCCAATGACGACGTAATCAAAATGCTTGCAACCTTTGCTGAAATGTGAATGTTGTATAGTTAGCTCGACAATCCATTTTACTTGTTTATTTTGGAACGGCCATTGCATTTTGTGGTGCTTCTCCCAATTAATCAAATCGATTTTGACCTCTTGAAGTATCTGCTAGGGAAAGTGGGAGGGTTGTCATTTTGGATACATTTGATGCCCTCATGGGAATGACACTCAAATATGACATTTCTCTTCCCTTCTTCGTATATGATAACAAGACCGCAATGCATACCTTAAACGTCAAAAGTGCAAAACAGAGCACTGTCCAATCTGAACTATGTAGCCTTTACCAACTTGCTTTCTTTGCCGCTTAGGACACTGTCTATAACCAGCTAGACCAAATTTACCATCGTTACTGCCATCATCAGTGTTAAGCTTGAGTTGACCTGCAGAAAGGAGGTTCAACTAGATACATAAAGGATACTGGGATCAATGGCGTTCGCATGAGATGTGTGCATTAGAAATCTTATAGTTGTACTTCTGAATGCACACCTCACTGTTAGGGATATCTTTCACATTACTCTTGTACCAATATCTGATTGTGCTTGTAATATTTTTACTTTTCCATCACGGCATCCCAAGTAACTATGTCCAAATTTTACGGTCGCGGGAGATTTTCCAAAGACATTCTGCACAGTTAGCATTTTCAGTATAACACTGTAGTTGTTTACAAATATTTCAGACCCTCTTCAACTTATGGTCATAGGAAGACCCATAATTGGGCTTAGCATAATTGCGGCCTTCGTTTATGGAACAACATTCTATTTTTGCTAATTGCAATATCATACACCACTTTCATAGTTTCAAAACTCTTGTGATGTGGATCCAAAGGGCCTAGCTGATGCAGGTGGTTGGAGGAAGGCCTGGAAAGTAACTTCTATTTAAACGTAAAAATATTTTGTTGAGCCATCAAAGCTTCAGGTTCACGTTCATTCGGAATAGGAGCACCGAGCACCCCTTCTAGTCTGTCTCCAACAAAAACTTGATTAAAGGCCTATGCAAATATCTACTTCCAGTAATGACTACGCTATATAATATAGATAATATTATATGAGTTGCGAGTCCACACAAAGCGCAGCCGCAATCCTTCTTCCCTATCTCAGGTATAGGAAGATTTTTCCGAAAGAGTGAAATAATGTATTCTTGAATGTGTTCCCCAAAGAGTGAAATTGGGGATTTTTCAAACAGGCTGTATTCTTTGTCGTTGATGATGTCGTATCGACTGGAGGGTTTGTATTTTGGGATACCCTGACCTGAGATTTCGAGTAAAGGAAATTTTTTGCATGTGTCAATCAGCTTCAGGTGGTTCAAATCCCACGCAATCGTAGTAGCTCGATCGACCCTCTGACCTTATTTGAAAAGCAAGCAAATGCGTAACATTACAGACCTGCTGAAGGGATCTGATTATCTGAAGGAGATAACCGGACTCGGTTCAAATCCCACGCAATCGTAGTAGCTCGATCGACCCTCTGACCTTCAAATCGAACCCTAAATTGAACTCGCAGCTGCCTTTAGTTGAACCTAGATCGAGCTCACAGAGGGTCTAGAGTCTAGACGAGAGTGCTATCAACTGGATAAAACAGGCAATACTACCCTCCGACTTTTGCAAAATTTTCATTTCTGCACATTGTACACTAAAATGCTTCCTTTTCCGAAATTGTGCAATTTGAAAAATTGAATCGCGTAGCTAGGGCTCTGGTAATGGAGAAACAAACCTATAATCCTTGGATATGAGTTGCCCAGTGTTTTCACCCGCGTTACATACAACATTTCGGAAAGGTTTATCTTAGACCGTCCCAATAAGATAATTTATGTACAACACTTCCTATCGTTTCTTTACGGTGTTTGTTTTGTTCAATTTCTGAATCTGTACATGTCTATTGCTTTTATTGTAACTTCCGCATTGAAACTATGTTGAGAAATCCTAAGTAATCAAGGAAGCGGTTAACACTATACGTTTCTGTGGGAATATAACTACTATGTATTATTATTGGTACATGGAAGTTGAGAAATTAGAGGTAGTGGTTCCAAATGGTTGCCACAACCCAGATCATCTTGTTCTTCTTTCTCTATTTCTTTTTTATTAATTATTTTAAATTACAAAAAGGTCCATCACCTGATGTGTTTCAGTTAGATTTTTTGACGGTGTCAACAATTTGGGGTTAGTTGTCTCTAAATATAAAAGTGTAGAAGGTTCTAGTGGTAAATCAAATATGCGGTGTGTTTAGTGTCACAAAGTCAATAATGCATGTAAGTTTAGTGTGAATGACCCATATAATTATTATGTGAGCAATGCTAAACACACACACACATCCAGTAAAGTGTTTTGCGATCCTGATAAGCGAATTTCAATCCAATAAATGGATTTTGGAAGAAGCCTACGCCAGCAAAACACAATCGTACAAGACCGCGTACCGCATTCTCGAACCCGCACCACGAACCACAGCATTCCGCCATCGTGGTATGTCGAAGAAGCCCGTTGTCAAGGGAAATCAGACACTCTGCCTAAGTGTTAAAATAGTTCCTCTTACGCCTAAATTGGAGTTTGTAGTGTGCTAGAGATGCGTGTATAGTGAGCTAGAGAGGCCCTTAGCTACCAATAGCAGGATAGGGTACACGAAAAGAAATGTGTTTAACCCTTTTTAAAGAGGTTACGGTATGTATTTCTACTGCTACCTTAAGGCTAAGAACTCTAAGAAAACACATAGTCCATCACTAAAACACTTCTGATCAATCTGCATATATCCAATCCATCTAGCATACTAGTGGACTTAAGATATTGGTCAATTCTGGATAGCATCAGAGCTACTAGAAAAACTAATTTGATGCACGAATCAGGTAGAGCAAATACACAAAGTTACAAGTCTTGTACAGTGCCAAAAATAGTCTACCTATGAGGAGAAATAGAACGTTCAAGTGATACTAAAACTGCATAGATCGCATACACAAGCATCAGAGAACTTACTGAGGGTGTTTTAAGCCCAACGAACCATTGCATCAAACCTAATAATGAATTACAACAATGTCAGGGTAAAGATGAGAAGATAAGAAAGAGAGACATAAGATAACAAATAAATGATCGCAGAATAAAATTATTTAGTAGACCAGATAACCAAGACACTAAAGCATAAGCGGCGCGAGAAGAACTACAAGTGTTTGAAAATGAGGCAGCAAGTACGGAAAATCTTGTTCTTATGGACAGTTGAGATTTATAAGCACTAAACAGATCTAGTAATCACATGCGACGTTACGGGCTGATTAATAAGGAACCCGGGAGCAGTGACTTGGGCTCAGATAAGGCTTTCAACAGTTTGGCTTTTTTCAAACTAAAAACCAAGGTGTTCGGATGTAAATTTGTTTTTTATGTTTAACCGGAGCACTTGTTTATTTCCCAGAGGCCGATTTTTTTTTTTTTTTTTTTTTATGACTAGAGCCATATTTCCTATATTTTATTTCCTCCATCCGGGGGCCTGATCAGCGGACCAGTGAACCCGTGTGATAAAAAATTCCTACAACTAGGTTTAACCGGAACACTTGTTTATTACCCGGAGGCCGATACTTTTTTTATGACTACGAAACATTTTTCGTGTATTTTATTTTTTCCATCCGGAGGCCTGGTCAGGGACCAGCGAACCCGTATGATAAAAAATTCTTACAACTTGTCTCCATCGATGTATTCGTAGGGTTAAATAAAGAGAAAACGGAGTTATTTACTTTTGACTAGCCATCCCAGAGCTGCCATGTGGCAGAAAAATTCAACTAATCTTACAAACAATAAGTCAACCGGTGCCATGGTAAGTAGGACACGGGTGCAGGAATGTGTGTCCAAAAACTACTTTTTTCGATTTTTTTAAAACACTAGATATTGGTTTTTGTTTTTATAAAAAAAAAAAAAAAAAATAACAACTTTGCCAAACAAGTCCATGATAAGATAGATCACTTGAATAGAGTAGGACGGAGGGTACGAGGACCGAGATCTAAGTTACATGGACTTTGATGCAGCTGTTATGTCGGGTGTATGTCCGAAAATTGGATTTGCCCCCTTACTTATTTTTAGGATTCGGGGACTCTGCTAAAAAGGTTCCTAATTGGACACCTGTGTGGGTATACGGAGTCATTACATTTATTTTGCACAATATACGTCTACGATCATAAACTAAGAAATGACTAATTCGACCGTAAATAGGACCTGAGTGTTTGCAACTCATCAGTATAATTGAGAGGGACATAACAGTGAGGTTAGAGGACGTTAAGTGAGATTTAGATAAC
This sequence comes from Linanthus parryae, assembly GCA_023055425.1. Taxonomy (NCBI): domain Eukaryota; kingdom Viridiplantae; phylum Streptophyta; class Magnoliopsida; order Ericales; family Polemoniaceae; genus Linanthus; species Linanthus parryae. The sequence goes on along the minus strand of JALGPY010000008.1, from coordinate 4,136,435 downwards.
CACACTCTGGATAAGGCGAAGGAGATGAAATGAAGGAGAAAACAGCAAGGAGAAAGAAGAAACTGAAGCACCAATTTTCTGTACGACCCTGTTTTAAACCTTGGGAGTGTCGGATGGATTGAGGACATCTCCGCCACTTATCCCATACCCTTATCCGCAAGGATCATGTCCGCCATAGATACGGTGCCGAGATTGAAGAGTCCGGGTCTGAACGGCAATAGTGCTTGTTTGTTTTGGAACAATAAATTGAGAAAAGTCAACAAGAGAGTGGCTTTTTGGAACAATAAATTGAGAAAAGTCAACAAGAGAGTGGCAAGTCAATACTCAGTACAGAGATAGGAGAGTAAAAAGTTTAAGGCTGAAAAAAACTTCTATGTTACCAAAAATACAAAACAAAGCAGGAGTAAGACAGAAACTTAGTACAAGCGACTAACAGAGTGATTGCATTCACTTTACACAATCTACATTTATATTTATGTTCATCTGTGGGAAAGCAACATATCTGATAGGTAAGCAATAGGGACGATAGGAATGACTAATGAGATATAATGAACAGATTATACAAACAAACAAAGTCAACTTGCAACTACAATGTCATGGGAGAATACTCCAAAACTATTGTAATAAGATAAGCAACCAAGAAGTTGGAGGAAATCAAAAGGAATAGTCTTACGAGGTAAGCAGCCACGACATTGAAGTAAGCACGGTCAGGGAACATCTCGTAGTGGGCAGAGTTGAGATGTTGTGCAGAGTCACCATCTACAGCAAATTGTGTAACACTCATATAGCATTTTTCCTCATTGAAGCCGTCCTTATCCCCTGAAGAAGGCCTAGGTGCCCCGACCTGTACGAAACAGAGAATCCGATCTCCTACACGAGTTAAAGTATCAGACACACGACGCGACTCTATGCTGTACGGCACAACCTCGAAAAACTTGTGCTCCTGCACTAACGGTAAATCCTCCTCCTTGTACTCAAAGGATAAATCCGTCCCGTTTAAACACTTCCCGTTCATCTCTTCCTCCTCATTTTTGTGATACTTGATTGGGAAAACAATGGGCATGCCTGTTGTGCTGTGGTCACCCATCGTCCAAAGTGTATCGCCAATCATTTGACTCCCTTGCCCAAATTGAAAGCACGTATACTCATCCACTCCGGTCCAACACCTCTTGTCGAATTCGGTCCACTTGTTCAATTTCATGTCATATTCCCAGACGTCGTAAGTATTCCATGTGCTACCAATGATTATAACCTTATCTTTGACAATTACATATCGAGAGAGCTCGATAAGGTCATTAAACGGAGGATCAGCACCGTACTCCCATTTGTTGTCACTCAATATCTCGAATTGTTTGAATTTATTTCCGGTAAGCATGCATGTGTTACAGCCAGACAGAACAAATATTTTTCCACCAGCAGAAAACGAAATGACCGGGTTGAGCTTACCTTCGAGCATAGGAGGGCCATTGGGCATGGCGCTTCGCGGCTGATCACTGAACTTAACGGCGTTGGTGGAAGAGGACAGGTCGAGAACAGAGACGTCCCTCGGGTAGATCACGGTCTCCTTCCCACAGCCAGCTGTTCCTCCCAAGAAATAGAGCTTTTCGTCGAGATGAGCGCAGGTCATCATCCGCGGCCAATATCGAGCACGGAAACGCAGAACCGGGTTGATCGACTTCCGGTCCGGTTCACCCTGAGCGACGGTGGTGGTGTTGGCAATGACCTTTCCTTCGGCGGTGGTAACGGTGGTGGTGGTGGTGAGTTTGGGGATGGTGGGGGTGGGATCTTCAGGGCGTGGGAGGTCCAGTGCGTACAAAGTATGGGCATTGTAGCAAGAATTGCCGTGAGAGAAGAACACATACAACAGTTTCTTCTTCTTCTCCTCAGAGGATTCCATTGGATTGATCCAACACCAGTGACTCGCAAATAAAACTAAACAAACCCTAGGCAAAAGACCTGTACATGTCTTTTGTGAAGAAAACAAAACGTCTCCAAAAATTTTGCATGTTTGGTGCTCGTAGTTTGATTTTTGTGCGGATTATTAATACTCATACGTTCAATTTCAGCATCAATGGTACCCATTATTCCGATTTGTTGCACTCAAGTACAATCCAAGTATCGATTTTCACAACTAGAATTGTATCGGTACGAGCTCCGCCATAATTTACATAATTCAAATCAGCTCAACACAAGCAAATTATCAAATAATTACATCGTCTTGCTATCCAAATGATCGGGTCAAAGAGACCCGGTTACGGAAGAAAAAGTCAAACGTGAAAGATAGAGAGAGAGCGGACTAAGTACAATATTATGTCTCAACTTCATTCATGCTGGTTATTAGGTAAACACGATGCTTCTGCCATAAACGCATTCTTAAGAATAAATCTTTGAGACCCTTTTTTCTCTATTTTAACTCTTAACCACGACTACTTACGCTCTCATACTATTGAAAGTATTGAAAGAGAAAAGGAAAGTTTTCGATTCCCTAATTGAAGAGAAAAAAAGTGATTAACCCTAATACAAAATTCTTCTCTTAACCATCCGTTGTGTCCGCGGTGGCAACGAGTAGAGTGCAAATAGAAAACATAAATGACAATGTGGAACCAATAGAGATCTGCCACATCAACCTACTGTGTTCTAAAAGTCCACATAATCAAGAAACCACGTCGTACTACTAAAAGGAACTAAAACAGAAATAAACGATTGAGATTAAAAGACTAAGATAGCATAGGACGATAGCTGTTGCATCTCACTTCATGTCATCAGTTTGGCTCCAATTGCAGTTTAGTCCATCTGCCAATATCTCAATCTTCAATATCTTCAATATCCCCCCCTCAAGTTGGAGTGTGGATGATCATCACATCCAACTTGGAGAGAAGAAAATGAAACACAGCTGAGTGAAGGGGCATAGTGAGGAGATCTGCAAGCTGATGAGTAGTTGGGATGTGTTGCAAGCTGAGAACTCCCTTTTGTACCAAGTCCCTTATTAGATGGCAATCAATATCTATGTGCTTTGTCTTTGTCACGAAGTACTAGATTTGCTGCTATTTGCAATGATGAATTGCTATCACAATATACAATAGGATAAGCAGGAAGAGATACCTTGACATTAGCTAACAAGAAAAGAAACCAGTGAAGTTCACATGCCACACTTGCTAGGCTTCGATATTCTGGTCTAGTTGAACTTCTGGACACAGCACACTGCTTCTTAAACCTACAAGAGACAAGTGAATCACCCAAATACACAAGATACACTGTGGTGGATTTTATGGTGTCTAGGCACCCTCCCCAATCAGCATCTGAGTAGGCCTTGAGTGTAAGAGGTGAAGTAGCAGAGAAAATAAGCCTTGAGCTGGTGCATTTTGCACATGCCTCAGGATGTGATGAACCGCAATTAAGTGTGTTGCAGTGGGCTTAGACACAAACTGAGAGAGTTTGTGGGCTGCAAAACATATGTCAGGCTTGCTATGAAACAAATACAAAAGCTTGCCAACCAATTTCCTATATTGCACAATGTCTGCATTGGAAAGTGTATCTCCAGATGATGCAGAAAGCTTAACAGCTGGATTCATAGGAACAGGTACCGGTTTGCAGTCTGCATACCCAGATTCTTTGAGGATTTCCAAGGCAAACTTTCTTTGACATAGTGTAATGCCAAGATCATTTCTGGCCACTTCAAACCCCACAAAGTACATCAATGGGACCAATTGAAACTTCTGATTCAAAACTTGCTTGAGATCAGTCATGTGTGTGACATTAGTCCCAGCTAACACTATATAATCAACATAGACAAGAAAGCAGAAGAAAGAAACAGAAGAGTGCTTGACAAATAGAGTATAATCTGATTTGGTTTGTGTAAAACCCAAATCAATCATGATATTGGAGAACTTACTGTACCATTGCGTAGAAGCATGCTTTAGACCATAGAGAAACTTCTTAAGGTGACACACCACTTTGCCTTCACTTGAGAGTTTGAGTGCAGCCTCAGATTCGTAACCTGGTGGGAGCTCCATATAAACTTCTTCATGTAAATCTCTATGTAGAAAGGCATTATTCACATCAAGCTGCATTAAGTGCCAGTCCTTGATGGATGCCAATGCCAAAAGGCATTTGACTGTAGGTAACTTTTCTAATGGAGAAAAAGTTTCAGTGTAATCTATGCCCTCTTTTTGGGTGTAGCCCTTGGCTACTAAGTAAGGCTAGTTACCATGTCTTGTTGTGCTCTAGGGCTTGTAACTATGTCTACATAGCATTTATCCAACATTCATTCTTGATAGCTTCTTGATAGGAATGTGGATCTACAATGGCATCTACAGAAGCTAAATAATGCGCATAGATAGAAGCATAACCACTAGGTGGATCATAACTAATTGGAGCTAAACAAGCAGATACCAACCTGGGTTTTGTCACAATGTAATCCTGTAGATAATGTGGATGTGGAGTTTTAATACTTCTGGTACTTCTTCTCAAAGGAACTGTAGGAGTAGTGATAATAGTTGTAGGTGGATCAGGCATCACTGGAGCTGAAGGAGATTCAGTGTGTTGTGACATACTGTCATCAACTTTGAACAACTGGCAATGTGAGGCTTTCAATGTATTGTGGTGTAGCAACATCTTTGGCTGCATAAGGGAACACATTTTCATGAAATGTAACATTTCTAGAGATTAAGAAGCTGCATTCCTTGAGATTATAGAGCTTATAGCCCTTCATCCTAAACATATACCCCATAAAACACAAGAAACTGCCCTTGGATCAAATTTGTGCCTCCCTTGCATCAATGTTGAACTGTAACTAAAACAACCAAAAGTTCTGAGAGCAGCATAGTCTTGTATTGATTTGAACAAGCATTCATAAGGAGTTTTTCCTTGAAGAACCTTGGTAGGTGTTCTATTGATAAGGTAAGCTGCAGTCAATATAATGTCCCCCCAAAGAGCTTATAGCCCTTTATCAGAATGCATCATTACCTTATGCTACTTGTTGCCTGGGTCTTTTGAAAAATGGTTGGAAGCAACCTGTCTACATTAGCAGTTTGAAGTTAGGAGCTACAAACATGGGGGCTTGTCCACACCAAGACTGCAAAAGTCTTCCCCGCAAGTGATCCATAGGCACTCAAAGATGACTGATGACTCTGGATTTCCACAAGAACAAGTAGATCCTGGAGGAGGTCGTTGTCAGTCCTTCAAAGAGACTCTCGAACAATATTGCTGGATTCTCCACCCATCGCCAACAATGCAACCCCCATATCGAAGCTAACCCAAGAAATTATTGATGAGTATTTCATCATTTCCTAGCTGTTGTTAGCGTTGCAGTTTTTATGTCAATTATTTGAGGTAATGATTATTGAGCTTTCGAAGCTAAGTACAACCACTACGTGTTAGAGATCACCCAACCTTCTGCATCTGGACTTAGAGCATTCTGTATCATCACATTGTCATCTAATCCATGATTCACCTACACTCAGGTATTATTATTAATATCGTATTTAATCTCAAATTGCACTGCCATCGTTATACAGAGGTTGTCGCGAAGGTACCCCATGCGCAAGCGTGGGGTAAATCCTATTATATATTAAAATGTGGATTGTATAACAATAGTAAGAGTTGGTCCAATGGTAAATCAACAGACAGTAGTTCCCGAGAGTTTGTGAGTTCCACTCTTGCAACTGGAAACTATATTTTAACATGGCTCCGAAACGGAAAACGGGATCTTCCGCATCCAGACGAAATTTGAGAAACATGCCGGATCGGGGCAGAACAGACATGATTTCTAACCAGTACGGATCTGCATGTGTTCCGTGCCTTTTGTCTGTAGAATGGATTATTCTGGCTGTTTCGGAACGGAACTGAATTAACAACTATGGATCAAAGTGAATTGCAGCTAGGCCACTTGCATCCATGCAAGTTCACTGCCAGATAGTTCGTCAACCAACTAAATTGCATTCCATATAGTGAGAAAGTGGCAGATAAAGTTTAGAAAGGGGGAATTGGAATGAGAAATACCAAGCCGATTATTCAAATAGACCAAGTCAAAATAGTCGAGGATATGAAGCCAAATAGTTAGAGAAACAGAAAGGAAAAAATTTGGGGTCGCCTTACCAGGTAAGAAGCCAAGACTTAGAAAGAAGCCCGACCAAACGTGACATAATGGGCCGAGTTGAGGTGTTAGGGCGAGTCACAAAATACATCAAATTGCGTAACACTCATATGGCATTCAGTCGGTCGAACACACCTACAATACTCATCCATACTAGCGTCCTGTTCCATATTGATATCCTGAAGATTTCCTTAAGGTGTCATAGATGACCCCACTTGCACAAAACAAAGGATGCTATTTTCGAGTTAAAATTTTAGAATGGGGGAAATTTATGCTATATGGCACAACATCAGAAACTGCAACGAAAATTTCTTTCCCTTCATCTCATTTTCCTTCAAGAGAATATCCTTTATGTTCATCTCCTCCTTCTCCTTCACGGGAAAATCCTTTTTGTTAATCTTCTCCTCTTCCTTCAACGGAAAATCCGTTCCGTTGATCTCCTTCACGGGTAAACCCTTTCCATTCTCCTCATTCTTTCTCTTGTCAGCTTGATTAGAATAACAACAGTCGTGCATGTTTTTTCGTTGCGACCTACTGTCTACAGTTTATTGTCAATAAATTGACGATGTGATGTTTAGGCTGAATGTAATGACTATGATGTCTACTACGACTATAAATAAAGATGTCGCTTCTCTTCATATGGTTGAGTCATCTAAACTATGGCATAGTAGGCTAGGTCACGCCAACTACAATTCCATTCAGAAATAAAATTATATGGAACATCTTCCAAACGCAGCTATAGATAAGTATCTTGAATGTCAGACTTGCGTTGAAGAGAAATTAACAAATAAATCCTTTCGACCAATTGAAACAAAACTAATACACATATTGAATCAATCCATACGGATAATTGATTTGAAAAGTTTCTTCAAATGAGAGGTGGAAAAAATACTTCATCACGTTTATAGATGATTGTACACGATATTGTTATGCCTCCAAACACATATGCAACCAAATAAATACAAGACAAACACACACGGAACAAACTGAAAAATAGACCAAGTCAAAATTGACGGCATCGCCTTATGTTACGGTTTACCTATTGTGTAGCAATTCGAGAAGCTACTTGTCTCCACACGAACACGACACACGAAAAATAATTACGACACAACTTTATATTTCTGATTGATTGATAAAAAATTGCGATTACAATTGTTTAAATAGAGAAAACACTAACCATAATCTAGACAATTCGACCTTAGGGGCCGAGAATGAACCGACAATAAAACCCGGTCACTAAATAACTAATAAATAAATAAATCGTAACTTTAACTAAATAAATCCGTATTTAATTAAATACTATAGCTAAGGACTAATTAACTGCAATGATACGGTTGACCCGTATCACCTTACTAGGTAAGAAGCCACGACGTCGAAGGAATCCCGATTGAACATGACATAATGGGATGCGTTGAGGTGTTTGGGCGAGTCACCAAGTACATCAAACTGTGTAACACTCATATGACATTCATATTCATCCATACTGGCGTCCTCTTCCAGATTGATATCCTCGAGATTTCCTGAAGGTATCATAGTTGTTGCCCCCACTTGCACACAACAAAGGATGCTATTTCCTGTCCGAGTTAAAGTTTCAGCACGGGGGCAATTCAAGCTATATGGCACAACATCAGAGAACTGCTCTTTCTCCTTTCCATTGTAGTTGTTGTCTAGCTTGCTTCGAATAACAACAGGCATGCATGTCTTTTCGTCGCGATCCATTGTGTACAGTGTATTGTTGCCAATCAATTGGCTCCTTCTCTGATCAAAGTAAGAACGTGAATCCAATTCGGACCAGGTATCCAACTTCAGGTCATATTCCCAATTGCTAATACAAGATTCAAACCTACTCCTAACAATACTACTACAGGTGGTATCCAACTTTAGGACGTCAACACCCCAATCCCAATAGCTTTGACGATCACTACGACGAGTACCCGTGATGATGACCTTATTATCATTGACAATCATAACGGAGAGGCCAGCAAGATTGTGAAAAGGAGGTTGTTTACCATATCGCCATTTGTTGTCTTCCAGAATCTCGAATTGCTCGTGTTTCTGCCCCGTGAGCGTGCATGTGTTGGAGCCCGACAAAACAAATATCTTGCCGTTGGCAGCGAAGGATATAACTGGTTCGATTTTACCAGAAAGCAATTTGGGACCTGGAAGCATAACATCAAACCGTCGATGATTCCTGTAAGAAGAAGAGGACAGCTTGTTGAGAGTGGAGGAGGAGGCCAGATCAAGAATAAAAACGTCCCTTGAGTATTCAGTGTCGTAGCCAAAACCCTCTTGTCCGGCCAATAAATACATTCTTTTATCCAGATAAGCGCAACTCATGAGCTTGGGCCAATAGTCAGAATGGAACCGCAGAACCGGAAGTATTAACTTGCGGTCGGGTTCACCTTGAGCGACGGTTGTGGTGGAGGTGGTTTTATTGGTGGTGCCGAGGAGGGTTGTGACGGTGGTGGTGGTGACGACGGTGGGGATGGTGGGGGCGGTATCATCGGGTGGTCGGAGGTCCAGCGCATACAAGCTGTGGCTATAAGGGCTTGCATTCTCGTGAGAGAAGAACACGTACAGCTTCGACTGCATGGCAACGTAGGTTTTTAACCCTAACATGCAAGTGCAGATTGGTTTTTATTCTTACTGGCACTCGCTATTTATTTATACTAATTGACAGAAAGTAAAGTACCCTCCTTCGGTTTGTTACACTAGTAGTAATCCCATTCGGATTTGGACATCTCCAGCTCCAAGCCTCATCCTAGCCGTTCAAACCGAACCAATGATCAAGACACGTGGAGCACCCTCTCACATTAACGGCGAACGAGATTGAGACACGTGGAGCATCCTTTTCTTCTCCAATTTTGTCCGATCCGGAGTTGGAATCAATTCCTTTTCTATACCTACTACGTTTTTTGTAATTGTTACAAGACTTAAAGAATCAAAATCCCTTTTAAAAATTGGCCAGATGAGTAAACAACGACAACACAAGTTGTAATTTAGTTTCTTCTTATGCAATTGCCCGGAATAATCTACTCAAGTCAGAGTTATTAAAGAAAATAGGTACAAACTGGATCTGTGCAAAGATGGTTTGGAAATTTTGTTCTTAAACAAAGGACTATCTGCGTTATGTTTGAGGGGGTTTAAATGTCTTAATTTTAACCATACATCTTGGCATAAATAACAATTCATGCATTAATGTACAAGTATGCAATATATGAATAATGTTGTTCAAAAATTTGGGCATGATAGCATTCCATGACCAAGATGTTTGGTCACAACTTTTATTTTGGTGTTTAGTTAAGACGTAAGAAAAATCTTTTCTCAAAAATATGTCAGAAAAATCTAACAAACCGGTCAAACCAACATAATGTCGTGGTTTTGGACGGTTTTTATGATTATGCGATTTTTTAAGCGGTTCAAAATTCTCACAAACTCGACGAATCGGTTCGGTTAGACTGAAACGAACCGTTACTTACCTGTCATGTTTCATTATGTCATATTATATCAAATATATGTAATAATCTATAAAATTGTATCTCATGTACATACTTTAGTCAGCTGAAATGATCGAATTGATGTTATTTTCTCTATTTCTCTCATGCCATTATTAAAAACAACTTTTACTTTCTCTACAACACCAAGACAAATTATCAAAGAGTTTCATCATTTAGCTATCCAAATCACCGGGTCTCAGTGACCCAATAGATAGCGGTAAAAGTCAAGATGATGCGAAAGGGAAGAATCAGAGTGGTAACTGACAGAAAGTATCCCTTTTTCTTTTTTTCTTTTTCTTTTTTGATGATGTGAAAATCGGGTGCTCACTGCGTAAACTCCGCGCCTGCAAATCACATTAAAAAGGTATATCAGTCTGTGAAACCGGACATGACAAGCTCGCTCTTAAATAAATTTAAGTGAACTTAAGCTACAAATAATTACCTGTAACAAATTCGATTATATAAATTCGGTACTTTCACCTATAACATGATAAACGAATATTTTATGATATACTTGTGTTCACACTTAGGACCCAACCTTGTGATCTACTATCTCTTCACCAATTTCATATGGCAACCTTCCAAACTTATTCCAAAGTCTAAACGATTTCAATTTTCTTGTTATTCTAAACACTGCTGAGAATAAGTCCATTCTCTTGACAAGATCGTTTCCTAATTCTTATTCCAGGAGCATACTTTGAGAGAAGTTTCTCGACCTCCTAATTAACTCTCATACTCCCTTAAATATTCCGAGACACAGTTATCCTGGTTTAATAATCCCCATAGATTCTATTTCCATTCCTAATCGCCACCCTTATAACTCATTTCTTTTACTGGTGAATCCTAACAAGTTACTCAGTCCTTCTGTATGTTCTATGCTCATATTCTCATGTACACATTTCTCGCTAGAGCAAAACATAAATGTATCATATTATGTCCATAACAAGGGGCACCCACCACTTGTTAAGCCCATGTTGTGTATTAACCCACGCCAAAATAATATCATTGCAGGCTATCATACAATTTGCCCATATCCATCCTTAGAGTATAACTTTGACCCACCCTTTCTTGCTTGCACTCGTCATATGGAGAAATTCAAAAGTCGTAATAATATTATCATTAATAATGAGATCGGACACAAAAACACTTTGGTACTTAGAGATAATGATAAGCAACACCTCATTTAGTCTGTTTACCAATTTTAGTATAACAACTTCATATATTACTGAGCATGAACTGATAGGGAGGAAATCGGTTGGTTTATGCACCTGTTTCACCTCTTTTTGATACACCGGAATAAAGAAAACATTAAAACGAGAATGGAAACAAAGCGTCCAAACAGAGAAAAAACAGAACAACCGTAGACCAACTCTAAAAACAGCATGCACACGCACTACTGTTCATTCATACTAATCGTGTCATCAAGAAAGACTTTGATGTCTTCTGGTGGTGAGTTGAACACCTGCAGATCTTGAGGTTGGTGTGCTCCCAATCTTGCTAAAATGTCAGCACACTTGTTCTGGATTCTATCAATAAGTGTGACCACACTGTTGGTCAGAGCCAGCAGGTTCAATATGTCATGGATCAGGGTATTGTTGGTCGATATCTTGTCATCATTGATCATCCTCTCGACGACATAGCAATCAGTTTCAATAGTCACATCTTGTACTTGTAGGAGTGAATCAAAAAAAGACCCCGATAAATACCTGTGATCTCAGTGTCCTTGATAAGAGTTTCTCCTGTGTTACAATTGATGCAGAAAATGTGATTTCCCATAGCATCTCTTAAAAGTCCTCCAAAGCCTGCAATGGCTTTCGGAGGGAAGAAACTCTCAACAGTGTTCATCTTCAGTTTACTTGAAACATGAGGCACCCAGTTAGTTTGAATAATATTTTTCACATTACATAAACTAGCTTTAAAAGCTTGGTTTACTTCTGTGGCATACTTCAAGCTTTGTCTACCACATTCCTGAGGGGGGTTTAATTTTTTCAAAAAGCAGCTTGTTCCTGCACTTTCAGATTTGCCAAAGAGTGACAACAAAGATAGTATGATTGAGATCTGCCACGCTGCTTCCCCATTTAGGACTCTTTGACACACCTTTCATACAGCAACTCCCCCTGTGTTCTAAAAGAATTGGTAGGATAAAGAGGGAAAATCGTCAATACTGGAGGCTTTTAATGGATCCATTTGTTTTAAGGATTCCCGTATCTCGTCCAATGTAATAGCCCCTTGAAGTTTCTCTCGCTATGTCTCGTATACCGAACTTGTAACGTATTTGGTCAATTTGTTTGTGTATTAAGTAGCTGGCCTGTCATATTTGAATACGTTAGAGAAACAACATTTAAGAATACTCCACACCTCAGTGTCAACTGTCCGCTAGTTTTCCCTATCATCTTCCAGTCTCTTAACTGCGTTTCACACTTTTCAATTTGACTTCCTTGCTCTATTCTCTTTCTCAATTCTCTTTTACTTTCACGCTATTTTTCTCTCTTTACATTTATGTTTCATGTTTCCATTTTAGTGAATTTACGGAGAGATTCGCATCGACCGACGAACCTCTCTAAGGAATGACTCGTCAGTTGGTCGAATGCAAGTTGATGCAGAACGCGTAGGATTTCTGTAGAATTGTGGCATTGCAAAACATACGTCTTAACATATGTTAAGGGAGCTCTAAGCGTGGACTCTCATTATGCACCCTTCCCAGTACTGGTCGGATCAATTTTCCCGTTTTCGGTAGAAATTATCAACATATGTTTTCTTTGTACGGAGACGGACTAGACATGTTCGTCATCTGCGACCGCGTCACAATTGGGAGTAAAGTGTATTCACTTGAGTACACCCCGGGTAATCTTCTCCAAAGATATTTGGAAGTCATTATTCATCCGCAAAGAGTTTCGAATTTGTGTCTTCGTCGTGTAGTATTGCGGATGTCAAAGCCCGCCCGACACCTCGTTCACGGCCTCCTGCAGGGGTATTCTCAAAACTTCAGATGCCACAACTGGCACGGAGACTTAGCCTGTAATAACCCACATTTCTAAGTCGTATTAGTACGTTAATATGTGATTATATGTTAATATTTCATCTAACGTTTGTCTATTTGCTTGTACAAAATCATGAATATTATGTTCTTGTGTAATTAAAAATATGGTTGGAGGCATTATGTTCTTATTTGAGCTTCATCCTCTAAAGTATGCGATAAATGAATTATGTGCATAATCGTGTCTAAATGTATTTTTCGTGTAGAGTGCTATCGTTATTTGTGTAAGACGTAAATCCTATATATATAAGTTGTGTATCTATTTCTTAAGTGAAAATATTATGTTTTAAATGAATATTTCATGTCATGTATTTTATTGCATATTCTAGACTTGTAAATAGTAAATGTTGAATCAAATATTAAGTTGTATGTATGTTAGATTTAGCAACAATAATGTAGTTAAAAATAATGTTAGGGACCCTCATGCAATAAGACTTTAGACCATTAAATATTAGTTGTAGAAAGTTATAAGATGTTATAGGAGTACTTGATCATGTGGTGTGCATTCTAATAACTAGGACATTTGCATTTTTAAAGACACTAGATAATAAATTAGAACCACATAAAATAGTCAAAGTGGTGCAAGTGATGCACCAAAGCAAACCCCCCAAACCCATGTGATGTTTTACCACTTGTCCATACATCTCTCACACGTGTCTCTCTCCTTCCCCAACAAGATTTCCACTTTCTCCTCCTCCTCCATCCGTCCATACCTTCTCCTCCTCCTTCTCTTATGATCCTCTTTCCCCCATTGTAGCTATCATGTCCTAATTCTCTCTAAAATCCCCAAATTAGAAGATCAACCCTCAATTTCTTCTCAATTTCACCAAGTTATGCTAAGATATCCATCTTAGGAGGCTAGGAGGCTCAAGAACAATCTCAACATCATCTTTTAAGTGTTCCTTGTCATCTATGTGACGTTGGAGTTGATGCTCATGTGCTCAAAGTTTTCGAAATCGGACTAAGAAATATAAAATGAATGGCTTAAGCTCGCAAGGTGAGTTACCCTATCTCCCGAAGTTTGTACCTAACCTCAAGTTTCTTAAAAGCTTATGTATGTTCATGTTCCCTATTATGTATGTACGTATGCTTTCAAATCAAGTAAACGTTTTACGCCCCATGGATGCTAAGAAATAAATGAACGTTTCATAAGATGAAACACGCTTTTAGAAAGGCCACGGTACCGGAGTGAAACCCCCTGTCGGGTATAGGCAGGCTACGGCCCTTTTGCCGGGGCAATATAAGCAGGCACGCGTCGGCTCACGGGTCGCCGCGATGGACATGTCCCTACGTTATGTTAAGTCACGAAGGTTACACGGGCCATAAGATAAGAAACTAAGCAAGCATGTTCAAGTATGATAAGGTCTCCACGTGAGACAAAGCAGGGTTCCTATTTGGAACAACATGATTTCCCACGACTGAAGTTATGCTTTACGTTATTCTTTCTTAATGTTACAAGTTATGTTTTATGAATGTCACGATCTTTCAAGTTAAACAAGTATATGTATGTATGACTATGCCTTATGTTCATGATGCTCCATGGGTAAGTTAGCCCTTTTCGTTTTCCAAACCTACGGAGGGGCGTAGATGTAACTCACTGAGCTAGTTGAGCTCACCCTTTTTTCTTACCTTTTTTTCAGGTTTTAAGGACACATAAAAGGCAAGAAGTAGCATGTCATTAAGTTGATACGTGATCATGTGCTTGATGGTGCTTATGTGCATGGATGTTGATTAAATGCTCGTTGGCTTGGAGCTATTATAGAACTCATGTTGTTATTTGTCTTAAGAATGTATAAGTTAAGTATTATGTATGTATAAGACTTTATTTGAGCCCTTGTATGATACCTAGTACCATTCCCGAGTTACGCTCTGTTTACGTTATGAGTCGAGAGGACTAAATGATATTGATATTCAAGTTCCAACTTTCTTTTCTTACAAGTCAATTTGTTTATCATGACGACCCCAAGTAATTTGTCAATACGCTTCCGCAAAGTTTTTTTCGGATAAATTTAAATCACGACTCTTAAAAATAACCCGTTTAGCCTCTCGACGAGTCAAGGCCGCACCGGCATGTCGCGCCCTCCTCCCGTTAGCGCAAAGTTTTAGTAATCGCTAATCGGGGTCGGCGGGAGGGGGATGTGACATTTTGTGGTATCAGAGCATTAGGTTATAGATACTTAAGATTAGTAAACCTATAAACCCATTATGTGCTTATTTATGTGAAAGTTTATGTGTATGTATGTTGTGTGTATGATCGTATACTATGTTAGTATGATGCTAGTGCTTATAAGATCTAAGATGTAGGTTATATTTCATGACAATATAGACTTGTATGTGACTTACTTACATTAGTACTTCTTTAAATGCATTAGTGAATTATGTCTAAGTCGTTATACATGATCATGTTTATTTGCTTTAGTGAATTATGTGTAAGTTGTTGCACAAGCATGGTTGAAATTAAATTGACTATTTATGATATATGAGTATCAATTATGTGTGAGTGATTCAAAATCATATTTCTAGCTTTCATTAGTCATGCTAAGATAAAGAAGATGACACGTCGACTTACGAGATCATGATTAACTTTGGTGTATGCCCATAGAAATAAGATAGAAGCAAGTAGATGATAAGAACTCATGAATCAAGGATAGTATCATGTTTTTGATTTGCTATGTGTTTCTTCAAGCATATTATGTGAATGAAACATGACTTGTAAACCTTATGATTTATGTTTTAAGACTATAACATGTAAGAAATGAAGGTGTAGAAACATGTTCATGTTATGGACCAAGGATGATACTAGAATTCCACTTTGACAAGATGACGATAGTAAGTATGTGGTCTGATTATATGTGTCCGTAGATGATTTAATCTTTTTCTTGTTTGACCATTATATGTCTAAGTGATACAACTACATCTTTTATGAGTTTATGTGCCTCGTATGTCACTCGACAATTTTTTTCGTATGTGTGAAAGATATCATATGTGCAAGTAATAAATTGTATGTATCTAAGTACGAATGACAAGAATGCATAATCATGTAAAATTATTCTCTTGTAAAACTTTATATTGGTAATACATGTTATATATCATTCGAAATTAGTTTTGTCATGTTACTTAGTTTTACAATGTGATTGTTGTGAGTCTTATGTGTTAAGAAAGTATAGCATGTTTTAAAATATATTCTTATATGAACCCCTTTGAAATGTTTTACATGAAATATTAAGTTTTATGTGCATGATAAAGGTAAAATAATGACTTGTATGCCATAATATGTTACAATATGACAACCATGATAGCTCCAAAGTGTGTTCCAATATGTGTAGCATAGTATGGTTATGCATGACATGGATTTATTGATAAACAAGTTGTTTCATGTAGCATGTATGTCGATTATTCTAGTTAACTAAAGATTTAAGTATGTTAATGTCCGATCCGAAGTACACATATTAAGCGTTGGGTCGTTGCATATGTAAGTTGGTTGAGCAGCTATAACATTACAATGTTATAAGTTGTTCCCCATTATGCACACGAAAATGGACTCCTAACACAATTGCGAGACTGCTGGAGCGGTACAAAGTGTGACGACACTGCGTGTTGTTCCCTCTCGTAAGCGTGAAAGGGGAACATGGACTTCCAAAACAATTATGAGTCTGCTGGAGCGGTACAAAGTGTGACGACACTACGTATCGTTCCCTCTCATAAGCGTGGAAGCCCTGACGCAGCTCATGACCCTATATCACAAATAATTTTCTTTTTCGATGGGTGGTAAGTGATTTATTATGTTACTTATGATTTCATGCATGTTATCTCCTCGTAAGTTTTGCATTAAGCGAGTTCGAGGACGAACTCTTTATAAGGTGGGGAGAATGTAATAACCCACATTTCTAAGTCGTATTAGTACGTTAATATGTGATTATATGTTAATATTTCATCTAACGTTTGTCTATTTGCTTGTACAAAATCATGAATATCATGTTCTTGTGTAATTAAAAATATGGTTGGAGGCATTATGTTCTTATTTGAGCTTCATCCTCTAAAGTATGCGATAAATGAATTATGTGCATAATCGTGTCTAAATGTATTTTTCGTGTAGAGTGCTATCGTTATTTGTGTAAGACGTAAATCCTATATATATAAGTTGTGTATCTATTTCTTAAGTGAAAATATTATGTTTTAAATGAATATTTCATGTCATGTATTTTATTGCATATTCTAGACTTGTAAATAGTAAATGTTGAATCAAATATTAAGTTGTATGTATGTTAGATTTAGCAACAATAATGTAGTTAAAAATAATGTTAGGGACCCTCATGCAATAAGACTTTAGACCATTAAATATTAGTTGTAGAAAGTTATAAGATGTTATAGGAGTACTTGATCATGTGGTGTGCATTCTAATAACTAGGACATTTGCATTTTTAAAGACACTAGATAATAAATTAGAACCACATAAAATAGTCAAAGTGGTGCAAGTGATGCACCAAAGCAAACCCCCCAAACCCATGTGATGTTTTACCACTTGTCCATACATCTCTCACACGTGTCTCTCTCCTTCCCCAACAAGATTTCCACTTTCTCCTCCTCCTCCATCCGTCCATACCTTCTCCTCCTCCTTCTCTTATGATCCTCTTTCCCCCATTGTAGCTATCATGTCCTAATTCTCTCTAAAATCCCCAAATTAGAAGATCAACCCTCAATTTCTTCTCAATTTCACCAAGTTATGCTAAGATATCCATCTTAGGAGGCTAGGAGGCTCAAGAACAATCTCAACATCATCTTTTAAGTGTTCCTTGTCATCTATGTGACGTTGGAGTTGATGCTCATGTGCTCAAAGTTTTCGAAATCGGACTAAGAAATATAAAATGAATGGCTTAAGCTCGCAAGGTGAGTTACCCTATCTCCCGAAGTTTGTACCTAACCTCAAGTTTCTTAAAAGCTTATGTATGTTCATGTTCCCTATTATGTATGTACGTATGCTTTCAAATCAAGTAAACGTTTTACGCCCCATGGATGCTAAGAAATAAATGAACGTTTCATAAGATGAAACACGCTTTTAGAAAGGCCACGGTACCGGAGTGAAACCCCCTGTCGGGTATAGGCAGGCTACGGCCCTTTTGCCGGGGCAATATAAGCAGGCACGCGTCGGCTCACGGGTCGCCGCGATGGACATGTCCCTACGTTATGTTAAGTCACGAAGGTTACACGGGCCATCAGATAAGAAACTAAGCAAGCATGTTCAAGTATGATAAGGTCTCCACGTGAGACAAAGCAGGGTTCCTATTTGGAACAACATGATTTCCCACGACTGAAGTTATGCTTTACGTTATTCTTTCTTAATGTTACAAGTTATGTTTTATGAATGTCACGATCTTTCAAGTTAAACAAGTATATGTATGTATGACTATGCCTTATGTTCATGATGCTCCATGGGTAAGTTAGCCCTTTTCGTTTTCCAAACCTACGGAGGGGCGTAGATGTAACTCACTGAGCTAGTTGAGCTCACCCTTTTTTCTTACCTTTTTTTCAGGTTTTAAGGACACATAAAAGGCAAGAAGTAGCATGTCATTAAGTTGATACGTGATCATGTGCTTGATGGTGCTTATGTGCATGGATGTTGATTAAATGCTCGTTGGCTTGGAGCTATTATAGAACTCATGTTGTTATTTGTCTTAAGAATGTATAAGTTAAGTATTATGTATGTATAAGACTTTATTTGAGCCCTTGTATGATACCTAGTACCATTCCCGAGTTACGCTCTGTTTACGTTATGAGTCGAGAGGACTAAATGATATTGATATTCAAGTTCCAACTTTCTTTTCTTACAAGTCAATTTGTTTATCATGACGACCCCAAGTAATTTGTCAATACGCTTCCGCAAAGTTTTTTTCGGATAAATTTAAATCACGACTCTTAAAAATAACCCGTTTAGCCTCTCGACGAGTCAAGGCCGCACCGGCATGTCGCACCCTCCTCCCGTTAGCGCAAAGTTTTAGTAATCGCTAATCGGGGTCGGCGGGAGGGGGATGTGACATAGCCAATCTCAACCATCATACCATCGTAGTTGAAGTCCCCATTAATGGAAAGTCCCACAGAGAATGTGTGGTGATTGTCCATCCTCCTCACCTTGGTTCTATAATGGTGATACGCATTGATAGTGTGATGCAAAAGCTCGACATGAAGGAGATTAGGTCAGTGATTCTTGGGTCAGTCTTGTATCCAACTGACACCACTTTAGAAGTTGATGTGGGCGGCCAACCTGTTCAAGCTAAGTATTAGCTGGATTTCGAAGTGCAATTCCACCTTGGATCGGGGGATGCAAGGCGCTATTTGAAATATTTGGGTATTCTGGTAGACCATACGGTGTTGTGGTATTGGAAAAGGCGAAGGAATTAAATGTCAGGTATCACAAGCGCCAACAATGTTGATCAATTACAAAGGAATCTTAATAATAAGCCCTCTAGTTCTAGGCATCCACCACCAAATAAGTCGGTTAAGCCGGTGAAATGGTTTACCCGGATCGAGAATGCTATAGGCACATACCTCAATCCATGTGCGGGTACACCAGTTGCAACTGGCAAGATTGAGAGAGCAAGACTAGCAAAAAAAAAATTGAACAAGATTAGCAAATGAACCCTATGATTATGGATTGGCAAATCAACATTTAGAACCTTGGCGATGATCACCCCTTTAAAAGGTCCTTCAATTATGGAATTTATGGCCATTATGAAAGCATTGAGTTCATGAGGTACCTAAACAATCTTTTCGAGCATTATGCTTCATTTGAAGATGCTCAATCTGGGACACACATGAGCAACGGGATAAATAGAAGGTATATTCTGACCAAGAATGGAAAAAACGGAGGGTATATCTCTATAATAAATTCATAAATCCTTTTAAAATACCCATAATAAGATAGAATCAATGCGCCAAACTTTGGAGCTAAATATGATAGATACTCAACCAAATGCTATCACTATCGCGACACTTGGGAGATTCTCTAAAACACCCATGTTTGGTATTATGAATATCAAACTAGCACCATTTCAACAAAATCCCAAAATATTATTATTTTGGAACCTCTTTTGGTTCTTGGAGTCTACTCGGAATTTATACACAATAAATTGGAGATGAAAATATCACATTAATTGCTCAAGGATTTAAGTCACTAACTACCACATTGCATAAGATGTAAGTATATATATAGTCATGTCACTCACAAGAAACAAACTACGGATTCAAACAAATTGAGAAGAATCTAAAAGTTATTTTTGAAGTCTAAAACATTCCTGAATTAAATATAGATTCATAAGTTAGAACTATATATGAAGATGGATATGAAATATATTTCAGATGCAATATAAAAAGTAAAGTTCAGCAAATGGGTGCTAGCTCAAGTGGTAGAGCCTTAGAAAGACCCTACATGAGGTCACGGGCCAACTATATATAAAAAGTACTCAAAAACATAAAAGAAAAAAAAAAAGAAAAAAAATCCACCCATCATGTGTTTTTCGTTAAACATTATAATTACATTGGAAATGCTTGAAGTTCAAGTTAGTTGCATGTATGCTTTGAGTATGTTATTAGAGTAGAAAAAGAAACAAACCAGCAAAGTGTAAACCTTACAAAATGATTATTTATACTTTATAGCAGTGGTCTTGTAATAAATTGCTCTCTTAAAAATAAAATTCATTCACCCACCAAGGGTGTTCTTGCGTTAAAACCCATCGTTTTCTAAGTTAGTTTGTATGAGTTTAATTTGTATGAGTTTAAGTTAAAAGTTTAAGTTTGTATGAACGATTTACGAGTTTATAGTCTTTCAAAAAAATAAAATTCATAAGTTAGAACGATTTATTGTTATTTCAATCTCATTGTCTTCCGGGGTTCGAACCCGGCTATACGGTGTAATTCTAAAAAAATCTCATTTCCCTAACCAGGATGCCACTAACTCTTTTCTGGATTCTACGAGAACTTTTGATAGTCTGCTAAATGACCAATAAATCTTTTGGACCTAACGAGCTCATTGCAAATGGATTGAGAATGGTGATAGAAATAAAAAATTCTTTCATACTAGCACCAAGTTCAGAAGAAGTAGAAACCATATATGGAGTAACACTACCCCGGAAGGTGAATGTTTGCATGATGAAAATGAAATTAGAATGGTATTCCTCGCTCGTTTTAAAGATGTGTGCAAGGACGCATGTCCTTCTGTGCACTCTCTTGTTGAGAGCCATGCTTCTAAGGGAATCCCTTATCGTATTCTTAAACTTTTTTATAAACATCTACCCAATTAGGACATTTCCCTCGTCGGGAAATCTTTTAGAGTTAAATATATTAGACAAGTTGTCCTGATACGAGGCATTTTAAAGTTTCAGGTCCTGATGGCATACCTCCCATTTTTTTCTAAAAGTGTTGGCCATCTGTCTCTACCAAAGTCACTTCTGTTGTCCTATCGTTTCTTAATTCATGATATATGTTGAGGGAGACCAATAGAACCATAATATCTCTATTTCCTAAGACTGATAATTCCATTACATGATTGTATACATATTAGTCTAACCATTGTACTTTACAGATTCATTGCTAAAGTCCTAACAAACATGTTGTAACAAGTGCAACCCTCCATCATTAATTGGAACCAAACTATCAATCACTGATAACTTAAGCATTGCTAGTGATATCACCCATTTTATTAACTCTCAAATTAAAATTGGTACACCTTGTGCAATGCTTAAAATTGATATATCTAAGGTTTTGATAAGATTAAATGAGATTTTCTTAGACATGCTCTATAGGTTAATGGCTTCTCTAGCCATTTTGTTACTCATTGTGAGTTGTGTAACCACAATTTCTAACTCAACTTGTCATTAATGGTTCTGACTAGTTTCTTTTATCCTAAATGTGGATTGAGGGAGGGTGATCCTTTATCTCCCGTTCTCTATGTCATTGGTGATGAAGCACTTTCAAGAGCTCTTTATAATTATGAGAGAAATAATATTGTATTTGGAATTCAACATGTTATAACATGGGTATCAAGCAAGAACTATGAACAAAGTAAAAAACGAGACACGAAAATTAACGTGGTTCACTAGTTGTGAAACTAGCTACATCCACAACTCGAAACCCGATGTTTATTACAGAGAAACAACACGATTACAACGCCCACAATACCACACAATACTACACAATACCATACACCAAGTCTACCCACGCTTTATACACTTATATAGACATAACGGTCTTGAATTGGGCCTAAAATAATGCCAAAGTTTTGCCAAAACTAATTAGGAAACAACCAGCCCAGTCCGCTCACAGGTCGCACGCCATGCTGAGTAGGTTGCACGTCATGCTGTCACATGTCTCTCAACATGGTCAGTAGGTCGCACAAACTTGTCTGATCCTAAATGTGATGCAACCTTCTCTTTGGTCCTCCTCTTGCCCCTTTGCCTGATTTGCTAGACTTTGAATTATCCCAACAACTATCCCCTTGATTCAAACGTCCTAGCAACCCAAATCCTCTTCGATTCTTGATTGCTTCTATTCAAGACAAAGCTCCACCTTGTGTCGAATCCTCTCAACCACCTAAAACTGGAACATGACGTTTCTCTCCTTAAACCTAATGTGAATGTGTCTCCCAAAATTAGAAACTAGCACGCCTCCACTTGAACAGTTGCACTCCCCATAAGCGAATCAATTTCTCCACCCATAACCTAACTTGAATACATTCACTGAGAAACATGATCGAATGTATTCT
Organism: Linanthus parryae; assembly: GCA_023055425.1. Taxonomy (NCBI): domain Eukaryota; kingdom Viridiplantae; phylum Streptophyta; class Magnoliopsida; order Ericales; family Polemoniaceae; genus Linanthus; species Linanthus parryae. The sequence goes on along the minus strand of JALGPY010000008.1, from coordinate 4,114,053 downwards.
CAATGCGCTCCAAATAGCGTCGATTTCCTGTGCACCATGAAAAATGTCAGATGTCACCCATACCAGATGCACTGATAACGAGTGCCACAAATTGTCATACAAAATGCGCCTTGTATGCCTCAGATGCCCCATAAAATTCTAATGAGCGTCCGAAAGCAATCAATTCATAACCAGATTTTTGTGCCAAAAACATAACCCACACGCCTGACCGCTCCATGTGAGGAGAATAGAAAATCCCCAAGGAGCTTAGAGAACTAGGTGTCCTCGGTGGAGGTCCCTCCACCTGCAGTGAAACCTTCATAGTCCTGATTCTTCTTGGGACACTCCCTTTTCCAGTGACATTTCTCTTTACAGTAGGCACATACATCATGTGGTAAATTGGATCCTGCAAACTTCTTATATCCCTTACCTTTACCTACTTTAATCATGAACTCTAACTTGAACCGAGCTTTGATACCAGTTTGTTATGACCTGGGTAATAAGCAAGAACGATGAATACATTAAAGAACGAGACACGAAAATTAACGTGGTTCACTAGTTGTGAAACTAGCTACATCTACAACCCTAAACCCGATGTTTATTAGAGAGAAACAACCCAATTACAACGCACACAATACTACACACCAAGTCTACCTATACACTTATATAGACCTAAGGGTCATGACTTGGGCCCAAAGTAATGCCAAAATGTTGCCTAAACTGATTAGGAAACACCACAGATTGCTTAGTACCGTCACCAGTCGCACGACCTGCTGAGTAGGTTGCACGCCCTTCTGACACAGGTCGCACAACCTGCTGAGTAGGTTGCACGACCTGGTCTGATCCTAAATGTGCTGCAGCCTTCTCTTTGGTCCTCCTCTTGCCCGTTTGCCTGATTTGCTAGGCTTTAGATCAACCCAACAAAACATTTTGATTCAGGTCCTAGTGTGACTCCCCTTCAGTTTGCTGATGAAAGAATTTTGTCCTTTAAGGTAACTGACAATACAGGTCTAGTTTTAAAGCAAATTTTTCATGACTACTGTAGTCAATCAGGCCAATCCATTAACAGTTCAAATTAATAGTTAGTCCAAATTGTAGCTTTCATTGTAAATCTATCTTGGTTATGCAATTAGGAGTCAATGTTGCAGAGTTTGTAGATCAGTATTCAGTATCTTGTTTTGCCTCTTGTGGTAGGCAAAGGTAAGAACATGGTTTTTCAAAATGTTTGTGAATAAAATTAGGCACAAATGTTATGGGTGGAAGGGACCGTTGCTTAAAAAAACTGCTAGTCACTTTGATTAAGGCTACTTCGTCTAGCCTGCTAATTTATACTTTCTCTATTTATTTTTTCGAAAAAATTACACAAACAAAACTGTACAAAATATTTTCTTCTTTGGTGTGGAAGAGTGACATTACCAAAAGGACTGTGCACCGAATTTCTTGGCCGCAGCTCCGTCAGCCAAAGTCTCTGGGAGGTTGGGCATCTCTCTCTGCTCTTAATCATGCTATACTTGCTAAGCAATCTTGGAAATTGATCTTCAATCCATCCTACCACTTTTCCTCTTATTTCTTGTCCAGATTGTGTAAGAGAAATCCCTTCATTAATCTTAAATATCTTAATTATGTATCTTGAGTTTGGAGGGGTTTTCGTAAAGTCAGATCTCTACTGCAAGAGGGCTAGGATGGTGCATTGGTGATGGAAGTTCTGTTAATACATTCATTGGTAGCTGGCTTTCCAAAATTCCTCCACAATGTCTTAAGAATTGTATAAGTGATCCTCTTATTCTCCCACACAAAGTTTCTGACCATAGTCTTGTAGATAGGATTTATCTAAGTTACACAATTTTCCCTCAATGGGTTCAAAAAGAGATTCTTAAGATCCCTCTTCCTAATACTCAGCAGCAAGATACTGTGACTCTAGTTCCAACTTTTTATGGTGATTTATCACTGCCTTCAACTTACAATCTCACACTCAAACTGCATTTTAATGAGGCTTTAGCTCCACATACTGTTTGTTGTTATGAAGAACTTCTTGGGACTTTTCTTAGAAGGATTTCTGGAAGCTCAAGTTACCTCACAAAGTCCTTGTTCTAATCTGGGAATCCATTTTCAAGAGAATCCCAGCTAGGAATCATCTTCTTAAGCTACATATTTCTTCAAGTGACCTTTGTTCTTTATGCATGCAAGACACTGAGAATGTCGATTATCTTTTTCCTCCATTGCCATTTTGCAAAAATTCTCTAGTCCTTAACCCCTTCTTCAATTCCTAGTACTCTTTTTCTCAAATATTTTCTTTTCCACCACATTACTAACACCAGTGAGTCTGCTAAACCACTCTTTTTTAGCTGGATAGGAGCAATGATGTGGAATCTTTGAATTTTTAGAAATAAAAAGTCTTTTCGAGATGGATCTGATTGGTATGGATAGTCCAGTTTTTCACACCAGAACACTTGCTACTTATTTTCATCCGGCTTGGTTAGGAAGATCGCAACAAGTTTTCTTTCAAATTTCCAATGTTCAACCACTCAATTCTTTTGATTTGCTCAAAGAAAACTGTGTTTCTTCCAAGCTGCATAGCTTTCCTTATGTCAAGAAACACAGAGGTGAAAGGAAGGCTGGATGGAGTTTTGAGAAAAAAATATATATTCTCTTTTCCACCCAACGAAGCAGTTGCCTCAGCACGGAGCTAGCACTACTGGAGGCTTATTTGAGGCTTTAAACATGGCTAAAGGGTGTGGTTATCTGCATTGCGCTTACAATATTCCTAATACGGTTATCTTTCATGCTATGCAGAAATTGGTACATAAGCAGATCATCCTCAAGCAGCAGGCTATTCGCAAGCACTGGAGGATGTTGTTCATGGATCATCTTCAGCTTACAGACTATTTTTGCTGTATCTATGTTAGCTGAATTAAAACTTCAAGGGTTTGTTTGAGGCTACCTGTGTTTTTTGGTGCCCATTGGTCTTGTTAACTACATCTTTTGGTAGTTTGTTAGCTAATTTTTGGTGGTTTATTTAGCTAGTTTTTGGGACAGTTTGGCAAGGTTCTAGCTCTTTGTTCGTTTAGAGCTCCTTTTAGGTTTCTTTCTTGTCCGTCTTATGTATTTTCATCTGCCTTGGTTTAATATGATGTTCTCTCTTTCTTGCCAAAAAAAAATAAAGAATAGTGGTCTTGTCTACTAGTGATATGACTATGGCTGTTTGGATGAGCTGATATGAGGGGAGGGGAAGTGAGATTATTTGAATGAGTGATTGAGGTGAGGAGAGAGACATAGTCATAGACCAACCAGGCAATGAGACTCGAACCCAAGACTTCAAACAAGAATCACTAGTGATAAACATTACAATTAGTTAAATGGCATGGTAAAAAATGAAAAATAAGCAAGTAAACAAAAATAGAGATAGCTCTACTTTGGGGTAGAACTAGAACCCAAGAAACCAAGCTCCTCTCCCAGAACATCAACATTTTCTTCATCTCCTCCACCTAACAAACCAATCTCTCCTTCAATCCCCTTATTCAACAAGTCCTCCCAAAACCCATCCTCCTCATGCATCTCCTCTTCTCCTTCTTGCATTTCCTCTCCCATTGATCCACTCAATCCTTGAATATCCCCAGCTAATTGCTCTAGCTCCAAGTCACCTAACCCAGAAATGTCACCATAGTCACTAATATCAAGTCCAACATCAACAAACCCTTCTTCCTTCTCTTGGGCATATTCACCAACACTTGGACCACAACTAGGACCTTGGTCAATTGGCCTCCTTCTCTTCCTTTGTATCACATCCTCAATCTCTTTCCTTCTCTCTTGTTGAAGCAACTGTTGTAGAAAACTTGGGTTCTGCATTGCTTTAGCTAGAAATCCCATCATTTGTCTTTGTTTCATCTCTGTCCCACTTAGCCTTTGCTCCATTGCTTCAAGGTATGATCTAGTGTTTTGCTGTTGCTGTCTCAGCTTCACTAGTTCCGCCATTAGGACTTGTTTGTCGCGCTTTAACCGCCCTACTTCTCCGTCTAAACCAAACCGGCCTACTTCAAGGCAAGGCTCTTGACCATGCTGTGAGATTTGGGAGTGTTGAGTGTGTGTCTTTCTCCTCCTAATGTTCCTCAGAAGATGCTTTTGTCCTCTCAGAAACCCTTCATTCGCGAACTCCCACTTATCTGGATCAACCTTTCGAAAACCCTACAAATTTTCACATTCATAATCTATTACTACTTGCCAATGAACAAAATTTCTGCAAACTTGCATATCATATCAAAAGGTCCTTAACTTTGTCTATGCCAAGGAATACAAATAGTGAATCCCAAAGTTCCATACTAGTGGAAAGAACTTGTATCTAATTGAACAAAATATCTCCACTTGCTATATTTTACTAGAGTTGAGTTTCAAAAGAGGAAATATCTATAAATAGAAACCCATTAAAAAACCCAAGAAAGTAAAGATCAAGTGCATCACAAGAGGAAAAGAAATGATTTAAATATGAAACATTCTAGCCTTTTCTTGTATGAACATGACAGAAGCCAAATCTGAGAAAGAAAGAAAGATGAAGATTTGATGTAAACTTACATAAGTATTGAGCTGCCTAACAAAGCTTGAGAAATTGTTGTGCTTGAAGCTTCTTGGAAGCAGATCCATTGAAAATGCTTGAGGGTCCCAAACCACAAAGCTGTTGTTGCCTCTGCTCCAAGAAATCACATGGTTTGTACTTGGGTCCTCCACAAGGTCATAAGTTTTTGTGAGGAAAGGAGGAGGTAGTCCTGTGTCATGGAGCCCCTCCATTGGCCGGGGAGGGAATCCGGTCGCCGGAACGCCGGAAACCGATCCCGGAAACTCCTCTTTCACATATCCTGCAGGATTCATAATGATCTCTGAAGGCTTTTTTTTTGCCCTAATAGATCTGCTAATCCCAAATCAAGAAATGTGGTTATGAGGTGATTTTCTTGATGGGATTTTGAATTAGAAGATGGAGAGGTGGTGATGAAGTGATCAAAATGGTGGACATTTTTGTTGGGTAATGGTGATAAATCTAAGTGATGAAGTTGATGATGATGATAGAAACAGAACTAAAATGGTCTTTTAGATATATGAGTATCTATGCAGACTCATTTCTTTCTCCTTTGGGAAGGTGGTTTGCTTTCTGTTTGTTTGTTAAGAGTAGCCAAAAGACAGCTGAGGGCAGTACTAGTATATTATAAACTCTCATTGCCCTAAACTAGCACTAAGTACTTTTTAGTATTAAATTAAAGGGGAAAATGAGTTGAAGATTAGAGCACTTTCATTTGTGAGTTCAATAAAAAAATACTACTAATTATTCAAAAGAAAAATTGAGTGCTAGTCTTGTTTGACAGGTAAAAATAATATAAAAAACGAGTGGAATAGAAATGAGAATGTTAAAGTGCATAACTCATATAAGTACGGTAAGATGCCCTATCGCGTCCGTAATATTGCGCGTACAAAATTTAGATTGCAGCGGCATAGCTAAGCATTGAAGGCGATAAGGTACTACTTGGTCAATATGAAATTAAGCGACCACGCGATCGGATACAAAACTACTATTTTGTTCAAGCTTTTCTTCCGCTGATAGTGAAGATATTAGTTTGGTGCCAGGTAAGTAACTGAAAATAGTTTCAAATACAAATTTGCCTCATATATTATGCCGAAAGTTTAATATACACTTGAGTAACCTTTATATTTTGCATAATATGAGGACATTTTTTCTCTAAAACTATCTTTAGTAACAGATCTCAACTCTAGACTTATGTTGTCGCAATATGGGGTGTAAATTTCCTAAAGTTCGGCACACTCAAAGGGTGAAAGTGTCATTTTCCAAACGAGAAGGAGTGGGTGTCCTTCAATCAAACTAGAAGGGGTGGAAGTGTCTTTTCCCCTGGTTAATAATCTTAAAGAAGAAAAAAAGAACAGGTTCTATATGAGTATCTAGACAAGCTTCTTTAAGCTTTATTTAAATCTAATCAACTGTAGTTTACTAGTAGAATTGTCTAATGCTTTACTTAATCATCCAATGGTTGTACACCAAGGTGGGGAAAAAATGTTCAATACCCTATTGAGAAAGTGATTATTAGGGTGGGGATCAAGTGAACTTGGAGTAGATCTAGATCAAGTGCACCTCAGATCAGAGCATGTTCCAGCATGCTGGTGTCTTTGATGGTGTTTCTAGTGAGGTTTTTCTGTAGATGGGGGCCTCCTCATGGCAAAAAAGAGAGAAAAACAGATCACTCTGTCTTAACTATTGTAATGAATTTACGACATTGATAACGAGATACAACATACTCGTGTCACCTCAAATTTAGTTATTTATTCTTTTTCGCTGGTTATTAGTATCATCGTATCTCAAGCATAAGATATGTAAATTCAGAATTAGTTGAAACTTATATTTTTGTAAACTTTAAACCCCTTAGCAGTATAGGCACGTTGACAGTGCGTCAACCCTGTAGATGCGTGATGTCAGCAAAAGTAATATTGCACGAGAGTTGTGTGTTAGTTTCCATAGTGTACGTAGCGCATCATCAACAAACTTATACTGCTAAGGGGTTTTATGTCGAAAGCAATCTGCGTGTACTCAAATTCGGGTGATTCAGATCACTAGGTTATTTTGTTCTTATGATTATTTTTCTTAGTAGAAAAATGCCATGTTACTCTACACGAAAATTTGTATCTCCATTCATCATGAATAAACTTGGTCGTTTCATTTGTAGGAAACGAAACTTTTGTTGTGTGTGTCAGTATGTGAGATGGTGTTTCACAACTCATAGTTAAAAGACTAATCATCTGAATGCGTAAAGACTAAAGACCGCCTTAGATAAAATACAACAAAACCTGTGAGACCCACCAAACTTATGAGTTTAAATTGTTTAATGATTTTCTTCTCAACGAGTCCTAGCAAATAGCAATGCTTCCCTGATTCGGGTCATGGGTGACCCGCAAAGGAATCTCAAGTAAACTTATATCTATGAGAATATTGGTCATTACACAAATCTTAATTGTCGTTACCATACATGTTGCGACACGTGTCTTCGTTTGAAGAAAGAATGGGTTATTATGTTATAATGGAAAACATAAACCAAGTAGCTTAGTGGAGGTTCAAGATGGTTGTAGAACATGGAGATCAAACAAGACCAAATCCAAAGAATAATTTTCAAAAAAGTAAAGTGTTTAAGAGTACACATCAAGACTTTTATAAGCCAATAAAAATCTAACCTCTAAGTTGCTGATATATTATTATGACTTTGACAGAAGGAAACTCCGAATCTATTGGTATTATTATTATTACTTTTGATGTCTGCTTTTATCAGACCGACGAGAAATAAATATCATGATATTTAGTTTCATTTACTTTCCTCGTAGCCTATTTGGATTGAAAAATCTAAAGAACTGCAGATTAAATTGTCACCGGGATTCTTTCTTCATCTCAATCAAATGTTCAACTATCAGGATTGACATTTAATCCTTGTTTCACAACCCCAAACAAGACAGCCAAGTGAATACTGAGCGCATACACTAAGAACTCATTTTGGGTTCGCGACAAGAAATTGCAATATATGACATGTATTGTATGTAAGTTGGATGGATAAAGGTAGGACAATGGCGGATCAACGAGTTTATTTTTCGAAATGAAAGAAAGCCTTTCGACCGCCCAGTTATGGAAAGGTTCAACCGCCTGTCCGGTCCGAATTTAAAAACTATACTTTGTAACCCCATTTATAATCCATATGCTGGATGTCACAATTGTACAAGAACAATACAGTCATCTTAACACACCAACATCCCTCAAGCCCCAAGTTCAAACTCTTGCTTATATCACTTATAGAACTTGGGCAAAATTTAAAAAGAGGGATAATGGTGGCAAAAATTAGAAAGAGGGATAATGGTGTATATGTTATACTTTTCAGTTATCCCCCTCTTCCTATACATCACCCAAATGAGGCATAAGCATATATTCCCATAGATTATTCCAATAGAAGGGAAGATTAAATTATTCCAACATAGTACTTCTTGTGGGCATAAACTTATAGCCTAAACTCAGAAAATGTTGAACTACAGTTCGAATCTAGCTAAACGTAGACTAAATTAGAACTTATAAATGTTCTATGTATATGGCAAAAAGAAATGCATCTAATTTACATCACATGACACTCACATTGAAATACTCGAATCCAATTAACATAAAGACATAGTCAACCACACACATATATAAAGCCATGTCAAGTTTATGGCATTATGTAATATAGAACAGGAACACTTATATCTCTACTACTTTTTCCCAAATTTATTGCTATTTTTATCGTAACACATCAATTCTGATCTTCTACAACACGATCGGACTTCATGCTGCAGCATCAACAGAGTGGTTGGCAGCAGCAGCTTTTTTCACGAAATTCTCAAGGTACTCGGTTCTGCAAGTAACAAACCAAAATTACTGTGAATTACTGAACTGAAATAGGGTAATTCGCTAGCTTCGGGACAAGACGTACCTCTCAGGCAGGTGATCGTGGGGACGGTTAAAAGGCGTCCAGATTGGGTCGCCAACAAAGAGCCGCATCGCCTGTCACAAAGGAGCAAGTTTCTCATCAAAAAATGTGATTTCATTGGTTGTTCACTTGTTCTTCTACCAAGTCTTGATGATATTTGTTTCTCAAAAAAAAAGAAAAAAAACAAGTTCCATTCTACTGATTGTTTCCTACACGTATTGACGAGATTATTTGACAACTTGTTTGATGAAAAATATGCCCCAGTTCCATTCCATAATATGCCCAAAACCCTAAGTATCATCTTAGGCGTATTAGTCAAATAATCTCATATTTATACCAATGCACCGAAAGATCACACTTGAGAGTTCCTTATTTTGAAGCATGTTAACCGACACTATCATCCTTCAGAATCAAAGTCAAAGCTCTTGGCATTTAGGCCTCTCGTGCAAGCTCTCAAAACAGTTACTACCAATTGCTATGAAAATCACCCAACACTAGCATTCACAGGTTTGGTTTCACTAGCAGAGAATGGTAGGGCAGAGATATCCCAATAAGAGGAGTTCATGGCAGTTGTGAATTTCAAGAAATATGGAGGAGAAAAGAAACATGTAGGATCTGAACAGTAAGCTCTTTGGAGCATTCATTTTCGACTCCAGAAAACATAAATTGCATGCACGTGGTGGAGCACTCTGCCTTGAAATATCCAAACACTCAACAAAAGACACCTCGACAGTTTCAGGTCATCTTTGCTATGGGTAATTATTCAGTGTGTTGCAGAAACATCATAGGCTCTGGACTGTGTAACCTAGTTGATGATATTTTGACACTCAAGCAATTTGAGTATACGCGAAAGGGTAAGAATGAATCACCAAGTGTCATTGTGCTATAATAGTAACGGTCTAAACTAAAGTTATTTGTTTTTGAGCAAGTTCATAATCACAGTGATTGGGAGGAAAATGTGAATCCCTCGCGACTTTCAGAAGAATGTTTGCACACAAGAATATTGCTACAATTACTTATCTCTATGTAGTTGAACTTAATGAGTTTGGTCCATGTAACAACCACGGATGAACTCAGAAAAGGCTAACTGAGTTGAGTTGAGTCATTTCTTTTCTTATCTCTGTATTAGCATCACATCCAGAAATATGTGCAAACGAATCATGTTGTTACATGCAGATAATGCTCTTAATTAAAAAGGAAAACATTCCTGTTGTTACAAGTAACATAATGACGTGCAGTAGGTTTGAAGACAAACCTACATAAGCATACTAGTATCAATGTCATTTGACGAGAACAGCTATTTCTGTGGTCTTAGATCCATAGAGTTGAGTCATTGTGATGCTTCATCCCAAGTAAAGCATGCCAGAATGACTAAAACCACCTCGGTAAAAAAAAATAGGAAACTAGTAGAGTGTGTTGCACGTGGTGATATTTTTGCGGTGCTCATTGTGGCATCGCTATGTTTGACCCAGTGTTCCTATCTTATTATTCATGTTCCCATCTTACGTAAAAGCCTAAAACCTACAAAGAAAGCATTGGCTAATGACCACTAACCGCCACTATTTAGTAGACATGAATGATTTTGTTGATAAAAGAAAAGGAAGAATTAACCCGAACAATGTAACTTGCACTATACTTTAAGACTAACTTTTCTTATCTTCTTATCTTCTACAGAGATCAATTAGATTGATAAGGCAACAAAATAGTTACTAGTAACATTCTAGGGCCTAATAATAGGAATACGGATGCTGTGGGCTCATCAAGTAAAACTTTTCCAACTGTGCCTTTCTACAACGTAAAGCTACTTATTGACTTCTCTTGGTGTGTGAACCCCTCTCCCTCAAGCAAACATAACACCTCTCTTTGATTCTGATGAATCAACGTCCTACGTTCACAAACTTACACAGATTCTGGTGAAGGAACGTGTCTAGTTTCAGTAAAAATAATACATCTAACCCAAGCAAATTGAGTCTTCCTTCTTCAATCAAGTTCAACACCTAAACCTCTTGAATCAGTCCCAATAATGGCTTACAGAGACCCTTTCCGCTGCAATAATCTCAGTGGAACTATATGGGAGTCCCAGATCTGACCACATCCTCCCCATTCTGGACTTAGTGATTCTCCAGGACCAAAGATAACCACAATTATTATTGGCTGTGTACTTATCCACTCCTTCTGAAAGATAAGTTGCTTCCTTGAATTCCAGATTGCCCAGCAATAAAACATACTTACCAACCAAACACCCCATTCCAAAAAAGATTCTAGTCACTATGGTCAACAACGGACACCATTGTCAACAGCGGATGTACAACAGTAACAAAAGCATTATTTTAACTATGTAACTGTACATAGTTTAACGGACACAATGTGCGTACATAAAAGGGGTAATTAGACTATAACTTCAGCTACACTTAAACTGTAACTTCTAAAATAATGCGTAGTGGGGAAGGGATGGAATCATCCATGTAACTAACTCTGGCATGTTGCTATTTGACATGAACTTCTCCAAAAAGTTAAAAAGTAGAGTCAGCATTTGAAAACAGATGTATACAACTTATAGTAAGGATTACGGAGCAGGAATAACGCATACAAATGGTGTTAGGTAAAATGTTTCCTGTTGATGGCCAACCGTTACCCAAGTTTATTCTCGTATCTGGTAGTTTTTGTTAACTAATACATTGAATTGTATATCATTCTAAGCTTATGTACGATCAGATACATTTTTGTCAGACATTTATACAGCTTTTAGCATGGGAGTATGAATAACAAGCTGTGCTTATAATATTAGACTTCGGTGAGAGAGATAAACAAACAAAAGCATAAATGTAATAAAAGCATAAATGAAGATATTCCTGAGATTAATGTAATTAGACTAAGCATTTTTGCCTTTACATCTTCTGATATCTTTGTGAAACTAATGGAATCACTTTTAAACAAATTGTGGCTTTTGAGATTAGGAGTGAGTTTTCAGATATAATGGAGTCACTGTTAAACTAACTGAGTTGAGTAGAGTTGAGTTGAGTCATTTCTTTTCTTATCTTTGAATTGTATTTTAGTATCACGCCCAGAAATTCGTGGACAGAAATCATGTTGTTACGTGTAGATAATGCTCATAATAAAAAAAAATGCTAACATTCCTGTTGTAACACGTAAGATAATGATATAACGAAGGTTTGAAGGCAAACCAACAAAAGCATACTAGAATCAATGTCATTGGACGAGAGCAGTTATTTCTGTTGTCTTATATACATAGCGTTCGAGTCATTGTGATGTTTCATACCAAGTAAAGCAAGCACAGAATGACTAACACCACCTTCATAAAAAAAACAGGATATGTAGTTACATTTTTCTACCAGATGGGTTGACAAGCACATAGCATATATAAAACAAGGGACACCATACCAGAATGTCCCATCTAATTATATCCCCTTTTACACTATGTGAAACTCTTTTCAACAAAAATAAAGGTTTAATGAACCATCAAATATGTAATTTGTCATGATCAGAGAAAGATCGTAAATTGTGATGTATTATTATTAAGTACCTTAATATAGTTGTTGGAATCAAGGGTGAAGCGATGGTACATCCCAGCAGGAAGAACAATCATTCCACCTTTCTTCACAGCAACACGAATCCAAGCATCATTATGATCCCTCACATCAAAATAACCTTCATCACGATAGGAAACAGTTTAAAAAGGGTCTAAATTGAAACAAAGAAATGAAGAGAATGGCGTATAGTAAGTCATACCACTGCCGTCAAGACAGTAGCGAATCTCTTCATCGGTGTGCAAATGCTCCTCAAAGAAGTTTTTGATCTTAGCTTCATAATTTGGCAACTTCTCTGGACAAACCTCAATTACGTCCTGGAACAAAATTAATATAATATAAGTGGGAAGCACCAAAAAATTTAAGTGACTCATTCTGCTTGGACACTTATGTTTCACAGAGCTTCTAACTTAACGTGAACAGTTCCATTAGGGTACGTTTGGTTTTCTAGGATTAGCGATATTAGTTGGGACTAGACTAAATATAGTCCAAATATTAGTTAATACTGTGTTTGGTTGTCCTGGACTAATTTTAATACCGGTACTAAATCGTGAAAATATGGTGTTTAATACCCCAAATTAGTCCCCTCTCAAATGAAGTTATTATCTGGATTGGACTATTTGTATCTTAATGCTGAGTTAATACTGCACGAAACCAAACACATTATTAATTATAGTTTAGCTAATCCAATCCAATCCTATCCGAAAAATTTCCAGTCCAGTCCAATCCGGATAGTCCGGAAAATCAAACGTGCCATATCTGAACAAGGACTAGAATAGTCAACTTGGAAGTATCAACCAATTGTAACTACTAATTGTGACAAGACCAAGTTAATGTAATTTTCTTTTAAATGACTAACCACATAGGAATATCCGCGGTCTTTGCGAATTTTTTTCAATTCTTCATCTGTCTCATAGTTATCCGCATCCAGTCGCCAGCTGAGTACTCCAAGTTCTGCAAGTAAGAAGAGTAATCAGTGCTAAAAAGAAGTTTAACAATTAAAAAAAAAAAAAAAAAAATGCCACTGTTAAAGCTAAATGTACCAGCTAGTCGATCCAAGGAGACGTATTCCTCTGGAGTGCGGTGATGGGGGAGCCTCTGGTCATCATCACTATCATCCATGTACCACGCCTGAATGGCTTCCTCCCTTGGATCCTGTATGAGACAAGTGTTTCAAAAACGAGTATTAGAGCAAATCACTAACTTCAGAGAGAGAAAGAGAGACTGGTTTCCTAGAAAGGGAAACCCGCAGATATTACACAGATTGTAAACAAAGTACAAACAAGATTTGGAAATGTATGTGTTAGAAACAGAGGGATAAGGGCATGGGTTCTTTGACAACAATGAATGTGGATGAGTTTAGAAGCCAATGCTTGTGAAGATTGATCAAGTTGTGGCCAAAATATGTGGTCTAAGAAGGTAAGATACCTAACAACATGAAGATTCTCAAGAAGCTAAAGACACTAAACATGGAAAATTGTATTTATACAGTAATTGATTCATCCAGGATATGAGTGTTCAAACCCAAGCAGCAAAAAATTAAGCATCTTAGTTTTGACAAAGTCAGACCTAATAACTGTAAATACTATCCAGACATCATCATTCCCATATCAATTACTACATTCCAGACATGAAAAGATATGTTAACAAATACTTGTTTCATGCCCTTAGAATAGGGGCATCCCAGGATTGTATAAATGTACTCAACCATATTGAAAATTAGAATATACCAAAACCCAGAGCCATTTCCCACGTGTACAAAGATGCGAGTTGAATGAGACCGGTGGCTGAAAGTTGACACGGATCTTTATTGAAGTACATGTAAGTGGCCATGCTTAGCGATATATAAACATGAACTATTCTTAGAAGATATAAAAACAAAAACCCTGCTAAGATAATCACACGTCATTATCTACTATCCGACAACAAAGATTTCCACTTAAGAATATGGCAAAATACTGGTCTTCAAGGAGGATCGTACCAATTGTATAAATCGTACACATAATGGGAAATTTTTAATGTTTACAACTGAATGGGCTAGCTTTTCTGAGCCACGCTATCAATCCATATATACTCCATATTGTTTACCAGTAGATAACCCTTTGTGCTCCGAGTTACATGTTATTAAGAATTTGCCTCTTCACCCCACAAAAAAGTTACAGTGAGAAATATGGAGAGCCATTCAGCTTCAACTTTTAAGTTGATCCCAGCAAGAATACAAGACAAGATCACACACACACACACACACACACACCTGAAAAGTTCTGTGTTGTTTCATAGCAAAATTCATGGTTCCAAGCATACCCTGGGTTGTTTCCCTATAAGTATTGGAAAATCTTGATTGCACAAACCTGGGTTATCATTAGGTGTTTCCATGAGAAATTAAGATGATTATTTAGCAGATATCAAAAACCTACACCAACCAAAATCATGAAAACACACAAGCACCAACAAAAATACCAGCTTTTTGTAATCTGTAACAGCATATTGTGCATTCGATTCCTTAAATCTACGATATTTGCGACGAAATTAGATACGAAATCAATTAAAATTGGACAAAAAATTGATGAATTACAGCAACAGAAGTCGAATTCGATCGTTGGATTACCTTGCCTGAAGAACCCATAATGATAATCTGCAATATGTGGTTTTCGTCTCTCTCTCAATATCTCTAAATTAGGGCTTATGGTTGACTGGGAGCGTTCTGGGTTAGGCTTACAAGGAACGCGATTGCATCAGAATATCATCAAGAACTCAGGTCAAAAGGACGAAAATACCCAGGCTGTGATTAGACGATTTGGGCGTCCAGGTGCTTTCAACACGCGCATAATTAGGATTCGATGCAAAGGACCGTTTCGTCATTTTGCTTGAGGGAAATTTGTGTACCTGTTTGTGACGCCAAATTCATGGTCACGGAATACTAACGTTTCGTTTTCATTGGAATTTTATGTTTTCCCTTCTATTGGTGGATGAGAAAATTTCATATTTTCTTCTCAAAAAAGAGGAATCATGTTTAGTTTTTTTGTATTTTAAGTGGATTTATAATTCTATGTAAAAAAAATGTGTATGGAGAAGAAAATATATGCGTGCCTATTGTCTAACTTTGTCCAATGGAAAAAGTCAAAACTCAATTGTTTTCGCCAATCTCATTATACACTATGGACTTAAGTCTTGATTCAAAGTTCAAGCTTATAACTTAGTACCAAAAACAATTTCGCTCTCATTTGGATTCGCAAAGAATTCGAGCATGGGTTTGGATTTGATTGGCTTAAGGGTCCAATCATTTTTCACTAAAACCTTGTATTTTAGCCTCAACAAATGATTCACAGCCTAATAGATTTCAAAGGACTACTAAACACAAGTCATTTCAAATATAACATTTTTGAGCTATTGGTACTCCCTTTTCATTCATCTTTATTAAACTAACATTTGCGGTGCCCAAACTAAGTTCAAATATTTTATGTACGATTTTGCTTTGAACCCAAATACAAATTCAAGTTCAAATCCCTTGTCCAATAATAGTCAACGTTTATTTTGAGGAGATAGTCAACGTTTATAAATTAACTTCAACTTATAACAAAAATTGACTTATAAACTGCTTATAATAACTAATACCAACTTGCACCATAGGCTTTCTCTAATAGCATGACTTCTTTCAGACAACTCTTTTCCTCTGCAGCGTGTATCTAAAACATTTCACTGGCGTCTACTGATGTACTATATAAGAAGATGAAACATCGGACAAATAATCGATTCTTCTTTATTCCAGATAACGAAATCTCGGTCCCTTTTAGTTTCAAACATATCTCGATTCTTTCCTAGAAGAGTATGAAGTATACAGTAATCACCAGAACCCACAACACTACACTGACTAGTCTAAGCTCCAACAATCTCTAGCAAGGTTATCAACCAAAATCTACTTGTGTGACCCATACACTTGATAGGCTCCTCCAATGAACACAAGAAGAGCAGAATCATAGAGCTGAGGGCAATATGGTAATATCAGCTGGTCTTCATTTCTTGTCCATCTGGAACATCAGTAGTTTCTCCATCAGGTGTTCCTTCCATTGTGGGAGGCGGCAACACCTCGGCCACCAACTCTATCAACCCGTCGACACTGTCTCCCAGACGCGTCTCGCAGTGTTCTACGATCTGTATTGAAACACAAATTTCAGGGTCGAAAATAATGGTAGTTAGGTAAGCATTTCTGAGCCGTGCGTACAGTTTCAATTACAGCAGTGCAACCCTAAGGATTGGCTCAACCCCAGAGAAGATTTGGAATTTCTTAAAGAACCGTAAGAAAAATACACCACAACAGAATACATTCAGTGATTAACTGTGTTTGGATAGTGTAGATACCTTAATCCAACAGTACTAATACTTATCCGCGTGGCACCCGCAGGTTTGACATGTCATTACTCCATATGCATTGTATAATAATCACCATGTACTCGCATATCTGTATGGGGGCTGTGAGACGGGGCCCTCTCGCATATAATCAAGGTATACTCGGGAATTAAGGGTTAAAGTGGTCTGGAGGCTAGAGTAAGGTCCGTTGCGTGAGAGCTGTGTATGCACTCGCACGCGACCGTTGTATGTTACTCAGGAGACATGCGATACACACGCCTATATATGCGGTCGACGGTTACACATGCGAGGCAGTTATATAACCACGCCATACGGTTATATAACTACTCGTAATCGTTGTCCTATGACCATTATATATAGGAGGGTCGCCCTCTTCATAGAGATTCGGATCTTTTATGATTCTCAACCCCATTGCTTTACCGTCTCTGTCTTGCGTAACACACTTGGCTTACTCTCGTCCCTTAGCTCTTGCGTCCGTCTTGCCCTTACTTAAGTCTTTGTGTATCGTTTGTAGTACTAATCTATTGCAGGTGCACGTAAGGATCCAGTTAAGACCTTTCCTCGTCCACAGATAGGGATATCAAAATAACACGAGGTTCTAAAAAACATGGAATTTCAAATGATGCAGTTACAAATGATGGAAAGTGGATTTCATTGTTTGGATGGAGTACGTATCAGATTTTCTCATATTTTAGGTTGGGAAATGATAGAAGTTTGGCCGATAAAGCTTGGAGGCGGGTGGTGCAATTAGTATTGAAAAAAAAAAATCTCATCCTGGCCTGGGTGATATTAGAAGTTCAGGCGATAAAGCTTGGAGGCGGCCACGTAAAAGGGGTGGTGGTTGCATTAGTGTTGGTAGCACTTAAAGTGGTGAAGGTGGCTACACAATTAGAATTGGCAGCGTGATGCGCACAGTAGTGGTCGGCGGTGCTCATGGTGGTTTGAAGAGTGATAGTTGGAGTTGTTGTGGTGTTTGTATGGCTGTGTCCAGAGTGTTTCTGGAGACAGGCAAGGTCGAACTGGTTGTGGTTGAGGTTGTGGTTTTGGTAGTCAGAGTAGTTGTAATGATGACCACAAGTGGTAGAGGCGGCGCCTTTGGTGGTGGATATAGTATATGTGCATGGCAGTCATAGTGTCAGGAGGACGGGCCGGGCCGGGCCGGGCCTGGGCTGTAGCAGGGGCTGGTTGGGAGGGGACCAGGTCAAAAAGGAGAGATTTTGAACCCCCTTCGGGCCCGGGCCCGGGCCCGGTGGGTATATTATTAATGTATTAAAAAAATATAAATTAATAAAAAAAATAAAAATAAAATTACAAAGTTGGCCCGGAGGGGGCCGGGCCGGGCTGGAGGGGGTCAAAGTGTAACCGGTCCGAGCTGGGGTCGGGTAGGGGGTTACGGGGGGCGGTCCGGGCTGGGGGTTGGGGGCGGTCAGGGGCCGGGTTAGGCATTTTCTTGGGCAGGCCGGTTCAGAACCTAGCGTGGACCGGCCCGGGATGACACCATGGCAGTGGTGTAGGCGTACATGAATGTCACTGAAATGACCGAATTGGTGGTTGTGGTGAAGTGGAGGCGGCAGTTCCCGAAGCGGTGGTGGTGGCAGGTCGTCAAAGTGGTAACGATGACCGTGATTGGAGTAGCGGAAGGGGTAGCAGAAGTGATTTGTGCTGGTCAAAGAGGCAATGGTGGGGCTCCTAGACTGGGCAACTGCAGAACAATGGCGGCAGTTTTCTTGATACATACACTATTTTAAACCATGTGTTCATACTCTACTTGGGACTTCCACATTAGCATTGCAGCATCAATCTTGGAACTTCAAAATGACACCTGCTTCGGCCTCATTAAACTTTGGGACTAGGACAATCATAATCCCAAGTTTATATGGTATGCAATTTTGAAAAGTCCTATTATAAATCCAAACAAGTCAATTTAAATGATAATTTCTATTTCCCAAGTTTTTTTTATAAAATCCCTAGTTTTCAGCTTCATCGACACACCACAGTGATCTT
This sequence comes from Linanthus parryae, assembly GCA_023055425.1. Taxonomy (NCBI): domain Eukaryota; kingdom Viridiplantae; phylum Streptophyta; class Magnoliopsida; order Ericales; family Polemoniaceae; genus Linanthus; species Linanthus parryae. The sequence goes on along the minus strand of JALGPY010000008.1, from coordinate 4,095,665 downwards.
TCGAAGCGAAGGAAAACTGGAGTAGCAATTTGAAACTACAACAAACATTATGCAAATGCTCATTTTTCACACTGAGTTGCAACTTAGGCCTGGTTGTCAAGATATTAGGGCTTTGGAGTTTATACTATAGTACACGTCTTTTGAAAGGCAAAATGTTCTGTGATACTAAAGCCGTCTTATAACAAATGGAGCAAAATAAGAACCCACGACGTCTTAGAGGAGCATGGAACTAATGACAAAATAACATTCATGCTTCAACGTACTGAGCAAAATCTGAGACAGCATCAATAGAGTTACCGGATCTATTTCAACTGGAGAGGCTGGTCTAACATTGATGATGTTCAGAATCTCAGCTTTTGCAAGGTCGTACTGTTTGCACTTCTCGACAAAGTCATTTATGGACTCTCTTGTCTGCTTGCACACTGCACTCTGATCTAAATAATCAAAAACCTGCGAAATGATCCAAAAATAATACTACTATATATTAGATTCCCACATTCTCGTCCTACTTAAAGAAGCAGATTATTCATTTTTATGCGTATCCTACCTTGAACTCTGATGGAGCAACAGAAACAATAACACGTGTGGGGTCATTTGCAGCACCTCTTGATCGTAAGAAATCAAGAACTTCGAAGTTAGTTAGTGCACCAGCATTAGCGTGAAGTCTGGGGAACATGGGAAGGAAACAGACAATCAAATTACATAGGAGGCAATAGATAAAATAAAATAAATTTGGCAAGCTCAGTCTTACATAAACTGCATTACAGTGTTTCGAGACTATAACACTAGATTCAAAGACTAATTCATGGAAAGATTCAGCCACATACATCTTCATCACCGAAAAATGGAATTGGCCAACTGGTTTCGAATATTTGCTATCCACTTCCCTCGATAACTGCAAAGATTGAAGCAACACAAGTGGATATGAGTTTGTCCCTCACAATTCCTTCAAACAAATATAAAAAACAGTCAATCAATCAGGGTTTATGGAGAAACAAAAGTAATAAATAAAGAAGAACGACGACATCCTATAAAATGTGGAGAAACAACCAGGATTTATGTCCAAAATCAACTGGTATCATATATAACAACCATGTACATGGATGTTTTTGCCATCTTAAAAAGAGGTAAATACATGCTGCTGTTTCATTACACACATCCACAGAATGACAGAAAGGAGTTAACTGAAAAGTCGTATCCGCGATGAACTGAAAAAGTTGTAACCGCTATGAATTCAGGAACAGAAGAGTTTTCACAATCCACTCTTCCAAACTAAACACTCTTCCAAACCAAATTCATCGCCACTTGGTTCAATATCGAGGTTCAAGATACTTGCGATTCCTAGATCAATGACAGAAAAATTAGAAACTCAGACTGACAAAATAATATACATTACACACACACACATACATACATACATAAGTAGTATTATACGAAGAGGGAGAGGAAATAAGGAACTCGAAAGGAACGTATACTTCAGGCCTGAGAAAGCGTTTGTGTATTGCGCAGCATCTCAACTACTTTCATTGGAACGCATTCTGCCAGCAATTCTGATTTCTGAATAACAAGTAATTACCATTACGCCTCTATTCACACAATTTAAAAGAAACGAGAATGACCCTGTCTCGTGCCTGAATTCTGAATAAGATTATGTATCCATGATGCATCCTAAAACATGTTCTTGGGCACCATGAATTAACGAAACTTATATCAGTTACTTACAAAACTCGACTATCAATAAATCACTGATAAAACAAATTAACATGGACCTCCCCAATAACCCAACCACACTTAAGTCCAATTCTGCCGCCACAACCTAGAGAACTGGCCTACCAGGTGGAGTGAACAATATTTTTCTCAAGATCGATTTTATCTGAGTTTCATACAAAGGTTTCACACAGCTTTTGGCAGAAGATTGCAGCTCTCTATTTCTAAGTCTGTGTGCATATCTCTACTATTAAAAAAGGTGACAGTGTTCCTTAATATATAAGCATTGAAAAAAGTACCTCTGTGAATTTAATTACTGGTCTTGGTCACTGTGTCCCTTTTTGCTACTCAAAACGGTGTTTTCGTCCGAACCGTTTCACGAAACGTCTCCTCCAACCCTACACCTTCAATGGACGAACGTTGCAGTTTGCAACTATCCGCTTCCCAAATCATCAAAACAAACCAAGAACAAAACATCACTTCTATTTCTTCTCAGAGTCTGGAGCAAATAACCGTGGTTCATTCTAGGAGGCTCACACATCAGACAAATATTAGCACCCATGGATTGACAATCGCTGACCCCTAACCCACGCATTGCTTCCTACGAAACATTTCATAAACAACTCCTCCAAAGAGCAAACCTCGGCCCCCAACAAATCTAATCCACAAATGCCCCTTTGCGCCTCTCCAAATTGAATCCACAAATTGGTTCTTTTGATTCATTACAACTTCATCGGATCCAAATCCAGTTTTTGGGGAGAATAGATGAAAGAGTTTGTCTATGTTAGGTATGTCAGTTTTGCTATTTTAACATTGGTATTGCTCCCTACTTATAATTCATAGCCTACTTTACAGTATATCAGGAGAGGATTGATAAAGGTATCTCTTTTGTTAAGCCAGAACTAGCAGCGCCGTTACTGTGATAAAAACCATTGTTCAAACTCAGATCCATAAACTCCGTAGCTTATGGTTCTTCGGTGTAGCAAAATCAAAAAATTCTATAGAGCACGGAAATTTATCATGCAACTCAATGGATATGGCTATTTGATTCCATTCGATATCAGGTGGAGTGTGCTCCCTCAATGATAGAAAACTTTCACAGTAGGTCAAAGTTTCATGATCTTGTTTCTTAGATGTTCCTGTGCTCTTTCCACCTTCCTCCTTCGTTTTCTTATGCGTACTCATAAAACGCTTGATGAATGCAGTCATGAAGTGAAACACTCTATTTCATCAATTTATTTCAAACTATACTCTGTTTCTCCAACAAGACGTCTTGTCGGTGATTAAATTGGATCTATCTTTTCCCCATTCTAGTAAGTGGGTATCTTTCCTTCTAAATAAATAGCTGCATCCATATTCAAGTCGGTGAGGCACTTTTTGCTTGTTTGATCAAAATCCATTTGCTGAATAATTCTGAATTCTTCTAGTCTAGATATGACATACCCAAATTCTGGTCCTGTTTTTGATAGAAAATGACTACGGTATGAAGGGAAAGATCGTGAAAGTTCTTTGTTTAATCTCTTACAAATATGCAAACCATTCCTAAGATATCTGAAATTCGAAAGTACGTCTGGTGTTTTGATTCCAACTCGTAAACCTGCAAGAAAGTTATTCTAAAAGACTGCACAACTTAGATATACCAACCGCCATGAATAGTCTCTAACAACTTCAACGATATAGGAAAGTCGTTTAATGATTGTGGTGGAGGACTTGAACCAAAATCATGGTGTAATATTCTTATAACAATTGGGTCGAACATGAACATTCCTCAAAACCCAGATTCCACTTTCGAAATATGCATTGAATGGGTGCATATCTTGACTTTTGGTGAGTTAATCAACCGATATATTATTCCTGCCATTACTCCCTTTGTGCTGTACCTTTGTAGTGCATTTGTCTCTTTTCTCTAAGACACGAAGACAAACTTTTTCCACAAAAACATTGCTAATATCACCACTTTAGTAAAATTGAATATTCTGCAATCCAGAATTAGAATTAGGTTACAGTGTTTATCTTAACCTCTACTGATATATTGCCATATGTCACTTTTTGCTGGATGCCTTCAAATGCTTCAATGAGATTTGGTTCTCAAGTTAACATCTGCTGTTAGTATTGGTTTTTCAGAAGTTTGAAGTCCTAGCACAAGGTAACTCTTCTCAGCACTTGATGGAAGCTTAAGAATGTCTCGAATTACTTTTGTCAATGCTCTAGCTAACCCGTCCATCACCTAATGTATTTTCAGTTTAAGATATTGCCTCCTTTCGTATGTTGAGGTGTTTAGGAAAGGTTCTGTTTGTGTATAATCTGTAAGCATTCTGATTCAAGTATTATATTACTTGGTTCCCACGTTTAGATGCTCAAAATACCTCAGTCAATAATCATATCCTCAAATAACAATAATGTGTGTGTGGGTGTGTGTATACATTGTCATGGTAAGTGGAGATTCATAAGGTAGACTCCCAGACAAATTAAAGCTAACCAAAGCTTCCATGCCCGCGAGCAAAAATTTGAAATTTTCTCTCATGTCACAGGAGAACATTCTACCATAAACCTCAGAATCTTAAAGAAATTAACGAAACAGGAAGGGGGCTTACTCGGCCAAACAGATGTATTAACACAACTGAAATTATATAAACTAATAGATGTAAAATCGTATTATGATATCTAACTTTTGTTGAATGGTAGTACATGGTTTATCGAATTGACTGATGATGTTTGACCATTAACCTCATACTTCTACAAGACTTAGTAAATTCTTTACAGCTTTGCTAATGGAAATTGCTTTCTTTCCTCTTCCCCTTCTCCTCAAATACATTATTATTTTTAACTGAAGAACTTTAAACATTCAATTAAACACGCGACATAGAATGGCGACTCCCTCCTCCTGCCCTTCACCTTCCCTTTCCCCTTGATCAGTTGCAGATATAACAGAAATTATTTCTAAAGAGAGATAGACACGTGGGGTGACTAGGCTATAGTCGTTGTTTTTGCGATGTTTTCAACTATATTTGTTCTAATCTATTCTTCTTTCACATATCGCCACATACAGATCAAACTCCAATTTAGTCTGTTGTTCCTAAAGGGAACTATTTTATTTGGTTTAAGCTTGCCTTGTAGTATAAGAGCAACAAAGTGTACTATTAAGTTCTTCTAGCAATTCCGAAGGATCAAAATGAGTTTCCATCCGAACGAGGCATCAAAGTTACATTAGCAATAATATGCAGGAGGGATACGCCTTAAGGTGTCACTGCTGGTTACATTATGTATTTTAAGTGAAAAATCAACTAGAAGTCCAAATCAAGTAAAATAAAAATCACAATTATACTTCTGTATTGGCTGAAGGATCATTGTATCAATCAACTTGACGTCTTGAATGCTGGGGCGTATGCCAATTTTTCTGAATACTTTTTCAAGTTCCTCTTTTTGCAATTTGTTTCATGTAAAGCGGAAAAGCTAATGAATCCGGATTTATTTTAGTTTCTTTTTCTTTAGCAGGTACTAGTGTTGGAGAAAAGCAATTTGCAAGCTATGGCTAGCGGCCAAAATTGATGGTAAGTTTTGAACTCCTACAGTGAGTAGTTTGACTACTGTTGAATGTTGGTTTTCTAATTAGTTACTAGCAAAAAGCATCAATTAGTTACTGGCAAAAAGCTTTGAAGTATTTAGTCCTTTCTGTTTTTTTTTTTTCAAATTCATCATGCACCATTGCACCTTGAGAGGTTCAATAGAAGTTTTGATATTCTATTTATCATTCAGTACCCCGAGCTATGTTGCTTATAGCTTGAAAGCTTGTGCCCTTACGTCATTCTAAGACTGAAAGGATGTAACTTCCACCGTACATAATTGATATGTGACTTTTATTGTTCGTGCTATAGGCATTCAAATTCGATCGAGATGTTACACATGAGTTAAAATTCCACCAGAAAACTAGGCAGGAACTCCAGGGGAAAAGGTAAAACTTAGTTTAAGTTGCTATTTTTCTACAAGACTGTTCCGAAAGCCATAGATATGTGCTAGGTATTGATTCTTACATGACTCTAACATTAGTCACTAATCTATTACTACGATGTTGTCGATTTTGTTACTGGCAGTTCTTGGACTCATCCTGTTGCTGCTCCTCTTCTGGCAGATCTGGGTGTAGTCAACGAATACTGGAGATTGGCAAAATTTAAACATCATGAGGACGTATTGTTCAGACAATCTCATAAATCTACCGTTCTCATCTAGCTATTGAACTCAATTGTTTATAAATCCTATTTCACTGACAATTTGCTAGATCCTGAATTTGTTTCTTTTAATCCTAGAACTACCGATTTAGATAATTGCATTCACATTAAAAATTTCACAAAACCTATTTTCCAATATGATCATACTAACATTTATCTCAATAGAGATTTCCTTTGACATTTTTAAATGTATATTATCAGGTGGAGGTTATGGTAGCAAGGCTTTGCCAGAGAAATTGGTATCCTACGCCTTGTTATCGATGGAAAGACGTCTCAAGAAGGTAAAGAAAAGAAAAACATTGTAATGACTTAAACTATATCTATGACTCATAAACAGAGGTTCATTTTACTTCACCACTTCGAGTCCAAATAAATTGTTATTTCGTTGCAATTATTAAGTATTGTTCTGCACAATTATTTTCATTCAAATCAAACACTCCACATGTAACGCACACGCCACCTACTAGTAACTCAATAAATGCATGAACCACGTCCTTAGGGGGGAAACTCCATCTTTCAATTTCGAAAACCCTGAATGTTTGAAATCTCCCAGTACCTCCTGCAAAATCAGTCAGCATTGAAAAGCAACTACTTTGATTCCTAAAACCCTAGGTACCAGAAACCAACCCATCCCACATCATAAAACCCTAGAGTTTATTCCCCTATTTCCACTCCACTAGTTCCTAGCAATTTCAAACTCAAAATTCACAAAACAACTTCACGCATTACAAATAGATGCACTGTGTAAGCAGTGGTGGAGCCAGTGTGGGAGCGGCCGCGGCACAAGTATGTGTAAAGTCAATAGAAAGAGCAAGTATGGGTGAAAATTTATGGTTTAGTGTATGGACGGGGCATTCATATACGCATTGTTTATTCAACCATTACAGTGTGAGGCAAAAGAAGCCTAACTCTCAAAACTCAGTTCTGATAAATTCACAATGTTATTACATCCAGTTTTACATATCTTAATGAACATCTTTTCCCGGAACAGTTCAAATACATAAACATGTAGTAATTCATAAACAGGTCAAGTTATTGAGGTGTGTTACACTGTTACAGTCAGCATTCACAATCAACACTTTGATTCCTAAAACCCTAGGTACCAGAAACCGATCCATCCCATTTCATAAAACCATAGAGAGTTGAATCCCCATTTCCACTCCACTAGTTCCTAGCAATTTCAAACTCCAAAACACAAAACAACTTCGAGCAGTACAAAGAGATACACTGTGTAAGCATAGGTGGAGTCAGGAACTGGGAGCAGCCGCAGCACAAGTATGTGTAAGGTCAATAGAAAGAGCAAGTCTGGACGAAAATTTATGATCCTATGTATGGACTGGCCATTCATATACGCATTGTTTATTCAACTATTACAGTGTGAGGCAAAAGAAGCTTAACTCCCAAAACTCAATTCTGCTAGATTCACAATGTTATTACAATTCAGTTTATCTCAATTAACATCTATTCCCCCGAACAGTTCAAGCACATAAACATGTAATGCATAAACAAATCACGTTATTGAGGTACATTCCAGTGTGAAAGCAATCATAGAGGAATGAAGCTCAGTTTTTCGAACAATAATTATTTACAGATTAGAACTACGCTTAGAGTTTAGGATCGCCCAAACCCTTTGAACCCAAAACCTAATTTACTATAATTGAGTCACCTACTTTTACTATAATTGAGTCACCTAACAATTTCAAAATTTTCCATCTCCAATTATAGAACCATTGCCCAGATATTACAGATAGCATTAACAAGTCCATATTCCAACTATAATATATAACATTTTACTAGCAAAAACAGATTAAGCCAGAAAAACACAGATTAAGCCAGTGGAGAATCTCTATGTTTTGGCTCACAGTGTTGCTGTACCTAGCATCTCTCTCACTCCTACACTTCAAAATTAGTGTGCAAACAATAAACTGTCTATATCCCAAATAACAATGAGCCCATATGAGATTTAACAACCCCAAATTCCAAATTTCTGGACCATGGATCAAAATAGATAACGAAGGTCTCCAACTTCCAATACCTAGCCTATGAAACCCATTCACACAAATGAAATCAATCGTAACTAGGGGTGACATTGGTATGACTTATTTGCAACTTAAGTTGACTTATAAGTTTATGTGAACAAAGTTCACGACAAAAAAAGATGAACAAAATAGTTAGGTGCGTTTGGTAACGGTAAAAAATATGTTCAAGTTCACAAAAAAAGCTTCAAAACCCCAACTTCTTCTGGACTCAATTTGAACACAATGAACTTATAAGTCGAAATCCAACTTTTCAACTTATAAGTCCGTACCAAACACTACTTATAAGTTGGTTTCAACTTAAAATCCAAAACTGACTTATAAGCAGCTTATAAGTCATACCAAACTCTCCCGAGAAAAACAGCTAATTAACTCTCAAAAAGCAATTTATCCCCAATTCATGAATCATGAACCCTAGACTAAGTACTCTAAATTAATGTACCAAAGAATCAATCATAGATGGTGATTACAAACAAACAAACAATCTTATACCATCAAGAATTGGCCAACATATGAGCAAAAAACTGCAGAAACTTGCAATGGGAGCTGATAGAGAAGAAGCAAAAAAGAGTTGTTGTGAGAGAAAGAACAAGTCACCTTATGCGTAAGAAGAATTGAGTTGAAGAAGATGTTAGACCTAGACTCCTGAGCTCGTGAGCCGCCGCCTAGTCGCCGCCGCGAAGGAAGGTGGAGGAACGACGGAGAGAGGGAGAGAAGACGGCAGTCTCTGGTACTTAGCGTGAGATACAAATGAAGAGTTTAATTGTGAGGGCATTTTCAGTATATTTACAATTTGTAGGGATTACTTTTTTTCTTCTGCTAAAAAGTTGTAAGGGTAGGGGGAGGCTGCCCCCGGTAATAGTCAAGGTGCGGCCGGGCCGGGCCGGGTTAAGGCCGTGCCGAGGCAAGGCGGGCTGGGGGGCGAGCAGTGCACAGAGTAGGCCGGGGTGGCCGGGCGGGGGCCGTGTCGTGCAAGGGAGGAGAGTGACCCGGCCGTGCCACGGGTTGAGCACGCCTTTGAGCGGGCCGTGCCGTGTCGGAGGGTGGAGTGGGCCGTGCTCGGGGCGTGTTATGTGCGGGCCGGTGCGGGCCGTGCCAATTTGGCACGCAGGTCCGTATTGCCACCTTACCGTATGAGCGTACCTTAAGCTTCTTATGAAAGTTTACAAAGAAAATTAGACTAGGACCCAACCCTCGGTCTAGGAGTTTAGCGAGGAGACGAATCTTACCAGCTCAATCGACTATCGTTGAAATTAACGACTTGATATGACAATATCGAACAAAATGTTTATTGGTCAAAATATATTATCCGAAGTGTGGATCTGTTCCATGAAATATTAAATCAATCGTCATTTCATTGGTGTAATATTTTATTTTATTTTTGAGAAGTAAGAAGATTTTACTAAAGATGATCATTTTGTTGTTATTTTCAGAAGGTCATTGTCTGTAATTGACGTCTCTCTTTAGGGTTATTGTCTATAAATGACAGTATTAAAGAAAAACTGAGAAAGCATGAATAGTTTCATAACATGTTACCCGAAAACCTGTCTTTATTTTGTTTTATTTTTATTTTTTTTTTGAAAAGTTACATCATATCATACGTCTAGCCAAGCCAGGTTCAAATCTGGAACATCATGCAGGAGCTTCAATTACCCGACCACTAACTCCCATTTGCAAACCTGTCTTTGAATTGGATCAAACAAAAATAGTGAAAGACTTAATATGAAAATGACCAATAAAATATTTCAAAGTACCTTAACTATCACTTCTTATATCAATGACCAAAACATAAATATTCTTTACAGAAACAAGAAGCTCAACAAAAACAAAACATGAAGTTTGTTGATTTCAATCAAGGAAATCAACTTTCTGAAGCCCAACAGGTGCAATCTCATCATACTTATACCTAATTTCCAACAAGTCCCTTGAATCACCATCCAAATAAGCTTTCAAGAATGCCACAACAGCCCCACCAACAAAACTCCTCATGGGTCCTCTAGATTTCCCATTCTTGCACAAGCAATAGCTACTCTTTCCTCTAATCCCCTTAGTATCATCATCCAACATATCCAAATGCCCATAATCTTTCACCACAAAATAGCAAGCTGGCTCTTTGCACTCGCCGTAGAAATCTTCGTGGTTCACACCCTTGGGCGCGCAAAGAGGAAACAACGCGTTCCTCCTAACTTCACCCAAACCCGAACCAATGACCAAAACAGGCATGCCCTCAAGATCAAAGGAATGTGGCACATAGGTGAGGACATGTGGGGGTGTTTGTACTCCTTTGTCCATGCCATCCACAGGGTCAATGCCTATCAAGGCTGAGAATTTTATGGTGGTTGAGGAGGAGGCTACTTTCTTGAGAGCGAGGGCAAAAGAGACTTTTCCTCCGCGGCTGTGACCGGAGAGCGCGATTTTGTCGAGGTTTGGGTGGACTTGTGGAGGAAGCTGCTGTTGGAGTCCTTGTGGTAGCCAGTTAGTTATCGCTGCAGTGGATTTGATTTCATCGGTCGTGTCTGGTCCAGCCAGGGTGTATAACTGTGCAAGAAATGACATCAATCAGCTGATAAACTTTGAGATTGAAACCAAACGATTCCAACTATCACGGCTTGATTCATGAAGCATCTCGTATGCTTCTGCAACGAATTGTGTACAAAACATAACCTCTTATTATGTTCAGTGCTATGTCAGGGAGGTATCTAACTCTTAACATACATAAACCAACTTATATGTCTTAGGGACGCAGTCTAAAAGCAATAAAGAATGCTATAAGACGCTCTTCGAACGATAAAAGAGATATCAGGGATTGAGAAACTCGAAGTATTATTAGAATTGTGTGCGAAATTTCTGAAAACATGCACTCCCTAATTGTGGCACGGTTAGTCTGAGGGTGCTATCCGTCAAAAGGTAGTAGTTTTAGAGATAAATATGCATTTTTAGAGTACCCAGTCAAGGGTGTGAGTGTCATGCTGAGACATAAAAAGGGTGAGTGTCATTTCCCAAACAAGAAGGGGTGAAAGTGTCTTTGGGTTAAATCTCAGGGGTTGAAAATGTCTTTTACCCTTAAAATATATGTTAATCTGACTTCAAAAACTGTCAAACCCAAATGAGCATATATTAATCTTGCTACTAAATTTTGGTCAATTATTGATAAATCACAGTTCCATAGCCTCTGATCAAGGAAAGCTGTACTATAATCTACTCTGTGAACTGCAACAATAGTGTGTGTGTGTGTGTGTGTGTGTGTGTGTGTGTGTGTGTGAGAGAGAGAGAGAGAGAGAGAGAGAGAGATTTACCTGAGGAGCAATGACAATGAATCCATGGGAAGCAACATGTTGGATGAGCTGAGAATAGAATGAGTTGTAAAGAAGATATCCATGGAGAAACACAAGTACTGGAAACTCCCCTGCTTCTGATGGTGTGCCAATCAATAAAGGCTTTGGAGGAAGAGGAGACAGTACTGAAGAATCTTTGGTTCTTCTACATGTATGTGATTCAACTGTTAAAAGCACAGTTGAATATTTCCCAAGCTCAAAAACACTTTTAGGAGTAGAAGAGACATCAGCTGAAGATGAGGTAGTAGAAGACATAACCATGGCAACAAGATGTTTCTAGTAAAAATGATTTGCTTAAGAGAACAATGTTTTCATGCTTTTGTTGTGTGCTGCTGTGTTCTCTCCTTTTCTTTTGGGATAAGTTCACTTGAGTGGCCTCTAGAGTCCCCACCTCACTACTCGTCTCTTAACAACAATGTATTCATTCGTCCGAGACTACCCCCACGTGACACTGCTCGTCTGATTTTGTGGTTCAAACTGACAGAGTAACTAGTACCAGTATTAATCAATTTAGCAGTATTAGTCTCGACTACCACTTATGTCGTATCTCGTATTACAAAGGGATATTAATTGGTTCATTACAAATACTTTGTCCCTCTCTATCGTGTTGTGGGAAAATGAGAAAATGTGGTAGATAGAAGCTAGATATTTTAGGTTCTTTTCTTATTTGTGAAGCAACATTTTCTTGGATTGCGTAGCAAGTTCGTGTTTGCTTCTTTTCAAGTACCAGGACATGGACCCATTGGCTACAGCTAATTTTTCATCGCAGAACATAAAATCTAATGGATGTAGTTTGACCACAGAATTCCCCATAAACAGTAAAAGGGATAATTCATTTATTATATATATTATTAATTTATATAATAATTAAAAGGGAGAATTGGTCTACAGCATTGGTATGCCTCAATTTAAATTACCAATTTGCTGTTAATTTGAATATTTCACTAAAAACCATGTTGAACATATAATCTGCCGAGATTTGCATCTCTTGTGGTGTTAGTATAGGGTGTTTTATCGACAAAGAAGAGACATTGAATCTTTACTCTCTATCCTTTAAAATGTGTTAGTTTTCCACCAATCGGATGTTTCATTTCTCCTTTACTGTGGTCCAAGAAGAGGTTATTTGAAGTACAAAATGAGACATCAACGTGGTCGTGCCGGAGTGGTTATCGGGCATGACTAGAAATCATGTGGGCTTTGCCCGCGCAGGTTCGAATCCTGCCGACCACGCTCCATGCTCTTTTACGTTTGTTATGTTTGTTTTTCTCTACATATTTTCTTTGTAGTTGTACATAGGAGCCCATTTAAGCCCAAAGACCATTTGGATGATCTCTTAACGGATATGCTCTTACCTTTTGTTTTTCTCTACATATTTTTTCTGTAGTTGTACATAGGAGCCCATTTATACGCAAACTCTGTGGTCTATTTGGTTTTGAGCCCATTTAAGCCCAAAGACCATTTGGGTGATCTCTTAATGGACATGAGTATTGGAAGCGTAAATCATGCAAAAATTAGTAAATTTGTGCATCGTTTTGCTAACCAATTTTTAGGGTCAAAATGACCTAGTTAATAGTGTAAAAACGTGAAGTAAGTTGAAAGAGAACAAAGAGATGTAGTACTTCTTTGTAGTTTGTACCTAGGAACCCATTTGTAAGCAACTCTGTGGTCTATTTGGGGTTTGGGCCACCATTTGGGTGATCTCTTAATGGATGAGTCTTGGAAAGTACCTCAGTTTGGATCAAAAAAATAAATAAATAAAAAAGGGTCAGAAACAATCAAGATTGGCTGTGCAAATGGGGAACAAGAGAACTCCCACAAACTTCTTGTTGAATTCAGTGGTGGAAGAAATACAGGCCTTAATGCAGGTGCATAACTTGAAAGTCTGCTAGATCAGAAGAACACCAAATGGTATAGCTGATTAGCTAGCTAGAAAAGCCAAAGAAATTCCCAGTTTTGGTAGTTTAAGGGTAGAGGGTTTGAATACTATGTTAGAGATGTTAGAAAATGAGAAAAAACTTTGTAATCCCCAGATCAGTGCTGCTGTAGCAGATGATGGGGGATAGACCTGTTTGTGTTTTGGCTTTCCTTTCTATATATTACCTTTTGACCCCCAAACACACACACACACACACACAAGGATGAGCAATGAAACACATGCCAGTTTTAGGTTCAGTTCTCTCACAAAGAGAGCTTTCACACAGTTTTGCTAACAAAGCTAAATCATCTGTTTCTCACATGGCTCTACTGTCACAAAGAGGGTTCAGAAGAGCATTTTCAATTAAAAGGGATTAGCTATTTGTAATTAGTAGTACTACTTTTACTTTTTCCCTCAATCCCAATTCCCAATCAGAGAACCATCAAAGACAAATCACACATCAGAGACAAATCTCAACTTATGCTAAGTTTCAAGACCTCACTTTTCAACTAAACACACAAACTAAAGACAGAATGTTAAGACTAAAAACCTCCCACTACATCATTAAACAAAGCACACAAGAATGTGTCTTTATCCTTCAAAATGGATCTTCCCCCTTCTCTTTTGACTATCTCAGTCCAAGATACTTCTTTCCCTATCTCTTCTTTTCTTTACAAACACTGAATAAGAACAAAGGGACTTGAATCACATGGTGTTATCTTTGCTTTCACTCATTTCAAAAACCCAGGAGACAACAGTACCACTCACATATGACTCTAAAGTAACAAAAGGACCCCCATTTGAAATACTAGCTTTTTTTAACACTTCCATTTCTACTAAGCTTTTTACAACACCCCACCACCAAATTTCTCACAAAAACAACATTAATTTAGCTACTAATTAAGAACCCCTAAACTAATGTCTTGGTCTGGTTTTCTTCTGGGCAGCAACTGAAAGAAGCCTGGAGACACCTTGAGTCCAGATATCATATTCCCTCTGGTTCCTGCACTCGAACTCAACGACGCCTCGCGCAATGGTCTTGAACGCAAAGTAGCGGCGGTGTTCGCCGCCTTCAAGAAGGTGGCGACCGGACCAGGCAGGGACATCTCTGATCACCTCCAACACCACATCTGGAATCAAATCAAAGCAAAGCTCTACTTAGAGATGGAAAGAAAAAGATAAAGATGGCATATTTTGATCTCTTTCACTTTAGTTTTCTCTGCAAACTCCTTTCTCTGATCCCAATATTGAAAGAAGACCCTACCCATTTCCTCAATTCTCAGTGATTCAAACAACACCTAAGAAAGACAAAAGCAAAAGACTAGTGTAGAGTCAAGAGTGTAGCTGCTTACTCTTTTTCTTTTTGGTGATGGTCCCAGCTACATGCCTACTCTTCATCTTCAGCATCACCTGCAATTTAGAAGGCAGCTATTCTTTAGAACAGACACACTAAAGTCTGCAGTGATATGTAGATCAAAAGCAGATTCACCTGTGATCTAGATCTGCATTCATTATTCAAAAATGATTTCAGTTCAGTTTAAGCATAATTTCAACTTTTGATCAATGTCTTTTCGACTAAACAGTATCGCGGTTACTCAATCATCATGCACTTTGATCATGTTTTGGCGATCTCAATGCCGAAGAACTACAACTTTCATACTAGAATCTGTAACAACATGCCACTAGAAGAAAAATATTTGCTGAGTTTCAGCTATTAACCAAATGGGATTACCTACAAGTCTGTACTCTAGACTAAGTCGAGAAGAAAAACAAGGTCATTGCACTTTAAAAATAAGAAGTGTCATCCAGAAGACATTACTGTTTATAGGATAATAGGCTTTAGATAAATAATTTAAAAGATTGAGGAGGTGCGGCGTAAAGCGCTTAAAAGCCAGTTTGGAGTTCTAAATAAAGATTTCGTGATCATGATCCTGCTGGTATTCTTCATGAACTTTATTGTCACCTTAATGAAGTTTGCTGCCATTAAGCTCAGCTGTAAAACCCAGTTGAGTAGGTGCAGCCAAGTACATGGCAAGCAATCCCAACCAATTTCTCATATATACATGATTGATTTCATTCTCTTTTTGAACTTTTCACTGATAACCCCAATGAGTATATGTTCACTGATAGTGTGATAACTGCACTATCAGAATCAACAGACAACCATTAGGCAATATTGATTTTCCCTACATCCGCCCCAAACAGTAGACATCTGTGATCAACAACGTTGGTGCGCGATGTCAGGAAAATCAACACTGTGTGGGGGTCAATTCTCATAGTGCAGATATCAAACTGTTAGCGACACATACTGCATGTGGGTTATATTTCATTGATTTAAGACTACATACTTCCATGTCTTTTGAATAGCAAAATTGAAAAGCAGAAGGGTGATTAACAAACCTGATTCGCTTTGTTGATGTAGACAGACACTATTTTCCAATGAAGATCACCTGCAACAACAATGAGCAAAATTAGACAACCATTCTGCAAGTTGACTTCTATTGCTTAACAAAAATGGAACGTCGGGGGTGAAAATTACCTTTCCTAGTTCGCTTCAGGAGCTCGCAACCTCTGGCCAACAACTCGCGGCTACAAACACCAAGAAAGTTCTCTTCTGGCACAAGTTCGCCACTGAAACTACTGTTCGAGCTTCCATTACTGCCATTGTCACCACCATGGCTGCTGCCGCCTCTACCAGCCGGCAATCCTCTCTCCACTGGAATCACCGCCGCAACATTCCATACTTCCTTTAGCGCCCTCGCCTTCAAGGTGGCAGCACCGCGTAAAGCTGCATCCCCACCAACAAAAAAACAACATAAGACTCATACATAGTTCACAAACAACATTAAACCAAAACAAAAGGATTCATCAAAAAAAATAAGAACAAAATAAAAACTGTACAAACCAGTGGCGGCAGCAGCAGTCAAGGTCATGATGTCTCCAGCTGATCGGACATTCACAGCCGAACCAACAACGGACGAGAGATGGTCCCGCTCTGCCCCCATAGCCTCCGCAGCTTCAACACACTGTGCCGCCACCAATGTGGCGGCAGAAGCCATCGCCATGTCTGTCTTCGCCATCGGATCATCCTTACCACAGCCAGAAGAGGCGGCTCTGGCGGATGCAATGGCCGCCACCGCCGCAGCAACACCAGCGACTGAAACAGCTGCGTGGAGCTGCGCGTTCTGCGCTCTCATCTCTTCCTTCTTCTTCTCCCTCCGGTCCTTCAACCACCGCCCAACCGTCCTCCCACCACCATTATTCCCGCTAGCTCCCCAACCGTAAGGAGCATTCGCCGTGTTGTTAAGGCGAGAAAACTGCATATCCAGTAAAACTCATCAATCATCCATGTCAACAACCATCATACCACATAGCAATTAAACAGCACAACAACTATAACAACATGCATTAGTAATGATCTAGGAGACACATTAAGCATACCCCAATTAGGTATGCAACTAGATGATTGTTGCTATCCAATTTCCTAGAACGCGCACCAAACGGATACTCTGGCGGTCCGTGATTCATAAATACGTTTATTTGACACCACTAGATAAGAATTGGGTCCATTATCAATAAATTGGGAAACCAAATGGACCACTTTGAATAACATAGTGGCTAGACAAGTGCACATATGCATATTTAGTACTTACACTATCATGCTTGATTACTAGTAGTAATTCACACGATAACTAGCTATCCAAACATCTATAATTACACTAACATGAGTAGAGGAATCATTTAGAGGCATATAAGTAGTTACAAACTGTGTAGTGCAATTAACCAAGTAGTAGTAGTATTTAGTGTGCAACAGTGCAATTGAGTTGGTCAGGGACACCGGTCTTGAGTTTGAACTTGGGAAAAACTCTTTGAGTTTGAAACTTGGGAAAGCTTGAGGACTTGCTTAGGGCCACTATGGCGGTGTAAGAATCGCCGTGGAAAAGTTTATACTTGGTCTGTTTCTCTCGTTTCTTCTTAGTTTGACTTTTTTATCCGTAGTCATGTCATTTTGACCCGGTAATTTGGATAGCAAAATGATACGTACAATTTTTTGGTAATTTTTTCATAGTGTTGTAGAGTAATGTTTACTCTACTGTTTACTCTACAATACTTCGAAAAGTTTACCGAATTCTTGCATCGTATTACTAATCAAATCATCGGATCAAAGTGACTTGATGAAGAGTGATAAAAGTATGAATTTTAGACAAGTTTGCTCAGGGCCAGGTTTCGTAGACTGGTTAACTTAGGCTGCTTTTATGTGCAAAGTGCAAACTCATGATCAAACTTTAATGTGTAGCTATCATCTATTGTTCATAGCTGTTGTTTACATCAATCTAGGGTTTCAATGCATCCTTAGGTTGAATCCATTTTTGGGTCACAAGACAGAGTTACTTTACATGAATAGAGAAAATTGTGAACACATACACGCATACAAGTACAAATTTCTGAGAATTCATACAATCAAACACCATTTTAGTAAAGAAAGCTTTTTTTCTTTTTAGAAGAAGGCAAAAATTGTCTACTGATGGGAGTAAATATTAAACACCATATAGGTCCAAGAGAAAGTTATAGTAGATGGTAAAAGATCAGGAAAAAAAAAACACACACAGAGAGAGAGGTGTTTATACCTTGTCCTCAATCTCAGAAGGAGAAACTGGTGGGCTATCAGTGAGAGAGCCACCGTTGAGAGGGCCACTGCTGTGAGAGAGACGACCAGAGGTGCGTGGTGAGACCTCCTGCTGAAAACAGAATGAACAATGATTATGATTCTTGAATATTTAAAAAAAACAGAGCATGATTGAGAAATTGCAGGATTGGGTAAAGAAATTGAACAATTTGAGAAATGGGTTTTGAAGAGAGGGACAAGGAATGATTAAGCCATTAAACAAATCTTGAAAAGGGGTTTTGAATAAAGAAATGGTTGAAAAAACAGAGCAAAACCCAGAGCAAGAGTGCTCTGTTTTTTTTTTCTCGATTGAATAGAAAACGACATGTTTCTGGATGTGTGATGATTTCAAGAAGTTTTCTCCACAATCAGAAACAAAAACAGAGCCTGATTTCATAGTCTTAAACTAGGGTTTAAGCCAAATTATTGGTACTAAAAATGGGGTTCTAGGGTTTAACAAGCCAAGTGATGGTGAATAAATGTCTCAAATAATGTTTATAGTTCCAAGATATCAAAAACCCACAAGAAACCCAGAAATCATACACAAAACCCAGAAAGCAATTGACACTGTTCATCACAACAAACCCAGAAATCGTCCCAATCAGTCCCAATTTCATCAAAAAAAAACAGAGAGGGTTTTAGAACAGAGAGGGTTTTAGAACAGAAATCAACACAAAACCCACAAGAAACCCAGAAAGCAAACACAAAACCCACAAAGCAAATCACACTCTTCATCAACACAAACCCAGAAATCGTCCCAATCAGTCCCAATTTCATCAATCACTCAAGAGGGTTTAAGAAACAGAAAAAACAGAGGAACGCCCAAATTGGATCAAAACACTCACAGATTGCGACATTATGCGTTCCATGACGAGCTGGGAGGTCTCGGAGCAAGCGAAGGAGAAAGGGTTTCCGGCGAGGGGCTCTTCTTCGAGCTCGCCGGCGGGGTCCTCCGGGATGGGGTCTCCGGCGCCGACTTTAGCTGATCCGGCGGAGAGGGCTTTGGACATTTCGAGAGCTGAGATGGACCAAGAGCGAGAGAGGAACTCCATGGGCTCTTTGGGTGTCTCCGGCGGTGGAAAAAGTGGGTGTCTTTGTACTCTGTCCATGAAATTACTGTGATTGAAGAACAGAGAAGAGAGAGAGAGAGAGAGAGAGATTTGGAGGTTGGCTTTTTTGGGAGAGGAATGATGAGATGATAGTGAGTGAGTGAGGGAGGGAGTGAGGAAAGACAGAAGGGATTGGTTTAGGAAACTAAGTAGGTGGTTGTGTAGTATAAATAAAGGGTGTTTTTGTGTGTTAATCCATTGTTCAACATTGAATATGATCACTTTATCAATTTATTTATTTCTGTATATCTGTTCTTTTTTCTTACTTTAGGAATGTTGTGACGTGGAAAATTTTCAGATAAAATGTTGTTTTGGTAAAAGTATTATTGGAAAAATATTAATGCGGTAATTTTTTGTTTGGTGAAATTAAATGTGAGACTAATTTGAGAGAGTCACATGACAAAAAAATGTATGGTATGTGTCTGTTTCGTGAAGATAAATGTAAATTAAGAAACTGTACAGCTAAACTCAGTTACGTAGAAATTAATTAAAAGCACATTCTGGAAAAAAAAAAAAGAGTATCTCTCTTCGCTGAAATTGGAACCATGAGACAGGGGCAGGCTGATCATGGGCTGACACCAAGCAAGAGGATCCTTCAAAAACTGCAACTTCAACCAAACCTGCTTGATCTGAAGAAAATTAACAAGAAGTATCAATAATTAATTGTAGTGAGTGTTAAAACCACAGGCAACCACAAATTGTGTAGGTTAAGACATTTGATTGATGAAAAAGAAGCTTCGTATAAGAATGATGCTTATCAAAGATCATTTTATTTACACACATGACCCAAGTAATGGTTGGAGGCCATCGCTAATTTGGGTGAGCCTGCAGAAACTTTCTAGTCCGCAACCATCATTTCAGCCATTATTGAATATCATAAGAGCTGCAAAAGGGGAGGGGCTAGAAATGGGAGTCATTTCCCACATACCTTGAGCACTAAAACGATTAATGAAGATATGAGTAGAAATGTTATGCTGCACAGGGCAATAATGAGAGCATGAAGTAATTTTAGCATGCAGATTGACTGAAGAAGGAAGTAAATTAGTTAGAATGTGCTAAAAAGAGCAATGATTTTGAAGGAAGACCACAGGCCCGGAGATTTTCCACTTAAATTCAAAACTCATTATATGAAATTGGATTTTTTTTGAATTAGTTAGGGGGAAGAGTTGTTGAAGTTCAGTAGATGGTAAGCTGATCTAACTGAAAAAACTCCATTAAAGCTAGGCTTCCAAAAAGGGGATATCATCCTCACCCTCTCTGATCCTAAAGCTAGCAGGATTTGCCTGACCAACCAAGCTGAAAAAACCTGTTGATGGAGAGTAACATTTCAATAAGATGAATCTGCTGAAAGAAGTCGCGAAACCCATTTGTATTGATTCAAAGCATGAGAAACTACTAAACTATGAGCTATAGATGCAGCTGAAACTAAATCCATCCAACCTTCAAACCTGATGATTGGATAGCGAAGATTATATTGTGAAATGTTAGAAAGTCGATGCAATTGATAGCTCAACGTAGCATAGATTAGTTTTACCGCACCAGGATCCAATTACCACAACAATGAATCATGAAGTTTGTCAATTGACACAGAGGTCTCCAAATTAGTATTTTAGGTTCTCTCGTGTTGGAAATATGCCCTACAAGCAATCTATTTCTTGTGACATTAATATGGACTTACTATTCATTGTGTTATCAATATGGAGATATGTTAGCATGAATGAAGCCCTTAGAATATAAATGTTATATTCTTGAATATCCCTAGTCGAGTACTACAGTTAATAGGATGACTGTATTTTCTTCAATATCCCTAGTCAAGTACTACAGTTAATAGGATGATTGTATTGCCTCGAGACTAGCATGTGGGTAGATTGATATGGGGATATCAAGTCTAGCACATGGGTCTGCATTAGGGTTAGTGGCATACTGGGCTGACCCACAACGAGAAGGCTACATACACGTTATGTAAATTCGCAAGTGTTTCTCGTAGTGACAATGGTATTGTGATCCTTAGACTTGAAGTCACTAGATTCTCTAGTTGTGAAATATCATGTTTTGATATTATCAAATATTGCGCATTAACCGGGTAACTATAAAGGTAATTATCGGGCATGATAGGAAGCAAGCTAAGAGAAGGTACTGATGTTAATAGGATTTATCCCTCCCACATAACAGGAGCAAATATCCGAGGCCACTCCAGGGGTACTGCTTGTAGAATGTCTGACCAGACTCAGATAAATCGATATAGGATATTGATGTTATCTGCATGTATAAGACTATTCTCATGATCGAGAAACTATGGATTGGATATACAAGTGTGACTTGTGTGTCTCGTGTCGAATTCGGATACGTAGACAAAGGGATAATACAATACGGTAACATTGGTCACAAGGTTTGTCGGATTATTGTTTATTTCTATTAGTTGGGTGGCATAGATGTCTTGCTAGAGGCCGCTATATGTTAGTAATTGCTACTTCCAACTAAGTAGAAATCTATGGGGTCACACTACCTATGGATTAAACCGGACTTGGGAATTAATTAGTTGGACTAATTAAATAGAAGAATTAATTCGCAACTACATGCAAACTTAGTAGGACTAATTTTCAAGTGGACTAAACCGTGTATGAATATGATTAGGAGAGGGGTAATATATAATTAATAAGGAGTTATTAACTATATAAGGACACTCCTAGCTTATTTTCTCATGAGTGTCATAATTCTTATCACACAAGAGAGAGAGAGAGAGAGAGAGAGAGAGAGAGAGAGAGAGAGAGAGAGAGAACAAAGCAAGGAGAAAGCCAAGCCAAGGAGGCCGAATACCCCCCCCCCCCCCCCTACGTCTGCCCCTCCTCACCATCGGCCACAAGAGGTGCAGCCTCTTTGATCTCGTATTGCGTGATCTTCTTCTTCCTCCTTTTTGCCTAGCTAGCAAAAATGTGTTGAAGGATCTGGAACAATCATTAGAGTGGACTTTCATAGAGACGTGGACATTATTTCACGTGAAGTCATCAAAGAAGACAAACGGTACATGATGTTCCTAACCTTTACCATCGTTATGAATTCTTGTCATATGATCCTTGTAGGGTACCGAACGGAATTGATTATTGTTTATGCCGTTGCGTAATCCGTATCAGAACTCTACATCTCAAAGTAAAATTCGATTTTTTGAACTAAAAATTTCGGGACATTAATTTCCCACATCTTTGGTTTTAGAAACTCCTCTTATGTAGATGTGTTGTAATTTATTGGTGCATGTGGCATGTAAAATAAAAACGTGTCTATCTTAATTGATACTAATTGTGGTTGTATTTAAGAACCTGACAATTTGAATTGATGCTAGTAAGTCGAGGGTTTTGAAATTTTGATTTTCAATTGTATATTATTTCTTTGAAAAAAAATATTTTGAGTTGGCACCATATCTTTTCGTTTTTTCTCTCGTCTATTTAGGTTGTGGTGTCACAACTCACAAACCCTCGACAAAGTCATGTTTCGGAATAATTGTCCTGTGTCAAGAGGGTCGGCCCATATGCAACAGCATCCCAGCCCGTTCCCCTCCCACCCTCGGCCCCAGTCCGACCCTCTACACAATTATCCGGTCTGTGTTGCTTGTAGGCACCAACAGCCCCAGCCCCCTTACCGAAGGTTCTCCTTTCGGATTAGCCTGCCCCCTCCCACCCCTAAAAAAATCATACAATTAGTCGTTGTTAGTTGTTTTTTAGTAAATTTTTATGTTGTTTTTACTATTTTAATCCCTAACCGGTCCGGATCACTTTTCTCTCCCAACAGGCTGCCCCCTCCTTCCACCCCCCCCCCCCTCTTTCAAGCCCAGCCCGACCCTTTGACACCCTTGAAAGGATAGTCCAATGGAGGTCCACTTTGACTGGTAATGGCCCGGAATCACGTCAAATAGGTATAGCATCACGAGAGAGTGCCGGAGGTATGAAATAGTTGAAGAAAACGAATTAATTTGATTATCTTTTTCCAAAATTACTATAATTTCACACATTAGAAATTATCATCGTGAGTCATATATGACATTGTGAAGAAGACCGTATTGCTGTAACTCAACCGCATTTTAAGTAGACTTTGTGTCTACGGCTTTGAGATACCATACGGAGACATGTTCACACTTCATACGTTATTGCTAGCAAACTTGCTAGCCCTTAAGCCTTTGAAGGTACCAACGGGGCATAATTCATCTAGCAAGGAGTTTGAGTGATGAAGTGGTTGTTGCGCTAACGACCAAAAGTGTGAGAGTTTAGATATTATTGTGAGCAAAAACTGTGAATTAAGGCGCTGATTAGTTGATGATTGGAACATTCTTTGACCGAGACTCATCCCCTAATTTGCGCAATCCATTATTCCGACCCCTCGAATATAAGACAATGACCACTTGGACCACCACCTGGGTTGTTAGCTTCGTTTGATCATGAATCATTCTATGGGTGTTTTTGTTCGTAAACAATGTTTTGAGGATACATGCACCAGACGCATGGGAAAGTTTCTCGATCGATGGCATGGTACTCCGAGCTCTGCAGGTTTTGGCAACGTTTTTACCGGACAGGAAACAGAGAGGAATAGTCCTTCTACTGACAATTCGAAGGACACCACCACCAACAACGCTCTGTTGGTTACCTTGAATTAATATTATTTTAATAATATGTTTATTCGAATTAAAAATGTATAAATAAATGTCGTGCAAGAATTTGAAAAATAAAAAGATCCTGAAGAAGAAAAGGGAAATAGAAGATGACAGGTTTTAGACTCTAGTGCATTCTTGGCAGCAGATTCTAGAATCTTCCAGAAATGAATCTCTAGTGGTTTTAGCTAATATTTATAATTTGATTCAAAAATGTGGTTTTTCATGTTTTCAAACAAATTATGTCAAAGTTTTGAATACTAAAATTTGTACTTAAACATATTTAATTTTTTTTAAACCGACTCATTCAACCCGGTCTGAATTGGACAGACTTGATAAGTTCGATTCGATTTGGCTATAAAAAGTAATTGGTGGTGTTGTAACGGAAGATTGAACAAGAACGAATAAACGCAGAAAAACAAGATCGAGAACGCTAGAATTAGTGTGGTTCAGTAGCGAAGTTGCTAGCTACCTCAACGAACCAGGAAAAATCTAATTTTAGTGATTGAGAGAACACCCGATTACAAGCCACGAAATGCCACAAAAAGTTATGCCACGACCTAGACTCTATATATAGACATGGAACTAAATTTGTGCCCAAAGCAACCCAAAAGCCCTTCCTAAACGAAGTTGGAAACAAACCGAACCACCCTAGCCGAACCACCTCGTACGACAACCTAGTCCAGCCCGGGCGAGCAGATTAGTGCTTCTGCGAGCACTGTCCTGCTCGTGCGAGCATGTCCTTCCTCGTGCAGTCGTGCTAGCACTGGACCCTCAGAATGTTGCCATCTTCGTTCCCTCTTGCTTCTTGACCGCTTTGCTAATCGATTCGAGGCACAAAACTAATAAATCTCTACCTTACCTCGAATTCTCTTAGCAACCTGAACCGCAACCAAAGCTTCACTCCTCAAATTTTGATACGAATGCATCTCCAAGAACCAAAACAAGCACGCCTTCCAGATGTGACAGATGTTGCTCCAACTCCAACAAGTTCCTGCAACAGATGCACCAGATTCGCGGATATACTTCTAGAAATAGAAATAAGGGTTTCGCACTGAATGACGCAATCTGGAAGTATAAAAGAAACTCAAACGCCGATCTTGAGTGATAAGAGATGTCCAAAAGCTGAAAACTTGAAATAATAATTTGGAAGAGAAAAACTCTCTTTGTCGTAGGCTACACGTTGCTTAAACAGTAAAAAATCCTAATTACTGTAAAAAAATATATTAAAATAATCCAAAATAGTACCACTAACTAAGGACGAGATTCTAGACAGTCTCAATTTTGCGGAATCGCAAAAGGAGTTGTCAATCTCAATTTCTTACGAGAAAAAATATTACAAAAAATAGTAAAGAAAACGGAAGAACTGTGATTTGACTCCCTAAACGATGTCGGATCGTCGAAAACTGGCGTACATAAGCGTCAAAGACACATTGTCGTTATTGTCTAGTGATTCTGCATCCAATAGGGGTTTACCCACCCTCAACGGGTCACGCCGGTCCTGAGTCACGTTTAGGAAGAGTAGATTATTGGTTATTTTTTTTACCAAATTCACATTCTTCTTCAGAATCCCCCTCAAAAATCTAAAATTCGTTAGCAAATTCAAAATTCCCCCAAAAAGTTTGGAATTTCTAAAATAACCCAGAATCCAAATGAATGATCTGGGATCTCCTCAAAATATCAGAATCCTCTTTTTTTTTTTTTTTTCTTTTTCTTTTTTTTTTTCCTTCAGAATTCTGAATTTAGAGTGGCTTTACTAGCTTGAGCTAGATTATTGGCAAGCTTCTACCTCCAGTTTTAGGGCATGTTTGGTACCAGATGAAAATCGCAATAATCAATTCATCAAAAAAAAATCGCCATAATCAGTTGAAATAATCTGAAAAGAAAATTCAACTTAATTGAGAATCACAATCTCTATAGTATGAGCTGAAATTATAAATCACTAATGTGATACATTTAACAAAATTTAATGAGCTCTAAATCTAAGTTATTAAATACACCTATTTATAATTGAACTTTGATCATACTAATGTAAAAAAGATATCCGAAGTATTTCTTAGAGATTTTCAGTTGAATTTTTCAGGGACAAACCCTCCTCTATGGGTTTGCTCTCTGTTAGATGTTGATATTCAAAATGTTATGCCCCCTGTTTTTGCCTCTGTTTAATGAAAGTGGGTTTTCTCAAAAAAAAAGTTGCATCATTTAGGAGAATCTACAACTGTACAGAGATTATTTTAATATGCATATTATTATATTAAAATTTAAATTTATAACAAACGAAATTGTTGAAAATAGACTGATTTTAATCCAAACAAGCTAATAAGCCTATTTATCCAAAGAGGCTCAATATTCTAGTTATTTTATAAATAAATAGTAGTGTAACTGTTTTTTTTTTGAGGGAATAAATCTAAAAAAAAAAAAGACTATAGTTTTATTTTATTTTTGAGCAGACTCAATTTTAATTTCTTAATAAGGCGTGACTGAATACGTCATGATATCCCTCTTTTGATTTCACATTATGGTCTCTTCCTCACTACTGCTGTTAAGTCCAAAAAGCTTTGGAGAACAAAAAGCTCTCTCAGAAGACACAAGCAGCTTTTGCTTTTCTCCTTAAACCCCCCTTTATCGTTGGTTTCTTCCTCCATGAATGTGACAGAGGACTGGCTTGGTTTCACTTTTCTCACTTCCCGTTTTGCCCTTGGAATTCTTGTCACCCTTCGAATTTTAGATTATGCGTTTGTCTTGGGGAATTATTCTGCAAAGTACGGTTACTTGTTATTGGTTGGAGGACTGAATTGTCCTTATTTGTAATATGAGTCAAACTTGTGGGGGGCTTCACAGTGTGGATGGGGTTTCAAGCTTTGAAAATTGAAACACTACTAGTGAAGAAGAGAATATTTTAGCTCATCACTTTGTTGTTGTTTCCCATGCTCATCAAAAATTAGGGATCGATCGACTCAGTGATACAGTATCAAAAAATGTCGCATAAGATTCAATGTTCAATAGACAAATTAGATAATGTTACAGTATTTACAGTATTTCTGACTATTTTGCCTCTGCATATTATCATACCAAGTCACCAACTGACTGATAGTTATTTCCGAGGAAAAAAAATGGTCTACATGATTAGAAGAATGGGATGCCTTTTTTTCTTTGATAACCGTGGTGTCCGAGTCAGCTTGCGCATCTCAACTAATTCACGGGACTCTGAGGTATACCTACAGTTTCTTGTAGATGGTCATGTAAATTCTCAGTGGCACCAAAGGAATTGGCGTTCGTGGGATTCGAACAAAGACCTAAGGAGAGCACACTCTTAAGTCTCAAGCCGTTGCCAACTCTTATAAAAAAAAATGGGATGTCTATCTTAGAAAATTAAAGCCTCTTATAAGTGCTGAATAATTTTCCCTCCATTAAGGAGAAAGAGATGGAGAAGATACTGGAAAGTGGAGTTGGTCATTGGTGGAAGATGAAGAATGAGACTTCTCATCATTAAGGTTGATATATTATACTACATGTAACATTTGAACCCCTAAAATGACCCTTTTACATATTTTTAGGGGTGACCCCATAAATATTGATATTAGGTTAATCCTATATTTGGACCATGCCAATGATGCCATAATCTATTAATGTCTTAAAGCCCCATAGTTGTGAAATGATTGGCTTTAAAGTCGGGCCATTTGGTAGTAATTAGCATTACAATTGCTAAATCATTTTAAGAAAGCTAATTTATCGACCCATGTCCTCCTAATCTATGTTTATTCCTCAAACAACTTTGGGGTGTAATACTAATATTCTTGTATACTTGGGCCACTTTGTAATGAATGGAATGTGATTGTGGACAATGAGAGGGCACTAATCATTCAATTAGCTCACTGATATGATGCATAGATGAGTGATTTTGGTAACTTTAATTATTATCATGATTTTTTTTATTGCATTTTAAATAACCCACAAACATTTAATAAAAATAACAAAAAAATAAATAGTAATTTATTATTTAAATTTTAAAAATTACATTATAAAACATTTTTGGGTAACATTTAATAAATTTTAATATTATAAGTACAACTTATTTATTCACTAAATTTTTTATTTTCATTTTCAACATTGAGCACTTGTGTAACCTTTAACAATAAGTTTAATTAAATTATGTAAATTAATTCTAATAATAAATTTAATTGGGGCGATGGTTTAAAAAATAATGAAGAAGATAAATGTAAAAGTGTGACAGCTAGGGTGGTAGCTCAAGGGATAGAGCGTTGGGAGCCCCTGCATAAGATCCCGACTTTAAGCTCGGTTGACAAAACAAAACAATTTCTCAAAAAAAAAAAAGATAAATGTAAAAGTAAATGAGTCGCTGATGGGAAAGTGAATGTAGCTGGAAGTGGCGAGCTTCGTTTGGAGATGGTCTAATGGTATTCCTGTTTTTGAACATGATTGTTTTAAAACACTATTTTTCTCAAGAACTCATTTGACAGTGTTATTTTTTTGTCTATGTAAAAACAAAAATAAATTAAAAAACAATTGTTTAAAAAAACATCAATGTTTTCTTATTTTTTTCCATATGTTCCGGTATTAAAGCCATTTCAAACATGTTCCGATGCATAAAGTAACAAATATATGTCCATGTTGTATGTAAAATGATATTAAAGTAAATTAACATTGAAATTTAGTAATTTTACCTAATACAGTATATTTTTATTTTAAACACTGTTTTACAATACATGCCAAATTGTTTTTTTATTTTGTTTTCAAACGTATATTTATAGTGTTTTTAGCATGTTTTTTCTCCTATTTTTTTGTTTGTAAACGGATACCAAACATGCCCTAAATCTAACTGCATTTTGATAGTGACAGTTGGATTTTTATTTGAAACAGGCAATTGGATTTGTGAACAAGGCAAACAACATGATATTAATGGAGACAACAAGGACTCAACAAACATCAAACGAGCCTTTGTGGAGGACCGGAGGCTTAACATGAACCATTGAGTTTGCTTTTGACATTATGGCTTGTTGGGATGAAAGATTTAACGAGTGACAAATGGATATTTGATTTAGACGTTTTGATGTGTTACAAGATTCTATGGAAAAATCAATTTCTTGGATTACTTGAGCAATAATCAATGGAATCTTTGAACTTTTTCACTAGCCACCACTTGTTCTTTTTGAGAAAATAATTGTTGGGAGAATTAATCAATAAAACTATAAATAAAATTCACTAACTTCATTCAAAATGAGTGTCGCTTTCAAAAAAAAAATGAGTGTCGCTCTGATTGTTTTACTCAGTTTAGTCGTGTAAAATGAGATTGAAGAAGTAAGACAGCAATATCAATCAGTTTTTTCAAAGAATTGGGACAGAGAGGGCAGGGTTATGGACAAACTCAGTAATATGAGTACGGCGTTAAAAAGATGGGAACGCGATGAGTTCGGCAATGTCAGGTATCAAATTAAAGTCCTTAAGGACAAAATTCATATTTTGAACCAGCAAAGTGGAATAGCAAATTGGTCGGCAGAAATAAACAAAGCACAGTTTGATCTCAATAATTTACTAAATGCGGAAGAAGTGTTATGGAGGCAGCGAAGTCGTGCACTATGGCTAAAGTATGGTGACAGAAATACTAGCTATTTTCACAAAAAAGCTAGTAATAGAAGAATCCGTAACTTTATAGGGGGCATCCAAAACCCCCAAGGAGCTTGGATGGAAGAGGAAGTTGAGATACAAAGGTGCTTTGAGAACCACTTTAGTTCAATTTTCAGCACAGATAAACCGGAAGAGGCAAACATGGACAAGGTACTACGGCATATTCCAGTATTGTGCCCAGCAGCGGATAAAGAAGCACTGGAGGAACCATACACTGCTGAAGAAATCTGGCAAGCTCTAAAAGACATGAGCCCGCAGAAATCTCCAGGTATAGATGGCTACCCAGCTCAATTTTATCAAAAGCATTGGAACACTATTGGCAGCGAGGTAACTCTAGAGTGCCTTAACATTCTTAATGGTGAGAATAATCTAGATGAGTTTAATGAAACACTCATTGCTTTAATCCCGAAGGTCAAGCAACCGCTAAGCCCGGCTGATTATCGGCCAATAAGTCTATGCACAGTTATATACAAGATTATTGCAAAAACGATTGCAAGCAGACTTAAGCAAGTCCTCCCCAAGTTGATAGGGGAAACCCAAAGTGCCTTTGTTCCAAATCGACAGATCACTGATAATATTTTAGCTGCTTTTGAGCTTATCCATACAATGAAGACAAGAGTCAAAGGGAAGAAGGGCTATGTCGCCCTAAAAGTGGACATGTCGAAAGCATATGACCGAGTAGAATGGTGTTATCTTTTGGCATCAATGAGGAGAATGGGGCTGGGTGAGAAATTTTGTTCTGTTGTTAACAAGTGCATCAGCTCGGTCAAGTTCTCATTCATTATAAACGGTGAAGTAAGAGGAAGAGTGGTACCTGAGCGAGGATTACGCCAAGGGTGTCCTTTGTCGCCTTACTTATTTCTGCTGTGTAGTGAAGGATTATCTAGATCCATAGAGGCTGCTGTGACAGCAAAGCAACTGTCAGGGGTCCGCGCTTCAAGGGGAGGTCCAGAAGTGTCTCACCTATTTTTTGCTGACGACAGTATTTTCTTTACATGTGCAGATACTAAAAATATTACAAATCTGCTACAAATTATTACAGATTACGAAGACGCCTCAGGTCAGCGCATGAATTTACAAAAATCAGCAGCAGTGTTTTCGGCAAACATCAAAGAAGAGGAGCGTGTTAATCTCAGCGGGCTTTGTGGAGTGCCGGAAGCGAATCAACACGACAAATACCTTGGTTTACCTACAACAATTGGGAAAAACAAGAGTATTACTTTCAATTATTTACAAGACAGAGTAAATCAAAAGACCGGAGGATGGAAAGAAAGATACTTAACTCCAGCAGGTAAAGAAGTCCTTCTCAAAGCTGTTATTCAAGCTATCCCCAATTTCGCAATGAGTTGTTTTCTGCTTCCAGTGGGGTCGTGCCAAAAAATAGAACAAGCCATGAGGAAATTTTGGTGGAGTCAATCTGATAGACGTAGTATAAGTTGGATTGCATGGGATAAGCTAAAACACAAGAAGATAGAAGGAGGGCTTGGCTTTAAAGACATACAAGATTTCAATAGGGCGTTACTAGCAAAACAGTGCTGGAGATTGCTCACAAATCCAACAAGTTTAACAGCAAGAATCATGGGGAACAAGTATTACAAAGGGAACAACATAATGGCAGCAAAACTGGGTACCAACCCCTCTTTTGCTTGGAGAAGCCTTAATGAGGGATTAAAAATCCTCAAAAAGGGGACTCTTAAGCAAATAGGGAATGGAGCAAATACCAGTGTGTTTTCGGATCCATGGATACCGAGAGATGGAAGCTTCAAATTGTTATCGACAACAGCAGAGGACCAACCACAACAAGCTCCAAATATCTTAGTCCAAGAGTTCATAGACAAGGACTCAAATCAGTGGGACATTGCCAAAATGAAACAATTCAACATATTTGATGCTGATATTCATGATATAAGAAGAATAGAAATCCGCACCAACAGGGCAGATAAATGGATCTGGCACTGGACCCATACAGGATCTTATACAGTTAAAAGTGGATATGAGGAAGCAAGGAAAGCATCAGAAGCTACAGAAAATCAACACACCAGCGGCACAATTGAACAAAGATGGCTTGAAAAAATGTGGAAGCTAAAAATACCCAAAAAATACCTGTTCTTGGTATGGAGAATCAGCAACGATTCACTGCCCACAGTGAATAATTTGGCCAAACGGAGTATCCCAGTCGACCCTATCTGCAAAGTTTGTAACCAGGGCTGTGAGGACTCAGAACATTTGTTTCTTCATTGTCCAATTGCAAAGGCCTTTTGGGAGAAGTACAAAGGCACCAATCAACCAAACCTGCTGGGTGGAGCTGGGTGGATCCGGCGATTCTTCGAGAGAAGCTCAACTCCGGATCAGATCCAAACTAGCATAGGCCTGTGGAGTCTGTGGCTCAACCGCAACAAAGTGATTTTTGAAGGGAAGAAGACTCAAATGGAGACTCTTGTGGCTTCAGCTCTCAGTATTTGGAGGAACATCATGAGCCACGTTCAAGACCCACCAGATCTGCTAGATGGACTCCCTAATCCGCCCAAATTCAACCAACAGTATGAACACACGGCGGACTTCGACGGCGCGTGGTCATACGTGAGGCGAAGAGCAGGTATAGGGGTGACTCTCCGAGACCCAGCAGGTGAAATAGTCACGGCGGTTGCAAGAAGCACCAGATGGGGTAATAGTGCTTTCGAGATCGAAGCACAAGCCGCTCTTCAAGCCGTCGAAACAGCAAGCAGAGCAGGAATTAGAGAGCTTACAATCAGAGGAGATGCACAGATAATCATCGAGATCATGCAATCGGAGCAAGATCCAGAAAGCCAAAGACCAATAGTCAAAGACCTACTGGAGAAGATGAAGCGAATAGAAGAAACCACAAAGATCAAATGGAAGTTCATCGGTAGAGAGAAAAATCAACAGGCTCACTGGCTCGCGCAACGAGGGCTGAGTATTGATGGTGAAGAATATTGGGAAAGTAAGCGACTGGAATGGGAAAGGGATGGTTTTATAATTGATTAAATGTACTTAGTCCCAAGGCCTGTTTGCCAGTTTTCAATGACAAGTTTTATTCTCAAAAAAAAAAAAGAAGTAAGACAGTGTTCTCGTCTTTTGACCCTTTAATCATCTCGAATACATTTTGTGGTCTTACCACTCTGTTCCATCTATCATTTACCAATTTGACACTTTGACTTGGATTTTGGGTCACATTGACCGGACAATTTAGATAGCATAACTATGCGATT
The DNA here is from genome assembly GCA_023055425.1 of Linanthus parryae. Classification (NCBI taxonomy): domain Eukaryota; kingdom Viridiplantae; phylum Streptophyta; class Magnoliopsida; order Ericales; family Polemoniaceae; genus Linanthus; species Linanthus parryae. The sequence continues at coordinate 4,063,159 of JALGPY010000008.1, read as the reverse complement.
ATTTATAATTTTTTCACCGTGTTATATGTTGGAGGCTAAACTTGATTTAGCCTAATTTATACTTGAGGTCCACAAATATTAAATAATTAAGTCTTGAAGCACAATAATTATTATATTAATTAGGGAGGCTAGTAGAATTATTAGCCTCATAAGTTAGTATGGTGGTAAAAAAATCTAGAACAATGTTGTAATGTATATCACTAGAATAGTCCTACAAAATATCTATAGGATGTTTCTAGGTGGAGAGATTACTAGATAATGTAATCTAGAATCCTCCAAGACTCCCTATAAATATGGTGTTGTACTCTAGCATTGAGTAAGTGTGCAAGTAAGTCTTCTAGTAAGCCTTCAAGTGTCATAGTTAGTGTCTCCTATGGAGTCTTCTATTAAGTCTCCTATGTAATGTACTAGTTGTTGTCCTCCACCAATTTTTATCAAGCAAATCAATTGAAGCTCTTCTTCATACACTGTCATATTCTCTCTAAGTGTTCCACTACTTCCCTCTTCCACCAAACTAGCCAACTAACTTTTTCCTTAAACCAACAAAGTGGTATCAGAGCCTAGTCGATCGCATGATGGCGAATGTTTATGTCCAACTTCCTCGCCTCACCAAGGACAACTATTTCACATGGGCATTGCGCATGAAGGCTATCCTAGGCGCACACGGTGCTTGGGATATTGTGGAGAAAGGATACGAAGAGCTTGAAGGAGACTTGAGTCCAACTTAAAAAGAGGAATTAGAAGTGGTACGTAAGAAAGATAAAAAAGCTCTTGCCCTCATCCATTCTTCCTTAGATGACAACATGCTTGAGAAGATATTTTTTGCAACCACCTCCAAGAAAGCTTGGGAGATTCTCCAAAACTCTCAAACGGGTGGTGAGAGATTCAAGAAGTTGCAACTCCAAATTCTTAGAGGTGAGTTTGAATCTCTCCATATGAATAATTCGGAAACAATTTCGGATTATTTTTCTCGTATTTTGGCCATTTCTAATCAAATAAAGAGATATGGGGATGAAAGTTTAAGTGATACTTATATTGTTGAGAAAATATTACGCTTCTTACGTTGTGATTTTGAGCATGTTGTCGTAGCCTTTGAGGAATGTAGAGATGTTAGCAAGTTGTCCATTGATGAACTTATGGGCTCGCTACAAGCTCATGAGGAAAGAATGAAGAGGAGTAAAAAACAAGAGTCCATGGTGCTACAAAGCAACCTAAGTTGGAGAAGAAACTATGTCAATGAGGAATGGCGACGAGGACGTGGACATGGGAGAAATCAAGGGGGAGGAAGAGACACGAGAGGATTTTACAATCCACCTTATCAAGAAGAAATGGGCCAAAGTTCCCACTCACCAAGGGAAGGTGGAAGGCAAAGGTATGAAAAATCTCATGTGTTATGTCACAAATGTTATGATTTTGGGCGTTACGCTTCCGAATGTAAAACTAAGACTAACTATGTGCAAGAGAAAGTGGATTTTGTTGAAAGTTGTCAAGGGGAAGATCATATGTTGTTGATGGCTCACCAAGAGCATGTTGTTGAAGTTGAGGAGATTACAAAATCTCCAAGTGAATCATGGAAGAAACTTGACCCCATTGTGTCAAGTAAATATACGATCTTTCCCACCAACAAGGACGAGATTGAGGAGCATCAATACCAAGAAAACCTTAACTTAGAAGAGAAGGAAGGTAGCATCGAGAAGGAAGAGGTTGCGACGCATGAAGTACAACATGAGCGCGTCGAGGAAGACATAGAAGAAGAGGCGGCATTACATATTCAAGATGAAGAAGGCCATCAGACGATGTAGGACACATAGTGAAGGAGGTTCAAGAAGATAGTCAACAAGAGGTGCAAAAAGAATTCAAGTCATTCCATGAGACGCACGGTGATGAAGTGAGAAGTCACTCTTTCCAATTTGAATTGGAGAATTCTACATTCGACACGGGATGGATAAATATGAAGAAATTCTTTGATGCAAATGAGGGAGTTCGGGTGAATGAGAAGAAGTCACAAATGGAGACAAGACATCATGACCAATTCAAGACGTTGTCCAAGAAGGTCAAGAAGAAGTATCAAATCTCAAAGAAGAAGAGGTTTAAGATTCTCACATCTATGGAGATAGCTTTGAAGACCACCACCATTGATGGAGATGGAGCGGACAACAAGCTTCAAATTTTACCCCTCAATTGTGGAAAGCTAAATCAAGTTTAAGAGGGGGTGTTGGAGGCTAAACTTGATTTAGCCTAATTTATACTTGAGGCCCACAAATATTAAATAATTAAGTCTTGAAGCACAATAATTATTATATTACTTAGGGAGGCTAGTAGAATTATTAGCCTCATAAGTTAGTATGGTGGTAGAAAAATCTAGAACAATGTTGTAATGTACTACCTCTGTTTCGCCTGTTTCAGCCTACTTCACTTTTTGTCACTATTCAATAGGTTACTTTCATCCGGTGATTTGATTAGCAAAACGATACAAGAATTTGGTAATCTTTGCATGGTGTTATAGAGGAAAGTTTATTCTAAAATACCATGAAAATATTGTTAAAAAATTACATCGTTTTAGTACCCAAATCATCAAGTCAAAGTGATTCAATTACGGGTTAAAAAGTCAAACGCAGACGAAACAGACGAAACGGAGGTAGTATATCACTAGAATAGTCCTACAAAATATCTATAAGATGTTTCTAGGTGGAGAGATTACTAGATGATGTAATCTAGAATCCTCCAAGACTCCCTATAAATATGGTGTTGTACTCTAGCATTGAGTAAGTGTGCAAGTAAGTCTTCTAGTAAGCCTTCAAGTGTCATAGTTAGTGTCTCCTATGGAGTCTTCTATTAAGTCTCCTATGTAATGTACTAGTTGTTGTCCTCCACCAATTTTTATCAAGCAAATCAATTGAAGCTCTTCTTCATACACTGTCATATTCTCTCTAAGTGTTCCACTACTTCTCTCTTCCACCAAACTAGCCTACTAACCTCTTCCTTAAACCAACATTATATAATAGTTTTACCGCAAATACTACTCAACCCTCATAAGAAAACAAATAACATATATTTTTTCTCACAGCGTTATCCATTTTAATACTACTATCAATTTCATCACATTTAATCTCGGTATTATCAATGTTTCTACCTAAGCCGAAAAACAAACGCGGCCCAAGTGTCCACAGACTCTCACGGTCCACACTCCACACAATGAACAACCATTTGGGAGTACACTTGAATTAATCATCATAGCAGTAACATTTTACTGATAAGTTTCGCTCTCAATGCATTAAACTCTCCCTGCGACAGTGGTAGATATGTGGAGTGCGAGGCATAAATAAATGAGAGTTCAATTTCCAAGTGAGCAGGTGAAATGGACTCGTGCAACAATAATAATAACTGCAGCGCAGTAGATTTGAGAGTTTTACTGCGAAAGAAAGTGACTGATAGGACCCGGAGAAGCTGCACAAATCTAGTGTTTCACCGAGCGAATCCAACGAGTTATTACCAGAGGAAAAGTGAAAAATAAGCTAGAAAAGCTAGGGGTGCTGTAAGAAGTTAGGCTCCACCTATGTTTCCTGTAATATCTTTTCACTCGATCTTAATTAACTATTTTCCGGATCAAAGTGTTTCAGTGATTTAGATAGTAGAACGATACAATCTTTTGGTGGTTATTAATGGTGTTGTAATATAAATATTCTTAAATATAAAATCATTTTACAATATAACTTATTCGATCAAAGTGACATGATACATGTAGGAAAAGTTAACAGATAATATCCTACAAAAACATTTTCACTTTAATCCGAAAGTTAAGATAAAGTCAGCTCTTAAGTAATTATTTGTTGTCCAAATCACTCGGTCAAAGTGACTCAAATACGAGTCAAAAAATCAGAATGGAACTAAAGAACACAGGCGGAGTGGTAAGATTTTATAAGTTTAAATTAGGCTTTATATTGTGGAATATCGTCGTAGTAAAAGTAGAGTTTTTAGAACTTTTTTCCATGTTATCACTCGACTAACATCAAGTACACCAATTTTTTTCCTGCTGATTTGTTGTTATGTACTTTTTTGACATGAAATTATAATTGACTTAAGTTACAAATTAGTCATACGAAACTCACTGTAGTCTATGGTGAGTTTGGTATGCTTATAATTCCAATTAAAAAAAATTCAGACAAAAATGCTAAAGAAAAAATATAGCCTGAGTTTGGCTATAAAAAATTACGCAATAAAAAAGTTCAAGAAAAACTTCAAAAGCACACCACTTTTTCACAACTACTTTGAACACCGTGAATTTTAAAGTCAAAATTTTAATTACCAGTTTATAAATACTACCTCCGTTTCTTCTCTATCACACCGGTTTGACTTTTTGACTCGTATTTGGGTCACTTTGACCGGGTTATTTGGATGGCAAAACGATGCGATTTTTTGATAATTTTTTCACCGTGTTATAGAATAACATTTACTCTACAACGCCATGAAAAAATTATCAAAAAATCTCATCGTTTTGCTACACAAATCACCGGGTCAAAATGACTAAATGAATAGTGACAAAAGTCAAAATGGTGTGATAGAGAAGAAACGGAGGTAGTACATAAGACTGGCTTCTACTTATAATTTATAAAAGAGTTATAAGTTGCTCATAAGTCCAACAAAATGCCACTGAGTTGGGAGCAATTTTGTAGTGTTCCAAAAGAGCATCATGTGCACATGGTGCTCTTTTGGAGCATTACAAAATTGCTCTCAACGATATGATATGCAAATGCAAGTCTTGAATGTGTTTGACTATACATGTTCAACTCGGTTTAAGGGTTGTTTACTGGAGGCCATGCAGGGAGAGATTCTGGGAGGAGTTGTTTTGCATCCGCTAGAAATTAGAAAAATCAATCAAAATTCACATAATAAAACTCTATAAAAATAACACAATTTTACTGTTTTTAAAACGAATATTTTGAAATATTTGGAATTATCTTTTACATTACTATCTCTCTCTAAAACGCTCTCTGCGTCTCAACCCTAGCCGCCGCACGAAGCCCCCCTCCCCCACCGGCGGCGACTCTGTAATGGAGGAGTCGCCGCCGGGAAACCTCCACCCCCCACTCTCGCCTGTTCTTTGACCCCTGCCGGCCTGCGCCTCTTCATCTCGAAATCCTCTCCCAGTCGCCGGATTCAATGGAAGTTTCCGACCGGCGTGTTTCATCTCCTCTGGTGCATTTGCCGGGTTTCCGGTAGCCGAAGTCGAGTCTCCCCTCTTCGACTTGCTTTTCCCTCTCCCCTGTGGTCAGAGTGTTCTCCAACGACATTCCAACTACCCCGCCGCCTCAGTGCCTAGCCAGCCGCCCCCAACAGTCACTCCGTCCCCAGATCCGACTGATGCGCCGCCCCTCTGCCGTGGCCAGCCCCTCCGTGCCAGATCTGCTCGCCATGCCGCTTGCCGCCGCTGCTCCAGCCGCTCCGCCTCCGGCGCCGTCGCCCCGCTTCCACCTTTCCCCCCCTCCTCTTCCCTCCCCAGGTTCCCCCGGTGGTTCCCGCTGCTGCGCCCTCAAAGGTTGTCGCTGCTCTTCCCCCCTCCCCCTCCCCCCGGTCATTTGCACCGGTTTGGGGAGACCACGGCCTCCATTTGACCGGAGCAGCACGGGACCTCCTCCCCCCCTCCCCCCTGGGATAGAGATGATGTGATGGGATGCTCGTCCGCCGCCTCCGCCGCCGACCCGCCGTTGTCCGTGCTCCGCTGCCCGCCGCCCACCGCTAGCTGTTGCCGCCGTTCTAGATCTAGGGTTTGTTCTGTCTAGTTGGGCTTGGTTTGTTTTTTGGGCTTTACTTGTCATCACTTATTGGGCCTGGGTCCCTTTGACTGTTTGAGTTGGTCTGTTAGTTAGGTTTGGCATAGGAGGCTCTTGATGTCCGTTGGGCCAGATTTGTTTGATTTGGGTTTGTTATGTGGGTGCCCTTGAGCATGACCCACTTGGATTCCAGTATGTTTATGAGGCTTAGGCTTGTTAATGCAGGTTTTTCTTTGTAATCTGAGGGTATGCCCCTCTTCTCTTTGTAATCGTATTTTATCTAATGAAATCTTTCGTTGCATGCTGAAAAAAAAACGAATATTTTATTATATTTTTTTTGTAAAACATACACTAAAAATGTGCAGTTAAATGTAGCACATTTATTTATTTTATTTTATTGAGAAAAAATGTAGTACTACAACATTTGTTGAGAAAACATTAACATGAATAATGAAAGTGGGCCAGAATAATGGATGTGAAGCCCAACCCATGAGTTTTTGGGTATTATCGGTCCAAGGCCCAATGTTCGAAATACCAGACCTTAATGATTTTGGGGGAAATTGTGGAAATGTGAAAACCCTAACGCTCTTTCTTCTTCTTCTTCTTCTTGATTGGATCGATTGTGACAAACAACTGGTTGGTTCCCTTCAGCGATGGCCACCGACCAAGGTATGATCCACGCCTCCCTTCTATATAACTCATCCTGGTTAGAGTGATACTATTTTTTGACTTATATATTTTTTTTCCCCAGCAGTGTTAATTTTGTTTCAAATAGTTTATGTGCATTTTAATCCAAGTTGGATTAAAACCCAGTCTTTCAAAACAATTTCATTTGTTATGATACAAAATTGTTAGCTCAAAATCTGCAGAGTATGATAATCCGAGTAATTGTAGTATCTCCCAATTTGGGGATTTTGCAGTTTAATTTTTCTAAAGAATAATTTCAATGTGTTTTTGGCATTAGCATGATCACAGCTCATTTATAAGTGGGTGTGAAATGGATCAAATTATCGATCTACAATTTATAAGTGGGTGTGAAAGCTCCGTAGATTTTGTTAAATGGATTCTGTGAAGGGTATTGTCAAGGGGGTTGTGTACTGCCAAAATTCCCCAAATTGACTACTTTGAAGCTCGGTGTGAACTATGATGTTGGGTGGGCCGCAATACATGTTTTGCTAAAGAAGTCTCCTTATATTGTAACACTTGTTTTTGAGCATGTAAGTAGAGAGAGTATCGAGATCTATTTATTGCAGCTATCCAAGTAGACTGTGACGTCAGTTAACCATGGCTTTCCTCTGTTTCAGGGAATCCCCGTGGCACGCACCTCAGAAAGTTCCTTACTGTTTGCACCACCACCTGAAGGTTATTGAGATTAAAGATTATGAAGGAGATATAGAAGGGGAAGGAATGATCCGGTACTTCATTGAAAATAGAGGTGGTCTCAAGGACTTGACAATTATACAGTATCCCGCTCGTTCAGGTACGTTATGGGCGAATCGGCAAACAGTGTATCGGAGGAGGAGTGGGCAAGAAGCGACGAAGAAGCTGTAGAAGTGAATACAGAAGAAGGTATTGATTCAGACTGAATCAATACCTTCTTCTGTATTCACTTCTACAGCTTCTTCGTCGCTTCTTGCCCACTCCTCCTCCGATACACTGTTTGCCGATTCGCCCATAACGTACCTGAACGAGCGGGATACTGTATAATTGTCAAGTCCTTGAGGTGGCCCCAAGGACTTGACAATTATACAGTATCCCGCGTGTTCAAGTACGCTATGGGCTAATCGGCAAACAGTGTATCGGAGGAGAAGTGGGCCAGAAGCGACGAAGAAGCTGTAGAAGTCGATACAGAAGAATCTTCTGTGTTCTGAATCATGCATGCATATGATAAGTGCATTTCTATTTCTTGCAACTTCATCATCCCTATATATTTTACTTAATTTTTCTTTCATTCCTCCTCCTGCTTCTGTTATTAGTTCCTCCTGATATTATCTCCGTTAAATTTTACTTAATTTCATTCCATGGCTTTCCCCTTGCAAAGTCTCAGGCTTGAAGAACGTGACAGAAAATATCATTTTGACGAATATCGGTTGTATTTGCAGTTGAGAAAGAGACCATTAGTACGGGATTTACAAGAGTCTACTTGTTAAATTTTAGCAAACCAGAATAAACTCTTTGATTCATATTAAAAGATGAAGAAAAAGTAAGTAAATAAAGATGCAGAAAATGAACCACCGTCCTGGGGAAGCTGAATTGCATACAGTATTCATCTACCCATATAGCCGTGCATTGAAATGGAACTTTAAGCTTTCAACATATCTTTGTCTGAGAGATGTAGCAAGTTCAAACATACACAGCTCTGGCTAACTTGATTGCGCGCGTGCGCACACACACATACACACACATATATAACTTGGTCTTCGTGTATGAAGGCTGTTCTCATCTGTGGGTTTAAACTGACGATGCTCCATAACTCGACGATTAGTTTGAGTGAATAAGTGGGGTTGGGCATTGCTTCCTGACTTGCTAGGGGGACACACATTTTCTTGAAAAAGCTTACTTATGATGCTGAATTAATGATGTTGGCATATTTTGAGATCATTTGTTAGGCCAAAGAAAATGATGCATGGAGACTAGCAAGTCAAGTTCACTATGCTTTACCTAGTAAGGTGATCAGGGTGTATTCAAAATTGGTGCTTTCTGTTACAGGAGGTTGTTTGCTTCAAATCAAAGAAGTATAGTCTTGCTTTATATACATGTTTCTTAACAACTTAGCGATTAATGAGTAAAAGAAAATAGTAGTGATAGTCCTGTTTGTTAAACGTATCATTTGCTTAAAGAGAGGATGCATGTTTCTTCTGGCCGAGTGTAAACATTTTGGAGTCATCATCGTAGTGAAGAGACCTACCAAGTGAAATGATGGTTTAAGTTGTCGTCTCATGAATTGTTTAGGAGATATTGTTACTACTACTTACACCCTCCACACAATTTCTCTTTGTTAGCATGATCTGGAGAAGGTCAACTTCAACTGCTCTTGATGGGGTTCCATGTTTGTTATAGGCGGATGATGATGATGACGTCTTTAAGAGTTTTTGGAGAAGTTCAACTGTTTAAGTTGTCGTCTACGTGAACTTGTAAGAATTGTCTGTGAAGTGCTTTTGGGTGTAACATTTTACGTATGATGTTTGTTATGTAAGATGCCTTCCAAAGTCCTCGATCGTAAGAATGAAATGAAATTGACGAGGACATCAGTTTGGTTTGAAAGATTCATCAGTTACATTCTACTACCTCCGCCCTGCCAAATTCTCTAGACTTTGTTTTTGCCACTATTTACCGGGTCACTTTGACCCGGTGATTTGGTTAGCAAAACGATGAAAGAATTTTGCGATTTTTGTACTCTACACCGTGAAAAAATTACCAAAAAATTGCATTGTTTTGCTATTCCAATCACTGGATCGAAGTTACATAGCTACGGTAGAGAAGTCCAGGTACGAAGAACCTGGAGACGGAGGTAGTATCTTTAAACTTTAGTGCCTCCATAGCTGAAATCTTCTATATGTTCATGATATTATTATCACAAAAAATGACACCAAATGCATGCTAATTACTTTGATCACACACCCTTTATGCTAATAATCAAGGCATCCATTACACCCAAAACTTGTAGAATCCTAATTATATAGGAGAAGCAATGATGGTTTTGATCTTGTTGCCTCCGACCCTATACATTAAGCTCCTAGAAATCGACATACTGATTGGTAGAGCTGTCAACCGTAGCCGGCCCGGTTATAGGTAAAGGTTACGGTTAAGGTTAATTGTTCCAGGCCCTCTAACCGGCCCGAACTATGGGTTAAGGTTAATTGTTCCAGGCCCTCTAACCGGCCCGAACTATGGGACCAGACCTCTTAACCCTGTCCGGTTCAAGAATCTGTTGTTTTTTTATTTTTAAATTTACAGTTATACACACACACACACACGCATATATATATATATATATATATAGAGAGAGAGAGAGAGAGAGAGAGATAGATAGATAGATAGATAGACAGACAGACAGACAGACAGACAGATCCGGTTAAAAAGTTGGTGTTAGATGTGGTTGAAGGGTTTAATCTGTTCCGTCCGCTTACGGGTCGGGTCCATTCAGGTTCATGTTACGATTATTTTTCGGCCCTCGAGCCGGGTTAGGTGGTCCAATATATCTATAACCGGCCCGAACCGCTACTAACTTGGTCCTGGGCCGATTTAGGCCCTTCTAGGTTCGCTTATTGTTATAGTTTTGGTCCAGAAGATTTCGGTGGGCCAATTTAACTAGTTAACCGTGACAGTAGACCGTGCTAGTTTATATACTTAGATCAAAAGTGCATTGGTGTACCATGTATGTAGCCTTTTTAGAGGTGTCTGGTCTAGTGGCCTGTGGCCGTACATTGCTGGCTGGGTAGAGGTCACTGTTCATCGGAATTGAGTGAGTGAGAATAAGAGCATCTCCAACAGGTGGAGGGGAAAAAATTGTCCTTGGACCAAATTTAGTCCTAGAGCAAAAAAAAAAATCCTCCACTTTGTTGCTTGAGCTCCAACAGTGAGGAGCAAAATTTGTCTTTGGACCAAATTATAGTATTTTTTATTTTTGTTATTATAAGCATAATTAATACTTGGACCAAAATTAAAATTGATTTTTTTAGTTTTTGCTCCTATGAACAGTTAGTCTCAGGTTTCCTCTTCCAAAATTTTTTCCTAGCTTTTGGTCCAGCTTTTCCTCCATCTGTTGGAGATGAGTTTAGTCCAAATACGTTTGAAAAGCATCTTCATAGTGTAACACCCCATCCTCAGAGTTGGGAAATCTACCAGAAGACTCCCCAGACTCACAGGAGTGTCCTCCGCTGAGGAACATGAATGCCCCAGCAAGGAGTCTAACCTTGACGGTTCTGTTACGAGACGGAATTAAAGAAATTGAAATTGAAATACAACTTACTACTATTCTTTGTATGATTGATAGTGTTTTGACGTAGACACCTAAGTGATTTCCTATACTCACAGGTTCCCACGTTCTCACCCGAGCGGATCAGATCTCATATTCCAGCAACCTCTACACAATTAAGATATATATGCTATTAACACTGGTCCTTGAGGTAGAATTAGGGGTGCAACTTGGGCGGGTTGAACCCGACCAATCCGAGCCCAGCCCGAACTTAAATAGGGCCCGGACACATACTTTTGGTAATTTGGACGGGCTTGGACATAAATTCTCAGCCCGAATTGCAATTAGGGTCGGGCTTGGGCACAAATATCGAAAGACGCGCGAACTCGAATTACCCAATTTTCATGACCACTACGTATAAATATTATATTTTGGAAGAATTATGTAGTGTATCTAACATGAATATGCTAATTTTCTTTTAATTATTAGCGATGTTTTAATCATTGTTTTGTTCTTGAACTAGTTGATTTGTTTTTTCGCCAACAATTTATTATTCTCTGGTGTTTTTAAGAAGATATTAAGTTTAATGTACTAGCCCGAATTCAACCCGAACCCGAATTGATTTATACGAATTTGGGCTCGGACGGGTTGACAATGCTCTTAACTCGGGTCGGGCTGGGCTTGGGCAGCCACGACGAAATTCGGGCTCGGGCTTGGACAGGGGTGCCAACCCGTCCAGCCCGCCCGAGTTGCAGTCCTAGGTAGAATGCACGATACAAATGTGACGTTGGCTACTTAACCAAATTTTAGTTTTGCCCCTGACAACCTAGACACCTCAGTACAGTCTCAAACTATGCCTGAACCCTCTAATGATACGTGGTCAAGTCTATAATTATGCAAATATGATTCATGTGCCATCTTGATACACTCAGTATTGAATTCTACAACTTTTTCTTAATTACATTCAAGCCCCTACAATCTGCAAATCTATAGAAAAACCCCTACAATGGACTTTTATTCAATTGCAACCCAGATAGGTACATCCTAAATCTTGACGTCATGAAACTTATTTAGAGGCATGAGATCATGCCCAGAGTTATTATTTGACTGTTCAACTCAAGTTATTACAAAAATACATGTTTACCCCTTCTATACATTTCAGTCAAACTAGGGTTTCGAAAAAGTCAAATGTGGTCCAAACTAGATCATTCAACTTAAAATGTGATTCTCAAAAACATCCTAGAAGGGCATTTTGATCAATTGATAAGTCAAACTAGAGAGCCAAAGTTATGAGAAAATAATCTCAATTGTCAGAGGCTGCCAAGCCAAACTTGTAAGAGGTTGCATTTATAAACTATAATCATTCTAGCATATACCAAAATATATAGTTTCCCTAGTAATACCGTCGTCCTTGAGTCTCTCCTTAGACCCTTTATTAGGACAAGATATAGAAGCTTGGTCTCTTCAAGAGTTTATATTTCTCTGATGTGTATTTCTATCAATGCCTGTCTGTTTTGCACATAAACATCGTGCACAGTAATTATGAGATTTACTATTATATTGCGGATTTGATAGTAACTGCATTCTTATATACTCCTCTTTGCACTTTATTTGAGTTTCTAAGTAACTAATATGAATTGGTTGTATTATGGATATTCACTGCCGAAAATTGATCACCATGTCATTTAAGATTGTCAAATTTCTCTCCCTCTCTCTCACTTACACACATTCAGCTTGATGCTTTCACAAGTATGTTCGCTAAGAGGGTAAACTTCTTAAAGTTTTAGATGATGGGTTGCAGAATTGAAAATCTTCAAAATCAGCTTGTTCTATTCCGTCAACAAACTAGTTTTAAGTCCCATGTTACATGTAGTCGCAATTGAGCTGGGTCGCCGAATAGTTAACAATATATCAAGTGCTTGTATTTGTAAGTTGGAGTTTCGTTACTACTCAGGTTTTTTTCTCCTGGTTAATCTATAAGATTGAGTGGTTTAAATTTTGGCTTAAAGATGTTTACTTCGCTCGCAATGCTATATTCTCGGCTCATACCACGCCAATCCCGTGGTAAATCCGCCTACACCTTTGGATAGACCACCCTTTAAGAACGTATTCTATATATATGGAATAGAACCAAAAACTGAGTTACATCCACATTTCCCGTTGAACTCTTTCTTGGTGACTTTAAGGTCTAATCAGAAGTAAATGTGGACAGTCCTTTTTCTCTTGATTACTATTCTGATGGAGTTCAAGTTAACATGTTTGCATTATGAAGTTTTATTACTTTTTATTTTCTTTCCAGATTATGGTATCAAAGAACTTCCCATTCTGAAACTTCTTTTGTTTGTCAATTGCCATGGTAGTAACTAGGCCAAACTAAGTCTTTCAGAGCGGTTCTTATTTTGGAATTGAACAAACTGGTAGTGGATTGCCATATACTGATGGTTCAAGGCTCGGGACATTGAACTGAACATTATTTATCATGATATTGTAGTTCCCACATCGATTAGAAGATGTGGCAACGAAGAAGTAAGTTTAAGTAGCAAAACGGCTTTAAGCATCCTAGCCCATGCAGATGTATATGCAGATGTAGGTAACTCGTAAAAAGTCTTGTGCTGGTTTGTTTTCTCTTGTCTACGTTGTGCTTCAATTCACAACTCCCACATCCATGAGAAGCTTAACCAGCAATTTCCCTTTTAAAATCCAAGTAACTATTAGTCTCTACCATATTATGAAATACTTAATCAGGCAAGCACCATCCAAAGAACAAGGATCAAAACTACCACCATTATTGCTCTAACCTTACTGCTATTGATAGCCAATATTAGCTTAACCAAACATCACATCAAATTAGCACAACCACCCAAAACTCAATTAACATGTATGATTTGAAAATTTGTTTTAGTTTCCAGAACATGTGGCCTATGAATGACTGTACCATTTCATAAAAAACAACAAAAAACCCAAAGATGGGCGCACCCAATGACGAGTTAATGATGTTACTACCATATTTTGAGTTCATTTGTTATGCCAAAGAAAATGAGGCATGTAGACTAGCAAGTCAAGTTCACTATGCTTTACCTAGTAAGGTGATCAGGGTGTATTCAAAATCAGTGCTTTCTGTTACAATAGGTTGTTTGCTTCGAATCAAAGAAGAATAGTCTTGTGTTATATATACCTGTTTCGTAACAACTTAGCGATTAATGAGTAAAAGAAAATAGCTGTGATCGTCCTGTTTGTTAAATGTACTATTTACTTGCATAGAGGATGCATGTTTCTTTTGGCCGAGTGTAAAAAATTTGGAGTCATCATCGTAGTAAGGTGAGCTACCCACTGAAATGATGATTTAAGTTGTTGTCCCATGAATTGTTTAGGAGATATTGTTACTACTACTTACACCCTCCACACAGTTTCCTTTGTTAGCAGGATCTGGAGAAGGTCAACTTCAACTGCTCTTGATGGGGGTTACATGTTTGTTATAAGCGGATGATGATGATGATGATATCTTTAAGAGTTTTTGGAGAAGTTCAAGTAGTAGCATACATGATGTGCTTGTGAAGTCTACGTGAACTTGTAAGAATTGTCTGTGATGTGCTTTTGGGTGTAATATTGTACATATGATGTTTGTTATGTAAGATGGCTGTTTGTTACGTAAGATGGCTTCCAAAGTCCTCGATCGTAAGAGTGAAATGAAATTGACGAGGACATCTGTTTGGTTTGAAAGATTCATCAGTTACATTCTACTACATCTGTCCCGCCAAATTCTTTATACTTTTGTTTTTTACCACTACTTACCGGGTCACTTTGACCCGGTGATTGAGTTAGCAAAACGATGACTTTTTTTTTTTTTGATCTTTGCATGGTCGTAGAGTAAAATTTTTTGTAAACCATTAAAAAATCACCAAAAAGTTGCATTGTTTTGCTATTCTGGGACAAAGTTATATGGTTACGGGTAGAAAAGTCCTGCATGAAGAACATGAAGAACCTGGCGGGACGGAGTTGGTGGGGGGTTGGGGTGGGGACCATGAGGGGGGGGGGGGGGGGGGGGGGGTTGGGGTGGGGACCATGAGGAGGGGGAGGGAGAGGGGGAAGGTGGGGGGAGAATTTAGGCATGAGTGGGGGATGGTTAGGGTGCATTCCCCCCTTAACATCCACTACTTCCCGGGTCACTTTGACCCGGTGATTGAGTTAGCAAAACGATGACTTTTTTTTTTTTTTTTTTTTTTTTTTTTTTTTTTTTTTTTTTTTATATCTTTGCATGGTCGTAGAGTAAAATTTATTGTAAACCATTAAAAAATCACCAAAAAATTGCATTGTTTTGCTATTCTGGGACAAAGTTATATGGTTACGGGTAGAAAAGTCCTGCAGGAAGAACCTGGCGGGACGGAGTTGGTATCTCTTAACTTTAGTGCTGAAATCTTCTTTGTTTATAAGACATTGCAACGACAGGAACATACTTCTTCATAGTGAATTAGACATGTCAATATATGCAAGCTCTTAGTAATCTGCACATGATTGATTGATATTAAGGAGGATTATGAGTTATACTACTATACAATAATGGCATCCATTAGAGCATCTCCAGCCATGGGGGGGGGGGGGGGGGGTATAAAAATACGGACCATGTCCAACCATGAGGAGGGGGGAGGGGGAGGGAGAGAGGGAAGGTGGGGGGAGAATTTAGGCATGGGTGGGGGATGGTTAGGGTGCATTTCCCCCCTAACATCCCCCTCCCCCACCATTATAGCTAATTAATCTAATTTAAGGATATGTTAATTACATTTACTACTATTTTATTATTATAATATGCATTTTTAATTATGATTAATATACTTTAATTATTATTTTTATTTTTAAAAAATAGTTATATTTTTTCGATAATTGAAGAAAATATTTACAAAATTTTATCATTATTTTATTTTGTCGTCAATTTGATATATCTTATTATTATTTTTAAAATTAGCAATTATATTTATTATTATTTTTGAAAACATGGTTAAAAATATGCCAAATTTATTATTGCTATTATTATTTTTATTATTGCTATTACTATTATTATTTTATCATTTTTGTGAGTATATATTTATATTATTTTATTTCTTACTTATTTTTATCAAATAATTTATTTTTAATCATTAAATATATTTTAAAAATAAACCTAATTAGGTGGGGGAGGGGAATAGTTGAAGATGAGTAGTAGTTTGGGAGAGGGGGAGGTGGGGGGAGGGGGTTGCGACATGGTTGGAGATGCTCTTACACCTAGTTCGACTTTTTTCCCGAAACCTGGTAACTTTGACCCAGTGATTCAGATAGCAAAATGATTTAGTATTTTGGTAATTTTTTCATGGTGTTTACTCTACAACATGATGCGAAGGTTATCAAATTTTTGCATCGTTTAACTAATCAAAACATTGAACCAAAATGACCGAGTAAATACTTAATAGTGGTAAAATACAAATGAGGAAGATAGATAGAGAACCGTTAACCATGGTTTTGTGATATTCCTGCCTCCCACCCTATACATTAGATTCCTAGAAATTGATTTACTGAGTGGTAGAGCTTTCAACAGGTTAACCGTTAACCGTAGCCGGCCCGATGACGGATCGGATACAGGTAAAGGTTACGATTAAGGTTACGTTCCCCGACCCTCAAACCGGCCCGGTCCATGGGCCCGACCTCTTGACCCGGTCCGGTTCAAGAATTATTAATTAATTTATTTTTTAATATAATATAATATAAACGTGGTTAAAGAGTTTAATCAGTTACAGTCCAATTATGAGTCGGATCGGTCCGTTTCATATTTGAAATCCAAGCAAACATTTTTGTATGGAGCAACCTCGTTGAAGAGGAGTACCCACATTAGTCCTCATACAGATCCTCACACATAGATGCCACCGTCCTCGCTGAGCATTCTCGCATCCGTTTCAATATGCTTCCCCGTGCCAGTGGTCACCTTTGTCCCAGACTGAGGTTTTAACAAGTAAACAGGCAGGTTTCAGATTTGAACCCATACTAAGAAGGAGCCGAAAGTAACGTACGTAGTAGGATCGCCTACCGACCAGGGCTTGAGAAGAAGCATCTTCTCGTCAAAAATTTAGGGAGCCCAATGGACAATCTTGTCTTGATTGACTTGATCTGGAAATCGAAAGATAAACGTGTTAAAGTCTACCTTGTGTATGTCGATCTTCTCCTCATCAGCCCAAATACGTTTAAAAAGCATCTTCATAGCCCATGGAACCACCCCTCTTATCGGAGACAAAGGATGCAATGCAACATAACTTGTAATCTTCCACTGCACTTGCGCATTAGTCATATGCGAAGTTGATCACTTGTTCTTCAATCGCTGCCTTCCTTCTTTGGTAGAGATTGCAAATCTACTGGCGACGTAGCCATGGCTGTCGGCCTAATCATCTTTGCTCCAAAGAAACTCTTTTTACTCGTTTACTAACTTCTCTATACCAAAATCAGTACAAGTTGAGTTTTTAAGCATTGTATTTGACTCGTTTTCTTATGTTTTTTGTCATTTCTGACATGAATTTACAGTTGACCAAAGCTACAAATTAGTTATACGAAAACTCACTCATAGTAGGTGATAAGTTTAGTACTCACTCATTTTTTGCATCACTGTTAGGGGTAAATCGTCTTTTCGGCCCCACCCGTTAGATTCTGTCTAATTAGTATAGGGTAAAAGACAAAAACCACCCCTCGAGTATGGGGTATATACAAAAACACCCTTCGTGTTCGGGGATATACAAGAACCACCCTCGGAGTTGACGGAAGGTAACGGAACCCTAACGGAGAGGCAAAAAGACCTATTTATCTTAAGATTGACAAAAAATGACACTATGTAAATATCATTTTTCCTCTTCCCATTATTCTTCAACAAAAAACTCTCTCTCTCTCTCTTAATTCACAATCTGCCTTCAACCCACCGAATCACTCATCATCCAAAACACGCCCATGGCTAGAATCTCGCCACAAATCCACCATCTTCACCAACAATCACCAGCCACCACCACAACGCCACCGTGCTTCACTGAGACTCAATCGAACAACCCAATCTCCATGAAACCCAGATCGCCCAAACCTGCCCATCTAAACCCAACTCAATCACCAAATCCATCGTGATTAAGTTGAGATAAAGAGAGGCAGAGAGAGAAGGGGAGACGACGGGAGGAGGGGTCGACGGCGGGAAGAGCACCTGAGAGAAGATCAGGCGAGCACAATTTTCCAATGGATTCGCGACTCTCCCTCTGCTTTCTCTGCCTCACCCCCGACATATCCTACTCATCTTCAGCCTTCCTCGATTCCACAAGAAAAAGTAATTCCCCCAAAACCCTCTCTCTCTCGCCATTGCTGAATTCTCTTTTTCTTTGTTGGGTTTTTCAAAATCAGACACTACCCATTCCCGTTTCGCCCCTCTCTTCACCAAATCCATCGATTTGAGAGGATTGGTGTTCGATTTGGTGTTCACTTGTGGGAGATCGACTGAGAGGTGGTGGTATAGATGGAGGATTTGTGGGTCGATGGAGGAAGGAGGACAACATGGTGGTGATGTGGAGGATGTGAACCGAATCCTGCCGCTTGAAGCTGAATTTCCCACTCTTGAAGACAACCGTCGAGAGCTGCCGGGAGATTCCCCGCTTTAACTGAGCAGCCCTCTCCATTAATCTCTCGAATCCCCTAAAATTCAATCGATTTGGAGAGAAATTGGAGGTCTCCGTCGATTCACATGGCGTGGACTGGTTCGAATCGAATGGAGCAGTGCAAATTCAAACACAGTTGGTCAAAAGAAATCACGAAATGTGTGTGTGAGAGAGGGATGGAGAGAGAGTTACCGGCGGTATGGAAGTCCAAAGAACAACCAGGAGAGGGAGAGAGATGGTGGAGAGAGGAATCAGAGGAACGAATCAACGAAGCTGTAGCAAAAATTGATTGATTTTGAATGCAATGAAAGTGGTGCTGCTGGGTTGGTAATGGCTTAATGGCTAGTCGAGTGTTGATACCCAGTGTCTTCATTTGTTTGTCTAAGTGAGAAAGAAAAAGTTGTAGTCTTGTTTTGTATAGGAAGATTATTGAAATGATATGAAAATTGATTTGTGTAATAAATTGAACATTGGTTTTTTCTTAATTTTAGTTTCTTCATTTGTTCCTGCTTGGATGATTTGTTCTCTCCACAAATATCTTCTTGGGTTACTGTAGTGTTTTGCTGGTGGTGGTATGGAGGTGGGGATGTGGTGGTGGTGAATGGTGGTGAGGTGGTGTTGGTGGTGGTGTTCAAGAACACCAAAAACACAACAACAAATAGGGGTAAAATAGTCATAATAAAATTAAATTGTACTTTTTAGTAGCTGACACTAACAGAAGGGTGGTATTTGTCCAACGGCCATCCACTCCGAGGGTGGTTTTTGTATATCCCCGAACACGAAGGGTGTTTTTGTATATACCCCATACTCGAGGGGTGGTTTTTGTCTTTTACCCATTAGTATAATTCGGTTCTGAAGTAATGAAGGAACTAATAGTAGGGGTGCAAAGTGAAATTATTTAAATGTCAGAAGAGCAAAGTGTATTTTGACCAAAAGATAGTGGTAGAAAGTGGTCTTTTACCTTTTTTGTAGATGAGAATCGGAAGTGGTCTTTTACCTTTTGATTTGGGAAATTGTGGAAATGTGAAAACCCTAGCGCTCTCGTCTTCTTTTTCTTCTTCGCTCATATTGATTCGATCGATTGTTACGAACAACTGGTTGCTTCCCCTCAACGATGGCCTGGTTTTGATAAAACCCTTTTTTTGTCAAACCCTAGTTACTTAGTTCGGCGGCGACTGGTGGAGATGGATGACAGTGTTGAGAACGAAATCGAACGCCACCGAGCAAGGTATGATCTATAACATCTCTTCTTCTACTGTTAGCGGTGGCCATGTCTCTCTCAGAACTGAAAAGAACGCATTTTTGTTTTACATTTGGGGATAAACAGCAGTAGCAAGCTGCAAGCTGCATTTTCACTTTTTGACTTATGTTTTCCCCAGCAGTGTTAATTTTGTTTCAACTAGTTTATGTGCATGTTTCGAATAACTGATTTTAATCCAATTCTGTCTTTCAAAACAATTTCATTTGTTATGATACCAAAATTTTAGCTCAAAATCTGCAGATTATACAATAATCTGAGTAATTGTAGAATCTCCAAAAATTGGGGATTTTGAAAATCTCTAAAAAGCTAATTTTAATGTGTTTTGACATTAGCATGATCACATTCATTTATAAGTGGGTGAATGCAAGTAGTTGACACTGAAGCTCCTTAAATGGATCAAGTTATCAATCTACAATTTCAGCTCATACCAAAGAGGTTGTGTTTTTTCAGTTCAGCTAGATTTTTCACCCACATTATTTTCAGCTGATACCAAACAGCGCCTACATACATTTTCGTATTATTATTAATATTGTGCACGAACAGAGATAAAGAAATAATGGATCCAGTGTCTAAAAGGCAAAAGTTGTCTGTGGAAACAACAATGGATATCAAGGACGAGGAGGAGGAGCAATGTGTGGACGATGATGATGATGTTGATAGGATCAGCAACTTACCTCCAGAACTTATTGGTAAAATTCTCTCTTTACTTCCCACAACTAAAGAGGCCGTGGCAACTTGTGTCCTATCATCCACATGGAAATGGTTTTGGACCTTCATCACCCGACTCAATTTCGTAGCTGATTTTAGCAAACCAAGCCTCATGAGTTTTATTAACCGACTGCTACTATACCGTAAACCCACAACGTTGGACTACTTGCGTATCCGTTGTCACGGATTGGACAACCTTAATGTTTCACATTTCAGGGAATGGCTCTCTTCAGCCCTTCTGGTTGATGTGAAAGAGCTTCATCTGTTGGTCTTTGGAAATGATAATCCTTCAAACATGCTTCCTTTTGATTTCTTCTCGTACAAAAAGCTGTTTAAATTGATACTTGAAGGTGGTTTTAAAATAGACATCCCTCCTGTGGTTTGTCTACCGAATCTTCAACTTCTCAGACTTGCTTCGATTAAGTTTTGTGACGACCATTCCCTCAAAAGGCTCCTCATTGGATGCCCTGCCCTTGAAGAACTACGAGTCTTCAATTCCGTTCCGACTCCTCACGTTTTGCCTCACGAGCTATTCACCCACACAAAGCTGGCAAACTTAGTACTTATTATCCCTGGCTTTGTTATGGAGGTGCCCACATTGATTTCTTTACCGAGTCTTGAAGCTATGCTTCTTCATTGTGTCATATTCCCGGATGATGATTCTGTCAAAAGGTTCCTTGGTGGATGCCCCTCTCTTCGGGAACTGCAGATAAGAATAGATGGTGTAGAAGTTCTCCATGTTTATGCGCCCTTGTTGTCAAAGTTGAGTGTTCACTATACGGGACCTTATGGTTGTGGTAAGATGGTCCTTAAAACACCATCTCTACGTTACTTGAGAGTTAATTATTTAGCAATAGATAGCTGGGAATCAATCGACTTAAATCAGCTGGTGGAAGTCGAATTATGTCACATCTGTTGTCCCGGGGGATTTAAAGCTATAACTAATCTGATCAAGGGGCTCGCGAATGTGAAAACGTTATATTTATGTGGTCCTGTCATGGAGGTTAGTGAAATCTTATGCTTTTTCCTCTTTGTATAGTAAATAAAATACTGACATTTCTATTATCGTTAATTGTCGTCCTCATCCTCCTCCGTGGTCGTTCTTTGTACTTATGATATTGATCTTCTGTGAAGGCTATTGTCAAGGGTGGTTGTCAACTGCCAAAGTTTCACAAATTGACTACTTTGAAGCTCGGTGTGAACTATGGTAATGGGTGGGCCGCAATACCTGTTTTGCTAGAGAAGTCTCCTTTGATTGAAACACTTGTTTTTGAGGATGTAAGTAAAGAGAGTAACGATATAATCTATTTTATTGCAGCTATCCAAGTATACTGTGACGTCCGTTAACCACACTTTTCTCTGTATCAGGGAATCCAAGTAAAAGACTACCCATTAAATACTCCCTGGCAAGCACCTCAGAAAGTTCCTTACTGTTTGCACCACCACCTGAAGGTTATTGAGATTAAATGTTTTGAAGGAGATATAGAAGGGGAAGAACTGATCCGGTACTTCATTGAAAACAGAGGTGTTTTCAAGGACTTGACAATTATACAGTATCCTCCTGCTCGTCCAGGTACGTTATGGGCGAACCGAAAAACAGTGTATCGGAGGAGAAGTGGGAAAGAAGCGACGAAGAAACTGTAGAAGGCAATACTTGGTATGGGATCTGTCTTGTTCTGAATCATGCATGCATATGATAAGTGCATTTGTATTTCTTGCTAGTACTTCACTATCCCTATGAAATTTTACTTATTTTTCCTGCATTCCTCCTGCTGCTGCTGTTATTTCCTCCTGCTTGTTACATCTGTTAAATTTTGCTACTTAATTTTTATCACATGACTTTCCCCTGCAAAGTCAGGCTTGAAGAATGTGACAAAAAGTCATTTTGCATTTGAGAAAAAGACCCTTAGTACGGGATATACAAGAGTCTACTTGTTAAATTTTAGCAAACCAGAATAAACTCTTTGATTCAGATAATAGATGAAAAAGGAAGGAAATAAATATGCAGAAAATGAAGCACCATCCTTGGGTAGCTGAATTACATGCAGTATTCATCTACCCGTAGAGCCGTGCATTGAAATGGAACATCAAGCATTTAACCAGTGGCGGACACAGGGGGTGGCGGAGGGGGGCCGCGGCCCCCGCAAAGTTTTGAATTGCTTACTTAGACCCCCTCATATTTTTAGTATATGTAACAGATATAATACATTTTGGCCCATTCAAAATTTAAAATTTTCACATTAGTCATTTTTAATATGTATTTGGCCCCTACTTGATAAGATTCATGCGTCCGCCACTGCATTTAACTTATCTTTGTTTGAGAGATGTATCAAGTTCAAACATACACAGCTCTGGCCAACTTGATTGCGGGCGCGCGCGCGCACACACACACATTTTGAGATTATTTGGTTAGGCCAAAGAAAAGAATGCAAGACTAGCGAATCAAGTTCATTACCTTTTACCTAGTAAGGTGATCAGTGTGTATTCAAAATCGGTGCTTTCTGTTACATTAGGTTGTTTGGTTCAAATCAAAGAAGAATAGATATGTTTATATACCTGTTTCTTAACAACTTTGCGATTAATGAGTAAAAGAAAATAGCATCGATCGCCCTGTTTGTTAAATGTATTATTTGCTTTTTGCCATAGATGAATGTTTCTTCTGGCTAAGTCATAAGTGTGAACATTTTGGAGTCGTCATCGTAGTGAAGAGAGCTACTAAGTGAAATGATGATTTACGTTGTTGTCCCATGATTTTTTTCTGAGAAATTGTTACTACTACTTACACCCTCCACACGATTTCTCTTTGTTAGGAGGATCTGTAAAAGGTCAAGTTCAACTGCGCTTGATGGGGGTTCCATGTTTGTTATAGGCGGATGATGACGTCTTCAAGAGTTTTTGGAGAAGTTCAAGTAGTAAGTAGCATACACGATTTGTTTGTGAAGTCTACGTGAACTTGTATGAATCTTATGTGAAGTGCTTTTGGGTGTAATATTGAATGATATTTGTTTTGTAAGATGGCTTCTGAAGTCGTCGACCGTAAGAATGACGACCGTAAAAATGAAATAGACGAGGACATTTAGTTCGGTTTGAAAGATTCTTCAGCTAACCGTTAATCATATCTGGCCTGGTGCATTATAGCAATTGATGGTTTTGTGATCTTCTTGCCTCCGGCTCTATACATTGGTAAAGCTGTCAACTGGTTAACCATTAACCATATTTGGCCCGGTTCACTTTAGCCGGCCCGGACTATGGGACTGGATTATATTATACACGCGTAGAGTAGTGGTTATAGGGGCTAATCGATTACAAGTCATTCAGGTTCATGTTACGGTTATTTTTCTGCGCTGGTTCCGAGCTGAGTTAGGTGGTATTATGTATCTATAACCGGCCTGAACCACTACTAACTAAGTTCTGGGCCGGATTAGGTCCGTCTGGGTTCGGTTACGGTTTTATTCCAAATGATTTGGGTGGGCTGGTTAACCGCAGTTAACAGTGATAGTTGACAGCTCTAGTTTCTCAAAAATTAAATTGCACCGGAGGTACCCATATTTTGCAAAAACAGTCTATTGGGTACCTAAGTTTCAAAATTGAGCACCACGGGTGCCTAAATTTTTATGTTCGAGCAAGTAGGTACCATTTCTTTAACTTTCCGTTAATATTGGACGAAAACAATATAAAAAGACTATCTTACCCCTTATTTTTCACCTCAAACTTTAAAAAACAAAATAGTTTTACTAACAAATCTAAAAAAATTCAAAATAATAAAAATTTAATTTAATAATTGAACTTTTGACAGAAAACCCCCCTGCAGTATGGTATCGCTGACACTTAGCTACCAGCAGTATTGATTTTGTCACAAAACCCCTTTGCAGTTTCACTTTTACCGACATCCCGCACTATTTTTGAAGCAAAAACCTCCTTGCAGTTTTACTTTTACCGACACTTGGCTACCAACAATTTTAGTAAAATGGTGTGCGATGTCAGTAAAAGTGAAACTGCATGGGGGTTTTCTGACAAAAGTAATACTGCTAGTGGCTAAGTATCAGCGAGACCATACTGCAGGGGGGTTTTCTGTCAAAAGATACAATAAGATAATGCAATATATTTCATTAAAATTACATATTTTTACAACATTTCAAGGTATGACATATGTTTCTCTCTCATCGCTTATGAGAGAGCCGACACTCCACCAAGAAAGCAATGGAGGAAAAATTACCCACATCACAAGAGATGCGAACGAGGTGGCAAATGCGCTCGCAAATATGGGAACTGAGCAAACTCAGCAGATTCACATCATGACAGAGGCGCCAGAGGGAATCAAAGGGCTTCTGGTTGCTGATATGCTGGGAATGGGGAATTTTTTCTAAGTTTAGGGGGCTGTTCTCCCCTTGGGTCTGTTTTGTACCCTGTTTGTCTTTATTTGTTTAGGTTAATGTTTGTGTTGTGAACTTTCTGTACTTTGTGTTTTATTTTCGGTAGCATAAAAAAAAAAAACAAGTCTTTTGTGTTTGACCTGACATGTTCAGCTCGAAATTTATGAAATTCAATGCTTGTTTATTGTCTTTCTCAATTGCGATGCAAAAAGTGAACTCATGTTCACCATCTGGATATTGTTTTCTTGTGAAAAAAAAATATAATCAAGCACTAAAAAACACCACTTTTGTTGTTTTTGTATACTACTATTGTTTTCCATTTTTTTTAAAAGATACTAAAAATATGCCATCAAGTATATTATCTCAAAAAATGGAGTGTTGGGTCTCTCATAAGGGATGAGAGAGAAACAGAGAGGAACAGGAGGAACTCTCATGACCAAAACCCGACAAAACTTTGATTCACCACAGACCACCTAAAATTTCTCATCTCCTCATTTCAAAACCCCCCATTTACCAGATCTTTACCTTGCTCAAAGGAAGGAAAAAATTAGACAGGGAAAAAGACCCATCAATGAATAACTTGACGACGCCAATGCTCCGGCGAACTCAAGCTCAAATGCCAGCACCACCAAAAGGATGGCGATGGGTCGATCTAGAATCCCATAACAGAGATCAGAACAAGTTTCAGCCGAGAAGGGTCTTTGGTTCTACTTTCCGGCGAAATCTGGCATCTTTCTGGCGAAGCAGGAATCAAAATTTAAACTCGCCAATAGCCTTATAACTGGTCGATCTACAACTCTTGTGAAGAAGACAGAACAAGATTCGGCGAGGAAGCCTTCCAAATCGCGACTCTCGGCGAAATACAAGGAGGTCATCGTGGAAAACAAACCCAGCTATGCTTCCGACTCTCACCAGGTAGTGATGAAGACGGAGGCTATTGAAAAAGCTCGGGAAAACGCTCTGAAAATCGTGGTTGCCCTTTGTAATAAAGCAAGAGCCAAAGCTCCGACAACTCGCCGTGAAAGCAACTCAGCTCCTGTTTCAATAGCTATTACAAAAAACAACCAGGAATAGCACCTGTTGATGTAGAAGATGGTAGCGGCGAGTCTGACCACTCTTCGCTTCAGTCCCTTCCCACCTCTGGCCAAGGGAAGCCCCTGACAGTTGAGGAAAAAATCTCCGCTCACCCACTCAGAGAACGCCAATTTTTTTCAGAAGAAATCGGCTACTAATTTTGAAACTGTTATCGGAAAAGAACCAGCTCCATTAATAAGTAAAGTTTTAATTTTTAATTTCAAGAAAACCATGGGCGCAGAGCATTAGCCGGTGAAAACTCTATTGAATATTGGCGAGGGCCAAGTCACCAAAAATGTCACTCAACAACCTACAATCAAGCCCTCTACCCTGCAACCCCATCAGTTGTCGGAAAAAAAAAATCTGAAAACCTCCCAGTTTTCACAAAAGGGGGAAAAAATCACTCTCCCACTGCTGTCGCAAGAAACACATCTTGTTAAGGGTAAATGTTCGACTCCAGTGACTCTCCCGTCCACTGGAGGTGTTGGTTTTAGTTTAAGTGCAGTGCAATCCTGCGACACAGGTAACATTTCCTCAAGAGCCGTTAATTGCATAGCTTATAATGGAGATGAATTGTTGGATATGCGATTTCATTCACCCCCTCAAAGGAAGTTAAGTATGTGTGTGATAGAGTGAATCTTGAACTGACTTCAACTCACTCAAAGAAAAAGATTGATAAAATTGGTCACTCTCGTGACTATGTTTCCTTCTTGAATCGTAAAACAAATCAAGTAAGATACTTCAATCATTCTTCAGTTATGCATCTTATGGATTCGGGCGAGTCTGATATTGATAGAAAGAGGCCTGCTCTTATCAAGATTCGTTGTGCTAAGGATAGGAAATTCAAGTGTAAAATCCCAAATGGAAAAAGAAAGTGACCCAAATTCCTTTCTCGAAGGCAAAATCAAACATTCATATGGAGCAACCAGTGTAGAATCCAAGATCGCGTCTAACGGAGTTAACATGCACCATTTGCAGCCTTGTTCCATCATACCCAGAGTAAACTCACAAAAAAGAGTAGTCACACAACCCTGCCCGTTGGAGCAGTCTGTGGATACTTCAATGTGTGAACACAGACACACAACACCCATATCCAGATGTGGATCTACACAACCTGTTATGAGGTCACCGCCTTTGGATCCTCCGGAACCTGTTAGCCCTCCTCCTACAAAGATTCACAAGTTTGCAGCAAGCTCACTTGTCCACTTCCAATTAAGGAAACGACAGTGAAATTGGTACCAACATCAGCAACTTGGTAGTTCTAAACAGATTTTCTCACTTCCCGGGGAAGTTAATAGGAAACCTAGTATCTCAACAAGGAGGCGAATGTTTGACTTCATTGGTAAATCATCTGCGGGGAAGAGCGCCTCGTCGGGAAAAAGAAAGCTTCAATTGGGTGTGAATCTTATTTCAGCTAAGGTAATGAAACATGGGGGATCTGTTCTTGGATTACT
This sequence comes from Linanthus parryae, assembly GCA_023055425.1. NCBI lineage: Eukaryota > Viridiplantae > Streptophyta > Magnoliopsida > Ericales > Polemoniaceae > Linanthus > Linanthus parryae. Next base: position 4,035,957 of record JALGPY010000008.1, on the reverse strand, counting down.
TCGTTGTCCTGCTTATCCCATCCTCCTCTTCAATCATGGGTTTCCTGAAATTGTCCCAAAACAATCTCCACAAGCATCATGTTGATCTTATGCTAGAACTGTCAAGATCCAGGAAAGTCTTGCACAGTTCATTCAGCTCTTTTTATGTCCCTTCCTCGTCGTGTTGGCATTCTTGTCGTTATCGTTTTTGTTTCAAGAGTGGTCCGCCTTTTGCTTGATCTTAATCTGTTTGCAACGCTTCTATTTGTGATCTTGATGGCCCAGGCATCACACGGGTCAGTTGTATGAAGGTTTCTTTTTCCTTTTTTTCAATGTCCTGGTTGTTTGCTATTCTTGTCAGCAGCCTTAAAAGGACATCCCCCTCAAACGAAATTTATGAATGCTTCTATCTTGCCTCATTGCAACCTTGGCTGAGTTCGAATTCAACTAACCCAAATGTCTTGTTCATCCATATTGTTGAATCACCAAATGCCGTCCCTCGTCCTCTTTTCGGTCTGAGTTCTCTCACCCTCCTTCCTTCTACAATTTGTGACCCCCATCACATTGAGCTACTCCAGCACCAACATCCAAGTTAACTTGGATCCCAAATCTCGCAACAAATCAAGACGACCAATAGCAACGGACAACCTCTTCTGTTATCTACTTATTTTTTCCTATTTTATCTTTGTTGGGTTTTCCGGTAGACGATATAGGCCAAGAAGAAGTCCTTAGTTTCTGGTTTGTATTGTACTTTGTAATGTTCTTTGTTTAATTAATGTTATTGCTATTTTTCAAAAAAAATAAAATAAATAAAAATTGGAGAATAATGGAAGTCAAGCCCAACCCATGAGTCGTTTATCATTTAGCTGGTCCGAAACACAGGCCTCAGTGGTGGGCTTGATGGGTGTATCATTGGGCCAATGAGTAATTGAAGATTGTTTACTATTTACCCTAACGCTCTTTCTTCTTCTTCTTCCCTCGCTGCATTGGCTCCTCTTGATTCGATCGATTGTGACAAACAACTGGTTGATCCCCTCAGCGATGGCCTGCATTTGATAAAACCCTAACCCTAGTTAGTTAGTTAGTTAGTTAGTTAGTTCGTCAGCGACTGATGCAGATGGAGGACAGTGTTCAGAACGAGATCAAACGCCACCGACCAAGGTATGGAAAAGAAGGCACTTTTTTTCATTTTTTTTTTTACTTATTTCCATTTGTTCTCCATTTTTTTCCCAGCAGTGTTAATTTTGTTTCAAGTAGTTTATGTGCATGTTTCGCATAGCAGATTCTAATCCTAGTTGGATTATAACCCGTCTTTCAAAACAATTTCATTTGTTATGATACCAATTTTTTAGCAGAAAGTTTGCCCAGACAACAATAATCGTAGTAATTGTAGAATCTCCAAAATTGCGGATTATGCAGTTGGAAACCTCTAAAAAATAATTTTAATTTGTTTCTGACATTAACATGATCACATTCAGTTATAAGTGGGTGTATGCAAGTAGTTGACATTGAACCTCCCTTGATTTTGTTAAATGGATCAAGTTATCGATCTACAATTTCAGCTCATACCAAACATATTGTGATTTTTAGTTTGGCTAGATTTTTCACCCACATTATTTTCAGCTGATACCAAACAGGACCTATTATATTTTCTTATTATACTTATTGTGCATGAACAGAGATAAAGAAATAATGGATCCAGAGTCCAAAAGGCAAAATCTGTCTGTGGAAACAACAATGGATATCAAGGAGGAGGAGCAATGCGTGGATGACGTTGATAGGATCAGCAACTTGCCTCCAGAACTTATTGGTAAAATTCTCTCTTTACTTCCCACAACAAAAGAGGCTGTGGCAACTTGTGTCCTATCATCCACATGGAAATGGTTTTGGACCTTCATCACCCGCCTCAATTTTGTAGCTGATTTTAGCAAACCAATTCTCATAAGTTTCATTAACCGACTGCTACGACACCATAAACCCACAACTTTGGACTACTTCTGTATCCATTGTTACATATATGACAAGAACCTTAATATTTCACATTTGAGGGAATGGGTCTCCGCAGCCCTTTTGGTTGATGTAAAAGAGCTTGAACTGAGCATTTATGGAGGTGGCGATCCTTCAAACATTCTTCCTTTTGAACTCTTCTCGTGCAAAAAGCTGGTGAAATTGACACTCGGAGGTGGTTTTAAATTAGACATCCCTGCTCTGGTTTGTCTACCGAGTCTTGAAGCTATGCATCTTGATCGTGTCATATTCCCGGATGATGATTCTGTCCAAAGGCTCCTTGGTGGATGTCCCTCTCTCCGAGAACTGCAGATAAGAATAGATTGTGTAGAAGTCCTTCATGTTGATGCGCCCTCCTTGTCAAAGTTGAGTGTCAACTATACGGGACTTTATGGTTGGCGTAAGATGGTTCTCAAAACACCGTCTCTACGTTACTTGAGAGTTAATTTACCAGCAGACAGCTCTGAACTAATCGACGTTAATCAGCTGGTGGAAGCCGAATTACGTCACATCTGTTTTCCCAGAAGATATGAAGCTATAGCTAATTTGATAAAGGGGGTCACGAATGTGACAACGTTATTTTTATGCGGTTCTGTCATGCAGGTTAGTGAAATTGTATCTTTTCTCCGCTTTGTATACTATATAAAATATGACATTTCAATCATCGTTAATTGGCGTCCTAATCCTCCTTTGTTTTTTTATTTGTACATATGATATTGATCTTCTGTGAAGGCTATTGTCAAGGGTGGTTGTGAACCGCCAAAGTTTCACAAATTGACTACTTTGAAGCTCGGTGAGTACTATGGTATTGGGTGGGCCGCGATACCTGTTTTGCTAGAGAAGACTCCTTTTATTGAAACAATTGTTTTTGAGCATGTAAGTAAAGAGTAACGCGACAATCTATTTATTGCAGCTATCCAAATAGACTGTGACGTCAGTTAAACACGGCTTTTCTCTGTATCAGGGAATCCAAGTAAGCGACTCCTCATCATATACTCCCTGGCAAGCACCTCAGAAAGTTCCTTACTGTTTGCACCACCACCTGAAGGTTATTGAGATTAAAAGTTTTGAAGGAGATATAGAAGGGGAAGAACTGATCCGGTACTTCATTGAAAACAGAGGTGGTCTCAAGGACTTGACAATTATACAGTATCCCGCTCGTCTTGGAACGCTATGGGCGAACCGGAAAACAGTGTATCGGAGGAGAAGTGGGCTAGAAGCGACGTAGAAATTGCAGAAGGCAATACAGAAGGTATTGATTCTGTCTTGTTTTGAATCATGCATGCATATGATAAGTGCATTTGTATTTCTTGCTACTACTTCATCCCTATAAATTTTACTTATTTTTCTTGCATTCGCATAAGCAACCGAATAATATGATTCGGAAGCATATTGTTAGTTCCTCCTGCTTATTATTTCTGTGAAATTTTACTTAATTTCATTACATGGCTTTCCCCAGCAAATTCATGTCGCAAGTATTCATCCTTGGGAAGAAGAAAGGAAGGATATATATATGAAGAAAACGAACCACAATCCTTGGGAAGCTGAATTAGATACAGTATTCACACACACACGCACACGCGCTTCTTAGGGACCGTGGTTTATGTTCTTCATCTTTATTTCCTTCTATGAATGCTGTTCTCATGTGTGGGTTTAAGCTGCTGAAGCTCCATAACTTTACGATTAGGTTGTTTGCTTCAAATAAAAGAAGAATAGTTTTGTTTTAAATATATCTGTTTCTTAACTTAGCAATTAATGAGTAAAAGAAAATAGCAGTGATTGCCCACTTACTGGAGCATGTTGAATGTGGTGACTAGCACATATTATGGCCTCTAAGCCTTAAATGAATTATTTGCTTACAGAGATGCATGTTTCTGCCCGAGTGAAGATTTTAGAGTCATCGTAGTGAAGAGAGCCATCAAGTGAATTGATGATTTACGTTGTTGTCCCATTAGTTGTTTTGGATAAATTGTGACTACTACTCATACTCACGCGATTTCCCTTTTGTTTTCAGGATCTGTAGAAAGTCAACTTCAACTGCACTTGATGGGGCTTCCATGTTTGTTATAGGCGGATGATGATGTCTTTAAGACTATTTGGAGAAGATCTAGTAACTAACCATACATGATGTGTTTGTGAAGTCTACGTGAACTTGTCGTATGAATCCTCTCTGAAGTGCTTTTGGGTGTAATAATATTGTATGATGTTACTTTGTTCCGTAAGATGGCTTCCAAAGTCCTCGGATCGTAAGAATGAAATCGACGACGATATCACTTTGGCTTGAAAGATAGATTCATCAGTTACATTCTATCTCTTTAACTTTAGTTCCTCCATAGCTGAAATCTTCTTTGTTTTTATAAGACATTGCATTGACAGAAAGACTTGCTTCGCCATGTTCAGGATATAATCATCATCACTAAAAATGACACAAAATACTTCATAACTACTTCGATCCCACACCCTTTAGGCAACTCCTATGCATTGCAAAATATTACTTTCCCAAGAACATGCTACTACATAGTGAATCAGTAGGTCAATATATGCATGCTCTTTGTAATCTGCACATGATTGATGTTAAAGGAGGATTCTGAGATACTTTCTCTGTTTTTTTCTGGAATGTCTGGTTTGACTTTTCAATATGTAACTGAATCGGGTAACAAAACGATATAATTTTTTGGAATCTTTTTCCATGATGTTGTAGAGTTTACAAGACTATGCAAAGTTTACCAAATTCTTGTACCTGATCAAAGTGACCCAGTAAATGGTGACAAAAAGTGAAGTAGTGTCCAATAGAAGAAACATAAATAGTACCTACAATGATCTAATAATCATGGCATATATTACACCCAAAACTTCCACGATCCTAATCATAGGTGAAGCAATGATAGTTTTGTGATCTTCTTGCCTGCGACCCTATACATTAGCCTCCTACCAATGATAGTTTACGTACTCATTGGTAAAGCTGTCAACCAGTTAACCGTTAACCATATTCGGCCCGGTTCACTATAGCAAGCCCGGACTATGGGACCGGAGCTCTTAACCCGGTCCGGTTATATATTATATTATACATGCGTAGATAGATCCGGTTTAAAACTTCTGTTAAGCGTGGTTAAAGGGTCTAATAGATTACGAGTCATTCAGGTTCATGTTATGGTTATTTTTCGGGCCGGTTCTGAGCCGAGTTAGGTGGTCCTATATATCTATAACCGGCCCCGACCACTATAACTAAGTCCTGGGCCGGATTAGGTCTGTCTAGGTTCGGTTACGGTTTTAGTCCAGATGATTTGGGTGGGCCGATTTAACTGGTTAACCACAGTTAACAGTGACAGTTGACAGTTATGTTTATAGATAAAAAAGTGGATGCAAAAGTGCATTAGGCTTTTAAGAGGGGTCTGGTCACTGGTGGCTGGTCTAGTGGCCTGTGGCCGTACACTGCTGGCTGAGTAGAGGTCACTGTCATCGGAATTGAGTGAGAAAAAGATTTGACAAAATTGAGGTGACAAATAACTACCACCCGGGGTATTTATTTTGTTTGCTTAATTTCTTCATCTAATAATGACAGTACATTTCCTCAAGAAAGAAAAAATTACAATACCCCATTTTTACTGTAAAAACACAGTTGTAGTTCTTCTTTATATTGACTTTAGAAGTGATGAAATCAGAATTTTTATGTTCTTCTCAAAAAGAAAAAAGAAATGGTTTGTTGCCATATCGTCATTTTCTTGTCGGAAAACAACTCGGTACCTTGTTTGGTACCTGCTGAGCGCTTCAAAAATCTCTTCAAAATGATTGTAATGACAATTTAGTTGAATATTCATATATTTTATAGAATGAACTGAAGTCTGCATAATGTGCTTATTTATTGGTTTAAACAATCTACTTTTTTGAAATTTTAATTCAAGGTGAATGGCTGCTATGCATAAGTACGGTTTAATTGTAGTCACTTTAACTAAATTTATTTATATTTCATCGAACATTTAACATGTTTGAATATTGAGCCTCATGCTGTGCGACTATGCTAGTACCATTTGCAAAAGCATCTTTTTATAAGAAAAATAATTTCTTCTTGACATTTTATTTATGTAGCTATTGTCCTTTTCTTTTTTGTGTGTGTAATTTTAGTAAACCAAAAACCAAATATCAAAACACAACCATCATCATTGAAAAAAATATTTTGTACAAATGTAAACCAAGTATCATCATATAATGCAATCTAGTTATTCGTACATACACGTGTATCCTCATATGCAAACAAATCAAAATCAATATGGAAAACTCACAAACAAAAATAATGGTAGAAGTAGAGAATACATTTTCTCTTAGTATTTTAACTAGAAATGCAGATAAAAAACATAAGCTTCTTATCGTCGTCCAAAGGCGTAGCTCTATTTGAACATCAAATGGATGAAGAGCACCATCGAAATAACCATCCAACCTACGCTACCTTGTGACAGTGTGTTACCTCGTGACGGTGTGCTACCTGAAAATTTTGTCGATAAAAGAAATAGAACATTATTTGAGACGAGTGAAAAAATGATCGCAAAATTTCTATCCCGAGCAATGGGTTTGAATTTTGCAACTTACCGTTACCGGTAGGATTGGTTGTTGTAGTAGCCGCCGTTTTGTTTTTCAAATCTAATCCAAGGCTCGAACAGTCCCCTCCAATTCCACCTTCGTTATAACAAAATTCCCAATCCAGTCAAGACATTATCACCAGTTTAAGTACATCTCAGCTACCTATCATTTGGACACTTGATCAAGTTCATAAGCTATTATTTTCGTGACTTTCAGGGTCTTAGATCTACACAATGTAAAGATTACCAAATTCTTGTTTCATTTTACTAATCAAATCATCGGGTCAAAGTAACCCCCAAAAGTCAACTAAGAAGATAGTGCTTAATTGTTTCGCGAGAATCTTCTCGGTGCACTATTCATCGACCGACTAACTTAGTTAACGATATGATACGAAAATATGTTAAATCTTTTCATGATATTGTATATCTTTCTTAACATTACAATATTATTAAAGGAATAACAAATTTTCGTAGCATACTGTTATCTAAATAAGTCGGTCAAAGTGAGTTATCTAAAGTCGACTAAGAAGATCCTGACGAAACAAAAAAAAAAAGTACATGATTCAACACTGTCTGAGTAACAAACAACTTACATGATTTAATGCAGGGAAATGTGGATGTGTTGAAAAGGTTGCCGTAACCCTCACTGCATTCACAGGTGGGAGCGAACATTGTCTTTGCAGTAGTCTTGCAAGTTCCTCTCCCACAATCAGTCCAATAGCAAGCTGATTTATTTAAAATTGAATCATCAACAAAAAACCGGAACAAAATTGAGAATTTATAGAAAAGCTTATGAAATTATCAAATAAAATGACTTTTTAATAAAAACTTACGGTCAAGGACTGACAGATTGGATGGTGCAGGTGGAGGTCCAGCTTCCTGGCATGTATAGTCAAGAGTACCTAAACAAATCAACAATCTGATCCGATTAACCAAAATTTTAACAAAAAGATTATCGTCAACCAAAGTTAAGGGTCAATTTGGAATGTTTCTGTCAGTGCAGCTGTTTTCCAACAAGCATGTCTATTCTTATCATACAACATTTAAAGAGATCAGCACGGACTTGAATAGGTCAATGAGAAAGTGTCGCATCAAACATGCTCTCAACTCTGAACATACATATATAAACATTATCTTAAAAGTTGACCATATACGGATTGCTATGAAAATGTTTAGCGACTCACAATTGGGAATAACACAAGGGAGATAGGCGTAATTGTCGCCGTGATCAGAATGAGTCTGCTTCCATCCATTGTCGCACACGCATTCAAACTTGAAACTGCTGCTCATTGATGGCTTGCAAGTCCCCTTGCCACATTCAACTCCTTTGCATATGGTATCACCTGATCATCATGAAAACAGAGCCCAAACTAAAATTAAATTCATCAAATCTTAAAAATTTCATCACAAACTAAAAAATCGCAACCAACCCATGTGATGATTTAGCAAGAAGACCAAAACCCATGTGATGAATCAGTAAAAATTTGATGAATTTTGAAGTTTTAGCAACCTATAACAGGGGGCAGAAGAGGAGTTGGAATGTCTCCCATGGCAATCCAAGGCTGTAGAACTAGAAGGACTCCTACAATAGCAATCAACATGGCTACAGAGCCCATCACAGAGAGAGAGAGAGAGAGAGAGAGATTGATTTTGCAATTGGAGAAACCGATACTGTTGGTATGTGCTTATATTGTTACCACGTCCACTGCTAATATGGGAACCTTTCGTCTCTTATGTCAACGTGCTAGTTCAAGTCGTGTTTGGACTAACAATTTGTTTTGTTGATTAAGCATACAATTAGACGCAATCACGCGACTAAATCAACAATTAAAGCGAGACGTGTTGGGTTGACATGGGTGTTTGTTAGAGATTATTAGATGATTAAGTTTAAAGTAGTACGCTGTTTTAGCACATTTCTATGTTAAAACCTAGGCCTGATCGAAAATAAAACTAAGCCTATAACCAAACAATGCCTAAGTTGGAGATGAATTTTTCAACTAAATAGATGGCGAGTTTTTAGTGTTATTGGCTTTCCGACTTGAGGAAAAGTTTGGGAGTTGGATTTAATGAAAGTTAACTCCCACCAGTAAAGAGACTACTTAGTCAAATATTGTGTAATGTAGGAGTTACAAGTTAAAAGACTCTCCACACACTGCCATCCACTTTGTCAAATGTTGTATAAATAGAGGGTGGCACGGTCTCAAATATAATGTGACAGAGACACCATACACCACAATCTATGCCATCCACTTTGCTAAGATACGAATGACAAAGAAGAAACATTAAGTTCAAGAACACATTTTCCGAAAGATGATCAAACTTGCAACCTGTTTGGATTTCTTTAAATCGCAGTTCGGATGTAGACAAAGTTGCCAGTTCCCACATCTTAAGTGGTGTTTGAATTCTCGTCCCACTCAAGAGCGACACTTGTGAACAGGAGCGGACACAAAAAGTTAGTATTACGGGATCATACTTAACACCGAAATGCAAATTTGGCGTCTCATAATGTTAGTGTTATATATACACAAACTAGTTATAGTGGGGCCCCTTCTGTAATTTTGTAAGTTCAGGGTTTCTAGAACATTGAGGGTGTTTTTGTGAAAATGCTAGAGGCGTGGACACTGTGTTTAGGGGTGCACACGGATCGGATCGGTCCGGATTGAGGCTCAATAAATCCAATCCGCCGGTTTACGGATCAAAACGGATCGGATCCAATCGGATCCACGGTTTCGCGGATCGGACCGGATTAATCCGCGGATCGTAAATTTTTTAAAATATTTTTAAATATGTTCAACTAACAAAGTAAACAATATTATACAATTATTATTTAGTATAACTTTTAGTTAACGTACGAAATATCTTCTTCTTTACATCATCAAAAATCTAAATTATTCAACACAATATTGATAAGTAATGACATTACTAAGTTAAAGTTACCATTAGAATAAATCATATTGATGAAATTAGTAAAAATAACATAATAATAAGCATAAACGGATCAAACGGATTGACGGATCAGATCGGATTTATATTTTGTTTATCCTAGTCCGATCCGTCACGGATCGGTTCGGACCCAATCCGTCACGGATCGAACGGATTTGCGGATCGGTGCGGATTGACGGATTTTTGTGCACCCCTAACTGTGATAATGCATTAGACTATTTAATTATTCAAAAATTCTATCAAATTGAATAAAAAAATATGAAATATACCAATAATAGTAAGGATACATGAAAGGATACACACAAAGGATACAGAGGATCTCGACTCATTGTAATAACCATCAATAACCGGATTTTTATGGTCATTAAAAGCGTATAGTGCAAACGTAACTTCATGTATGTAATTATAAGTACAACGCGTACCTCCACATTCTAAGTCATAAGTTTTTGGATTATGTCATCGTTGTAAACATTACGTGAGATTTCGATACCACTATCATTCTAACGCACATTGTATAAACTTCATATCTAAGGCAATAGCCTACAAATCATATTTAGGAGTCTGAAAATATTAAGTGTGCTCGCAGAAGACGTCGTTAGGCTGAATTTTCTCAAAATTTGAACACAAGATCTTTAAACAATTTCTGAAAAACTGAGGAATAAAAACACGACCAACTCAACTACACAACGAAGGGTCACAGTTTTGATTGCCTGTCAAAATTGAACCGGATTCCGGCAGCTGGGGCAATTGGGATGATCGGCGAGCCAAGGAAGAAGACAACCGGAGTGATATATGTGAGAACAGGGCAATTCCATCACTCCCCCATGAATATCATCCTCCAACCCACCAAATTCATCCAAGCACACAGCACACACATTCTTCCCTTTTGATCTCCTCCTCCTGCTCTTAATGCTTCCAAATTGAAAATTCCATGTCTTCCCCAAGAATTGTAATCCATTCCCATCGCTTGACACTTCTCTGTTAACACAGTCAAAAACATGGCAATTTCAATTCAGAAACAGATAGAGAAACTTCAATAACCCCTCACTTAGGAAAATTTCTCACTCTAATTTTTTGATCGATTCGATTAGTTTCTGGGTTTGTAAAGGGGCAAAATTGGAGAATCTTGATTCGTAGAAAGGGAGAACTATTAGTGTTTACCTAACACGATAGCAATTGTAGACGCTATCAAGTCTTCACACGAACACGGAAAATAAAACACGCGCAATATATATTCTCTCTTCGATTTCTATAAAATAAACTAAACGATACACTGTTTAAAAAGAAAACTAACCCTGGACATTTCGAGCTAACATACCGGGTTTACCTCGACTAACTAAATAAATTAACTAACTATCTAATAACATAACGCGACACACTAATTAAATAAATTAACTAACTAACTAATAACACTAATGGACTATGAAGATACAGTTGACCCGTATCAAGATCAAGGGATAGAGAGAGAGTGACCTTTTGGGGCGATTGTAACCGAGTTTCTCTTCGAGGCTGCGGCGGGCTCTGAGAGCAGCTTCATCCATGGGATGTTCCGGCGAAGATCTGAAAGATGAGTGGCCGTCGTGAAAGCGGTGGTTGTGGATTCTAGATTTCCTCCGGTGAATCTCCACTCCGGGTAAGACTCCGGCCATTTTTTTCTTGAGATCCAACTAAAAGTTTGATGATCGCACCACGAACTGTCCTTTAAAGGCCACTAAGTACTAGTAATATCTTTGTCGTTATCATACCTTTATTTCGTAGCTTTCCCGGAAGCTTCTTTGATGTGCTCCCTCTTATGAATTGTGTTTGATTTTTCTTTCCCAATTAACATACATTTTCATTTATTTCTCAAAAAGAAAAACATGGAGTTCCATTAGGAATTGTGTTCACTTTGAAAATGCCAGTTACCATCTTCTGCCAAAGTGGCATGTTTTTGAAGATTGAAACACTTCAGAAGAAACAAAATTTGAAAAAGAAAACTTAACAAGAGTCATTTAAGTGATCGCAACAACGATTTTTTTTTTTTTTTTTTTTTTGAGAAATTGTTTTGGTCGTTAACCGGGTTTGTACCCGGGACCTCATGCAGGGGCTTCCAACGCTCTACCACTTGAGTTACCACATATATTTAAGAAAATGAACTTAGCATAAGTGATGCAGAGTTAATATTTGATGCAAGTTAGCGGCTAATCACGTCCAGAAATATATTTCTTTCAAAGCCCGTTTAAATTACAAATGACATGTCCAAGCCCAATTTGAAATTGTGTTGAGTTGTAGTTGTTCAAATTCAGCGCTTCTAAGTTGCACTCACTTAATGTGAAATAAACTAAATTTGCTTCGATCTATGTTAGCAATTGGTGCGCCCATGTGGGGTGCCCAATGCAATTAACATAACCTTATGGGGTTAGTTGCACTAATACATAAACTAGAGGGGTTAGTAGCTAAGGCTCAAACCCTAGGGGTTTATGTGCAAACTTAGGAGAAGTTTTGCCTATATAAGGAGGCAGCCTCCTACATATTATAATGCTATTCTACACAGTAAAGTTATTCTGTCTAGATACACACTAGTTGTAGAGAACCCTAGTCTCTCTCCAACTTCATCCAAGGAGGTGGAACGTGGTGTGGAAATCAGTGTTCGTCCTCGAGATTCGCACTCGATTGGTGGGAGCAAGATCAAAGAGGAGGCGCGTGAAAGTAAGCAACACAAAGATCATCCGCTGCATTAAGGAGCTTAGGAAGACAAGGTAAACACATGAATATTCCGCTTTAATTCATGTTGTAGATCTGAACATGTTAGATCCTTCCTGCCCTTCATTGGTATCAGAGCCATAGGCTTGTTTTTCGTGCCTCGATAAGTGTCCCCGAACCTGTTTTAAAAATCGCGTTTCTGAAATTTCATAACCAGTAGACGAAACCTATATGGTTAGGTAGGGTTTTTCACGAGGATTCCAGATATATAAATTTTATATTTTTTGGATTTACGGTGAATTAGTTATGAATTTTCAAAGTTTCGGAACAGTATTAATCTGGACTGCTAGATCCAATAATTAGAACACGGTTTTCAAAAACTTGTTAAAATTGGATTTTGACCACATAATCGGGATCAGGACGAAGAGACGATCACGGGAAAATTTTTCTCGTCGCGATCGGAGCACGGGAAGGCGGCGCGTGGGCTTCACGCGCCACCGACGCCGCCCCCACGCGCGGCCACGCGCCGCCACGCGCCGCACGCGCCCAAGGGCTGGCGGCGGCTGCTGACGTGGCCCTAGGGCTGACGTGGCAGATGACGTGGCGGTGCCACGTCAGCAAGTGGCTGACGTGGCGATGACGTGGCAGCCACGTGGCAGCTGACGTGGCAGCTGACGTGGCGATGACGTGGCGGGCTGACGTGGCAGCTGACGTCAGCATAGGTGCTGACGTGGCATGCCACGTGGCATGCTGACGTGGCACATGGCCGACGTCGGCGCGTGGCGGAGGCGGACGCGCCCACGCGCGGCGGCGCGTGTCGGCGCGTGCGGCCTCCTCCCGCCGTCATTTTTCGTCCGGTTTTTTCCTAGGGACTCCAAATTAAATTTCCTATTTTGTGGGTATTTTTTCATAATTTTTGGAGCGACGGAAAATTTTAGTAATTTCCAGATTAATTAATTAGTGTTTAGCACACTTCCCGAGGCAGTTTGACGACCTTAAACACACTGTTTTGAGCCCAAATTTTTTCTGGAGACTTAGGTCAATTTTCCCTACGTTTTGCCATAGGTGGTGAGACCCTAAGAGGTAGGGAGCAATTTTCGATCTTTTTAGTTGATTAGATTATTGCTTATTAATTTCCAGTAATTATTGCTTAATTCCGGAAATTTCTAGAAAATTCCAGTATGTTTATTATGTTATTATACATGCTGTTGTGGGTTGAATGGATGTGTTTGGTGCATGGATGTGGCATAGATGTTTTATATCTTGATTTTGGTTTTGTTTTTTGAATATGTAATCAAAATACGGCCTGCGAGTCGTGCCTCTCTATACTCTAGTGTCTTCTCTTCTCATCCACTCGCCTCTATGAGGTTACTTCTTATTAGAAATAAGATAGTTAGTAGAGATTGAAGATTGAAGCTTCAAGAGAGGTGGCCAAACCAAAAGCTATGGCGCAAGGTGCATGGAGCAATTAGACGGTCTAATGGAGCCTCAAGCTTGGAGTCCTCAAGTAGGCGAGATGGCGTGAGATGGAGTCCAAGACTTGCTCAAGAAGTGCTCTCAATAGTGGGAGTGCACCTTAGGGGCCACATCCATTGCATATTTATTTATGCTTATGCTTGTTTTATGTTATAACTGCGTGTGATTGGCTATATATGTTTAACCTCGCATGCTAAAGAACTAAAACAAAAGAGCTCACATGATGACATGATTAAAATTGGTAGGAAATCACAAGTGATGAGATTTGATTCCTAGGATATACGCTAGGTTTTGGTGGAGTCCTTGTGAGGAACTATTGAGATTAATCGATGTCACATGTTATTTAGGAGCTAAAACAAAGCTAGTAACTAATATCCATTTTGTCTCATTTTTCAAGTCATGATGAACACAAATCTATTTCCTAAATCTGCTGTAATTCTAAAGGGAGACAACTTCCGTGCATGGTACAGAAGTGCGATATGTCGCATGATTGAGCTAGGACTGTCTGATCATTTGCATATGGCAAAGATGGAGCCATGGGTACCACCGGGCGGCCCAACTGATGCATATAGACGTGATCTTGAGGCTTACCAGAAATGGGAAGTTGATGACAAGAAAGCATGTCTAGAATTGATGGATCTGGTGAGGACTGACCTCCTAGAGTCAATTGTGATTGATTATGCAAAGAAGCTCTGGGAAGACATTCTAGGACTGTACGGAAGTGCAGACGACTTCCAAAAGACATGTCTATGGATGATGCTCACTTCTACGGTGAAGGATGATAATGTCTCTATGGATACGCACCTAAAGACCTTATCATTCTATATTACTGAACTTATAACTTCTGGGCATGATGTATCCGATGAGAGACAGCTAAAGGCTGTGAGAATGTCTCTACCAGATTCATGGGATTCCGTGAGAAAAGTATTGCAGGGATCAGATGACATAAGGACATTTGATGATGCAAAGCGATATTTATTGTTTGAGGAAAAGAGACTGGAATTTGCCAGAACTTCTAGTCCAGCATCGCAGGTAGAGAGCCCTCCCATGGCAAATGTGCCAAAGGGTCAGGAAGTCATCGTGGAGCACGAGAATGGAGGCCACATGGGCCCATGCCGCAAGATCAGTAAGCGCCAAATGTGGAAGAGGTTCAAAAGGGATATGAGACAAGTTATGTGCTATAACTGCCAGGCATATGGCCACTTTGCTCGTGACTGCGCCGAGCCAAAGGTACACTATAATCCAAACTCTGACTGTTATGTTGTAAGTCAAGTTTATATTGCTGATTCCCCTAATGTGTGGGTATTGGATTCAGGTGCGAGTGACCACCTAGCATGTGATCGAGACGCGTGCACGGATTATAGGCGACTACCAGTGGGCAGTAGAAGAGTGTACATGGGGAACAACTCTTTCGTTGATGTGGTGGGCATTGGCACATATCAGCTGAAGATGAAGTCTGGAAAGACGCTTGTTCTTCATGACGTTTTATACGCTCCTGATGCACGCAAGAACTTAGTTTCAGTTTCTAGACTTTTGGATTTGGATTTTAGACTTGTTTTTGAGGGTGTTTTTGCCAAACTGTTTGTTGGCAACTCATGTTTTGGTACTGGTTATATTTCTCGTGGTTTATTTTATTTAGACATTGTTGGTTCTAGCATTGATGATGTTTATGATTCTCGTTCATATATTACATCTTCTAGTGATGATGATGCCACTAGATGGCATGCTAGATTGGGACATATAGGACAGGACAGGATGAACAGGCTAGCCAAGGCAGGCCTACTTGGAGATATGCCCAAGATTTCATTACCTGTATGTGAGTCTTGTCTTGCAGGAAAAGCTAAACGCAAACCATTCGGTAAAGCGGTAAGGGCTACTGAGCCTTTACAACTTATTCATTCTGATGTTTGCGGTCCATTAAATGTTAGAGCTAGACATGGTGCTCGCTATTTCATCACATTCATAGATGATCACACTCGTTTTGGTTATGTGTATTTGATGGCACACAAATCTGAAGCGCTAGGGTGCTTCAGAAAATTTCTACAAGAGGTAGAGAACCAACTGGACAAAAGAGTTAAGGCTCTTAGGACAGATCGAGGACGTGAATATCTATCTGAGCAATTTAAGGAGCTCTGTGAGACTAAAGGAATAG
Organism: Linanthus parryae; assembly: GCA_023055425.1. Taxonomy (NCBI): domain Eukaryota; kingdom Viridiplantae; phylum Streptophyta; class Magnoliopsida; order Ericales; family Polemoniaceae; genus Linanthus; species Linanthus parryae. The sequence goes on along the minus strand of JALGPY010000008.1, from coordinate 4,020,144 downwards.
TGAGGCAGTTGACTATTCCCTTCACACCGCAGCAAAATGGTGTAGCGGAAAGAAGGAATAGAACACTGTTAGAGATGGTTCGTAGTATGATGGCAAATGCGAATCTGCCTATCTCCTATTGGGGAGATGCATTGATGACTGCCACATACATACTGAACCGTGTGCCCACCAAGTCTGTGGCCACAACCCCTTACGAGATGTGGACCAAAAGGCAACCCGAATTGGGTCACCTTAGGCCATGGGGGTCGGCCGCCTATGTACGTAACGTCTCCCATGTTCATGGAAAATTGGGTGCCAGAGGAAAGAAGTGCATCTTCATACGGTACTCTGAGCACTCTAAGGGTTACGTATTCATAGCGCAACAGCCGGATGGTAGTCTAACAGAGATGGAATCGCGAGATGTAGAATTTCTCGAGAGAGATTTTCCTAGTCAGGGAGAAGCACGTGGAGATGGTATTCTCTACGAAGAAGAGGAACCACTGGATGACTCTCAGTTCTCTACAGACCTACAGGGAACAGTCCCTATGGATCTTCAGAACAGTGGGAGTGACTTGCCTAGTGAGCAGCCCATCATATACGATGATGAAGCTGAAGAAGAACCCTCTTTGCGTAGGAGCGCTCGTGGGAGCGTACCCCGTCGACGATTTGACATCGAAGGGGAGGCCATGATGGTCACCACGCAAGAAGATGATGAACCTAGGACATTGTCCGAGGCTCTCTCATCCCCTGACAAGAAAGAATGGAATATTGCTTTACAAGAAGAACTGGAGTCAATGAAAACCAATCATGTTTGGGACTTAGTTGACTTGCCTCCTGGGCGTAGGGCCATTGGAAACAAATGGGTTTTCAAGGTCAAAAGGAAGGCAGACGGAAGCGTTGAGAGGCATAAGGCCCGGCTAGTGGCGAAAGGCTACACCCAACAACAGGGTGTGGATTACGAGGAGACATTCTCACCGGTTGTGAGAATTGCCTCCATTCGCCTCATACTTGCAATAGTGGCTAGCATGGACTTGGAACTACATCAAATGGATGTTAAGACTGCATTTCTCAATGGAGAACTAGATGAGGAGATCTATATGGCTCAACCGGAAGGTTTTGAGAAGAAAGGTCAAGAGCACAAAGTGTGCAAACTGATTAAGTCCATATATGGACTGAAACAGTCATCTAGACAGTGGTATTTGAAATTCCATCAAGACATTGTAGCATATGGCTTCACAATGGTTGATGAGGACCACTGTGTGTATGTCAGACGTTCCGGAAAGAAGTTCATGATACTGTCATTATATGTAGATGACATACTACTAGCCAGCAATGATAAAGGAATGCTCGGAACTACCAAAGGGTGGTTATCCTCTCGTTTTTCAATGAAGGATATTGGAGAAGCGAGTTACATCCTTGGGATAAAGATCCTAAGGAACCGCTCTAAGAGACTTCTTGGCTTGTCTCAAGAGACATACATCAAGAAGATACTTGAACGGTTCCAGATGATGGACTCTAAGCCATTCGAGACTCCCATTGCACATGGCGAGAAACTCAGCCTTGAAATGTGTCCCAAGACCCAACACGAGAGAGACCAGATGGCCAAAGTACCCTATGCAAGTGCTGTCGGAAGTTTAATGTACGCAATGATGTGTACAAGGCCCGACATATGTCATGCTGTCGGTTTAGTTAGCAGATATCAGTCTGATCCCGGTGTTGGACACTGGAAGGCTGTTAAGAGGATTCTCCGATATCTCAAAGGTACTAAGGATTACGTGTTAAGCTACAGAGGCTCTGAGCTAAGGCTCATTGGCTACAGTGATGCTGACTGGGGTGGGGACCTAGACGCACGTAAATCGACCTCAGGCTACGTCTTCATGCTGGGTGGAGGAGCCATCACATGGCACAGTAGCAAACAGACTTGCACTGCCTTATCAACCATGGAAGCTGAATACGTTGCCTGCTCCGCGGCAGCGCAGGAGAGTGTTTGGCTGAAGAGATTTCTGGTCAGCTTAGGAGCGGTTGACGAACCAAGACCAGTAACGCTTCGTTGTGATAGTATGTCGGCCATAGCTTGTGCTAAAGATCCGAAATACCACAGCAAGGCCAAACATATTGAGATAAAGTACCACTTCATTAGGGAAGTAGTAGCTAAGGGAGATATCACTCTAGAGCATATTCCTACGAATCAGATGTTAGCTGATCCGATGACCAAGCCTCTTCTTAAGGCTACTTTTGTTGGTCATATTAGGAGTATAGGGTTAGGCAAATGGAGCTAGGTGTCAGACTGATTAGACGTTTTTGAGACATTGATTGATTGGATATTAGGAATGGATTTGTTATTTATGCTGCATGTTGTTTGATACGTGTATGATATGTTACATTTCCTGTACTAGCTTAGAGCATGTCACGCAGACACCAGGTTGGCTCACTCACACGAGCAACCGCCTTCGCAATATCCTGGATATGTCTGGGTGTGGCGGAAGATGAGACAGAATCCCGATAAGCGCTGAAAGCCTGCGATAGGATAAGAAATGCCTTCTTCATATGAGCATATGGCCTATGATAAGAGCAAGATGTCTATCAGTAGAGCTAGGAGCCTGTCAGACGGATTTAATTGTCGCATTGGAAATAAGTTCCAAGGTGAGGTTGGTTATGGCCAATCGAACATGGTTATTAACCCCGAACCATGTATAGTCTGTGTAGAAGAGAAAGCCAGATGCGAGAGCTGATAATTGTTCACAATAGTGTGACGTCGCAGCACTCGGGCTGGTGGCCATAAGGGCTACCGGATAGACATCTGCATAGTGGTCCTTTGCAAGGATAAGACATGCGCTCTGATCAGAGTCTAAACACTATGGCGCATATTTCCCCTGAATAACGCGCGCTTATGAGTGACCATGAGGTGATGAGTAGAATTAGTCCCTGGGATTCCTCATCGTGTGAGCCTCGTCGATCATAGAAAGATGATTGACACTGTATACCCTTTGTACTTACGTCTGTGTCATGAGGAGACGGGTCGGTGGTGCTACTTTGGCGTGACACCTTACGGCTATGGATGATTCGGCCTTCCGGACACTGCTGGGAAAGCAGCTGAGCCGAATCTGAGTGACACATGTATGTAAGGAAAGATTCTCGTTGCATCGCTCTTTATTATCTTCATTGGGCCCACCTGCAAGATCTTATGGGATCATGTAGGATATGAAAATATAAAGGAGATGTGGACTCATTGGAGCATGGCCTTCGGGACATGGCAGGTGCTCATGATCCACGAGATGACAATCGGAGGAATCTGGGGAATACGAGAGTTACGGAGAGCATTATCACTGTTTTATGTTTTAAGGGTGCCTTCCTGCGCTGGCTATACGAGTTTGGTATGTGGATCTCCCGAGAGGGTGCCTTCCCATGCTGGCTATACGAGTTTGGTGTACGGATCTCCCGAAATGCAGGTACTCTCACCGGTCACACGCCACGGCCACACAATACTCTTTTGTAGATGATAGAAAGTTGGAGATTGATGGAGACTAGATGAATTGTGCAACCCCACTGTGCGAGTGGGAGATGTTAGCAATTGGTGCGCCCATGTGGGGTGCCCAATGCAATTAACATAACCTTATGGGGTTAGTTGCACTAATACATAAACTAGAGGGGTTAGTAGCTAAGGCTCAAACCCTAGGGGTTTATGTGCAAACTTAGGAGAAGTTTTGCCTATATAAGGAGGCAGCCTCCTACATATTATAATGCTATTCTACACAGTAAAGTTATTCTGTCTAGATACACACTAGTTGTAGAGAACCCTAGTCTCTCTCCAACTTCATCCAAGGAGGTGGAACGTGGTGTGGAAATCAGTGTTCGTCCTCGAGATTCGCACTCGATTGGTGGGAGCAAGATCAAAGAGGAGGCGCGTGAAAGTAAGCAACACAAAGATCATCCGCTGCATTAAGGAGCTTAGGAAGACAAGGTAAACACATGAATATTCCGCTTTAATTCATGTTGTAGATCTGAACATGTTAGATCCTTCCTGCCCTTCATTGGTCATATCAAGAATACCTACTATGTTAAAGAGATCTAAAGGAAGAAACAACACAGATCTACAATGTCCATCAACACTGTCGTAAGAGAACTGAATATCTATAATTCCATAACTAAATGTAACTACTGTTAGGATTCCACTACGCGAGAGAACAAGAGAAAGCAAGAAAACAAAAGCAAGATCAAGAACACAAGAATTTTAACGTGGTTCACTAGTTTTGAGACTAGCTAATCCACCGCCAAACCAACCAATTTATTGATGAGAAGACAACCCAATTACAAGCACACCCTAAAGTCTTGACCCTACCATCTACTTATATAATAGTACAAAACTTGGGGTCAAAGTAATGACAAAAACAGTCCAAGACATACTTGGAAATAACCAAGCCGCCCCAACCATACAAAAAAACCACGTCTAAATATTTGTTTCCAAATTGGAATCAATTACTCAGAACCTACATTCACCAATTGCACATGTGTGCTCTTTACTTGCTGCCAAAGTAAAGAGTTGTTTCCAAAAAACAACCACTAGTCTCTTTTAACCAAAGACCAGCCGCCCAAAACAATTCAGAATTGAACCAATTGACACACAACCCACCAATCAAAGTGAACCACCTTGCACACACATGCACTAACTGACCAAACTATGTTTGAATCAAACAAACAAAAAAAACCCAACAAACCTCCCCCTTGATTCAAACCCCATAGCCAATTCTTCTCATCAATCCAACCAACCCAATACGAGTGTATTCCCAATTTGCGGAATTTGAACACACTCCCAATGCGTCCCAACAAACGCCTCTTCAATGCACCATGACTAATGCATACCCCCAACGTCGCACCAATGACACTTTGCGACAAAGTGCCTATCAAACGATGTCATGCCAATTTGCGCCGCCAACCGCATCAATGCGCAAAAAAGCAATAACCAAAGCGCGCCAATCCAAGATCCAATCGCGCTACCAACCGATGTGTGCACAATAACACACCACCAATCCGCGTGCCCAATAACACGCACCCATGCTCCATGCCCGGAGCCCGAACCGCCCCCAAGGGGCCTAGAGAGCATCATCGTCCTCGGGTGTTGTCCCTCCTCCTCCCCCTGAAGCGATAGCTACAGACGTCCGATTCTTGGGACACTCCCTCTTCCAATGACCTTTCTGCCTACAAAAAAGCACATACGTCTGATGGTAAGTCGGATCCACCTCGTCTATATCCCTTACATTTTCCTCTCCTAACAATCAACGCTCCAGAAGCATGATCGTCCTTCGCAACCGCCTTGTGCCTCAATTCCCTCGTATGAAGGGCCGACCTAACTTCCTCTAGGGTTATCGTTTCTTTCCCAATTACGAACGATTGAACGAAACCCTCAAAAGATGGTGGCAAGGAAACCAATAAAATCAATGTCGCGTCAACATCACTCACAATCTCATCACTATTGCGCAGTTCAAGCAATACAGTGTTGAGAGTGTCTAAGTGATCACCAATACGCGTACCTTCAACCATCCGAAGACTGGATAGCCGCTGCTTCAACATCAATTTGTTGGCCACGGATTTCTTCGCGTAGAGATCCTCCAACTTTGTCCACAATCCAGCTGCGGTATCCTGATCTGCAACCCAAGTAATCACGTCGTCCGCGAGGCACAACATGATCGTCGAATGCGCCTTCTCCTCCATCTTCACAAACGCCGAAGTGCTTGTATCTGTGTCCTCCTTGATAGCCAATGGCAACCACAGATCTTGCTGCTTTAATAAAGCACGCATCTTTATTTGCCAGAGACTAAAACTATTTTTCCCATCGAACCGATCAATCTTGATCATCGAACTCACCATACCTTCTCTTGAGACTCAGCCAACCAGGCTCTGATACCACTTGTTAGGATTCCACTACACGAGAGAACAAGAGAAAGCAAGAAAACAAAAGCAAGATCAAGAACACAAGAATTTTAACGTGGTTCACTAGTTTTGAGACTAGCTAATCCACCGCCAAACCAACCAATTTATTGATGAGAAGACAACCCAATTACAAGCACACCCTAAAGTCTTGACCCTACCATCTACTTATATAGTAGTACAAAACTTGGGGTCAAAGTAATGACAAAAACAGTCCAAGACAGACTTGGAAATAACCAAGCCGCCCCAACCATACAAAAAAAACCACGTCTAAATATTTGTTTCCAAATTGGAATCAATTACTCAGAACCTACATTCACCAATTGCACATGTGTGCTCTTTACTTGCTGCCAAAGTAAAGAGTTGTTTCCAAAAAACAACCACTAGTCTCTTTTAACCAAAGACCAGCCGCCCAAAACAATTCAGAATTGAACCAATTGACACACAACCCACCAATCAAAGTGAACCACCTTGCACACACATGCACTAACTGACCAAACTATGTTTGAATCAAACAAACAAAAAAAACCCAACAACTACTTTACCGTATCGCAACATTGAATATTTTCTTTTTGATTGAAATATATTTTTTAGAGCATAACATGAAACTTGTCCGATAAAAGGAAGGCCATCAAATATGGACTCAATTGTAAATCCAGCATATCTATAGCCCTGTCTAGCAAATTGAAGATCAAAAGAAAATGTCCACCCCGAGGCCCATCAGCCCAATTCTAACCACAAAGCCCAAGCATTACACTATAGGAAATGCAAAATGCATAACAGCAGAAAAATATACCATAGTTGTCAAATTGAATCGTTTTAAGTCCACTCGCGATAACCTAGGCGCCTAGGATAATAACAATAATAATATAAAATAAAATAATTTTATTTAATTTATAGATAAACATATTTTATTAAATAAACATATTTTAACTTTATTTAAAAAAACACATATTCCCTCCGTACCTTCAAGTTTCTTCACAAAGATAATTGGATATTATTTGGTCCTAGCGATTTAGTTAGCAAATCGATGCAAGAATTTGGTAATTTTTTCATGGTGTCGTAAAGTAAATTTTGCTCTACAATACCACAAAAAATTTTCAAATTATTGTTTTGTTTTGCCAACTAAAATACTTGGCCCAAATAATACCCCAATAATTTTGTGAAGAATTTGGAGTAACGGAGGAAGTATTTAACTTGGATAATTTTTTAATACATATTTTAACTTAGGTATAACATGGTTACGTACATAAATAAAAGCTTCAATGTGATATTGGCCATTAGGAAAATATTGAGAATTTTGATGAGGTATTTGAATTTAAAATTGCATACAAATTCGAAATAAGATTTATTAATGTGAAGTATCAATTTGGAAGTATCTTAGAGCATCTCCAGCAATGTCATGAAAAATTAATGCAAAATTGTGTTTATGCAAAATTGTGAATGCATTAATTTTTCATGACATTGCTGGTTAGGTAGATGCATGACATCTACTTTGCATTTGCGGATGCATGCTCTGTTAGAGCATCTCCAGCAGGTGAGGCAAACGGATAGTTTGTGCAAAATATAAAGGACTTTGACAAAAATTCTGATCGAGCAGATCATGCATCTGCAAATGCAAAATAGATGTCATGCATCTATCTCGCCAAGTTTAGCCAGAAAATTGCTCAGCCATCTTGTTTCACTATTTTTTAGGCTTGTTACTATTTTTTAGGTTTGTTGAGATATTCTTGAATTAATTAAAATATATCACGATCAGAACTGATTAGCAGTTGTATATCCTACAGTTCTTTCACGTCTTCTCCAGTAGAGCACGCAGCACCGGCTGTTCTTTTACGTCTTCTCCAGTAGGGCACGCAGCAGCATCAACAATGGGAACCCTCGTTCGACTGATTGACGGCACATGTACTTCTTCTTCTTCTTGCACATCAGAAGAATATCATAGGTATAGCAAAACGTTACACAAGTTTTAGCAATTAGAATCACTTCCTCACGTCTTCTTGCACAAGAATATGGAGGTTCGTGTCTGAACCCCAATGACTGAAAGAAGATAAAACTTTTGAACTAATCTCTTTCTCTCTGAGGGCTCTAAAACCTTACAGGATTACATCTTTAATTCCAATTTAAATATCAATTGCAATCAAATTTGAAATTCGATATTGATTTTCTCCCGTCTCTATTTCGGCGTTGTGGGTTGTAGCAGCTGGTTGGATCAATTTGTGACACCATTGCTTTTTATTTTGATTATTGATTTTTGAAAAAATTGAAATTCAACTGTTGGAGTTAGTGATAAAATTTACTGGTATGCAAAATGCAAAATTATGATTTTAGGCATGCATGACATTGCTTGGAGATGCTCTTAGATTGCATTTTTTTACCAAAGCCTTTTATATTTTGCATAAACAACCAGTTTGCATCACCTGTTGGATGTGCTCTAGTTATTACTAAATCTAAAGGTATTAAAGAGAAATGCATACTATTTTTTATTATACTAACGGTTGGATAACACTTTCAGTTTTTTTTTTATATTGATGGCAAACAATATATTCATTTTCCTTTTAGAAACCAAGATACTCTTCTTTTGCAAATGGGTGCTACTCAGTAGTATAGTGTTTGAAGTTATGCATGAGGTTTCGAATTCGAACCGACAGTATGATGTAGGATGTAATTTTTCTTAAAAAAGTATACGCTTCTTCTACATTGATGGACATATACAATAAATTGTAATAAACTGACATATACAATAAATTGTAATAAACTACCAAAATTATGCAACATAAATGAGGTGGTCGGTTGGGGAATTGGGAGATCGTGTGACACCTAAGAGATCGGACGATGCATAGACGACCACCTAATGGTTTAGGTTCAGGCAGGCGTTACTTAAAGCAATTCACCCTACGTGAAGCGTCTAGACGGCCACTCGAACGCATAAGCCTAGAGTACCACATTTGACAACTATGAGCCAGACATATCATTTGTCTCCTACTTTCGGGTGATTAAAACAGAAGGTGTGAATACACACATAACTTTGTATCATCGTATAGTAGTATGTTAGTAGCTTATTCTGTATTCATCATCCACGAATGATTTCTCATACAACAGGAGTTTCAAGTTATTGAAACATAAGGTGAGAAAATGAGAATACACAAAGAGCTTTGTGTCGTCATCATACTGCGATACGTTAATAGGGTTTATTCTTTTTTCTTTTTTTGAGGTAGTAAGATTCGAACTCAGGATCTTGTGCAGTAGTTTCAAACACTTACCACTGAGCTAATATACAACTGCTAGGACCTCATGTAAGACCTCATGCTAGGAGGGTATTCTACAACTGTAATAAATATTTCACAATAAATTATATCCCGTGGGATAAAAGTTGGGACAATGCTTGTGAAAAATTAGTCCAAAAAGTGATAATCATGCAAATCTACAAAATTGCTACTTCAAAAGGAATAATATACAAATGCAGACAAAAAAATAATGCAAAGGAACAATAAACAAATGCAAACAAAAAATTAATAAATGATCGTCCAAACTAAAACTACACCCCCCTTCTTGAGCCTTGCATTTACCGACACTTGCACATGGAGTTGGTACCTAAACAAGACATTTACTTATATAAAAATACATTTATGTGGTGTGTATTTCAACTATATTCTTCTAATTAAGCAGAGCTTTCGTTGTTTCTAAACAAATTAAAACATATTTTTTGTTGAAACTTTTGTAATCACTTATTCAATGGTACTTGATAACATAAGAAAATGGCCCAGAATAATGGAATGTTTCTCAAACGAGGTGGACTGATGCCGACACGATCCACTATTTCAAAATCACTCAAGTTTTGTCTAAAAGACGAAGCAAATCTACCGTTCACACGTCAAAAGATCACGAAATTACAAAAAAAATATTTGTTGCAGCATGTCCTGTTCTTAGTGGTGGATTAAGAAATTAAGAACAATTAGGACAAAATGTGATGTATAGTCAATAGCAAGTGCACTAATCTGAGATTTCAGAATTAGTCTCCGCCCCTCCCTTCTACCACTCCCATTTATGGTTATTATAAGTTCCGTTGCATTCAACTAATTCAACTCTTTTCTTTTAAGGAGTATACGTCTATAAAAATCGATATGAAGTTGTTCAATAATTAAAGTGGCTCAGTTGTCTCACTGAAATACAGTCCAGCTGATAAAGAGGATGAGTGTTGTGATATTTACTGACTTACTGTGTTAGAGATCTGGAATGTGAAAAGTTTAAGTCATGTTCTCGACAAAAATGAGGATTAACAAGCCAAGGAAGATAACATAAAGAAACAAGCACTAAAACATTATTATCTTCTCAAGTGTGTGTAAAGGTAACACCAAACTAAAACCTCCTTTATAGGGCAAGTTGGTTAGTTGATTGTGCAATTTGCTTCTTCTTTTTCTTAATCCATCCATAAACTTTACTTATTTTAAGTAATTTCACTATGCTTCGTGGGTTTCTTCCCTGTGCAAGTGCACATGGGTCGTGACTGTAATTTGTTCCCCTTTTTGCTTGTTTTGGCCACTTCTTCTAAATTCAGCTAACCATATGCCTTAATTGAGAACTTCGATTTAATTATAGTTATCAATCATTCTAAACTAAGTTTGGTTGCGGTTTACTTCACGTTGCGGTTTACTTCACCGACAATATACATAAATGGTTTAGATTTCTTTATTACTAGGGTTAATTGCATTTAACTCACATGTGGTTAGGGGTGGAGAATGTACTCTTTCGGGTTAGCTTCACCACGTGACATATCTGCATGGTGGGGACGCATATCAATTTTTAACAAACATTAAAAGAAAACGTTATATCTGACTGATACACATTTGTTCAATTTTTATTGACGTGCCCCACCACGTTCTAAAGCTCGACGGACGCTCTCTTCTTCTCCTCCTCCTCTTCATCCTTCATCCCTCCTCTTTCTGTTCTCGATCGAACCCTCATCTCAGTTTCTTTTTTTCTTCTAGTTTTTCTAGATGAGTTGAAAAATACTGATAGTTAAGGGCATAATAAACTCTCCAACTAAGATTTTTAACGGTTCTGTCACAAATGATGGAAACCGCACAAAGACGAAACCACATGGAAGTATTTTGTACCATTTGAAGCCACATGAAATTCTTTTGCTCACACGCCCTAACCACATGAGATGAAACGCAATTAACCTTTACTATTATTATCTTACTCTACTTCTATTCTTTGAGAAATGCAATGTCCACTTTAGTCGTGTCGATCAACATTCGTTATTGGTTGAAGGACACTGCTGATAAATGTAAACCAAATGGGGCGATACCTTTACTATTATTATCTTACTCCACTTCTATTCTTTGAGAAATGCAATGTCCACTTTAGTCGTGTCGATCAACAAGTGTTATTGGTTGAAGGACACTGCCTGATAAATGTAAACCAAATGGGGCGATACAGGCAAGGCCAGCTAGATAACAATGAATTATACTACATGGTACTCCGACTACTACTGTCCTCAGCATTGATAACTTCTCACCAACCGCTATTTTTAAGTATATGCCCCCATCACAAGCCAGCAGTGTCCCTTTCACTTGTACAAATGCCATAAATGCATAGAGGGGCCTCATCCTCTATTTAGACTTGGACAAACATTGCCACATTTTGATGGAAACCTTACACATCCATAAAGACCGTGACCCTTGAAGTCTGAATTGTTAAAATCTCAACTTATTAATCGAATTCGTGCGCACGTCACAGCAAATAATCCCTCCCGGCATGCAATAGGAACACATGGAGGATATTGGATCTATATCCCAACCGTGCCATTGGAAGTGGCCAAAGTAACCCTGGAAAACAACTCTGGACAAGGTGCTCTCATCGATATATCACTGGATATGTCAGGAACACGTAGTAAATCCACTTTCTTTGTCTGTCACTTGTTCCCTTTATGTAATATGTGTTCTGTGCTGTACGATTAGAGCAAAACCGCATCATTTTGCCTAGAGCAAACAAAAATTTCTCCAGGACAAGTACTGGTGAGGGCAAATGTGTCAATTCACAACGACCATAGTATTTATGGGTGGGACTGTGGGAGTGTACTAGAACTTGTCACATAACCAGATCACATTTGCTAGTTCCAACACAGATACTATGTGTCCAAAAATAATACTATAAACATGCTCAATCATGGTCCTGCATAACTACCACCATTACTTGTAGCTCAAAGCTTCTCAATTCTCAATCACTCATCACCATCTCAGAGAGATTTATATCACCATCACAGAGAGAGAGAGAGAGAGAGAGAGAGATTTACATATCAACTCTCTCTGCTTCACTTTGTTTGGAGAACAGAGGAAGTGTTGGGAGAGAATAAACATGGGGAAAGCTGGGAGGTGGATTAAGAATTTCTTGGGTGGTAAGAAAGATAAAGACAAGGAAAGGAGTTCCACGGCGAATAAGAACATTCCACGTGGCGTGGATTCTCCGGCGACCACACCGGTATTGACCACGCCGACTACCACAGCCAAGGAGAAACGGCGGTGGAGTTTCCGGCGATCCTCCGCAGCGGCGGCTACAGCCACTGTCCAGAAGGAACCCACTACGGATATCACTGCCGCCGCTTCTCCGCCAGAGGCGGGAACAGATCATGAACAAGAGAAACCAGAAATGGCGGCGGCTGATGGCGGCGGCTCTGTTTCCTCAATCTCCGTTACGAAATTGGAGGTCTCGGCGGCGAATTCCCGCCGGGGCAGCGCAATTGAAGAGTTCGCCGCCGTGAAGATCCAATCTGTGTTCCGGGCTTACTTGGTGAGTACTCAAAACACACTTTCTTGGATCAAATCTACCTTTCTTAGTCTTTCGATTCAAGCATAATGGAACCTTTTTGGATAGTTCCCTTCAATTGTACCCTTCAAAACTTCAAAAGTCACAAACCCATCATAATTTTGTAGTATTTTACTTATTTATATTTAAATTTCAATATCTATCGGTCGCGGTCGCAGTATAAAACACACAAGAATTAAATAAATTTGGTTCTTGTTTGAAATGTTAGGCAAGAAAAGCACTGAATGCTTTGAGAGGCCTAGTGAAGTTACAGGCACTGGTAAGGGGACATCTAGTGAGGAAACAAGCAACCGCTACCCTCCGCTGTATGCAGGCGTTGGTGACTGTTCAGGCGAGAGCGCGAGCGCAAAGGATCAAGATATCAAACGAAGAATCCTTCCTTCAAAATCATCTCTGGCAACTCGAGCATACAAAATCCTATCATGTAGGCATCGCTTATCCCTAGTTCATCTGTATCAACACCATCTCAGTATTGTCACGACTTAAAATTGTTTAAACTATGCAGGATTTGGAAGAGAACATCAAGACTGTGGAGATGGATTTCGGTGAGTATAAAGGGAACACGAGGAGCAGAAACAGCTACTCCAACTCGAAGCCGTCGGTAACAGAGCGACCAGAACAGCACCGGTACTCGACGTACTCGGCCCCGCCTCGACCCCAGTCCAGGCAAGACCGGAAAGACGTATCGCCTGCGCCGTCTGCGTTAACTGAAATGAGCCCAAGAGCTTCGAGTAACCATTTTGAGGATTACGCTACTGTCACAGCGCAGAGTACTCCTCACTACTACTCTGCCATGTCCAAAATCGACCAGTCTAATTTCCCTTTCGCCTACCCAGTGGAGGAATCTCCGGAAAAAGGCTCAGTCGGTACGTTCGCTCTCATCCTGACTCATCCTTTCATTATGGATCACTGAGGCCCTATCAGCTAATAATCTAAATAATCGGCTGGAAATAATCTTTGTGAAAAATACAACTGAAAGGATAACTAAAATTTGTTTGGTGTGAGCTTAAATTGTATGTTATTAATATGATCAATTTAACAAAATTTAAAGAGCTTTATAGTCAAATACTTGAATACCCCTACTTAGAAATGAACTCCAATTATGCAATGGCAAAAAAACACGTGAAATAACTTTGTTTTTAGGGATTTTCAACTGCAGAATCCCCAATTTCGGATATTCTGTAGTTACCCTGAGATTATTTTTATCTGCAGATTTTCAGCTTAAACTTGTGTCATAAAAAACGAAATTATCTAAAAAGGCAGATTTTAATCCAACTGTGGTATCAAACATGCAGTGACGCTGATTGTGGGATACCTTTTTTCTTTTCAGAATATGCAGAGTCGCTCAACTTCGACTACACCATGTGCCCCAGCTACATGGCAAATACGCAATCATCTAGGGCGAAAGCGCGGTCGCAAAGCGCGCCAAAGTCGCGGCCGGAGACATTTGAAAGGCAACCAAGCAGGAGGAGGGCGTCTATTGAGGGAAGGAACGTGCCACGGGCTGTGAGGATGCAACGTTCATCCTCACAAGTGGGTGCGACTGCTCAGAACTATAACTACCCTTGGTCTGTCAGACTGGATAAGTCTTCTGCTTCTCTCAAAGACAGCGAGTGTGGCTCAACCAGTACAGTTCTTACGGGTACCCAGTACTGCAGATCTCTTGTTGGATTCGATGTGAGTACTCTTTGTTAACTGACAAGACTTAAAACAGATTACTTTTCCTTAAACCGTTACGCCATTTGTAGTTTCCATAAGTTTTAGGGAAGTGTTCTTTGCTAATGCAGGTACGAGGAGGTAGATACTAAGAAACCATTTGGCCACAAGGGCTAACGGCGCTGTTTAACTGGCAAGTTTTCCGGATTTCATGTTGATAGGTGACTCTGGGACTCTAGGAAAAATGCCAGAATATGATGAAGGTATCTGATATTGATATATGAACTGGTGAAGATTTCCGGCAAGTTTTTACGCTGTGTTCCTTACAGGCAAGCAGATTAATTTTTTTTTTTTTGTTCGTTTCAATTGTTGACTTCTGTTTAGCGTTTCTGTCTATCAGTTGATGGTATGTAATTGCGTATTTGTGGCTTAACTTGTAAAGCAGACTCCTTTATGGTAAGTTCCGTAATTGTATCAGAGTTACTATCTTTAGCATTTGAATTTCGGATGACTGATAACTGAGATGTGTAGTCACTTCCGTCTGCGTTCAAAAGGAAAGCCCAAGTCCACTATTACGGAAATTGATATTACAGATAACTTTGATTCTGGTCAGTGTCTCTCCTGCCGCAGAGAAGACATCCATATCCATAATCCATATCCAAAATCTAGAATATAACACCAGAATCAGGTTGTATTTGTTTACCGGATTTGGATTACGGGATTAATTTGAAATTTCGCCTTTCAGACCTTCTTTGAATCCAGACTTCAAGCAAAGGAAAAAATGATAACAAAAACTCTAAGAATCCAACCAACAACACAAGCTCATCTGGCCTCCAGTACCACGAGACTCCTAATCCTTACAATTTCAATGGGGCAAGCGACGAGGTCGCTATTCCTAGCAATGCCTTGGACTAGAGCTGTCAGTTCGGTTAACTGTAACCGGGCCCGGAGTGAAAAACCTTTAAACCGCCGGTTTCAGTTTCGATTCGGTTGCGGTTAATCGGTAAGCAGTTACGGTTAACCAGACCATATATTTGCTCGGAACCCCTAATCGTCCCGGCCCGTGTAACTGTAACCGCATAAACCGGTTTGGTTTGGGGCGGTTAAACACCCATGCTCTTTTTTTTAACTTTTTTTATCAGTTTTATAATATTTTTTAATGATAATAATATATATAAAACTTATTATAACAGTTCTATTAGATTTTTTACTGTTTACCGCCATTAACTTATACGGGCCGGTTAACCACCGGTTACGATTCGGTTACGGTCCCGGTTATTTCATGCCGGTCAAGCGGTTGCGGTTAGTTCTAAGCGGGTTAAAACGGGCCGGTTTGACCGGTTAACCAGCCCGAATGACAGATCTACCTTGGACTACACTGCCTACAGAAACATGGTGTAAGGAAGGTTATCCAGAACCATTTCTTACTCCTCTGTCTACGGAAGAAACATGTTCCCAATAATAACAGGTGAATCCTAGCTATTACTGCTACTCCAGCATATACTCCACGAATGCACGCAACTCAAGAGAAAAGGAATGAACGTAAACAAAACCCAGTTGACCTTACCCGTCCTTAGGATACCAAGATGAGTCATACATTAGGAAGAAAAGATAAAACCACCACTGACGATTAAGATTGCAACATATATCGTGTTATACATGATTCCTTGGGAAAACAAAGTTCAGCAGGAATGGTAATAGTGAGTAGTCAAGGTTACCAGGATAGCGGAAGGCTGTGGTAGGCGGAAAGGGATCGGGAACGCATAACGCGGTCTGGTAGGAATGTGGTTCGCCGGGGGGGGGGGGGGGGGGGGGGGGGGGGGGGGGGGGGGGGGGGGGTAGTTGGATCGAGATTTGCTTGTGCCGTTCGAAGAATGCTTTCTAGGAATGTCGCGCAAAATATACTCATATTAGCATTTCCTTGTAATATCGAGTTGTTATCAAGTAAACTTTTATAGAGACTTCCATCATTAAAAAAATAAAGAAAAGTTTGAGACAAAGACGCGATGATAATAATAATAATAATAATAATAATAATAATAATAATAATAATAATAATAATAATAATAATAACAACAACAACAACAATAATATTGACTCCATGTGTAAAAACATAAGGGAACGTCAAAATCAACTATCTGGATTGCGAACGATCCCTTATTTGAATCGCACGATCTGTGGAATCGCAGATCGCACCTTGCAGAGCGATTTCTGGTACTCACAACTGTGAGTAGTTTAATCATGAAAAAGCTAAGTTCCTGAACGAGCTTCATCGTTTAAAAATGATTTCGGTCATTATGGAACAGTGGTGTGAGACCATCGTAACTAGGGATGGCAATTCGAGCTCTCAAAGTGGGTTACATAGTTCGGGTATGGGGCGGATGCAGGCTGAATTGGTCCACAGATTTGCAGGTGTGGGGACGGGTGTGGTTGTAACCAAAGCGGGCCTCCCTGAGTTCGGGTACAGCCCATGATAGTGCGGGTGGGTTCGGTTTAGACGAATTTGAACCCGAACCCGCCCGATTGCCATCTCTAATCGTACTTACAATAAGGAGTTAATACTCCAATCAGAGCATGCTAACATGTGTGGTACACTAGACATTTTCACCTATGCCAATTGAAACCGTTCAAAAAAGGGAAGAAAACCAGATAAATTAACCCTACAACATGACGAGGAACTCAATAATTCGTTCTTGGAATGATGTTGAAAGGAGAGCATAATTTAAAAACCCCAAGATGCATTTCATATAAATCATTCTGGACATACAAGTCTACAACTTACCTAGAGAAATAATGATAATAATAATAATAATCCCTAAATAACCAGAACTACTAATCCATTTCAGAAACGCGGATCTTACATTACAAGGAACAAACCAACCTCAACTATCACCTTCCATAAATAATATTCAACGATTCTGATTGTACAGGGGCCAAACTCCACAAAATGCAGTAAAAAAGAAGAATCAATACTACTATCAAAATTCTCGCAACATGTTTGCTTGCACAAAGATGGACCGGCCTTGCATGAAATACCAAAGGCAGCACACAATAATATATGCTTAACTGAGTTTAGCAATCTCTGGATAGACCACATACCGAGGTGAAGAAGAGGCAACCGGAGTTGGACTAGGACTCCTTGAATATACGAGGAAGCACTTCATGTGAGCTTACATCCAAAAGCACCGGATCCCTGAGCAATGAAAAGCATTATGTCAAGGAAATTATGAGGAAGTAAAAAGAGCAAGAGCGTAGCCAATGCAGTGGATATTTATATGCACAGTTTGATGCCAATGCAGAATGTTACATTTCAAAATTATGGGTGCGTAGGTGCCACACACACACACACATGGAAGGAGGGAGAGAGAGAGAGACCTGCACAATATTTGCCCCTTCTCGGTGGAGCTCGCAATGAACCATAATTTTCGCAAGAAAGGTGACTCGAATTGTACAAAAAATCCATCACTCTGTCCATGTTTCCATTTCCGAGAACCTTGACCTTTCCAAACCTGAAAAACAAAACCCACACGTTACAATTCAGAATCATCTCTACTGAAACATTCTCAAAGATTCACTTCAATTTGGATAACAACAACCCTTTTTTCTCCTCCAAAAGCACGACCAAAGCGTCTAACCTTTAGCTATCTATCACTCTTTTAGTTATTACTCCAGTATTTCATATCACAACCATGAGTTCATTCTTATCGAGTATGACTAGAAGGAACGCAGAAGTTACCTGTGGGTATGAAATGATACTTTTTGGAGCTATTAAGCAAGCTGCATGAGCGAAAGAATTCTCTGCATATTGCCTAAGAAATTGGAAACAACTGCCATGTGTTTCAGGAGATTCAAAAGCCTGTTGAAGTGGAAAAGATCATCAAAAGTGTGTAATATTAACATCAAAACCAAGTGACTGATTCTCACTTGTGCCATAAAGTTTTATAATCTATGAAAGAAAATTCTCAACACAAAAGCGCAATGTGCAAAAGAAGAGAGAAGAGAATACCTTGTCAATATTGACGGCAGGGGCAAATTTATCAGTCTCTGTCTTTTCTTTATCAAGAAGAAAATATACCCTAGCGTCAACTTTAGCAGTTTCATGCCATGACTTAACAGCTGTCTCTGTTGTTTCGACAAGAAAAGAGAAGATCTCTTTCCCAATTTCATCAGCTTTATACTTGTCAGACTGCAAAACCAGATACCAACACAATCATGATCAGTTTCAACTTTCAACCCAATAGACATTTAATCACACTGCCAAACCTGAAACTCCCTCCGTCCCGCAAAGGTTGTCCATCTTTGGAACCCCAAAATGTTAAGGCGAAATGCAGTTAATGCCCAAAAAATTCAAATTTTAGCATGTTCTTTCCACAATTATCCTCTCTTTCTCATTCCCCAAGACTTACTTTCTTATATATTATGGGCAATTTCGGAATTTCGTTATATTTTTATCCTTTAAAAAGAAAGTGAAGAAGCTTTTTGGGACATATCAAAAAAGAAGAAAAAAATGAACACCTTTACAGGATGGAGCGAGTATCAAGCTGATCATCATTCTTGATAAGTTTAAGAAAGCAATATGAAGTAGTTGCGATCTTTGAGGTCAAACTCTAAAAAGAAACCAAATTTAATGGATGAGAGGTTCAAAAAAATTATTAACATCTATATTCCATGTAAAGTTGATGAGAAAAGCAAAATGAATTAAGCAGAACCGGGCCTGAAGGTAAGTGTTGAAATCAATATGTGAATTATTTGTTCTAAAGTTTTACATATTTGCAAAAACAGCAAAAAAGTTCATTCCATGCAAAGAAGGCTAGTCTGAACACATGTATGTTTGCAGCTTCCTGAAAAATATTTTAGTTCCAAAAGAAGCTTAATGAATTCGGGAATAACGGATAAAATTTGGGATCAAGATACACATAAACAAAGACATTTATGCTACTTGAAAGTTAAACCACTCACCAGTTCAGATTTAACAGCATCTAAATGTCTTGCCATATCAATGTTGGATCTTTTGTTTACCACTTCTTGAGCTTGTTCTTTTTCTTTAGACAGCTGGGAAAGCCTCTTGATCTTTTTAGATACCTCTGAACTCTGTGGATTATGCTGCAGTGCTACTTGAAAAGCTTCCAACGCCTACAATAATGTACCCTCGTAAGAAAATCAGAAATTATGGGGTCCTTAATTAGAAGGCTACAAATCATCATCCAATCACATTCATACACTTACATCACCATATCTTTCCATGGCCTCTAAAACACATCCTTTCCTGAAATAACCCTGCAGATCAGATCAGTTTCATGTCCTTAATAATTCATGAAATCAAAATCAAGTACGAATATAATTTTTAAGTCAATTACCTTCTCCCAAGAAGGATTCAGAGTGATTGTCATCTCAGCATCGGCAAGAGCTTTACTGAGCTTCACCAAATGCAGAAATGCTGCAGCTCGGTTGCTGGAAAACACGGAACAGATGAATTAGTACCGCATAAAGTAAAACACAGCTGCATAAGGAATTAGGTACATCAAAGAAAATACTACAACTCAGAAAAAATAATGAACACAAAATGGGCGATCTTTACGAGAAATTTTTGTTTGCTTAAGAGCAAATACACGTGGTGCTCTAATCAATACAACACATGACACGTCAGGAAGAAAGAGAATGAGTGGCAGACAAAAGAAAGTGGATTCCTACGTGTTCCTGACGTGTCCTGTGATGTATTGATTAGAGCACCACGTCATATTTGCTCTTGGAGCAAGCAATAATTACTCGATCTTTACACCACAATCTCATAAAGGCAATTTATTTACTTTGTCTTCCAACTTCGCGAGGCAAGGGGAAACCACAGGCTTGGTCTCTTATATTGAAGTCACAAACTCTGTCCTACCACCTACTATGCAGGCAACATAAACTTGTCTCGCGTTTAAAATATAAGCTTGTCTATGAGCTTCAGTTGTGAAGGAAGTTGTTTTCGAATCTCCTACTTTAACTGTTTTTTTTGTAAGAAATCGAAATTCTATTAATGTGAAAAAGAACCTTTACAAAGAAAACTGGCAAGTCATATTATCATAATCTACACAGCGAGAGAAGAACCTAACTAACTATGGCTCCGTTTGGTTGTTAGTAAGATATTTTACAAAGGAAAATATTCTAACCGTAGAATATTTTTTGTGAAAAAGTTTTCTGCAATCATTTTCTCGTGTTTGGTTGACACTTGTCAAAACAGTGGGCGATGACGACAGTGGCAGTGATGGGTGGAGGTGGGTGGCGGTGATGGTTCGTGGTGGATGTGGGCGGTAGTGGTGGTTCGTGGGGATAGAGGTGTTAGTATGAGTTGCAGTCATGCTCCTTCACTCTCCGGAAAATGGCTTACGGATTAAACGTGTAAATCATTTTACACCAAACAAGGGAAAACATTTTACAAGAAAATATTTTACCACCAACCAAATGGAACTCAAAATCTCAAACACTAAAACAAGGAAAAATATTTTACGGGAAAATATTTTACCAACAACCAAACAGAGCCTAAGCCAAGGAATCAAGAAAATCCAGCAAATGATATCTCGAAGTCACCGGCACGCAAGATTGCCACTCCAAGAGCAGCTGGAGAATGAAGCCTCTAGCAAAAGTATCCGACATACGGGTCCCATCAAAGATCAGCATGATACGCACACGCCAAATGATCTACATTACAACCATAGGAACCAAACGCCAAGACTTTCTCCTCTCTCTACCCACCTTAACCGCACCCCACGCCACGAGGAACGACGAAATCGTTAAAGGGGCAAACCAACAAATACCCATATTTTGTTTTTCTTGCATCAATGGTACTCAGTGACCATTATACCCTTAAATTTTCTCTGATTGTTCCCCTTGATTATTTTTATTATTGTTTTATCAGCAAAGTTTTTGACTCAATTACACTACACCCTCTGTTTCATAACAATTAATTACTCTTACCATTGCTCATACCCACGGACTCTATTTCCATCCCCCTCCAACCACCCCTGTAATTGCATTACCAACTAAAGCCACAATCACCCCTGCCTCCCTCCATCTTGATTGAGACGCAAACCTCAAAAACTCACAAAACCCATTTTGAGAGACCCACATTTTGTCACCTAGAATAGAGAAATTCTAATGTGCGGTTATATTTTTAATCATATGATCCAGCCAAAATTTCTGCTTCACAAATTATCGTTCCAACTTCCAACCCTCCCGAATAGAACCAACTTGATAGGTAAAAGATGCATTTTTACGGCCGATGAACGAATGAAATCCCGTAACTCCTTTTTGGGTTAACATGCAAGATCTTACCTTTCCCATTACAATAATTCTGTTGATTACAGAAAATTGTGCTTCAACAATAATGGGAAATCGAATCAAATGTTATTGTCCTTCCAATTGAAGTACGAGGGAGAAGGTTGGGATCGACCTTTTGGGTTTAAGGGTCGAGAATTGACAACGCCTTTAACCTGACATCAACCACACATTGGCAGATCTCTAACGGAATTATACTGAGGCCTCTCCTGAATTGATTAGTCAATGCCTCAACCTAATCAATCAATCATACTTACCATCATTACTTAGCTTCATTAATGAAGTTCAAATACAGAAACCACACATCATTCTAGGTAGTTCATACATGCTAAGTACAAAACTAACCTGCTCAAAATTTCTCCAAATGAAAACTGACGCAGAAAATTCTCAAAATTGAAACACAATAGTGCAGTTTTTAAGACACGAGAAAATGTTTGACCAGACTTGGAAACTAACATGCTCAAAACATTCTCGTTTTCTAGGGCTCCTCAATAGCACGACCTCCTCTGTTACTTGGGAACCTCATTTTCTAGGGAGTAAGTTGGCAGTGGTAGGATGGTGGAAAGAAAGTATTGTCTCTGATTTAAACTTCATGTGATCTAGTGAGGGTCGATGGATGTGGGGTGGGAGGCAAACAGTATTCTGGTTGTTTGAGGGAGAGATGGAGCCGTGGTTATGGTGGTAGCAGTCTTGGCAGTGGTTGTAGGCAGTGGTGCGGGGATGGGCAGTGACGAGAAAAATGGTTGATGGTTGGGTAGGTTTCGTCAATCTGGAAAGAAGGGAGGCAGGTTATGCATTAAGTTGGCTCCAAACACTCATGTCGTTGGTGGTGGTGTGGTGATACTGATGGATGGTGGTGGTCGTGAGGTTGTGGTGATGGTGGTGTTAATTTGGACTTGTGAAGAAGAGGCCTCAGCTATGTCATAAACTGTGGGGTTTAAATATTATAAAAAGTTTATATCCGCAGAATTGGAAATGATTTAAAGAGTATCATGGTCATTCATGTGGCTCTATGTACCAGCGTTGCAATAAAAAACAAAATACGGGTATCATCTATGACAAATTTGAAAAGGTGGGTACCAAACTGTAACAAAAGTCTAAATATGGGTACTACCGGTGCAATTTGCCATATTATTATGTATTTTAACACCATTCTTGTCAACTTATTCTTTTGTCTGGACTGATTAATTGAAGGAAGTATCCTCAAGTTGCTTTCTTTGGGGTTTCTAGTTAACTAAACTGTTATACACATTTAATTCTTCAAATAGCCAAATTAAGCAGATGAATGAACTAATACTTGAAACCACACATCAACAGATTAGGAGTAATATGTCAGCATGCGTATTGGGCTATGAATTATGCTTCAAAGAGAAATGGGTTTTTATCAGTGGTTCAGAAAACAAATGCTCTTACATCATCTCTATATTCAACTTTAACCTCTCCAAGACCCATGTAAGCTAACACGAAAAGGCTTCTCCTATCAAATTTTCAGTTGCATAGCTAAAATGAGACTGCACGTAATTCTGTGATCATATACTAGCAACAGCATAGAGGGGTGTTCAGAACAACGTTTGCCCCGATTTTCACTAACCAATATTTGCCCAATTATTTTTACTTCTTTAAATAACTACGACCAACCGTAGAACCCCGCGAGGACAGTGACATAATAAAGTGAAACAAAAGCGATTATATCCATCATTTCTCATTTCCAAATGGTCGAAACTCAAAATCTATGATCTTCATTACACATCCAGTATTTCGAACAACTAGACTCGACAAGATCTTTTTCCAGTTTAAATGGAGTCGGCTACATGGATCAATCGTCTCCAATGTCTCCCTAACTGGGGTATGCGGTTAACTGCGGTTAACCTCCCTTAGGCTTAATTTGACTGTGTCGTGTCTCATTGTCTCCCTCATCGACCACCATCAATCTTAACCACATCACTTCATTTAACTTCGGTATACAACCGCTTACGATAAACATTACCAAACCACCTCTAAAGGTTCTCACACGTCTCATTCAGTATTTCAAGCACCACATGATTATCCTCAACTTCTGTATTCATTTGATAGCTATTAGACTCCATGTTCATTTCACCTACATCACCAACCAAAACTCCCCAAATAACTTCAAATAATATGCATTTCTGCCCACATTAGTCCTTTACCCAATTCATCCTCCTCATGTTCTTCCAAGATTAAGCTTTCCTAGTCTTCTTGAGCTACCAAATAAGTGTAAAATGAATACTCTGGCCCAAAACTAAACCAACCCTTTTGAAACTTGAAATTTTCAACAGTCTGAAACTATACCCACAAAGGATCACACCAGTACCCAGTACGCAAAAGTAGCCAAAACAGCAGAAAAACTACAAATTTCGCAACTTATAGAGGGAAATGACAGTACCTGTAGAGCGTAGGGTTTGAAGGGTCTTTCTTGATTGCCTGGGTGTAGAGAGCAGCTGCTTTCAGGTAATTTCCAGCTTTGAAGAACTCGTTGCCCTGATCTTTCAACGCTCCTGATTCCGCCATTTTTGTGATCAGATGGATCTCTCTCTCAAGGGTTCTTTCTTTCTTTGGCTTCCGGTGAAGAGGGTTTGGGCAACTAACTAGGGTTTCTGCAACATCATGTTGTTGTTGGTTTGAGCTTTGCGGGTTGACGGGTGGGTTAACGGGTATGCATTTTTTTATTTTTTATTTTTTTTTAATTTTTTTGGAGTTTTATGAGTTTTTAGTTCCAAGTTTTTCGGAGGCGATTCTGAAAACCCTAACAGAGGCCTACAGCGGCGATCAACGACGACTCGACGAGCAACTGTGATGTCTTAATCCGACGATCCCATGGCGACTCAACCTGCTACAGATCAAGACTTTGGATTTGAATACAACCAAGTTAAAAGCCAGAGAGTTTTGTTTGAGGACGGGTATTGTGACGAAGCGGAAGAAGCTTTCAAGTTCTGTATGATCGGGCTATTTGCAGCAGATGAGAAAATAACCAGCAAGGCGATCCGAAGCACCTTTCGCCGAATCTGGAACCAAGGATCCTTGATCGATATGTATGAGGTAGACTTCAATACTTTTATTTTTAGCTTTCCAGGTCAAGTTTGTTTAGATCTGGTGACATCCGGGGGGGCATGGGTTGTCAACAATAAAATACTTCTTTGAAGCCCTGGAGCTTGGGGATCCAATGAAGGATGTGGAATTTAACAAATTTGATGTATGGATCCAAGTTCACAACCAACCCTTCCATCTAGTAAAAGAAGAATTTGGATGTTGAGCAGTCTCGGCAATCGAGAAGATATTGGATTTCGATCCAAGAATAGAGAGCGAATGACGTCAACTTTGTCAGAGTACGAGTTAGGGTTTCGGTGGTAGCACCAATTCCCCGAGGAATACACATAGTTGTTAAAGGAAATGAGCACTGGGTCGACTTCAAATACGAGCGTATGCCTCATGTATGTTCATGGTGTGGTAGGATTACACATGAAAGCAAGGATTGCGAATGCGACAAGACGAATCTAGCTAGTTATGGAGACTGGTTGCTGGTTCATCAAACAAGGATGCGGAATCCCACTAATCAAGACAAATGAGCAAACAAAGAACAACCCGAAGGTGATGCAAACAAACAGACGGATAATACTCAACTACCCCCGATTGCAGATAGTGCCATCATTGACATAGGCCAAGAAATCCAGACTCGTGTGGATGGATTGGCTAAACGTTTGGATGGAGGAGAAGCAATCAAAGAACAGATGTTGGTGGATCATAACCCGACGGGTAGGGAGCTTGTTACAGTTCAAAAAGAGCAGAGCCCACAACCAGCAAGGGTAGAGGATGCAGACAAAGCCAGCCAATACAAGCAGATGGTACAAGACAAGGCACTAGGGGTGCAAAACTTAATTGCCCAATTAAACTTTAGGCAAACACCTGCCCTGAAGGGTAATTGGACAACTCAAGCTCGTGGAAAAAATCATCCGGCCATTGAGCGAGGAAACATATTGGATGATAGTGATCCAAAGAGGAAGGGCTCCACGACGCAATTCACACCCCCACCGACAAAGGTTGCAGATGTAGAACAAGACAAGAAGGCAAGGACGCTCAATTTCAACGAAACATAGGGGGTGATCAAAACATCAATGAGGAGGAAGCTAGTGTGGATGAAGATGTAGCAACTGATGATGCCCACAACAATGAATCTCCTAAGTTGGAATGTGCGGGGTCTCGGGAACCCTAGCACATTCCTAACCCTTCGCGATGAATCAAGGGTTTCAGATGTAGTCATCTTAATGGAGACACAGTTACAGTGTAAAGATATGGAACGAGCGAGGAGGAATCTCAATTATGAAAACAATCTGCATTTTCCAAGTGACTTGTCGCACTGGAGGCTTATCACTTATTTGGTCAAATCAGGTAAAATTGGAGATTCCTTATTACTGTAACTATCATATCAGTGCATGGATTTGTAATGAGCAAGGTAAAGACTGGTTGTTTACGGGTTTCTACGGAGACTCAGTAGTAGTAGAACGTGGTGATTCTTGGGATATGTTGGAAGGACAAAACCCATGCCCCTCAGTGCCTTGGTTAGTAGTTGGAGATTTTAATCCAGTCATGTTCAATTCGGAAAAGTCAGGCGGTCGAGCAGTTAACTACAATTAAATAAAACCATTCATACAAACAGTGGATAGATGTGAACTACAACATCTGGAATATGTGGGTCTGAAATTTACAGGGTTGAATAAACACACTGATGGCACACTAATCCACGAGAGGTTGGATAGGGAAATGGCAAATGATAGCCATAGAGATAAATTCCCGAACCTAAGGGATACTTGTAAAGGTCTAGCGAATTCATATCACCAGGCCCTATTAGTATCCCTAAAGACGTCGAAACCGAGTTTTACCAGGAAGCAAAGGCGTTTCCAACTTGAGTTTGCTTGGTGTAGGAACGAGAAGTACAACACTGTGGTTGAACAAATTTGGGCCCATTCGGGAACGGTTTTGAATAAGTTGAGGCAAACGGCCACATCTCTCAAACAGTGGGAAAGGACTAACTTTGGCAACGTGAGATTTCAGATCAAGCGCTTAAAGGATAAAGTCCACTTCTTAAATCAGCAACATGGAACTCAAGAATGGGCTCAAGAGATTAATAAAGCACAAGGGGAGCTTAACAGATTACTTCGTCTCGAAGAAGAAATATGACGCCAAAGAAGTCGAGCACTTTGGCTACAACAAGGATCCAAATAAGAAACTAAACGAAATGTAATGTTTGACTGGATTGACAGAGGCCATCCACTTTTGGCCTTTAAGTTATAAACATGTCTTATGTGGTATGAAGAACTGTGTCTGTATTATTTTGAAACAGAATTGAGTTCGTAGGTGAGAGTTGTGGCTTCATTTCAGAATTGAGAAAATCATTATATGTGCTTATTTCTTAATACCCACTGTAGTGGCTTTTGTGGTGTCAAAGGGCCAGTCCGGTCTGGGCTGGGTGTAACACCCCTATTTTTCAAGCCGACTCTAAGTGCAATATCAAGACTTTGGGGGCGAATTTGTAAATAGTTTGTCACGACTTTAAAGTTTGAACTTCGTAGTGTTTGCAATATTTGGGAGTCGTTAGAATGATTTTGGAGCACTAGCGATGGTCGGGATGGTTGTGCAATTCTCCGAAATTAAGTAGAAGCTCTAATTCTAGTTGTACCCAAAAGTCTAGAAAACTACACTTTCACCCCCCAATGCATGAGAGACACTTGTCCACTCCAATTTGACACTCTAGTGTGGTAGAAACAACATTACACTCTCCCATTCACCACCTGCTGAGAAAGAGAGAGAGAGAAAGAGAGAGAGAGACTTCAATTTCCTCCTCATCTTGTCCTCCACCACAACTCCACCATGAAACCACCACCACCACCAAGGCAGCCACCTCTTCCCCCTTCCAAACAAGAATCTGTTGCTACCACAACACCTACTCAGCCCTCTAAGCAAAAGGCACAAATCAATTTTAGATTTCATCGGGTTTTGATGTCCAAAATCGAAGGTAACTCTCAAGAACCCTAGCTTGATTCGTAGTCAAATTCTCTCTGCATGTTGTATATCGCGGAATCTAACCCTTATAATCCAACTCCTGAGGTCGAGGGGAGTCCAACGCACCCACTCTCATCATCTGAATCGCCAGAATTGCGCTCGCCGGCGTCTGGGTTGAAGAACCCGACGGGGACGACCGGCAAGCGACGGCAGCGGCGGCTTTCACCGTTTTCGGCCATTCCTTCCCTCCTAGAAGGTTACCCATGACCTCTGGGCGTCGTAGAGCAACCTAGGCAACTCAAACACCGCTGGGAGGTCCGTTGGAGCACTGAATCTGGGCGGTTGGACGCCGGATTCCGCCATTAACGCCGGAGAAGTGGTAAGCTTCCATTCGTCGTTGTTTCTTGCCAATTTTTGTTCCATATTGACCCCTAGGACCTCGTGAGCCTGATAGGATCCCTCAATCGCGCCCAGAACATGCTTTGATTCACATTTGAATTCGGTTTATTGCATTTTCCGGCGAGTTTTTGCGCCATGTTTGCGCCTCTGTATTTCCCTCGTTACTGAATGGTTTGTCTTGATTCTTGGCTTGTTAGAAAGCCTACATATAGCTCTGTACTCGTAGGTTGATTACTTCGGCCAAAACAGCCTCTAAGTATGTCAAATTTGTAATCAAAGTCTGGTGGATTTCGTTGTTCTTGAAGTTGTTGCTCCCAACCTGCAAAAAGTGTCGACTTTGAATGTTGATATCTCTCTCGTTGTTGATCCGTTTTAAATGATTCTTAGCTTTCTGGAAAGCCTGGACATAGCTCTACAACTCTCATTAAGATTTCTTTGTTTGATTTCAAGTCTAACCTGTCTGAATTTGGCCTTGAATAGGGCTGGTTTGATGTGTTTTTGAACCATTAAAAGCTGAAAATTTTCTAAGTATAGAATCCTATGGTGAAACACCCATTTTGTAACCCTTGTATCTTCTTCAAAACTTAATGAAATTTAGATCTGTTTTCTCCTATGTGTAGCTGGTATATAATACTTCAAATCATCATCTCTGGGTCATGTTCAAATTTATAACGGATTGCTCACAAAACGAGCCTAAAGTTGCTAGTTTCAACTCATAAAACTCTCTCGAATTTTTTTCTAAGTATTGAATCGTGATTTTTGTCCAACTTTGAGTAGCGATATCTCTTTGAATACTTGGAGTTTTTAGGAGTTCAAATATGTTCTGGAATCCTTGAACTATCGTCTTCAAAACCCTATTCTCAGATTTTCAAGTATCCCCCTCAATTGATTTCAAATCAGCTCTAAAGTTGACTAGTTGAGTCGACTTTCTTCTAAATTTGACTTTTGAATTCGACACTCTAAATGACATTTCTAGCCTTAGTGTTCTTCACAAAACTTGCTCGTATTCATATTCTGAGTCTATATATCAAGTTTGACCAAGTTTGACTTTTCAAAAACCCTAGTTTGACTGAACTGTATGGGAGGGGCAAAATAGTAATTTCACTTAGAATTGAATTGGGTTTCGTTTAGTAACTTGGAGTTTGTCAGCATGTCTTGTATGCGTATTTGGAGTACTTGTATGTAATTCTGGGCTAGGGTTGACCAAGTCAAATGTGGGGGTCTTTTTGCAGTTTTACTAAACTTCGGGGGCCTATGTGCAATTAATTAAAACTTCGCATTTGAACAAGTTAATGTTTTGAGACCAACAAACTGACTTAGAAGGATACTTGGAGCCTTAAGAACGAATTATTTGACTCGGGAGTTATCAAATCAATGGTGGGGGTCTTTCTGTAATTTTAGCAAACTTTAGGGGCCTAAGTGTAATTTACTGAAAGTTGTAGATCTCGATGCTAAGTTCATATGGATGAGTTAAGAGTCGTTCTTGGATGTTGTTGGGCCAGTATGAGTGTAATATGGGGTCCAGGCACAATCAGGGACTGTACTGGACAGTTTCAAAGTATTAGGGGCATTTTGGTCAAGTTAGCTTGCGTGACCTGCATTTTATTGCATTCTTGCATACAACCTCATATAGAGGGTAAATGCTAATAGACTGTATACTTGACTTGTTTATAACCAGCCGGTGTTGAGGACTGTTCCACGATAGACGTATGTGCTCGTAGTGGCGCTTTGACTATACGACCCGGATCCAATGTGAGACAAGTGTTGTAGGAGTGCTAGCTTTGCTTTGCGCCTTTCATGGCTCAGAGGTAAGTACATATGTACGGCCTTTTTATATCAAAATGTGCGTTTGTGCTTGATGTTTCAAATGAAAGTTTGTTATATGAAATCGTATGAGAATGCATGTTTTCCACTCAAAAGTTGTTTAACTATTTTATTCATTTCCTTTGAGAAATCTTTGAAATTACTTGTGAAATTTTGATATTCTGATTCTGGTTATGTGAAAGAGAAGAAATAAAATACCTCTAATAGACTTAGGACGATGTACAGAGTACTGTTATTAATGGGAGGCGTCAAGCGATCCTCCATTTTCTTGTGGCTAAGACCATTGAAGCAATGCTTCTTATTATTGGATAGAACGTTAATGTTCAAAAATCCGCCCCCGATGAGCCAAAATGTATCGAGATATTGAGGCCAAGGGGTTTATAGAGCTATAGAGTGCTACTTATACTTGTAAGGGTCACTACGGTATAGGGGTGTCGACACTTAAGGCCTTTTAGCTAATGTTGTGAGCGGGGTTGACGAATGGGCTCCCTTAACGCTCGGGTGAAATAGGATTTGATAGACCCTAGAAGGAACCCTTAGTGGTTATTTCGTGATCCCTCTGTCTACATCGATCCTGCTGGTGGCTCTTGACACGCCTCAGCTAAATTAAACTGTTGATTGAAGTCGAAATTAAAAATTGCTACTTATTAATGTTGTTTGTGGCTCTTGATATGCCCTAATCGATTGAAATGAATTGTAAATCTTGGCTACTCATGAACTGCTATCGTTATCAGCTCAAACGAACTTGTTTACTCTGAATATTTTACCAACTACTCGTGGTTTCTTCATTATTAAATTGAGATGTTTTTGTTACTCGGTTACTTCAAGTTGATCCAAATTATCCAATATGATAGTTTTACTGCTTGAATCTTCTGATTTGTTTCAACTCATGCTTCCGTGCCACTCGTTGCTTTACATGTCGTAGTATGTATTTACTCAGTTTTTACTGATCATTTTATTCAAAACTGCGTCGGCATTTGCCATTTTAAAACCGCAGGTCGTCAATCAAGTTTGGGGAATGGGAACGCGGATCGAGACGAAGGAGTTTAGCTCAACTTAGATCACTTAGTAGATCACAAATGTTGTGTTTTAAATTGTACTTATTATCGAAATTTTGTTATATACATTAAGCGAAATGTAATCTTGATAGTATATTTCTACTTTTGGTTGTCGACTGTCTCTTTAAC
The DNA here is from genome assembly GCA_023055425.1 of Linanthus parryae. Classification (NCBI taxonomy): domain Eukaryota; kingdom Viridiplantae; phylum Streptophyta; class Magnoliopsida; order Ericales; family Polemoniaceae; genus Linanthus; species Linanthus parryae. The sequence goes on along the minus strand of JALGPY010000008.1, from coordinate 3,989,014 downwards.
CCTGAACCGAGATCCCGGGTCGTTTCACTGGGTCCCGCCAGGGTTGAAGGGGTCTTGGGGAGAGGGCGGGTTGGTGGGGAGTTAACGTAGCTAGGACTGGTCCTGGGCCTAAACCCCCTGCGTTAAGGGGTTAGGGGGTCGTGGTGCCGAGTTGAATAAATAATAATAATTTTTTATTCATATACATAGATTTTTTGAACCTATTTACTAAATTACCCCCTTAATAGTTTATTTATAATGGGGGTAAATTGGTCAATTACCTATCTTTTTCCTAAAAATAACTGTGGATAGATGTTGTTGGGCTGACCCGGACCGGGCTCCGTGCATGAGGGGGCTGGGCTGGGCGGTCCTAGCCGAGACTGCACCGGGGCGGGTTGACGGGCGGGCTAGGTAGGCATGGGGCTGGGTTGGGCTAGGGGGAGGGAGGGGGAGGGTTGGGCCGGTTTGGCCCGTGGGGCGGCGCCTATTGACGCCACAAAGTGACGTGAATAGGCATGTGTAGCACTTAGTTTGAAAGAAACCGACGAGTTCTTAAACGCATGGTGTGATCATACATACGTTTACTAGTTGGGTTGATCCTGCCCCGCATCTATCATACCCAGACTCTGATCCAGGAGTCATGTTCATTGAGGACCCATAACTTGATTTATTACTTTTGGTCGCTTAATATAACTTACAGCTCAAAATTCTTGGAAAATTTCTTCATTTACACACAAAAAAAATCATAATATTAGAAAAACCAAATACTGAAGACTCTCTAGTCTCCATTCGAAGATAAGATCCTAGAAAATGTAAGTTTACCCTATCAAATAAGATTTTCTATTAAGTACAAAATCCTACAACCATTTAAGGGGCTCAATGTAGATACTGATCTTACATTTTTTTGGTATGGGATCAAAAATTGATGGGTAGAAAATAAAAACTTCTCAACGAAAGTAGGAGAAGGCGAAGAAATCAAGGATCCAAATAACTAACAAAAAGGATTGGAATGCTTGACTAGTTGACATAATGACAGGGTTAATCTTTTTTGTACCTTCAAGTTAGAAGCCTGACTTATGGGGTATGAACAGGGACGAGCCTAGGAAATTTGTTGGCGGGGGCCGTGATATATTTCTCAAGACCCCTATAAAAAGAAATGCTTGGCAGATTTTTATTTACGATTTCTTTTTGAGGGAATTTTTATTTACAACTTTAAATATGCAATGAAAAGTCATCTATCCTACTAAAATCAATTGCCATTTACATAAATTTATTATTTAAGTGAGAAAATATAATATTGTTCAAAGAAAAGGGGGGGGGGGAATATGTTAAGACACAAAATTTACCATTTTTTAAGCTCTTTCAAAGTAAATATGTAACTTAACATAGAAAATCACCAGTACCTTTACCAACCAAGATGATCTAATTCTTTTTTTGATCCAATTATGGCAAGAATTTGTTTGCATGATTATGTTCATTGGGGGGGGGGCACCTGTAGAAAATATTGTGCCAACCTTGTTTTTTCAGTACTATATTGCCCTTAAAACTCAAATTCTAGGGGTGGTCATTGCCCCTGTTGAAGTATGAATATGTCCGTCCCTGGGTATGAAGTACCATGTCTGTATTATTTTAAACATAATTAAATAGGTAAGAGTGGTGGCTTAATTTTCAAAATCGAGAAACATCTTTGTTGGGATTCCAAAGGAGTTAATAGTGAATGCTTTGTGGAAACATTTCGTGATACCACTGTAATGACTTGGATCGGCCTATATAGCACCTCAAGGTACGACCGTGTCGTGTCGTGCCGGGTGTAGGCCGTGTCGAGGCAAGGCGGGCTGGGAGCGGGTCGTGCCTGGGTCGAAGCTCCGCGAAAAATAACAATGGCATGCCGTGATGGGTGCGGGTCGTGCACGGGTCGTGTCGTGCCTCTTCCATTTTGTGCGGGTCGTGCAAGACCCGGGGGGCAAGCCGGGCCGTGTCGTGCATGGGAGGAAAGTAACTCGGTCGTGCCACGGGTTGAGCACGCCTTTGAGTGTGCCGTGCCGTGTCGGACGGTGGAGCAGGTCGTGCTCGGTGCGTGTTAAGAGCGAGTCGGTGCGGGCCGTGCCAATTTGGCACGCGGGTCAGACCGTATTGCCACCATGATTAGCACCTAGTCTTAAAGAAGTTAGCAAAGCTTTTAAAGGCATATATATTTTAGAATTTGGTTTGTAGCATATATATATATATATATATAACATGTCAATTTTGTCTGTTGTTTAAGTTTTATGTGGAACTTAAACATTGATCTAAATACTAGTACTTATCAATCATTAATTTTGAAACATGCTAGCTAGGCACCTTCCGAAGAACAACAACATCTCTTGGAGGCCGGACTCGTGCCTAAACGACGGGTTATGGAACCCAAATTTGGTTAGTGGATTCTACGATGACGGGAGAGCCATAAAGTCCACATCTACAGCAGTGTTCTCAGTAAACATGTTATGTTGGAGTGTCCTGGAGTACCACAACAACTACGAAGCTGTTGGTGAACTTGATCACATTTTGGACGTGATCAGGTGGGGGACTCACTACCCCATGAAAACGTTCGAATTGTCCTCATCTGGAGGCGTGGGCATGTTAATTTCAAAAGTAACTGACCGATGTTCTTCTTATAAAATGGTTGTTTCATTATTCAAATAAATAAAATAATGTTGATATTTTTCTTAGCTCCTCCACTTGGACGCATGGATTTTGTTAGGAAAAATGAATTATAATGATAATTACATTAAGGTTCATGTTTTTTGACAATCATGATGCTAACAATATTATTTGGGCTTAATTGATGATTGCATACCCCCAGTATTCCATAATTGGTTGATTGCATGCTCCGTTTCTAAAATAATTGCTGATTGCACTTCCAATTCGCAACTATACTAGCTTATTGCAAATGGGGAAATAACAAAATTACATGTATTTATGAATATTTCGTTACTTGACAAATTCATCATTTTGTTGCAGGGCAAATTTGTAATTGTGCTCATTAACCAACTATGTTTCCTTTAGACAACACTGAATCGACATAAAATGTATGTTCCAAATTTGACAACAAAACTGAATCGACATAATATGTTTCCGGTTGGACAAATTTTCTCTTTATTAAAAAAAAATGTATGTTACAAATTTGACAAAGATTTTCTTTTGTCTTAAAAAAAATATTCTACACTTAGCAGAGACACTGGAACAAATTTTGATTTTTCTTTATAAGAGAAGTGGTATAATGGTAATCTATTTCCCCTGGGCACTTGCAGCTTTCAGGTATAGCAGCACAATATCCACTTCCTTATCAATCTGCTCGCTCCTATTTACACTTTCACAGGCGATATTCTTCCTACCGAATCTTCTTATACCAGATCTATTATCGGTTTGATTAAATAGTAAAAAAACTCATTTAATGCACAGTTGGTAGGTGTTGAATTTTTCCAGAAGAAAATACCATTTGCCTCACTTATCTACGTGTAATGGTGTTATTTCCCCATTTGCAATAAGCTAGTATATAAATTGCTAATGGGGAGTGCAGTGAGCCAATAATTGCATATTGGGGGTATGCAATCAGCCAGTTAAGCAAATTATTTTTACCATGTTGAACTTGTGGAAAGTTACAAACTTTATGCACAATATTCCTCACTCAAATCAAGCAGTTTTTTCATTCTTTTCCTTTACCTTTTATTTTCTTCTTTTCTTTTATCAAAACCAACCCATGGGTTTCCAAGCATAGCCGCCTTAAAGGTTCTTTTTTTGTATATAAAGAAACAATTTGTTTACTTGTTCTTTCTACTTAAAATTTGTCTGACTGAGTGACAGGTTGGAAGCCAGCGTGATGAATACTGCTGGATGAGGCCGGAAGATAAAAAATACCCGCGCGCTGCATAAAAGTGTATCCACTGCTCTGACCTAGATGCGTAGATTGCTGGCGCTCTCGCGTCCGCCTCCATGGTCTTGCGCAACAACAAGTTCTACTCGGAGGAACTTATCAATGGGGCACATGCACTTCTTTGGCATTCTTTGAACCCTACTCGCCGCCGTAGTAAAGTTGTACCCTACAACTCCACAAATGAAAATCTCTGGGGGGCACTGTAGCTCTACTACACAACTAGAAACTCATCCTTCCTGGAGCTGGCTACCGTTAGTAGACTTGCCCAAGACGCTGGAGTTTTAAGAAGTGGAGTCCTTAGCCAGGAAAACAAACTCCCTGACGTGTTGGTATAATTAATAACTTGTAATTTCTTTCATTTAGTGGAGGTGTTTGACATAATTAATCACCTCATGTCTGAGACGACATATAGAAACTTAATCTCTAACATTAGTTAGCATTTCCTTACTTATGATTTTAGGTTATTCTGACAAGGCTGAGGTTATTTATGATCCTTCCATACCCTTATGAACAAGGGTTGAAAATCTTTCACGATAAGACCAAGATGATGATGTGCTCTTTCCTCCCGGACTACACAACGTACACCATGACCAAATGTATGTAGTATTAGCCTCGATCTCACGAATTCCAATTCTACTGAATTCATGATTATTTCTCACACTCCATTCATTTATCCTTAATTTTCCTTTAATACAATTTTGTATCCCTAAGCCCCTCAGCTATGTCATCAATGCAGTCTTCCTAAGCACGATGTTCAGTGACTACATGATGGCTGCAGTTGTCCCAGGGTTGTCCTGTGGTCCGGATTTCTACCCCACAATTCACTTACACGAGTTTTCACGAGACCTGATAATTTTTGTTCCATTAACATTTATTTTTTTGTGGAGTTTTGTTCAACTGACTAATAACTACAAATATATCATATGTATGTTGTTTTTCTTTTACCATATGGATTATATCTTAGGAGATAATCCGAGAATATGAGCTATATTGTCGGGTTGGGGGAGCGGTACCCCACACATATCCACCACAGAGGCGCGTCAATCCCATTTGATCACAAGAAGTATGCCTACGAAGAGGGTTTCCACTGGAGGGATGTATCTCCACCCAGAGTCGTCTCTAGCATTTTGGTGGCCTAAAGCGAGCAATAAATTTGAGGCCCTTGTATATTTTCTGGACATGCTCTGCATTGCAAAGATATTGTGTGGGAACACGTAGCAATGTACGTGCAATGTACGTGCAACCTTCGTGTTGACTCGCACGCTTCATGTTTTTATTTTATTTATACAATTTTATATGTTCCGTTTATGAAATCTCAAATTTTATAAAATGCTAAAAATTATTTTATAATTTTTATATAAAATGCTAAACTACCCTTATTATTTTTAAAATTTGAGGCCCTCTGTTTTTTTTGGCCGAAAGCGGTTGTCTTAACGCTTAATGGTTGAGACGGCCCTGACTGCCAACCCCAACAAAGTTGTGGGGGCCATAGGTGCCGGCCCAGATAAGAACGACAAGTTCAGGAGGTACGTGAAAACTCCAACTACACGGAGCCGTCCCTTATGGGGAATGCCGGCTTAGTAGCTGCGCTGGTCAATCTCTCCGGTAAAAAAATGGGCACCGACCAGAACTCCATTTTCTTCTCCGTCACTCCAACATCCGTTGACTCACCACCATCGCCGGTACCATGGGAGCCCTGACGAACGGGGTGGTGTTATTGATAGGTGAAATTCAACATTTCTGATGCTCGAGTCTGCACTTTATTATCTTTGTGCCTTTGTTATTTTGGAATGACTAATTCTAATTATGCTCATTGCCCAAATGCTCAAGAGTGGAACAAGGCCGCAAAAGTGTGCAGATTCTTGAGTATATTCTATGATTGAACTTGTGTTTTCTCAGGTATCAAGTATCCGACTGCAAACCTATTCTTTCCTGCATGCTTCTTGGTCTATCATTCATTGATTCAAGAAAAAATAAAGTGATGATGATTATATCAGAGATGTGGCAGCCATGATGTACACAAAATATCACAAGTACTTGTATGAGTTTGTTGTGATATTGGCTATAGCTGTTGTGTTGGATCGTCGTTATAAGCTTACATTTTTGGATTTCAGTTATATGCAAGTTTATAATGGACCAAACTCTCCCGAATTAATGAAATTTCAAACTGAGTTGTATGCTCTCTTTGATAAGTATGTTTTGTCTAGTAAAAATGATGTTTCTGTGGCAAACGCACCCAAGTATTGTCCTTCAAGTGGCGAAAAAAAAAATGCAGATCTATTTGGAAGGAGAGGAACTTCTCATTTATTTAAGGTACAAAATATTTTTCTTAGATGTGTTTAACTAATTTTGTTGCTATCTGTGTTAGTGTATTTTTTATTTGTTTTAGGATTTCGATGAATTCGATAACGAAGAAATGATGTCCAATGCTTAGAAAAGCCAGTTGGAATTGTATTTGGCTGAACCGAGACTTGACAGGAACTCTCATCTGGATGTTCTAAAATTTGGAGAGCGAACGAGCTTCGATATAGGGAATTGGCAACCATGGCCAGAGATATTTTGGTCATGCCAATATTTACCGTTGCTTCCGAATCTACATTCAGCATAGGGTCAGTTCACTTAGGCCGAAGGTAGCAGAGGCTTTGGTTTGCACAAGAGATCGGTTGTAAGGTGAACAATGTATAGTTTAAGATACACACACACACACACACTAGTGCATAACTCGTACCCGAGGGCTGAATAAGAAGATTTATCTTCGAAATATTTGTTATTATTTTTTAATTTTTATAAAGTGCTTGATTTCTAGGATATGACAAGGATAAGCTATTCCACGTGTCACATTTTGGGATAGTCCATTGTTATATAGATTGTTAGTATTGTTCATTACGTAGATTTCTGTGACATAAATGTGTACGTCAACATATAGGTATTGCACTCCAAAAGCTGGAAGAAATTACTAAAGACATTATGAACTTGGATATTAGCAAAGAGATACCACTAGAAGTTGATGTAGCTGTGGAGGATGTCTTGAGTACTGCTTGTTAATCGGTAAATACTTATCATTAATAATGCCCTTTTAATACATGTAGTTATCAACATATGCAAATATGGCCTTTTGCTTTGCAATTTATCATCATATGCATTATGTTTCCCCCCTTCTTCTAGGGTTGGTTATGGTTTTCATGACCGCATGTGATAAATAGAATATTTTAAGCATTTGGGTGAATATGCTGAAATTTATCATTATATGAATATGTGTAAAAATGCAGCATAAGCTCTAATAATTTTGCAACATGATTCAAAATGCACCATTAATGTGTCAAATGCTGCAAGTTGTGGTATAGTGTTGGAGCATTAGTTAATGCTGCAAGTAATGCTGTTTTGTCTTCGCATCATTACCTTAATGCGACCAAGGAAAAAACAGTAATGGCTAATGCAACATTAGCTATAATGCTGCAATTAATGCTGTTTCGCAAAAAGGTCATTATTGTAATGACGCTTTTGCTAATATTTCTAGTAGTGTGAATACTTTGCGGCTTTGTCTGATTACTATATTTGAAAATAGAGTTCTATAATACAAAACATGTATTGAAAAAGAAAGTTATGATTCCGAGTTTGTGTAGGTCAAAAGAATTCAGTGTGATTGATATTTGTGTACCATTGTGTGATTTGTCAATTAGAAAATAGGATTACTATGTAGCTTATGAGCCAGTTTATCAGGATCTCATATTCGATGAATGTGGCAGTTTAAAAATTACAGTGCCGATTCAGTCAAATCCGCTATGAATACTCCCAGAATTTTGATTAGAGACGAGACTACGGGTAAAAGAAACTCTTATGTGAACCTTTTAACCTCCTTTAAATTCACTAAAGAATATTGAAACTTTCTGCGAAAGTCCAAGCTTCCTCCAAGTTTGAAAATCTTTTGGTGGAGAATCAACAATGAAGCATTGACTTCGAACGAAAAGCTGTTTAAAAATGGTGCAGTAAATCCCCTCTGTAGTTTATGCTCTCAAGCTCCTCGAATAATAGAACATTGTTTTTTTACATTATGATTGGTTAGATCTGGTTTGATTGGGGGCAAGATTTTGAAAATTGTGCCTCTATTCTTATGGTGACGCTTTGGCTTTGAGATTACCAATTTGAAAAATGAATCAGAGAAGGGATACTCAGTTGTGAATCCCAATTTGTGTTTCCTAATGATATTAGGGGAAAATAATTGATCTATTACTGCGAAACGAAGGGGACTAAACAGGAACAAGAGGGATCTACCGAAGAAGATCCTTCTCCTCCTCTTTTTTCAGACTCTTTTTCAAATTTGATAAATGTTGGTTGATGTATATTTCATTATAGTTCTATGATTCAGAGTATCCTTTCATATTTGATCCATTTGAATTCCATATTAGAAGTTGCGATCGAATCTATTCATTGTTTTGTTTTGAAGTGGACAATCAGATACTTGCAAACTGTGTTGCAAACAGAGGTGGCAAATGGGATATTGAATCTATTATTGAAGAAGTGCAAATGAAGCAGTTGATGCATTAGCAAAAATAGTTAGAAGTGAAAGAATTTGTTAGATAGAAAGGAATCAAAATCGAGGTTAGTTGTAGAGGATGAAACTAGTTTTGTAATGTTGGTACCAACTCTCCTTAATGAAATATTTTTTTGACATAAAAAAACTACGTTTTTACACCACTTTTGACCGTCAATTCTGATTACAGACGCCTGTTGAAGATTCAGAACAACCGGTAGGTCCGTCATAGTGCCACGTGAAAGAAAACAAAGCAGTAAATAATATGGCATGATTGGGCAGTCGTCAGAGTCATCCTTTTGTTGTTCTACATGATTCGCCAACTAGCTCATCTTCAATTCTTGACGGTGACTAACAAATAATTTGTACAGCTTGTTTGATTCAGCAATTCAACGAGATTTCATGATGTATGTTGGTGTGTCATGCTATCGTTTATTTTCCTCCACCTTCTCTCCGTCATAGCATGTTTCCCTGTAAGATAGTGGCGTTCTTATATAGTATTTATGTTATATTTGGGTTAGTGTTGTCTGTCTATAACCGCAAAGTGTTTTTGGGGACTACTTTCTTTTTTTGTTTTTGAGGAACTTTTGGGGACTACTTTCATGAAGTAACATAGGCAGTGTGTTTTGCGGCACGTTTGGTTTTCCGGACTATCCGTACTGGACTGGACTGGACTAAATTTTCCGGATAGGATTGGATTGGATTAGCTGATCTATAATTAATAATGTGTTTGGTTTCATGCAGTATTAATTTAATATTAAGGTATAAATAGTCCAATCCAACTAATACCCTCATGTGAGAAGGTACTAATTTGGGGTATTAAACACATTGACTAATACCTGGACTATATTTAGTCCAATCCTAGCTAATACCGCTAATACTAGAAAACCAAACGTACCCTTGGGATAAAAAAAAAGGTAATGAAGATGTTTATTTAAAAAAAGGCCATTAAAATGGTGTTTTGATAACAAAAAAAAAAAAATTGAAGATGGTGATTTGGGCTGGGCCGGCTGGCTCACAAAATATATGTTGGGCCTTGCAGTAAATGAATCACCCTTTTCTTTCACAGTTATAAAACCTCTCCCACCCTTAACCCTAGGGTTTGTCTCTGCAAGTGCCGTAGCCTCTCTCTCTCCGCCGTATCTCGCTCTCAGCAGCTGCAGCTAACTACCGGCAAACATGGCCGTCGGGTAAACTCTCTTTCTCGATATCAATCCATCAGTGTTTGTTCATCTCTATAGCTTCATTATATCAGTTACTGATCTATATTCGTATTTTATTTATGTGATTTCGTAGGAAGAACAAGAGGATCTCCAAGGGAAAGAAGGGTGGAAAGAAGAAAGCGTGAGTATCTCAATCCTTTTATCATCGTTGAAATCTCCAGTTTGATTCCTTGCTTCGTTGATGTTTAGTTGTTGCGAACGATTTAACATTTCTTCGGAAAGATTTGAACCCTAGCTGTTAGGGTTTGAGCTTTAGATTCATCGATTTTGGGTTTTAGATGTTACCTGAGCTATACATTGTTTTTGGAGATTTAACTGTTAAGAGTAAAATCATACAATAAATAGTTCGTGAGGTGCCATTTGCTAGGAAATAATTTGATGAAGTTAAAATCAACTTGTTTGAAAACAGATTAGCTACTTGGAGACTATTTCTACATCATTCCATTTGATTTTTTTGTGCTGTGTTTCATTGGGGAATGCATTTGAATTGCTTGGAGACTATTTCATGCTCATATGTGTTTATACATGTTCCCTGAGAATTTTGTTTGTAGCATGCCCTTCCAATTGCCATGAAAGTTGAAACAATTACAAACTATATCTAGCCTATCTACCTAATAAGCTGCTATGGGGAATAAGCTATCCCCTAAAATGTGACATGTGGAGTAGCTTATCCCCATCTGCATAATAAGTTGATATAGGGAATAAGTTGTCCCCTAAAATGTGACATGTGTAATAGTTTATCCCTACCATATCCTAAAAACAATATATTTCATAATAAAACAATCTCAGTCATTCAAACTTTTGCAATTATCGTTCTTTTTCGGAGGGCACAGGACATGCACTTGTCCGATACAAGCTTCTTTGTAGCTTGAATGCCTTGTTTGTCTGTCACAAATTCATGGCACATGATTTGTTTTCTGGTATTGTTTCCTGATGATTCTTGTGGGATTACAATAGATGGCTATGCATATTGAGTGAGTATTGAGTGAGTTTTGTGGAGTACTTACATTTCAAGTCTGCATAATGTCCTAATTAGTATGTGTATCTGATGTAATCAAATTTTGCCCTCCAGAGCTGACCCCTTTGCCAAGAAGGACTGGTATGATATCAAGGCCCCTTCCCTATTCCAGAAGAAAAACATTGGGAAGACCCTTGTCAGCAGGACTCAGGGTACCAAGGTAATTCCACTATAATGAGCATGATTTCTGGCTTTATTGTTTCATAAATCATCTCAATGTACAAGTTATTAAGAACATGAGAAAATGTTTAATCATGATATCAATTGGCCGACTAGCTCTTTCCCCAATTTTTATTGCGTTAGCTTAGTCTGCTATCTTAATTTATATCTGTCTGATTTGCAATTGACATAAGAAACCAATGTCGAAATGACTATCCTGATTCATTTTCGTCAGTTATTTCCATCAGTATAGTTACTTGTAGAAGAGTATTAATGTGTTAATTGTTGAATAGTGCTATATTGCCCTCTAGATTTTATCACGTGTTCTTAACCAAATTGGTGTAATCATGTTTCACAGATTGCTTCTGAAGGTCTGAAGCACAGAGTGTTTGAGGTGTCCCTAGCTGATCTGCAAGGTGATGAAGACCACGCCTACAGGAAGATCAGGCTTAGAGCTGAGGATGTCCAAGGGCGAAATGTCTTGACCAATTTCTGGGTATGGTTAATTTTGTCGCTCCTTTTGTGGAAATTACATGCATGTATGTACCTTGATTACTACTGACATTGTAATTAACAAATAATGGTTTCTTTCTGAAAATTTCAGGGAATGGACTTCACCACCGACAAGCTGAGGTCTCTAGTCCGCAAGTGGCAGACTTTGATTGAGGCTCATGTTGATGTGAAGACCACTGACAACTTCACTCTCAGGATGTTCTGCATTGGGTTCACCAAGAAGCGTGCGAACCAGCAGAAGAGGACTTGCTATGCTCAGTCTAGCCAGATCCGCCAGGTACAAATCTTCACCTATTAATGGGGTATGTTTTCTTTTTTCATGCGAATTCATTTATAACTTGAGTGGTTGAATTTTGTTGCTCTCTTTTTACAGATCCGGAGGAAGATGACTGAGATCATGGTGAACCAGGCTAGTTCCTGTGACTTGAAGGAACTTGTTCAGAAGTTCATTCCCGAGTCAATTGGAAGGGAGATTGAGAAGGCCACCACAGGAATCTTCCCACTGCAGAATGTGTTCATCCGCAAGGTCAAGATCTTGAAGGCACCTAAGTTTGATCTTCCCAAGTTGATGGAGGTATGTGTCTAATTTCATGTGTCGTGCCTTCTTCTGCACCTGTGAGTCATTGTTTGCTCACTAACAGTGAATGAAAATATGATGTTGTTATAATAGGTCCATGGTGATTACTCTGAAGATACCGGTGTGAAGATTGATAGGCCTGCGGAGGAGACCGTTGAGGCACCAGCTGAGCTCGTCGGAGCATAAGAAGAAGAATTTCTTACTTTAAAGTATTTAAAAAGAGTCTGGCTTCATGTTTTTTGTGGTGTATGGATAATTAGATTGCTACTTCAGTAGTTTATTTCAAGGATTCTGGAATCTGAGTTTTGACTTCTAAGTAGAAGATATGAGGAATTGAAATATTCTCAACCTGTTTCTCAGATATTTTGTTCTTGATTTTGCGCAAGGTGTTAATGTTGCTCTAGTCTTGTGTCTCTTCTCTGCATGATGCTGTGAACTTTTGTTATAGTTTGCTGAATGTGTTCGTTTTTTAAGCTGTAAAGTTCTGTGAAATCCTCTCAAAGATGAGAAGGTTTAAGGCGTCTTCTTGTTCATGTTATTAGTTGTCCCTTTTTGTGATGTTTATACCAATAAACATGTTTTTAAGAAGCCTTGTGGTAAGGTAATTGAACATGGAAACATAGGTAAGTCACTAAGAACAATGTACTAGAAGATGCTGAAATTGAGATTCTGATGACTGGAATGGTTTCAACCCCAATTCTAGAGAAATGAAACTAACACCGTCTAATACAAATCCAAATCCTTCAAATCAAATTCTAACACCTTCAAACTCACCATGAGGACAACCACCATTTCTTCGAAATCCAACAATCTTACATGTTTTAGCCGGGCTATCAGCAACTATATTAGCTTCCCTATCAATTTTGCTCACCGTGCACTGGGTCTTGGACAATAACATCCTGATCTTGAGAAAACCAAAAAGGACAATGTTCATCTGCATTCAACACCATATGAACGGCCTCAGCTGAATAAGATTCAACCACCGGATTCTGCAATTGTACAAGAGCACCTCCCAAGATAGCCCGAAGTTCCCCGATTAAACAACTAGTGGAACGGATGCATATAGAGAAGTCCAGATTTGATTCAAAGCAGTGTTAAACATCAACTTCCGATCCCAAGATTGATCAACTCCTTGACTCTTGTCTAAATTCCAGTCGACCCGTTGAACTATATTCAAAGAGCATAATTCAAAGCAGTATTAGAATGATCCTGAATTAGAAGAAACAGAAAAAGGTCATAAAGAAGCAGTTAGCCAAACTTCTAACCTTTCTTCGCCGACATAGCTACATTAGATCCAACACTACAGGAAAAGTCTGGCCTGTAGCTCTGACAAATTCCACCCCAGTATCTACATTCCAATAGTAATCCACAGAGAGTATAATTTCATCATCACTAACATGATCTAGTGCTAAAGTCAAGTAGCTTGAACTACTAAGCCACTGATCAATCCAAAACAGAGTATCACCTCTATTTACCACATTTGAACCAATGCCAGTCTTCATTTCACTAAGGCTTTTCTGCAGATAACTCAAGCCCTAGAAGGTTGACTTCTTCTGCACTTGTTGACCAGATAGACTAAGGGGGAGCCATATTTCTTCACGATTTCCTCAGTTCAACAAGAATTCTACTCATTTACTAGCTTCTAACCTTTCTTAGCCAACATAGCTAGATCAAAATTATTCGACTGTTTGAACCCTAATTCACCTCCGTCCTTTGACAAAATAGTCCTCTCGCATCCAACAAGAACCATTCTTCTTCTACCTTGAGTGCCACCCACAAAGAAAGCTTGCACTATTGATCAACATAGCTCTACCAGCAAAAGACAACTGTGAAGCTTTCCACCCAAAGAGCTTCTTTCTCACTTTATCAACAAGAAATTGATAGCATTGAATATATCATGAATAAGGGGCATACCAAGATGCATACCTAGATGATTAACAAGGTCAATTCCCATGATAGCACTCACCTCTGTAGCCACACTTCTATCTACTGAAAACTTGGACTTGTCAAAACTCACGAAAAAGAAGCAACGGTTGCAGAAATTATTCATTCATTACAAGGACCATGTATTATTACTATTATACAGGCACATAACACAAACACATGATAACCAAAACACTAGTAAAACAAAACTACAGCAGGATGGAATTCATTGATTTCCCAACAAGTTTCTTCTATTCTACATACTACATGTCTAAGGTTTAGGAGTGAGAGAAGGAAACGAAGGAATCGACTGCAATATCAACTTCCTGCTACTCTTCCTACCACCAGAAGCGGAGGAGGATCCAAGATGCGGAGGAGACACTCTTTTGCTGTTTGGAGAAGAGGACTTGACTCCACCACCGCCGCCGCCACCATTTCCTTGGAGGAGGATCTCCGGCGTCTCAGCTTCATGGATGCGCTTCTCAAACATGGGATGGTGTTGCAGAAAGTTTGGCTTTCCAAACGTTTGACTTCCGTAAAACCCAGTAGAAGACCCGATCGAGAGGAATGATGATCTTGGTGGTTTGCTCTTGGAGGAGAATGATAGATCAGGAAATGCCCTAACACCGCCACAGATAAATAACAACGCACAATAAGCATACAGTAATAAAATAATAAAGTTGAGGCAAAATTTTAGTTTACAAACTATCTTAAACTCACTTAGAAGTCCAAACAACCCCTAAATTTCTATTTAGGTAAAAAAACAACCCTGAATTATAAACAGTTAAACACTTGGGCAAGTTAAGTGTTGCAAAAAAAAAAAAAAAAAAAAAAAAAAAAGAACCGAATAAATGTTTGTCTAACGACACTCATACCCTAATCTATGTCGACATTGACTTTCGCCCTTATTATTGCCCTTTTACCTTCTTCCCCCTTCTTATTCTTTCCTCCCCACCAGATTGCCGCTACCACCGTTAAATAAACCGAAAAGCCAAAACTTATCAACAACTAACCCCATTCCATTCAATTGATCAGTTCTACGGTTCTACCCCAGATATTGTAAAATGTTCAGAGTCGAATGTAGTTCTACTTACCCAATTCCCTTCGCTTGATCAGTTCCACTACCCCAGATATTGTAAAATGCTCAGAGTCAAATGCAGTTCTACTAACCCAATTCCCCAATCTTTTTCCTCGTGTCTAATATGATCAAGATTTGCAGAGGCCTGTTTGGTTTTTGAAGGCTTTGTGGGTGACTTTGCTGTTTGTTACGTTGAATTATCGGAGGGTGTCTCCACTCTCCATCTTCATATTTCTACCTATTCAGAGATCAAATTTTATGCAAAATGAACAAATTATTATTTATCCTGCTCAATTACGACTTTTCAGAGTGGGGTTAAGCAAATCGAATGAAAGTAAGAAAAATGATAGATCAGTTGTCGGTTGGTGGTGGATTGGTGCTGCAGTCTGTGGTGGGTTGTTAGCGGAATTCGCTGAATGCAGTCGTGTCATCTCAGGCAGTAAAGATAGAGCTTAAGGTCATAGGAGATTAGGAGTGGTCAATGGGGGTAAGAGTGTCTTTATCTTACTCTCAAACCAGATACTAACAGAAAAATTGATGGAAATTCCAGTATCCTATGATGGTACATGGTTCTATTTGACTAAAATGAAAGTTCAGGGCCGATTTGACTTCTAAATGGAAGTTCTAGGGAATTAATTATATAAATAAAAATAAAAATAAATAAATGTGTACCTGCCAGACCGTAAAGGTGTTGCTGGAACAGAATCTTGGATTCGATCAATGCCGTTAGGGTGTACATTCTTGTGCAAACTTCTTTCCATACCATTCTTTTCGCATGCTTCATTTTCTTCTTCCAGTTCCGCTTCTGTTAAAATTGATGCTACACAACAGATAAGAATCGAGTCAAATTCGGAAATCCACACAGATATAGAGGAAGCAAAGCTCATGGATGATAAACTTCTTCAGATCAAGGCTTTAACCCCCTCAAGGGAAAATTTGAGAGGAATTTCAGTTACTCGTCATCAACTTCTTTTTCAACAATTACCATCACTCTTTATTCCATGGAACATATTTTTATTCCCTCATTTACCTTATTTTTCAACCGTTGTGCACAAAGACAAGAAAGTACTAACTCGGTACAAAAGATTGAAGGCCTACTCACCATCCTTTGTACCAAATGCGTTCTTGCATCCTTCACAGCGGCAGTTGATGGAGCATCCAACACCACCCTTCAAAACAAAGATCCACATTCAACCAGACGAAATAGTATAGCCTAGATGTATATATATCTATATCTATACCTATATCTACATCTGCATCTACATCTACATCTACATCTATAACTGTATTTTCTATATCTATATCTATATATAATTTTTTTTTTGAGAAATTCCTTTCAACACCGTCATGCACAACCTGATCTATTACCAGCACCGTCATGTACGACGTGATATCTATATCTATATCTATATCTGAGAGAGTGATGACAAACCTGATAGCATTCGCAATACTTCTTCAAGCAACCAGACTTTTTGCAATTGCATCCTCTTTTATGCCTCGCAGAAGCAGGTGTCTTGTTTGATTCATCCTGATAAGAGTTAAAAAATAAAATCAGTTTAACAATATTGATACGACAACCAAGACCTAACTGAAATAGAGAGCAAGTGATGCTTTCTAACCCCAGTTTCAGGTGCCGCATCGGAAGTCCTGATCACTTTAGGAGCAAATGCAAGTGGGTTTCTGGATTCAATCTGCTTGCGAGTTGCAAGCACGGTGTCTTCATGAATGGGTTTGTTGAAACATTCTTGGCATGAACAGGGCTCCACACAATATACTCCAGCAGCAAAGCACTCACAATAACTGCATTTTGATGTACAAAAAGTTAACCATTAGATTAGTTTCATTGTGAGGAAATTACCTACTTAATGACTAGTTTCCATGTTATGTGCCTATATGGTCATCAATGAGCTCTGATACAAATGCAATGAAGCAAATGACTGATTCAGCATGATTATCTATTAACACACTAATAGTATGTTGATTCCACAAGGATGCACTCTTTTGGCCTTCAATTATTATTTAAACAATGCAACTATGCAAGCCCATTGCGGTCATTCACCATTTAGCTGTAGCTAGCTAGAGTATTATGTCCAATAGTGAGTCCAATTCTAGATGTGTTTGAGGAAACGAAAAAATATACACATTCATGAATCAGTAAAATGATTTTCAATCCATGCCCATTTCACATTGAATCGCAATTCAGATTTTAAGATGTAACAAAACTGTACCACTCCGTCCCACCTCTAACGCACCATTTGGACTTTTTTCACCCGTAACTGGGTCACTTTGACCCGATAATTTGGATGGCAAAACGATGCAATTTTTTGATAATTTTTTTCGGTCTTCTAGAATAAGAGCTACTCTACAACACTACGAAAAAATTATCTAAAAACTGCAAAGTTTTCCTATTCAAATCATCGGGTCAAACTGACCCAGTGAATAGTGGTAAAAGTCCAAATGGTGCAAAAGAGGTGGGACGGAGTGGTATATGGTTTCAGTCCATTAGATATTGGATCATAAAGTAACATATCAATGGCATTCGATGAGTACGAGGAGGCCAGCGCATGTCAAATGTCTGGACTACTCGCTACCACTTGAATAAGATATTAACACACCCCATTTTTAACTCTCATATTAAGACTGAAAAACTAAAAGTCGATACAAAACATTTTTGTAAAGAGTTTAGGAGGCAGACCAACAAACTTACAGTTTTAAGCATTTTGATTTCTTGCAGTTGCACCGCTTACAACTCTCAGGCTCTCCGACATTTTGCACCCTCGGCCTGAAAACCCAAAAAAAAAAGATATTAGGGTGTGAAACGAGATTCAACTGAAAGAACTTTGCAGGTGAACAATACTTCTCAGCAAAGATGCGCGCACGCAGACATATATTCATATTATCTAAATACACAGACCCATGCATATTGATGAACACATAATCCTACATACCTCTTCTTTCTTGGACTAGTATTATTACTCTCGTCGTGAGCTGCATCTCCTAGTGTGGTTTGACAAGCATCTTCGGTGATATGAACTCCGCTTTCATGAGGCCCAATGTTTTGTCCAACAGAGGTTACATCTTTATTCCCACCTTCTTGGCTATTGACAAATGTTTCTTGACTGACAACAGTGTTCTCCTTACAAGTTCTAGCAATAGCATTCAAGTGTAAACCAATTCCAGGAAGAATGCAGAATGAAGAGCTATTGCTGGGCTTTGCGGGGACCGTCTGTGTAGAGTTGGTCTCCTTGCAAGCATCAGATTTGGACAGCGTAGCAGAACCAGAGTTTGAGGACTGACCAAGATGCCTTTTGTGAATTCCCGACATATCAAAAGTCAGACAGCGCCTTCTCCCACCACGTTGAAAACTAGATGCAAGCTACACCAAGAACAGTCAATATATATCGTGTTATTTTGAGGTTTTGAAGAAAGTAGACAGCATACATGACAGTACCAAAATTTAACAAACTTTTGATTAAATCAAGAAGAAGCCACTTAATATTAAATGTTAAGGATCAAGCATATGAGGTTGCATCAAAGAATCAGTGCAAGGCCAGCATCACCTGCTCAAAAGTAATGAATGTACCACAGGTCTGAACATGCAACAACGTGCTCCAGCTATGCAGGAACATAATGAGAAGCAAGGCTGATACATGCAGGAATTGACCATGGTAAAAGTGGGACTCACAAATCTATATGATTCCAGGATGTTGTCTGGTTTCTTAGCACATACTTCACTCTCTGAGTCCCTAACCTACGGTTACCTATCATATACCGAGGATTAAACCTTAGCAGTCAAACAAAACAAAAACCATTACAAACAAGAATCCAGGGACTAACAGGATAAAGACACGGCAATTAATTCCTCACAAATTTGGTTTTGGTTCTTGCTACAGCTAGCTCAGTAATTTCGAGACTATCAAACCAATGCGGCTGAGCAGATCCAATAGAGTGTTAATACTTGGTTAGTCCCCAGAACCGAAAGGGACTGGCCTAGTGATAAAGGCTTGGGACCCAAGGGTTTTGTCTCCTAAGGTCTCATGTTCTTACCCCCATGAAGGCCAGTACACCTTGGCCCTTGGGGCCACTGCAACTATTAAACTAAATTTAGTAAGAACCCTTTTCAGCATTCAATAAGTGCATCTCTCACAAGGTGCATCTGCAATACAAAAGTTGAATATCTTTCTAGGCAGTCGAGCACCAAGGAATGTAAACTGAGTTGGTTTGCAACAGCCTTACTTGCTCTAATGCATACAATTAGTGTGCATCTGGGAATAGGGAGCTCACTAGACCAAGTAAAGAAGTGACAAAATTTGTGTTCAAATTGAAGGTTTAACAGTGAATGGGGGCGCAAAACCTCACCTCATTATCGACCTGTTCACTAATCTCCTCTGTCGCATACTTATTAGGAGAAGTCGCAGCTGCAGTAGTATGATGGTTGTCTTCAGACTGAGAGAATTGATTATGTACACTTCCTTCAATCTCAACCGTACCCATGGCAGCTTCTGTATTCTGGATGTTGTCAATATCATCCTGTGTGACAAGAGCACAGAACCTTGTTATAGAGTCAGTCAACTTCTGGCATGGGGCCATAATACCCTCTGCATTGTTTGGTGACTCAAAGATCAAGAAATCAGCAGCATCAGATATCATCTCCCAATCACCTCCTATCCCTTCTTTGTTCAACTCAATGCTTCTTGCCTCCTCCTCTAAAGACCCTCTTCCCTCTATCAAAAAGGGAACCTGTGAACCAGACGTGCTAGCCAATTCTGACCTACGCTGAGTTTCAGGGGTTCCACAATCATAGCTCAGTGATCCAGAGATCTGAGATGCAAGCTCTAAACATTCGTAAGTTGGCTCAATACAAGATTCGAAATTCTCTGGTTGCTCATTGGAAACATCAACATCCATCATCACTTCTTTATGACCAACTTTGTTCTCGGTCTGACAAGAAAACTCAGGTTTTGAGGAATCTGAGGAGTAACACCTGAAATGTAGCAGCTATGATTAACAACTAAGATCATAGGGAAACAGAAATGATAGTGTGATCACAAACTTCTAAGGTAAGATGTAAATATGTTGTGGTAGTAAATAACGAATTCTACAAGTTAGCACAGGTGAGTAAAATTTAAAACCTCCTCAAAATATTGATGTTTTGAGTAAAAGGTAGTCCAAAAGTTACATAGACAAAGGGATAATAGGAAGTGGCACGATTATTTGTATGAAATAATGGAAGGAAAAGACGACGCTACCTCCGTAATAATCTAGGATCCTTGAGAGAATTCATATGGGGAGAAGAAAAAATTGCTGGAAGAGATGAGAAGCTACACGAGTTGAATGTCTGGCTGGTACATAGCGACTTAACCGTCTTGATAGGTGAAAGACTGTTGATATAGTTGAAGACCGGAGAGTCCTGCAAAGTAGCAAAAACCAGAAATGAATTTACTTTCAGTAAAATGCATGCTAGAACTCTGCATTGGTACTACATTGCTCAAATTAAATAACAACTTAATGACAGCTTCAGAACATACAAATCCAAAATCCTGTTATATGTGAAGTGCGCTACGACTTAAAAACAGACGTTTTCCCTATAAAATACAATTGGATATACATTATCCACTTAAACAGCAGAAAGTTTCAATAAACGCAATTGAGTTGTTATCAGCCCTAAAATTCCATGAATATACATACTTGCAGGTCTTAATTGTTTGTTTCATAGATTATCTTTTGACTCTCTTTATGCTCTTCAAATAAAACGATTAGCGGAAACAAAGTGATTTGAAGAACACATTATTGTGTTTCTCCAAAACCACAGAGATCCGCGACATCCACCGCCCATCACTAAACGAACTGGTTTAAATGTTGATTATAAAACCAATGCATTGTTCAAGTACTATCAATGTGAGTGTAAATTACCCAAATCAATCGAAAACGACAAACCTAATTGTACTCTAGACTGATGTTAAATCTCATGAAACCTAAACCTAGTACAAAATGCAAATCCTTGTACATCAAGTAAAACTACCCAGTAAAAAACATCTTCCAAAGATTACATGACTGAAATTGGCCAATAAGACACTACAAAGCTGGTTAATTATCAAGAAATGAGCCAAACCCATGAATGAAAAACCCTAGAAACCTTCAATTGTTTCTCCAAAGGAGCAAAGCCCCAGGTGAAGAAAAACCCTAGAAATGCAAGGAATTTGACTCAGATCGGAATAGAATCACCTCAAAACCACCAAATCCAAATCAGAGAAAGTAGACAGCTTTTCAAGAAACGAATTGAATCAAGAGATTAAAAACCAACTTCTTTGTAAACCCTAACCAAAAAATGATTGAAAACCCATGAGGGTCAAATCACTGTATAAGCAAAAGCAAGACCAATTTGATGAATTGGACACAGATCGAACAAAAAAAAAAAAAAACCCTAATTCACCATCACCGACGACCAATTTAGACCCTTTAACGAAAACACAAGTAGAGCACGAATTGAGAAAAACCCAGAAGAAAATGGGCATTGGAGACTTAGATCGGAAAAACCCATAAGGGACTCACCTCGAATTGGGAAACGGCGGCGGTGGCGGCGGCGATTCGGTGGTTGCGGTCAGGGGTTTTCATGGAAAGGTTGCTCCTTTCGCATGCATCGCCGCCGTCGGTTTGTAGTCTCTCCGACGAATTCTTCTCCATTCGTCTCTCTCTCTCTCTCTCTGGTGGTTCAGTTTCTTCTCATTGACCGACGAAACTCTCTCTCTCTCTCTCTCTCTGTGTGTGTGTGCGCAGAGAGTAGACTACAGTGCTGATTTCTCTCTGTGGAGAGATTTCAAGAGAAGCGGGAAATAATAAGAAAGGAGATAGAAAGAGAGAGAACCAAGAATTTTTCCTTTTTTTTTTCTTTTTCTTTATTTTTTTACATTTTTATTTAATTTTTTTCTTCTATTTAATTATTTCATTGGTAAAAGACAATAGCTACCCCTTGAGTATGGATTATATATAAATACCCCCCTCGTGTTTGGGTATATATCAATACCTCTGTCAGTGGATGGACGTTAGACGAATAGCAATCAGTTAGTGTAGGGGTGCAATCTGACTTTGTATGACCATTTTGCCCCTGTTGTGTTTTTGGAGTTTCAGTGGTGTTGCTGGTGGGGTTACGGTAGTGGTGGTGTCGCTGCTGGTGATGTTACAGTTGTGTTGCTAGTGGGGATTTAGTGGTGGTGGTGGTGGTGGTGGTGGTGTGGTGGTGGTGAAAGTGGAGGTGGTGTTCAAGAACATCAAGAAATTAATAAAATAAATACAAAAACACGAATAGGTGTAAAATGGTCATCAAAAGTCATAGTGCACCTCTATACTAATTGATTGTAACAGAATGGTGCTATTCGTCTAACGTTCATCCACTGCCGGGGTTTTGTCTATGATAGAAGGTATTGGTATTTACCTAAGCATGAGGGGTGTATTTGTATATAATCCATAATCAAGGGATAGTTTTCGTCTTTTTACCATTATTGCACTTGTTTTTTTCTCGTGCAGATGAAAACCCAAAACCCGACCCCACCGGATGGACCCAAACGCTTGACACCACACACTCATGCACAACAGCTGTTGAAATTATCATTTACACACACATAAATAAATAAATAATAAAATGGTAAATAATAGTAAAAGGAAAAAATAAATAAAAGAAAAGAGGAAAAGTAACGTAAACTTTGGCTTTTGAGCGGTGAAAGTTATATTCAAAGATTACCCCTACATTTCTTCCTTGATTGTAGAGTTTTCTTTGCTCCTTTAATTGATTTTCAGTTACTAATAATCTAATATAATTCAATTTGATTTTCATTTACTCACTTCATAAAAATTCTGCTAGGTCAAATACTAGTATTGTTCAATGTTTTGGGCCGACTTGTTAAGGTAAGAAGATGATATATGTACGTTTAAGAAGTAAATAGTTGTAGCAAGTATGAGTAAACAAACTCGATATTATTCGCACTAGAATAAGTCAAAATGCATGTAGCGCCTAATATCGTGGGTTATGTGGAAGTCCAGGTTCACTTAATTTCAGTACTTTATTTTTCGTGTGATAAGTCCGAACAACGTAATGCGGGTAATATCTGTATATTGTTTTCTTAACACTTTGTGTATTTGTCATTTATTTATTTATTTATTTATTTTGAGAACCAAATTTCATTGAAAACTACTCGAAAGGAAATACATATTTCTCAATAATTCTACTAATCCAGCTGGGCATCACCTCGTCAATCATTCCGAGTCCTTTCCTTGTTGCGCGTGTGCGGCCAATCTGTGCGCTACGTTGTTCAATCCTCTTCCACACAAGTAAATCCCCAAATGCGCGAACTCGGTCGTCAAGGCGAGCAATTCCACTGTTGTTTCTTTCACTTCCCTCATTTCTCTAGACTGTTAACCTCTTCTTGTCTTTTCCAGATTTTCAAGCAGGCTCTTGGCATCTCGGGCGACTATGACCGTTCCTCTCTTCCACTTTTGTTGCTCGTCGGAGGCCTTCAAGGAGAGCTAGCGATTTTGCGTGTCTTGGGCTCTCACACCGTGTTAGATGCACTGCTCCGGCTTCAATACCATTCCCTTTTTCCGACCTGATTACTACTCCGGCTGTTGATGTACGCATATGAGCCATCCAGCTTCCGTCAAATGAACGAAGATCTTCTTTCCACTCTTATTTAGGCCTCTCTGATTTCGGTAATTACCCTGGTCTTTACTTGGATTCTGTCTTCGAGCTTGATTTTCGATTTTTCGTTGAATAAGGTCGATAGCCTGGTCTTTGTTCTGATGTGTGTCTCTAAACTTCTTTGCATTCCTCATCTTCCAGATTCCCTACATAGTAACCAAGATTCAGATTAGATCTGGCACTGAGCGTTTATCTATCTGAAGAAGGATCCATTCAGAGGTGTTTTTGTCATTTAAGTGGTTAAAAATTCCAGACATAGAGAGTATGCATCGTACATTATAGTATCTCCCAGAAATGACGGAAAATACATTTTGGAACTATTTTTGCTCTAAATCAATAAAACTTAACATAAATAGAAGTTGCATCTGCCGGAGCAAAAGTGATGATAACTTCAAACAATACAGTGTCGCACAAGTTTTTTTTTCCACAAACCAAAGAACATCACATTAAATATAAGGAGTACAATAGATAACCAGTACATCAACTAGAAGAACACCAACAACCTAACTGAATACTAGAAGAGCCACAACCTACCGACTGATAAGCACTAACCAACAAAATAATCAAAGCCAATAACCAAAACAAGACCATCCAAAGCAACCAAGACGAAACAGCTAGAAATATTCAAAGCCTACGAGAATACACAAAGAGCATTGCTGACACTAGTCCACAACATAGGGGATGATGGCATTAGCATTAACAGAGCACTCAGGAAGCGGTGGAAGCACATAAGCATCTTCAAAGGAGGCTTCAGGAAGACCAAAAGAAGCAACAAAAGAATCCTCAGCAAAAGCATATGATGGAGCAGGCAGGGCAAGAACTTGTTCAGCATAAATAGGAGGGACATCAACAGGGTGCAGAATAGCAAGAGGCACATCATCTAAAACAGACACATATGAGAAGTAGCAAACTGATCATAAGCTGCCACCCAACTGGAAGACCCTTCAGAAGCAACAATCTCCACAAGGCCTGAATTAGCTGAGAGAACATTTTGAAAAAAAGTTTAATAATAACAATGTTAACTGCAATTAGCAACAATAGCTATAATCAATTCAGAAGCTTGATGAAACATCTGCTCTTGAGAAGAGACATGTCATTCAAATATCAATTTTCTTCTATTAGTCTAAAATGACCCCAGATAATGGCTCGAGCCCATTGCAAATATGGCTGAGCCTAGAGCTTCTTTTCAGGTCTCAGCCAACCCTTGAGCCAAGATTCAAAAATAGAACATTGAAAGAGAGGGTTGACAGAGGGAGCCATATGCCACAAACCTCGAGCCTTATAGCAATGAAATAAAATAGTGAGAGTAATCTTCATTATGCACAGGACACATGGGGCAAAAGGGAGAACAAGAAGGAAATCTAGCATGCATGTTAATTAGTGTGGGAAGGGAGTTGGTGACAATACTGCAACAACCCCCTTATCCGGCTCGGACAAGACCGGGAGGGCGATGCTAAAAGCAATTGCAGAAATCAAAAGCATAACATCCAAACCTATTTATTTATTACATAATATTAAACATCACAAAAGTCTCTAGATATTACACAAACGCCTCTAAAACTACAACATTACGATGAACTAACCAAACTACATTACTACTCGTGCTGATATCCATCTAAGTGAGTCTCGTATCCTGCTATGCCATAGTCTTCAGCTCCTAAGCCTGCGGTTGAAAAAAAACAGGAACTGCAGTTTTCAAAGTCAGCATGTAAATACTGAGTAAGTAACACCCAAGCTCGTAAAACAGATGATGAGGCATGCTTACTTTTCATAACAATAACAAAGAGGAATGAATTATAAAACAGTAAACTTGAAGAATAGAGTAGGACTCAAATGTAAACTTTCCTTTTTTTTAAGTTTTCTTTCTCAACTTTCAAACGGGGAGAATTAGTCCCAATCTCTTTCTTCTTTTTCTATCTTGAAAATCCTTGTCTGAGAGAAAACTGTATTATCAGATTGTTGATGAGGGGAAGAATCTGCACCCCCCAAAGACTCCTCATAGCCAGAGAGGTGAGTACATGGAGCTACCCGACAGGTTGCGACCGGGTTAAAGTAATATGGGTCGAGTGACAGCAGCCAACACGACCAATCTAATCGAGAGCAATAAAAGGAACTAGGCGCGCAAGATTTGGCATGTTTACTTACCTTACTTCCGTAGCAATAGCACGTCCTAAAAGTGGCTCGGGCCTACAAAATCGTCACCTACAAATTGTAACTTCTAGGTCAATAAATATTCAAATAAAATGCTACAAGTCCTAACGAGTATTCTCCTTTA
This sequence comes from Linanthus parryae, assembly GCA_023055425.1. Lineage (NCBI taxonomy): Eukaryota > Viridiplantae > Streptophyta > Magnoliopsida > Ericales > Polemoniaceae > Linanthus > Linanthus parryae. Next base: position 3,963,133 of record JALGPY010000008.1, on the reverse strand, counting down.
TATCAACCCAAACCCCACTAGTTAATTTCCTAACGTTTTATTATTTAGTTATAATTTTCTATAAACAAAACAACACGTCTATTTGTAAACGACTATTGTTCTTCTTCTTCTTCTTCTTCGTCGTCGTCGTCGTCGTCTTCTTCTTCTTCTTCTTCTTCCTCTTCTTCTTCTTCTTCTTCTTCTTCTTCTTCTTCTTCTTCTTCTTATTATTATTATTATTATTATTATTATTATTATTATTATTATTATTATTATTATTATTATTATTATTATTATTATTATTATCTAAAAGTGACTAATTAAATATGGAAATTATTTTAAAAATATGAGCTAAAAATGAGAACTAACAAGAACTTATATTTAAGAACTATTTTGAATTATAACGATAAAATGATATTTCGACTACTACGTTTGAAGAAAACTTCTTCACGATAATATAATCTTTACAAACTAGCGAAAAGTCAATTTTTACAAGTTTTGAACAACTAATTTGTAAACTAAGTGACTAGACACTATTTATTTAAAGTTTTTAATTGAAAGCGTTTCTAGCTTAATTTATAACGAACAACCCGATAAATTTCTCTATTAAATTTGGAGACATATAAAATTTGATGATTTGACAAAAGTAGTAACAGAGAGATTTGATAGTTATTTGTTTTTCAGATAACCGTGTTGTCCGGGTCCGTTTAGACTTAAGAGGAGCACATTCTTAAATCTCAAGCATCATCCATTCAGCTACCCCCTTGTTCATAATTGCACTTTTACAATGGTTATGATATGAGATTTGACAAAAAAAAAATACCCTCAATAAATATACAAATATTTCAATTGAGTTTACATTTTTTTGCTAGTATTTTTATCATAAAAATACATTAATTTCCTCCGGCTATTTTAATTTTATGGCTCCGCCATTGATAACATATTCCGGCTTGGCAACAATAATAACAGATTCATAGTAGTAGTTAAGTAATTGATCATTACCATTGTTTATGATGATGATGATGACCACAATCCACTTGAATGCCAAAATTGTTTTGGCGCGCAACAAATCTCAACCGAGGGTTGTTAAGCTGTTTCTTGGTTTACTGCGCAGAATGGCATGCAGTCAAACCATATACGAAAGGGTTCAATCGGATGTACCAGATCAATCGATATAAGACTCAAAGTTAACTAATCGGCCGATCTTAGCCGAGTCCTAAACCTTTTACTATAGGGCTAATGTGTACAGGATCAAATCCCCGACATTCCCATGTTAGAAGGGAACACAGAGGACACAAACAAATGGAGTTGTTGGGCCGTTTACATCAAAGTTGTAAAACTACTTTCCTAACATGGACCACCACCAACATGGAATACTCGTGACATGTGTATGCTTGTTCTTGACTACTTCCTCTGTTTCTTCTCTTTTTTCCAGTTTTAAGTTTTACTACTATTCATCAGGGCGTTTTGATACGATGATTTGATTAGCAACATGATGTAATTTTTTGATAAATTTTCATAGTGTTGTATAGTAAACTTTGCTCTACAACACCATGAAAAATTACCGAAAAATTGCATCCTTTTGCTATCCAAATGACAGGGTCAAAATGATATGCCTACGGATGAAAAAGTCAAAACTGAAACAAAGAGAAGAAACAGACCAAGTAAATCATCAACTCCTACTACCACCTAATTCCAATGAAACATCTATTGTTGGAGCAAATTGGGGGCACAACTTACACAAGCCACCCTTACTATTCTCCTGGACCGCCCCAAGCCACCAGAGGGGTAAGGGGAGGACCTAATAGATGTGCCCATAAGGAGTCAATTTACAAAGGGTGGAACTAACACACTGTTAGTACTCTAGCACGGTCTAAGCCACCAAAGAGGTGTAATGGCAGAGTCAGTGCAAGATGATCATAAGGAGTCAACTTGTTAAAGGTGTAATTCTCACACTGGAACGGTCATGAGTTGAACCTTACACTTTTGACTTTTGAGCAAATTTGTCTCATCGAGTACCAATTGTGCTACGACATGGGGCTTGAAACATCAATTGTTCGTGACGTTTCAGATCATTCATGTGATGACTCGCATAACATAATTTTTATTTTTATCGACAAAAATAGCGAAGTGCTTTGGATGTTCGGAATTCTAAAGATTACTATAGGGTTTAATCCTTTTTAGTTTGCCCTCAAATGCATTGAGACCTGAAACTACCATTCTGCAATCCTTGAACGTGCCCAACAAACTTCGCAAGTACCTACATGTGATTCATATTCTATTCAACTAATATTATTTTCTCTATAATGTTTATACTGCGGGAATTCACAAACACTACCATTTTACGTGCATATTAAGTAAATCTCCGTTCTAGTGTTATAATCTGTAAAATATATCTGACAGGTAAATCAGTTTGAGCGACCTACGTTCATACGAGTTGGGATTATATTTGTAGGAGAGAGCTGTACTTTCCCAAATCCCCACAATGTTTGGAGTGGCAATTTCTATGTGATGGATGGATGGAAGTATTATGATGATTGTGCCCACCCACGCCATGCGTGATCTATCACGTGATCATTGTTACTCCCATTACTCCTCCTCAATCAATTCCCTTCTTTAATGTGGTTTATGATAATCCCTGACAATGTTACAGATGATAAATAAAACTAGAAAGTCAACTGACAAATGTGGATGTAGTGGTTGGAATTTTTAGAAACTGCTCCTTATGTATTTGACCTTTTGATGCAACATTTGGTCACTTTAATTCAATGGCTTCACACACTTGACCTATTCTCCATCATCAGACATTCGATTCTATCTGAGTTAGTACCAAAGGATAATCTGTCAGCTATAAATCTTACCCGGATTCGTCCTGTTATACTGGAATAACCACGGTATCATTTCTTGTGTTCAAACAATGAAGAAATTTATGAAAGAGCAATGTATAGAGAAATGTTCTTGATCGCTTGTTTCTTCGTTCTTGCTCTTAGCCTTTTGCCATTGGCGTTGTACCTTCAGCCATCGAGCAGAAGTTGGATTTGGGTTCAGAGAACGGTCTGGATATTCAAAATATCGCCATTTCTCTTTGACACAGGACACATGGCAATTCACAATTGGTTGTTTGGCCGAATTCGTACCCCCATATACCGATTGCTCATATCTAGAGATAGTGATTTATCATAAACAACTTTAAGGTCGAAAGGAAAGATAGGGATATAGAATTTGATAGTACACATTTTTAGGCAAGTTGAGGAGTATGTGAATCCTTTGATTTTGAGAGCTGGAACAAATCAAATTATGCTAAAAATGATACCGATGATAACTATAGTATTGCACTATGTGCTTTAATATAAGTATCTTTTTAGGGAAAACTTTAATATAAGTATTAGTATTTGATAAGCATGGGTATTGTCAAAATGCATGTATTTTTGTGCTTTTTGTACACTCCAAAGTCCACTCTTTTTCTTTTAGTAGCAGCAGTTGAAGTTGCTGTCATGCAAGTTGTGTTACAAAATGGTCCTAATGAGCTCATCCTAATCGACAAAAAGAAGAAGTTTCAAGTAAAACCAGTGTCGGAACTAGTGCTACATACACTGTGCAGTTCCAAAGCACAAGATTGCACATCGGCAAGGCAAAAGAGAAAAAGAAAAGAAAAGAAACAATAGACTCCAACTAAACAAAGACAAAGAGAGAGACAAAGCAAAGTTTGTAAGATTTCGTGGTACAAAGCAGTTAAAGTTTTGATTATTTATTTTGTGTACTCCTATGTGTTTGATTTTCGCGACATCTATCTACTAAAGTAATTAAATAAAGAAATAAAAAATTTCACAGCAAAAAAGAAAATAAATAAATCATGCCTCACAAAATTTTTTACTCACAATTAAACTTACTCAGTGTTACATGTGTAATTCTGCGTGAATACACAAGATGATGGAATATATGTTCTGACTTTTTTTCTGAGAATAAATAGATGTTGTAGTTTGACTTGGATAAGTCAAAATTAGGAAAATATAGACTAATTAGTAGAGACTAAAATATAAATTATAGAAATAATTGTTATTAATCTAAATGTTTGTTTCGGCTAAATAATAATTTATGTGAAAACTATTGATAAAATTGTAAAATTTAAAAATTGAGTGGGGACTCTCGTCACACACACACACTCATACGAAGTATGAAATAATGACTGTTTAGGAGTATGGATTTCAATTTGTAAACATTAAAATCAGTCATTTAATTTAATTAGTTCGGGAACTGTTTGGCATTTGCGATTTTAAATTTGTTTTGAGTAAAAAACATACTAGCATATTCTCCTTCCAAAGTTAGTTCTTTTTGTTTAGAGCAATCGAAGTTTTACAGTCTATCCGTAGCTTAGTACAACATTTTGAAGTCATTTCCTTTTCGTACTTCAAACTCGGTAGCGCACGAATTTGCAAAGTTTGGTCTTACAATACTAAACAAGTATGTTTGGTTAGATAGTCATCCAATATGGGCTCATCAACTTCTTCTGAATGATGTAATGGGGTTGCGAGATCCCACCAATTTACATTTATAGAAGTCTATCTACCTCTAAAAAAAGACAAAAAAAATCATTTCATAGCAAAAATTCTCAAGAACTTTATATTCTTTTCCTAGAAAATATTTTATATTCTCACTCTACTTGGTTAGCTTATTTTCAGCAATTAGATTTTGAACTGGCCTGGTACCAAACTAGGACATTAACATGAAGTACATCTATACGTGTGTCTTAAACAATGATGGGAAGTGCGAGACATTCTCTAGTGATCTTAAACATCAACAATCAACTTAAGATTATGGGTTGTAGTCATTTGTGGATGAGTTTGATAACAAATTAAGTTTTAAGACAAGGTTACATATCAATTAGCTTCGTAAAGGTGATTGTCTTCGTAACTCTTATCAAAATACATTCAATTAGAATCGTCAACTTCGCTAGAAAGCCTCTGTATAGGGTCTTGAGTTAGAATCCTGTGGATGACAAAACATACAAGTCTGAATTTTTTTGCTATGAAAGCAGTTAGAGCATCTCTAATAGTACTAGATAAAAGTTATTTTTAATTTGATGAAAATTGAACATTTTTATTTTGATATTGTAAAATTTTAGTTAGTGCTCCTAGTGTTAGTTAAATGAATAGCTAAATGTTTTTAAAAAAAGATTAGTTAAATAGTATGTGACACATTATAATATTTCTTGTAAGAGAGTTTTAAGGATTCATGACATAACCACTAAGAACATAGTTAAAGAAAATATAAAATTATTGATCCGACTTGTTAAATGTAGAGAGCGTGATAACTGTCCGCTAAAATAATGAGCAGAGTAATGAATTTATTGGAGACAATAGTTTTCCCAACTTATTTACAAGCTTCTCGATGGATCATCTTCTCCTTCAGTTTTATTTTTGGGCCAGTCACGTTGTTGTGTTTTGTAGATTGCTTGCTCTTTTATCCTTAAACATAGGCCATTCTATTTTGTGGATGGGTTTCTCTTTATCCATAAACATAAGCCTCGGGCCCAAATGAACTTGAGCTTCGACTAGGTCTTGGGCATCCAGCCCAACCGAACGATTAAGTTTTTGTACTGGGTTTTCACATTTTTAAGTGGCTTTTTGGTGACACTGATTTCAACCGAATTTTTGAGAATTTTTTTTTGTCGTCTACCAGCTTGGAACCCGAGACTCATGCAGGCCTTCCAACGCTCTACCATTTGAGCTACCACCCTAGCAGCAAATTTCAACCGATTTAGATGTAGATGTCGCAATTTTTTTTGCCACGTATATATAATGGCATAATAATATTATTTATACTCAAATTATCGATAATTTCTACAAAAAAAAAACTCACATTATCTCAAAATATGCACATCTTTTTGTTCTTTTTAATATTTGAGCTCATTTTGAGCTCACATTGTTTTCAACTAACTTTAAGAATCTTAGGGCACATTTTGTATTTTCTTTGATTCGCCACAAATTAGTGCAATAAGTTGTGAAAAGATGATTCCCATACCAATACTTCGATGTCTTGAGTCTCTTGACAAAAGGAGCACCAACGGTACGGGGGCCCCTCAGTACATCTAAAGTACACTAACACCCCTTTCTCATCTTTCTACTACAAATAGAAACACATAAAAGAAAATTGCAAACATTTTTTTTTTGCGGTCAATAAAGAACATCAATTCATCATCAAAGGAGTAGTACAATAATTTTCATCATACAAATAGCGCAAGTAAACTAAAGACTAAAACATCAAACCTAAGCAACACCAGGAAACACTAATACATATGAAGCTAGAAGGCTAAATAGATCGGAGAGCGCCGAGGAAACTGGATGCTTCAGACCTCCATCCTGAAAGAAACACAAAACAACAAGCCATACAATAAGAGAGGAAACAACAAACCACCCGAAGACGAGGGAAGACTGGCAAGAGCATCACGCCAAGAACATCAAATGCACCGAAAATCAATCCTTCCTGATGGCGACCTGAAGTTGAACAACAACTTAAGAGATTTAGCAGCCCGAAAACATCCAGGTGGAGACTCCCATAAATCTAATCGCCGCTTCCTAATCTGAGAACTTTGAGCAATCTTGGGATTGTCAATGTCCATGGCGTCCAGATCCGTGGTTCCAGCTTCTAACCCATCAAGGTTGCCATCAAAGCCATCCTTAACATGCACTTTAGAAGTATCATCGCCTGTATGTGCTTCAGGTAAGTCCGATTGGGAGGGGGACTGGCTCCCCTGTGATACTTGAGCTGAGCCTGGAACATCTGGTGTGCAAGGTCGAGAAACCGGCTTCTTTCTACGCTCCTTTTTGCCATGGAGGAGCCGTTGGAAAGCACAAAAGTCAACCCGGATGGAACCGGACTGAGTGCCATACAACAACTTTGACCGCCGAACCTGCTTCTCATACCAAGAAAGATCAATCTGGATCATCTGGTTGGTTCGACGATTGACAAAAGCCAACTTTGACTGCTGTTGCTGAGAACAACTGCTCTCCAGATCCTCAGAAACAATACTGCATGCTCTTTTGGTTTATTCTCTTGGCGGGTGAGAGAAACGGAGACGGAGAAGGTCCGATCTATTGTAACATCGGATCTTTGTGAAGGAAGGACGACCCGAGAGATGTAAGAAACTGCTATCTTTAAACTTTTTGATTCGAGGGCCTTCAAAATCAAACAAAACTTCGAAAGAAGGAATTGCCGGTCTCTTGCGCTTGATTCCGCAAAGAGAAGATGATGAGACAGAGGCAAAAACATAAGATGCAGCATAATCCATTGAAAGAGGAATAAACCTTAGAACAAACACAGAACAGAAAGAGTACCAAAACTAACAATAGAGGCCAGATTAAAGAGCGAATAATAGACAAAAGGGAAAACCAGAGAACAAACAGAGTATTAATAGATGAGTGATGAAAAGAAGCAGGAAAAGGACCAGGGCTAAGAGAAAACTGAAAATTAGAAACGGGCGGAAATTGAAACACCAAAAGATCTGCCTAACAGGCCATCAAAATGAGTGGTATAGAGAGATCCAAACCCAACAGAGAAATGAGGAGCTCCCTCAAAGAGCTAGAGAACAAGGTCAAGGAAGCAAAGACAAGAGAACTGAAAATTAGAAACGGGAGGTAAAAGATACAAGCTGTGAATAGGAAATAAAAAACACCAAGCAGAGAAGAGGAGATCCGATTGAGGGATCTGAGAACAAACAGAACCCAACAAGAAACTGGAAGAGGAACTTGCTTGATGATCCCGGCTATGGCGATTTCCGAGATCTGATGTGAGTGGAAAAAAAAAAAAAAAAAACGGATAAAGATCAGATAGAGAACTGATCGACTGACTGATAGAGTTTGGTTGTGATGAGCTTGGCGGCGGCAGAGAAAGCCACGGAGAGCCAAGAGAAAATAAAGATAGGGTTTGTCTAGAGAGTGGAGAGAGAATTTTCTCTCTCTAAAGCCCAACCCACAAAAGAAATTGGATAGAAAATTGCAAACATGTTTCACGCTTAATAAGCACTAGGATTACATTTTATTCTACGATCTAGAAAAAAAGTGTTTATAATTTTTTCACGAAGTCGTTGTTCTTTAATTTTTAAATAAATAGTGGATGTGTTGTAGATGATGGCACCGGCAGCTAGGGTGCTAGTTCAAGTAGTAGAGCGTTGGAATCCCCTGCATGAGGTTATGGGTTTGAACCCCGTGGACAACAAAACAGTTTCTAAAAAAAAAAAGATAATGACACCGAATCTCAAAAAATTAAATAACTATTCATGTATTAAGCCAGACAAGTAGTTGTTCCGCCGGTGAAAAGAGTTTTAAGTATCATCGAACACATTCTGATACACCCAGTATCGTACCAGTAGCTTGAGAGAGGCTACGAATCTCTACCAGTAGTTCGTGACACTACGAAACACTACGAATACGAAATAAAACTGAAAAAACTGAATAAATAAAAAAACAATTCTCATTCCCTGTCAATAACTGAAGGATTACATTGTTTAAATAGTAAAATAAACTGACCCTAACTTAGACAGCTTGACCTAGTGGGCTCGGCCCAGTCTACTAACTAAATAAATAAACGATTAATTAAATAAATAAATAAAATAAACTAACTAACTAACAATTAAATAAGTAAATAAATAATACGGGTGATGACGATACGGTTTATCGTATCACATTCATTCTAAAAAATAAATAAGTTAGAGGAACAAAGGTCAAATGACCTACATGCTCACTACGACTTGAATTGCAAAGACGTAGTTCAAATTAAAAACGTCTTCAATTGCTCTAAACAAAAAACTTCGTAAATTGCAAGTTTTTATTGTAATAATTCGATAAACATTTAATTTAATTGTAATATTGTTTAACTTTATTGTAGATACCGTTCCATGCAACGCAACAGTGATCTAATTTTTGTGAGGCCTTTTACGACAACAAAGATTGGTTAACAATGAATGAACCTCCAACCTTGATTGTGGATGAACTAGAAGCATTTTGTCACGCCTTGACCTCTTATTATTATAACAACGTAAGGGATATCCAAACTCCTATTCTCAGTAAGTACTAATTATTCGTGGTTTTGCCAAATTGTATTATTATCTTATACGGCGTTGTAAATTTGTGTAGACGACAATGACATTAACGTTACGTTTATACTCTCGACGATGATAATTCAATGGTACCAACGTCGAGATTCCTTCATATGTGGATGTTCCTATTGAGACCAATGCAAGCAGAGGTACTGTAATTACTGACGTGACTGTTGAAATGGGTGTTGCTTCTCATGCATAGAATCTAGAAGACAACCAATGATTCGAATGTGCTTAATTTATGGAATATGAACCTGTAATCGTTTATCTGAAAACTTATTGCAAATTTTCGAATAATATAGATGTTTATTATCGTTTTTATTTTATAGTCAATTATAGTTAGACTTATGAATTTATGCATTGTAATGTCGTTCATGTTAATACTAGTTGTCCTAAAAAAATAGTAGTGGGCCAGGTCAAAGCGTGGAGCTGGCCGGGTCATTGCGTGGAGAGTTTGAACCCACACGGGCCCTGGCCAACACTAAAATTAATAAAAAAAATAAAAATAAACATTGACTGTTTTTTAGTGACGCGATCCAGCCCGGGGGCTCGGGCTGGGGGGGGGGGGGGGAATCTGTACCCGGGGCGGGTTGGGGGTCGGGATGGAGGGGGCCAATTTGTACCCGGGGAGGGGGGGGGGGGGTTGGGGCCCGAGTAGGGGCTTAGGTGGGTTGGGGCGGGCTACATGTTCGGGGGGGGGGGGGGGAAGGGTGCAGCGGCCAGGCCGAGTAAGGGGGGGGGTTGGGGCCCGAGTAGGGGCTTAGGTGGGTTGGGGCGGGCTACATGTTGGGGGGGGGGGGAAGGGTGCAGCGGCCTGGCCGGGTAATTTCCACCCGCGGGATAACCTGTTTTGCCACCTTGAGCCGTGGGAGCGCTTATGCTATAATGTAATAACCTGTAAACTAGACGAAAGAGGTAAAACAGTCTCATAAAACCTGAGAGACTCGCAATTGATAATGTCAATAAGCAGCACTTACATTTGCAAAAGGGTATGCCAGTAATTTGGCAAGTACTACGGACCTGGTACGGGCCAGCACGGAACACAAAAGGTACAATTTGGGCTAAACCACAAACTGCTGATGGATGTTTTTGTTTTTCTTCTTCTTCTCCATCTTTCTCTTCTTTTATTATTCTTCTGGTTGGATTTTCTTGGAGCTGTCGATAGAAAAAAGCGCGCCTTTCTCTCTCTCTACTGTACATTTATACTACTACTAGGTACACACCCCCTTCTCTCTCTCTCTCTCAAAACTGTGTCTTTCTCTTCTTCCTCCTCTGTTCGGTGGCCGGCGAAATCCGCTTTCTTCACCGCCGAACGAGGTTCTCCTTTTTCTCTGAGTCGATTTAGTTCATAAAGTTACAATCTTTTGCTTCTTTTCACCATGATCTGATAAGGGTCTTGGCGATTCGTCTCTGATTTGGTCTTTGTCCATATGGGTTTTTCGATTCTCATCTGGGTTTCTCCATAATTGTTTTGTTTCGATTGTCAACGGCTGAGTTGTGAATTTCTGGGAATTGGGTCGTTTTCTAGGGTTTTAGTTTTTTCCAATTTTTAAGCTACAAGGTCAAAATTGTGTTTTTTCTTAAAATAAGTGGTTTGATTGGGGGGTGTTTGAAATGTTCTATTTCGTTTACTTTTTCTAATTAAGTTATTGGGTTTGTCTGGTCAACTTTGGGGAAAATTTAGAATTGGACTGTTAGGGGTTGGTGGATTGCATTAATTGGATTCTTTCTTGGTTTTGATTGATTGGAAAGAAAAAAAGACATGTTCTTGGGAGCTATCATTCAAATTCTTTGCTGGGTTTGCTGAAAAGAATTGACCTTTCATGTTCTTGGTAGTTTCTTTGAGGACTCCTCAATTGGGTTTTTGATTTTGTTTTACTTTTCCATTTACCTATCAAAGCATTAGTTTTTTTCTTTTTCTTGCTTTCTTGGTGTACTAGGTTTTTCATTTCCTGTTACTGAATTCTGAAAGATGGACAAAGTTGGAGAGGTTCAGAATTCAGAGAAACCAGAGGGGAGCTTGGGACCAAATTCAAAGTTGAAGGGTTTAGGAAGTCTTAGTGACAAAGGCATGTCGTCGAAGAATCGTGGGAGTTTTGGTAACAACAGAGAGATGTTTTTCCGGGCCGACACAATCGATCTCAAGAACTTAGATGTTCAGCTGGAGAATGTGAGCCGCGCCAGGTCGACGAGGCAAGGAGGTTCACTGAGGGCAAAAGAGGAATGGGAGATCGATCCATCGAAGTTGAATCTACGATACTTGGTGGCTCGCGGTACCTATGGCACAGTATATCGCGCCACTTATGACACCCAAGATGTTGCAGGTAAGCAACCTATGACCTTTATACTTTTGCATATGATGATTGTGTTTGTATGTGTTTGTATGCTTTTAATTTTGCTTATGTTCTGACTTTGGCATTTATGACAATTTAGCGCAAAATGTTTCATGTTATAGTTGACTAGCATATGTAGTTGATCTTCATTGAATGTTAGAACTTAGTGAGCCTTGATATTGGATTTGGAAAATGGGAATTCAAGTAGTTGGATATGACTTGATTAACAGAAGTTGCAAGTTAGACTGAAAGCTTGAAACACCAACAATGAATGAATAAATCTAATGTCTTCAGGGGAAGAAGTGACGGTTGTTACCCACTTTAAGGTCTGAAGTTGGCATTGTGTCGTCAGTAAACATTAGCTGCTGATCTCTGTGTTAAGTGATGCCACTCTATTCAAATTTGTAGATTTACACTTTTAGTGGTTTAGTGAACTTGACGGTGAAGGTGGAGTTCTGAATTGTTTTATGTCTCTTCGGTATCTCAATGATTTATCACCATTTTTGAATCACCAAACTACACACATTTTTTTAAAAGAGAGCACAAATAGCAACCTTTTCCCTTTCAGTTCACTCTATTCTGTGTACCAGAGTTCTACATTTAGAAAGAACCGAATCCAGATAACTTTGGCTCCATAGACTGGGGGATAATTGGAAGTCTCTTTTACACATAAAACTTTTCTTGTGTGGTGAGGGTGGTATCTCAGATCCATTAGGATTGGTTATGGATGAATTTACTTGGAGTATTTAGATGATAGCACTGTCCAGTGGAGCCTTGTTTAAGGCAAACCAGTTTATTTAGCCGACCTGGTACATGTTTTTGCTACGAACAAGGAAAAAAATGAGCCTTGTTCATAGTTGTGAAAACTTGATATCCTAGAAAGTGGTCATCTTTGAGTAGAGGTAAAGGCTGTATTTATCTTCCCCGGGTTTGTGTTCTTCATAGTGTTTAATTGGCAACGCCCTGCAAATTGTGGTTTGGGCAGTTCCCAAGTATGGATTGAGTTATCATCTCAACAAATCATTGTTGGGAACTGGAATGATGAAATATAGTAAAATATTAGTCTGTAATTGCCTTTTTCTGAAGTGATAGTTCGTAAGTTCATGTACGACCAATAATCATATGCACTCATGTATGCACACCAACTAGAAGTACATGTTGCTATTCCACTGAATATTGGTTGTGGCTTGACTATTACAATTCTTTTTTTTGTCTTTGATTTCATGTTTGTATATATTTTTTTTGACTTAGTTGATGAGTGTTTTTGTTGTTGAATTTTGCTGTTATAGTGAAGCTGTTGGACTGGGGAGAGGATGGCATGGTCACAAGTGCTGAAACTGCTGCTTTGAGAGAAGCATTCCAGAAAGAGGTTGCAGTTTGGTTCAACCTTGATCATCCAAACGTCACAAAGGTAGAAACTTTGTTCCAACTTTCAAATTTATATTTTGAAGTTTTTTTTTGTTCTTGGGATCCGTCATTTGCTCGTTAACTTTTGGTTGGAGTTGGGGCATCGTTTTCTTTCTGGCTTCTACCTACTACGAGTAGTTCGTATAGCATTAATATTTGGCGAAACATGAGAATCATTGCTTCTCATTTTTTGGTATCATCTTTATCTATTCCTATTTTGAAGAAGTTTTGCTGAAGGAGGAAGCCAAACAAGAAGATCTGAAAAGAAGGTTGGGGATAGGTACCAAAATGATCGAACAAAACGGAATCCAAGAAAATTCTCAAATACTAAAGCAAAACAGATTGATATCACTATGAACCTCAAACTTGGACTTCAAAGAAGGAACTTGACGATGGTTGGAGATCTTATTGAGAATTTGAGGGAAACAAACATTACGTAAAATGTGTGAGGAATGAATAAAAACTATGAATACCAATGAATAGTAATAGTGTGAAGTGCTATGATCTCCAAATTTGAGGACCAATTGGTTGTAAGATTATGAATTGTTTTCCCTAGTACTATACAGATAATTAGTATATAAAGATCTCAAATTCATGGGACATTGGATCTATATTCTGATGGATAAACATATCTGGAAGCAATTAGCAAAGGTGAACTCTAAGTACAAGGGAAATAGAAAATTTACTCCAACAAATCCAAGCTGCCATCCCAAGAGATTCCCATCAAAGGAGAGTGTACCTAGGGTTCTTCATTGTGTTCTATCATCCATTGCTCTCCTATACTCTCTAGGGGTCTGTTTGAAACTTGGAAAATTTGAAGAAAACTAATGGAAAATTTATAAAAGAAAAAGAAAAAAATAGTTTTCCACCCAAATTGTGCGGAAAAGTGAAGGATAACTCAAGGAACTCTTGCTGTTGAATTTTCTGTTTGTGGACTGTGGTTGTAGGATTGGTGGCAGCGGTTTGTGAGGTGGGTTGATTGCTTTTCTGTTGATGGTAGTGGTGGAGGTTCTCTGTGTGGCTGCGTTTTCATTCTGCTTTCTTGAAAATTTCTTTCGGTACCAAACACATGTAAAGAAAAAAAATCACACTTTCATAATTCTCTTTTTCCTTTTCTTTCCCATGTATATCCCAAGTTCCAAACACATCCTAACCTCTACATTTCTTTTCTATTCCCATTTTGAAAAAGTTTCATTAGAGGTGGAAGAAATACAACCTGCCGATCATGTCCATCTTTGCCTAATTATGTTTCCATTAGATGATGACTTCAGAGAGATGACAAAAATTTTAAAATTTATTTTGAGAACAAAAAATATTTTTGGTTGAAACAACTTGAGAGGTTAAAACATTGAAACACAAAAGCCTTTTTCTTACCAGCTCATAACAGTTTCTCTTTTACTAAATCAAAAATCAGATTTAGAACTTGTGAAATGTACAGATATTGAACACAATGCTTGAACTTATTTGTGGCATCATGCCTATTGGATTCAAGGTAATCCTGCAGTCTATGAAACATTTCACATCTTATGTTCCTGGGGATATCTTAGTCTTTTGCATGTGGTGTATCCACTTCTGTATGATTTTCTTTCATGTTTTTTTTGTGTTTTTTTTGTGTTTTTTTTTTTTTTTTTTTTTTTTTTTTTTAATGGAATTGTCATTCTAAGGGGGTTTTTGATGACTTTCTATCAGTTTATTGGGGCGTCCATGGGAACTTCGAATCTCAAGCTTCCTGCCAAAGGTGTCCCTAGTGATAGCCAAGATTCTCTTCCGGCTAAAGCCTGCTGTTTGGTTGTGGAATTCATCGCCGGCGGGACATTGAAGAAGTTTCTATACAACAACAGGAAAAAGAAGCTTCCCTTTAAAGTCGTTGTCCAGCTTGCTCTAGATCTTTCTAGAGGGTGAGTTCTTATTTCATTTTCTTCGTAAACTTTTTTTTTGAAAGAATACTACTTTTCATTTATTCGTGCACGTTATTTTGCAGTCTAAGCTATTTGCACTCTAAAAATATTGTGCATCGCGATGTGAAAGCTGAGAACATGTTGCTAGATACTCAGAAAAATCTCAAGATTGCTGATTTTGGTGTTGCTCGAGTCGAAGCTCAGAATCCGCAGGACATGACTGGTGAAACAGGAACTCTAGGATACATGGCACCTGAGGTATTATAATGCACATTCAGAGCTTATGTTCTTGTCGGTGAAATTTCACATTACTTTTAGGATAAACAAGTAGATTAATGAAGATGAGACAAGCACACTTTTGTTGGCATAGTGAAAATCGTGAGAACTTATAACCGATAATAACGCTTGTTCTTTGTAGGTTCTTGATGGAAAACCATATAACAGAAAATGTGACGTCTACAGCTTTGGCATATGCTTATGGGAGATTTATTGTTGTGATTTGCCGTATACTGATCTGAGTTTTGCTGAAGTTTCATCCCAAGTTGTTCGGCAGGTATGGCTGATATCAACCTCTCCTTGGTCTTACTCATACTTCCACCTTTGTACTTCTGCTGTATTGAGTCGCCACCACCGAACAGTTAATATGGATTTACAATTTGAAAAAAAGAAGATTATACTTGAATGTTCCTTTAGTACTGGGAACATATTCGTTCTTGACCCTTGTTTTATTGGAAAATCATACGCCTATATATGACATAACACTAGTATCAATGCATGGATACTTTTGTTAGCATTTTGTTATAAAAAGTTTAGTAAAGGATGCTGTGCAATTGAGTACAAATCAAGGGTCTACTTTATGTGATTTTTGTATGCATTTTTATATGTTCGCTAACAATGCGATACATAGTGCTATGAGAATTGACATATAATCCCCATGCAATATTGATTTTTGCCGACATCCTACACCAAAAAGCAGACGGCCATTGTCATACTGTTGGTGCACGATGTCACTAAAATAAAAAATGTTGGTGCGCAATGTCAGTATCAGTACTGTGTTGGGTTTACCTCTCAATTCTCATTGTGCATGTATCAAAGTGTCAGCGAATATATACTGCATGTGGGTTATAAGTCAAAAGTTTATTTAAAAAAAAATATTGCAGACCTTGTGACGCCGGGTAAAATCACCGAGCGTGGGTACACAGCGGAATCAACAAAGAAAAGGGTAAAGAACTAGGGCACGAAGCTCTCTAGAGTTCTGAATAATTTCAATAATCAAAGTCTGACCAAAAAATACCCACAAGCCGGGTATAAATAGCTAAAAAACATAATTTTGCCAAAAAATAGAAAAAATCTCAAAAACAATCCTAAATTAAAGTCCTAAACAAAATAAAGACTCAGCTAAAAG
Organism: Linanthus parryae; assembly: GCA_023055425.1. Classification (NCBI taxonomy): domain Eukaryota; kingdom Viridiplantae; phylum Streptophyta; class Magnoliopsida; order Ericales; family Polemoniaceae; genus Linanthus; species Linanthus parryae. The sequence goes on along the minus strand of JALGPY010000008.1, from coordinate 3,947,017 downwards.
ATTCACCCAAATCGGGTTTTATTTGACCTCCTAATTAGTGAAATAAATATTACCAAAAATGAAAAAACGCTGATTTGGACCCTTAAATGACCGAATTTGACCAAATCAGGGCGGTGCCCGTGATAAATCACGGGTTCGTTTTAGAACGTCGTTTCCACTCAAAATAATGTATGATTTCGTCCGAATCCGACATCCTTCAATTCTGCCCCTGATTCTGCGTTTTGACTGAAACAGCTTTTCAGAATATGATGAATTAATTGTCCATTTTTCTCCTGCATCAGTCACCCCCTCTTCAAAAGAACTCGCCCTCGAGTTCAACATAGGCACTTGATCAAAACGCTCCACCAAGAATGGATCACAATAAAACGAAGGCGGCTTGATTGGAAAAATTAAAGACTTATCTAATTCAACTCTAACCTCTTCAACTCCATCTTCTTCTTCAACCTGATAAGAAGTAATTGATTGAGAAATTACTGGATACGAATCTAAAATTACCTCATAACGAATCGGCACATCCGAGGCATACTCGTCATCTTCCACAATCAACTCTTCCTCATCATCTCCGTAGTCATCATAAACTGGTGGTTTATTCCAGTCCACATAACTATCGATTGAACTTGAAACACGCTTATAAAATACTGCATCACCATAAATATGTTCAACTACTAACGTACCGGAATAATCTGACACGTCAGTCTTCAAGCTCGCTCCTCCATAACGCTCGTTCCAACCACCGGAATCACCGTCGTAGTGGATCTCGAACACGGGCTGCGAGTCTTGATCAAAGGCCATGCAATCCTTCAGTTCCCGTGCCGCTAAGTGTCGAGTTAAATCTGCAACTTGCTGCTGCAAATACCGCACCGCAAGGCTATGGGTTAGGTCTGCAATTTGCCTTTGCAAATCTTGTATCATCATAACGTCTTGGACGTTACGTCTCCGTTGGGGGGCTTCCTCAGCCTGAACCTGCCCGCAGCCGCCAGGACGTCCACGCACCATTGTTGATGATGATCTTCCTCCCAAGTCGAACTTGCTTTGATACCAAACTGACGCCGAATTTAATCGAGGCGTGTGGTTCACAGCGGAATCAACAATGAAAAGGCAAAGAAACTAGGGCACAAAGCTCTCTAGAATTCAAAAATAACAAACTCAAAAACAATACTAAATTAAAGTCCTAAACAAAATAAAGACTCAGCAAAAAGATTCACCCAAATCGGGAATATTTTAACCTCCTAATTAGTGAAATAAATATTACCAAAAATGAAAAAACGCTGATTTGGACCCTTAAATGACCGAATTTGACCAAATCAAGGTGGTGCCCGTGATTTATCACGGGTTCTGTTTAGAACGTCGTTTCCACTCAAAATATGTATGATTTTGCGCGATTCCGACATCCTTCAATTCTGCCCCTGATTCTGCGTTTTGACCGAAACTGCTTTTCAGAAACTGTCAAATATTCCTTCGAAATTCTTCCTGCATCAGTCACCCCCTCTTCAAAAGAACTTGTCCTCGAGTTCAATCTAGGCACATGAATGAAAGTCTCCGCCAAGAACGGATCACAATAGTAAGATGGCAACTTGAATTGAAACGCCGACTCCTCTAATCTAATTTTCACATCCTCATCTTCCTCTTCAATAATATATTTTTCCGGGAAAATTAATTGAGAAGAACCTGAAATTACCTCGTATAGAATTGGATTATGTGAAGTCTGCTCGCTATCATCCATAATTAAATCTTCTTCTTCTTCTCCATAATCATCATAGATTGGTGGTTTATTCCAGTCCACATAACTATGGATTGAATTTGAAATACGTTTATAAAAAATAGCTTCACCATAAACATGTTCAACAACCAACATACCGGAATAATCTGGCACATCAGTCTTCAAACTCGCTCCTCCATAACGCTCGTTCCAACCACCGGAATCACCGTCGTAGCGGACCTCGAACGCGGGCTGCGAGTCTTGATCAAAGGCCTTGCAATCCTTCAATTCCCGTGCCGCTAAGTGTCGAGTTAAATCTGCAACTTGCTGCTGCAAATACCGCACCGCAAGGCTATGGGTTAGGTATGCAATTTGCCTTTGCAAATCTTGTATCATCATAACGTCTTGGACGTTACGTCTCCGTTGGGGGGCTTCCTCAGCCGGAACCTGCCCGCAACCGCCAGGACGTCCACGCACCATCGTTGATGACGATCTTCCTCCCAAGTCGAACTTGCTCTGATACCAAACTGACGCCGAATTGAATCAAGGCGAGGGATCACAGCGGAATCAACAAAGTAAAGGGTAAAGAACTAGGGCACGAAGCTCTCTAGAGTTCTGAATAATTCAATAATCAAAATCTGCTGAAATTTACCCACAAGCCGGGTATAAATAGCTAAAAAACATAACTTTGCCAAAAATAACAAAATCTCAAAAACAATACTAAATTAAAGTCCTAAACAAAATAAAGACTCAGCAAAAAGATTCACCCAAATTGGGAATAATTTAACCTCCTAATTAGTGAAATAAATATTAAAAAAAATGAAAAAACGCTGATTTGGACCCTTAAATGACCGAATTTGACCAAATCAAGGTGGTGCCCGTGATTTATCTCGGGTTCTGTTTAGAACGTCGTTTCCACTCAAAATAATGTATGATTTTGCGCGATTCCGACATCCTTCAATTCTGCCCCTGATTCTGCGTTTTGACCGAAACTGCTTTTCAGAAACTGTCGAATATTCCTTCGAAATTCTTCCTGCATCACCTTGTGACCTTACTCTGAAGTCTGAACGACTGAACCATTCTCGTAGCTAGATAAAAATGCATAATTCTTAGTATCGATCATGAGTTCAGTTGTGATGAGGACTTTGCTAGTGTCTTTTCATGAAGGTTGGATAATAGATTAGCTGTTTCATGGCTAGGAGTTCACATGTAGGAGAAACATCCTGGTTATACGTGTCTTGAGTGAAGTTTTTGTACCTTACGAGGTTGAGATAGGTTGTTCTTAGTGCGTTTGTGTTCATCAGCTGATTTTTTGTGTGTTTTGCAGAATTTAAGGCCACATATACCGAGATGTTGCCCTTCTTCGTTTGCAAACATAATGAGAAGATGTTGGGATCCGAGTCCGGATAAGAGGCCAAATATGGATGAAGTGGTGCGGTTGATAGAAGCAATCGACACAAGCAGAGGTGGTGGTATGATACCTGAAGGACAAGGTAGCGGCTGTTTCTGCTTTGCTCCTGCTCGAGGTCCTTGATTCATTCATTCTCTTCTTGCTCCTACTCAACTCCGACGATGATCTTCTTCAAAAAAAAATTCTTTTTTAACTTAAAAAGAGTACATATGAATTGGTATTGGTTTCTCTTCGAGCTAGGTGGAAACTGAAGTATTTTTTTTTGGCTACCCATGAGATGGAAATAACCGATTTGAAGTTTTGGTGTAAATGATCTTTTTCATTTTTTCATTCCAAATAATGAATTCTGCTTATAAATCGGCTTACGCGATTATGTTATTATTGAAGTTTTGGTGTATATGATCTTTTTCATTTTTCCATTCCAAACAATGAATTCTGCTTATAAATCGGCTTATGCAATTATGTTATTATCGGATTTTTTTTTTTTTGGAGAAGATTATATCACATTTTTGTGTCTGTTATGGTAGTGTATAATACGTAAGTGGAGAGATATAATTGAGGCAATAAAGAGATAAGGGGATGACTCCTCTCCCACTCTGGTTTTTGCTCCACATTCGGGTGGTATCGATCCGTGCACGTTAAATCCAGCAATATGTTATTATTGCTTGCACAATCACCATGATGCGCAATTTGCCATATACTGCAAGTTATCTATGTATTGGCAAATTATTTGAAGCAGATAGATTCTGCACTGAACTCACTAATACTTTTACTTTTTAGAAGGTTGTTTTTATGTATACGAAAGTCGTATTTAATGTGTTAGGTAAATTTCTATAAATTTATTTTTTGAAAAAAAAAAAACGTTTGATCTGGGAAGAGGGGAGTGGTAACCTTTCTGGATTTGTTTTTTTTGATAATTTTATTGTGACATTTTATCGATATCATAACAATAAATTACGACTATTATGCACTGATAGCATTATTTATATGATATGTATGATATTGTCTTTTGGGTACTTATAGCAAGTCAACCGAGTTTACGAAGTACTACCTCTGTTTCTTCTCTTTCACCTTACTTTGCTTTTTAACACTATTCACTGCGTCACTTTGACCCGGTGATTTGGGGAGCAAAAAAGTACACAAATTTGATAATTTTTGCATGATCTTGTAAAATAAACTTTACTCTACAATACTATAAAAAAATTGCCAAAAAATTACGTCGTTTTAATATCCAAATCACCGAGTCAAAGTGACTCAGTTACGGATAAAAAAGTCAGCCTAAGTGAAAGAGAAGAAACAGAGGTAGTACTTTTTATGTGAATTTTCATTGCATCTATGTCACAATTCTTTTTGTACAACAACTTTCTAGAACCATACAATGTTCCCAAACTAGCTATCTGAAAATATATTGTTATGAACGATTACAGTTCACTCCCTTCATTTATACATTAAGCCATACTATGATATCTTCACAGATTTGAATCTTTGCATATCACATAGGATGATAGGAATAATATCAAAGTTAACATATTTGTCGATGGTGATTTCAAACAAAATGGATATTTTGTACTTCTTTGAATCTTTGCATATTACATACATAGGATGATAGGAATAATATCAAAGTTAACATATTTGTTGATCGCGACACTGGTTTTGGGAGTGAACGTTTTTATTTACTTTAGTTGGATGGTTGTTTATTGCATGCCAATTTTGGTATTGTGTGATTTGTGGCATGATTTGAACCTTTTCCCTCTTTGTGATGTGGTGCAAAATTGAGTCTAGGTGCATGATGTTGTCCAGAAACAGCCTCTGATTGGTAGATTAAGAAGGAAAAAAACAACCCCCCAGTCCCCCACTTCAATGTAATCATTCTTTTTTAAGGTAAACCAAACAAAAGTTTATTGTCTTTTTGGTGTTAAACCAAACCAAGAAAGAAGTAAAAATATCCACTTTATTTTAGATAGCTCAAAATTGGCTACCTAATTTACACCCTTAGTACCTTCTATAAGTAATCCATAATGGTTTCTCAAAGAAGAAAATGGGAAACATAGCATTTCTGTCATTTGGTATCTCTCTTATCGAACCGATGTACTAATTTTTTCGATAGATTATCAACATTTTAGCTCACCAATAAATACCCTTTTCCGGTCAATTTAATAAGCATGATTTCCAGTTATCAAATCATAAACTTCCTTATGAATAAAGACTTTATTGGAAGAGGTAAAACATATTTCTTGATTGAATTAGTCTCACACTGTTAATTAAAAAACACTGTAACTCTATCAGGTTCATATCGTAGAAAAATACGAATATTCTTTCTAAAATGTAAAGTTATATTATTTTGATCGATTCAGTGAATACTTTCTCTAACGCTACGTTTTGTCAGAATTCCCCACTCCCAAACAACACAAAATAAAATCTCAAGTATCAAAAAATTAAAATAAAATCTTGGAGTATCAAAAAATTAAAATAAAATCTCCCATTAACCAACTAAAGGGTGTTATAGTAAATATGCACACCTTGGGATTCTATAAATAGTTCTCACAGAAGCGGTGCCAAGCAGAGAAGACTGACTCTACAGCTTAAACTACCTCTCGCCGGAAAAACCCAATTTACAGACTTCACCACCACCGATAAACCCCCGAAATGGGTCGCAGTGACTCTAAAGCGTCGACCTTTATGACTGATTTCATCCAACAGTGCGGTGGTTACGCCGTCGTCGACGGCGGTCTCGCCACCGAGCTGGAACGGAACGGTGCTGATCTCAATGATCCCCTCTGGAGCGCCAAGTGTATCATGAGCTCTCCTCAACTCATAAGAAAGGTATTCATAGCTTGTTTTCCCTAATTTTTGAATGGAGGGTTTTAATCTTGAAAATCTTGAAATATGCTAGTATGTTTCTTGGATTGAATTTGGGTCTGTTTGGGGAATACCCAGTTTGGATTCTTGTGTGTTTGTTCTCTGTTTGCAATAAAGACCTGAACTTGGGCTCTGTTTCTGGATTACCCACTTAGGATTCTTGTGTGTTTCTTCTCTGTTTACAATAAAGACTTGAACTTGGGCTCTGTTTGTGGATTACCCACTTAGGATTCTTGTGTGTTTCTTCTCTCTTTACAATAAAGATTTATTTGATGGATTACCCATTTGGGTAAGCTGTGAAAATGATCATATTCAAAGGTCACCTATCTCATCAGATCATTTTCTTGATCTTTAACTGTGTAAGAAAGATTAAAAGAAGGGTAGAAAACACTTTCACCCCTTCAAGTTTGGGAAATGATACATTCACCCTTTCAGTGTGCCAAGTTTCAGGACACCTACACTCCCCAACTGTTACGCTGTTAGTCTGGGGTTGGAGTCGGTCATTTAAAGTAGTTTTGGGGTCAAATTTGTCTTCTTAGAGTATGGAATGACACAATTAGGGGGTGTAATTGTTATGAAGTTTGGCACGTGTAGGGGTGAAAGTGACACTTTCGGGTTTCACCTCAAACTTGAAGGGGTGAAAGTGTGTTTGTGCCAAACCTGAGGCGGGGTGATAGCGTCTCCTACCCTTGAAATAATTATTTACTTATTTAATGAAATTTTTAATCACTTGATTTCTGGTTACTTCCATCAAACCAATTGAGAGAGTTTAATTGCTTCGTAGTGTTTCTGAATTGCTTTGCCTAGAGTCCAAAGGTGGTGATTAATGTATTGTCATGAATCTAAGGAGAAATGATTATCATTAGTTTAAGGTTAAAGAATAAATCAAACTGTTCATTGTTTAATAAATCATGTAGAGCTTAAAGGAAAAAAATATTATCATTGTGAATTTATAATTCAGAAAGCGGTGATGCGATGACTTGTCGTCTCCACCTCCTAGGTTTTCTTCTGAATGACTCTTAGATTCCTAACACCTGTCGGCTTCATGCTGTATTGACATGTGCATATTTATTTAACAATTACTCAACCATTGAGATGTGTATGCCCACAGCTGGCTCTCTCATCCAGGAATCTAGGGGTTTATATTAACACGAAAACATGTTGAGTATAGAAGACAACATTTTATATAAATAAAGTATTATTGTTTGTTTCGTACGTTAGATGATAAAATTATGCTAGTTTAGTAGTGGGGTGTCGAAAAGCTCAAAAAACATCTTCTACATGCTTTTGCATAGTCTCATCGAATCACCTTTAGTCTCCACTTATTATCGAATAATCTTAAGTATTGGCGGCAAATGGTTGTAATTGGAGTCGTAGCATAAATGTGAAAATATGTGATACCTGAACTGATTTACTTTTACATGATTAGGTACACCTGGATTACCTTGAAGCTGGGGCAAATATCATCATCTCTGCATCATATCAGGTGATTGTACAATGTCATCATCATGCTCATTTATGTTTGTGTTTGAATAACCTTATTTTTATGCCATCTTCGTACTTCTAAAGGTTCTAGGTTTAAGGTGCTTTTGAAGGTCCTAAGGTTTAAGGTGTTGTTTGCATTTGACAGGCTACCCTCCAGGGTTTTGAGGCTAAAGGCTTCTCAAGGGAAAAAGGTGAAGCTTTGCTTAAAAGGAGCGTTGAAATCGCATGTGAGGCAAGGGACATTTACTACAGCAGAGGCTCCAAAGGCTCTTGGGATATCGATGGAGAGGCTTTGAAGCAACACCCAGTGTTGGTTGCAGCTTCCATCGGAAGCTATGGAGCCTATCTAGCTGACGGCTCCGAATACAGGTTTTGAAAGCGACTTAAATATTAACAGTTGACTAAGGTGTGAATTTGGGATCTAGATCATGAGTTCATGTTGCTTGCCTTTGCAGTGGGATCTATGGAGATGCTGTAACATTGGAAATTTTGAAGGATTTTCACAGGAGAAGGGTTCAGGTTCTAGCTCAGTCGGGTGCTGACTTAATCGCGTTTGAGACTATCCCAAATAAGTTGGAAGCTAAGGTACATTCTGATTCAACATTGTCTTTAAAAGCAAGAAAGGTGCGGGCCAGGTTGGAGGAAGCCCGTGCGTGGACCGGGTTGAGGGCGCCACGCCGGGTTGACTTGAACCCCACCAGGCCTGGGCCCTAAACCCCGGTGGTGGCAGCCAATATTAATGTATTAAATAATATTTTTTTAATATATATATATAAATATATAAATTAATAATAAATTAATAAATGGTACCGTTTTGGGGGGCGGGGGAACTGGCCCAGGTCAGTTTGTGTACGAGTCGAACCGCACCAGGCTGTGGGCCAAAATGGGGGTTTAGGGGGCTGGGCTGATCGGATGTTAGAGGGGGGCGGGTCTGTGTCATTTTGGTGCGGGCCGCCCCCCTGACATCTTGACACGCCCCCTCACGCATGGGGTGTGAAACAGACTGGATTCAGATTCAGACAGATCCATCCACATACTCTGATACCTTGTTAAGAATCTTGGGGTTCCACTTCAAAACCAATTGGCAACGAGGGGAGTATATCTTATTAGACACAGACGAAACAGACAGAGTCCGATGTGGGACAAACAAAGATTTTGAACAGCTCTTTTTGTTGATCTAGTTCTGATATGGGTTTTGATGCACGTCCCAATTTACACTGGTGGTTCTAATGCAGGCCTATGCAGAGATTCTCGAGGAAGAAGGCATAAAAATTCCAGCATGGTTTTCTTTCACCTCTAAGGATGGCACTAATGTGGTTAGCGGCGATCCTATAACTGAGTGCGCTTCAGTGGCCGATTCATGTGAGCAAGTGGTTGCTGTCGGAATCAACTGCACCCCTCCTAGATTTATTCACAGCCTCATTCAGGCCATCCGAAAGGTAGTAACATCTTCTTCTCATAAACCCTCTTTACTGATCACTGAGTACTACAAGTCTTAAGTGCATGCTCGGGAACCCAAATTATAATCAATTTTGATTAGTCGTTTTAATTTAATTTCGTTTGTTATACTGTTTTATGGGAATTAGAATTTGTCTCATTACTACAATATTATGAAAAATTAGCAAATTTTTGAATCATATCGTTAGCTAAATTATCAGTCAAAGTGACCCATGAAGTCAAGTGGGAAAATGTTAGCGAAACAGTAATCTCCAATTCTGCAGATTCTCTCACATTATGCAGATTTTAAGATCATACCAAATAACTTTAGATTTTAAGCCAGCTTATTTTCTCAGAATATTTTTAGCTGATTATTTAGATTTTCAGCTGGTACCAAAAAGGCCCTAAAACCCAAGAAGTTCCATTTTTTTGGAGTTGTTGCTCTTGCTCTCTCTAGTTTGGTATGGTATTTCAAAAATCTGAAGACTTGAAAACCGGATTCGCTATGATGTTATTTTGCAGGTAACTGCTAAACCAGTGCTGATATATCCCAACAGCGGCGAAACTTATGATGGCATCCGAAAGGAGTGGGTGGTGAGTTTTCTTAAGCAAATTCCCCAACAACGGCCGTGTTCTTATTACCTACTTGTTTTCATTATGGGAACATGCTAACTACTTTGTTCTATTTCATGTTTGGCAGGAATCGACGGGGGTGGCGGATGAGGACTTTGTGTCACACGTAGGCAAGTGGTATCAGAATGGGGCTTCTCTCATAGGAGGATGCTGCAGGACTACGCCCAACACCATCAGAGCCATATCCAAGGCTCTTTCTGCGCGGTCTTCCTCTTGATGTTTGTTACCGGAGATATAGGTCCAGATAATAAGGTTCTACTTTGTCGAATGATGATGTTGTATCTGTAAATTAGAGGACTCGTAAGCAACTTGTACCGGTCCAAATTTTGTGTATAAATAAGAAGGTTTGTCTTTTTATCTTTGCTTCACTCGATGTATACATAGAAGCTGGTTTCGGATAGCCACATATTTCATAGTTTTAGGAAAGGTTTGTGTTCTTGCAATGGTTTACTGGTGGAAAAAGAGAGGAGGTTTGACAGTGTCATATACTACTAGTGGAGAGTGAAATAGTGATCTTCATGGTGGATTTGCATTGGTTAGAAAGAAATGCTTTCAAGTTAGAAAGAAATGCTTTCAAGAAAGTGTTTCTTACCACCATACATATTTTGGTAATCCCTTTCAAAAAAAAAAAAAAACCCTTTCAAAAAAAACATATTTTGGTAATCCTCATACGTACACAACTTCGTCGCATCAACTACATTGACCAACACAATAACAAATCAATACTCATCAAGATGAGTTCTAGGGAAGAAGATGAAGAGCGGGAAAAACACATCTAGAACTGAATTAATTGAGTTTGTTACAACTAATCTCAGTATTTATACTTAGCTGAGATTTTACTAATTACAAAGTGACCCCAGACAACTTCTATAACTACACAATTACACATAGTAATATAGAATATATTCAACATCCTCCATCAAACTTTAGTTGGTGAAGACATCTGAAGCTTGTCTTTTAGAACATCAAACTGACTTGAATGCAAATCTTTAGTGAGGACATCTGCAACCTGATCATGGCTGGAAATGCGAATAATCTTTAAATTTCGAAAATATACCTTCTCTCTTATGAAAGCATAGTCAATCTCTATGTGCTTAGTTCTAGCATGGAAAACTGGATTTTCTGCTAGAGCTAAAGCACTAAGATTGTCACAAAACAGAGTAGGAACATTCACAAGAGGTATTCCCAGATCTCTTAGCAAGTAACTCAGCCACATTATTTCTGCATTAGCTTCTTGCATAGATCTATACTCTGCTTCTGTAGATGACCTTGACACAGTAGCTTGTTTCTTTGAACTCCAAGAAATCAAATTTCTTCCAAGATAAACACAATATCCAGATGTTGATCTTCTATCACTTTCACTCCCTGTCCAATCTGCATCACAGAAGCCCTGAAGAATAAATAGTGTGGGACTAAACTGAAGTCCTAAAGATAAAGGACTCTTCACATATCTAAGAATCCTCTTCAAGGCTATAAAATCTACTTCTGGGGGATTGTGCTTTTTCTGACAAATGTTATTCACAGCAAACTGAATGTCAGGTCTAGTGATAGTAAGATATTGAAGACCTCCAACCAAGTTTCTGAAATGAAATGGGTTATTTAAAGGAGGTGAATGTTCAAGACTTCCAGACTGTCTCTTTGGCAAAATTGGGGTGTCTGTAGGTTTACAATTAACTAAACCAACTTTGACTAATAACTTAGTGGCATACTTATCTTGATTGATCACAATACCACCCAAAGAGTCATAGTGAACTTGTAATCCCAGAAAATAAAAGAGTTGTCCCAGATCTTTCATGACAAAACTCTTTTTCATAGCAGCAACAAAGACATAAACACATTCCTTAGAGGAGCCAATAATCAACAAATCATCCACATAGACCAAAACAACCATCTGTTCATTGAAATCAGAAATAAAGAGAGAGTGATCTGAAGTACTAGTTCTAAAACCATAAGAGACCAAGAAAGTACTGAGCTTGGTGTACCAGGCTCTAGGAGCTTGCTTTAACCCATATAGTGACTTCTTGAGTCTGCACACATGATGAGGAAACTGAGGCTGAACATACCCCTGGGGCTGCAGCATAAACACTTCTTCATTAAGAACTCCATGAAGAATGGCATTGGACACATCCATTTGCCTGATAGTCCAATGTTTTGTGAGTGCCAGAGTTAAGACAATTCTCACAGTTTCATGTTTGGCTACTCGACTAAAGGTGTCAGTATAATCAATACCATACTGTTGGTGAAAGCCTCTTGCTACCAACCTAGCCTTGAACCTAGCCGGTGAACCATCTGAGTGTTTCTTTATCTTGTATACCCATTTAAAAGAGATAGGCTTTTCGTGTGGAGGAAGAGGTAGCAATTCCCAAGTACCTTGATGAATATGAGCCATGTATTCTTCATCCATTGCTGTCTTCCACTTAGGAGAACACACTGCTTGAGCATAAGAAGATGGTTCTGAATCTTCAGACTGAGTAACAGAGTGATGAACCACATATTTGGGTTTGGGTTTAACAATACATGCTCTGGCTCTTGTGGTCATTGAATGAGAAATAGGAGCAGGAGAAGGTGAAGCAACAGTAGATGAATGTGAAGCATAAGTCTGCAAGTGAGTAGAGACTGAAGGAGGAGATCCTAAAACAGAAGGTAATGATGATAATGAAGATGAAGGTGAAGACACTAAAGGAGCAGAAATGTTATGATTAAGAGTTGTAGGTGGTGAAGTAAGAAAATCTGGTTGCAAGACCATGTAGAAGTGTAGTTGGTGTTTTTGAAGGAGGAAGAAGTAGGCATTTATGAATAAGAAAAAAAGTGTTCATCAAAGACTACATGTCTAGAAACATACACTTGACTGCTAGAAGGATGTAAGCACCTATAACCCTTAGTGTGAGGACAATAGCCCAAGAACACACAAGGAGTAGATTTTGGTTGCAATTTTGAATTAGTGTATGGTTAAATCCAGGGATAGCACAAACAACCAAATGTCCTTAAGAGAGAATAATTTGGTTGAGAACCAAATAATGAAAGAAAAGGAGACTTGTTATGAAGAGAAGGTTTGGGAAGCCTATTTATCAAATAATTTGCAGTCATAAATGCTTCAAGCCAAAACTTTTTAGGTAAAGAAGAATGATGTAATAAGGAAAGAGCTGTTTCTGACAGATGTCTATGTATTCTGCTCTTCCATTTTGCTGGGGGGTATGGCGACATGAAGTATGACGAACTGTTCCTTGAGATCGTAAGAAAAGGGAAAATTCAGTGTTAATATATTTTGTGCCATTATCTGACCTAAAAACATGAATAACAACATCAAATTGGTTTTTGACAAGAGCAACAAAATGTAAGTAAGCAGAATAAGCATCACTCTTATTCTTAAATGGATAAAACCAGGTTTACTTTGTATAATCATCAAGAAAGACAATGTAGTATTTATAATATTGAAAGGAAGCACAAGGAGAGGGTCCCCATACATCTGAATGGATGAGATCAAAAGGTTTAGATGCTACTGATTTGGATAAGGGAAAGGTTACTTATGACTTTTAGCTACCTGACAAGCATTACACAAGTGTTTAGAAGGAGAAGAAGTACAATGTAAAGCAGGAGACAGAGACATTAACACAGAAGAGGATGGATGACCCAATCTGCAATGCCAATCATGAGCTGGAACTCTTGTAATAGCAGAGAAGGATTGTGGCTGAGAAGTACTTGATGACCTCAATTTTGAAGCACAAGGAAGGTGGTACAGGCCTTGCTCACATTGTCCCTTGTAAAGAATAGCCTTGGTGAGGTTGGCCTGAACCATATAGCCATGTGAATCAAATATGAGTGTGCAGTTACTGTCTAGTGTAAATTGATGCACATACAAAAGACTAGAAGATAAGGCAGGAGAATATAGTACATTAGAGATATTAAACATACCAAAAGAGTGAGGCACAATAGTATTACCAATATGAGAAACTAGAACATGATGTCCAGTACCAACCATAACAGTATCTGATCCTTGATAAGGCATGACACGAGTCAAATGATCCATTGAACCAGTGACATGTTGATTTGCTCCAGAATCCAATAGCCAAGGTTGAACTGGTGCAGGATTGAATGGACCATAATGTCGAAACTGCAGTCCATGAGAAGAAGAAGTGCCAACTGCAGATCCACCCTGAGTAGAAGCAAAGTGTGCCTGCCTAGGAACATAACCCTTGGAAGAAGAAGAACCTTTTAGAGGTGCATAAACAGTAAGATTGGTTCTATGCCAGCAATCTCTGACAAAGTGTTTAGTTTTTCCACAAATTTGACATCGAATCACCACACTGTACTGTTTCCCAGAGCCAGAGCCATAGGAGTTAACATGAGAACTCTGACTATAGTGTTGAGGAGTAGGCAACAAACCTCCATTATTTACTGAATAACCAAGAACAGTAGCAGAACTAGAGCCATTTCCATATAAAGAAGACCTATTCTTAGCATAAGGCTTGTTGTGTGAAAAGGAATTGTGCATTTTATGAGCTTGGAAAGCGCTAACAACTTGAGTATGAGATTCAGAGGCAGTAGCAGAAGGATGATGAGGTTGTAGATGAAGTGATACAGAGATCAAGAGAGTAGACAACTCACTAACAGACAGAGGAGTTTCTCACTCTGATTGTACTCTTGAAAACATCATACTCCTGTGGAAGACCTCTCAAAATGTACAAGATCAAATTATCTTCACTAACATGCTCATTCACTTGAGCCAATTGATCAGAAAGCATCCTAACATGATCAAGATACTGGATAATAGTCTTAGATCCTTGAGTTACAGACATCAATTGTTCTTTAAGTTGATGAATGTGAGACCTAGAAAGAGATGTAAAACGCTAGGCAAGAGCACTCCAGATTTGACTCGAATGCGGAAGATGCAAAATCAGAGGTAAAACAGAAGCAGAAATTGAAGCAATTAACGCACTCTTCAGATGTTGATCAATCATATACCAGTCAGTGTACTCAGAATTTACCGCCAGAGATGCAGATTCAGACGCCGCCGTAGACGACGACACGAGAAATTGAGGCGGTGGAGACACATATCCATCAAGATAGCGGAGAAGATCGTTAGCCTAAAGTACGGTAATCATTTTCCCACGCCAAAAGAGATAGTTGGAGGCATCAAGCTTCACCTGAACAAGCGAATTGAGATTCGCAATGAAGAACTTCAAACCAGAAGGAAGAACCGAAATCGACGAATCCCCCATGGCTAAGAGAGAAATTGAAATCAGAATCAAAGAGAGAATGGATTGAGAGAGGAGCGACAAGCTTTTACAGGATCTGATACCATAATAACAAATCAATGCTCCTCAAGATGAGTTATAGGGTTCAAGGAAGAGGAACAGAAAGGGGAACAAGATGAAGAGCGGTAAAAACACATTTAGAACTGAATTAATTGAGTTTGTTACAACTAATAAAAGTATTTATACTTAGATGAGATTTCACTAATTACAAAGTGACCCCAGACAACTTCTATAACTACACAATTACACATACTAATATAGAATATATTCAACACAAAATTCTAGAAAAACCGATAACTGATCACTGATGTGACTAAGTGCATGTACAGTACCCTTGTCCCGAACATGAAAACTACTAACTCGGAGCAAAAACTACTAACCATTTCTTACAAAAGAAATGAAGAAAGAAACTTCATCCTGGATTGAGATCGTCTCCCGCGTGCAGCTTCTCCAGCCTGAGGATCGTAGCCGTCCGATCTCTAGACGTTTCAAGATTATGACACGTCACTATTTCACTCCTACTCATTGTTGCGGCTAATGTTTATCTCCTATCCATTACTCCTATCTTCTCCGTCTCATCTGCTCCTCTGCAACTCCCTTCTATCTCTCTT
Source organism: Linanthus parryae (assembly GCA_023055425.1). Lineage (NCBI taxonomy): Eukaryota > Viridiplantae > Streptophyta > Magnoliopsida > Ericales > Polemoniaceae > Linanthus > Linanthus parryae. The sequence continues at coordinate 3,931,627 of JALGPY010000008.1, read as the reverse complement.
ACTACTGGTTCTCTCTCAACCAATTACTTTTTCTGTAATTCTCTCCACCAATTACTTTTGAAAACCTTCAAGGGGCTTGCCTCGCAAACTCACCAGAGGGAATAGAAATTCACTATAATATTCTCTACAACAGAGCGATCCACTGAAGCAAAGCAGTTCTTGCTTTTCCGCACTAAAATAACATGGATATTGATCTATGGTAACTTGAAAATCTTAACGATCTGTACCAAATAACGTTGGTGATTAAATACAGTGGATGCAATAATTTTCAGATGACAACATTTTCCATAAAATAAGCATTTTTCTCTGCTCTTGAGATACCCGCGATCATTTCTGCAGTTCTTTAAATCTCTTCTGCGTTGAGGCGATCTGGTCTGTGGCGATTGTAGCTCAAAATTTTTAAATCGCTAAACAAAGAATTGATTTCCCGACCCGATGATGAACCCCTCCCTCTGTTTTTGATTCTTCAGAAAACAATAATGGGTGATGTTCTTGTTTGTACAACTGTACAACATTTGCTTTGTACAATTTCAGGGTTTGTTTCATTAAGAGGTGTTCTTGGGTGTTGGCATTAGAGGAGAGAGAAGATAGTTGCAGAGAAGAATGGAGATTTGCAAGTGCACGGACCTCTATTTTGATGGTGAGGGTTGGTGACAGATTGTGAACAAAATGGTGATGTGTCACAATCTTGCGGTATCCAAAAAACTGGACGGTCCGGATCCCCCAGCTGGAGAGGCTGGTGGCTGGAGAGGATCCGGATCCGTTCATCCTACCATATAAATCCAAACATTACTCTGGATACATATGATCCACATATTTAGAAAAACAGACTAGAAACCAATTAAAGAATAAACATCCCTTCTTTCTGATAAATTAGAATAAACATCACTTGTTGAAACAAAATAATTCCGTCCTCGAGCTTTTTCACAAATGCCAAAGTGTACACTTCCCCTATGAGCCATATTCCCCATGATTCCCCATTTTTCCTGCAAATTTCCAATAAAAATCCATGTCAATATAAGATTAAAAATGGAAAGACGCTTCGACTATTATAATTTAACAATTTACTCAACATTCTTTCATCAAGACCATTTCAAACAAGACAACCTCGGCGACAGTCGGGAACACGTTTCTATCATCGTTTCTAAAGGAGAAAAATAAAGAAGACAGAAAATCAGATGTTCACTGTTTTCTTTTTCTTTACCACAAAAATGCTGAAAAGATGCCATGCCCATATTTTAATGTTAACCATGGACACAAGACTTTGACATTTCCTTGTCCTCTTTCAGATATTCTTGTCATCCAGTGGAAGAACAATGTTCTTAAATCTCCCAGTCCCACTAACACACTCTCCCAGAATTTTTAATCTAACTCATTCATTAAATAAATCTTGAAATATTCTACTGCAAAGAGACCCCCACTTTTCAGCAACTCTGTAAGCACTTAAGTTAATGACATTACTATCCTATTCAAGTTTATTCCCACTGAAATCTTGTACAGACAATTCATCAACCCCCCCCCCCCCAATAGCTTTCCTTCTCCCAATTCCCCTAAGCACCAAAATATTCATACCCTATTAGATTATGTACGGACAATTCAGAGCAAAAAGTTACTTCTAGTTAAATGAGGATAAATTCGTTGTAATTAGACCTCCCAACAGCTGTAACCAATATACTACACCGTGCAGTAGCCATGACAGCTTTGGACAAAAAAATAATGCCCAATGCTTGCTTTGCTTGTTCAAGGGTCACTGAAGTTCACTTCGTCAAACATGCCCAATGATTGTCAAGGACTCCAAAGGTGAAACTCTTGTTCAATATTTTTATACATACTTTTTCTTTTTTATTATTTAAAAAAAAACAATTGACATATAAAAGAAAAATTTAGTTTATCACAAGGGAAAAACCAATCAGATTTGTGGGTATAAATGAGAAAATTTGACGTAGATGACACATTTTTGTGTATAAGAGTTGGGACACGTCTGTAATAGGAGGAATTGAGAACATTGAATTCAATCGAGTACAAACAATTTCATGACTTCAGGTATTCGTTCAAGTAAATAGATAAAATTTGGGAGAAGGATAACATGGGTTGCCCAAGAGAACCCGAGGCATCAATACTACATTGACCATGAACATGACCGCAACCACGGCGACCGCCACGGGCACGGCCACGACCATGAACATGACCACGGCGACCGCCACGGGCACGGCCACGACCATGAATATGACCACGAACAGGGTCAGGAGCAAGAGGGTAAGGTTCTCGTAAGAAACGTAATTCATAACAAAATTCTTCCGCCTAATGGTCGACCAGAGGGCAATGTCGTCGACCAAATTTTCGAGGTCAGTGGAAGAACGACATAGGCTGAGCTTATCATGAAATTGAACCATATCATACTCATATTCCCGATCAGGGATAGGAGGCAGGTTGGGGTTTGCCTGTTGGATTTGGTATACGACATCGATCTCGCATAGCACATCCCAAAAGATGATATATACCATATTTTCCCAATCTTTGTTAGGGTTAGTCGGGGGATTAGTTCCCGCATTTTTTGAAGGCTTGATTGTGATGATAAATTTCCCTTTTTTCCACTCATCCCGCTCCACTCGGGCGCGTTTAAAATAATAGTTATCCCAATTGCGGAGATCCCCGTGGTAGGAGTGGTCTCGGAAGAAATCAGCCCAAGCTCGGACTAAACCCGCAACGAGTTGTCGACCCAATTCATTTGCCCTAATGACCCCATTGTCATAATTAAAGTGAATACTTGAGATCAAACCAAACTCGTTTGAGGCGACGTTCAGATCGTAGGTCTGGATTAAAAGTTGAGATTTAAGCAGCGAATAGACAACTACTCATTCAAATCTCAAATCTCCATTTTCCTTTGATGGGCTGATTGATAGTACACCTGAGAGACATACGCTCAAACAATGTTTTCAACAGTTGCAGAAAGGATCAGGCATACTGATACATCGATGTATCAGACGTTAACAAGTGAGCATATCATCCACATATCTGAAAAACTCCTCACAAAATCAACTAAACTAAGTTACCTCTTGTTCAATTTGTGGGCAGTTGGAGCTAGTTGAAGATGAGTTTGAGTTGCCAGAGAAAAGTCGGGAAGTGTCGTGCGAATTCAAAATCCAATTCCAGGTAAACACTCATGCTAAGAACTGCTAGCCTGTTACCCTGCTTGAAGTGGCGAAAGCAATTGGCCAAAAAGGCATAGCATTCATCACCCTTGGATCCATAAGGCCTGCTGCGCCATGGGTAATTAAATACGACAACGAGGTCGGGGGAGGCTTCTGCATGATACATGATCTGCAGCCAGTTTGTTGCAGTGGGATCTACCCGGGAGTGCAGGACGGGATGGAAAAGGTTCACCGCAGCTTGGGCTAGCAAAGAGGTGGTAGGAGGAGGAGGGTTTTCTGTTTGATCTACAAAACTTCGCATATCTGAAAACATTGAAGGTTCTGTTTTCAGGACCTTGAAGGTTGTATTGCGAATATTTTATTAAATTGGGTTGTATTGCGAATTTGAAGGACCTTGAAGGTTCTGTTTGTTTTATAGAACTTCATCAAATTAATTAAAAAAATAAAAATAAAAGCGTTGCAGCAAGGATCACGCATACTATACATGAATGTATGAGACGTAAACAAGTGAGCATATCGTTTCGCATATCTGAAAAACTCCTCACAGAAAAGCCCTGGACATCAAAAGACTCCCTAATCAGATAAACTAAATTACCTCTTGTTCAACTTGTGGGCAGTCGGAGCTGGTTGAAGATGTTTTTGAGTTGCCTGAGATATGTTGGGAAGTGCCTAGCAAATTCAAACTCCAACTCCAGGTACGCGCTCATGCTAAGAGCTGCTGGCATGTTACCCTGCTTGTAGTGGCGGAATCAATTGGCCTAAAAGGCAAAGCATTCACCGCCTGTGGGTCCATAAGGCCTGTGATACGGGTAATTGAAAACGTCGAGGAGGTCATGGGATGCATCTACATGAATCATGATGTCCAGCCAGGTCGTTGAAGTGGGATCTACCTGGGAGTGCTGGACGGGATTGAAAACGTTCACTGCAGCTTGGGAAAGCAAAGAACGTGGTGGAGGAGGAGGAGGGTTTCCACGACCACTGCGACCACGGCCACGCGCGGCAAGGGGGGTAAGGTTCTCGTAACAAACATAATTCATGACAAAGTTCTTCCTCCTAATGGTCAACCAGAGTGCAATGTCGTCGGCCAAAGGTTCGAGGACAGTGGAAGATCGGCACTGGCTGAGCTCATGGTGGAATTGAATAATGTCATAATCATATTCACGAGTGAGAGGAGGCTCGTTCGGGTTTGCCTGCGGGATTTGGATTACATGATCAATCCTGTAGAGTAAATCCCCAAAGATTATGTTTACCATATCCTCCCAATCCTTGTTAGGATTAGTGGGAGGATTTGGTCCTGGATCCGCTGGAGTCTTAATTGTGATGATGAATTTACCTTGCTCGCACTCATCCCGCTACACCTCGGCGCGTTTGAAGTAGTAATTATCCCAGTTGCGCAGATCGCCGTGGTAGGAGTTGTCTTGGAAGAAATCCGCCCACGCTCGGATTAATCCCACGACCAGTTGCCTGCCCAACTCAGTTGCCCTAATGACCCCATTGTTGTAACGGAGGTGGTCACTTGAGATCAAATACGTGATCCAGTTCAAACCTCGGATATATGGACCAAGTTGAGAACCATACCTTCCAACTTCGAAGACTCTGAATTGCCCCTGGGTAGCATCTTATACTACCTCGCCCACGACGCTGGTAGTAGTGTCTCCGTCCACGATGGTAGAGGAGGAGGAGCGGTTGGCCGCCGGCGGGAAAGGGTGGATCTCATGATCCACCCTTGGGTGATGGTAGTGGAATGGGTGGTAACGGTAGAGGGTGTGGTTCTAGTTCTGTGGCCTGAGGTTCATAGTGGACGACGACTTGGATACAAACAACAAGGTTTTACAACATCGAGGGTATTGAAAACGTCGAGGAGGTCGGAGGATGCATCTACATGACTCATGATGTCCGGCCAGGTCGTTGCAGTGGGATCTACCTGGGAGTGCTGGACGGGATTGAAAACGTTCACTGCAGCTCAGGAAAGCAAAGAACGGGGGGGGGGGGGGGGGGGAGGAGGAGGGTTTCCACGACAACCACGGCCACGGCCACGCGCGACAAGGGGGGTAAGGTTCTCCTAACAAACATAATTCATGACAAAGTTCTTCCTCCTGATGGCCGACCAGAGTGCAATGTCGTCGGCCAAAGGTTCGAGGACAGTGGAAGATCGGCACTGGCTGAGCTTATGGTGGAATTGAATCATGTCATAATCATATTCACGAGTGAGTGGAGGCTGGTTCGGGTTCGCCTGCGGGATTTGGATTACATGATCAATCTTGTAGAGTAAATCCCCAAAAATTATGTTTACCATAACCTCCCAATCCTTGTTAGGGTTAGTGGTAGAATTTGGTCCTGGATTTGCTGGAGTCTTAATTGTGATGATGAATTTACCTTGCTCGCACTCATCCCGCTCCACCTCGGCGCGTTTGAAGTAATAGTTATCCCAGTTGCGCAGATCGCCGTGGTAGGAGTTGTCTTGGAAGAAATCCGCCCACGCTCGGATTAATCCCACGACCAGTTGCCTGCCCAACTCAGTTGCCCTAATGACCCCATTGTTGTAACGGAGGTGGTCACTTGAGATCAAATACGTGATCCAGTTCAAACCTTGGATATATGGACCAAGTTGAGAACCATACCTTCCAACCTCGAAGACTCTGAATTGCCCCTGGGTAGCATCTTATACTACCTCGTCCACGACGCCGGTAGTAGTGTCTCCGTCCACGATGGTAGAGGAGGAGGAGCGGTTGGCCGCCGGCGGGAAAGGGTGGATCTCATGATCCACCCTTGGGTGATGGTAGTGGAATGGGTGGTAACGGTAGAGGGTGTGGTTCTGGTTCTGGTTCCGTGGCCTGAGGTTCATAGTGGACGACGACATGGATACAAACAGCACAGTTTTACAACATCGAGGGTATTACAAACAAGCTGATTTCACAAAGGGGTCAATGCGAGAGGCGTCGATCTGGAGTGTTCAACCACGACGGATCACCGACATTCAAACACCCCCGAGTCTTCGTTCGTCTTATGCGTTTTCGGATTGAGAAAAAATTGCCCGACGCCGCCGACGCCGCTTGAGAGAGAAGAGTATACCGAGAGACACGCAATAGGTTACTTTACCCTTACTCGCCCCATACCCGCACATTTAGTAAACCCGAAATATGAACGGGCCCGACCCGCCCATACCCGCAATTGTAGTGTCTGGACAGCTTGTTGTACCGGGCGGGTGCGGGTTTAGACCCGGCCCGAATTGTCATGCCTTTACAACCGTATGCATATTCAAATTTTAATGTCTCCACTTTCGCCCCCTACTCCACCCTCTCTCCATAATTAATATCCTCAATTTTTATTAATAATAATTTTTTTTTTTTTTTTATTTTGTACTCTTTGTAATGTTTTCTTCTTGACTGAGATTAGTTTTAACTTTTTTTTTAGGCTGTAACCAATATATTACAACGTGCAGAAGCCATGACGGCTTTGGACAAAAAAATAATGCCCAATGCTTGCTTTTCTTGTTCAAGGGTCACTGAAGTTCACTTCGTCAAACTTGCCCAATGATTGTCATCATACCATTGAACTGGAATACCATTGAAAATTACGGTAAGTCGTGTATTTTTCCTTCACATGAGAGGGAATGTATTCAAATTAGTATTTCGAAAGAGTTACTTCTCAAATTATTCAAACTGATACATCGATGTATCAGACGTAAACAAGTGAGCATATCATCCACTTATCTGAAAAACTCCTCACAAAATCAACTAAACTAAATTACCTCTTGTTCAACTTGTGGGCAGTTGGAGCTGGTTGAACATGTTTTTGAGTTGCCTGAGATATGTTGGGAAGTGCCTTGCACAAACTCCAACTCCAGGTACGCGCTCATGCTAATAGTTGCTGGCCTGTCACCCTGCTTGTAGTGGCGGAAGCAATTGGCCAAAACGACAAAGCATTCACCGCCCGTGGGTCCATAAGGCCTGCAGTATGGGTAATTGAAAACGTCGAGGAGGTCGGAGGATGCATCTACATGACTCATGATGTCCGGCCAGGTCATTGCAGTGGGATCTACCTGGGAGTGCTGGACGGGATTGAAAACGTTCACTGCAGCTCGGGAAAGCAAAGAACAGGGGGAGGAGGAGGAGGGTTTCCACGACAACCGCGGCCACGGCCACGCGCGACAAGGGGGTAAGGTTCTCCTCACAAACATAATTCATGACAAAGTTCTTCCTCCTGATGGTCGACCAGAGTGCAATGTCGTCGGCCAAAGGTTCGAGGACAGTGGAAGATCGGCACTGGCTGAGCTCATGGTGGAATTGAATCATGTCATAATCATATTCACAAGTGAGTGGAGGCTGGTTCGGGTTCGCCTGCGGGATTTGGATTACATGATCAATCTTGTAGAGTAAATCCCCAAAGATTATGTTTACCATATCCTCCCAATCCTTGTTAGGTATAGTGGTAGAATTTGGTCCTGGATTTGCTGGAGTCTTAATTGTGATGATGAATTTACCTTGCTCGCACTCATCCCGCTCCACCTCGGCGCGTTTGAAGTAATAGTTATCCCAGTTGCGCAGATCGCCGTGGTAGGAGTTGTCTTGGAAGAAATCCGCCCACGCTCGGATTAATCCCACGACCAGTTGCCTGCCCAACTCAATTGCCCTAATGACCCCATTATTGTATCGGAGGTGGTCACTTGAGATCAAATCAGTGAGCCAGGTTCAAACCTCGGATATATGGACCAAGTTGAGAACCATACCTTCCAACCTCGAAGACTCTGAATTGCCCCTGGGTAGCATCCCATACTACCTCGTCCACGACGCCGGTAGTAGTGTCTCCGTCCACGATGGTAGAGGAGGAGGAGCGGTTGGCCGCCGGCGGGAAAGGGTGGATCTCATGATCCACCCTTGGGTGATGGTAGTGGAATGGGTGGTAACGGTAGAGGGTGTGGTTCTGGTTCTGGTTCCGTGGCCTGAGTTTCATAGTGGACGACGACATGGATACAAACAACAGGGTTTTACAACATCGAGGGTATTACAAACAAGGTGGTTTCACAAAGGGGTCAATGCGAGAGGCGTCGATCTGGAGTGTTCAACCACGACGGATCACCGACATTCAAACACCCCCGAGTCTTCGTTCGTCTTCTGCGTTTTCGGATTGAGAAAAAATTGCCCGACGCCGCCGCCGCCGCTTTAGAGAGATGAGTATACCGAGAGACACGCAATAGGTTACTTTACCCTTACCCGCCCCATACCCGCACATTTAGTAAACCCGAAATATGAACGGGCCCGACCCGCCCATACCCGCAATTGTAGTGTCTGGACAGCTTGTTGTACCGGGCGGGTGCGGGTTTAGACCCGGCCCGAATTGTCATGCCTTTACAACCGTATGCATATTCAAATTTTAATGTCTCCACTTTCGCCCCCTACTCCACCCTCTCTCCATAATTAATATCCTCAATTTTTATTAATAATATTTTTTTTTTATTTTGTACTCTTTGTAATGTTTTCTTCTTGACTGAGATTAGTTTTAACTTTTTTTTTAGGCTGTAACCAATATATTACAACGTGCAGAAGCCATGACGGCTTTGGACAAAAAAATAATGCCCAATGCTTGCTTTTCTTGTTCAAGGGTCACTGAAGTTCACTTCGTCAAACTTGCCCAATGATTGTCATCATACCATTGAACTGGAATACCATTGAAAATTACGGTAAGTCGTGTATTTTTCCTTCACATGAGAGGGAATGTATTCAAATTAGTATTTCGAAAGAGTTACTTCTCAAATTATTCAAACTGATACATCGATGTATCAGACGTAAACAAGTGAGCATATCATCCACTTATCTGAAAAACTCCTCACAAAATCAACTAAACTAAATTACCTCTTGTTCAACTTGTGGGCAGTTGGAGCTGGTTGAACATGTTTTTGAGTTGCCTGAGATATGTTGGGAAGTGCCTTGCACAAACTCCAACTCCAGGTACGCGCTCATGCTAATAGTTGCTGGCCTGTCACCCTGCTTGTAGTGGCGGAAGCAATTGGCCAAAACGACAAAGCATTCACCGCCCGTGGGTCCATAAGGCCTGCAGTATGGGTAATTGAAAACGTCGAGGAGGTCGGAGGATGCATCTACATGACTCATGATGTCCGGCCAGGTCGTTGCAGTGGGATCTACCTGGGAGTGCTGGACGGGATTGAAAACGTTCACTGCAGCTCGGGAAAGCAAAGAACAGGGGGAGGAGGAGGAGGGTTTCCACGACAACCGCGGCCACGGCCACGCGCGACAAGGGGGTAAGGTTCTCCTCACAAACATAATTCATGACAAAGTTCTTCCTCCTGATGGTCGACCAGAGTGCAATGTCGTCGGCCAAAGGTTCGAGGACAGTGGAAGATCGGCACTGGCTGAGCTCATGGTGGAATTGAATCATGTCATAATCATATTCACAAGTGAGTGGAGGCTGGTTCGGGTTCGCCTGCGGGATTTGGATTACATGATCAATCTTGTAGAGTAAATCCCCAAAGATTATGTTTACCATATCCTCCCAATCCTTGTTAGGTATAGTGGTAGAATTTGGTCCTGGATTTGCTGGAGTCTTAATTGTGATGATGAATTTACCTTGCTCGCACTCATCCCGCTCCACCTCGGCGCGTTTGAAGTAATAGTTATCCCAGTTGCGCAGATCGCCGTGGTAGGAGTTGTCTTGGAAGAAATCCGCCCACGCTCGGATTAATCCCACGACCAGTTGCCTGCCCAACTCAATTGCCCTAATGACCCCATTATTGTATCGGAGGTGGTCACTTGAGATCAAATCAGTGAGCCAGGTTCAAACCTCGGATATATGGACCAAGTTGAGAACCATACCTTCCAACCTCGAAGACTCTGAATTGCCCCTGGGTAGCATCCCATACTACCTCGTCCACGACGCCGGTAGTAGTGTCTCCGTCCACGATGGTAGAGGAGGAGGAGCGGTTGGCCGCCGGCGGGAAAGGGTGGATCTCATGATCCACCCTTGGGTGATGGTAGTGGAATGGGTGGTAACGGTAGAGGGTGTGGTTCTGGTTCTGGTTCCGTGGCCTGAGTTTCATAGTGGACGACGACATGGATACAAACAACAGGGTTTTACAACATCGAGGGTATTACAAACAAGGTGGTTTCACAAAGGGGTCAATGCGAGAGGCGTCGATCTGGAGTGTTCAACCACGACGGATCACCGACATTCAAACACCCCCGAGTCTTCGTTCGTCTTCTGCGTTTTCGGATTGAGAAAAAATTGCCCGACGCCGCCGCCGCCGCTTTAGAGAGATGAGTATACCGAGAGACACGCAATAGGTTACTTTACCCTTACCCGCCCCATACCCGCACATTTAGTAAACCCGAAATATGAACGGGCCCGACCCGCCCATACCCGCAATTGTAGTGTCTGGACAGCTTGTTGTACCGGGCGGGTGCGGGTTTAGACCCGGCCCGAATTGTCATGCCTTTACAACCGTATGCATATTCAAATTTTAATGTCTCCACTTTCGCCCCCTACTCCACCCTCTCTCCATAATTAATATCCTCAATTTTTATTAATAATATTTTTTTTTTATTTTGTACTCTTTGTAATGTTTTCTTCTTGACTGAGATTAGTTTTAACTTTTTTTTTAGGCTGTAACCAATATATTACAACGTGCAGAAGCCATGACGGCTTTGGACAAAAAAATAATGCCCAATGCTTGCTTTTCTTGTTCAAGGGTCACTGAAGTTCACTTCGTCAAACTTGCCCAATGATTGTCATCATACCATTGAACTGGAATACCATTGAAAATTACGGTAAGTCGTGTATTTTTCCTTCACATGAGAGGGAATGTATTCAAATTAGTATTTCGAAAGAGTTACTTCTCAAATTATTCAAACTGATACATCGATGTATCAGACGTAAACAAGTGAGCATATCATCCACTTATCTGAAAAACTCCTCACAAAATCAACTAAACTAAATTACCTCTTGTTCAACTTGTGGGCAGTTGGAGCTGGTTGAACATGTTTTTGAGTTGCCTGAGATATGTTGGGAAGTGCCTTGCACAAACTCCAACTCCAGGTACGCGCTCATGCTAATAGTTGCTGGCCTGTCACCCTGCTTGTAGTGGCGGAAGCAATTGGCCAAAACGACAAAGCATTCACCGCCCGTGGGTCCATAAGGCCTGCAGTATGGGTAATTGAAAACGTCGAGGAGGTCGGAGGATGCATCTACATGACTCATGATGTCCGGCCAGGTCGTTGCAGTGGGATCTACCTGGGAGTGCTGGACGGGATTGAAAACGTTCACTGCAGCTCGGGAAAGCAAAGAACAGGGGGAGGAGGAGGAGGGTTTCCACGACAACCGCGGCCACGGCCACGCGCGACAAGGGGGTAAGGTTCTCCTCACAAACATAATTCATGACAAAGTTCTTCCTCCTGATGGTCGACCAGAGTGCAATGTCGTCGGCCAAAGGTTCGAGGACAGTGGAAGATCGGCACTGGCTGAGCTCATGGTGGAATTGAATCATGTCATAATCATATTCACAAGTGAGTGGAGGCTGGTTCGGGTTCGCCTGCGGGATTTGGATTACATGATCAATCTTGTAGAGTAAATCCCCAAAGATTATGTTTACCATATCCTCCCAATCCTTGTTAGGTATAGTGGTAGAATTTGGTCCTGGATTTGCTGGAGTCTTAATTGTGATGATGAATTTACCTTGCTCGCACTCATCCCGCTCCACCTCGGCGCGTTTGAAGTAATAGTTATCCCAGTTGCGCAGATCGCCGTGGTAGGAGTTGTCTTGGAAGAAATCCGCCCACGCTCGGATTAATCCCACGACCAGTTGCCTGCCCAACTCAATTGCCCTAATGACCCCATTATTGTATCGGAGGTGGTCACTTGAGATCAAATCAGTGAGCCAGGTTCAAACCTCGGATATATGGACCAAGTCGAGAACCATACCTTCCAACCTCGAAGACTCTGAATTGCCCCTGGGTAGCATCCCATACTACCTCGTCCACGACGCCGGTAGTAGTGTCTCCGTCCACGATGGTAGAGGAGGAGGAGCGGTTGGCCGCCGGCGGGAAAGGGTGGATCTCATGATCCACCCTTGGGTGATGGTAGTGGAATGGGTGGTAACGGTAGAGGGTGTGGTTCTGGTTCTGGTTCTGTGGCCTGAGTTTCATAGTGGACGACGACATGGATACAAACAACAGGGTTTTACAACATCGAGGGTATTACAAACAAGGTGGTTTCACAAAGGGGTCAATGCGAGAGGCGTCGATCTGGAGTGTTCAACCACGACGGATCACCGACATTCAAACACCCCCGAGTCTTCGTTCGTCTTCTGCGTTTTCGGATTGAGAAAAAATTGCCCGACGCCGCCGCCGCCGCTTTAGAGAGATGAGTATACCGAGAGACACGCAATAGGTTACTTTACCCTTACCCGCCCCATACCCGCACATTTAGTAAACCCGAAATATGAACGGGCCCGACCCGCCCATACCCGCAATTGTAGTGTCTGGACAGCTTGTTGTACCGGGCGGGTGCGGGTTTAGACCCGGCCCGAATTGTCATGCCTTTACAACCGTATGCATATTCAAATTTTAATGTCTCCACTTTCGCCCCCTACTCCACCCTCTCTCCATAATTAATATCCTCAATTTTTATTAATAATAATTTTTTTTTTTTATTTTGTACTCTTTGTAATGTTTTCTTCTTGTCTGAGATTAGTTTTAACCTTTTTTTAGGCTGTAACCAATATATTACAACGTGCAGAAGCCATGACGGCTTTGGACAAAAAAATAATGCCCAATGCTTGCTTTGCTTGTTCAAGGGTCACTGAAGTTCACTTCGTCAAACCTGCCCAATGATTGTCATCATACCATTGAACTGGAATACCATTGAAAATTACGGTAAGTCGTGTATTTTTCCTTCACATGAGAGGGAATGTATTCAAATTAGTATTTCGAAAGAGTTACTTCTCAAATTATTCAAACTGATACATCGATGTATCAAACGTAAACAAGTGAGCATATCATCCACTTATCTGAAAAACTCCTCACAAAATCAACTAAACTAAATTACCTCTTGTTCACCTTGTGGGCAGTTGAAGCTGGTTGAACATGTTTTTGAGTTGCCTGAGATATGTTGGGAAGTGCCTTGCACAAACTCCAACTCCAGGTACGCGCTCATGCTAATAGTTGCTGGCCTGTTACCCTGCTTGTAGTGGCGGAAGCAATTGGCCAAAACGGCAAAGCATTCACCGCCCGTGGGTCCATAAGGCTTGCGGTATGGGTAATTGAAAACGTCGAGGAGGTCGGAGGATGCATCTACATGACTCATGATGTCCGGCCAGGTCGTTGCAGTGGGATCTACCTGGGAGTGCTGGACGGGATTGAAAACGTTCACTGCAGCTCGGGAAAGCAAAGAACGGGGGGGAGGAGGAGGAGGAGGATTTCCACGACAACCGCGGCCACGGCCACGCGCGACAATGGGGGTAAGGTTCTCCTAACAAACATAATTCATGACAAAGTTCTTTCTCTTGATGGTCGACCAGAGTGCAATTTCGTCGGCCAAAGGTTCGAGGACAGTGGAAGATCGGCACTGGCTGAGCTCGTGGTGGAATTGAATCATTTCATAATCATATTCACGAGTGAGAGGAGGCTGGTTCGTGTTCGCCTGCGGGATTTGGATTACATGATCAATCTTGTAGAGTAAATCCCCAAAGATTATGTTTACCATATCCTCCCAATCCTTGTTAGGGTTAGTAGTAGAATTTGGTCCTGGATTCGCTGGAGTCTTAATTGTGATGATGAATTTACCTTGCTCGCACTCATCCCGCTCCACTTCGTCGCGTTTGAAGTAGTAGTTATCCCAGTTGCGCAGATCGCCGTGGTAGGAGTTGTCTCGGAAGAAATCCGCCCACGCTCGGATTAATACCACGACCAGTTGCCTGCCCAACTCAGTTGCCCTAATGACCCCATTGTTGTAACGGAGGTGGTCACTTGAGATCAAATCAGTGAGCCGGTTCAAACCTCGGATATATGGACCAAGTTGAGAACCATACCTTCCAACCTCGAAGACTCGTAATTTCCCCTGGGTAGCATCCCATACTACCTCGTCCACGACGCCGGTAGTAGTGTCTCCGTCCACGATGGTAGAGGAGAAGGAGCAGTTGGCTTCCAGCGGGAAAAGGATCTCATGATCCACCCTTGGGTGACGGTAGTGGAATGGGTGGTAACGGTAGAGGGTTTGGTTCTGGTTCCGTGGCCTAAGGTTCATAGTGGACGACGACATGGATACAAACTACAGGGTTTTACAAAATCAAGGGTTTTACAAACAAGGTGGTTTCACAAAGGGATCATGCGAGAGGCGTCGAACTGGAGTGTTCAACAACGACGGATCACCGACATTTGAACACCCCCGAGTCTTCGTTCGTCTTCTGCGCTTTTGGATTGAGAACAATTTGCCCGACGCCGCCGCCGCCGCTTGAGAGAGAAGAGTACACCAAGAGACACGCAGTAGGTTACTTTACCCTTACCCGCCCCATACCCGCACATTTAGTAAACCTGAAATATGAACGGGCCCGACCCGCCCATACCCGCAATTGTAGTGTCTGGACAGCGTGTTGTGCCGGGCAGGTGCGGGTTTGGACCCGGCACGAATTGTCATGCCTTTACAACCGTATGCATATTCATATTTTAATGTCTCCACTTTCGCCCCCTACCCCCCCTCTCTTCAAAATTAACATCCTCAATTTTTATTAATAATAAAATTTCCTTTTTTTATTTTGTACTCGTTGTAATGTTTTTATTCTTGACTGAGATTAGTTTTAATTTTTTTTTGTTTTTTTATTATTACTAGGCTGTAATTTTTTTACTGAAATATTCTAGGATGCAATTAATTTTACTCATCTCTCTCTCTCTCTATATATATATATATATATATATATATATACATATACATATACATATACATATACATATACATACATACACCGTGCAGAAGCCATGAGGATAAATTCGTTTTAATTAGACCTCTCAAAAGCTGTAACCAATATATTACAACGTGCAGAAGCCATGACGTCTTTGAGAAAAAAAATAATGCCCAATGCTTGCTTTGCTTGTTCAAGGGTCACTGAAGTTCATTTCGTCAAACCTGCCCAATGATTGTCGTCATACCATTGAATTGGAATACCATTGACAATTACGGTAAGTCGTGTATTTTTCCTTCACATGAGAGAGAATGTATTCATATTAGTTTTTCGAAAGAGTTACTTCTCAAATTATTCAAACTGATACATCGATGTATCATGCGTAAACAAGTGAGCATATCATCCACTTATCTGAAAAACTCCTCACAAAATCAACTAAACTAAATTACCTCTTGTTCAACTTGTGGGCAGTTGGAGCTGGTTGAAGATGTTTTTGAGTTGCCTGAGATATGTTGGGAAGTTCCTTGCAAATTCAAACTCCAACTCCAGGTACGCGCTCATGCTAATAGCTGCTGGCCTGTCACCCTGCTTGTAGTGGCGGAAGCAATTGGCCAAAACGGCAAAGCATTCACCGCCTGTGGGTCCATAAGGCCTGCGATATGGGTAATTGAAAATGTCGAGGAGGTAGGAGGATGCATCTAAATGACTCATGATGTCCGGCCAGGTCGTTGCAGTGGGATCTACGTGGGAGTGCTGGACAGGATTGAAAACGTTCACTGCAGCTTGGGAAAGCAAAGAACTGGGGGAGGAGGAGGGTTTCCACGACCACGCGCGGCAAGGGGTGTAAGGTTCTCGTAACAAACATAATTCATGACAAAGTTCTTCCTCCTGATGGTCGACCAGAGTGCAATGTCGTCGGCCAAAGGTTCGAGGACGGTGGAAGATCGGCACTGGCTGAGCTCATGGTGGAATTGAATCATGTCATAATCATATTCACGAGTGAGAGGAGGCTAGTTCGGGTTCGCCTGCGGGATTTGGATTACATGATCAATCTTGTAGAGTAAATCCCCAAAGATTATGTTTACCATATCCTCCCAATCCTTGTTAGGGTTAGTGGTAGGATTTGGTCCTGTATTGGCTGGAGTCTTAATTGTGATGATGAATTTACCTTGCTCGCACTCATCCCGCCTCACCTCGGCGCGTTTGAAGTAGTAGTTATCCCAGTTGCGCAGATCGCCGTGGTAGGAGTTGTCTCGGAAGAAATCCGCCCACGCTCGGATTAATCCCACGACCAGTTGCCTGCCCAACTCAGTTGCCCTAATGACCCCATTGTTGTAACGGAGGTGTTCACTTGAGATCAAATCAATGAGCCGGTTCAAACCTCGGATATATGGACCAAGTTGAGAACCATACCTTCTAACCTCGAAGACTCTGAATTGTCCCTGGGTAGCATCCCATACTACCTTGTCCACGACGCCGGTAGTAGTGTCTCCGTCCACGATGGTAGAGGAGAAGGAGCGGTTGGCCGCCGGCGGGAAAGGGCGGATCTCATGATCCACCCTTGGGTGACGGTAGTGGAATGGGTGGTAACAGTAGATGGTGTGGTTCTGGTTCCGTGGCCTGAGGTTCATAGTGGACGACGACATGGGTACGAACAACAGGGTTTTACAAAATCAAGGGTTTTACAAACAAGGTGGTTTCACAAAGGGGTCAATGCGAGAGGCGTCGATCTGGAGTGTTCAACTACGACAGATCACCGACATTTGAACACCCCCGAGTCTTCGTTCGTCTTCTGCGTTTTCGGATTGAGAACAATTTGCCCGACGCTGCCGCCGCCGCTTGAGAGAGAAGAGTACACCAAGAGACACGCAGTATGTTACTTTACCCTTACCCGCCCCATACTCGCAAATTTAGTAAACTCGAAATATGAATGGGACCGACCCGCCCATACCCGCAATTGTAGTGTCTGGACAGCGTGTTTTGCCGGGCAGGTGCGGGTTTAGACCTGACCTGAATTGTCATGCCTTTACAACCGTATGCATATTCAAATTTTAATGTCTCCACTTTCGCCCCCTTCTCCCCCCTCTCTCCAAAATTAACATCCACAATCTTTATTAATAATAAAATTTCATTTTTTTTATTTTTTACTCGTTGTAATGTTTTCTTCTTGACTGAGATTAGTTTTAACTTTTTTTTTGTTTTTTTTTTTAATTATTACTAGGTTGCCAACCCAATTCGTTTGCCATAATGACCTCATTGTCATGTATACGGCATCAATCCCGCATAGTACATCCCCAAAGATGATATGTACCATATCATCCCAATCTTTGTTAGAGCTAGTCGAGGGATTAGGTCCTGCACTGGCCGGAGGCTTGATTATGATGATAAATTTCCCTTCTTCCCACTCATCCTGCTCCACTCGGGCACGTTTAAAATAATAGTAATCCCGATTGCGGAGATCCCCGTGGTAGGAGTGGTACCAGAAGAAATCGGCCGAAACTCGGATTAAACCCGCAACCAATTGCCGAACCTATTCATTTTCCCTAATGACCACATTGTCATGTATAATGTATCGTTCTCGCAGAGTACATCCCCAAAGATGATATGTACCATATCCTCCCAATCTCTGTTACGGTTAGTCGGGGGATTAAGTCCTGCATTTGCTGGAGCATGATTGTGATGATAAATTTCCCTACTTCCCACTCATCTAGCTCCACTCGGGCGCGTCTGAAATAATAGTTATCCCAATTGCGGAGATCTCCGTGGTAGGAGAGTTCCCGGAAGAAATCGGCCCAAGCTCGGATTAAACCCGCAACCAGTTGGCGACCCAATTCGTTTTCCCTAATGACCCCATTTTCATAATTGAAGTGGATACTTGAGATCAAATCAAACTCGTTTGAGGCGACATGCAGATCGTAGGTCTGGATTAAAAGTTGAGATTTAAGCACCGAATAGACAACTACTTATTCAAATCTCAAAACTCAATTTTCCTTTAATGGCCTGATTGATAGTACACCTGAGAGACATGCGTTCAAACACTATTTTCAACAGTTACAGCAAGGATCAGACACACTAATACGTCGATGTATCAAACATAAACTTGTGGGCATATCATCCACATATCTGAAAAACTCCTCACAAAATCAACTAAACTAGAATCCTCCTGTTCAATTTGTGGGCAGATGGAGCTGGTTGGAGATGAGTTTGAGTTGCCTGAGAAAAGTCGGGAAGTGTCGCGCGAATTCAAACTCCAATTCCAGGTAAACACTCATGCTAAGAACTGCTGGCCTGTTACCCTGCTTGAAGTGGCGGAAGCAATTGGCCAAAAAGGCATTACATTCATCACCTATGGATCCATAAGGCCTACTGCGCCATGGGTATATAAATATGGCGACGAGGTCGGGGGAGGCTTCTGCATGATTCATGATCTGCAGCCAGCTTGTTGCAGTGGGATCTACCCGGGAGTGCAGGACGGGATCGAAAAGGTTCACCGCAGCTTGGGCTTGCAAAGAGGTGGTAGGAGGAGGAGGAGGAGGGTTTCCTCGACCACCACCACGAACAGGGGCAGGAGCAGGAGCAAGAGGGGTAAGGTTCTCGTAAGAAACGTAATTCATAACAAAATTTCTCCGCCTGATGGCCGACCAGAGGGCAATGTCGTCGGCCAAAATTTCGAGGTATGTGGACGAACGACATAGGCTGAGCTTATCATGAAACTGAACCATATCATACTAATATTCTCGATCAGGCACAGGAGGCAGGTTGGGGTTTGCCTGTTGGATTCGGTATATCGCATCGATCTCGCAGAGTACATCCCCAAAGATGATATGTACCATGTCCTCCCAATCTTTGTTAGGGTTAGTCGGGGGATTAGGTCCTGCATTTGCTGGAGGTTTGATTGTGATGATAAATTTCCCTTCTTCCTATTCATCCCGCTCCACTCGGGCGCGTTTGAAATAATAGTTATCCCAATTGCAGAGATCCCCGTGGTAGGAGTGGTCTCGGAAGAAATCGGCCCAAATTCGGATTAAACCCGTAACCAGTTGCCGACCCAATTCGTTTGCCCTAATGACCCCATTGTCATAATTAAAGTGAAAACTTGAGATCAAATCAAACTCGTTTGAGGCGACATGCAAATCCTAGGTCTTGATTAAAAGTTGTGATTTAAGAACAGAATAGACAACTACTCATTCAAATCTCAAAACTCAATTTTCCTTTGATGGGCTGATTGATAGTACACCTGAGAGATATGCGTTCAAACAATGTTTTAAACAGTTACAGCAAGGTTCAGGCATACTGATACATCGATGTATCAGACGTAAACAAGTGAGCATATCATCAACATAACTGAAAAACTCTTCACATATCATCCAAGTGAGCATACCAAAACCTAGTTGTTATGAACATGATATGAAGTCCTATTTATAGAACTCTAAGTCGATGGATGTTCCACAATTAACTTTTTAGATTTTTTACTCAATCCTTGGTTTTACATCCTTCTACAACAAGACTCCTAATGTTTTAGTAAATACAAACTAATCTATATATACTATTTGAGAATGTCTCCTTCAACTTTGCATGAGGAATTGCCACGTGGCACTGTGGATTAATTAATATAATTTTCAAGTTATAAATGTAAAATTCAATGTAATAAAATGATATACTTAAAACGAAAGCTATTTACGGTAATCATGGGCTGAATTACATATTAAAACGAAGGCTATTTACGGTATTGCCACGTGGCACTGTGGATTAATTAATATAGTTTTCAAGTTTTAAATGTGAATTCAAGATAATAAAATGATATACTTAAAACGAAAGCTATTTACGGTAATCGTGGGCTGAATTACATATTTAAAACGAAGGTTATTTACGGTAATCATGGGTTGAATCCGTTCATGATTGTATAAAAGTGTCTATTTTTACTTCTATATACTTAAAATAAAATATATTGACGGTAATCATGGGTTGAACCCGTTTATAATAAAACTACTTACTTAAAATAAGTGATATTTACGGTAATCATAGACTTCGATGATTGCCTTCTGAAAAATGGTATAAAAATTATTCTAGATACTTAAAATAAATATCAATGAAAATGGGCGAAATAAAAAATGGTATTAACGCATAAATTGCAGGAGAGTTGCCTTTTGAAATTGACATGGTATATAACGGTAATTATGGGCTCAATCCGCCCGTAATTGTGTAAAAAAATATATATTCAAAATAAAATATATTGCCGAAAAAATCATGATTGTGTAAAAATACCTACTCAAAATAGCATACATTGATGACAGAAGATAAGCAAATCAATTGCATCTCAGACATTAACACAAATTTCATCTTATATATTGAGCAAGTATGAGATGAGGCCAGGAATTGACACCAGTAGGAGACGACGAAACTACGACCCAACACTGGAGCTCCAACAACGGTAAGAAATTACGTTTTGGGATGAATTAGGGCATTTTATGAAGACTCCTTACATTTTGTTTAGCAATCCTCCATAATCGATTGCATTACGACTTTTCTTTCAGATATCATATATTTGTCGTTCTTACATGTCAACTTCTTCAATTTTTAAATAATATTATTTTTAAATTTTTAAATATTTAATGATAAATAATGTTATTTGTGATGCAGGAAAGCCTACATGGGGAGCGGTCTCAAAGAGCCAGATTCAGTTTTTATCATTTAGTAGGAATATGATGCTACGAGTTTTTTTTTTCCAATGTGATATTTTGACAGCATAAGACATTGATTATTTCAATTATATTAACTTTTTATTTGAAATTACACCTTGCACCGCACGGGTTAAAAGCTAAGTATCAAGACTATTCTACAAATTCAAACTAATTCTAGATAATTACGACTAGTTAACAGTCTCTCCTTTGCACTGTTTCAACTTTCAAGCTTTTGAATCCCCAAAATGCTCACCAAATCAAAACCCTTAAACCCTCGAAACCTCATCATCAATGGACTGTTTCGTTTCTCAAGCAACAACCAACTTTGCTCAACACCCGAGTCACCAAAACCCCACAACTCGCCCACCATAGCCGAGTCACCTGAGCTTCCAACTTGGCTCAAATCTCCCAATCAAGAAAACCCATTTACAGAAAACCCAGAAGAAGAAGACTTCGTGCTTCCTTCGTCTCCGTACTGGGTTGATCACCGCAAGCCTCAGAATCAAAGCAAACACACGGTGAGTGAAACCCTCACTAGCGATCTTGATAGGGTTAGTAATTTATTGCGTAACAACAAGTTTCAATCTTGTGATGATGTTGTTGAAGCTCTGAGTAAATCTAGTGTTGGGTTTGATTTTGATTCAAATTTGGTTGAGAAAATCTTGAAGAGATTCAACAGTGATTGGGTTCCAGCTCTAGGGTTTTTCAATTGGGGAAAATCCCAAATGGGGTTTAAGCATTCATCTGATTCATATAATTTGATGGTGGATGTATTGGGGAAATGCAAGAGATTTGATCTCATGTGGGGATTGGTGAATGAAATGAACCGAATCAAAGGGTATGTGAGTCTTGTTACAATGACTAAGGTCATGAGGAGGCTTTCGAAGGCTAATAGGCATGAAGAGGCGATAGAGGCGTTTAGGAAGATAGAGGGATTTGGTTTGGCTAAAGATGTTGAAGCCATGAATGCATTGATGGATGCTTTGGTGAAGGAAAACAGCGCTGAGAAAGCTGAGGAGGTGTTCTTGGAGTTCAAGAATCGCATTCCGCCGGATTCGCGGACCTTCAATGTGTTGATACACGGGTGGTGCAAGGCTAGGGAGTTGGAGAAAGCAAAGGAGGTCATGAAAGAGATGGAGAAAGAAGGGTTTACGCCGGATGTATTTTCGTATACTTGTTTCATTGATTTACACAGTCGGGACAAAGATTTCAACAAAGTTGATGCGATTCTTGATGAAATGCAAGAGAAGGGTTGTCCGCCGAATGCAGTGACTTACACCATACTAATGCACAACTTGGGGAAGGCGAAGGAAGTGAGTCGCGCATTGGGTGTGTACGAGAAGATGAAAAAGAACGGATGTGTTCCTGATTCTCCTTTTTACACCTCGCTGATTTACATTTTGTCCCAATCGGGAAGACTCAAAGACGCGCAGGAGGTGTTTGATGATATGCCCAAGCAAGGCGTCGCTCGTGATGTTGTGGCTTACAATACAATGATCACTTCTGCTTGTGAGCACTTGCAAGAAGAGAATGCTCTAAAGCTACTAAAGGAAATGGAGAAGAGTCGCTGCGTGCCTAATTTCAAGACTTACGCGCCTTTGTTGAAGATGTGTTGCAGGAAGAAGAGGATGAAGGTGCTTCACTTCTTGTTACAGCACATGTTTGAGAATAATGTTGGTCTTGAGCTTGGGACTTATACCCTTTTGGTTAATGGACTGTGCAAGAGCGATGAAACCCAACATGCTTGCTTCTTCTTTGAAGAGATGGTGTTGAGAGGATTCGTTCCTAGAGATGGGACGTTCGAGTTGTTGAAGAATGAAGCTGAAAAGAAGGGTTTGGAGAAAGAGAGAGCGCGAGTTGAAGAACTGATGTTGCAAGCAAGATCAAACAACAAAGTCTATGGCGACACTTGTCCCAGTTGATGGGTATAGTTAGTCATGCATATACTTCATCTGAGTTTTAGATAATCCAATTATTATCAACTTTTCGTGTTTGCAATATTTTGAATGATTCACCTTGCAAATATTATTAACTTTGATGGGTATAGTTAAGACTTGAGAAACTTGTTAGAAACTTTTTTTTACTGATAATGCATAAATAGACTAACCCCTGGATAATTTGAAGCACAAAGCTTCACCTAAGATTTTAGTATTGAATATCCTCCACACCACAGTAACAGGGTAGTTGCCTTGGTTGTGTTCAGAAGGTAAATATAAATGTCAGTATTAGAGCATCTCCAATATGTTATGTAACCTAATTTTGTTAGATTAATTATATAGAAGTTTAAGAAAGTTGGACTCCAATAATTAAATATACAACCAATTGATTTGGATGATCATTTGGATAACACCATTTGACGACACAACAAAATTTCTAGTTAAATAAAATGCAAAAGTTTGATTTGAGCAAAAATATGCCTCAATTTTACATAATAGTATTGGAGATGCTCCAGTTCACACCAATATAGCCCCTTTATAATCGTGTAGATCTGGCCGGCCTTGAGTTGTCCGAAAGATTCCGGGTTGAAGTTAAGAATAGTAATTATTCCGAATTCTGCTTATCGGTAAGAAATTGGGTTGTTGAGGAGTAAGTTAGATGTGTTCTGGGAGCCCTTGTAGGGTGAAGGTGAACACAAGCCCTCTACTTCATCTGATTGAGAATACATAGTGGCGTTATAAGATTACCTTATATCGCTGTAGGTCTTTTATCATAAAGGCCTTTCCATGGTGTCTCAGTTATCAGATGACTTTAGCTGCTATGTCAGATTTGAAAGCGACCATGCCATCTTTAGCAAGAGAAGGCAGCGTCAAGCCATTTTCTTTTGCTTCGTAACAAAAGATAACTCTTGGTCAACAGATACTATACTTCAAAGAAATGGGAATTATCTCCGTGTTTTCTTCCCCTTATGCTGTCACTTTAAAGTTTCAAAATCATAAATTGTTATTAGTGAGTAATGCTAAATGGACAGAATTTTAGACATAAATGTAGACTTAGCCTTAATTTTTTATTGTAGTAAAACCAAACCCTACTACGGAAATGCTAACTCTGCAAATGGGTGCCAGCTGAGTGGTAGAGCGTTGGAACTTGGAAAGCCCCCACATGAGGTCCTGGGTTTGAACCGGGCTATATGATGTGATACAAAAAATAGAGAAATGCTAAATTCTTAGGAAACATTGACACCTAATCAAAATCACTAAAACTTGAAATTATGTGCTGGTATAAATATCTCTAAGATAATGAGAAAAATCCACTCTTATCACCTATCTAAATGCAAAATTGACAACATCATTACTCATTTGGCATGATTGCATGTGTGGGAGATTAGTCTCTAGCATTTCTCATAAGATAATTGTTATTTTTAGCAAGAAGATAAATTTTATACTAGTAAGGAATAAAAATGGGATATGACAGTAATTTTAGGTGGGAGATTAGTCTCTAGCATTTCTCATAAGATAATTGTTATTTTTAGCAAGAAGATAAGTTTCATAGTAAGGAATAAAAATGGGATATGGGAGTAATTTTAGGTGGGAGATTAGTCTCTAGCATTTCTCATAAGATAATTGTTATTTTTAGCAAGAAGATAAATTTCATAGTAATGAAATAAAAATGGGATATGACAGTAATTTTAGATAAGAAGATACTAGTATTCTGAAGTAAATGGACGTCACAAAAGGTAATTCCTGCCGTTTAATTTTACTTTTATTCGGAATATAGGATTATGAAGTAAAATTACAGATCTCTTGCCATGTTGCCAGATTTTGAAGTTTATGGTAACTTTTGCATGATATATTGACTCAACCCTAAAATTCTCTGCCTCTTTTATCTACAAAGAAAACTCTCTGCGTCTCCATTTTCTTTTTTCTTTTTTCTTTTTTCTTTTTTGGCTCATCAAGAAGAAAGCAAAGTTACAGAGACTGGCCTCCTATCCTATGGATTTCTACGCAGATGTGGTACATAAAGTGTTTTTCTTGTCTTGTGTTTCTTATCTTGTCAATAGAAACCATTTTTAGGATTTGATGAAAATAACGTTTATTTTTCTCTGTGGGATATATGGGTTTTTGCAGGGTTGTATTCTCAAAGTCAATGTCCATTGCGACGCATGCAAGATGAAGATTCATGAAGTACTCAGAGCCGTAGCAGGTATGTTCATAACTTCTCCTTTTCGTATTCCAGAAGTTGAAAGCGATCAACTTTTCTCGATCTTGTTTGCTTGCAACTTTATCCAGAAGTTGACAAGAAAATAGAAACATTGATAACAGATTCCACTCACAAGCTTGCTTACACGGTTCCTTATCAATGTATCTCGTGATTTTTGATGGATTAGACAAACAAATTTTATTTTGAAAAATGTTACTTTATTCGGATAGGTAGAAAATCTGTATGATGAATTAGAAAATCTTTAATGTTAGGGAAATCAATCTCTCCAAATTGGCTAATTTCATGGAGTAAAAGATGAAGGAAATATTATCAAGTAAATAAAATAAAATGTTGAATTTTTTCTTTGCTTCTTTTTAATTTCTATTTCTTGTAGGTGTATATTCTGTGGAAATAGACTCGGACCAAGGTTTGGCGAAGATTTCGGGAGAGTTGGACCCGAACATAGTCCTGGCGGCACTATCAAGAAACGGGACCCACGCCGAGCTAATATGGATGAAGATGGCAAGTCCAGCCCCAAGAGGCCGCCCAGGCTACTACCACCACCGCCACCACCACCACAACGGCGGCAGCAGACACGGGTACCAAAGCTACGATCCGGTAGACTACTCTTATTGGGCCAGACAGGCCTGGCCCGCTAGCCCGTACCCGACCCATTACTCTCCTCAGAGGCCAGTGTTGGACTACTATCCTTATGACTACAACTCAAATTACGGGTACCCGATTCCTAGCTACAGTAGCTACAACCCGTGCTATTACTCGTACTGTTGATATAACTGGTTCGTTTCGTTGCCAATTTGAGATATTCTTGAGATTGACAGTGATTTAGTGGTTTAGTTTGACTATGTGTCGCTTCATTGGATTTGGATTTGTTAGACCATTTCAAAACTTGGCTCGAGTAAACTCTGGTGTTTTTCTGGGTTTTGCTCCCACTTGAACCCTAGGTTTCTGGAAATGAAATTGCTTGGATAATTCATTTCTACTGCTTTAGTTTTTACTTCTATTTGTTTACAGTGCGAGATCGTTCTGCTAGATTTTAAAGATGGGTATGACTTGCGATGTTGACATTCCAGCTATCTTAATTAGTTTCTCCTTGATCAACCTGAGCAAAAGATGACTTTAGAGCAGGGATGTAAACGGTTCAGATTCGGATCTGATCCATATCTGTATTTACATGAGTAAAATCAACAATGAGGATCAGACGCCACAACCACCAATAACTTATCATCATACATTGCCCGGCAAAACCCAACTCAACCCAATAACTTATCTTCGTCTGGTCTTAGCTTACCTTGAGCACCACTGCTCAAAAGTCAAAACCACCCGCTTCTCTGTTCTTACATCTCGTGGCCTAGCCTTAATTGTTCTTGACCCGTTTACCTACCAGCCCATTTTTTTTGAACGCGCAGGTCAGAACCCAATAAAATTATATGGACATGCGCGGCTACGCATGCTGACTTCTAGGGTTAGGAATACATCTACTATCTACAACTCTGAGACGAATTCTTATATATCCATATCCGACCCATTTATAGATGGATCGAATCAACTGATCCTAGTAGAGTAATGGTAAATGATTGTCATCCCTACTTTAGAGTTCACAGGCAGTAGTAGTCTCCCAGAAAACATTCACAGTAGCAAGTGGGGAAAACATCAAATTCTATTTCACTTTTGGACTGATGAAATTGTATTCAACCAATTGAGAGAATATTACACACATTATAGAAGAAAATGAAATAAGAGGAAGAAAGGAAAAAACAACAGCTTGTTCTGAAACTGTTCCCAACTTGAATTACAACTGCAACATGTTGAGCAACAGTAGTGTGTGTAACAAAAGGTATAGAAAGAAAATCTATAACTGGATTTTGTATAAGGGGACCCTGAAAAGAATTAGATGCACCACAGCGATACGTTCCATTTTTAAGCGGCATTTCGAAAGAACCATTCAGGGATGATATTTCCGAGCTGCTCTCAGCGCCTTTAAGCTGCTACGAAGGCGTGACATTCCAACCATTGGTTTCACTATCGGTTTCTGCCACCCTAGTCTTTCTAAAAACTCCTCGATCAACCTGAGAGAGAGAGAGAGAGAGAGAGAGATTAGTGTTTTGAGCAAAGGCGCAAGGTGAAAGATAGCTTTGGAGGAAAATGGACTCTTACATGCTACAGAGTGCTTTCTGTGAAGCAGCCACTTCATGGTCTGGAAACGACTCACTCAACCGAAAACTCAACCATACGTAAAGGTCCAAAACCTTCACTCACAACAACACAAAAACAATCCAAATGAGCCCCCATTAGATCAGCAAAAAGAGATCAACTTGACAAAGCCTAGACAAAACCAGAGACATCTTCTTGTATTTAGGAATAAAAGAAACAAGACCACTGTACTAAATTCACAGGTCTTATGATCCTGAAAGCCACTTGAGAACCAAACTCAAGACCATTTCTAACCTTGTGAATGGACTCAAGCTCCTTCAGGGCCGCCGGGGTTGTGGGGACCGTAAGCGTCCCAGGTGTAAATATTTCTCGTAAACGGACGACGCCGCTCTTTGCATAAGTCTTTGCAAACTGCCCACCAGATCACGCAATATTACCTTATAGACATATTCTAGACTCCAGAAACTAACTACATGCACTGCAAGTGTGGAAGAAATCTTACTTGACATAGTCCCTGTGATGAAATGTCGTCGGCAACGTCTACTGGGCTACAAACATAATCGTATAAGTTAATGAAAAAATTATACAACAGCAGCTAGGAGCAGCTATAAAGGAGGAGGACTGAACAAACAACTCCCAACTTCCCTTATTCTAGGAAAAATAGCATAGGTTTTTACAATTGTCTCGCGTGAGTAAAACACATGACATTCGCTAAAATTAATAAGACGGCTTTCATAAGAAAGAAGGGTGTTTGTTACCTGCAGCAGAAAAGATACTTGTCGTGCAATCCAATAGGCAGGTGATCAATTAATGCAGCAACTTTCTGTTGACAACAAGATGCAGTAAATGTCTAGCACAGAGGAGAAAGCTCAACAAAATTTCGAAAAAATAACCGAGAGCAAGCGAATAACATGAAAAGAGAGAACTGAAAAAGCCTGATTTACAAAACCATACTCATATTCTTGAAAGTGTAAATAAAATTAAAAAAATAAAAAGAAATGAACAAACCAGCATGTCTTCACAGTCGGCAATGAAATAGTTTGCAGACAACTTGGAATTCACCACGAAATGCTCCTGCCGAAAGAAACAACAAAATGAAGAAAAAATGAACCATGAAGAAAGGGCTTTTATCTAGAAAAAAGGAGAACACCACAACAATAAGCCTCATACTTATACAAGAAAACTAGTAAAAAAAACATTGTCATGGCTGCAGCTAGTGACTTTCTCCATGCTAATTAGATACTAAAAAAGTGAGGTTTAAACTGAAATTGTGCAAATAAAAGGATTGCAGCATTTAGACACTGCTATTACTGGTGACGAATGAACTCACGCACATCATATTCTTCTCAAGGACTGTTGACGCTTTGAAACGAGCCCGCAGCATTTAACTAATTCCGACTGCTTTATTCTATAATCAGCAAATTGGTAGCTGATCTATGTATTTTTTTGCTGCTCTGTTGTGGTCACTAAACCCATCCATCAAATTCAAACCAAAATTGGAGCTTCACTAAATGCAAAAAAGAGTGGCAGATGAATTTGAGAGAGAGAGAGAGAGAGAGAGAGTTCTTAGTTTTTCACAAGAAATGTGACATGGTTCAGGCTTGAAACTAACCAAAATAAGTACAGTGTTGTATTTGGGACGGAGGGAGTAACAGCTAAAAAAGACGGAAGGGCAACATTTGCCAACACAAAAAGTAAAAGTTCAGGCTTGAAACTAACCAAAATAAGTACAGGGTTGTATTTGACTTAAAAGTGAAACTTTAAGGGGACTAAATCAATTATTTGCCAAGACAAAATTAGAGGATTTGGAGTATAGATGTTAACCATGTTAGGATTTAGGACTTGGGAAGCCAAGAACCCGCATGAAACTTTTATGTTGCCTTAGCCATCAACAGCTCATCAAAACCGTTCTAATCTTTCTATGCATTGTGCACAGAAATGTGACATGGTTCATCTCCACCGCTGAATCAGGAGTTACTTCTTTCTACAATTTCCTGATAACAACTGAGAGCCTCTAGAACAGTAACCTAAATGAGAAACTCACAATATCATGATCTTCACTAACAGAGCCGACTGCCAAGTTTGAAAACCTGAACAGTCAAACTTCCAATCACTACAGTAATTTGAAATACCTAGTTGCTGGATTTGGCAATCCAACATGAGTAAAAAACAGTCTGTTCAGGAAGAGCAAAATTAACTATATTTGCTCAATTTTCTAAATAGTTTCTCCTTTATGCCACTTAAAAGTAACGAAAACTTTTTTTGCAATCAGGCGATCACCTTATGCAATACACAGGTAATATGCCCATCAGACAAACTTCAACCCTCTGTATACATAAAGTAAAAGTACACGAGCATACGGAGTTACATGGAGACACACAGAAATTTAAAAAGAAAAGACATCAGCATGCTTACCAGTATTTCGTAGATACCTTTCTTCAAATGTAAACGAGAATACATATACATTAGGTCAAAGGTAGGAAACAATCCTGCACGCTGCATAACAAACGAATACTTAAAACTGTATTCAACCATAAAGTGACAGCCAAGCATGATAGGGTTTCAAGTGGTTTCAAATTCTTTACCAATAAGGGTTTTCACTGAAATGATTTTAATGTTCAGTACTGAATTGGTTTAAAGTTTGAACACCATATCATGATTGACAAAAATAAACTAAAACCATAATTCAATATCTAAGGTACAAAAGATGACCTCTAGAACAGGGGACGGAGACTCAATTGCTGAATGGAGAAAAGGTAAGTCTTCTCTGTCAAGACAAGTTACTTCACCACAGGGGAATTTAGATCCAAACCTGCCAGCCCTTCCTACAAATATGGAAAAATACGCATTGAAAACTTTAGAAAGAAGCATCTTAGAATTGTTGTTTATTTGTTAGTTTCATCCATGCGCCACAGAAAGTGTGGAATTTGTTTCATTGTAAGTGAGACTAATGCCCTTCAAGAAATTTATTATACCTGCAATCTGTTTGATTTCTGGGACAGTGAGTTTCCGCATTTCCATGCCATCGAATTTCTCCACAGAAGAAAAGATAATCCTCGATATGTTAAGATTAAGACCCATCCCAATAGCATCACTTGCTACCAGAACATCAAATTCGCTGCTAGCATCGTTAAACATTGTTGCCTGCAATCCTAGATAACATATCAATTCAACAAAAGCTTGATTGTTTGCACAACAGCAAATAAACAGAGCAAGGACAAGCCAAACAGACACAGTTTTGAGAGAGAGAGAGAGAGAGAGAGAGAGAGAGATTTCTATCATCTGATTGAGGCTGATCATTGTTATGTGATTGAATTGAGTGTCATCATTAATGGACCAAAGCAGGACATAGAAGAGAGAAGGAAGTATTCATTCAACGATAGGATTGTATAAAAAAAACCTCCACCCAAGCAACATTTCGAGATGAAACTGTGAATAACTCTAATTAAGAAACTATTACCTGTCTTGTTCGCGTTGCAGGTGGGAGTGAACCATAAACTACAGAACAAAGATGCTTTCCTTTGGATTCAATTTCTTTCTGGAAACATCAAAGACATACAGGAAATATCTGTTTATATGTGAATGATCCAAACACACTAAAACAAGTTTCTGTTGTAGAGTGTTTTGAGCGCATTATGTGCAGGACAAGTATAAAACAAACTGGCAAACTCTGGGAAACTTAATCTTGTGTCCAGAAAAGAAAACATGTGAAGGACATCTTAGTCAAAAGAGTTCACCGAGTATTACAAGAAAAAGCTCTGACGAACACCCTCCCTCCTGGTGTACAACATCTAGGAAGGTATAGTAGTTCCATTCACCATCCTACTACCTCCAACACGATTAAAACCGCATGAAGAAAATAGAAAACTATACCAGTTAAGACTACAATATTAAGAGGAAGAGCCTTGTATTGGTCAACAAGAATTTCAAACCTCAGCAGCTGGCTTTCCAAGCAAGATTCAATTAAACCTTAGATATTACACAATCTTTTCATAACAAAGGAAAAAAAAAAAAAAAAACATTCTCGACCAAATCAGGCAATCAAGGTAGTGTGACTGAGCCTTAGAGGTCCATAGATTGACTATATCCCAAATGGGGGTAGTCAAGTTAGTTCCTCGGGTTGATTCGACTGATATTGATAGACATTCATGAATTCAAACTTTTACAAATGAAATTCACCCATAAATGCTGCGATGTTTAAGAGTCAAATCTGCTCATTATCACACTGCAAAAGCATCAATCGACTTTTGGTTTTACAAAAACATTTCAAAAATATACTTCCGAAACATTCCCCAATACAGTCATTGCCATTACATCCATACATGCCACTGACGATAAATGGTGATATAAACACTAAGCTAAGGCTCATTTTGAGAGGCACATGTTTAGGAGAAAAATGGAATGTAAACCAGAATCATTAACCAAATCGTATCCCTCCTTGAATCTCTAAGCAACAAGTTGGACTGCCGATTTTTGAGAGAATGAATCCCAAAATGAAAACAAAAAATCTTCGTATCCTCAGGTTGACATGATAGAAAAAATAATGCAAACGGGGAAACGGTCATGCAATCTGAAAAGAGGACATAAAAGGAATAAATATAATAGAAGTGACCCAAACCTTTAATTGGTATATGGTGCGCCGAGAGAAAGTCACAATGCAGTCACCAGTCCGTATATTAGAGAAAGATCCAAGAGGGACCCGCAATGGAACTAGAGGTGAAAGTCTCTCGTAGTATTTAACCTAATTCAAGTTCACAAAAATTCTAGTCAAACAGAGAGCACCGGTAGACAAACAGAAGTATAGTAGAAGTTAAAATGACTTAGCAGACAACATCAAAATAGCAGCCAATTATTAATCCTTCATTCGGCAACTAGGCATGCTGCCAGAGTAATTAAGATAACTAACACTCCCTGAATATTCACTTCTTCATACGAGAAAGCATATTAGAGTTGAGATATTAAAAGTCAAATCACAATAGAAGTACAAACCAAGAACATAGAGAATGAAGTCAATGAACGATCTCTAAGAAGAGAGTGTCCCCACTAGATTGAATCCAAGGTGACAAACAAAACCAGCACTGCAAACATAAGCAAAGAACAATATAGAACAGACCCTTAAATGACCAAAGACCCAACTCTTCTATGAAAAAGTAGTTTAAGGCTAAGTTTCAAGAAAAGGCAGCAGGGAAAATGAAACAAAACAGCAAATGCAAGACAATCATATCACATACAATGCCAAATTATCACAAATTGGGAGCTGCTAGACCAAATAGTTTGCTGAAAAATGATACTTAAAGAAAAGACTAAAGAGTAAATTGAGTAGCCAAAAAGTGTAACAACATTTAGGCATCTAGATCACCAGCGCATAAAAGATAGTCATCATTTCAATTGCTGCGATTCTTCAAAGTGCCCCTCTAAAAAAGGTTAAATCCCAAGAAAAACCTTCTTGCCACTATTAGACTCTACAATTTCTAACTCTTAGCAGCAGCTAAGCACTAGACCAATAGAGATAATAGTCAGAAGAACATCCTACGCCAAAAGTCTTCCCAAAAATAACACTCAGATTTCAAATTCCTTTCTCTAACTGCACAGTCTCATACTAGTACGAGAAACCATTTTCTCCCGTCTCTCAATGTCTAATCCACCATCTGATGCTACAAATCCGGACGATCTGAAAGCATTAAAGATACAACCTTTTTCCAGCCCAGCCAACCTTCTCTAACACCTATCAACAATACCATCCCTGATCTCTATCCCACAACCTAACCACCTCATACGAGGATGCTAATGACGTTCTTAAATACCAAAGTGGCAAGGACTAAACCACGGAATTTGAGCCAAAACATCCAGAAAAGTGACCGTCTAGAGAAAACTCTTCATACTTGTAGATTAATTTTAAAGTGAAACCTTTCAGAAAAAGATTCAACAATCAACCAAGTATTTCTACTGAATAACTTTGCATGAAAAATAACACATTAGAGGAGAGAAGATACGCCATTGCCACCCAATCTCATCTTCCAACCTGACAGAACCCATGCAGAAATCCTGCTCTGTAGCTTTATTGAGAACAACTCCATCATACTTGTGTAAAGTAGGAGAAAACCCCACGAGTGCCACTTATTCAGAATAGGGCCTCGTTTGGGTAAGGTATTAGGAAGGGGGGTAAGGATAAGTTTGTACCTCCTGCTGTTTATCCTGTGTTTGGGTGCATTATAAGGAGCAGGTACAAAACTCATTTCCTTATCCTACCTCTTATCATGCACAACACAAGCAGGTTTACATATCCCTGCAGCTTATCCTATCTCATATCCTGCTCTAAAGAATCACTCAGAACCAGTACACTCTTATCCTGCTTTATCCCAGTACAATCATATCCTACCTCATATCCCCATGCAGCTCTTCTCCCCAATGATTTTCGTACCACACCCAAACGAGGCCTAGGAGTATGTCCAAATCCAGATCCTAATCGACTCATACAAGCATACCACTTGGTACCAAAATGCTTCCTTACAGATAACCTAGAATATCTCAATAAATGAATCAATGACTCCAAGTCAAGACCAGAAAAGTTAATAAAGAATAAGCAAATCGGAGGGCTTTCCCCCTGATCTTCTAGGATTTCTGGCCTTTAAAGCTACTAGCCTACTACTCCACCAAAACTTCCCAAATTTTTCCCCAAATGTTTTACGGATGCCAATTTAGAAATACAGATGGTTCTACACTCTACTCCATAACATACCGTACCTTCTTAAGGATTTCCATGTGTTCTAGCCTTTTAAAGGTTAAAAATCTGTTCTAGCCCCATTTTAGGAATCTACGTCACAAAATTGGTCACTTCTCTTAAAGTGCATACTCAGGTAAAAATACCTCTATCATGCCCGTTAAAACTATGTCATGATGCTGTTGAAGGAAGCTAATTAACACCAACATTTGATAAGTATGTGTTTTCATTTATAACACTTCCACTACAACATGTAGATGCGCGCAATCATATTTGCATGCGTGTGTCAGAGAGAAAGATGACATAACCAAGTTCTAATCGAAACAAATATTATCCTAACATTTGAAGATAGGATTGAAAAAGTTCTAAAACTACGTCAGCACTCCAGTTGATAAAAAGTGCTACCCAATAAAATGTATGGAAAGGTAAGGACATGAGGCGCGCGCGCGCGTGTGTATAAGAAGTAGACATAGATGAACAATTTAATTACCGTAACATTGTCACCAGTCACTTTCAGAAGTTTCTGAATCAAAGGAACAGCAGCTGGATCTCCACAAAGATGAAGCTCATTAGCTGAGATACCAAGCAGGGCACGAGTAAATGAAAAACCCCTACTGGAACAACCTAACATCTGCAGCAAAGAAACAAAAAGGGTAGAATGGAAGTTGCAACAATTTAGTGCCAACTGTATCATGGGAACGCAAGAAAATTACAAGAATGAAAATATAATATTAGCAATAAGTACAATTTTCAATCTTGAGAATTACTTTCCGATCAAATTAACAGTACAATTGTCAAACTGCACTTTACTTGGCATGAAGTTATTCCCGTGTTTCTCTTCAAATTCGAAGATGATATTTTTCTAGTTTCACACATCCAGGAGTCAATATCACTTTGATGCTACACAATTCGATGCTGAAATATATCACAAAGTTTGATACTTGACGGAAGGGAATAGACATTTCCAAATGATACATAAGAGGTTTTTCAAAGTTTTCACCTCCAACGGAACATGCAAACATTCTGGTTTTAAAGCCAATGAGAAGCATATATCATATTGTGCATGGTTCTAGGACACACACACAGACACACACCATTGGTGTGATCCATATTCCACCACATTCACACGTGTAACTGCAACTTATTAGAGGTTTTAGAATTGAAAATACACGTGGATGCTTAAATGATGTTACAACTTGCAGTACAAATTGGTATCAAAATCATGCATGCACATACAATCTGCTCCCTATTCTTCACATGATCCACTTTGTTCCCTTATAATTCATTTTCCCTTAGTGGCCAGGTACTGAGTTCTGATACAATCAAATAATGCATTATAAGGAAGTTAATTTGACGATGAAGCACCTGAATTTCATCAATAACAGCACAATCGTAGTCGGAAGTTACATCGGCCATCTCTACCGTCACAGCCTTATGCTTTGCACCATCAACTTCATCCCTTTCTTGTCCTGTAATAAGATCACAAGGGACATTTGCCTTATTTAGCCTTTTGGCCACCTCCCATGCCAACAGTCTTAATGGCCCGCAATAAACACCTGTACAACATAAACATGATCCATTCAACAAAGTTCACTACCTAGCTACCAGATCTTGACAAGAAACTAAAAACAGTGACTTTTACAACACACCAGAAGAACTAGACTCCAATTGCTTCAGAGCGTGATGTGTTTTCCCGCTGTTTGTGGGGCCCATGTGAAGAATAATGTTCCGTCTCTTTCTCCGAGCATTTGGGTACCATGTATGAGGCTGACTAAATTAAATAACAGAACTTAGAATCAGGTCAAAGCCGCATCAGGAAAACAATTAATGGAAACTTTTTATCAGGCAAACTTAGAAAGGAATGTAGGGAGTAGGGGCAAAATTAATGAGGAAAAATATAACCCATAAAGGAAGATGCAACATAAATGTATAGGAATATTAAACTAGAAAGATGCTAAATGAATGATCACAAGTGTAAGTTGCTCTGCATAACTGCATCAGGAAAACAATGCAATCCTACGAGGATAATAAAGCTAGTTGAAACTTGAGAAAATCAGAAGAGGTGATGAGGAAACATTGCAATACTAGAATTATGAGAGGAAAATGAGGTTACCAAACTTAAATTAGAAAGTCGAGCAGAAAGGAGACAAACACCCCAGAAGCAATTAAATTAGTGAATTTTCCAAGTTAAGGGCAGTATTCAAAGTCGACTGAAGTTATCATCCAGTAATTCCAGAAGAAGAAGAAAAAAGGACATAACGTCTAAGTTGACTGATCATGGATAGTTTTAATGGAATAAATGTATGCAGAAAATTAAACTAATGGTGCTTTGACTGATAAAAGGAACAAAACTTAGGCCACACGAGAAATTCTTACGTCAGATCTGTGAAGTCAATTTTCGCAGCATCAGCGAAATCACTGAAACTCCTAAGACAATAAAATATACAAGACAACCCTTCTGGTTTCAATTTACAAGGCAACTTGTATATCCCCATGCAATCTGTCCATCAGAAGGGAAAAGGGATAGATCAGAAAAAAAATGTTAAGAGACATTAAAAAACAAAATGACTGAATGAGATGCTAAAATAAACAAGTGCAGTTTCATGCATAGCAGTTAGATAGCAATACATATCATGAATCAGAATAACATTAATCTATATCTTGTAAAGATACGGTCACATCTGCCAGAGAAGATATATAACTATTATCCTTGCATTTAAGCATTAAAAGCCTACTAACAATGTAAATTGAAATTATGATTGTTGATCAACGAATCATAGCAGCATGTACTGAACATGTGATATAATCAGTGAGATAAGCCAAATACAAGGTTTCAGGGCTCCAATAGGTCAGTTATATAGCAGTTATCTTTAAAATATAAATAAGATGGGAGAAATGGCGTCTCCAATAGGCTCTCTACTCTGCTCTATATTTTAGCGGATAGCTATCCCGCTTTCTACATTTAAAGAGCCGGATAGAGATCTTTATATTTTCTTTAACCATGTTCATGGCGGTTATGTCCTGAATTCCTTAAAGTTCTCTTGCACGAAATATTGAGAATGTGTCACGTGTTATTTACTAATCATTTAACTAACACTATTGGAGTACTTACTAAAGATGTACGATTTTTATCAAATTGTAAATAAATTCTAGCTAGTACTACTGGAGATGCTCTAAAGTCTGGTAATTGAGCAAATTCAGAATCACAATGTAAGATTGATTTTCTCGATCTTACATTTTTGGGCTAAGTTATGGGCTAAGTTATGCCAGACCTATCGTCACAGTTTTATCAGGAGGAAGAATCCAAATATTGGAGGAAGACAAGAACCATCAATTAGTTCACATGAAACATAAATCTTCCTATAATTTACATGTTGCAGATGGCATGGTATGATGTTGAGGTTAAGCTCATGGAAGATGACGCCTTCGAGTAAATTTTCTTTCTTTGAAACTTTACATTTGCCAGTCAAGTCAAGTCCTGAGTTTTCGGGAGTTCATAGTGGCCGTCAGTATTGTGTATGAAAGGACAAGCATGTCTGTACAACAATGCTTCATGAAACCCAGAAGGCAACACAAGGTTTCAATGAATTATGCTAACATATCAATTCACATGTGCTTATCACGAAGAGTAAGCTATAGCAATAATTGGTTGCAGTATATCATCTTGGTATGGACTTCACTTCATATCAACAGATCTTTCAAGCATCTAGATTTCCTTGTCATTTTCACTCATCTCCTCTGTAACGGTGATGAACACAAGAACAACAATCTGGAATGAAGATTCTTTAAAATGCTCCTATATACATTTTCTCATGCTCAGCGGGGCAATGAAATCGGAAGGGAAATCATTACAAAGATTGTTCTCTAAGCAGTCAATCCACTTTCATTGAAGAAAGGAATCGACGAGACTTTGCAAATTGATCCCCTTAAACTTTTGGAAGATGCCATTGTTATATTTTTGGGCCTTAAAGAACATGTCGGGGTGGTTGTAATGTCATAACCCTCTCATGCTTTCTTCAATATATTCTAAATACTAAAGTGGTACTTAGTGTTCCAACATTCATCATAGATTCGTCAAATCAGAATCCATTTTAACTCCAAATGAATCGTCAACCCTATGAATTAAAGTCATAAACCATGATAACATTACTCAACAAATTTATGACGACCAAGTTGATCATAACCAGAAGACCAGAAGATACAAGGAATACTTATTAACATATGCACACTCATTCAACTTCACACTAACTCAAGAACACGATCTACATAATAAGCTGCTATGGGGAATAAGCTCTCCCCCAAAATGTGACATGTGGAATAGTTTATCCCCACCATATCCTAAAGACCAAATATTTCATAATAAGACAATCTCAGTGATTCAAACTTGTGCAATTATCATTCTTTTTTTTTTTTTTTTTTTTTTTTTTTTTTTTTTGTGATATATGCACTAGTAACACAAAAACGCTACATAGCTGCTCTCTAACCTCAATTGGCTCTTAATTCTTGCAAAACAGTACCACATCAAAAATTTGAAATACCCAACATGAGATGTGCTCAAAACAGTACAACAGCTATTGATAACTCAATTCTTCTGCCCCAATCCAATATAAAACCAAAGATCAAAACTTCAGCAAAATCACAACTTTTAGATAATAAATTGTTCATTGAATTCAAATTTTCTCTCCATTCGTTTAATTTTATTTTTTTGTTCTTTTAATTTTCAAGAATTCAAATGGAGAGAAACGAGGAAGAAGAAAAAAAGATTGAATTTTTGCGAGTAGTAGAGTACCGTAAAGGGTCTTGCGAGGTGAGAGTCGCCGGCGAAGCAACAGAGAAGCCATTTGAATTTGAACGGAGCTCCGATGATTAAAAAATTGTCTGGGTAATTAACGGATATAAAACAGCAAGAAAACGACAACCTCAGAGAGAAGAGACCACCAGCGGTGAATCGAAAAATCCGAGGTTTGTGCGACTCCGAGGATTCATATTTGAGCCGTACGCTCCGTCGCCGACTTCGGGTCTCCAGTTCTGTGGAATACCGGAAGACCACAGCGATACGCCAAGTCGGTACAATTAAAAAACTGAAATTTATAAATTTACCCCTTATTTTTAGTTATTTCAAATTTCACCCACGATGTTTGCGAATAACATCACTTAAGGGCTCGTGTTACTCATGGGCTATTTGTTTTGGGTCGATGTGTAAAGCCCAACTACATGGGCTTTATAGCCTATGGCATATGTTATGGACCATAAATGTCCTAGGAATAGCTGTTTTCTTTGAGAGGAATAGCTTAAATGTAAATGGACATTATAAAAATATACTCAATCCGTCCCAGTCAATTCTCTAAAACTGCAATTGAGTATCATACAGGCTTAGCGATTTGATTAGCAAAATAAGGTAATAATTTTATAGTCTTTGGATGGTCTTGTAGTGTAAAGTTTACTCTACAAGACCATGCAATAACTATCAAATTCCATAAGTACTTTGCTAACCAAATCGCTAGGCCCGTATAATATCCACTTGCAGTTTTAAAGAATTGGCTTGGACGGACTGTGTATATATTCTTCATGGGCTTTTATTCATATTACAAGCAAGAAATTCTAGATATAAATAAAGTATAATGTAGCTCACATATACTCGGGTTTAAACATGAACCTTCTTCATGCAAATATTTTGAATGTTCAATCATTGTGACAGCACAGACACGACAATTCAGAACTTCAGATAAATATTATGCACAGTAGAGCTATTCATGATAGAAATTTCTTGCCTATCCTCTTCGTCATACTAAGTTATTTGACCACACTCGCTTGATCTAACATAAATTTGAATGCAACCCACAATAAAAAGTCAAGGGATGTGCATTTGACTTTTAATCCGGTTACATGTATTACCTAACGAATAACTTATGTTTCCATAGTATGATAAAATATGATATTTTGTTTGGTTAGGGTTAGCTTTCAATTGGAATTAAGGAAAAACACCAATTTGTCATGGATTAGGTCCAGAAACATAAATGCTAAAGGCAATGGTCCATGGAAAAACAATGTCATTGTGGTGGTAGATGTGAACCACATTGATTTGACCAGGCAACTTGTCAAGGGTCAGTTTGGCAAAGTGGTTTTTTTTTGGTATTTGGTTTTTAAACCAAATGGTTTGTTTAAAGTGTTTGTTTTGAATGGTTTAAAAACCAGATTTTAAACTAGTTTTTTTCAACTTTTGCCTTGGTGAAAAAAACCAACTTTTGGTAGTTTTTTCTTTGGTTTATTTCTATGACACACAAAGACGATATTATCCTCACACCGTAAACGTATTAGACTGAAAATTGTCGAGCATTTTGGTAGTTCTTTGACATTTTAATCATCGAAGTAATTAAAAGATCACTTATAATTTTTTCTATACTTCCTTCATAATATTGTTTTTCCCATTCTAAAAAAAAAATGTTTTTCCCAAAACACTCACTTCACACTTTAATGTGATGTTCTTATATTATTTAGGGTCAACTATTTTTGTTGTGTTATTTTCCTAGTTGATTAAATTTCAAGTATCAGTTAAACAATGTTGCATTGAAAGAGTTATCTTGGATTCATGTGTTTGTTTGTGAGTTTTTTTTTGTTTTTTGTTCTTTTACTTTTACAAGCAACAACCCTTATATGCACAAGGACAAATATGTCATTTTATCAATAACATCTAGTTTAAAAACCACTAACAAACACATTTCTTCAGTTTTTAATCTAGATTAAAAATCACCACCAAACACACTGGTTTAAACAGAATCTCTTGAAAAAACCAAAAAAAATCCACCACAATCTATAAACTAGTTTTTCCACCAAAAACCACTCTACCAAACTCACCCCAAGTCTGAAAATATAGTATCAATACTGCGGTAAGGTAAATGAATTATTTCTTCGGAAGTCACACCGTAATTTCATAAACAATGTACTTTGCGTGGTTGCGGTGTTAACCACGTATATATTGTGGTCTCAACTCTGAAACAGTTACTCACTTCTTATGTAATTTTCTAAGTTGCATTATAGTATGATCGCCCGTGCCATAGACACCACAACATACAGTTGTGGTCTCATTATGGCCCTGTTTGGATACCATAGTTTGATTAACTCCTACTAAAAGTTAACCAAAACTTCAACCCAAAATTTGTAGGACCCACATTCCACCCATTTTTCTACTCACATAAAAGTCAAAACTTCAAAATCAAAACCATTAAATCCAAACATCTACCTGATTTGATTAACAAAACTAGCCCAACTTTGTTATCCAAACAGGGCCTATGAGGTAATTCATGTTTAAAATAGAGTTTTGACCAAATTGTTGACTAAGTGTCTCATTTCGAATTTAGCTCTTCCAACCAACCCCTATATGACAGTTAAACTAATTGAAATCCCAAAAAATGCTTAAAAAGTAAATGTCTGAAATGCTAGTGAATTGAGAGAGGGTGCTTTTGCAGCTAGGGTGGTAGCTCAAGTGATAGAGCGTTAGAAGTCCCTACATAAGGTCCCGAGTTCAAACCGACAAAACAATTTCTCAATAAAAAAAAAAGATGGTGCTCTTGAGTCTTGTCCATAGTCTAAATGGGTGAAAGCATACACCTAAAGATACATAAACAGTGTCCAGCATGTCTCCCTATTCCAGATTTATGTATTCTAGAATCCCAACAAATGAACATGTTAGTTATAAAACGTCAACATTAACATCACCTGATACTTAATGGTCCAGAGACGTATGCGAGACCTCGAACAGCTGCATCCCTACAAACCATACACTCAAATCCGCAGCGAGTTTGTGTAAATGGTTGCATTAAACTCAGAAGGATACATGGAGTACAAATCTGGTAGATGGATAGATTTGCTTGGGGATAAAACAACACAGTTATATGTCATCATCAAAGATTTGAATGCTGAATTGCAAGTTTGCAACTATTAACATTACTAAAAGGTTTCTAAAAAAAAGAAAAAAAATACTAGGGAAAAAAAACTTTTGTTTATTGTCCAGACTTATTTTCATGTTTCGGTGTCATTTAGGCCCTCAAACCATGGGCGGAGCGTCATGGATTCAAGTATGATCCCACTAAAAAATGCAGTATAGTTTCCTAAATGAATGCAGTATAGTACCACTCAATTTTATAAAATGCTATTTTTATATTTATTTTGTTACAATAATTTTTTCATTTTAACCCCATTATAGCAAATTCATGTATCCGTACCTGTCTCAAATAGGGAGTTTTCCTATACCTGATACTTCTTGATTCGCCGATAACTTTCGCAATGTCGTTGAGGCCTTCGAAACGTAGGACAGTTGAAGAAAAGGAGAAAAGAAAAGGGAGAGACAAGTATTAATCAATGGGGCCGAAACTACATAAAGCGGATAAAGCCAACGAAAGAGAATGTTGAAGAGGAACAAATCAAATTACTACCTTTGACTGCATCGTAATCCATGTTTAATCCATTTATAAGCCTAGTTTAGTTGGGGAAAACAAAAAAATCAAGAAAAATTACACTTCTTTTGATGTTCTTTTGTCCTTGTCTCTGTTTTTTGGCAAATTTTTCGTATGAGGGATGTGCTTAAAAATTGCAACACTCTAATGAGTGATTTATAATGAGACAATCCTCGGATTTTGCACCAAACCCTTTAAGGTAATTTAATGATGAACAATGTTTCCAAGATCAAAGGCAAGGGATAAAGTTTGTCCGAACACTGTAAAGAAAAGTGTTGTGTGTGACTTGTGATGATAGGGCGCGAGGCAGGGTGCCAAGGGGGCGGCCCAGGCTTGAAATCGGACCGGCCCGCACCAAAATGACCCAAGACTGGCTCAGACCGGCCCGTTCTAACACCCTAATCGGCCAATCCTAATAGTTTGAAGTTCCAAGCAATACTCTTTACCCTTGAATAGCTCTGTCAATGGTTAAGTGCATAAATTTTCTTAACCTAATAAATTTGATTTATGTACATTTCTCCAATTTGGGGTCCTCGTACTTCTTATAAGGCAGTGTCATCTTCACTTGAGAGATGTCCTTGTTAGTTTTTCATAGATTGGCAGAATTTACTAGCAATGTTATACAAAATGTTAAAACTACGCAATTCTAGAATAATTATTATACATATGCAAGACAGTCTTGAGTTACATTTCAGCACGTCACATATACAATATTCGGATCACATATGAATAATTAATTAGTTTTCCGTGACGTAACTTATCTTGACTTGTTTACATTTCTTGATGTTTGGACAACCCTATACCAAAGATATTTACAAGTTGTAGTCTATGTGCTAATGATTCAAAATAATGTAGCATTCAACATCATATTCAAGGGTGGGTATTCACTTTGACATAAAAGGAAAGAAAAATGACACATTTAAATCCTCTTGTCGATCCAGTTTTGGTGCAAGTTGTCAAACCAACAATAGAATCTTTTGCCATCTCAGTGAAAATAGGAATCACAAATGCATTATTATGGTCCTTGTTGAATCCAAAAAGACATGGTATTGGTATTTTTCTTAAACTCCCTCCCTACAACTTTGGGAGGTTAGCATTAGAAAAACATGAACCGGTCTACAAATGGAAGGATTCTATCATAAGATGGGACATTGTTCATGTGTAGTTCATTCCCACCTTAATGGTTCCCATGGCTTCAATCATTCTCCAATGAAGTTTTGCGTTTACTGCTCATAAATGGAGTTTGTTGGGTCATTTTACATCTCTGAAGTAGTAATGTTGATCATATAAAAAAAGTTCAATAAAGAG
Source organism: Linanthus parryae (assembly GCA_023055425.1). Lineage (NCBI taxonomy): Eukaryota > Viridiplantae > Streptophyta > Magnoliopsida > Ericales > Polemoniaceae > Linanthus > Linanthus parryae. The sequence goes on along the minus strand of JALGPY010000008.1, from coordinate 3,888,098 downwards.
ACGTTTTTAGAGAATCTCTTCGGAAGTAGGTTGAAGATATGCAATAAGATTGCCACACTGAACTTGTTATGTTTTGGTGATTCAAGCTCCTAGCTAATTGTTGGAACAGCGAAGCAATTGACGAAGCAAGGAAGAAGAACGAAGACGCAAAATTATCGTTGTCAGTGGTCTTCCTACGAAGACAATTTGTCTTCGCACGAATAGGGTCTGGGCGGTTTCGGTTGTTTCCTTGTTCGTTTTCGGTATGTTTCTTCGTTTCTTTGGGCACAAGTCAGTATCTTAGGACTATACATTGACCTAGGGTCGAGACATATTGAGTGTGGTTGATTGTATTGGCTTCTCATCAATAAAATTGGATCGTTTTGTCTGTGGAGGTAGCTAGCCTAAAAACTAGTGAACCACGTTAATTATAGTGTTGCTTTCTTCATCATGTTCATCGTCTCTTCGCTCCTCTTGGTACTTCCGCTGTCGTTTTCTAACAAGTGGTATCAGAGCCAGGTTGTTGGATCTCGAATTGGTGAGGAGTTATTTCGAACATGATGAAGATTGATCATTTTGATGGGAAGAATGGGTTTAGCTTGTGGCAAATCAAGATGCATGCTTTGTTGAAGCAACAAGATATGTGCTTGCCACTAGCTAACAAATCGGGCATTGACAAGACCACCTCGGAGTTTGTGAAGATGGAGGAGAAGGCGCATTCGACGATCATGTTGTGCCTCGCGGACGATGTGATCACTGGGATTGCAGATTAGACCTCGGCGGCTGGCTTATGGAAGAAGTTAGAGGACCTCTAAGCAAAGAAATATGTGGCCAACAAGTTGATGTTGAAGCAGCGGCTCTTTGGTCTTCGGATGGTTGAAGGTACGCATATTGGTGATCACCTAGACAATCTTAACACTGTTTTGCTTGAATTGTGCAATAGTGACGAGACTGTTAGTGATGTTGATGCGGCGTTGATCTTGTTGGTGTCTCTATTTCCTTCTTTTGAGGGTTTCGTCCAATCGTTTGTTGTTGGGAAGGAGACTATAACCCTATAGGAAGTTCGTTCGGCTTTGCACACAAGAGAATTGAGGCACAAGGCGTCAAAGTTTGAAGATCATGATGGCGACGCATTCATGGTCAATGGAGGAAAGGGTAAGGGAAATCGAATTATGGTAGATCCGACTTACCATTGGACGTTTGTGCGTTTTGTCGTGAGAAGGGTCATTAGAAGCGGAATTGTCCCAAGAACAAAGGATTCGCAGGGTTTGCTGTTCAAGGTGGAGGGACAAAGTCCGAGGACGACTTCGTTCTCTAGGTCTCACGATCAAGCTTGAGCTCCAGGCATAGGAGCATGGGCGTGAGATTTGTGACATGTGGGTTGGTTGGTTGATTGGTTGCATGTTATTGGGCATGTCTCGTTTGGCGTCTTGGTGCGGTAGTATTGGCGGCGCAATTGACATGACTTGATTGATAGACACTTTTGTCGTTAAGTGTCATTGTAAAGACGTTGGGGAGATGTATTGTGTCATGGTGCATTGGTGGTGTGTGGATTGAGACAGACAAAGTCTCTGCATTTATCGAGAAGCAAAGACGCGCTTGTTGTGGCGCATAGTGAGTATATTCCAATACCGAAAAATTTGGAAATATATTCTATTATTTATTGGATTAATGAGAGCATTGGATTGGTGGCTAGGGAACTTGAATCAAGGTGGAGATTTGTTATGTTTTGGTGATTCAAGCTCCTAGCTAATTGTTGGACGAAACAGCGAAGCAATTGACGAAGCAAGGAAGAAGAACGAAGACGCAAAATAATTGCTGTCAGTGGTCTTCGTACGAAGACAATATGTCTTCGTACGAAAACATCGGGTCTGGGTGGTTTCGGTTGTTTCCTTGTTCGTTTTTGGTATGTTCTTCGTTTCTTTGGGCACAAGTCAGTATCTTAGGACTATATATTGACCTAGGGTCGAGACATATTGAGTGTGGTTGATTGTATTGACTTCTCATCAATAAAATTGGATCGTTTTGTCCGTCGAGGTAGCTAGCCTAAAAACTAGTGAACCACGTTAATTCTCGTGTTGATTTCTTCATCGTGTTCATCGTCTCTTCGCTCCTCTTGGTGCTTCTGCTATCGTTTCCTAACAGAACTCACGATGGGTAAAATGATTAGATGAACGAGGAGATACAAACAACAAAGACTAACGCTTTTACAAATCTCAAGTATCGTTATTTTAAACTAAATCTGAAATATCTAAAGATAGTGAGGAGAGAGGCTTTCCTCGTCTAAACCACTAATACAAGTAAGCTGATATAATTTCACGTGATCTAAGCCCATCCAAACAAATCCAATGTCGTGATGAAAATATGAAGAGGAAAGAAAATAAATGGGTCGCTAGGTGAAGGTGAATGTAAAGGAGATGAATTTCTGTTAGAGATGGCCTAAGTGGTGAAATGATAACATTTGCTCCGTTCCCCTTCCCCTTTCCTCAAGGGGTTGGACAGTTGAATACACCTTAGCTATCCCAACTTTGAGAGTGTGAGTGTAAGCTTGGGCCTTTGTCTTCACTTTGCTTTTATCTTATGCATTCTGTACAAAATGCCCCCCTAGTCATGTCTAATCATTTACACAAGTCACACTTCACAAAAACCTTCTTTAGATAATTCAATCATCCACTTTTCTTTCCTTATTGCATCCAAAATGATTCTCTAAAAGACCCATCTCGTGACTATAAACAATGCAACATATATGTTGTCTCATAATTCCAACAATTTAAAGGAGAAAACTTATCATCAACCACTAGGTCAATGGTTTAAGTATTCAAGTTTTCAAAAACTTGACAACGATGATAACTGATTACACTTAAACCCACTAGCTTAGTTGTAGTTATGAAATATATGGGTCAATTAAAATGGACTTTATACCAAAACTCTAATCATCATTGATTCTTAATTTGGGACCCCAAAAACGCTTCATGCATTGCTAGTGGGAGCACCACTTCTTTAGGTGCAGGATTTAACCTCCTTAATCTCTCTTTATTTGCATGAAAATATTGTTATGGGGCCAAAACATACCATCCACCGCCGCTTAAGAATAAATCTAACAAATATTAATCGTGTTTTGTTTTATCAATAGATATAAAAGAGAATAAGATATCAACAACTGAATGCTGATATCACTATAAGGGGCAGGTTAAGAATTTTATCATAATTGGGGTTGAATTTCATAAATAGTAAATTTGAATGAATAAAATCGAAGTAGTTGAGGTTATTGTTTAATTCTAGCGAGGAAAATAAATTCAATCCACAAAATAGACTGTTAAATTATACTACCTCTGTTTCGCCTGTTTCAGCCTACTTCACTTTTTGTCACTATTCACTGAGTTACTTTCATCCGGTGATTTGATTAACAAAACGATACAAGAATTTGATAATCTTTGCATGGTGTTTAGAGGAAAGTTTATTCTAAAATACCATGAAAAAATTGTTATAAAATTACATCGTTTTGGTACCCAAATCACCAAGTCAAAAGTGACTCAGTTACGGGTTAAAAAGTCAAACACAGACGAAACAGACGAAACGGAGGTAGTAGTTTTCAATAGTTGAGTAGGGGAGCCCCCACTCTTCTGCAGTTGAATCCACCCTTGACTACTATGTCCTTGACTGTCGATGAATTACGAGACTACATTGCTCAAACTTTGCCATCAAACGCCTAGTGCTTTCGAAAAAGAATGTGCCATACCACTCCGTCCCAACTCTTTCTACCCATTTTCTTTTTTGTTTGTCTCACTCTTTCTACCCATTTCCTTTTTTGGTAACCTTAATGTGTTTGAAATGACAAAACTGCCCTCCCTAACCCTACCCTACCTACCCTTATCTTCTTCACCCAACTCACAGCCACTACTCTCATTACACACCCAGACACCACACGGATAGAGAGAGAAAGAAAGGGAGAGAGATAGAGAGGGAGAGAGGGAGAGGGATGGAGAGACTGGTAGATGGAGAAATCGACGGGGTTGAGGACGCCGGCGGTGAGGGCGCCGGTCTATGCGGCGGTGGCGACGCTGGTGACTGGTGAGTACAGATATGTTCTCTCTCTCTCTCTCTCTCTCTCTCTCTCTCTCTCTCTCGATCGATCTGTTCCTCTCTCTCTCTCCTTCTTCTTCTTCTCTTCTCAAGCCTCTAGATCTGCTCTATTTGCCTTGCAGATCTTGGCGACGGGTTCGTTGCTGGTTGAAGACGACGGCAAGGCTGACCCGGATCTGTTTGTGGTCTCCGGCGAAACCCACATCAAGCAAGTGTCGACACCCACATCACTCTTCTTCTTCTTCTTCTTTTCTACATCCTCTTGTAATTTTCTAAGATTTGTAATTTTTTAGTCTAGATCTGTATTTTTTTGTACATAATTGGTTAAATTTGTTGTGTTTGGTTGTGTTATTGTTTCTGGTGGTATAATGGTGGTGTTGATGGTGGCTGGTGGAGGTGTTGATGGTGGCTGGTAGAGAGTTGTGGTGGTGGTGGTTTTGTAATTCACAATTTAGATAGGGGCAAAATAGACTTTTCGTCCCAAATCTTAAAACCCGTGCCCAGCCGCAATGGGTAGTAAGAGCTGGGACGGAGTGGTATGTTGTTTTATTTTTCGGGAGCTTCAACTTCCATACAGTATGTCACTGAAATTGACAATAATATGAGTGCATTACTTATTTAGTCTGACGTTACATATTATAAGTGTCATTTTTACTACAGCCATTTTCTTGTCGAGATTTTTTTTACTACAGACATTGATGCTCACGAATAATTGACAATATTTCAAATTTCAAGTCGCTTTACAACATTAATTCAATTAATTGAATAAAACCAAATGAAAGTGTTGACCGAAAAGCTTCTATGAATCCCAAGACGTGGGGAAAATGTTCTTGTTTGTAATGACACTATCCTAAATTCAGCAACCACTAGATATATGACTCAAAGCATCCCCTATTTTCTTGGAAGAGTAGGGTTTTGTATAAAGACTTCACATGCCTCCATACAATCAGATGGTCATATCCGAAGGAGTATTGAAGATTGTAGAAGATAATAGCGATAGTATACGTAGGACTAATGTGTAAATAGTATTGTATGAATTTTGTATATATGGTGAATGAATACACAAGTCCTGCAAAGGACGATTTCACAAACATTCATGGTATCAGAGCATGGTTCACACACGTGAATGGTCTAACAACCCGCGTGCTCACCGCCACCCGTAGACAAAAGATCCACGTGTAGGTCAAAGAATGCCACACGTGAGGGGGCGTGTTGAGAAGTCACACATCGGACATTTTAGAAGAATAAATATAATTAATAAGTATCTTAGACTACTCCCCTCATTACCAATTAGTTTTGAAGTGAAACCTCACAGATTCTTACAGAAGATACCATAGTTTTCGCTATAGCCCATTGTTATCTTTTAAAATATTCTTACTAACGCGTGACACCATAGGAAGAGGGAACAAATCCTCTCCAGCTAGTGGATACGTCCAGCTCTGCAATCGTATCCATCCATTTATAAGGACGGTCTAGATGAAGATGCCATTAATGTTGCGCATATGTTTCAGCCACAAAATATAACTCCCTCAGTCATCCCCTACCTCTAACCCTGTTCAACATTGTTCTCTTTCATCCATTAAAATTCCAAAAGAAACCATCAGATTCCAACATCCCAAATAGTTTGGTAGATAGATCAAACGATGATGTGGGTTTCTCAAAAACACGAGCAAAAATAGATGTCGAAAGAAAGATAATCAAACATGTTGTATACTAGTTATTGATTTTGTATCCAGTTCGATCGATTATTGCTGATTTTGTACAGTATTTATCCACATGGTATCTGATTCGACCTGAATCGGTTTAGTTTGAACAAATTAGCCAAAAATTTTAGTATCTGATCCACAATTCACTGTGATTCGGTATGATTTGCACTTGAGAAAAGAGGCTTCAGGGCCAATAAAATCGAAGAGGGAGCAGTTTTTTAGGACTTCGTGGAGAGTGAAGAAGTTGCAGAGCAGATCGCTGGAGCCCGAAGATCGGGGATGATGGATTGAGTTATCCGGTGTAGCTGAAACACCTTCCAAGCATTAGTCATGTATTCATCTAAATCGTCCTTATAAATGGACGGACCTGATGGCGTGGCTGGAGCGGCTGGACGGATCCTCGGTTGGAGATGATCTGTTCCCATAGAAAGAACCCTACTAAATAAACTAGAAATAAGTATGCAAGAAATAAGAAGTTAACAAAGCGAGTAGACGAGTGATCCCTACGTCACGAGTTGTTAATAAGCAGACGTTTGAGTTCTGTTCTTTTGAGTCTCGTCTTTCCTGTTTGAAATAAGAATATGATAATTCTGTGACAATTTCGTTCTGAATATCCTGTTTCCAATATGAATAGTAATACAGGGAGACAAAGGCAATACTATTACCATTCTTACACACATTCTTGATTCTCCTTCTTTCTCCAAATTATTATTGCCCCTTTAACTTTGATTGAAGACCAAATAGCATGAAAGAAAAGAAGAAGAAAATCATCCAAAAAGCAAGCTACATGAGATCCTCACACTCCCTACACTTTGCTGACCAACGGGCAGCTGTACAACCAGCTGACCATGTCGTTTCACCTAAAAAACATAGCAAAACGACATGCCCGTTTGCCCCATCTTCTTGGGCCTAGCCTTGGTTTTTGGGTTAAAGAAAAGGACCTCTGAGGAAAAAGAAAGAACAATGAGAGAGAGATTGAGAGAGAGAGAGCACGCACTTTATTCTGTTCAAGTCCGTTACTTTTTCTTCATCCCCGTTAAGGGCATGTTTGGCAACTTTGATTAAAATCACATTAAAAACAGTGTGTTTTTTTTAAACTCATTTGGTATGTTTGTTTTTTTATCTGTTTTAAAACAAAAATATGCTGAAAAATAACTGTTTAAAAAAAAGCAAATGAGGTGTTTTTTGGTTTTGTTTCATACTATTAGTGTCAAACAAATTAACATTGAAATTTAGTAATGTTGCCAAATGTGTTTATGATTTAAACACTTTTTTAAAACGGATACCAAACAGTTTTTTGATTATGTTTTTAAACTTGTTTTTTCATCACGCTTTTTTTTTCCACTGTTTTTCTTGTTTTTAAACGGATACCAAACAAGCTCTCATCTGACAATCTGTTTTTTTATTTGTTTAAAAACAAAAACATGCTAAAAAACAGCGGTTTAAAAAAACAGCAAATGTGGTGTTTTTTGTTTCTTTTTTCATACTGTTGGTGTTTAAAGACATTTTACTATGATTAGTTGCAAAAAAATCAAATATGATATTCAAGTAAACATTAAAATGTAGTAATGCTGCGAAATATATATTTTTGTATTTTAAACAATACTATTATTAAACGATATCAAACAATTTTTTTATTATGATTTTAAACGTGTTTTTTCATCACCTTTATTTTTCACTATTTTTTTTCAAACAGATACCGTACCAAACAAGCTCTAACCCTGTTCTCTGAGAACGAGGCAGACCTTCTCTCTCTCTCAATCTCAATCTCTCTCTCTGTGTGTGTGTTAGTACTACTCTGTCCCAGCTCTTGCCCATCATTGAGAATATTTGACTCGTATATGGGTCACTTTGACCGAGTGATTTCGATAGCAAAATAATGCAATTTTTCGATAACTTTTTCACGGTGTTTATACTCTACAACACCATGAAAAATTATTAAAAAATTAAATTATTTTGCTATCCAAATCACGGAGTCAAAGTGACACAGTGGATAGTGGTAAAAGTCAAAATGATGGGGAAGAGCTGGGACAGAGGTGTATATGTTTGCTGCATTGTCTTGTTGCTAGAACTTTAACAGCTAAAACCCTCATCGCTTTACCCGCATTTAAGTGTGGTTCTCTCACTCTCACTCCCTTTGAAGAATAGAAAGAATACCCACAAATCAAAACCGAGTCTTGACTACCAAATTGAGAAAAAAAAATAGCTTCTTTTGTGGGCTCAAATTTGAAAAAACCTCTTCTTGATCCCAAACCCACAAAACTGTGTGATTCAGGAGGTGTGTGAAGAGGTGGAATTGCAGAAGTGCTGTATATGAAAGAAGTTTTGTGACACAATGAGAGATGATAACACAAAGAAAAGCAAGGTTCTTTACTTTAACCTCTATACTATAGCCATGGTTTTCTTGAATTTGAAAAATTGGTACTTTCTCTCTTGCATTGTTGAATTGTTGCTGATTTTGTGTTTTTTGTTCTTCAAGATCTCTTGGTCTAAAGCACTGGTTAGGAAATGGTTCAACATCAAGTGCAAAACTGAAGATTTTCAGGCAGATGAAGTTGCTTATGGAGGTCAGTACTCAGTAGTCTATTTTCTCTCCATGATATTCATTTTCCCATGTTTGGTTTCTGAGAAAAAATTCAAATTCAGTGAAGAAAACTGGGCTTAATTGAGTCAATTCATTTAGGTTTTTTCTCAAAAAAAAAAAAAGATTCAATTAGGTTCTGGATCAGCTGACTTAAGGGTTCTAAGCTGCAAAAAGCCATCATTAGTGAATTTGCTTCTGTTCTTGTGACCACAAACATGCAAGATAGAAGAATTTAGTCTTGTTCTTGCCTATGATTCTTCACTTGTGCTCACTTATCTGTTTAGGGATGCCTACAAGTTCATATGATTGAGTACTGAGTTTGTTTCTTCAGGTGTTGATGTCGAAAGAAGAAACAGCTGCTCAGAGAGGGAACCAAGTACTATTAAGAAAAGCAGACCTGGTATAGTGCTAATCCTCTCTTAATCTCCTTCTATGATTTTCATGTAATCATCACTGCTAATTTGCTTTCCGGCGTGTATGAACAGAAAGATTTAACAGGAATACGGAACGAGTGAGGCGGCGGAGAGTTGATCTTGATCACCCCCAGATCATAAATGTGCACAACTATAGGTTTGTCTCTATTTGTTTCCTTTCTTAGGACATGTCTTATGATATACTATGTTAAATAATGATGTTTGTTTCGGAGCAGCATCTTTGCGGCTACCTGGAATGTAGGTGGGAAATCGCCGACAAGCAATCTCAATCTAGACGATTTTCTGCATTCCTCGCCTCCGGCAGACATCTATGTACTAGGGTAATGACTAATGACTTGTTTGTTCTTCACTATGATGTTTGTAAACTTTTTTACCTATGTTTGATGCTAAAATAGAATGTGCTGGTTTTAGATTCCAAGAAGTAGTACCTTTGAATGCTGGGAATATCCTAGGGGCTGAAGACAATGGACCTGCAAAGAAATGGGAAGCTCTAATCCGAAAGACACTGAATAATTTACCTGGTACTGGCGGAGGTAGCGGATACCACACTCCTTCTCCTGTCCCAAACCCAGTTGTGGAATCAGCTGCTGATTTCGAAGGCTCAAGAAGGCGAAAATCATCGTTTCTTCCTCGTAGATCGTTCCAAACACCTTGCAGTTGGAGAAATGAGAATGACCCATCTTCTTCGCAGCCTCGCCTTGATCGAAGATACAGTGTTTGCGACCGCGTAATCTTTGGTCATAGACCAAGCGATTATGGTCATAGACCAAGTGACTATGACCCTAACGCGAGATGGGGTCATAGGCCTAGTGACTATGGTCATAGGCCGAGCGACTCTTCTGGGAGTCAGAGACCTAGTGATTCTTCATGGGGTCATAGAGCTAGTGATGCTTCCATGAGACCAAGTGATGCTTCTTGGGGTCATAGGCCTAGTGACTACTCATGGAGTCAAAGGCCAAGTGACTATTCAAGATGGGGTTCTTCAGATGATGATTACGCGACTTGGGATTCGCCTAGTACTATGGTGTACTCACCAGCTTCTTCCAATGTTGGATCTGCACGAATGGAAGATGGATGTAATAGTAGAGCATCAGGCAACAGAAGGTATTGTTTGGTTGCTAGTAAGCAAATGGTGGGTGTTTATCTTACGATATGGGTCAAGAGTGATCTGAGGGAACACGTTCGTAACATGAAAGTATCATGTGTTGGGAGAGGGCTCATGGGATACCTAGGAAATAAGGTAGTGTGATTCTAAATCATGTTTGGTTACGTTTGCTGTACGATCATTGGAAGTAACTTGCTTATGCTGCTCTTGGTTTTTGCAGGGATCTATTTCAGTGAGCATGATGCTCCACCAAACAAGCTTTTGCTTTATCTGTAGTCATTTAACTTCTGGACAGAAGGAGGGTGATGAGCTACGGAGGAACTCCGATGTTATGGAGATTCTGAAGAAGACAAGGTTTCCACGAGTGCAAAATGCTGGTGATGAGAAGTCGCCACAAACAATCCTTGAGCACGAGTAATACTCTTTTCTTCCTACCTTTATCCCCTCAATTACTAATTTGGGAACCCCGATTTTAATCAATTTTGTTATAAACGGGCCTTTTAATTTAATTCCGTTTGTTATGACACAAAAATTTAAGCTGAAAATTTGCAGATTAAAATAATTTCAGTGCAATTGTAGAATCTCCGAAATTGGGGATTATGCGGCTGAAAATCTCTTAAAAAATAATTTTAATGTGTTTTTTGACACTAGCATGATCTTGTTTCATTTAGATGTGACTGTATTCAAATATTCGACTAATTATCTCTTTAAACTTTGTTATATTGATCAAATTAAAATTTACAATTTCAGCTCATACCAAACTGATTTTGATTTTCAGTTCAGCTAGATTTTGCACCGAAACTTTTTCCAGACAATTTTTCAGATTTTCAGCTGATACCAAACAGGCCCTAGTCAATTTCCTTATGGAAAGTGATTGCATTCTCATCTCTAACTTCCTTTGATGCAGTCGAGTTATTTGGCTTGGGGATCTGAATTATAGGATTGCTTTGTCCTACCGGTCTGCTAAAGCACTCGTTGAGATGCAAAATTGGAGGGCATTGCTTGAGAATGATCAGGTATTTTTCTTTGACTTATCTTGTAAATGGACTACGAAAATGGCATAAATAATTACTAAATAATCTGTCATTTGCAGCTGCGGATAGAGCAGAGAAGAGGGCGCATATTCAACGGATGGAAGGAAGGGAAGATATATTTCCCACCAACGTACAAGTATTCGAATAACTCAGATAGATACACCGGCGATGATAGGAAAAGACGAACACCTGCTTGGTAAACACTAACTTTACATCTTATCCGTTTAAGACCATTTACACAATGGGAGAAACTGATCCGACTATGTTTAAATGGTTTAGGTGTGACAGGATCTTGTGGCATGGAAGTGGGCTTCATCAATTGTCCTATGTTCGTGGGGAATCCAGATTCTCGGATCATAGACCCGTTTATGGCATGTTTTGGGCTGAGGTTGAGTCGTACCAAGGTCGTCTGAGGAAAAGCATGAGTTGTTCTAGTTCCAGAATTCAGGTGGAGGAGCTCTTGAACATCCCATATTCACATGGATATACGGAACTTTGCTTCTTCTAAGCGACGGGTAAGGCATTTAACATTGCCCAATCTACTTATTTCACAGCATTAGTAGTTTCTAGTTTTTGACCAAACTCAAAAACCCTAGAATTCAGAAAAAAATGTAGTGTCTAGGTTTTTAATCGTATACATGTATCATGTGTTTGGGTGCAGTATAAGCAACAGTTATAAGTTATACTTACTCTCTTATCCCCACCCCCTCAAATTTGCGTACAAGGTTATAACCATCTCAGGTGGTATAAGCCAGATAAGGAATGTGTGGGGATAGAGTGGGAGTGCAAAAAAGACTAAAATACCCCTAAAATCACTTATCCTGCCTTATTCCAGTACAATCATATCATGCATCGTATCATAGTATATCTCTTATCCCCGTGATTTTTATACCTTGACCAAAAGAAGCCCTAGGGTTCCTGGAAAGCTTTCAGACATCTGTATGTAGCTTGGACTATGTATTCGGAATAATGTTTGACAAATGATCAGTAAACTGAATCCTCTTTCCTCAGACGAATCCTCAGCCTAAAACTGGACTTGGTCCCAACTGTTTACTTATGTTTTTGGTCCCCTCTTGCAGGCCGGAATTTTTTCGGGAATATTCAGCTTTGAAGCATGAAGAAGACGTCGCCTTCTGCCCCCTAACCCTAAGAAGTTAGTCTCTCCCCACATTCCCTTATTCGTTTTCGTCTAAAAACTTTGTTTCTTTTCTCATATTTTCCTTCTTTTCTTCTCTCTCAGGTGTATATATACTTACAGTTTTGCTAGGTGATTAACTTTGCACAATCCTGACTTGATTCATCCTAACTATGGTGTCTCTGTATCCTGGAGCTGCAGGTAAAACTATTGTTTTTAACTGTATCGTAAAAATAACAAGTGATCTTTAGGCTATTTTGGTCATGGTTTGAACAGTTTTCTGCTCCTATTTTGCAGGATGAGCAACTTCAAGTGGATAAATTTTGGAATGACTTTATTCAGGATTCTTTATTACTAGTTTTGTGACAGGAAAAAGAGATGGTCAAATTGATCATTCTGTTAAGTTTAGCTTTTTTTTTCTATTTTTATTAATGTAGAGAGCAGTGTGCAATGGAATGTATACTCATTACTAAGTTAATGATTAGAGAATATATACAAGATTGAAGTTCAAAAGAAGCATGTTGTTCTCTTCTGTTGTTCTTAATCATTTTTTTCTTTCCTTGAGAAAGGTGGGGTTTTTTCTTGATTATCCAACCATCACCATCCTGGCATGCTTTAACTTTTTTAATGTGTGGTAAAAACAAAAACATGAAGAAAGCAAAAGACAAAATCACAGATTTTGCAGGTATTGGAGGTGAAGTCCTTGTTGAGAAAAAAAAAAAAAACACCTTCTGCTTGAGATGTTATTTTCACTTTTGCTTTTTCTTTATCTTGTGTTGTTTCAAGGGAGTAAGCTTTTTGTCTCTTGGGCCACAAAGAAGTCAGCAGTTTGAAGCAAAAGACAGATGTAGATTTTAGACCACTAAGGCCTCGTTTGGGTAGCGGATAAGGAGGGGATATGACATGATATCCCCTCCCTTATCTTATCCCTTGTTTGGGTAGCGGATAAGGAGGGGAAATCATACCCTCCCCTTATCCTTCCTCCAGATTTTTGCCTTGATTCTTATACCACCTAGGGGGTGGTATACACCGGATAAGGGGGTGAGCGGATAAGAGGGAGTTCCATTCGTGACCAAAATACCCTCAATCATTATTTTTAATACCCAATATGTCTCTCGTGTAACAATTATTGTATGTATGTTTATTTGAAATTGTGTTTAATTTGGAATTGTATGAATGTTTATTTGGAATATTATGAATGTTTTATTTGAAATTTTGTTTTATTTGGAATTTTATGGATGTTTATTTGGAATTGTATGAATGTTTATTTGAAATTGTGTTTAACACGTATTTTTAGTTTTATTCATTTTTTATGTTTCATTTTAACATACTGAAACTTTATGTATCATTTTAACATACTAAAACATAAAAGTGTTTTGAAAAAAATATCAAAGTGTAAATTTGGAGCAGGGGTATGATGATGATGATGATGATAGATTTTGAAATTCAAAAATCAAACTGTGGGCGGACCATAGTCCTTGGCCAGTGGAGTATTTGTAGGGAAATTTGAAATTGGCTAATTTCATTGATGAAGTCCGCACCATACCATTTCAGAGTCTGGCAGGTGGGTCGGCATTCTAATTAATGTGTAAATTCACATTAAATCAAGTATTTCGTAACGACAATTTCATCTCTCTAATTTCAAACATGTTGTATTATTGTTGTCACTTCTTATTTAACTATCGGTGTTGGTAGCGAGGTACAATATCAATATTATTAAATTACTATATTATATGAAAACAATCATTTACGTAATTTTTTCAAGTGAAAAGGAGCATTATCTACCAAGATATTGTTATTTACAAACAATTCATACAATTTCAGGCATCAATTTACAATTTTAAGTAGTTTTATACAAAATCACCGCAGTAAGGGTATTCTAGTCACTTGGAACATATCCTGCTTCTTATCCTGCATCACCCAAACATGGTAATTTATATCCTGCTTCTTATCCTGCAGCACCCAAACACAGTAAGCCAGCATATCATATCAGGCCTTATCCGACAGCATACATATCCTACCTCGTATCCCAGCATAAGCTATATCCGCTGTATCTTATCCGCTACCCAAACGAGGCCTAAAGGCATGCTTGGTTTCTCATTCATGGTGCCAAGAGCGCCGGCCCGCGGGCCTAACCGGCCCAGCCCGGCCCCATAATACCACCCCGCCCCCTTCCCACCCTTGGCCCCACCCCGCCTCCCTACACAGTAGCTCGGCCCCGAAACCGGTGCGCGTCGCGTTTAACCCCCTGCGGCCCGGCCCGTTGATACGGGTCGCCCATATCAATATTAATTAATTATTTATTAGTTAATTAAGGATTAGTTATTGAATTATGTTATTATTTATTTAGTTAGCTCGTAGAGTAGTCCCGTTAGGTCTAGGCTAGATTAGAGTTACTAGTTTATCTATTTAAGCAAGATGTCTTCTCCATATTATGAAATCAATGAAATAAGATACAATTCCTCTGATCTCTTATCTCTCCTTACTCTTTTATCTCTCTCTCGTCTACTTTTCCTTAGTTTCTCAATTTATCGATACGTATATCACCCGCCCCCGTCGCAGTAGAACCCCCTCCGGTCCAGACCGGCCCGGACCCTCCCAGCCCCGAACCAAAGGGCTTTTAGCCCCTAACCGATCGGGATCACTTTCTTCCCCACCATTCTGTCCCCTCCCCTCCTCCAAGCCCGACCCCCATGCCAGCCCAGACAGGCCTTTTGACACCTTAAGTTTCTCGCACATTTATTTATTTATTTATTTATTTATTTGTTACCTTCACGAGAAATAGTCAATAAGGTGATAGATCAAGTGGCATAACATAACATTAAGTCATGTTTCTAGGTATTGAGATCTGAACTCCTGCAACAATTATCTCCTGTATAATAGGTTGAAGCAATAAGTTAATGCCTTCCTCGTTATGTTAAAACCAAGCAAGCATTCACTGCAATGGTGACTTACATCGAACAAACATGTCTCTGGCTGATTGCAGGTGGTGTGGTTTGAGGAATTTAAGATTGTATAATGTGCCTAAAAGCTGTACCTACTAGGTGTTTATGTTGATAAAGAAAGTTACAATCTCTGAAATGTCTTAGGAGTGCAATATGTCTAAGGGTTTTCTTGCTTTTCCACAGCATGACCAAAACATCTACAGGTTCTTGTGCTCTCTGCTGTTTTTGCCACTCCTACTACTGCCACTTGCTTCAATGAAATGACCAACAATGTGACACCTTGTACTTGTTGTTGGTCATGTGGTTGATGGAATATAAAGGAAATATTGTTGGTGTTTCATGTTTGAAGATGCACACACACATCTGCAGGTTCTTGTGTTAGAACTAGTACTTTGCTTTAAGCTGTACTTTGTTTACTTTACCAGTATTTCTCTTTTGACCTGTGTAGGCAATGATACCTGAGATCTCTCAGATCTATTTCAGGTGTTGTGATGGATATTCATAGTATATAATTTGAAATGCCCATTTAGTTACATCTTTGTGATTGCATGTTAAGCTCACTAGCATTTTGGTTTCCTCGTTTCGTTTACGGGTAAATACCACTTTCACCCACTCAGTGTGTGAAATTACAGGAATCCTGCACTCCCGAATCATGATGTTGTTTGTCTGGGGTGGGTGTCTGTAACTGATAGTAATTTCTAGGACAAGTTTTGTTCTCTTAGAGTAGGGAATGACCCAATTAGGGGTGCAAGTGTCCTGAAGTTTGACACACTAAAAGCGTGAAAGTGTCATTACTGGAAGGGGTGAAAGCGTCTTTTTGTCAAACCTGGGGATGAAAGTGTCTTTTATCCTTCGTGTGCATGACAAGATAGTTCGGTATCTGATTGTGTGTGACCGTTCCTCTGTTTCTTCTCTTGCATTCTAGTTTGACTTTCAGGAATCACTTATTTTACCATTTTAAATGACAGTTATGTTAATATGATAAGGCTGGTGGGTTGCACCACGTGACATATGACAGTAACGCTTTGAAGGTTTTAGTAAACACATTCTCTTTGTTAGTGTTTTCTTCCCTCAGAGAAATGCTTTGCTATAAACCTTGCAAACCCTAGTTACCCTTGCATTCAATGGAAATTCCAAATTAATTTAATAGTGCCATTGTGAATGAGCTGAAGAGCTATCCAGTATCCACTGCTAATGCTTGATTCTTCCCTTAAGGGCACATTTGGCATCAATATGTTAAAACCAAGCAAGCATTCACTGCGACGGTGACTTACATCGAACAAACATGTCTCTGCCTGCGCGCTGGTGGTGTGGTTTGAGGAATTTAAGATTGTATAATGTGCCTAAAAGCTGTACTAGGTGTTTATGTTGATAAAAGAAGTTACAAACTCTGAAATGTCTTAGGAGTGCAATATGTCTAGGGTTTTCTTGCTTTTCCCCAGCATGACCAAAACATCTGCAGGTTCTTGTGCTCTGCTGTTTTTGCTACTACTAAGTACGGCTACTTTGCTTCAATCAAATGACCACCAATGACCAATGTGAGACCAAGTACTTGTTGTTGGACTTGGTCATGTGATTGAAGGAATATAAAGGAATTGTTGTTGGTGTTTCATGTTTGGAGATGCACACATACACATCTGCAGGTTCTTGTGCTCTCTGCAGTTGTTAGAACTAGTACTTTGCTTTAAGTTGTACTTTGTTTACTTTATTTCTCTGTTGACCTGTGTAGGCAATGAAACCTGAGATCTCTCAGATCTATTTCAGGTGTTGTGATGGATATTAATCATCTTTTTTAACTTGAAATTCCCATTTAGTTACATCTTTATGATTGCATGTCAAATTCACTTGGTTTCCTCGTTTCGTTTGCGGGTAACTGACACGTCCACCCCTTCAGTGTGCGAAATTTCAGGAATCCTACACTCCTGAATCATGATGTTGTTAGTCTCGAGTGAATGTCTGTCACTGGAAGTGTCATTTGCTAAACCGGAAGGAGTGAAAGTGTCTTTTTGTCAAACCTGGGGGTGAAAGTATATTTTACCCTTCATTTACACAACAAGATTGTTCGGTATCTAATTGTGTGTGTGTGTGTGTGTGTGTGTGTGTGATTGTTTCTTTTCTTCCTTCCTAGTTTAACTTTCAACGATCATGACTTTCAGGATCACTTTGACCAGGTGAATAGGGCACTAGGAAGGAATTGAAGAAACAGAGGAAATATAACTATTGTGAATTGACTACTGTGTTATTGTGATAAGGTTGGTGAATTGCACCACGTGACATATGACAGTAAGGCTTGAGGGTCTTAGCAAACACATTCTCTTTGTTAGTGTTTTCCCACTAAGAAATGTTTTCCTTTCAACCTTGCAAACATGCCCTAGTTACCCTTGCATTCAGTGGAAATTCCAAATTTTATAGTGCCATTGTGAATGAGCTGAAGAGCTATCCTGTATCCACTGCTAATGTTTGATTATTACCGTAAGGGCACGTTTGGCATCAATATTTTTTCTTCTTCTTCTTCTTCTTCCAGCTTTCTCTTTTTGAATAAGACCAAAGTGCTTTTTGACTAGGAAAAAAGGAGTGGCATTTCTTGTACTGGGGGATAATGCATAGTTTCATACCATTCTTATACAGAATTGTAAATCTTGGATGTTGGACAAATTCACATTGATGAACTGAAATTTTATTATCTCCCAACAAAATGATGCTGCTATAAGTGAGAATTACTCCGTAATGCTTCAAATCACTTTGAAAGAAGCGGTAAAAACGACTGACACGGTCACATTCTTCTCGAAGAGTCCGATTAATTTCTTTTA
Source organism: Linanthus parryae (assembly GCA_023055425.1). NCBI lineage: Eukaryota > Viridiplantae > Streptophyta > Magnoliopsida > Ericales > Polemoniaceae > Linanthus > Linanthus parryae. Next base: position 3,870,283 of record JALGPY010000008.1, on the reverse strand, counting down.
ACTATATAAATTGCGAAGACAAATGACACGACGCTTCAAATGATGTGGCACTTCAGATGAAATTCTGAACAAAAGAGGTAGTTGGAAATCCAGTATGCTCTTGCCTTGTGAAACCACCTGAGTGTGTGAGGCATGAATTATGTGACTTTATATATGTATGGGTTGCGTAGCAGTGGACCTCAGGACGTGAAATTACCTCCCATTCAATTTAGACTTTTTCAAGTCCTGGTGTGTGCACCATTGTAGTGGCTCGCACCGCGACTGAGTGGTTCGTCCCAGACCATATCTCGTGATCAAGTTTGGGCGTCGAGCCTACTACTTAGAGCCCGTGGGAGGCTAGTGGACGACACTCATGAATCATGATAGTAGTCAACCCCAAGTCCCCAATGAAGGGTGAGTCACTGAGTCGGATGTGATATCCGCTTCGCGTGCTCCACATGACACAGATGCCAGTGCCGAGACTGACGTGACACAACCAAATTCAACCATCCACACCTGACTTCTCAAATGCTATATTTTTTCTGTTATTGAGAAAATGCACTTCTTTTTACCATTTTTTCTTATGTATGAATTATCATTTTGTTCAAATAAGAACATCTTTGACATATCATAAATTCAAATAAAGACGTTAATTGTAAACTCGATAATAAAACTATGAATGTTCTCTGTTAAAATTAAATTTTAATTCGAAGAAATTCAGAATATTCCACACACAAAAATTCTAAGTCATAATTTCAACTAAATTATTTACTCTAAAATTTCAAGCGGCAACCAAAAAACAAAGGGTAAAATTCACTTACACCCCTCAATTTTAGTAAATCTTCACTTACACTCCTCAGTTTTGGTCGTCTACAATTGGCACGATGCCAGTAGACGACACTCATGATCGTAGTTAATTTCAAGTGGCAACCAAAAAATAAAGGGTAAAATTTTTCAATGCATCCTTACTATGATTGGTCAATTTCATAGAAGTATTTTTAATTCAATTTAGTTGTTTCATGTGTTCTAATTATGATTGGTCTATTTCCTATTTTTTAATTCAATTTAGTTGTTTCAAAATGTTATCAATATGAACAAAAAAAATATTTGAAATCAATTAGTAATGATACATAAAAGGATACACACAAAAGATACAGATGATTCAGACTCGTCTTAAGTGGTGAGCAACCGGAACAGCTGATGTAATCCTATCTTTGAAATTTTCCAAACAAGAAGGGGTGTAAGTGAAAATCAACCAAAACTAGGGGAGTGTAAGTGAAAATTACCCAAAAATATATAGTTGGAAAGGACCCAGGTGAACAAATACTATCTCAAGGAGGGTAAATTCGTCTTTTCCCTCTCATTGTTCTTCCCTGTCTTGTTACCCAAGTCGGAACCCTTTTATCGAACCCTTCTCAGTCTCTCATATCACCAAAACTTCACAGAAAACACAGAGCAAACCTCGATCTATAGATACACAAATTCGATACACACATAGCTCAATCACAGAGTCCTCAACAGAGATTTGATCAGCTATGGAGTGCGTATTTGGTATGAAGGGCAAGGGTTTCGCACTGGTGGTCGCCGACACCTCCGCCGTGAACAGCATCTTGGTCCACAAGACCAACGAAGACAAGATCATGATCCTCGATTCCCACAAGCTCTTGGGAGCCAACGGCGAAGCCGGCGACAGGTAATTTCTCAAATCTTATGGTAAAAAGGCGTTCTTTTGATGTGATTCCTGATCTGTAGAGTCCTTTGCTTCACAATCTCTACGAAACTGTCTCAAATTGAGTCGATTGGTTCATAAAGTTGATTAATTTGTGTTTTTGATTTGGGGGTTTTTGATGGATTTGCAGAGCTCAGTTCACGGAGTATGTTCAGAAGAACGTTTCGCTGTACCAGTTCCGGAATGGGATACCATTGACTACTGCTGCTACTGCCAATTTTATCCGTGGGGAGCTTGCCACTGCTTTGCGTAAGGTATGGGTTTGCTTCTGAAAATAATATTAGGGTTTCTGATTTGATGAAGTTAATTGATATGGGACCATGGGGGTATTATGGTAATTGTTCTTGAATTGCTTGTATGAATCCAGTGTATTAATTGATGTTGTTACCAGAGAGGTGTTATTAAGTCATTTGACCTGTTGGGAACGCACGCGATGCGTATTGGGAAGTTAGGCTTCTGAAGATTGCAATTGTTAGGTTAGAGTTGAAACAGTTGATAAAATCATGTTTTGGTGTAGCTATCTTGGATTAGGCTTCAGCGAATAGATTGTTTGTTTGATTGGTTCAGTGGTTAACATAAGCATTATCCCCGCCTTGGTGTTAGTTCAAATCTATATAGAAGCATACAAACGTAGTTCTTGCCCAAAACTTAATATAGGTGTTGAGATCATTCATGAAATCTGTGGAAGCAAAAGCAAAGTTTCTAGAATAACCGTCGCAACAAACTATTTCAAGTATCGGATGTATGATTTAAATACACTATTAACATCATACTTAAGCCCTGTCCTTGCTGCGAAACTGTGTTCACAACACCATATAAGAAGAAAGCTTAAGAAAACTGGATTTTGCAGGCTCATGTCTGGTTTTACTAATACTTAGCCCTTTACGTGACTCTTTGGCTGCACATTTGAATATTGTATATTCTTTCATGTTAACGTAACTCTTGTTCCAAGTATACTTGCAATTTCTATTTGGTTCCCTGGGAGTGCGGGGCAAAGTTTAGTACTTGTACGTTTATTTCTGTGCTGATTTCTGAGCTTCTCTTTTGATAGCCATTGATTATCTATTATGTACGACTGTTTGAGCTTGTTGATGGCCTGCAATGTATGAAATACAGTGGGTATGATGACATTGGCTTGCGTCATATTGGACATGTGAAGTTAAATGAAGTACATTATCTTGACTGATAAATCCAATCCAACCAATCTAGGTTTTATTGACTTCACTCTAACCAATTATTCTGTGTGTGGACCATTAGCGTCAGTGTGCTACACTGCTACTTAGTTGCATGCTCACTATTTTAAATTGGAATGTTGCTCCACTGAGAACTATAGTAACCAAGAACTTTCTGATGGAGATATTTGAACTTCTGGAACATGAACACCTTTCATAGCGTTCTTAGGGTTGGAGGTAATCACTCCAAAACTATATAATTTTCGCTAACAGTCGAGACATCTTCCTGAGGACTATAGTAACCAAGAACTTTCCGATGGAGATATTTAAAGTTCAGGGACATGAACACCTTTCACAGTGTTATTACGGTTGGAAGTAATCACTCCAAAACTTTATAATTTTTGCCTGTTGGAAGTAATCACTCCAAAACTGTAATTTTTGGCTAACAGTCGAGACATCTTCCTGAGCCCTTGTTGTCAATCTTCTTCTGAGCTTCCTGGGTTTGGTTTCACAGCTTCCTGGAAGAATATTCTTCTGCAAGTTTTTTGCATGCCAGAGTACTTTGTCTTCGCCTTGGCAGTTTGTTATTCTTTTGTATCTCGATTACATATGTGGGAGAAAGTTGCATTTTATAAAATTGTGATATATAAAAGGAAGTGCGAAAGTCGAGTAATGCTTCTATGTTTTTATCTAATTCAGCCTTCTTACCAGTTCGCCATAATAGATAAATATAACGACCCAAATATCTCAAGCATGGTTTGCCTAATTGGACTAAGTTATGTTTCGAGAATGGGATAACTGTTCTAGTAAACAGTTGCTGATATTGGCCAATAACACATGTACGCTCGTCACGGGCTATAAAAAAGGATTGGATGTATTGAAATTGCATTTGTGGAATGGAATTGTCTGCTTAACCTTGTATTGAGAATCTGAAGAACTTGTATCTCGAGTTTGGGACACCAAAGGGAATAACTAGGTTCTTGATGGTGGGTCCAATTGGAAACACTAGTCATGCTTGTTCCCCAATTGCCATAAAGGCAGTACCTTAGTGCCAAAGGCACATAAACTGTGCATCTAGCCCATCCCAAAGCCTCATTTGGTAGTGAATCTAACTGACTCTATTGCTATTCGGTTTGTCGGAAGAGAGGGGGGGGGGGGGGGTAGTATATTTTTACTTCTGTTTTGAGTCTCTTATTGGTACCTATTGATTGTCTAATATAGGTATGACTGTCTTTGTTTGTAAGTAACCTACAATGTAATGAATTAAATGGGCAGGACATTGGATTGCGTAATATTGGAGATCTGAAATCAAAACCCATTGTCCTGACTAATGATATCCAGACCAACCAATCTAGGTTTATAGCAGTAATTAACATCAACCAGTTATTCTGTGCATACACCATTAGTGATACTTAGTGTTATCATGCTAACTAAAGTAACAAAGAACTTTGATGCCAAGAACTTTCTGGCGGAAATTTTAGAGTTAACGGACATGAATACTTTGCTTAGTGTTCTTGCAGTTGAAAGTATTCACTCTCAAACTACAGCAATTTCTGATGGAAACTTCCTAGGATTCATGACCTGGTTTTGAATCTTTTTCTGAGGTTCTTGGGTTTGATTTGACAGTCTTCAACAGATTTATTCAACGTGCTTTTTGCATGAGAGAGGACTTGTGTTTTTCTCCTGGAATAGGATGTTTCATGCTTTTGAAATGTAGCATCTAATACTGTTGAGTCTTTCATTTTGATATGATGCCACACCGGGTCTGTAGATTCAACATCAATGCTTGCTTAGGCAGTTCGTTCGTAGTTCTTATCTTGAGAATTCTCTCTGGGTGGAAACTGGAAACAAATGTGCCTTTTTTATGTTGCCTAGTTAATGTTTAGAGCATGGGATGAACAATCTAATATGCAGTTGCTGACATTGGCATAGTTAAAATGTAAGCTTTATCTTGAGCTTAATCCTAATATTATACTTATGAAGATCTTATATAGAATGTTGGGTAATCAAAGGAAATAACGAAGTTCTTGATGTTTTTCCAATTGGAAATGTTAACAGGCCAAGCAAAAACGTCACTTTTGTTGGCTTTGGCTATCCTTGGTGCCAAACTTACATTCATTGTGCATCCAGCCTCTACCAAAACCTAATGTCTCTTTCATTAGCCTCATTTGATGATTGAAACTCGCTGATTCTTGGTTATTTGATTTCTCAGAACCCATACATGGTGAATATCATTCTTGCTGGCTATGACAAAGAAACTGGTCCTTCCATCCATTACATGGATTACATTGCAACCCTTCACAAGGTCGATAAGGCAGCTCTGGGTTATGGAGCCTTCTTCGCACTCTCAATGATGGACAAGCTCTATCACAAGGACATGTCACTAGAGGAAGCTGTTGATCTTGTTGACAAAATCATACTGGAGATTAGAACCAGGCTTGTCGTGGCTCCCCCCAATTTCGTCATCAAGATCGTTGATAAAGATGGAGCGAGGGAGTACGCGTGGCGCGAAACCATCAACAAGCGGGAATCTGATGTTTCTATCGCCTGATGTGTTTCCCGACGTACGAGACTTTGTTGTTTTTATCATCTGTTTGAACTTCGTGGATTTATCTTAGTAATCAAACTATTATGTTGCTGTTTCAAACTTGATTTCCTTGTTCAGATTAGCAATGGTGTTATGGTTTTGGGATGAACTTGCTAGAGTTAACTTCACAATTTAAGGGGTCATATCTTGGATATAGCTCAAATATGAGCAAGTGCTTGGGTCGCATTTCTCGCTTACAATTTAGTTTAACATTGTCTGGGTATCACGTTGATCCTATGAAGTATTTCATTTTATTACTATGTATGTGTGTGTGGCATCTGAAAGAAGTTTTCAGCTTAACGGGCTAAATTTGGGTTTGTATTGACCCGTCATAACCCACCCAATTACAAGATGGGTTTGTATTAACCCGTCACCACCCAATTACAAGATGAATTATAAACGGGTTGGGCAGGTTGACACATTTGTGCTTGAATCAGTTGATAAATGGGCTCAACCCGCTAGTTTGACAGCTCAATGAAGTAACAATTATATGTGTATTCAACCAAGAAATTGGAAAATCCAGAAAACAAGCTATGACAATAATTTCACACCCTCAAAAGAATAAGAACAGTATATGTTTCTGATCAATAAGAAAGCTTCAGAACGGTAGCCACCGCTAGTGCCGCCAGAAGGAGAGAAGGCGAGGAGTCGAGAAGCGGCCTTGCAGCTGCTGAGGGAGTGAGGACAGGTTTGCTACCTGTATTTGGTCCTGTGGTGGAAGGAGGAGTGAGTGCCGCCGGAGTTGCATCAGCTTCTGGTGCCAAAGCCGGTGATACTGGCTCCGGGAGAGCAGAACCTGTAGGACTTAGAGCAGCAGATGCTTCTGGAGACGAAGTCGGACTCAGCGCTCCAGGACCTGGAGCTGGAATAGGGGCACCAGAAGCCGCTGCAACACGAAAAAAAATAAGTATCAACTTAATCGCGGAATGACTAATCGTAGAAGCATTAGGGGTACAGTTGAGTTGGGAGGGTTTGAAATCTTAAGATTTTTGGGCGTATGTCTAGAGGTCTTGAGTTTAAACCTTCAACCCAAAGGCTGCATATTGACCTCCTCAACTGTGAGTCTGCCGGTCTGAGTTTTTTCAAGCTGGTTTACCTCTCTAGTGTAGTTTGCTGGCTACTGCACTGGAACGAGGGTTTATAGATTTTTTCAAGCTGGTTTACATCTCTAGTAGTAGTTTGCAGGCTACTGCACTGGAACGAGGGTTTATGGATTTTTTCAAGCTGGTTTATCTCTCTAGTGTAGCTTGCAGGCTACTGCACTAGAGCGGCGGTTTACCCTATAGCGCTTTCACGTTTCCACGTCATAAGAAAAAGAAAATATCAGAAGCAGTATCGAGTACGCGAGTGAAAGATTTCTCGTACCTTTGCATTGGAGAGGCACACCGGGCATGTTGCAAGCGCGGGGAAGAGAGATGGCTAGCCCCCGGTTTACGGGGAGCTGAAATGGGACGCCTCCGGTAGCAATAAGGCATAAACAGTCTGTGCCACCGCTCATAAGGGTCTTGAGCGAATTACAGCAATCAGAAGTAGGTGAAGTTCCAGCACCCGTACTATTCGTGATGAAGTTGAAGCACGGGGTGAAGGTGGTGAGCAACGGATTCGTGCAGGGGGTACGGATTTGGGCGTAAACTGGTAAAACCAGAATAGTTAACGCTATGGCGTAGCAGAAGAAAGGAGAGGAAATCGCCATGGTTGAGTTGGTTGATCTTTTTTTTAAGGTTTCGTAATGAATCGAACCTAATGAAGAAGAACGGATTGAGAATTTTGTGTTTGGATAATGAGAAAATAAGGGGATTTATAGATGGGGAAGGGTTTAGAGTTCAGCTACCTATACTAATTATGTGAAAATGATATATAGGGATTTAGGTGACTAACTTGATGTGTTGTCGTTCTTCTATGTTCTTCTTACTTGTGTTCATCAAATAAAAGCCTTGATGACTAACCCCAAAATATAGGATTTACATATATTGATATGGTTGAAATTTTGCTTCAATGAGAGAAATTTGTCCTCTTAACTTCATTATCTCCTACACGATTCAGCTCGCCCATTCTTTCTCCCATGTAACGCCGAATTTGGCTATTGTCAGAGTAAGAAGTCTAGTGAACATTAGCAGGAGTTTTAATTTTACGATATGTATTATTTTAACCAGAATCATGGGTATAACACGTATTGTATTATTATTATTTTTTTTTGAGAGAAACATATTGTATTATTTAGTGTGAAAAGAAATGTTCAGTAAATAACATACCACCAATAGTAGCTAGCCTATAAATCCACAAGGGTGCATGTCACCATATACTTTTCAAACTAATCAATCTAGCTATGATTTCACCAAATCCCATACTATTCTAATGAAACACAACAAAAGCAAACCCTAGAAAAAGGTAAAAATCAAGGACACGTTATGCCATATTCTTAATGACTTTCCACGTCTAACTATTGTGCAGTTTAAGATATTTGACACTGCGATAGAAAAATCGACATTAAACTCAATGCACTACAAAAAGTGCCGACATTGTACTTCAAAATTTTGATAGCTAATATTGAAATTTAGAACAGAATGTCAGCTGATGTTAAGATTTTGAAACGAGATGTTATAAACTTTCGATAATGCAAGGAGTCAAATGTCGATTTTCATATAGTATGTATCGCATAATAAGTCAGTCAAAAGTTTGTATTCTTACAAACACCAACTAGCTAGGAGAAAGTTCCATGTACCACATAGGTGGAAATCAAGATTAAATAGGAAGTTGTTCACCACCCACATAACAAACTCTTTGTCCCTTCCCTTGTAATATGCTCCATAACAGAAAAACTCTCTTTTCAATTTCAATAAACCAAGTTCAGAAGCATCCATTAGGAGAAGTAGCTCACCTACATTAGCCATCTCAATTTTGACTCTTCTCCTTCAAAAAACCACCTATATAAACACACACCATTCTTCTTTCTCAATCCACAAACACCATCCAAATATCTTACCAAGCAAGAGCAAAATCACACATTACTACATATTTTTCCGCAAAATCAATATTTCTTCTTCTTCTTGATGGCGTGTAGAGGAATCAGAATGGCTTTGGTCGCGGTCATGTTGGTGGCTGTGCTATGGGAAGGAGCTGTGGCTCAGTCCTCAGGGTGCACCAACACTTTGATTAGCTTATCTCCGTGTTTGGGCTACATTACAGGGAACTCAACAACACCATCTCCGAGCTGCTGCTCGCAGCTCGGCAACGTGGTGAGCACACAACCCCAGTGCTTGTGTCAGGTTCTTAACGGTGGGGGTTCGTCTTTGGGGCTCAATATCAACCAGACTCAGGCTTTGGCTCTTCCTGGTGCCTGCAAGGTCGAGACTCCACCCATGAGTAAATGTACAGGTAAGAAAACAAGTGAAAAGTTCCATTACCGTTTTTTTTTTTTTTTTTTTTTTTTTTTTTTCTGTTAATTGTGGTGTCTGGACCAGTTTGCGCGCACCTCAATCAATCTACGGGGCCCTGCAGAAGCCAGTTCAATCCACAGTGGCCCCAAAGATTATTGGTTGTTGTGGGCTTCGAACCTGAGACCTAAAGGGATCAAACCCTTAATCTCAAGCTTCAACCACTAGGCCAACCCATTGAGATTACAATTTGTTCTGTTCTGTTAATTTTGTGTGAATTTTTTTCTGTGCTGACTTTCTAAAATTTTCACCTCGGCAGGTGCTTCCCCGTCAGCCTCTCCAGCAGGAACACCGGACTCTCCAGACTCTGACACTCCGGATACAGTACCTTCAGGTATAATCCTTAATAATCACTTCACATAGTAACTTCAAATTGATTATAATTCCAGGTCTCATTTGATTAAGGTATATGAAAAAGAGTGGTAGAAGTCATATACTCGGATATGAGGTAGGACATAACTGTAGTGAGATAAGGCAGGATATAAATTTTATTTGTATTGTATTTTCAGTGTTTGTATAGGCCAGAATACGAGGCAGGATAATATCCGATATATGAACTGGAAAGTGCCTTAATGAATGAGGGTATTGAGGTCACTTAAAATTTTGTTAAAGGGTATTATACTGCTTATACCAACGAGAACGGGGTAGATCAGGTGGAATGTTAAACTGTACATGTTGCTTATACCGCACTTAAATGCGGTATCTGAGACATTATGTCTAGTTTATCCCTCTACCTCCCACCTAATACCTTACTGAAGCAAGCGAGCAATGTATATACTTTAAGATGGTAAATTGGTAATCTTCAGTCGAACAATTGATAATAATATTTACATTATCTGCAGGGACAGGATCAGGAACAGGAACCGGATCAAAAAATGTACCTACAACTGAGGGAGCTGGCTCATCTGATGCAAGTTCAACCAAGATGGCGATACCTTTGGCCTTCATCGTCATGTTTCTGGCATCTTATGCTTCAACCTCCGCGCTTTGAGTTTTCCTATGATGTCAAGCCACAATCTATCGTTCCATGACTTCACTTTGTTTTTTCCTTTTTCGTTTCATTTTATTCTTCTTCTCGGGTGTGAATTTTGTTATATTTTAGGGGGTTATTGTAATGCTTATTCTTTTTGTATGATTGAAAGAGACGACTCGTTCTCTTCTCTTTATAAATAAAGAAGCATTTGTGGTCCTCTTCGATGCCATACGACCCGTCTAATTTTCAGACCAGAAGTACAAAATACAAAAAAGTTGGGAACATAATTTACCCAAAAGGCACCAACTCTAACCTAGAGTAAGTGAAATTAACAAAACAAAGCAACACCAATGGCTTCACTACCTCAGATATTTTGGACATCATAATCTGCTGCTACGTTGAACTATTGAAGGGTACACAGTGCCACTGTATTATCTTCTTTTCCTCCATCCAAACGCCACGACGTTTTCAACATTTGGATACTTGAATTCTTATGCTGAACTTCTTGTGGATGGTGATTACACTTCCTCCTCAGATCTCAAAGGCAACTCAAAAATATATCGTATTGCTCATGATAACTGAGACCTGCTGAGTGCAAATGATTCAATTTCACCCGTTCCTCAAGGAAGCTACACTCCCTAAATTTGACGCATTTAGCCTAGAGATGGGAAAATTGTCCTTTACCCTTTTTTAAAGGCTCAAGCACTATGAATAAATAATCCTTTCTCCACCCCCTCAAGAGGCTCGCTCATCATAAAATGTACTAACTGGTAACCTAAGCCTAGCCTGGAATACCATTGACATTCATGTATCTTGATCAGTTGGTTCCATACTAATTGCCTCAAAAATAATCCAATGGTCATCTTAGAAAGTACTCCTGTAAATATCAACCAAGTCAGAATAACAAGGGACTTAGGCTTCAGAGAATAATAAAGTACTGAGGCACAATCATACATTGCAACTAAAGGTGGAAAACCTTCCTAATTTTACTTAGTGCACTATTGAAAGTTTATTCTGATAGAAATGGAGGTATTAGTACTATTATTCAGAATTAGAGTTCCGCACGTGCCAACAGTCCCGCACTCTAGCTCAGCCCTTGCTTCGAACACTAACACCCAAAAACCTCATTCTCCGTCATACGTGCTTCGATCCTAAGTCAACTGGAGCGGAAGCGGAAGTGAAAAACTGTATAATTTTAAAAAGATTGCATTGTGTATAATATGTATTTAATATAATTTTATGAAGAAAACTACTATTTTCCTTTGATGAAGTGATTTATGGATGAAAATCTATTTTATTAAATGAGTTGTAAGTATTTAATTTGACAAATAGGTTGTTTCTAACTGATAATAAGCAGAGATTAGTCGTCAAGTATAGTCCAAACATACTAATCGTAAATCGTCTTTAAAAGTACTTCGCCTACAAAGCCGCGTTGTATTTCTCGGATCGCCTTTCGAACGTGTTTCTGGTCTCGAAAGCGCATGAGCGAGAATTGGGAGCAGGAACCATGCCCATTCAAGAAGTTCTTAAGTGACTAAGCTTTGATCACTGCAACGAAGTGACAAATAGGTCTCGAACGCCACAATTTATCGTTACACGACTTCACTTTGTTTTCCTTCTCTTTTCATTTTGATTTTTCTTCTTGGGTGTGGATTTTGGTTTTGTTGTGGGGGGTTATTGTAATGCTTATTCTTTTTGTATCATTGATATAAATAAAAAGCATTTGTGTTCCTTGATTTCAAAAGACATGTCTAGTCTTGATACCAGGAGTACAAATTGGAAAAAATAAATTCCCAATAAGCATCAACTCTAACCTAGGGTAAGTGAAATTCACAAAACAAAGCACCACCAACGGCTTCACTACCTCAATAATTTGGACATCAGAATTTGCTGCTATATTGAAATACTGAAGGGCACAAAATGCCTCTGCATTATCTTCGTTACCTCCATCCAAACGTCGCGCCGTTTGAAATCTTATGCTGAACTTCTTGTGGGTGGTAATTAACCGGGACTTGAGTGCAAATGATTCACTTTCACCCCACGTTCACCATTTACCCAAAAAAAGGACAATGTGCCGAATTTCAGGGCACCTACACTCAACGCTCTTTGATTGTGATGTCGTCATCTTAGGGTGAGGCTCTGTCACCTATGGTAGTTTTGGTAAGATTTGCCATCTTAGAGTATAGAATGACATACTCAGGAAGTGTAAGTATCCTGAAAGCTGAAGTTTGGAACACAAAAGTGGTGAAAGAGTCATTTCCCAAATTAGAAGGTGAAAGTGTCTTATGTCAAACATGAGAGGTAAACTTGTCTTTTACCTTTCTTTAAAGGCTCAAGCTCTAGGAATCATCCTTTCTCCACTCCTTGCTCATCACAAAATGTACTAACTGGTAACCTAAGCCTGGAATACCATTGGCATTCATTTATCTTGATCAGTTAGCTCTAAAATAATTGTCTCAATAATAGTCATGTAAACAACCAAGTTAGAATAACACGGTACTTAGGCTTGGAACCAGGGGCGGAGACAGGATAATAATGTACTCTGACACAATCATACATTGCAATTAAAGATGAGTCATCTTCCTAATTTTATGGCACTATTGAATTTTCTGATAGAAATAGAGGTATTAGTATTATTATTCGAAATTAGAGTTCCACACGGCTAACACACGAGAACCTTATTCTCCGTCATACGTACTCTGATCACTGAAACGAAATCAAGCTCTAGCAACCAGGTTAGCCCTTTTCGCCGTGTCAAGAACTCCAAGGTCTCAATAAGTGTTGCAATAACATTGGTCCCTGTTTTGCGGCCTAAGTGTTGAACATATACAAGAGGGCTACTGACTGAGTAAATACACAGTACGATAAACCCACAAACATCATAGACACAACAACCCACATGGCTTAGTCGAGCGCCACGTGTAGCAGTCAGAACCAATGTATCAACAGGTTTATCTCAAAAGAAGTAGTATTAAAGATTCCTGGCCTTTTGGTTTAAAATATGAAGTTGTTCACCATACACATAACAAACCAATTGTTTTCTATTTCATACCCAACAACTTCATAGTTAAGAGTCCTAAATCGAAATGACATCTTTGTAGCTCCATTTTAGGAGAAGTAGGTGATCCATAATAGCCAATTTCTCTAATTGACTTCTCCTAAAAACTTCTATATAAAACCCAAACATCTCATTCCTTTTCTCCATCCACAACTATCCATCACATTCCCATAACAGATAGAGAGCAAATCCTAGTTCAATTACTTGCAATTTCCAGAACTAATTAAGATTTTTCTCATGGCAAGACGAGGAACCGAGGTGTGTTTGGTCGCGACCATGATGGTGTTGGCGGCGCTATGGGGAGAAGCAACGGCTCAATCCTCGGATTGCACCAACACGTTAATTAGCCTGTCTCCGTGCCTGGACTACATCAGCGGAAACTCATCAAAGCCATCTTCAGGGTGCTGTTCGAAGCTGGGCAGCGTGGTGAAGTCGCAGCCAGAGTGCTTGTGTCAGGTTCTCAACGGCGGCGGATCGTCGATGGGCATCAATGTCAACCAAACTCAGGCTTTGGCTCTTCCTGGTGCTTGTGATGTTAAAACTCCATCCATCAGTAGCTGTAATGGTAACCACTTTTGAGTATTATGTTACTTGTTACTTATCGTTTTCACTTAAAAGACATTTAAGTAGAGCTGTCAAATTGTCCGGTCCGGCCTGGGACCGGACCAGCTGAGAGAGGACCGCAGGGTCTGGGCCGGTCCTGGACTTAGGCGGTTCGGTCCCAGTACGGGCCAGATATTAGCAATCGTGGGACCGGCCTGGCCCACGGGACTGGACCACTATGGGTGGGCCGATTCAGAGCGGGAAGTTCCGTTGGTTTATTAATATCATTATTATTAGTATTATTATTATTAAACTTAAACTAGTATATTTGTATTTGTATATATGTGTGTATATTTAACCCGGTCCGGAGCTACTGTCGGGCCGGGCCGGGCCGTTGGGTCCTTTCGTCCCACTGGCGGACCTACTCAGGGGCAAAGAATGGCAACTGTCACTCTCAATTTTTCAAAATTGCACTATTACACCTTATTGTTATGACTATTGACCAAAAATATCCTCTAGTAAGTACACAAATTCTCCGGCTCAGTACACATTTTTCACTAGTACATAAGCACATAAAATTCTCCCTCTTCGACTGTTTCGGTTTTCTAGCTCTGGCACTATTTGGTCCCTCAAAGCTGGAATGGGCCTGGACAACTTTCCCTCTGGTCCTGGGCCGGTTCAGGACCACTAGAGTCCCGGGCTAGTTGGCCTTTAAACCAGGGGCGAATCCATGTAGGGAAGAGTGGGGATATGTCCCTCAGTCAATTTTTAAAAATTGTAATTGGCCCTGTATTTTATCTAGTAAATTCGTTTTAGCACCACTAAAGTCGAGCAATAACTCCCACTAGTTATGTTTATTCATCAAAATATCATCTTTTTAAAATTTAGCCCTTACTGACACAAAATTCCAGATCCGCCCCTGCTTCAAACACACCAGTTCAGCCGTCATCCGGCCCATTTGACAGCTCTATTTTTAAACTAGACTTCCCCTTCTTAGCTAATTGGGGAAAGTCGATACATAACATTATCTTCGGCTAACCAGTAAAAGCTAAACCATGGGCAGGTGCTTCTCCTTCAGGCTCTTCAGGAGGCACAACTACAACCGAGTCACCAAAGACAAAACCTTCAGGTATGTATAGAACATCTGCTGATCATATAATTTGAGGTTGTCATTTTTGGACAAGACACTGACGTTTTTTATTTATTTATTTATTTATTTATTTATTATTTATTTATTTATATATGGGTGTAGGAACGGGATCAAAAAATGCGCCATCAACAGATGCAAGTTCTTCTTCAACCAGCACTGCCGCAATACCTATGTTGCTCGTCGTACTCATGTTCACTGCATCTTATGGTTCCACGCATTGAGTTCACTTGTGGTTTGGGCCGGGCGGGCACACGTATACCAAGCGATTGTTTTATAAAATTTCCTTGTTTTCTCCTTGTGGTTTTATTCATTAGTATTGTAATGCTTATTCTTTGACGACCTCTATAGGGGCTAATTTTGTTTAGTACAATTGAAGAGATTTGTCACTCTCTTTCCTTTTTAATAAAATTGATTTCTGCCTTCTATTTCTTATATCACATCTAAGTTACGAAGATTCTAAAAAAAAAGCCATCCGAGTTACGAATACTGCTGTCAAATGATGCAACAGCCCGAAGGATTCCCAAGCCTTCCGTTCCGGACCGGAAAGCCCGGGAGGGGCCGATGCTAAAAGTGACGGCGGGAATCAAAAGCATAACACTCCAAAAGTATTTATTTATTTCATAACATTAAGCGTCACAAAAGTTTCTAGATATTACAAAACGTTTTCAAAACTACTATATTATTTTGAGCTAGCCACACTAGATTCTATTCGTTACTATGTCCTTCTAAGTGAGTCTCGTACCCGGCTATCCCTGAGTCTTCAGCTTCTAAACCTGCGGTGGGAAAAAAACAGGAATCGCAGTTTCTAAAGTCAGTACGAAATACTGAGTAAGTAACACCCAAACACGTAAAACAGATGATGAAGCTTAAATTCATTGTTGCAATAGTAAAACAGGAGGAATAAAACTTGTAAAGAAAGAATCCAATAAGTAGAGTAGGAACACTTATAAAATTCTTCTTATCTTAATATCTCTTCCAAACGGGGATTATATTCCTCAATCTCTTCTTCTTTCCTTTCAAAACTCAAACCAGAACTGTATTATTAGCTCTGTTGATACGGGGAAGAATCTACTATTCTACACTAGCAACCATGACCTTAACTGCCGGCAGCCCCCTAAGACTTCTTGCGGCCAGAGAGGTGAGTACATGGAGCGATAATAACCACGGGCCGAGTCAAGCTCGACAATAATAACCACGGGCCGAGTCAAGCTCGACAATAGTAAAATAATAACCACGGGCCGAGTCAAGCTCGACAATAATAACCACGGGCCGAGACAAGCTCGACAATAATAATAGAATAACCACGGGCCGCGTGACAGAAGTCAGCACGACAATAATAAGCTTCTCCCGCACAACTCTTTCCACTTTACGTTATTACGCATTATTAACTTTTGTGTGACAATATCAAGTCAAAGCAACTTCTTTAAAACGTAAGCAAATCTCAAATAAAAACATGCAAATAAATAACAAACACATTTTGAGACAGTATTAAAATCAAATTGCGACACGAAAGGAGCTTGGCACGCAAGGCTTGGCATGTTCACTTACCTTAGTTCACACCCACTAGCACGTAAAAGCTTCTACTTAGCCGTCGTCTACAAACCTGTCACTAACAAATTACAATGCCTTATTCGATCACAAATTGTCCACGCATATCTGATCCTATAAATATAACGAGTCCTATTAGAAGTCGCATAATTTCCCCACTCCATATCATGCTTAAGATTATCATTATACAAGAGGACATAACTTAAGTTTATTTATATTTACTAACGGCTAATTTATTAACCAATATTTTTACTATAAATAACCAAAAATTTCTATTAGAAGTTTTATTAAAGAAGTAACAATGCTATGAGCAAATAAACATTTATCAAGTGAAGGAAACATTAAACTTCTAAATTACTAACTAAATATCCGACTTATTCCAAGCAATTCAGTACTCAACAAATTGTATATTTCTATCTTGTAAACTAAACAAAAAATTCTATTTAGCTAGAAAAATGATTTTTAGATATTTTAAAATACTTTAATTCAATTTAATAGGTAGTTAGGAATTTGTATAATTTAATTTAATCCCCAAAACATAATTGTAAATGTATTTCTATATAACCAGTTTGCTAAGTGCCTAGAGAACCCCCCAACTAATGCCAAAATTACACCCAATTACCCCTTTATCATGTTATAAAATTTATGAAAAAGACACTTTAACCCCCATCTCAAGAACATAATGCTCCCAACAATCAAAACACAAATCAAAGCATAAATACGTGATTTTAAGTACTGAAATCAAACTAGGGAAAGATTTGGAGTGTACCCGGTCGAAGAATCGCGAGAAACGGCGTAGAATCGAGCCGGGTCAAGATCGCGTCGGAGCTCACGGTGTGGTATGGCCGATGGTGGCTTTCCGGTGGTCCTTGGTGCCGGATTCAAGCTCCTGGAACCTCCTTGCACTCCCAGAAGACGATTGGTACCGATTTGAGACAGTGGCGAGCCTCGGTGGCCTGGGCGAAATCCTTCGCCGGCAACAATGGTGGCCGACGACGGGGAAGATGGGTCTCTGCCTCAGCGGTTGTTCCGCTTCTGCCTCCTTCTTCTGTCTTCTTTCTGATCGGGGTAGAGTAGAGAGAGAGAAACAGTGGGAGAGAGAGCACCGGTGGTTTCTTCTCGGTGGTTTCTCCGTCGAGGACCAAGGTGGTGGTGTTGGCGATCTTCTTTACTGCCACTCTCTCGACGCTTCTGATGTGGCTCCCTGTGAGCTCTCCGACGAACAAGAGGGGCTGAGAGAAGACAGAGAGTAGTGGGAAGATGTGAAGGGCTGATGGTGGTGATGTTGGCGGTGATGGTGGAACACGGTGGTGGAGGTGGCTGGTGGCTGCTGTGCTCTGTTTTGTTTCTGCTGGGTTCTGAAAACAGAGGGGGTGGGAGAGAAAGAGAGAGAGCTGGGTTGAGAGAGAGAGATGGCTCGGTGGTGGTTGTTTACCTACTTGCCGAAGGTGGTGGTTGTGGTGATGATGTTGACGGTGGTTGTGGTGGTGATGGTGCTGTGTGTCTGCTGCTGTGGGTGGCCAGGGGGTTGGGGAGGCCTTATATAGGCTAGGTTACTTGGAGAGGTGAACTTGCTAGGGCGGTGGAGGCTTGATGGTGATTGAGGCGGTGATGTAGAGGAGGTTGGAGAAAATTCCCGAAGAGACAATCTTGGAGGAGAAGATGAAGTAAAAAGAAACTCTAAGGTGTGGGTGGAGTATAGTTCACCTAGATGATTGGGTGTGGAAAGCCTATCATCTATCGCGGTGGTCGGACACGCGCTAAAATTTGAATTAACTAAAATTTTACGAAACATCTACGTATTAATTCTACAATACTTATCTAATATTTTTCTAAAATTTTATACAAACAAAACTCAATAACTTATCTAAATATTATTTTTCACATAATATTATTATTAGGCTTCTAAAATGACCGTTTTGCCCCTAATAATTAAACGGAGTATTACATCCTCCTCCCCTTAGACAGAGCTTCGTCCTCGAAGCTGAAATCCATAACTAATCCAGTCATTCTGTCAAACAATCATCAAGATCACATAGCAGGCAAGTAAGTACACACAACAAATCATAGCAAATATCCATTTTCTCTAACACACATATCATCAAATAAGGTCGTAGTCACGTCTATCTACTAAAGTGGTCATAGTCTCATTTAGATACTAAGGGTCATAGAACGTCGTAAGCACGTGTATCCCCTTTCTGTCAATCCCCGAGTTACTAATTTCCATGCCGTTGATGATTCTTGTGAAAGCTATGCTGAAGTGGCTCCTGGTGGTTGTCGTCTTGGTTTGTCTGTTGATCACCCAAATCTCACAAACTTCTGAAATACTCCGTCTTTGACCTTCTGCTTTGTTTTCGAGTTCATGAACTCTTGATACTTCCTTTCTCTCACCTGGCCGTGGTAAAAGCAAGATCTGAGAGCAGCCTAAAGTGCTTCCCAGTTAAAGTTGGAACCTTGCCAACAGGGTTTCTTGTGAGTTCCTCCTTCAGAGGTTCACTTCACCCTACCAAATAAAACACTGCGCAGATTGACCCTTTAGTCTCCAGGACATTCTATTGCCCCTTAGGGTCTTGTCAACTCCCATGATCCAGTGTACTAGCTCTACCGGATCTTCTTTTCCCGTGAAGTCTACTGGCCTCATGTCTGCCACTTGCTTAGCCCAGTTAGTTCATGTATGTCCTCCATTATTCATCATCTGAGTCATTTGCGCGAAGAATTGCTCCATGGTGATGTTCTCAGCCATCTGTTCCAGTCAAACTTTCCTAAAGTGATATCGTAAAGGTCTATTGTTGAATCGATAATTCCCAAGTATAGGAATATCGTTCTAAGTAGTACCCGAGTAAGAACGGGGTCGATTTCCACAAGGAGAGGAGGATTAGAGAATGACTTGCAAAACTAGAGTAAACGACTAACTAAACGATAAAAACAACTTCTCAATGGCTTTAGAGCTTGCCAAGCTATCAAATCCACCACAAAATGTGATGAAGCAAGTTTGAGAATGCGAGTAAGAACCAAAAGAAATGACTACTAATACTACTACGATTCAAGAGAATAGAGTTGGGTCAATTGATTTCGCTAGAAAGCTTGCAAGTGAAGTCCAACACCCAAACTTTGTATGAAACGACGAAACATGGATTCTAAAGCAAACGGCATCGTCTAGCTCACGAATTCAAGAGCGAAACTCAAAATCGAGTTATGTCAAGCATCAAGGATATGTACTCCGCCAAGTGAGTCCACATACAAGATCAAGCCACAATTCGGATTTGTCTTTCGACACAAGAATTCAATGAATTCGACATCCAAACTTGTGAAACTTGAAGAACAATTGAAAATCTCACAACAAGCCATCCAACTTCATCAATTAACCCAACAAATGAACTAACTACTCATGATATTGAGTTGAAGAAGAGATTTCACTAACATATTCAAATGATATTCCATATATTTCAGCCTCAAAACCAAGAATACACAAGCTAATCTCTATATTCAACCCCAAAACACAAGCTATAGTTCAAAGTGAAGAGCAAAACAACCCAACTTGAATCAAGACTACACTATATGAAAGTAACTAACAACTAGAGCAGTTTATAGCTGCTGCTAGCTACTGCTACCACAGAACACAGCCACAAAATCACCTGCAGCAGCCCAAAACAGAGCATAAGCAGCTCAAGAACAGAGCACTGCAACACAGTGCATTACAGACCCAGAAATCCACCTCCTCTCTCCCTCTCTTCCTCTTTCTCTTGTTCTTGGCCCTGAAGATGCTCAAGATAGAGCTCAGGAGCTCAAGAACAAGAGCAGAACCTGGTGAAATCGGAGAGAGAGAGAGGAGAACAACGAACCCAAAAACAGAGGCGTCCTTAGCCGACGGGTCAGAGAGGAACCCCATTCAATTCTTCGTTTGGACTTATATAGACCTTGTCTCTGAGCTTCCTTGGCCTCCAAGAATGTATCCCCACCCTTCAATTCATCTCAGAGCTCCCCCTTCGTTGATTTGAAGAAGCTTCACGAACCCTAGGTCATTTTGGGGCTTTTCTCTTCACTTCGGTTTGGGCCAAATTGAGCAGTGGGTTTGGAAGAGGGTTGGACAAGGAGCGTTTTGAGACCGGTTGGGGCTGATTTGGTGAAGAGACGAGGTCGGGGTGGCTGTAGGAAGCTTCGGACGAAGGTGGAAGAAGAACAATGGCTGCTGCGTTCGTTCTTGACGGGGAGAGAGAGTATGACGCGCCTGGTGCTGAGTCATTTCGGCAAAAATGCACCCGGCTCCCCCCTTCTTTGTTGATATGTTTTAAAAGGCCCGTTCCTTACTTAAAAGCTTCTGAAAATAGCATTCTGACCCCCAATCCGTTAAGTATTCTTCAAATAAGCCATTAAAACGTTTCAAAACTTGCACTTAAGCCCCACTTCCGTTAAGAACTTATCTTTTTGGCCCTTGACCTTCACTTTTGACTTCTAGATCTTCAATAATGGCCCCAATTCTTCTCTTGTCTTCTCAAATTGGCCCTTAAATCTTCAACTATTCTTCAAATTAGGTCATCCAAGTCCCTTCTTCATGGCTCTTGAGCCGCAAATCCTCTTCAAATTCATCGTTTAAGGTCCCCTAGCTCGCCTCTTGCGTTTTAAAGCACGTTTTCACCTACAAAATTAGGGAAAAACAACCAAAACTACGAAAACAAGCATAAGTCTAGAAAGAGAGATAAAATAGATAAATTACACATATTAGCAAGTTATGAAGAATTCGTTAACATACTAAAATATGCAATTTACGATCCTTAACATCTATCAGTCTCACCCTACAGTATCCTGGGTTATGGTCGCGGAAATCATAACCACTATTTCATAATTCCCCAATTAGCAATACATCTAACACAATTATCACATCACATAGCAATTTCTCAATAGATCACATATAATT
The DNA here is from genome assembly GCA_023055425.1 of Linanthus parryae. Lineage (NCBI taxonomy): Eukaryota > Viridiplantae > Streptophyta > Magnoliopsida > Ericales > Polemoniaceae > Linanthus > Linanthus parryae. The sequence goes on along the minus strand of JALGPY010000008.1, from coordinate 3,849,195 downwards.
CATGTCAACATATAAGATAATATAGCTCTTCTCTGCACAATAAGCAGGAATCAAACTTCATCTCCATCTTTATTCTCATCATAAAAGTAACAACTATCCATAATCACTGAAATGAATCTCAAATCAAACCATATCACAACAATCTCAAAACAGGATGAGGGTGGTCAGGAATAATCAAAACTTATACTTAGACTACCCATATCCCCAACGGCTTTTCCAATTTTAATTATATTGCCCTATGTTAATTTTTTAGTTACCCTACAGGTTTTATACTGGAACGAATGCTCTGATACCACCTGCAACAGCCCGAAGGATTCCCAAGCCTTCCGTTCCGGACCGGAAAGCCCGGGAGGGGCCGATGCTAAAAGTGACGGCGGGAATCAAAAGCATAACACTCCAAAAGTATTTATTTATTTCATAACATTAAGCGTCACAAAAGTTTCTAGATATTACAAAACGTTTTCAAAACTACTATATTATTTTGAGCTAGCCACACTAGATTCTATTCGTTACTATGTCCTTCTAAGTGAGTCTCGTACCCGGCTATCCCTGAGTCTTCAGCTTCTAAACCTGCGGTGGGAAGAAAACAGGAACCGCAGTTTCTAAAGTCAGTACGAAATACTGAGTAAGTAACACCCAAACACGTAAAACAGATGATGAAGCTTAAATTCATTGTTGCAATAGTAAAACAGGAGGAATAAAACTTGTAAATAAAGAATCTAATAAGTAGAGTAGGAACACTTATAAAATTCTTCTTATCTTAATATCTCTTCCAAACGGGGATTATATTCCTCAATCTCTTCTTCTTTCCTTTCAAACTCAAACCAGAACTGTATTATTAGCTCTGTTGATACGGGGAAGAATCTACTATTCTATCACTAGCAACCATGACCTTAATTGCCGGCAGCCCCCTAAGACTTCTTGCGGCCAGAGAGGTGAGTACATGGAGCGATAATAACCACGGGCCGAGTCAAGCTCGACAATAATAACCACGGGCCGAGTCAAGCTCGACAATAGTAAAATAATAACCACGGGCCGAGTCAAGCTCGACAATAATAACCACGGGCCGAGAGAAGCTCGACAATAATAATAGAATAACCACGGGCCGCGTGACAGAAGTCAGCACGACAATAATAAGCTTCTCCCGCACAACTCTTTCCACTTTACGTTATTACGCATTATTAAATTTTGTGTGACAATATCAAGTCAAAGCAACTTATTTAAAACGTAAGCAAATCTCAAATAAAAACATGTAAATAAATAACAAACACATTTTGAGACAGTATTAAAATCAAATTGCGACACGAAAGGAGCTTGGCACGCAAGGCTTGGCATGTTCACTTACCTTAGTTCACACCCACTAGCACGTAAAAGCTTCTACTTAGCCGTCGTCTACAAACCTGTCACTAACAAATTACAATGCCTTATTCGATCATAAATTGTCCACGCATATCTGATGCTATAAATATAACGAGTCCTATTAGAAGTCGCATAATTTCCCCACTCCATATCATGCTTAAGATTATCATTATACAAGAGGACATAACTTAAGTTTATTTATATTTACTAACGGCTAATTTATTAACCAAAATTTTTACTATAAATAACCAAAAATTTCTATTAGAAGTTTTATAAAAGAAGTAACAATGCTATGAGAAAATAAACATTTATCAAGTGAAGGAAACATTAAACTTCTAAATTACTAACTAAATATCCGACTTATTCCAAGCAATTCAGTACTCAACAAATTGTATATTTCTATCTTGTAAACTAAACAAAAAATTCTATTTAGCTAGAAAAATGATTTTTAGATATTTTAAAATACTTTAATTCAATTTAATAGGTAGTTAGGAATTTGTATAATTTAATTTAATCCCCAAAACATAATTGTAAATGTATTTCTATATAACCAGTTTGCTAAGTGCCTAGAGAACCCCCCAACTAATGCCAAAATTACACCCAATTACCCCTTTATCATGTTATAAAATTTATGAAAAAGACACTTTAACCCCCATCTCAAGAACATAATGCTCCCAACAATCAAAACACAAATCAAAGCATAAATACGTGATTTTAAGTACTGAAATCAAACTAGGGAAAGATTTGGAGTGTACCCGGTCGAAGAATCGCGAGAAACGGCGTAGAATCGAGCCGGGTCAAGATCGCGTCGGAGCTCACGGTGTGGTATGGCCGATGGTGGCTTTCCGGTGGTCCTTGGTGCCGGATTCAAGCTCCTGGAACCTCCTTGCACTCCCAGAAGACGATTGGTACCGATTTGAGACAGTGGCGAGCCTCGGTGGCCTGGGCGAAATCCTTCGCCGGCAACAATGGTGGCCGAAGACGGGGAAGATGGGTCTCTGCCTCAGCGGTTGTTCCGCTTCTGCCTCCTTCTTCTGTCTTCTTTCTGATCGGGGTAGAGTAGAGAGAGAAACAGTGGGAGAGAGAGCACCGGTGGTTTCTTCTCGGTGGTTTCTTCGTCGAGGACCAAGGTGGTGGTGTTGGCGATCTTCTTTACTGCCACTCTCTCGACGATTCTGATGTGGCTCCCTGTGAGCTCTCCGACGAACAAGAGGGGCTGAGAGAAGACAGAGAGTAGTGGGAAGATGTGAAGGGCTGATGGTGGTTATGTTGGCGGTGATGGTGGAACACGGTGGTGGAGGTGGCTGGTGGCTGCTGTGCTCTGTTTTGTTTCTGCTGGGTTCTGAAAACAGAGGGGGTGGGAGAGAAAGAGAGAGAGCTGGGTTGAGAGAGAGAGATGGCTCGGTGGTGGTTGTTTGCCTACTTGCCGAAGGTGGTGGTTGTGGTGATGATGTTGACGGTGGTTGTGGTGGTGATGGTGCTGTGTGTCTGCTGCTGTGGGTAGCCAGGGGGTTGGGGAGGCCTTATATAGGCTAGGTTACTTGGAGAGGTGAACTTGCTAGGGCGGTGGAGGCTTGATGGTGATTGAGGCCGTGATGTAGAGGAGGTTGGAGAAAATTCCCGAAGAGACAATCTTGGAGGAGAAGATGAAGTAAAATGAAACTCTAAGGTGTGGGTGGAGTATAGTTCACCTAGATGATTGGGTGTGGAAAGCCTATCATCTATCGCGGTGGTCGGACACGCGCTAAAATTTGAATTAACTAAAATTTTACGAAACATCTACGTATTAATTCTACAATACTTATCTAATATTTTTCTAAAATTTTATACAAACAAAACTCAATAACTTATCTAAATATTATTTTTCACATAATATTATTATTAGGCTTCTAAAATGACCGTTTTGCCCCTAATAATTAAACGGAGTATTACATCCTCCTCCCCTTAGACAGAGCTTCGTCCTCGAAGCTGAAATCCATAACTAATCCAGTCATTCTGTCAAACAATCATCAAGATCACATAGCAGGCAAGTAAGTACACACAGCAAATCATAGCAAATATCCATTTTCTCTAACACACATATCATCAAATAAGGTCGTAGTCACGTCTATCTACTAAAGTGGTCATAGTCTCATTTAGATACTAAGGGTCATAGAACGTCGTAAGCACGTGTATCCCCTTTCTGTCAATCCCCGAGTTACTAATTTCCATGCCGTTGATGATTCTTGTGAAAGCTATGCTGAAGTGGCTCCTGGTGGTTGTCGTCTTGGTTTGTCTGTTGATCACCCAAATCTCACAAACTTCTGAAATACTCCGTCTTCGACCTTCTGCTTTGTTTTCGAGTTCATGAACTCTTGATACTTCCTTGCTCTCACCTGGCCGTGGTAAAAGCAAGATCTGAGAGCAGCCTAAAGTGCTTCCCAGTTAAAGTTGGAACCTTGCCAACAGGGTTTCTTGTGAGTTCCTCCTTCAGAGGTTCACTTCACCCTACCAAATAAAACACTGCGCAGATTGACCCTTTAGTCTCCAGGACATTCTATTGTCCCTTAGGGTCTTGTCAACTCCCATGATCCAGTGTACTAGCTCTACCGGATCTTCTTTTCCCGTGAAGTCTACTGGCCTCATGTCTGCCACTTGCTTAGCCCAGTTAGTTCATGTCTGTCCTCCATTATTCATCATCTGAGTCATTTGCGCGAAGAATTGCTCCATGGTGATGTTCTCAGCCATCTGTTCCAGTCAAACTTTCCTAAAGTGATATCGTAAAGGTATATCAGTCTCACCCTACGGTATCCTGGGTTATGGTCGCGGAAATCATAACCACTATTTCATAATTCCCCAATTAGCAATACATCTAACACAATTATCGCATCACATAGCAATTTCTCAATAGATCACATATAATTCATGTCAACAAATAAGATAATATAGCTCTTCTCTGCACAATAAGCAGGAAACAAACTTCATCTCCATCCTTATTCTCATCATAAAAGTAACAACTATCCATAATCACTGAAATGAATCTCAAATCAAACCATATCACAACAATCTCAAAACAGGATGAGGGTGGTCAGGAATAATCAAAACTTATACTTAGACTACCCATATCCCCAACGGCTTTTCCAATTTTAATTATCTTGCCCTATGTTAATTTTTTAGTTACCCTACAGGTTTTATACTGGAACGAATGCTCTGGTACCACCTGCAACAGCCCGAAGGATTCCCAAGCCTTCCGTTCCGGACCGGAAAGCTGACGCGGATTCTTAACGCGTATGCGCAAGTGCACGGTCAAGTAATATATGGGTGGTATTTCAACCCCGAGTTATCGATCCCACGAGGACATGCTTGAGATTATTTAATTAGTTATTTAATTTAGAATACGGTGCAGGAGGAAAGATTTGATTGATTTTTAGAATTGAAATAAAAACTAAGCTAATATTTTTGTATTTTTATTTTATATTTAATAAAATCTATGGAGAAACTAGGAAATCTCTAGATCACCTAGGGTTGTAGACGAATTCCGGTTCAACTATGTAACACGTAAATTCTATTCTAGTTCAGCCGGGTAATTGCACTGACAATCTCCTATCGGTCTCATGTCATTTTACGTCTCGGTTAACTACAATCTCCTCTCGGTCTCATGTTGTCTACCGGTCCGTTCTAGCAGGTCATCTACTGGTACGATAACGGGTCCTGTCGGCCCACCGTTTCACGGAACAGCTAAATAATCCTACCGAATCTACCCACACTAGGCCAATCCTAACACTTCTCCTTTTAGGTCTCGGTGATTCGGGATTGTGTTCAAATTCTCTACACAATTAGGTTGAGTCACTGTCGTGCACTCATCTAATTAGCTAGCACGTCCGGGTAGCTACTCCATTCATACTAAAGATTAAGCATAGAACAAGAACGTGTAACTAGAACGAATATTAACTTTAAGCAATGAATTGATTCACAAAATAAACCCTAGTTTCGTTGAATATCAAATCATATCCTAATCGTGTCAATAGACTAAGATCAACAACAAGTTCAAGAAACTAACATTCAATTGAAGAATCAAATCCAAACGCATGAAACAAAGTATGAAATCCGGAAAATAACCATCTACATAAACCCTAGGCTCTCGTAGAGATGCCTAGCAAAGTATTTAGCTAAGAATAATCAACCAAACAAAACTTACAAGTTTCTCCATACAAAGATTGAGAGAGGAAGAAGAAGAAGAAAAACTTAGATCTTCAATGGAGGAGCCCTCCTCTTGAACCCTAGCCTCCTCTCTCCTTCTCCTTGCGTGAGTCTTTTTTTCTTTTTTCTTTTTTTTCCCGTGCGTCCCCTTAATAAAAGAGCCCCGTTCTTTTATTTTTTAAGTATTGTGATCTTGTGATCACAATTTTTGATCATAGGATCACATTGTGGTTGTAGGATCACGTTTGATCCTAGATCTGGTCTTGCACTTGATCTTGTGATCACCTTTTTTGATCCTAGGATCACATTGTGGTCTTGTGGGTGATCTTGTGATTGTAGGATCACCTTTTGCGATCCTACACTTCCAGTGAGTTGCTCTCACGTATGGCCACCAAATTTTCACTAAGTGTTTGGCCATTTTTCATCTAGGGGGTTAAAGTGCCATTACAGAAACTTCATTAAATTGCATTTGCCTCCCCTCTTCATGTATTTTCACTGTTTCTTCACGATTTCTTCATCGTTTAAGCTCCCGAAAAATTTCCAAAGCTTGTTTCCCCTCTCCGATTCATCTCCCAAGCTCTGTTTCCTGCCAAAACAACACGAAACACAACCCGTGCGATCAAACGTGACAAAGATACATAAAATAATGCGAGAAACGCCTGGATTAACAATACTATGCCTAGAGCTCAACTTCTACGTTTTCTCTCTATTTATTGTGTAAAGCTAAGATTATCAAACAGGGAATCACGCAAAACGATATAAAATGTGTAAGAAATATAACTCTAAGTGAGAGTTATCAAATCCCCCACACTACCTTTTTGTGCGTCCCGAACAAAATCAAACCTGACACTACGTTTTAATCCACCGAATTGCATAGAACTTTACTAGCCATGTGACACAAACAACACACACACACAATGCAATCTACATGACTATACGATGCAACTCGATTATAGAACAATGCTAAAACTGAAACAACATATATTTTTTTTCTTTTTCTTTAGTTAAGAGACGGGCAATCTCGAAAAGTAAACCGGCAAGTCATAAGGCTCTCATATTCCCTCGGAAGTTCTATAACTTTGGTGATCGGTAGAACTTGCGGCCAGTTTCGTTAGACAGAATGGGCACGAACACAAAATATGTTGCTTCCGCACACTCATCAAACGTATCCCTAGCACTTACCTTCCGAGCTATTTATCCACGGGTTAAATTGCTGACGGTTTAGGACGGGTAGGATAGGATATTTAGAAGCGTAGTCCTAGACGTCATGATCTAACTCACAAAACCCGATTCTCACACTCCCTCACCAAAATCCAAGGAACCCCACCGAATCTCACTACTCCGGCCCTCATTCCCTCAATCTTGGTGCAACGCCGTTCTCGCGGCCACAAATGTGAAGAAGTGATCTCGAACAATAGCTAATCTCCCCGGTCTTCAATTTCAAGCTTGCTCCTTTATTCCCTTTCAATTTCAATTTCACTTTCACTTTCTATCTTACTTTTTTTTTCTTTTTTTTTTTCATTTCCACACAGTAACATTAAGCACATGGATCCGACAATACAATAGTAATATCCGAGGAGATCAAATATCAGAATTAGATAACATGGGGGTGGAATGTGTCAAATTAGTGATGTAATAACATAGATGTTGACACCCCCACACTTGATGCAAAGCAAATCACGAACCCAGTAGTCAATGTGTAAACGTGCTTTTCCAACCGATCCTCCTCATCACCTAAGATATAGAGAATATAAATAAAGCATAAGCACGACCTCCTATAAGATCAACCAACCCCCACCCCATGACGTGCAGAAGAAATATCACGCACTACGGTACTCCACCTGTGATCGTGGTGTAAGGACACGACTCACCGCCACACCGAAGTGTGCTACCGTCTCTAACTCACCCTCACATCCCCTCAAAAGACGACATGTAAGAGAATCCACATAAGATGTATCAAATCAGCTCACCCTCATCAAACCTCCCTACTCAACTCCCTCTATCATGACGCATAGGAAAGGACCATTCTAACAAGTGATGAAAGTCACAATGAAAGGCTTCCTAGGCTAGAGGCTGTGAATAAAAGGGGTAAACGGATCAATAGGGGTAACTAGTGGACCTAGGAGATGGAGACGGGACGTGAGGCCCCCATAAACATCACTCGCACAGCTGTTCCGTTGCCACTACGAGGAGGGTTGACGACTACCTAAGTGACGGTGGTGTAGCGCTAGTAGGATAACTAGTCTGAGAGGCAGCTACTCGCAGTTCTAATGTGCATTAGCCCTATAAGTCTTCCTACTCCAGATTCTCGCGTCTACCTCACCTCAGATTTTCATATTCCTAAGGAATTCTATCATTAAGCCCTCTCCACATTCACTCTCTTCGATTGCCCTTTCTCAAAAGTTTTAAAATTTTCTGATTTTTTTTTTTTTTTTTTTTTTTTAATATTTCCTAACTCTATATGCTTTTGGCTAACTCGATTAACCACACGTTTTGGGTAGGGGACTCAATAATGTAAAAGTGCAGAACAGTGCAGAAAAAATTTGAACCTATCACAATACAACAATATATTAAAAACATTACACTAACCACACAATACTCACAACACTACACAACTACATGTAACATGGCTATGCAAGGACCGACATGGCTAGCAAAATGTACCCCCACACTTAAGCGTTTCGTTGTCCTCAACGAATATAGATAAATAATAAGAGGACTCATTGCTTAAATGTGTTGGCGGTGGATTTACACTATTATGGCTCAAAATGTAGAAACAAGAGAGAAAGTTAAAGGTACCTGGGGTGCCCGGACCTACATGGGCACCGTTGCCGCGAAACTGCAACAAGAAGGGGTCTTGTGGACCGTTGACAGTTTCCGGAAAAGTCTCACCTTGCGTCCGGATTCCGATGCGCCTACTCACCTTCTCTATCACACGCATCAAGAAGGGGAACCCGGAGCGTCTTATGTACCTGTGTCCCTGCACACTGATTGAAAGTATTAAAGCAACTCTCTCTCACCCCTCAAAATCAAATATGGAGAACTAAAAGCAAAAACAGATACAAATTGCATCCTACTCTACATTGGTTGCCTCCCAAGCAGCGCTTGTAATTTAAGGTCGACAGCCCGACCCGGTACCTCAACCGAAAAGAATAGTGGAGACTGCTTTATCCCTCCACTTCTTCTTCTTCCACCATCTCTTCTCGCTAGCTTCAAGTGCACCCCTGTGCTCTGAAGAAGGTGGACAATTGTGGAAGCTGACTCCTTTCACGGAACAGCTAAATAATCCTACCGAATCTACCCACACTAGGCCAATCCTAACACTTCTCCTTTTAGGTCTCGGTGATTCGGGATTGTGTTCAAATTCTCTACACAATTAGGTTGAGTCACTGTCGTGCACTCATCTAATTAGCTAGCACGTCCGGGTAGCTACTCCATTCATACTAAAGATTAAGCATAGAACAAGAACGTGTAACTAGAACGAATATTAACTTTAAGCAATGAATTGATTCACAAAATAAACCCTAGTTTCGTTGAATATCAAATCATATCCTAATCGTGTCAATAGACTAAGATCAACAACAAGTTCAAGAAACTAACATTCAATTGAAGAATCAAATCCAAACGCATGAAACAAAGTATGAAATCCGGAAAATAACCATCTACATAAACCCTAGGCTCTCGTAGAGATGCCTAGCAAAGTATTTAGCTAAGAATAATCAACCAAACAAAACTTACAAGTTTCTCCATACAAAGATTGAGAGAGGAAGAAGAAGAAGAAAAACTTAGATCTTCAATGGAGGAGCCCTCCTCTTGAACCCTAGCCTCCTCTCTCCTTCTCCTTGCGTGAGTCTTTTTTTCTTTTTTCTTTTTTTTTCCCGTGCGTCCCCTTAATAAAAGAGCCCCGTTCTTTTATTTTTTAAGTATTGTGATCTTGTGATCACAATTTTTGATCATAGGATCACATTGTGGTTGTAGGATCACGTTTGATCCTAGATCTGGTCTTGCACTTGATCTTGTGATCACCTTTTTTGATCCTAGGATCACATTGTGGTCTTGTGGGTGATCTTGTGATTGTAGGATCACCTTTTGCGATCCTACACTTCCAGTGAGTTGCTCTCACGTATGGCCACCAAATTTTCACTAAGTGTTTGGCCATTTTTCATCTAGGGGGTTAAAGTGCCATTACAGAAACTTCATTAAATTGCATTTGCCTCCCCTCTTCATGTATTTTCACTGTTTCTTCACGATTTCTTCATCGTTTAAGCTCCCGAAAAATTTCCAAAGCTTGTTTCCCCTCTCCGATTCATCTCCCAAGCTCTGTTTCCTGCCAAAACAACACGAAACACAACCCGTGCGATCAAACGTGACAAAGATACATAAAATAATGCGAGAAACGCCTGGATTAACAATACTATGCCTAGAGCTCAACTTCTACGTTTTCTCTCTATTTATTGTGTAAAGCTAAGATTATCAAACAGGGAATCACGCAAAACGATATAAAATGTGTAAGAAATATAACTCTAAGTGAGAGTTATCAAAAGCCCGGGAGGGGCCGATGCTAAAAGTGACGGCGGGAATCAAAAGCATAACACTCCAAAAGTATTTATTTATTTCATAACATTAAGCGTCACCAAAGTTTCTAGATATTACAAAACGTTTTCAAAACTACTATATTATTTTGAGCTAGCCACACTAGATTCTATTCGTTACTATGTCCTTCTAAGTGAGTCTCGTACCCGGCTATCCCTGAGTCTTCAGCTTCTAAACCTGCGGTGGGAAGAAAACAGGAATCGCAGTTTCTAAAGTCAGTACGAAATACTGAGTAAGTAACACCCAAACACGTAAAACAGATGATGAAGCTTAAATTCATTGTTGCAACAGTAAAACAGGAGGAATAAAACTTGTAAAGAAAGAATCCAATAAGTAGAGTAGGAACACTTATAAAATTCTTCTTATCTTAATATCTCTTCCAAACGGGGATTATATTCCTCAATCTCTTCTTCTTTCCTTTCAAAACTCAAACCAGAACTGTATTATTAGCTCTGTTGATACGGGGAAGAATCTACTATTCTACACTAGCAACCATGACCTTAACTGCCGGCAGCCCCCTAAGACTTCTTGCGGCCAGAGAGGTGAGTACATGGAGCGATAATAACCACGGGCCGAGTCAAGCTCGACAATAATAACCACGGGCCGAGTCAAGCTCGACAATAGTAAAATAATAACCACGGGCCGAGTCAAGCTCGACAATAATAACCACGGGCCGAGACAAGCTCGACAATAATAATAGAATAACCACGGGCCGCGTGACAGAAGTAAGCACGACAATAATAAGCTTCTCCCGCACAACTCTTTCCACTTTACGTTATTACGCATTATTAACTTTTGTGTGACAATATCAAGTCAAAGCAACTTCTTTAAAACGTAAGCAAATCTCAAATAAAAACATGCAAATAAATAACAAACACATTTTGAGACAGTATTAAAATCAAATTGCGACACGAAAGGAGCTTGGCACGCAAGGCTTGGCATGTTCACTTACCTTAGTTCACACCCACTAGCACGTAAAAGCTTCTACTTAGCCGTCGTCTACAAACCTGTCACTAACAAATTACAATGCCTTATTCGATCACAAATTGTCCACGCATATCTGATCCTATAAATATAACGAGTCCTATTAGAAGTCGCATAATTTCCCCACTCCATATCATGCTTAAGATTATCATTATACAAGAGGACATAACTTAAGTTTATTTATATTTACTAACGGCTAATTTATTAACCAATATTTTTACTATAAATAACCAAAAATTTCTATTAGAAGTTTTATTAAAGAAGTAACAATGCTATGAGCAAATAAACATTTATCAAGTGAAGGAAACATTAAACTTCTAAATTACTAACTAAATATCCGACTTATTCCAAGCAATTCAGTACTCAACAAATTGTATATTTCTATCTTGTAAACTAAACAAAAAATTCTATTTAGCTAGAAAAATGATTTTTAGATATTTTAAAATACTTTAATTCAATTTAATAGGTAGTTAGGAATTTGTATAATTTAATTTAATCCCCAAAACATAATTCTAAATGTATTTCTATACAACCAGTTTGCTAAGTGCCTAGAGAACCCCCCAACTAATGCCAAAATTACACCCAATTACCCCTTTATCATGTTATAAAATTTATGAAAAAGACACTTTAACCCCCCTCTCAAGAACATAATGCTCCCAACAATCAAAACACAAATCAAAGCATAAATACGTGATTTTAAGTACTGAAATCAAACTAGGGAAAGATTTGGAGTGTACCCGGTCGAAGAATCGCGAGAAACGGCGTAGAATCGAGCCGGGTCAAGATCGCGTCGGAGCTCACGGTGTGGTATGGCCGATGGTGGCTTTCCGGTGGTCCTTGGTGCCGGATTCAAGCTCCTGGAACCTCCTTGCACTCCCAGAAGACGATTGGTACCGATTTGAGACAGTGGGCGAGCCTCGGTGGCCTGGGCGAAATCCTTCGCCGGCAACAATGGTGGCCGACGACGGGGAAGATGGGCCTCTGCCTCAGCGGTTGTTCCGCTTCTGCCTCCTTCTTATGTCTTCTTTCTGATCGGGGTAGAGTAGAGAGAGAGAAACAGTGGGAGAGAGAGCACCGGTGGTTTCTTCTCGGTGGTTTCGCCGTCGAGGACCAAGGTGGTGGTGTTGGCGATCTTCTTTACTGCCACTCTCTCGACGCTTCTGCTATGGCTCCCTGTGAGCTCTCCGACGAACAAGAGGGGCTGAGAGAAGACAGAGAGTAGTGGGAAGATGTGAAGGGCTGATGGTGGTGATGTTGGCGGTGATGGTGGAACACGGTGGTGGAGGTGGCTGGTGGCTGCTGTGCTCTGTTTTGTTTCTGCTGGGTTCTGAAAACAGAGGGGGTGGGAGAGAAAGAGAGAGAGCTGGGTTGAGAGAGAGAGATGGCTCGGTGGTGGTTGTTTGCCTACTTGCCGAAGGTGGTGGTTGTGGTGATGATGTTGACGGTGGTTGTGGTGGTGATGGTGCTGTGTGTCTGCTGCTGTGGGTGGCCAGGGGGTTGGGGAGGCCTTATATAGGCTAGGTTACTTGGAGAGGTGAACTTGCTAGGGCGGTGGAGGCTTGATGGTGATTGAGGCGGTGATGTAGAGGAGGTTGGAGAAAATTCCCAAAGAGACAATCTTGGAGGAGAAGATGAAGTAAAAAGAAACTCTAAGGTGTGGGTGGAGTATAGTTCACCTAGATGATTGGGTGTGGAAAGCCTATCATCTATCGCGGTGGTCGGACACGCGCTAAAATTTGAATTAACTAAAATTTTACGAAACATCTACGTATTAATTCTACAATACTTATCTAATATTTTTCTAAAATTTTATACAAACAAAACTCAATAACTTATCTAAATATTATTTTTCAAATAATATTATTATTAGGCTTCTAAAATGACCGTTTTGCCCCTAATAATTAAACGGAGTATTACAAATGATCTGGCCCCGAACGGCTTGGGAGTAGGACTGCCCAGCTGCGGGCCAATTCCATTGTGGACCGGGCTTGTCCTCGATGCAAGAATCCCCCGACCAGACCCACCTATATACATATATATTAGTATTATTTGAAAAAAATCATATAATAATAGTAGTTTGGCACATAAATAGGTAGCCTTCATTAAGGCTGTCTGGTTGTGTTTGGGGCCAATTCATAATTATTCCAGCAGTGGTGGAGTCATGATTTGAGTAAAGGGAGTAATTTTTTGTACTTTTATAGAGGCGCAAATGAATATATTACGAAATAGAGATACTCTAATAAATTTCAAAATTTTGGGGAGCAAGTGACCCAGCCCCTTAAGATTTTTGCGATCCTTTTCCTGGGCCGACCCGGCCTAGCAATTGGCAATTCCTAGATTCACCCAAGGCCATGTGTAAGGAGAGTTAGGGCAGGGCAGAGCAAGGCGGGGACGATCCTCCGACCCATTTGACAGCTTTAAATATTGTTGTGATTTTTCTTTTGTTTTTTTTAGATTTACATGTGTGTCGTCTACCAAGTTTAAACATTGGATCTCATGTGGATTTTTTTTTTAAATAAGACTTCATTTTATTGGTCAACTAAAATTGGGCTTGTGAGGTCCATTATATCATTTGCAACAGCTTTTGATGCCCAATGAAGTCCTGGGTCATGTAAGGATTTTTAAAGGCTCTATACTTTTTTTTTTCGAGAATTATATATTTTGTCGTCTATTGGGTTCGAACCCAGAACCTCATGCTAGCACTCATTTGCATCTTTTTGCTTTTTAAGAGTGTATAATCACGTGGTAACATGTGGTAATATTTTGGGATAATATTTTCTTATACCGCACAAGTTAATATCATGGACTTCTATGCAGACGTAGTAAGATTTAGTACTAAAAATGTATTTGGATAATTGAAGAGAATAATTTTAATTTTATTGTGTATTACGGTTGTGACCCCTATGCTTGTAAGTTGTAACCCTGTCATTTTTTTAGGTTGAAAATTTGGGATTCTGAAGCAAAAATTAGGGATCTCTTACTACTTTTAATTCTTGTGATCGTTTCTCGAAATTATGGTAAATTTAGATATTCAATCCAATTTTTTCCATTTTCACGATATCAAATTATCTTGATTGAAACCTATAAATCACCCAACCTCCATTCTTAATTTCACCTACTTTTCTTTGCTGAGAAGATAACACAATTCCAGACCATAGAAGACAACGCACAAGCCTATCATGGACTTCTATGCAGACGTGGTAAGAATTAGTACGAGTCATGCCGAAGAACAGGACAATGAATGTTTTCTTTTTTTCTCTCGTGTCGTTATAAATACCAATTTTTGTTTTTGATGAAAATATTTTTTCTTTCTCCTTGTGGGACGTGATTTTTTAGGGTTGTATCCTCGCAATCGATGTCCAATGCGAGGCATGTAAGATGAAGATTCACGAAGTACTTAGAGGCGTCGCAGGTACATACCATCAGTCTTTAACAGTGTGTTTCACTTTCAATAAAATAGGATGGTTGAACTCGCCTAGTTTAGGCAGAAGTTTTTTTATCTTTTTTTTAGAATTACATCATATCGGGTTCGAACCCGCGGCCTCATGCAAAGGCTGCATACTGAGCTAGCTTCCATTTTTTTGTTTTTGTTTTGTATTTTGAAGTAAGGGGTTTATGCAGAAGTTTTTTTGAGCAATTGATCATATTTCTGGTTTATGCAGAAGTTGATTGGAGTTGTAACATATTCATCTTCTAATATTTTTCTATTTTTGACGAATTAGGAAAATTATTTTGTTATTTGCGTTGAATTTGTAGTTGAGAGAGAAAATGTCTTTTTTTCACCCACTTTTCTATCAATCTAAGGGATCATAATTCAGAACGTACTATAAGATCATAATTTATAAAATTATTTTGCCAACATATCAGAATCTTGAATGTTATAGAAAGCAGATTTCTCAAAGAAAAATGTTATCGAAAGCAGTCTCTACAAATTTTCTCATATTAAGTCAATCAATTAAAAATAAAAGGAAATGATGATCAATTAAATTAATTACTGAATATTTAACATATTTATGTATATAATTTCCTAAAAAAAATCTAATGATTAACCCCATTTAAAACAAAAGTAAATGATCAACCCTAAATATGACAACATAAAACTAAAAATGTATGTACATCCACGATTACATAACTTTCTTGTGGCATTATTTATGAAATTTCATTTGTTTCCAGGTGTATATTCTGTGGAAATCGACTCTGACGAAGGGTTGGCGAAGGTCACAGGGGAGATGGATCCGAATATAGTCCTTGCGGCATTGGCGAGAAACGGAGATCATGCCAAGCTCAAGTGGATGAAGATGACAAGTCCGGCACCACCACCGCCGCCGCCGCTAAGAAGTCAAGGCTACCACCACCACCACGGCGGCGGCAGACATGGCTATCACCCGCCGCTAAGGACAACCAATGATTATCTTCCCACTTACAACACCACAAATTACGGGTATCATGACACCTCATACTACAATCCTGGCTACAACTATGGCTACAACAGCGGGTACATTAACTACTAGTTTTTATGATCCAGAGTTTGGAGATGTTTCATGCGAATTCGATCGATTGAACATGAAAAATATTGTGATTTCGTAGTTTTTTCTTTTCTAGTTTCGTAGTTAGGGTGTCTTTTATGCAATTGGATTCGTATTTATGTAAACACTTTCCTTGTTTGATATACGATATTAGCGACATTTGTTGAGTATTGCTTGCACTTCATTTTAATATGATCTATTGTTTTTTGAGACTATGAGCTAGTATTTTTTTTTATCTTAAGTGAAATCGTCATTTCAAAGTACATTAAGAAAAAATCTATCGCACAATGGGTCCAAACGGGGGACATTGTATTGCCTTGCCACCACCTTATTCCAACTAAAAAAAATCTCTAATCATCTCTCTGCAAAAAATAGTGGTGCCCTAAGGATACGAGTTGTGCAATGCATGCAGTGCCCTCCACATTGCTCCATGGCATTTTAAAGTGTTCAAAGTGCAGCAAAAAAGATAGAGGAAACTATATATGAAGGGTGTTGTTTTACTATCTGAGAAATGTTAGGGAACCGCCAATATCTCCCTTTGATCTCCCATCGAAATATAAAATTAGCATGTTGATTAGCATGCGACAATGTTTAAACTATATTGCATGGAACTTGCCAACCCAATAGTTGCTGCTCGTAGTTCAACAAGGTTGTGAATCGACAACCATGGCATTTGTGCCGAGTTCGAGTGCCCATGGACCGTTTTTCGGGCTTAACAAAAAAAAATCATAAAGCAACAGCAAGAAACAATTCAGAAAAATTGACATCAATTCGTAAGTAGGTGACTGGTCATGCAGCGGAACATTCATATGCTCTACGTGAATGAATAACCCTTTCATCCAATCTCCAAGAGGCAAAGTTGGAGAAGGTGGTGGTTTCTGGTGGTGTTGTCCTAGGCAACTATGTTAAGGGAATACACATGAGTTTTGCACATTCTCGAGCTACATTGAGTGTGTTCGGATGAGCTTAAATGATAGAAGTGTTTATGAGACTATTTGAACGGCTGCCTGATGTTCTTAAATGTATGAGAGTTTATCTCATTGTAGTACTACCTCTGTTTCTTCTCTTTCAGCTTACTTCACTTTTTGACACTATTCAGTGGATTATTTTGATCTGGTGATTTGGTTAGCAAAAAAGTATACAAATTTGGTAATCGTTGGATGATCTTGTAGACTAATTTTTACTCTACAATATTATAAAAAAATTGTCAAAAAATTAAATCATTTTAGTATCCAAATCACCTTGTCAAAATGACCTAGTTACGAGTACAAAAATTAACTTAAATTAAAAGAGAAGAAACAAAGGTAGTATCATTGAAGCACATTCAAATACGTCCATTGACATGACAACCGAGCTACAAACCCATTCTCAATAATCTCATAAACTCTCAGATTACTCGAGCGCAATCAAACACACCCATTGATTGACGCGACAATCGATCTACAAATATTAAAGATGGTGGACATGCTATTATTAGGGCTGGGGTGCATTGGGTAATTTTATAATTTTTAAAATATTCGGGGGTCAGTTTATAGAAGTCAGAAAGTTTGAACTAATTAAACAAAAACCCCCCTTCCCCAATCCATTTGAGAGCAGAGAAAGGAACGAGAGAGAGAGAGACACAGTCTCACCGTCGCCGTCGTCTTCGCCGTCCAAGGTTCCGTCACCCTCTCCTTTTGGTCAATATCTTCATGTAAGCTTCACTCTCTCTCTCTCTCTCTCTCTCACACACACACTCTTTCTCTGTATTGAATCTTTGATTGGGACTGAATCTGTAATTGTGTATGTTGAATAGTTTCATTATAGTGAAGTGGGTTCTTTATTTTAGATCTTCCCTGTTCAAGGAAATGCCTTTTGACTGTTCTGAATTCATTATAATTCATCTCTCAACTTGCCTTTGGATAAAGATTTGAATTTGGATTAAGTGAGGATTGTGTGTACTTTATTGAACATAGTTTGAGGAGGATGGGTGAATAGGTGGTAGAAGAGTAAATACCATGAGTGAAAAAAGAGTCATTGTGCATCGAAAAAGCTTCAATAGGTAGGGTTTGATTGAAATAAGATGTGTTTAGTAGTTGTAGTTATTTCAAATTTTACGGGTTTTCAAGGATTTGTTGTGGCTGAAATACAAGGTTCCACCGAAATCAAATCGTCACTCGTGTGTAGTAGCGAAACAATGGCTTGGTTGTAATGCTAATGAAATCATAATCCATGTTCAAATTCCATGTAATCCAAACAACGCCTTAATGTTACTGGAAATATGTCAAAATATGAAAATGAAGTCCTACTTTGTCGAACGATGTTGTATCTGTAAATTAGAGAACTCGGAAGCAGCTTTTACCGGTCAACCTTTCATGTATAAAAAATAATCTTTTCTTTTCACCTTTGACTTACTCCATGCAACTGTTATCTCTTTGAGATTCGTTGTTTAAAATGTTTCACCTCACATACTCTGTGAAGTTTGTTTAGAACCCGATACTTCAAGTATAGGTTATGAGGCCGCAAAATACTTAATATGCCTCTTGGGGCCAAAAGATGCTAAAATATGATCTCCATCTGGGGTATAATACAAAAACAGGGTCGTTGGAAACCGATACGTCAAGTATAGGTTATGAGGCCGCAAAATACTTCATACGCCTCTTGGGGCCAAAAGATACTGAATTATGATCTCCATCTGGGTTATAATACCAAAATAGGCTGGTTAAAAAAATGGTACTTCAAGTAAAGGTTCTGAGGCCGCAAATTCTTAATACGCCTCTTGGGGCCAAAAGATACTGAAATATGATCTTCATATAGGGTATACTTCGAAATAGGCTTGTTTAGAAACCGATACTTCAAGTATAGGTTCTGAGGCTTAAACCCAGATCCAAAGTATAGATTTCTAATTAGGCTTGCTGGAGACTAACAACCGAGTCTTGGTTTCAGGCTCCACAGCCTATACTATATGTCGATTTTTAAACTAGCCTATTTTGATATTAGCATCCATATGGGAATCATTTCAGCATTTATTGGTTGAAATAAGCTTATTCCAGTGTAAAATCTCCCTAAGAGCATCTCCAACAGCAGGTCTTTGACCAAATTTAGGCCAGCTTTTCACAAAAACCAGCTGCAACAGCTGGTGTAAAAGCTGGCTTAATTTTCCACCAAGCCTTTTCGTCGGACAAATCTGCAGACTACTGTTCATGGAGGAAAAACAAATCCAAGTTTAATCCAAAGTTGTTGATTGTTTAACGATGAAAGATACAAACTAATAAAATAATGATGGTGGCTTATATTTAGGCCTACTGCTGAAACAACTTAAAAGCTGCTGGAGTAAAATTTAGGGCAGGAACAAATGTAGTCCCAAGAACGTTTTGCTGTTGGAGATGCCTATTACCCTATGAACGTGGATTAAAAATGAAATGCAAATCCCATTACAGATTTTGGATAATTTACTTTTATGCCACATCTCATTTCGCATGACCTATCATTTGCACCCAAAACTCTAATTTCACTTATCCTTGCTCTTTCGTTCGCATCAGTTGGCTTCTGGAGAAACGTTAGATTTCTCAGTTCCGATGGCCGTCGCCGGCGTTTCTCTCACCCCTCTTCTCACCACTGCGCCCATGGACACGGGCACCCTAACTCTCACCAGGAAAAACCAGTGGGAACACACTACCAGACACCATTCTGGAATCAGGTCATTCAAACCTTTCAAGAAAATGAACGAAGCCAAGCAATTACACGCTCAAATCACCAAGAAAGGACTCAATCGCAGTCACCCCAATCTCACGAAGCTTATATCCTTATGTGCTGAGATGGGTACTAGCGAGAGTTTAGACTACGCCAGAAAAGTCTTTGACCTCATGGAGGAAGATGGGAACTTCAAGATTTCACTCTTCATGTTCAATTCTTTGATCAGATGCTACTCTGCAGCTGGAATCGGCGATGAAGCTTTCTCGCTCTACGTCAAAATGGTAGCTAGAGGTGTCAAACCTGATCATTACACCTTTCCATTTGCTCTCAGTGCCTGCGCGAAAATGACGGGTTCTCTTGAGGGGGCTCAGCTTCATGGGTCTGTTGTGAAGATGGGTTTTGAAGAAGACGTGTTCATACAGAACTCATTGATTCATTTCTACTCTGAATGTGGGGAGTTAAGTTTTGGGAAGAAGGTGTTCGATGAAATGTCTGAGAGAAACGTTGTATCATGGACTAGTTTGATTTGTGGGTATGCTAGGAGGGACAAGCCTAAAGAAGCTGTTTCTTTGTTCTTTGAGATGGTAACTTCTGGTGTTGAGCCTAATTCAGTCACCATGGTGTGTGCGGTTTCTGCTTGTGCGAAACTGAAGGACTTGGATTTGGGTGAGAGGGTACACTCCTATATAGGCGATCCGGAGCTGAAAGAAAATACAGTCTTGGTGAATGCATTGGTTGATATGTACATGAAGTGTGGAGCCGCGGATAGAGCAAAATGTCTATTTGATCAATGTGTCGATAAGAATTTGGTATTGTATAATACAATCTTGTCAAATTATGTGAGGCAGGGGATGGAGAGAGACACCCTCGCTATCTTGGCTAAAATGCTTCTACAAGGGTTGAAGCCAGATAGGGTTACAATGCTCTCTGCAGTTTCGGCTTCTGCCCAACTACATGATGTTTATTTAGGGCAGCAATGCCATGGTTATATCCTAAGGAATGGGTTGGAGGGTTGGGAAAACATTAGCAATGCCATGATCGACATGTACACTAAGTGCGGCAAACAAGAACTGGCTTGCAGAGTTTTTGATCAGCTTCCAACCAAGACAGTGGTCTCATGGAACTCACTGATAGCGGGTTTTATCAGGAACGGTGACATAGATACGGGTTTTCAGCTATTCAAGCAGATGAAGGAGACGGATCTAGTGTCATGGAACACCATCATTGATGGCTTGGTGCAAAAGAGCTTATTTGAGGATTCCATTGAGCTTTTCAGGGAGATGCAGAATGAGGGAATAAAAGCAGACAAGGTCACAATGGTGAGTGTTGCTTCTGCTTGTGGGTATTTAGGGGCTCTTGAACTTGCTAGATGGACTTACCGTTACATTCAAAAGAACGATATCTTAGTTGATACGAGGTTGGGGACAGCCCTTGTTGACATGTTTGCTAAATGCGGAGATACTAAAACCGCTATGCTAATGTTTGACAAAATTAAGGAGAGGGATGTTTCTGCTTGGACATCGGCTATTGGAGCAATGGCATTGGAAGGAAACGGTCATCGCGCGATTGATCTTTTCCACGAAATGCTCAACAATGGACTGAAACCCGATGGAGTGGTGTTTGTGGAGTTACTCACAGCCTGCAGCCATGCTGGTTTAGTTGATCATGGCTTGGATGTTTTCCAATCAATGAAAGAAAAATATCATATTTCTCCCCAAATCGTTCATTTCGGATGCATAGTTGATTTACTAGGCAGGGCTGGACGGATAAGGGAAGCGTTTGATGTCATCAATGCAATGCCAATGGAGCCTAATAGTGTTATCTGGGGATCTCTCTTAGCTGCTTGCAGAACCCACAAAGATGATGAAATGGCAACTTATGTAGCTGAGAAGATTACCAAATCGGCTCAGGAAAGGAGCGGAACACACGTTCTTCTCTCAAACGTGTATGCTTCTTCTGGGAAATGGACAGATGTTGCTAAAATCAGGCTAGAGATGAAGGAGAAAGGGATTTGTAAAGTTCCTGGAGCGAGTTCCATTGAGGTAAATGGTGTGATTCACGAGTTCACTTCAACGGATGAATCACACCCTGAAATCATCAAAATTGGTAGAATGCTGACTGAGATGAGCTTGAGGATTCAAGAGGCAGGGCATTTTCCTGATCTAAGCAATGTTCTTGTCGACGTTGATGTGGTGGAGAAAGAGTACTTGTTGAGCAGACATAGTGAAAAGCTAGCCATTGCGTACGGGCTTCTTAGCACGAAAGAAGGAACGGTTATTAGAGTGATTAAGAATCTCAGAATGTGTTCGGATTGCCACTCGTTCGCGAAGCTGGTGTCGAAGGTGTATGATCGTGAGATCGTTGTCAGGGATAATAATAGGTTTCACAGTTTCAGGGAAGGTTTGTGTTCTTGCAATGACTACTGGTAAAATAGAGTGACATGGTGCTGTACATGAAGTAGCTACCAGATACCACCATCTTCGAAGGAAAGAAAGAAATGCTTTGAAGGATAATGTTATCCAGCATCCATATTTGCTACCTGAAGATCCAATACTAACTGGAGAAATAGCTCATCTGTGTTACTACCATAAGTACTAAAGAATGCTATTCTAACAAAGGCAACAAACAAATCACAATGGTCATTTGTGCAATGTTGAATTTGGATTTTTACTTGTTGCTTCTCCATATTACTTGGTTGCATCACATGTCAAGGTTATTATTTGTTTAACTATTCCAGATTATCATTTTAATTGGTACAGAACTCTAATCCTTACTGAATAAACTTTGGTCATAGATTTAACATAAGATGGGATGGAAAGCAGCTCAGAAACTCATTCACCACTGGAGGATTCTCAGAGGAGACAATGTAAGTAGGAGAGAATTTGTTTGCCTCATTTGTTTCCCAAGCTTACTTCCGTATTTTAATTTTAAAGTTTTTTCTATACCTACAGGTGATGATAATTAGGGGAAAAGATAAAGGTGAGACTGGAGTTATTAAGCGGGTTGTTCGCTCTCAAAATCGTGTCATTGTGGAGGGAAAAAACCTGGTGAAGCTCTCCTCTTATTCTCCTGTGGAACTCTCTTTGACTTTTTTTCATTCTTTTGGTGCCTGGACTTTTGTAAAAC
The DNA here is from genome assembly GCA_023055425.1 of Linanthus parryae. Classification (NCBI taxonomy): domain Eukaryota; kingdom Viridiplantae; phylum Streptophyta; class Magnoliopsida; order Ericales; family Polemoniaceae; genus Linanthus; species Linanthus parryae. The sequence continues at coordinate 3,826,753 of JALGPY010000008.1, read as the reverse complement.
TGCCACAATGGTCGGCATTCCAATGGTCTTAGCCTCTTAGGTTTGTATTGACAAATGATCCCGGAACATGAAATTGCGGTATCTATAATTATATCCTTAAAACTTGATGAATCAACACACGAGTTAGCAGAGCGACACTATAACAGGGATGGGTTTGACTCTAACTATTCAGTAAAAACTAACCAGGTAATCCACCGTGTTGAAGTTTAAAGCTCCTCTAAGATAGCCTGCTTAGATGGACATTGCTTTCTGCAGAGTAATCTAGTGGAATTGATGAGTAGAACGGGTTTACAAATTCATCTTGGTTGAAATTAGGAAACTTAATCATCTTAATTCTGAATTCGGACTGGTCAACCTTGTTTGTTTGGAGTGCTCCTCTTATTTCGATGTGAGATTTGTTGACATTCCCTATTCTTTTGGTGCGTAGAATCTGTATGAAACTGCCACACTTTCTTTTGTTTTCCAAAGCCTTTTGCCAAATATGCACGACCCTGTAGTAGTATCAAGTGCGTGTCTTATAACTATATCCTCAAAAGTTTTTGAATCAAAACACTGTTTGATCAGATGCACTCTGTGACAGAGATGAAGTTGATCCAAATTTTTCAATGTAATTCAATTAGTTCATCCACCATGTTGAAGCATTAAGTTCCTCTTAAGATAGCCTGCTCCAATGGAAATTACTTTCTGCAGAATACTCGAGATGAATTGAGGATTAGGGCTAGTTCATATTTGTAGGAATTAGGCTATCTGATAGGCTTATTATTTAAACTAGTTGGCCTTGTTTGTTTGAAGTGCTAGGGGATTTGCAAAGTATTTCTGATAAATTAATGTCTATGAAGCAAATTCACTAGACACATAATAATAGGCCAGGCCGTTTTATGGGAAGACCTAGGAAGACTTATCCAACGCAAAACCCATTGTCAGGATAGATGCCCATGTTAATTGAGTTTGGGATTAGGAAAGATGGTGTTTGGTTTTTCAGGATGACATTGATAGCGATGAAGCCAAAATGGTGTTTTTGTAGTTGCCTTGGTGTTATTCATATGGTTGCTCTGAGATCCAAGCCCAAGCCTCTAAGGTTAAAAAGGTCAAATACTTGGTCATGGTTAGAATGCAGTGGGCCTGTTTGGATGGGATAAATTGAGAGGTAGAGGAAGGCGAATAATCCGAGATTTTCTGGTGAAACCTCTCTAATTACAATCAAATCCGGAATTCCGGATTTTCAGCCAGAATTCCGGATCTTTTGGGAAATTCGGGGTTTTTTTGGGTGATTTCCGGATTTTTCTGTGGGAAATTCTGGATTGTAAAAAAAATGTGAAATATTCAAATTTGTTGTTTAACTAATTATCTACAATAATTTACCGCATCCAACACTACATATTAGATGAGCTTTTAAGCTCAATCTCTCACTTATATCAGCTCATCCAAACAGCCACAGTATCTTTAGAAGATGTTTATCATGTACTCCTATCTTCAGCAGTTTGTATACTTGGAACCATATTGCTCCTATCAAAACTATCAGTGCATCCTTGGAAGGACGAGAACATGATGATATCATCACATTTTAATTATAGGTCGTATTACTCTTACCTGCAGGTGAAGAAACATATTAAGCAAGGGCAAGGTCATGAAGGTGGAATATTTACAGTTGAAGCTCCCCTTCATGTTTCGAATGTTCAGGTCGTTGATCCGATCACTGGGTATGGAAAAAATTGTAGCAACTTCTCATCTAAATACTACTACTGTGTGTATTTTGATCTCCACTTCCTCCGCTAAATTTCTTATGAGTGGGCTAATTGGTGTCTCTGCTTACGCACTTTAACAGGAAACCTTGTAAAGTTGGAATGAAATATCTTGAAGATGGCAGCAAAGTTAGAGTTGCCAGAGGTATAGGGGCATCAGGATCGATTATCCCTCGGCCGGAGATCCTAAAGATAAGGACCACACCGAGACCTACAATTGGTATAATAGCCCTGTCTTTCCATTTTACCTCCTTTGTGCAATTTTGCTCTGTTTACTATTATAAAATTTATTTTCCTCAGAAATTTCTGGTTTTGCTTCTTATTAAAAATAATTTTGAAGGCGTAATTAATTTCTCCGACACCTGAATCTACCCAAACGTAAAATATAGTCTACTATTAAATTTATTTACTCACCAGTCACCACCATGGCAAGAACTGCTGCTTATGAAAAGAATGATACATGCATTTTGTATATGCAATCTAAGGATGCAAGTAATATGCTTCCGTGGTGTGTAGTGGAAGAGATTACTCCAGTATCCATTTTGAGTCCCATTTGTGTCACCGATTATGGTGTCATGGGGCGCGGCCCGGCCTGCTCTAAAATGAGCTAAGCTCGGCCCCTGAACCGACCCGGCCCCCTAATCTACAGCCGGCTCCCAACCCAGTGTGGTTCGACTTGGCCCCCCTCCAAACTAGGGGCCAGAGGTATCCAAGAACCAGGAATGACACTAACCCCCCCCCCCCCCCTCTCCCGGTTTATTCCAAATCCTTGCGCTACTGCCCCAGTTATTGACGTACTCCCTCAGTTTCTTCTCTTTCTCTACGTTCTGACTTTTGTCACTATTTAAGGGGTCACTTTGACCCGGTGATCTGGATAGCAAAACGATCTAATATTTTGACAATTTTTTCATGGTGTTGTAGAGTAAAAGTTGTTCTATAACATGGTGAAAAAATTATTAAAAAAATGTATCGTTTTGCGATCGAAGTTACCCGGTCAAAGTGACTCAGACCTAAGTTACTTGGAACGCGGATCGTTCCGGTTCGTGGAACGGGAACGGGATCGCGGAACGCTATACCCTATGGAATTCGGTACGCCAAGGGTAGGCTTCTTTGGATACCTGGTAGGAGTTTTACCATTTTCCACAAATCATGAAGTATAAGACTGCTCAATTTATACAATATTTAAAAGTCAATACTCTAAAGATAGATGTAACTTAACATTTCCAAATTTAATTTTCCCTTCAACATAGATACTTCAGGTGAAAGTAATACAAAACTGGGATCGCCAAATTAAGCGATCTGGATCGCTGGTGTTCCAAGTTTCGGAACGCGCGATCCAATTCTCAATTCGCGGGGGTATGAGTGAATTGTGGTAACACTGACTCAGACACGAGTCAAAAAGTCAAAGCGTAGAGAAAGAGAAGAAACGGAGGAAATATAATTTTTACGCGGCTGTTCCTAAACCCTGGCTCCGCCAGTGCTGATGATGATATACTTTTCCTATCCAATGTTACTTTCTGATGTTGCGTCTTCAATGTCTCCGATCTAATATTTTGACAATTTTTTCATGGTGTTGTAGAGTAAAAGTTGTTCTATAACATGGTGAAAAAATTATTAAAAAAATGTATCGTTTTGCGATCGAAGTTACCCGGTCAAAGTGACTCAGACCTAAGTTACTTGGAACGCGGATCGTTCCGGTTCGTGGAACGGGAACGGGATCGCGGAACGCTATACCCTATGGAATTCGGTACGCCAAGGGTAGGCTTCTTTGGATACCTGGTAGGAGTTTTACCATTTTCCACAAATCATGAAGTATAAGACTGCTCAATTTATACAATATTTAAAAGTCAATACTCTAAAGATAGATGTAACTTAACATTTCCAAATTTAATTTTCCCTTCAACATAGATACTTCAGGTGAAAGTAATACAAAACTGGGATCGCCAAATTAAGCGATCTGGATCGCTGGTGTTCCAAGTTTCGGAACGCGCGATCCAATTCTCAATTCGCGGGGGTATGAGTGAATTGTGGTAACACTGACTCAGACACGAGTCAAAAAGTCAAAGCGTAGAGAAAGAGAAGAAACGGAGGAAATATAATTTTTACGCGGCTGTTCCTAAACCCTGGCTCCGCCAGTGCTGATGATGATATACTTTTCCTACCCAATGTTACTTTCTGATGTTGCGTCTTCAATGTCTCCGATCTAATATTTTGACAATTTTTTCATGGTGTTGTAGAGTAAAAGTTGTTCTATAACATGGTGAAAAAATTATTAAAAAAATGTATCGTTTTGCGATCGAAGTTACCCGGTCAAAGTGACTCAGACCTAAGTTACTTGGAACGCGGATCGTTCCGGTTCGTGGAACGGGAACGGGATCGCGGAACGCGATACCCTATGGAATTCGGTACGCCAAGGGTAGGCTTCTTTGGATACCTGGTAGGAGTTTTACCATTTTCCACAAATCATGAAGTATAAGACTGCACAATTTATACAATATTTAAAAGTCAATACTCTAAAGATAGATGTAACTTAACATTTCCAAATTTAATTTTCCCTTCAACATAGATACTTCAGGTGAAAGTAATACAAAACTGGGATCGCCAAATTAAGCGATCTGGATCGCTGGTGTTCCAAGTTTCGGAACGCGCGATCCAATTCTCAATTCGCGGGGGTATGAGTGAATTGTGGTAACACTGACTCAGACACGAGTCAAAAAGTCAAAGCGTAGAGAAAGAGAAGAAACGGAGGAAATATAATTTTTACGCGGCTGTTCCTAAACCCTGGCTCCGCCAGTGCTGATGATGATATACTTTTCCTACCCAATGTTACTTTCTGATGTTGCGTCTTCAATGTCTCCGATCTAATATTTTGACAATTTTTTCATGGTGTTGTAGAGTAAAAGTTGTTCTATAACATGGTGAAAAAATTATTAAAAAAATGTATCGTTTTGCGATCGAAGTTACCCGGTCAAAGTGACTCAGACCTAAGTTACTTGGAACGCGGATCGTTCCGGTTCGTGGAACGGGAACGGGATCGCGGAACGCTATACCCTATGGAATTCGGTACGCCAAGGGTAGGCTTCTTTGGATACCTGGTAGGAGTTTTACCATTTTCCACAAATCATGAAGTATAAGACTGCTCAATTTATACAATATTTAAAAGTCAATACTCTAAAGATAGATGTAACTTAACATTTCCAAATTTAATTTTCCCTTCAACATAGATACTTCAGGTGAAAGTAATACAAAACTGGGATCGCCAAATTAAGCGATCTGGATCGCTGGTGTTCCAAGTTTCGGAACGCGCGATCCAATTCTCAATTCGCGGGGGTATGAGTGAATTGTGGTAACACTGACTCAGACACGAGTCAAAAAGTCAAAGCGTAGAGAAAGAGAAGAAACGGAGGAAATATAATTTTTACGCGGCTGTTCCTAAACCCTGGCTCCGCCAGTGCTGATGATGATATACTTTTCCTACCCAATGTTACTTTCTGATGTTGCGTCTTCAATGTCTCCGATCTAATATTTTGACAATTTTTTCATGGTGTTGTAGAGTAAAAGTTGTTCTATAACATGGTGAAAAAATTATTAAAAAAATGTATCGTTTTGCGATCGAAGTTACCCGGTCAAAGTGACTCAGACCTAAGTTACTTGGAACGCGGATCGTTCCGGTTCGTGGAACGGGAACGGGATCGCGGAACGCTATACCCTATGGAATTCGGTACGCCAAGGGTAGGCTTCTTTGGATACCTGGTAGGAGTTTTACCATTTTCCACAAATCATGAAGTATAAGACTGCACAATTTATACAATATTTAAAAGTCAATACTCTAAAGATAGATGTAACTTAACATTTCCAAATTTAATTTTCCCTTCAACATAGATACTTCAGGTGAAAGTAATACAAAACTGGGATCGCCAAATTAAGCGATCTGGATCGCTGGTGTTCCAAGTTTCGGAACGCGCGATCCAATTCTCAATTCGCGGGGTATGAGTGAATTGTGGTAACACTGACTCAGACACGAGTCAAAAAGTCAAAGCGTAGAGAAAGAGAAGAAACGGAGGAAATATAATTTTTACGCGGCTGTTCCTAAACCCTGGCTCCGCCAGTGCTGATGATGATATACTTTTCCTACCCAATGTTACTTTCTGATGTTGCGTCTTCAATGTCTCTGACCAGGGGCAAGGGGGTCAGTTGCCCCCCCCCCCCCCCCCCAACAATATATAGATTCACCCCAAATTTTGAAGATTAATTCAGTTGTGCCCCTAAGAAATCTCAGTTATGCTGAATATTTCTTTTTAAGGACTCTTACACATACATTTCACAAGACTCCTAACAATTCAAAAAAATCTTGCCCCTCTCTTCCTAAAATCCTGCCCCTCCCGTATTCTTTTGTAGTAAGCGCCGCCGCTAACCTGACACTATTTTGTTTGTTATGCTCTCAGCTGGCCCGAAGGATACTCCATTGGATCTGGTAAGGGAGCGGACTTACGATTCTAAAACAGGAAAGGGCATGCCTGATTTATAAAAATCTTGAGTTGTGTCCTTGCCAAGTTACAATTGCCACCATTGTTCTTTTATGGGCCAAACTGTGTTGTTTCATTCTAAATGTGGATGGAGAGCAATTTATCTAGGATTTCTGGCTTTTTCGGATCAAGGTTCTTTCTCGGATCATAAACTGTGTTATTTATATGATTATTTGGCCGTTTGTTTAATGGTAAAAGAAGTAGCTGCTGTTAGTCGGCACATCGTTCTTGGATCAATGTTGTGTTTTGCTAGCATTTGCATGGTCATTTGACCCATTTTTATTTTATCATCAAATTACCCTGTTCCTTCAAAGTTACATGCGACTTGGTGCAGCACAGTTTCTTGAAACTTCGTAGTATATCGAAGGTTAGAGACATGTGCAATTATTCTAAACACACAGTGAACACAAATAGATTGATGACAGAATCTGGGTATTTTATTTATATTAAATTCGTTATAACTGAAAACATTAAAGCCCGATTCGGGTGGGATTTAGTGGCCGGATTGGGTTCAATTTTGCCTCTTCAATCTAACCCAGTTCCGATTTTATTCCAACCGAATTCAGCCTTGTGTCCAATATCACTCAAATTGACTTTATCTAAATAAAGTCATTGACCATACTCTTAGAGCATCTCCAATGGTAAAACCACAAATTAGCTAAATTATAACTAGTATAAATTTTAACTAAGTGAACTATTTAGTGTTTGCTCCAGTGGTGTCATGTATTTTACATAACTTGTAGGTATGAAATTATAAAAATATTTTTTTATTAAATTAAAGTAGGAGAGAGATAGACACAAAAAGTTTAACTTCCTACTTTCTAGCTAGCTATTAGTAGAGAACGGGATACATAATATGTAAAGTATTGAGTCATTTAACTAGTCCATTTGAGCTTGTTATTTCTTCTAATTATGTAAATTATAACTAAACTAACTTTTTAACCTAACCATTGGAGATGCTCTAGGCCGTGGGACAATTATTAGTTTTTAGGGTAAAAGACATTTTGCACCCTCCGATTATGGACAAAAGACATTTTGCCCCCTGATTTATCATTTTGCACCCCTGTCAGAGTTAAAAACTAACACCACACTGACGGAGGGATAAAAAGACAAAATTACATTTAAAGTTTGATGAAATTACTCCACTATAAAGGTCATTTCCACCCCACTTTTAACCCTAACGACCTTGTGACTTCTTCTCTATCTCTTTCGCCTCCTTCGTCTCAGTTCAACCCGCAACTTTCTCCTCCTCGCCTCCATCCCTCTATCTCTCCTTCCTTCCACACCAGCAGCCAAGTTCACGAACCGGACCTCGATTCGAAGCTCATAATCACGACCCTGAGACCCAACTTCTCTTTCACTAGCTACCAAATCCCATCCCAGAGATATACAATTTCAACAAATAAACTTTGTCTGGTTGAATCTTGTACAAACCAGAATCAGTAGTGAAGCAACCCAGCAAGAACCCAACTTTCCCACAAGATAAGCCACAAACCCACCAGCGTTTGGGTTTGGATATGCGGTGGTTGGCGTTGGCCAGCGGCGTCAGAAGTGTTCGATTGTGATTGGAAAAAAAGGATTGGGCCGCGATTTAAATGGTTTTATCTTGTTTTTGCTGAGCGAGAGAGAGATAGAGAAAAGAGGGAGACATAAAGAGAGAGGGATCAAATTCGACGGTGGATGTATATAGAACTGGGTCGCATGGGTTTTTCCAGGTTCTACACATTGTACCGGCCAATTCATCTCTTTGAACAACCGTTAAAAGAGATGGATGTCGGTGTTGGTGGTCGGAGTTGGAGAAGGAGATGAGATGGAGGCTGGCGGTGTTGGTGGTTCAATTGTGGGTTTACCCTTCCTCTTCCCCTTTCCCATTCTGTCATGAAAAAGGACAGAGAATTGGGTGTTTGAAATTGATCAAACATACCAAATGAACATTAACTTTACTGTTCATTTGGTAATTCCTATTTTGTTTCAGTAGCCGTTGGATCCGTAGGTGAGATCTAATCGTAGCCGTCCGTTTTGTTTACCGTTGCCAGCCTTAGAGTTATTGGAACGGTGCCGTTTGACATAAGCAACGTCAGCATTATTTCATTGGACCACATCAGCAGCTCTTCGTCACTATTGGACAGCTCAGGACGCTCACGTGGACAATCCGTTAACTAGTTTAATTAATTATATTATTGCCCAAATGTTTTAGTATTTACGATTGTAACCGAACTATATAAAGAGGAAGGGTTTCACCTTCTTCTCATATATGAATATTATCAATTGCTATACATTTCTTCTTCCCCAATTCTCCCTAATTCGTCTGAATCTCTCACCATCTCTCTCAAATCACTTGAATTCTTCTCTCAATCTATCAATTCTGGGTCAGGAATCTCTCAATTCCTGACAATTGGTATCAGAGCCTTCCTTCCCCTGTCACTCTGAGATCTGGAAATGGGACCTAGAAAAGCCCCTTCTGTAATTCTGGATCCAATCGACACCGTCCGAGAACATCTGCACGCCGTTGACGACGCCATCGACGAGCTGAGGAGCAGCCAGGATTTAATCCACGGTCGGCTAAGCCAGTTGAATGAAATCGGAGAATTGAAAGAGGAGGTTAAGAAACTCATGAACTGTTACAACCTACTGGCAAATGAAAGAGATAGGGCTCATGGTGATTCCATTTTGGGGCAGCCGAAGGAGTACTCTACCATCACCAATTCCAACAGAGGGAAGGGGGTACAAGGAAGTACCAGCCAAGCCCCCATTCCACCATTACAGGATTTGGGAGAAGGTACAAACCCTAATTCACCTAGATTGCATAATTATAACAATTTGCCCATACCTAAAATAGAGTTTCCAAAGTTTGAAGGAGATGATCCTTTGGGATGGTTACTTAAAGCCAACAGGTACGTCCAACTCCACCAGTTAAATGATTTGCAGAAACTTATTCTAGCTTCACTCAACTTCAATGGTGAAGCTGAGAATTGGTTTAGAGTGGAGTTTGAGGAACTAGAAGGAGTCTCTTGGGAGCTGTTTAGTTCTAAATTGTGTGATGAATTTTTAGAACCTGAACATGAGAACATTTTAGGGGATTTCCAGAGAATTTGCCAAGAGGGAACAGTACAAGAGTACATGAAAAGGTTTGATACATTGAGGCCAAGAGTGAGAGCCTTGTATTCTTGGGCTGATGATCAGTATTTCCTCAAAAGTTTCATGGGGGGACTCAAAATGGAGATCAAGAGTGATGTGAGTCTCTTGGGGCCTAAAAGCTTATCAGAAGCCAAGGCAATGGCAAGGATGCAGGAAGTGAGTTACAATGTGGGAAGGAAAGAAATGTTGAATGATGTGCAACAGCTCATGAAAGGATGGTCCAAGACAAACCACTCCTACAACAAACCTAAACCAACCAGTTCTTGGGTCAACAAACCTAAAGGGAATACTAGTTCCACTCATTACCCCAACTACAAGAAACTCACTCCAGCTGAGATGCAAGAGAAGAGAGCAAATAAACAATGTTATTTCTGTGAAGAACCTACACCCCTGGTCATAAATGTAAAAAGCCACAGTTATTTCTAGTTACAGGAGGAGAAATGGAAGAAGATGAAGAGGAGGACAGCTTCTACAAGAGGGATAGGAGTGAATCAGAGGTGGAGCTACCTCATGTCAGCACTGAAGACAACACCACAGAGACAGCTGCTGAGCTATCATTACATGCCATCACTGGCAATGTGGGACATCAGACACTTAGAATTCCTGGTTTTATTGGCAAAATAAAAGTGAGTGTCCTAATTGACTCAGGAAGCACTCACAATTTTATTGACAAAACAACTGCAGCCAAGCTTCACAACATATGCACACACACTTCCCCTCTCAAGGTGGTGGTGGCTAATGGCAATCAAATGGATAGCACTCAACTTTGCAGAAATGTTGAGATTAAACTCCAACAACAGAAAGTGGTGGCTGACATGCATGTCATTCCATTAGGAGGGTGTGACATAGTGTTGGGAGTACAATGGCTCCAAGAAGTGAGTCCTGTTTGTATGGATTATAAAACCAGGACAATAACTATTTCTAAAGGAGGCAACCTTGTTAAGTTGACTGCAGAAGAGGAAGCTTGTCATTACAAGGCATCCAATCTCCACTCTCCACAAGCCTATTGTGAGCAACAAGAAGGAGTGATCATGGGTCAATTATTTAGTCTGCAAGAAGTCAACACTCAACCCCTAATTTCCAGAGAGGTACAAGCAATTATTGACAACTACTCTACTGTTTTTGCTGAACCCAAAAACCTACCACCAAGAAGAGCTCAAGACCACCATATACAACTCAAGCCAAACACTTCTCCAATCTGTCTTAGACCCTACAGATACCCACACATTCAAAAAAATGAGATTGAAAGGCTAGTCAGAGAAATGTTATATAATGGGGTCATCCAACATAGCATCAGCTCCTTTTCATCCCCAGTCTTGTTAGTCAAAAAAAAAAGATGGCTCCTGGAGATCCTGTGTGGATTACAGAGGTCTCAATGACCTCACAATCAAGAACAAATTCCCCATCCCTGTCATTGATGAACTCCTAGAAGAGCTACATGGTGCACACTACTTTTCAAAGCTGGATCTAAGGTCAGGGTACCATCAGATAAGAATGGCTGATGAAGACATGTACAAGACAGCTTTTAGGACACATGAGGGTCTGTATGAGTTTAGAGTGATGCCCTTTGGCTTAACCAATGCACCAGCCACATTTCAAGCTTTGATGAACCAGGTCTTTCAACCTTACTTAAGAAAGTTCTTATTGGTATTTTTTGATGATATTCTTATATACAGTACAACAAAGCAAGAACATTTAGAGCACTTGCACATCACCTTGAAGCTGCTGCTGGAACATGAGTTGTATGCCAAACTGTCAAAATGCACCTTCCTCCAGACAACTGTGGAGTACCTAGGTCACTTGATTAGTGGTAGTGGAGTCAAAGCTGACCCCACTAAGATACAAGCCATGAAGGATTGGCCAAAACCAATTTCACTCAAAAGCCTCAGGGGTTTCTTAGGACTCACAGGCTATTACAGGAGATTTGTACAGACCTATGGAGTGATAGCTAGACCACTTACACAACTCCTCAAAAAAGGGGCATTCAAGTGGGGAGAGGAAGCTCAGAAAGCTTTTGAAACACTCAAAGAGGCAATGTGCAAGACCCCAGTACTAGCACTCCCTGACTTCTCTAAACAGTTCATAGTTGAAACAGATGCATGTCACAAAGGGTTGGGAGCTGTCTTAATGCAAGAAGGAAGGCCAATAGCTTATTTTAGCAAGTCTCTTGCTGATAAACACTTAGGGCTCTCCACCTATGAGAAGGAGTTACTAGCAGTAGTCCAAGCAGTAAAGAAATGGAGGTCCTATTTGGAAGTGAACAAATTTCAAATAAGGACAGACCATTACAGTTTAAAGTTTTTGTTGGGACAAAAGGTGAGTACATTGGTGCAACAGAAATGGTTGAGCAAAATGTTGGGGCTAGACTTTGAGATCATCTTCAAACCTGGGAAGTCCAACACAGTGGCTGATGCACTTTCCAGACAAGGGCCACCAACACAAGAAGTGAGTGATACAGAGATGGCAATGTGTACTGCTGTAACTTCCATCACTCCTCAGTGGGTAGAAGAGATAATTAAAACTTATGAGGAGGATGAGTGGGCTCAGAACATGATAGCACAACTCTCTATTGACCCTGATGCAATAAGTGATATTCAGCTCAAAGATGGTATGATCAAGAAGGGAAGCACCATCTATGTAGGCACTCAAGGAAACCTAAGGCAAAATCTCATCAAAGAAATGCATAGCAGTGGTGTAGGTGGTCACTCAGGCATTCAAGGGACCTACAAGAGATTAGCTGCTATTTTCTTTTGGGAGGGAATGCACAAAGCTGTCAAAGAATGGGTACAGTTTTGTGATGTTTGTCAAAGGATGAAGGTGGAGCATGTGGCTTACCCAGGGCTTCTTCAACCCCTACCCATACCTGACACCCCTTGGACTCACATCAGTATGGACTTTGTTGAGGGTCTTCCAAAATCAGAAGGTAAAACCACTATTTTGGTGGTGGTGGATAGATATTCAAAGTATGGCCATTTCCTACCCCTAACCCACCCCTACACAGCTGCTGAGGTGGCACAGCTCTTTCTTGACCACATTCACAAGCTCCATGGCCTCCCTGACACCATTGTGAGTGACAGAGACACCATATTCCTCAGCCACTTTTGGAATACAGTTTTCAAATCATTGGGAACTAAACTCCACTTCACTAGTGCATACCATCCCAAACTGATGGCCAGACAGAAAGGCTCAATCAATGTCTTGAAAATTACCTCAGATGCATGACTTCAGACAGGCCTCATAGATGGGCTAAATGGCTACCCCTAGCAGAATTTTGGTACAATACCAGCTATCATACAAGCCTCAAAATGTCTCCATTTCAGGTACTTTATGGTTATGCTCCAAAAATGCTCTCTTTTCATCAGTTGAATGCTAGTGGTAATGCTGAGATTGATTCCTTTTTGGAAGAGAGGAAAAGAGTCATGGTTTTGATCAAGGACAATTTGGGAAAAGCACAAGAGAGAATGCAGCATTATGCTAACAAGAATAGGTCTGATAGACAGCTTCAAGAAGGAGAAATGGTGTTTCTCAAACTGCAGCCATACAGACAATCAAGTGTGCAAATGAGGAAGAACTTGAAGCTTTCTGCAAAATTTTATGGGCCATTCAAAATCACTCAGAAAATTGGTAAGGTAGCTTATAAACTTCTGTTACCTCCTGGGTCAAAAATACACCCAGTATTCCATGTTTCACAATTGAAAAGAGCTAAGGGGCAAGCCTTAAATGGTCCAGTTACCCTGCCTCAGGTTGGTCCTGAAGGTCAGCTTTTGGTGGAGCCTCTCACTATTCTGGAAAGGAAGTTAGTAAAGAAAAATAATGCACCTGTTGTGATGGTTTTGGTGCAGTGGACTAACACAGCTCCTACTGAGGCAACTTGGGAGGAATATCACACTTTGAAGGCACAATATCCTAATTTTGATTCATGAGGACATGAATCATGTGAGGGGAATGCATTTGTCATGAAAGAGGGCAGAGAATTGGGTGTTTGAAATTGATCAAACATACCAAATGAACAGTAACTTTACTGTTCATTTGGTAATTCCTATTTTGTTTCAGTAGCCGTTGGATCCGTAGGTGAGATCTAATCGTAGCCGTCCGTTTTGTTTACCGTTGCCAGCCTTAGAGTTATTGGAACGGTGCCGTTTGACATAAGCAACGTCAGCATTATTTCATTGGACCACATCAGCAGCTCTTCGTCACTATAGGACAGCTCAGGACGCTCACGTGGACAATCCGTTAACTAGTTTAATTAATTATGTTATTGCCCAAATGTTTTAGTATTTACGATTGTAACCGAACTATATAAAGAGGAAGGGTTTCACCTTCTTCTCATATATGAATATTATCAATTGCTATACATTTCTTCTTCCCCAATTCTCCCTAATTCGTCTGAATCTCTCACCATCTCTCTCAAATCACTTGAATTTTTCTCTCAATCTATCAATTTTGGGTCAGGAATCTCTCAATTCCTGACACATTCCTACCCCTTTTTTGTAATGGCAGCTCTTGCTGCGCTTCCGTCGTGCTTCAATTTCCTTGTGTTCCCAGAAATATATTGAATGTAATTCAGTTAGTCTTTTTACTCTTTGCGATGCCTTGTCTTGCCTTCTTCGGTGGAGCTGACGTGGGTTGGAATTGGGAGGGCGAGATATGTATTACGGATGTTGGTTGAGAAAAAAAAAAGCTACTTAGCTTTGTTTACAGGTATGCAGTTAGTAGTATGAGAGGTAGCTTTGCGATTTTTTTTGGCTTCAGAACTTTTTTACTTCTAGACCTTTTTGCGATTCACTGTGATTTGTGTTTGGCTCCAGCGTTTTTACTTTTACAATGTTTTGCAAATCACTGCTGCATTACTTTTTCTCAAGGATGGGAAGTTGAGAAATGCTTGTTGTTGTTTCCATGGCAAAATTCGGCGGAAATCCGATGATGATGATGATTGATGAAAATTGCAAGTTGCAACATAATTATTGTTGTTGTAGCTGCTGTTGGTGGTGTGGTGATTTGGTGGTGGTAGAGGTGATGTTCAAGAACACAAAGAACATGATCAATTCAATAATAAATAATAAATAATGTTATTTATCCACAATTTATAAGGGTAAAATGGTCACAAAAAGTCAGTTTGCACCTCTCCACTAACGGATTGTAACAGAAGGGTGGTATCTGTCCACCCTCCATCCGTTAGCAAGGGTGTAAAATGTCTTTTTCCATAAATCAGGAGGACAAAATGTCTTTTCTCCATAGTTCGAGGGTGGAAAATGTCATTTACCCTAGTTTTTATGGTACTCTAGCATTTTACTACTTTTTTGGTTTGCACCCTAGCCTCTAGGATCACCTAATAATTCTCAAAGAGATAGAATCCACATAATTGCACCTTCGATTATAATTATTCTCAATTGTAAGTAAACTATTTGAAGCATAACACCACAAGTTTTAGTACAATTGTTTAAGTACAAGAAACAATGAGCTTGGGTGTGCCCCATACATGAGTCCATTATGAACAAAATAAGTACAGGTTTGGTGTTATTATTACGACTTTCTTTATTGAAAAATGAGACTTGCTTTCCTCATCCAATGATACAGTACTTTTTTAAGGGAATCCAATGATGCAGCTTTTGTGGGCACCGCATTCCATCAACTGGTTCAAAACTTCAAATTGGTGACAAAATCACACCTTCTCCTTTTCATCGAGAAATAAAAAATATTACCACCACAATACCACTCTTAATTTTTTTGATTTTCAACTAATCTGTTGCACTAAATTGTCTTATGTTCACAGGTTTGGTCGTACTCCTTATAGCAATAGACTAATTATAGAATGGAGAATACTGAAAAATTATGTAACTGTATCGTTACGCCAAAAATAGTTACCCCTCCCTTTGAGGTACTAACCCGCCTATTCACATCAATAGAAGCCGATTTTCATTATTAAAAAAAAAAAAAAAAAAAATCGTAAAAGTAAACTCATATTTCACTTCTATTGGTGTTCATCGAAACTGACATGTTGATACGAATCAACCGATCCATTAGCTAATTTGTTGTTAGTTAGTATTATTTATTTAATTAGTTAATTAGTATTTACTTATTTAGTTATCTGTTATAATGTTATTTAATAGTTAATTATTTTATATGAGTTTTTTTGACAGTTCTGCCCCGCCCGTAAGTCAGACTGGATAGTTTAGAATTATGTTATTTATCTATTTAAATACTTGTATTTGTTTCAAGGGTAAAAGACACTTTCCACCCTTATCTTTTGATGAAATTCCACTTTGCTCCCCTGACGTTTGAACAATTCCACTTTACACCCCTGTAACGAAATTTTCTGTGGACACTTAGCACCCTTCTGTCAATTTCCGTTAAAAAAGTGGGTGATATAACTTTTTCGGACCATATTGCCCCTGTCTTTTTAGCCCATGTTTGATGTTCATGAATCATCAAGAACACCATGAACACCAAAAAATAGGAGCAAGTGACGGTAAACACCAACAATAACCCACACCCAGATTGTTCTTTACATTTTGTTTTGCTTCAAATTAAAATTAGATTACTGAGTCATCATTTTCAAGTACAACCACCATAAAACAAATCTAACAAATAACTTAAAAAACTCTGTTCCGCATTCCTAATCGTCCCGGAGCAGCCATCTCTGTCCTAGTTCATTATGAAGTCGAGGAAGAAGGAGTCGACGGCCTGGGCTCCGCGGTTGGCAGTCGCTAGCGGTGGTGGTGGCTGAGGGGGTGGGTGGGTTCACAAAGGTGGAAGGCGGTAGTGGTGATGGTGGGTTCACTGTCGTTGCTCCTGAAGCAGAACGAAGGAGAAGGCCGCTCTAGCGGCTAGGGCTAGTGTAGCGAAGAAGATGAATAAAGGGAGGAGAAGAGGGTATATATAGTGGGTAATTTCCCGAAATTACGAGGGTAGAACTGTCTTGTTAGCAAGCCGTTTGGTTTATGTTAGTTACAGGGGTGCAAAGTGGAATTGTTCAAAAGTCAGGGGAGCAAAGTGGAATTTCATCAAAAGATAAGGGTGGAATACCATCAGAAACTCTAAATGGATATTTCTCCCTCATTTCGTCTATGGGTGGGTTTGGTATCAGCTTTTTGGATTTTAAGTTGTCTAAAAAGATGGTGTGAGAAAAGTCTGTGACACAAAAGCAAAAGACAAAAGATGTATGGGTTTGGTAAAAAAAGTTGATGTTGTAAAAAAGTCAGTGATGTGACAGTTTTGTTGTTTAGTGAAAGTTACTAACATGCCCTTTTTATCTATTTATTGACTTTCAAAAAGGTGTTATAACAATGATTGATGAGGACATTGTTGTCATTTGTGTTGTTTGAGGAGAAAAAAGACACAAAAAAGCTACCCAAACTCATCTTTTTTCTTCTCCTCATTTCACATTAGAAGCCAAAAGCCAAAAGCAAAAAAGATCCTGAAAAAAGTTGATACCAAACCTTTGATGTGAGTTTAAAAAGCAAAAAAATATCATTTTGGCTTAAAAGACAAAAAAAAGATGGTACCAAACCCCCCCTATATCTCTCTAATTTCTTCACTTCCCCTATTAATTCGTGAAACACTAGAGACAAAAACCACCTGGATCATGTGTTATGTCTTGCAACATCAAATGCTATAGCCTAGAAGTTAAAAAAATGCCCACTTGATTAGTGTGCAATTATTCTAAAACCCAGATGATGACGTATACTACCATAAAATAGAGGGCGTAGGTCCCCAGCTAACTGCAGTTAAAGTGGGCCCTGATGGGGGAGCTAACGTGGTGGGGTTTTCGAGCAGTTGGCAGTATGATAACAGTGATACATCAATCGCAGAGGATCAATGGTGAATTACTAATTTGAGCCGCGTCTCACCAATTTCAGGGAAAGAGCGACCCCAGTGGGGCCCACCATAAAAGTGACCCCTCTTAACTCCATTAGATTACCTGATCCCTATGATCCTATGCGGTAATAGTAGTAGTACAGCATCACTGAAGTTGACGACTCGGGATCATTAGCCGATCGTCGGCTTGGCTTCTTAGTTTCAGAGTTCTTCGACTTTGAAACTTTTATTGAACTTAATTGGATAAATGACAGAAACAACCCCTGTAGTGTGAGTAATACCATATCACTATCATGTAGTATGAGAAATACCTCACACCAGTATTCTGTTGTGCCAAAGTTGTGACACAAACATCATTCTGTTACTTTCCGTTATTAATATTTTTGAGACAAATTTACCCTTCAACATATAAAATGGTTATCTCAATTTTTTTACACAATAAACTAAACAATCACTCATCCTCTAATCTTCTATTTATTACACCACCACTAACGACAACTCAGCTATCACCACCACTGCCACAATTCATGTCTCTAGCCTTATAAAAATATTCTTCAATAACCCTAGTCAATTCACTGATACCCAAAACTGATTCAATGGAGATCAATTACAGAGAAGAACTGTATATCACTTATAAAAGAAAATCATTTTCGGTAAATGAGTATAGAGATTGATGAAAAGCACATTCTACTCGATCTTCTTATCTCCAACTTCCCTACCTGCCCAACAACCACCACTTAGCCACCACAAGTAATGCCATCGCCAAGTCTCCACGACACCTCTTTGTGTCTATAAAACCACCCAAAATGTGTCCAAAGCTTGGACATTTCTCACTCCATATCACATATCTCACCATGTCTCTCTCTACTTCAACAACCCATGAGGGCTCGATATATGGGGTTGGGTCGTGGTCGATCAGGTTACCAAGCGACAACGAAGAAGATGGCGACCACTCCTCTCGTTGCTCCTCCTTCGTGGTTGTCGAACCCTCTCTCAAACTTGAATTTGTTTTAACCGACAAACATCAATGAATGTATCTCAACAACAGATTTGAAATCCAAGGAGAAGAACGAGTGAGTTGATTGATGATAAAAGATGAAGAAGATTCAATCAATGTCTTGGTTAGATCATATTGAAAATATTAAAGAGCATATGAGAAAGAGACAGAGATGGAGAGGGAAGAAAAGAAAAGGAAAAAGAGAAATGTCGGGATGTGGAATAGAACGGTTCTCTCGTCAATTCCGCTATTCACAGTAAGTAACAAGGGCAGTTTGTGGTATTTTTCAACCCACATGATAGTGATATGATATTCACAATAAGTAACAGGGTTCTCTCGACATGCCGCTAGTCTTATGAAAATCTTCTTCAATAACACCAGCCAGTTCACTCATACCACCTCAATCTTTTTGTTCTCCATATTTGGCATCTAACTCAAAGGCCGTACAAACAGCAAAACGAGAAATTAAGCCTAAAACTAGTTCAATGGAGATCAATTACAGAGAAGAATTGTCTATCACTTATAAAAGAAAATCAATATCGATAAATGATGATATAAATTGATGAAAATCACCTTCTTCTCCATCTTCTAATCCCCAACTTCCCCACATGTGAATGAGGCGAATGCCTGGACCAGTTCGATTGCATGTCTGCTATACCGATTAAAATTTTGTTCATTTATCAACAAGAACGCCATAACCCTACTAGGCAGAATTAGGGTCATACCTGCGTCCTAGCTAGTTGATGTAGGTCTGAATCACTCCGGATCTTCTCCCGTATTCCTGAAGTTCCTCCTGGATGCAAGTGTGGGCTTGCTGCTTCCAGAATCCTTCTTGGTCTCCAGATGAATTGCTCTCACTCTCGAAACCCTATATTTCGGTGTTTATCTGAAGCATACGAATTCTGAAGACTAAGGAAACTTATATAGGCTACGGGAGGGACCTGGAGGAGAAAATATGAATCATGCTCCTAACTTAATTAGGAGTTCTGGTTCCACCCGAACCTAGTTCGAATGAAGTTAGTAACAGTTAGTACCACTAAGTAACTGTTATTGCACTCCTGTCCGTATTCTCAAAAATAATATTTCGAGCTCCTGTTTTTAAATACTTATTATCTGCCCATGTTAAGATTACAGATATCCGCCGACTAAATTTGTAATACCCTGTATTTTGTTTAGGGGCAATTTGGTAATTTGTGACGCCAGAATTCAATTTTAGGATTCGGGTATTAAATTGGACAATTTTCGCTAATTTTACTTGACAAGGAACAAGTGTGATAATTTTAAATTTTTCGCGGTTTTTTTTTTAATTTTTCTAGACGTTGTCGCGATAATGACCACCGCGATGCCCTATACACTTGCCACACCTAACCACTTTTCTTTTTACCATTTAAAAGAAAATGAGGAGAAAACCCACCTGTTAATTCGTTCCTTCCTTTGTCTTCACGACCACGGCAGCGATCACCGCCCTCAACTCCTCACCGCCCTCAATTCCCCACCTATAAAAGCTAACGGCCATGCCTTCTCCCTCCTCACACAACCAGCAGCCGCCACCACCACTCTCTCTCTCTCGTCTCTGTCTTCTCCGGCGAACCACCAACAACCACCACCACTTCGCCACCATCACCTCCACCGTCTCTCTCTGTCTCCTTCCCATCCATCTCCTTCTCTGCCTCGCTGTAAATCAGAAACAGCAGCAGCAAACAGTGGCGAAGCCACCCACTGCCGCCACCATTCCCGACGGCAAAACCGCCACCACCACCACTGTTCCTGCAACACCCCGCGATTTCAGGCCTAGCCCAAACCGCTAAGATGTCCCCCGCACGAGGAGTTTTACCTCATTGTGAACGGAGTAGAACGTCGGCCTCGTACCAAACCATAAAGAACAAAACTTCAAATTTAACTCAAAATCAACTTTATTACAATAAGGAAATGACCAAACGCGGTCCTTAACATGGAAACTTGAAAACAAACCAAATTGTTTGAAAAGAAACAAAAACAAGAAACTTGTGATTTATTCCGTGATAGCTAAAGTGATTCCTTGATCCAAGCTAGTGATTCGTTCCCCCAGAGTCTGCAGCGGTGCTAACCTGTGGGTTTTCAAATAGCAAAAGCCGACCACAGTTTTTCTAAAAGTCAGTTTAAACTGAGTAAGAAATACCTCAACATGTAAACAGATGATTGGGCACATAATTCAAGAATAAGTAAAGGAGAAAGTAAAGGAAAAGATGATTAAAGCTTTGAATTGAAACCTCAAAGGCAAACAAGAAGGTAAAGGAAAAACTTGGATTTGACATTCCAGCTTAATCTTTCTTATTAAAGTCCTCTTCTGAAACTTTTCTGGCGGCCACCTGGCCACGTGCCATGGGAGCAGCTAGCTCTACTGCCCCATGAGCCCCAGAAATTAAACATTGTACGAGCGAATGCAGAGTTCCCGCCTGCCTCGGAAATAAATAACTCAGGGTTACTTCGCGGGTCTATCAAACCCTACTTCAACCCGGCGGTTGTGAAAGCCCCTCTAAATATGGCCTTCCCGCCTCAATACTGACCTACAAGACCTTAAGTGTCGACACCCCCTAGAGGTTAGCAACTCCACTAGAGTAGTACAAGTAGGAACCCCCAAGTCCTCATGGTAGTGCAGGACTATGGGTACCAAGGGTACGCCAGAGTTTGGCTCCCAAAATCTCTTGACCAGAACGTATGGTCCTTAACAATATAATCACCGAAGTGAACTAAAGAAGAGCTCGTACAAGTTATCTTTCACTTTACGTTACTTAGTGTCTTATGAGTATTACTTGAAAGAAGGTGATTCTCGATCCAAACCAGATATTCAAAACCAATAAGGAAAGCAAGGATTAAAGTGCTAATCAGTTCCAAGATGAACATAACTCATGTCTTCAATAGAGAGATCTCAGTTTCACAATTTGTGCCGAAGTAAACACGATTCTCAGAGTTTAAACAGATAGATAGTACGATAATCAAAACAGTAAAACAATTCGGCACATTTCAGATTTGAAAACTCATTTTGATAATAGAAGAGTCGAGCATATAACTTACTTGGATTAAAGAAAGCTCCACACACACAAGCACACACGAAAACTAGTACTCGTCGTACGGGTTCTCAATGAACTGGTCGTCTACGAACCCTACAATAGTCGAATAATTCTAACATTAATACACGACCAATCTCATTCAACAAATGCAATTATGCCCTATATGCAAATGCAAAGAATATTCCCCGACAAGTTCCCAACTACGTTTTATCCCCAAAATCGATTTCGGAACTCTAGTATTAGAAAAAAAAGAATATTAATTTATAAAATAAAGAAAATAAATAAAACAAAGACAATTAAAGGTAGGATTTAAACTATTAAATATTATACTTAGGAAAAAGCTATTTATAATTAGTATTTAGAAAAGAGTAAAATATTTAAAGTAGTTAATAGTATTAAAGAAAAGTTATATTTACTTATTAGAAGAGTAAATATATATTTATGAACCAAATATTTTATTTATATAAAGAATAACTTGAAATTAAAGCATGATATAAACTATACAATAACTTAGGGGAAATACCACTTTTTATTTATTAATAAAATATTTACTTTTATAGTAAAACTATTCTTGTAAAAATTACAATATAAAACAATATTACATTTGTTTTCATATTAAAAGAAAATAATTAATTATAATTACTATTTAATAAACAAACACTAATTATAGATATAATATATCCAAATAAAGAAAATAGTTTATAGTAAATAACCAAGACCACCCTAAAGTTTCTGAAAATACAACAACCACCCCCAAATCCAATTAAATCTCTCAAATCCTCCATCTTCTTCCTCTTCCACATTGCATTGCAGTGATGAAACCCACGAATCAACACAACACCCACTCACATACATCAAATGCAAACACGATTAAGAGGAAATTCACCCTATTAAGAACGAATTGAGAATCAATAGTGGAGTGGGGTTACTGGGTTTACCGATTGAAGAAGAACAGGGGAGAAAACGGCGACGGCGGCGGCGGTTTGGGGAAGTCCGGCGCTGCTACTGCTGGTCTTCTGAGCTCGCCGGACAGAGGGGACGACGGGAGAGATAGAGGCGACGACGAACGGTCAGAGACGGCGGTGGGTCGCCGGAATCGCGTCGGGTCCTTCTCGGGTCCGAACCGGGTCGGCCAAAACAGAGCTCGACAGAGGCTCTGGTTGCTCTCGGTGGTTCGTCGGGAAGAAGAGGGGAAGGTGGCGAGTTGTTTGTGGTGGGTTTCCGCCGGAAATTGCAGGGGGTTGAGTGGTGGTGTTGGCGGTGGTTCTGGAAGACAAAAAAACAGAGCACTGGGTTTCTTAATTTCTGAAAACAGAGAGTGTGAGATTGAGGGAGGAGAAGAGGAGAATGAAGAAGAGAGGAGTTGGGGTTGATATAAGGTGGCAGTGGTGGTGTTGAGGAGGTCGTGGGAGAGATCGTGGTGAACGTGAAGGAGAAGGGGGTTTTGTTTTACTGGGTTTAACGATCTGTCCGATCGTTCAGAGAGAGAGAGAGAGATACCAGGTGGGTTTACACCCAATTTTAAGGAAAAGACACTTTAACCTCCCCATATATGTTTAGAAAACTACAAATGCATACCCCACTGCTAACACTAACCCACAACTTTAGAAAATTATCAAATAAACACCCTATTAAAAATAGGGGTATTACATCACCTTCCCCTTAAAACAACGCTTCGTCCTCGAAGCGTAAAACAGTAACTCCCAACGAGAACATTAGGCCTACATGCACAAAGCAAGGATGAAATATCTAATGCACATGAAGACGCAAGATCGTAGTAAAAGCGAACACATATAGGGTGTTTCAGTTCCTCTTTTATCCACTCATATCCATCTCTCTCCCTCGTTCCCTCTCTCTTTTGAACCCAGCAGGAGCAGGAGAAGAAGAAACAGAGGGCGCAACACCAACAGCAACTATAGCCAAAGAAATTTCCGGCGAACTCCATGGATTCCGGTGAGAGCATCGGCCCAACCAAGGCAGAGGCTTCCAGCCCATTTCATCCCTCTCTCTCACTCCTTGGAGGACCGACTGAGTTCAAGGAGGTCTTAGCCGCAGCCAGGAGCCACCAGATTAGTCCCGTCGGCCACCATCCCCGGCCATGGTTTTCGACGACCCGACCCGTCGCGTTCTTCGTCCATTTCTCGCGTTTCTCCAGCTAGGTATGCTCTAAATCTTCCTATTAGTTGTTTTTAGGTGTCAAAGTTATGCTTTGCAGCTTGAATACATGTTTCGATTGGGAAAAAATGAGAGTGTGTCGTTGGTTTTATGTTAGGGGGGCTGTTTTGCCTTTTTCTTAAACTTAGGGGGCTGTGAATGTCTCATACAGAAACTATTATGGGGGCTGGTTGATTTATTTAAAGCTATTTATAATGTTCTCTAAATCATATTTAAGAAAATAAAGCAAACACATGTAATAAAATATGTTTGTAGTAGTAATAAAATGTTTTCTTAAAAAATAAATTAATAAGAATATTTGTAAGAATATAGATATTGTTTCAAAACAAAAATGCCACATTTGTTTTACCTAAACAATAGTGAGATTTAAATACTTATTGAACTTTTCACCAGCAAGAATACTTGTTTGAAATTAATATTGTCATATTCGAAAATAGTCTTTTCAGCCAAAATAATTCTTTCTATATATAACAATTTCTCTTTCTTACTAGTGCTAGTAATATTATTTGTTTAATTTAAATAAATATTGCTTCAGTTATTCAATAACAAATTAATTTTGAAAATGATTATTTTATTATTTATGAGTATATGACATAAAAACGAGTTTTATTGGGAAGTCTGAGAGCCGAACTTTGCAACCGACCTAGACGAGCATTCCTTTATTTAGCAATATTGTCGTTGTGACTATAGAATTGATAATTGTGGACGACAGGTTAACAGATAAGGACTCCGATCAACCGTATGTGCTGTATGTGGCAATTGTTGTTGAATAATGGTGAGATTACATGCTTAGCCTTGTCTGCCTAGCTCTTTTCGTGTCAAATTGTGATTTCTATTGTTTGTCTCAAAATATACTTGTTATTATTTGTTTATACTTGTCAAATATTTGAAATGTTGGCTACTGTTCTTGATGACTCTCACGCAATGATTAATAATCCATTGATGATGTAAAGTGGAAAGGATACACATGTACCGGAACCAGTTCGGGTTTAATCCCCTGGGCACAGGTCCCTAAAATCATTACGGGTGATGATTCCCTGGGATTCGGTCCCTAAAGATATGGCACTACGTGCACCCCGACTCCTTCGCCGTAGGCTGGAGTACTGCTTCTAGATACCACTCCTTTGATTGACGCTCTTAGGGGGGTGTTGCAACACTTAAGGTCTAGAATGTCTGATGTGGTCACTGGTCTACCCGGGTACTGTGAAACGAATAAGCGATGATTTGACTGCCTGGCTGGCTTTATTATTATTGGGATGCCCTTTGTTGGCAATACTATATCTGGTTACTCTGCATTACGATTGGATTATTGATTTCTATATTGAGACGATTCTTAATTGGCACCGCTGTTTATACCGTTGCAACTCTGATAAAGTTTTTTTTTACTTATTCTCTGACTTTATATAACTTGTGTCCCAGCAGTTTATATTCTCTTTCCTGTTTTACATGCTAAGGTGTAGCTCACTCAGTATTTATTGCTGACTTTGAAACTGCGGTTCCTGTTTTCCTTCCCACCGCAGGTCTAGGAGCTGGAATTTAAGGAATAGAAGGGGCGCGAGACTCACGTAGACTGATAACGTCACATTTAGTATCTAATGTTGTTAAGTTATTGTGCAATAATAAGCACATTTTGTATAAGACTCTTTGTTTAATGTTTAATAATATAAATTTTATGTTGCTGATTATATTGCTTTTGATCTCCGCCGCTTCTATTAGGCATCGCCCTCCCGGTCTTGCCCCGAGCCAGATAAGGGGGTTGCTGCAGGTGGTATCAGAGCAGTTCGTTCCACTAAAGGGATTAAAACCTGTAGGGTAACTTAAAATGAACATAGGGAAAGATAAAATACGAAAAAGCCGGGTATCTGGGGAGTTATTGATTACTTCCTCTTGCATGATCATGTTTTACTTGTTATCTGATTTATCTTGTCTCTTTTTGGGGCCCTAGTGTTGTTTCAGACATATGGTTGAATTTTGGACGCTTCTCTGTGTATCTCGACATGATATGTTATGTGATTGGTTGCTATTACCTCTTCACTGGTTGTGACATGTTCCTTAAGAACCTGATTATGTGGAAGTTCATGTTGATGCTTGTTAAAGTGTGTTCGTGCTCAAATCTTTCATGCTGGTTTGAAATTGGAGTAGGGTAATAATCCTTTGTGACGTACTAGTTAACCTCGTACCGTGTCCTTGTACTTCAATTGTATTGATGGCCTGTTAGGCGTGATAGCAACAGCGGTGACTCTAGAACCTGAAATCCTAGTTCTGACTCGAGCTTCGAGGACGAAGCTCATTCTAAGGGGGGAAGGATGTAATACCCTGTATTTTGTTTAGGGGCAATTTGGTAATTTGTGACGCCAGAATTCAATTTTAGGATTCGGGTATTAAATTGGACAATTTTCGCTAATTTTACTTGACAAGGAACAAGTGTGATAATTTTAAATTTTTCGCGGGTTTTTTTTTTTTTAATTTTTCTAGACGTTGTCGCGATAATGACCACCGCGATGCCCTATACACTTGCCACACCTAACCACTTTTCTTTTTACCATTTAAAAGAAAATGAGGAGAAAACCCCACCTGTTAATTCGTTCCTTCCTTTGTCTTCACGACCACGGCAGCGATCACCGCCCTCAACTCCTCACCGCCCTCAATTCCCCACCTATAAAAGCTCACGGCCATGCTTTCTCCCTCCTCACACAACCAGCAGCCGCCACCACCACTCTCTCTCTCTCGTCTCTGTCTTCTCCGGCGAACCACCAACAACCACCACCACTTCGCCACCATCACCTCCACCGTCTCTCTGTGTCTCCTTCCCATCCATCTCCTTCTCTGCCTCGCTGTAAATCAGAAACAGCAGCAGCAAACAGTGGCGAAGCCACCCACTGCCGCCACCATTCCCGACGGCAAAACCGCCACCACCACCACTGTTCCTCTTTTATCCACTCATATCCATCTCTCTCCCTCGTTCCCTCTCTTTTTTGAACCCAGCATCAGCAGGAGAAGAAGAAACAGAGGGCGCAACACCAACAGCAACTATAGCCAAAGAAATTTCCGGCGAACTCCATGGATTCCGGTGAGAGCATCGGCCCAACCAAGGCAGAGGCTTCCAGCCCATTTCATACCTCTCTCTCACTCCTTGGAGGACCGACTGAGTTCAAGGAGGTCTTAGCCGCAGCCAGGAGCCACCAGATTAGTCCCGTCGGCCACCATCCCCGGCCATGGTTTTCGACGACCCGACCCGTCGCGTTCTTCGTCCATTTCTCGCGTTTCTTCAGCTAGGTATGCTCTAAATCTTCCTATTAGTTGTTTTTAGGTGTCAAAGTTATGCTTTGCAGCTTGAATACATGTTTCGATTGGGAAAAAATGAGAGTGTGTCGTTGGTTTTATGTTAGGGGGCTGTTTTGCCTTTTTCTTAAACTTAGGGGGCTGTGAATGTCTCATACAGAAACTATTATGGGGGCTGGTTGATTTATTTAAAGCTATTTATAATGTTATCTAAATCATATTTAAGAAAATAAAGCAAACACATGTAATAAAATATGTTTGTAGTAGTAATAAAATGTTTTCTTAAAAAATAAGTTAATAAGAATATTTGTAAGAATATAGATATTGTTTCAAAACAAAAATGCCACATTTGTTTTACCTAAACAATTAGTGAGATTTAAATACTTATTGAACTTTTCACCAGCAAGAATACTTGTTTGAAATTAATATTGTCATATTCGAAAATAGTCTTTTTAGCCAAAATAATTCTTTCTATATATAACAATTTCTCTTTCTTACTAGTGCTAGTAATATTATTTGTTTAATTTAAATAAATATTGCTTCAGTTATTCAATAACAAATTAATTTTGAAAATGATTATTTTATTATTTATGAGTATATGACATAAAAACGAGTTTTATTGGGAAGTCTGAGAGCCGAACTTTGCAACCGACCTAGACGAGCATTCCTTTATTTAGCAATATTGTCGTTGTGACTATAGAATTGATAATTGTGGACGACAGGTTAACAGACAAGGACTCCGATCAACCGTATGTGCTGTATGTGGCAATTGTTGTTGAATAATGGTGAGATTACATGCTTAGCCTTGTCTGCCTAGCTCTTTTCGTGTCAGATTGTGATTTCTATTGTTTGTCTCAAAATATACTTGTTATTATTTGTTTATACTTGTCAAATATTTGAAATGTTGGCTACTGTTCTTGATAACTCTCACGCAATGATTAATAATCCATTGATGATGTAAAGTGGAAAGGATACACATGTACCGGAACCAGTTCGGGTTTAATCCCCTGGGCACAGGTCCCTAAAATCATTACGGGTGATGATTCCCTGGGATTCGGTCCCTAAAGATATGGCACTACGTGCACCCCGACTCCTTCGCCGTAGGCTGGAGTACTGCTTCTAGATACCACTCCTTTGATTGACGCTCTTAGGGGGGTGTTGCAACACTTAAGGTCTAGAATGTCTGATGTGGTCACTGGTCTACCCGGGTACTGTGAAACGAATAAGCGATGATTTGACTGCCTGGATGGCTTTATTATTATTGGGATGCCCTTTGTTGGCAATACTATATCTGGTTACTCTGCATTACGATTGGATTATTGATTTCTATATTGAGACGATTCTTAATTGGCACCGCTGTTTATACCGTTGCAACTCTGATAAAGTTTTTTTTTACTTATTCTCTGACTTTATGTAACTTGTGTCCCAGCAGTTTATATTCTCTTTCCTGTTTTACATGCTAAGGTGTAGCTCACTCAGTATTTATTGCTTACTTTGAAACTGCGGTTCCTGTTTTCCTTCCCACCGCAGGTCTAGGAGCTGGAATTTAAGGAATAGAAGGGGCGCGAGACTCACGTAGACTGATAACGTCACATTTAGTATCTAATGTTGTTAAGTTATTGTGCAATAATAAGCACATTTTGTATAAGACTCTTTGTTTAATGTTTAATAATATAAATTTTATGTTGTGTATTATATTGCTTTTGATCTCCGCCGCTTCTATTAGGCATCGCCCTCCCGGTCTTGTCCCGAGCCGGATAAGGGGGTTGCTGCAAAATTAATTACTGACTAATTCATTTAATCGACCTCTTCCTAATTCCTTGATCCTTACCACTTAACTTATTTGATATGTTCAGATTATCAAGTAATCTACCTGCAGGGTTTGACATTATCAAAACTTATAAGCATCATCAAGGGGATATCATCAATCCATAATCGGGACATGGATTCCTTCGATATATCAATCTACACCATGGACTCAATAGTATCACCCAACTCATCGAGGTTATTTACTCCATAGAAATCTCACTCACTTGACTTGTCAAAGTAATTGAAAGGGAAAGTAGGGTTTTACCCTTTGTGTATGAAACGACGAAGAAGAATGAGAACTGTGGCTGGTTGTATTCCAATGAATGAAATAAAACCCTAATACAGCTAAGGGTTATATATAACCCATCTCAACGGTAGGATAGTACAAAGATCCAACGGGTAGAAATGTTTAGGGTTCACAATAATAAGTGGGCCGTATACAAAGGGCTGATAATAAACCTACAACAGATATAAATGGGCTTGAGAGTCCACAGCAAGCTTCAACAGTATTGGGCTTGAGAGTCCACAACAGAGATAAGCCCATATCTTCTAATAGTAATAACTACTAAATAAATGTGCACATTGACTATCTAAGGATTAAGAGCATAAGTAATCATAATAACCATGAGACATAGCTTGTCTTGTTATGTCAGTACAAAGACAATGATCTCAACTTGGTCCCGTTCAATATACACAAAGTATACTAGCACATTGAGCTGAAACAATAGTATGAACTATACCGTTTCCTGTAGCCAAGACAGACCTACTAAAATAATGTGCTACAATCGTTCCGATGGTTTGTCTAATTCTATCTAGATTGTGAACTCATAACTTTCATTCCACAAGAACCGAAGATAAGATCTTATGTGTGTAAGCTAGACTCCACACACCAGATCTTCTACTATGTGGAACAATAGACAATTATGCACAATAATAATATAATACAAAAAACATTGCCCAAAATCATTCTTATAAATATCAAATTCAGATAATCCAATACAAAAAGCATGACTTTTAGTATTCAATCCAACAACATGTCCAACAACACCACTCATCGATGAATCACTGTCAGCCACAAAATTAGAATCCGAGGGAAAAGAACCAGTGAGTTGATTGGTGAATTAAGATGAAGAAGAGTCAGTCATATTGAAAATATGAAAGAGGAAGAAGACCTAGAGATGGAAAGGAAAGGAAAGGAAAAAAGAGAAATGTGGGAATGTGGGATATAACGGCTCTCTCGTCAATTCCGTTATTCACAGTTAGTAACAAGGGCAGTTCGAGGTATTTTCCAAACCACATGGTAGAGATATGATATTTTCCCATACCCCAGGAGTGATTTCTGTCATTTTACCCTCCTTAATTTTCTTGAAGGAGACTACTCTTGAGCTTAGCTTTGAACTGAGCCAGCTCGAGCCACGACTCGGATGCTTTGGACCGTAGCGATTCATCGGGGTCTGGGGGTACGAACCGGCGAAATGATTACAAGGATGGCGTCAGCATACGAGTGAGTTCGCCTTTTATATTCCCCCATCCCATCTACTGATGACGCCATTCATTACTGAGAGAAGTTGCAGAAAACAGAGCACCACCATTACTTAGCCATGAATGCTCTTCCATTTCAGGCAAGGTAAAACTCGCTAATGGTTTTCTCAAAACCACCCACGAGCTCTGTTTCTTGCTACTCCAATGGCGATTTTTCAGGGACCTCAATGAATTTCAAAACTGCTCACTAGTGGGGTTGATGAGGAAGACCTGACTAATTGAGTAAAGCTTCTTCCTTTTTCTCATCTCATCTCTCTTTCTTCAGGTCCTTTTTTTGGGTCTTGTCTCTATTCAACAGCATTCAATCTTCTCCTCCTCCTTCTTCTTCTTCAATTGATTAAAGGGACCATTTTTATCACTCAAATGCTACAAAACAAAAAAAACCCACAAAGCAGAAAAAAAGGGGTGAGAGTGATAAAAATCAGAGCTTTCCTTTTGTTTGCATGCGTCTTCTCTGTTTGGTATTCATCATTGAGTCAGAATCGTTTCGTTTTGTGTCTTTTTTGAGTGATGAAAATGGGGTTCTTTCTCAGATAGCGAGAAAGCCGGAGAAGAAGTGCTATTGCTCTGTTTCTTGATTAAAAATGCAATCTTTCTTTTTGAAATTTCTTGATTTTTGATTCAAACTCTCCAATTTTGCAGCTTTCTTGATCAATGGAGGCTTCTGGGTACTGATTTCTAGGGTTTAGGGTGTAAAGTTTCAGTCTTTGGGTTGAAATCAGAGAGAGATGATGCTTAGGAAGAGATCAAGAAATACAAGTGAGCAAGCTCTAATGGCGGATTTCACTTCATCACCAACTGAGATTTCAAGAAACCCGAACCCGATTTCATCCATATTCGGGTCACCGAGGCTGTTCACCACCGAATCAGAGTCCTTGCAGAGTCCAACTTCGATTCTTGATTCCAAACCCTTTTCAATCTTGAAGAAACCATTCTGGTCTGAATCCCAATCCTCAAAATCCCCAAATCCCAACTTTACTAAACTGGATTCAAGAAAAAAAGTGGGTCTTGGGATAGTGGAAGAAGACTCCGACCCGAAAATGTCCAGACCCGAGACCCGGATGGTTGTATTCGGGTCACAGCTGAAGATCCAAATCCCTCCCTTACCTCCTCAATCCTCTCTTCTCTCCCCGAATTCCCCACCGGAGTTTGGTATCAAGACCCGGAAGAAGTCATTCGGGTCGGGTAATAATACCGGGTTGGAGAGCTCCGTTTCGCCGCGGGTTTTCATCTCGGCGAGCGAAATGGAGCTCTCGGAGGAGTACACTTGTGTGATCACCCACGGGCCGAACCCGAAGACGACCCACATTTTCGATGATTGCATTGTTGAGAGCTGTTGTGGTGTGGTTGGGGTTTGTAGTGAGAAAAGGGAGAGAAAGGGAAACGGGTACGGAAACGGGTTTGGGTTTGGGTCATTGAGGTATCCATCAGAGAGTTTTCTGAGCTTCTGTTACACTTGCAATAAGAGTCTTGGACAGGGGAAGGACATTTACATGTACAGGTTAGTCTTATTTACACCCAATTTTTTTGGCTTAATTACTACACTACTCTCTCCATGATTTGCTATTATAGTAGTAGGGTTGTGTCTTAGGTCTCTCTCTTTTTTTTTTTGTTGAACTTGTTTGAACTCCTTGAGAATTGTCACTTGTTGTCCCACATCGGGTCTCTGTTTCGCTTGTGTCTAGATATGGATATTTGAGCTACTTCTCTCATTGCAGTCGCGCACACATGATTTTAATCTAGTAGGGGCCACCATGTATTATATTCCTACATTACGGAAGCATTTAAGTCATTATTTGATATATAAGAAAATAAAATTTTGATATTTTGTAGGGGTCAAGATGTAGTAGTTTTTATATTAGAGTACATGGAATTATTGGTGTTTTAATGAAGTGTAAGGAACTTGGAGGGGCCGCGGCCCCCACCAGCCACCCCTAGGTCCGCCACTGTTTCATTGCCGAGTGGTTTTGAGGTGGAACCGAAACCTTATTGTGCTTATCGCACATAGGTCGTCTTTGAAATGTGATACTTCTAGGGGGTGATGGAAGTGTAGATTTATGCTTAGCTATGATTATTACCCTATTCTGCTTAAAGCATGTTTCGGGGTTTTGTTGAAGGTGCTTGGATTACATGCTAATGCACCATAAGTTTCTTGAGATTGGTAATCTGATAAAATTAGACTTGGTAGTAGTATTTGGAACAGAGGCACCGAGGTTAAAAACGTAATCATTGGTTATAAGCCTGAAGTTTGGCCATCAAAGAGATCACACAAGATACTGATTTACTGAGAAATACACACTATAGTCTATAAGTACATTTTTTTTTGAGGGAGTGTACATTTTTGTTGTATCATGAAATTGTTGTCAATGTATGATAAGTTTCATTGAGAACTCGAGGATGGTAATTTGATACTTTCAGTAACTGGAACTATTGATTGAAGTTGACACTGTAATCGCGTATGAGCTGGGAAAGTGGTGCCTAAACCGAGCTGTGACCTGGTACGGTGCCCAAAAAACTAAGATTGTGAAATTTTAAACGGACCTTAAATTATCAAAGAAAAGCTTATTGATCATATTGGTCATAGTGAGCAACATATCTTTCTTGGCTCGAGGTCGTCTCCTTCCCCGGCATTGTTGGTTGGCGATAGAGTTCACCTTGTGGTTCATCATACACTAAACACTAAAGATGACTGCCCGACAAAACTTTTCGGGTATTTGTAGAACCTTGCAAAGCTTGACGGACCCTTCAGGCTTCAGGCCTTGCAGTGCTGGGGCAGAGCCTCCTGGGGGCACTTGCCTCCCCCCTAAAGTTTCCAACAATTGCATATACCTCCCCCTTGTGGTTGTGGCTGATATTTTAAATTACACCCCGTATATATATTAATATGTATATTAATATTGCCTGTAACTGCCATTTCTCATTTCTTTCGGAAAAACCTGTAGAGTGGTATAACCTCGCATCTTATTAAAACAGCAAGATTCAGGCTCCCGACCTGTAAAAACTAAAAAGACACGTGGGTGTACATCTTGCGCTTGAAATCTTATATTGTTACACATTCATCTGATCCTACTACAATGATCATGGTTTCTATTCTCTCATGCCAACTTGACAATTCTTCTCTTCTTCTTGTTCCACCAGGGGCGAGAAGGCGTTTTGTAGCAGCGAATGCCGGTACAAGGAGATGGTGTTGGACGAGGGAACGACAATGGGGGAGTTCGATCACGATGATGCTGCTTTCGGAGACTCCACCTTCAAAGGGTTTTAAACCAATTTTCCGAAAGAGTTGGGCGCACATAGGTCCTCAAGTTGTTGGATGATCTGGGTGTCTGTCCTCTCCTGATGTTTCATCTTCTTCTTCATTTTGTAATTTTTGTTAAGTACTCTTCATCTTTAGGCTGAGCTATTTATAGAGTTGTTGGTTTTGTCTGAAACTTCATGGCTTTGTGATTTTGCTGATTTTCAGTTTTGCTTCAGTGACCAGTTCTTTGGGCCTCCTCAAGGTTGAGGTTAAGGCCCATCCAATCTTGAGACCACTCAGCAAAAAGTTACCCCAATGCCTAAGTAGTCGTTTGGGCCTCATCTGTTCCAAACGAGTGTTATGATATCTTTTCGAACATTTTGAGGTCTGACAAACGAAGGGTCACCAAAACTTGTTACTGTTTTTATAACGTTGTAAATTTATAAAAAAATACAACATTAAGAAAATATTTATAAATTGACATTAAAACTTGTTACTGTTTAACGTTGTAAATTTATAAGAAACTAGATTAATATGTTCTTGTAATGTTGTGTCTGTTGGTTCATCTTAAAATGTTCGAAAAGACAAGACACTCATTTTAGATTAGAGGGAACACATACTATCAAAACTAGTCCATAAAACGGGAAAGATTCAATGTGTCTGATCAATGAGCTATGACACAATTTCGCACTCTTTCAAATGTAACTGCTTCTAGGCAAACCCCCACCGCCGTCTCTGCACCGCTAGCTCCCCCCATTGTATCATTAGCTGACCTTGATCAATCCTAGACGTATAGCATGTCTCATTCGGAAAAAAGGAGAACTAAAAGTAGTTCGATTGGTATGTCAAGAGCTAGGGGTTTGATGTTCGATACAATAGAACGTACAACTGAGAGGTAGAAAAATAACAAGCTAAACATGATTTGATTGAAAATATTTTGAGACACGAACTTATTTCAAATTTACAAAAGAGTTTTATTGGATGTAATACAAATTCCAATACATTATTTCTTCTCAAAGATAAATTAAACTATATAGAACTACATAATTGATGACAATCATTAGGAAGAAGAAACATTTATTCATATTTCTTAAGCCATGCACTGAATCATTAAAAATGTTCAAAATCATTGAACATAAATTGCAAAATTATAAGTCCGAATTCCACCCAAGTCCACTCATCCATTGAGTAAACATGACCATCTGCAACAATTATTAAGAACATAACATGTGGAAATTAGCCCTACCCAACAACCCTACCTAGGATTGTACTAATTAAACAGAAAAAAATGAAAGAAAATGTATCTTCCATAATTGAAGAATCCAACTTTAATCATGTACTTATATATACTTGCTTATTCCTAAGTCAAGGTCAGTAACAACTAACACTAATTCCTTAGGAATTAAGGAAAACAAACACCAATACTTTTATAATGTTGTCCCTATTAGCACTCCACTATACACAAAACACTGTTGGACACCTAGAGCCAATGAATTTGGACTAATTTTAACTGAATCATTGCCATTAATAATTAAACAAGTGTATGTCTTGAAATACAGAATAAGAGGTTAATTAGCTATTTCTCGTAATTTTTCTCTTTATCCTAACTTTATCTCTTCCTAAAAAAGAATTTTGAAACGCTTTTTCAAGACTACCTTTTTCAGAAAGTGTTTCGAAAATAGAATAATATATACCTTTCTTAGAAAATAGGGAATATTTTTGGTTTTATGTTGCTATCCATGTACTGTGTATGTAGATAATTTTCTACCAGCTAAAGTTAATTTAGGCAGTTAAAGACTTAGTCAAAGATCTTAATCCATTCAACCATATCAACCGAAAGTAACTGTCAGTTCACTATATACTATCAATAAAAATAAGATAAATTTGAACTGCATACTAACATGACAAGAGAAGTTGGGAATCGACTCCACCAAATCCCTGGTTTTTTATTTACTTTATTTGTAAGTAGGCAAGAACGGAGAAATTGTATAGCCGTCCAACAAACTGAGTCTAGAGAGTTTATATCATCAGCAACTCAGGAGCACTGATAGTCACACAATCATCCAGCTAGAATTACACCACTCACCGCCTGATCAAACATACTACGTCTGTTTCTATGAGATTTTCCCAGAAGACACTTTTACACTATTTACTATCACTTTGACTCGGTGATTTGATTAACAAAACGATATAATTTTTTTGTAATCTTTTCACTGTGTTGTAGAGTAACTTTGCGCTACAACACCATGCAAAATTTACCATAAATATGAACCGTTTTGCTATCCAAATTACTTGGTCAAAATGATATAGATACGAGTAAAAAAAGTCAACTAGAAAGATCCTAGAAAAACGGAGATAATATACCAGTATAGCAAGGAATTTACTGATCCAAAAAGCATTTTTGGACAAATCACAGTCATTGAATTGAAGAGAAATCAACAAGTCAGCTTGGGTGGAGGATTAGTATTAAAGACATGGATAATTCACTAGTTTTTATAGACGATATATTTCAGTAATAACGATAATATGTGATAGTCCATTTCTTATTGATCTGTTGTATCACATTGGACGCTGACTAAGATAATACGAGAATGGCAATGGCATAAAATCAATATAATTCCAAATAGTAAGATAAGGGGGCCCAAAAGTGCCACATTGCCTCATATTCCACTGTCTCTTGTCCTTAGAACATGGAGTAAATCATGGAAACTCTCCTCCCTAGGTACTATATATAACTTCATACCCTCCAACCCTCTTAGCTCCCTCTCTTTCTCCACATAAAAATGTTCACTCATTTGTGACAAATCAATTTGAAAAAACACCCTCAAATTGCACTAGCTAGCTTCTACTCACAAGTAGTTGTTGTGAGAATTGAGAAAAGATGGATATTGAATTGGTCAAGTGTGAGTGTTGTGGGCTGAAAGAGGAGTGCACAGAGGAGTACATCAATGAAGTGAAGTCTCAATTTGATGGGAAATGGCTCTGTGGACTGTGCTCTGAAGCTGTGAGAGATGAAGTGCTCAAGAGAAGATCAGATGTTATTGGAGAAGCCATGAGAGCTCACATGTCCTTCTGCCGGAAATACAAGTCCAATCCGGCGACTCGTGTCGCCGACGGGGTCAGGCAGATGTTGAGGAAGAGGTCCGGCGACATGTCCACCAAGTAGGAGAGAGAGAGAGAGAGAGAGAGAGAGAGAGAGAGAGAGATGCCTAAGCACAATTTTTACTACTAGTTGGGACTACTTAGGATTATAGTTAAGTCTTTTTATTAAGGTAAGAAATCTTCACTTTTGTACATGGGATTTTTGTTGTTTGACATTTGAATAGAGAAGATTAATTTTTCATAGTTTCTGATATCATGGGACATGTAGTACACTTTTTTACTTGTTAGATATTCAGTTGTGAAAATAACAAAACAAAGAATCGATTTGGAAATGCTCGGATCATCTAGTTTTTCAAATGAATACCGTATGAAACTCGATCAGAAAGTACATGTATTCTGAGAAATACAGCGGTCAGCATTTGAGCACGTAGTTTAGTAATAAGGTGAATGAAATCATTGAACTAATTTATGCGTAACCATTTATCAAAAAGTGTGACGTGCTCGTCTTAAAGAAAATAATGAATCTAAAATCTAAGAGAATCAGTTTCTTTTCTTCTGTTGAGGACTAATTAGTCATGATTCAATTATTGAAGCTAAACAAGCTAGTGGTATTTGTTTATAAGCACTGGCAATTGGTAGTTGAGACTTAAGACTTGAGATTGGCAATGGTATTGAGTATTGTTTGTTTAACTAAACATTTTTTGTCTCTGTGTGTAACTATGTATAACATCTATTCTATAAAATACAACGGTTGACTTTATTTGAACCTTTAGATTAAAAGTAATCCCAGCCATTAGATCTCACCTACTTTATGACATGAATTTTGAAAAAAAAAACCTATCTTTTGGTAACTTCCCCATTACAATATGTCATGTAGTCCTATTTTTTCTCAACAAACTAACTATCCCTAATTGATAGGAGAGGAATTCCATCATAATTCCCACGTCCAAATTATTTAGGGTAAAAGACAAAAACCACCCCTCGAGTATGGGGTATATACAAAAACACCCTTCGTGTTCGGGGATATACAAAAACCACCCCTGTGGAGACAAAAATCACCCCTGTCACTGGATGGACGTTAGACGAAAACCACCCTTCTGTTACAATCAATTAGTATGGGGTGCAATTTGTCTTTTTTATGACCATTTTACCCATATTTGTGTTTGTGTTTACTTTGTGCATGTTCTTGCTGTTCTTAACCACCACCACCAACACCACCGAATCCCCGCCACCGACACCAACACAACAACAACAAAAACAACAAGCAGCAACAACAGTACCCATTTTCAAACAAAAAGGGACCAGAAACTGTATACAAAGCCACCACCACCACCGCCTGTATACAAAGCCACCACCACCGCCGCCGAACAACAACAACAACAACGACAACAACAACAAATGTGCTCATCAAATCTCCCACAGCAGAAAATAACCATTTTCATAAAAATTTCAAACAAGAAACAGACAAGGAGGAATTCTCCAAAACTCAATCTCAGTATTCTCCAAAAAAATTCTCCAGGTAACCAAGGCTATGTCCGACGATTTGGCCGACGAAATCAGAGAGAACACAAACAAAAACTTACCCTAAATCAGAGAGATAGAAGAAGAAGGGGGGACAGAGGAAGGGCCATGAACAGATCTGTAGCCCCAAACCGCCTTCTTCAACAATCGACGAACTTTCTCGTCTGGGTTATCATTCGAAATTGACAAATTCTCTTTCTGATCCGACGAATTGGCCAACGACGAACCAGGAACATGAAGGGGGCTAAAGTGTGAAGACCACAGTTACTGTCTCGATCTGTTCCTGGTTGAAGTCCGACTCTCTCTTCTCCTCCACAAAATCAAAGTCCCTGCTTTCAACCCTAGAATTGCTCAAATAGAGCATCGAGACCGAGAAACAATCTGTCAAATCGACGATTGAGATATAGAAGACAGCGACGAATCGACGATTGAGATAAAGACGACGACGAATACGAGGGTTTTATATCCTCGACTCACTCTTCTCCTCCTCCGCCGTCGATTGAACTAGATAAGACGGCGGACGCCGTCGCCGTCGATTGAACCAGAGAAGACGTGGACCACGACGGCGGCGATGAGGAACAAAAGGGGAAGACGACGAAGGTATGTGAAGGCTGGTGGTGCAAATCACGGCGCCGAAGCAAATCAGAAGAACTGGAGATGAGAGGGACCAGATGAACAGCAGGGTACTACCACCACAATGTGAAGAGGAAGAGGGTAGAGAGAGATAAAGGGGGCTGTTAGGGTTAGGAATGGGGGATGAGGAGAAAAAATGCTTTTTATAGCAGTGTAATTTTTCTTGCAGGTGAGGGTATATATGTCTTTTTTCCCCTCCGTTCGTCGCCGTTAGTCTCCGTTAACTTACATGGGTGGTTTTTGTATATCCCCGAACACGAAGGGTGTTTTTGTATATACCCCATACTCAAGGGGTGGTTTTTGTCTTTTACCCAATTATTTATCCCCATTACACCGGTTATCATTATTTGTTCTCCGAAAAAATACCGGTCATCATGATTATCATTATCAATTTGGCTTGAAACAACTAAAAACAAGGGGGAAATGTCATGCACTGGCGGCAACAAAAAATGCTGTACATATCAGCCTTCCTTCTTCTACTAAAAGAATAGTCCACAAAAATCAATATATATTTGAGTTAGGAGATATTCAAACAATGGATTCACATATCCAAAACTATGCAAAGACATAATAATCAAATAAATGTTCAAAATATTACTTCATATGTCTTCTGGGAAAAATATGTGGCTTCTCCTAATATTATATGGGCCAAAGAAGAATTTGAGGTTGAAAGGGTAAGAAAGAACAGTATATGTTCCGCAGTTATAGAAATAAATGTATTAGTATCTTTTTTCTTTTCGTTCCATCGGAGAATGTGTATGTTCTGCAACTGATTTACAGGGTTATTACAGGGTTAATATTGAAGATAAAGGGTGAGTTTGGTGTGGATTTTAATTCAAAATCTTTTTTTTTTTTGACTTTTTGTAAATGTTTGATATGAATTCTTTTGAGTGGATTTTGAATTTGAATTTTGCATTTTCAAGTTGTAGTGTAGAATTGGTGGAAGAAAAAAAGTTCGGTTTGAGTGTATTTTTTTAAGATGAACTCCGGTGAATTACCAACTTAACTATCAACTACTTGAAAATTTACCCTCTCTCGGATTAATTTACGGAATTATCAAAAGTGTGTAAGAACATGACTTGATAGATATCACATAAAATTACCCGGGACTCCATTATTAATCTTCTCTTCCAGCAAAATCGATTATGAAACGTATTTTCTGGGTAGTGCCCTCGGGCACGGGCAATCCCCTAGTGGCCTAAAAAAAAAAACAAAACAAAACAAAAAAAAACTGTTAGTATTAACTGTTTCAACTACCATAACTACTCCTCACTCTTAGGCTCAAAACTCTTAACCTAATTAGATAATCAAGGCAAAGAGCAAAATGGTTAATTGAAAATGACTTTAAACCAACCACACAACCTTAATATGTAACTACCTTAGGAAAAGATCCACGACTGTGTTTATACTTTATTGTATAGTTTAAATCAGAAGTTCACCCATATTTCTGGAGTGGGCTTTCCACGCCCCTATTTCAATGTTTGGGATCCTTGGCCTGGCGAGCGGACGGCAAGATGTCGTATATCTATAAGAATTCAAATTTTGAGATGTTCCGGTAACAGTTTTTGCAGTGGAGGTTGTTTCTTTTATTCTCATGTGTGAGAGTAGAATCGGTGAAACAAAATTCTTGGTGTCACCAAAGATGCCACCAAGTGATTCTTGAGCTGTCACGAGCCTTCTTATGAACTAGAGGGTTGAGAGTTGAGACGAAAGATGATAGCTTATGGTTTGCACTTCTAAATATACTTTCCAATTGCTCTGTACATGCAAAATGATTTTATGCATCGTAACTTTACGCATCTTAGTTGAAGTTAGCAACGTATTTCCATAGTGTCAAACTTAATCTAACCTTAGTAAAAAATTAAATAAAATCGGTATTGAAACACATAACTGGTTGATTTCTAGTAACTCTGCGGGTGAACGTCTATAAATTAACAATGCCTTTGAACTAAAGCACATGTTATACGATTGAAGATGAAGGATATGTTATGATCTTTTGCTGTCATTATTTGAACTCACAAAATATCGAACATCTATTTTTTTACTGTATAGTATAAGTTCATAATCTCCCTCATTTATCTCGAGGCTTTACAAAATAGAATGTATGCAGTGGCGGAGCCAGGATTTTGGTGAAGGGGGGGCACAATTTTTTTTTTTTGAAAGAGAGGGTATAGATTTTTAATGAATAAAAAATTATGCTAGTGTAATAAATACTATGTTGTTTTGTGTGTTTATGAAAAATTAAAGGGTTTAATTGTGTGTATTAGATAGGTCATGCATTTTTTGTGCAAAAAAATGCTTTTACCAAGAACTGGAACTCTTTTTTTGTCCAAAAATATATATGCTCTTGCCAAGAATTGAACTCAAGACCTATGATTGAAAGAAAAACCCCCAACCACTGGACCAAAGTACTAACTGTGTCATGTATGGGGGGCACACGTATATATTCAATAAAGAAACAACTGAAAAAGACTAAAAATATACGGGTATTCTAGTGTTTCCGGCGGAGTCAGGGGGGGCACGTGCCCCCCGTGCCCCTACATGGCTCCGCCCCTGAATGTATGGTAAGAGCTTAAAAAAAGATGATTCAAAGTTCCTCAAAAAAAAAAAAAAAAGAAAAGAAAAAAAAAAGAAAAGAAAAGAAAAAAGATTCAAAGATGAGACAATTAGCCAAAAGCATATGTTGGACTTGTTTGGATGAGAGAAAGTAGGAAGGAAAAGAAAAGTAAAAAAGCTGATGTAATCAGTCAAACCTCTTCAACCCAAACCAATCTGGATTTCCACCCAAAAATTCGGAATTTCGGTTTTAAATCTGGATTTCTGAATTTCACCAGAAATTCTGGATTTTTTGGACGGAAATTTGGAAATTCAAGAGATGTTAGGGTAATTTTCGAATTTTTTTTTATGCAAATGTGTGTTAGCTCACTCATAAAAATCCTGCATGCGTTCATGAGTTCAAATCTCGTTACCTTAAAAAAAAATACCAATAATCTACCGCATTCAAACATTATTATAGATTAGAAGATGTTTTAAGCTCAACGTCTCTTTTATTTCACTTCATCCAAACAGCCTCGTTTTAATTGCCAAGAATAGAGGAATTAAACCGGGTTGCTGGCGGTTCATGTTGACGCGACCCAGACCATACCCGATACAGCTAAACGGGTACATATCGGGTTCAGTCTTCGACGACCTCTATACATCGACAGCACAGTCTCTCTCTCACAAGATCGATTCTTTGTTTGTGATTGATACACCAAAGCGTTAGAGAAGATCCAAATAGAGTCCCCAAAATGGGGGAGAATCTCTTCGAACTCGAGCAAGTCCTCCGCTCCAACCAGGTACATCCTCAAGAACCGTCCAAATTGATGGAGTATTCATCACTTTATGATACCAATTTCAGATTTTTCAGCAACCCTTTACGTTTTCTTGCGAATTCAGTGGATGGGTTTTCACCAATTCGACATACCCATATGAATTTTTATCCTCCTTGATTTTTTTTTTTTTTTTTTTTTTTTTTAATTTATTTATTTTTTTTTTTTTACAGTAATTGGTTTGAATTCTTTTTTGTGGGTATGTTGAGTTTCAAGTCTTGCAATGAATCTTTGATTTTGCATTTGTGTCTTATTGTGGTTTGACTATAAAGATTTTGACAGGACAAGTTCAGCAGCCAAGAAGCAAACATTTTGATGAATTGCAAAGCTGAAGCACTTAAGAGCTTCACAGTTGGTGCTGCTGCTGGAGGAGCCATCTCTTGGTTAGGTACCCCTACATACATTGCAATTGCAATCCTTAGTTTTGCTGAATTAGTCTACAAATATGGCATGAAAAGTGAAAACAAACTTGGAGTTGGCACAGTGATGGTTTGGTTTAGTTTCATTGTAGCCCAAAACCAGTTCTTTTCAGCTTATATTATTTTCATCTGCAATGAGTTTTCTTCTTTGTGTTTATTTGAACTCATCTTTTGGGAGTGTGGTTCCGCT
Source organism: Linanthus parryae (assembly GCA_023055425.1). Taxonomy (NCBI): domain Eukaryota; kingdom Viridiplantae; phylum Streptophyta; class Magnoliopsida; order Ericales; family Polemoniaceae; genus Linanthus; species Linanthus parryae. The sequence continues at coordinate 3,784,200 of JALGPY010000008.1, read as the reverse complement.
GAGAAATGCAAGTATGTTTTCGTAGCACGTGTCACATAGCTGTCGATTTTTTTTTTTGTTTGTTCTAGAGGAGTAGCAGTAGGTTTATTACAAGTCATTGAATATTGTTTTTAGCTAGTTCTAGTCAAAGTTATGGTTGTGCATTAGTATTTCTTTTAACAAAATCTTCTTATTTGATCTTTCTTTCCGCAGCTACTCAAAGACTAAGTCGAATCTTCCGCATCAATATTTCTGCAGGTAAGAACTGCCTCACTTCCTCTGTGAATCCCTTACTTTTTACCACGACATTGAAATTATAAATTATTATTGTGTACGGCTCATGACATCTTGTACTTGTACTAATGATCAAATCGGATTGGTTTTGGAATCTTTTTGGGATATGATAAGCTCCCTGATTTGATTTGGAATTGCTTGCTGTTGGCGCTCTTAGTTACCTTCTAGCTTATTCTTGCTTGGTGTCTATAATAAGCTGGGTGGTAATGATGTTCAACTGATTCATTTGAATTCAGGAATTAAAATGTCAAGACATTCGTAAACTTTTGTCACTGTTGTAGGCTTGTAGCCATATCACCCACTCTTTATATCGTTGGTCTCTTATCACCTGAAGAGAAGACTAGCTTAGTAAGAAACATGCACTTAAAGATAAAACATATTGTTCTCTGCTATGCATTAACTTCTATAGTCTAATGGAACACAATCTAAGACAGAGATATACTTAGGCTCCGTGATTTGCTGATGTAAAACTTCACCTTCTAGAGGCATCTTATTCTACTGTTGCAACCTATGTTACATGGACTCCGGTGCGGGTATCGGATCTGATATGGATCCGGGGATCGGATTCGCGAACTTGCTCAAAAGTAGGATACGTAGACTCGGCTAAATTGTGTCTGGACACGGGTTCGGGGATATGGAAAATAATTGTTTCTAAATATATTTATAAAATTTCATACATGAGAATGCAGAAGCTAAAGACGTGCAATTGGTTAGGGAAGTTTAGTGTAGTATTTAACTGTTATATAGCTAACCTCCCAGTACAATACTGAAATTTTGTACTAAAACTTATTCTTCTTTTGAAGGCTTGCTGAAAAATAATTGAACCCTTGGCGAGTCCAATGTTGAGTATGCCCAAAACTAAACCTCAGCGACCCTTCATTTTTCTTTGACCGAAGCCTGACTGTCTCTGGATCCCGTTCTAGAGGACGACATCCAGAGATGGCGACCAAGTCTTCGTGGGAATGAGAGGTCACCGTAGTCACAGTGTCCAGTGGGATTTAGCCACACCTGCCACACATCCCATACCCACACCCATGTCAGATCGGATCGACACGGGTACGGCAGCGATTTAGAAGAGTCCGGGTTACGTAGGTTGCAACATCTTAATTCTAGCTTTGAACATGTAGGTTACAAACATATCTCACAAATGTTTCAGTAGTTGAGCAAACTGGGGTTTCTTTTTGTACTGGGTTATGTGACCTTAGCGTGTTGTTTGCATGGACGTAAAAGTCAAAAATTGCAAGTTAACTCGACTCTCCTTTGTGGATCCCAATGCATCTTTAAGCACGAAGCCCCATTTCTGGGGCTGCTGCTCATGGTAGTATATACCTGGCCCTGGAACTGGTGAAAAATTTCCAGCTTTTCTCCGTCGCATTTCCTTCCCTCTAGGCATTGGAAACTTCACTCTCACATTCTTGATGAACCAATGCATGACCATCTGACTAACCTCAAGAAACAGCTAATGAACCAGTAGGAAATGTAGCATCTAATCCGTATTGAAAAAGATTCGTGACCTTGTCACTGCAGTTTGTGCCAAACACTGATGGCAAAGCACTTATCCAATCTAGACTCTAGATGCAACTTTTTTTCCAAATTTACGAGATGTGATTCCTCCAAGTTCTAATTCAAGGAATTCGACTTGTACTCAGAATGAGCTCATGTCACGAGCAATCTGTGATGGCATGATGGGTTTCTTCCTTACTGTGTTCCTGGAGCACAAACCTTAAGATCTTCACCAATGTGGCTTGGTCTGTGTGGAGGGGACTATGGATGACTACCTCAAAAAGACCAGCAGTTGAGTATATCCTTGAGATTCGATATTGTTTCTTGCATCACCCTTTGGAAGACCCGTAGCCTTCTCCATGTATCCAGCCTTCATAAACTCATTTAATGTAGTACATACTGTTTCTTGAACACTCTTTTCGGAAAATGAAAGAGAAATACCATTACTAGAGCAAGATTCCAACTACAATAAAGTAAAAGACACACAACCAAACCAAACAAGATGACAGAACACCAGAGGGCACACTTGCCACAATCACATGACAGTATGACACACTAGACTAACAACAAATACGTGAAGAAACTGATTAAGAGGTCCTGCGCTCCAAAACACCAAGTCCACACACGAGAAAATACAATCATTCATAACGAGAGGTTCCAACAAAAGTACAAAAAAATACATCACCTAAACTCTGCAATTACGTAAGTAAAGCAAGGAACAGTTCATGCTGATGAGGAGAAGTGAAGAGAAGCCTTCCACGGAAAATTCTTGTCATGATCTGATCTATATCCTGGATAATCAGCTCCATCTCTAGGGACTCCTCTTTTGTCCTCAACCTCTGAAAGAAAGAGTTGTCATTAGTATGAATGAAAAAATTCTGATAACCATCTTAAACAGCCAGATCAGAGCTTGAATGCATAAATAAGTTGGGGACAGTGAAATAGGAAAACTCGGGGAATATTTGATGGTGTTATGAGAGCTTCATTGTCACTGAGGACCCTCCATCCTATGAATGATTGTGAAAAAATCCTTGTTAAGGATGGGTTTTTATTGTGGGAGAATAGCACGATGTTGTAACGAGCACAACAATTTCCTTTCTTCAGATCATAATATCGGAATTCCATGAGGCTGCATTAGATGAGTTGTTCGGCTAGTCTCCAGTTTACTAGAAAATGGGGCCTCCAAGAATGCATGTTGCTTCTGTGGCCGGCTTCTCCTCTCTTAACCTGATGCTTTCTGCTTGATTGTTCCTTAGTATCATGCATGCCAGCTTTATACAAGTTATAATAAGTGACAAATTTTATGTGTTGTGGAATGGGAATAATGACTTTTTTTGTCATTTATGTGCAACCAAACGCACCAGGATATTGCTCCAACCCAGATAAAGAAATTCACTATAACAATGTTAAGATAAAGATTTACCAAGAAGCCGCAAATATCAAGGAAGGAGCAAAAAGAAGGCGATCTAATAGAGAAAGGGCAACTAAGCCGAAGCATGTTCTTTTTTGAAAACGATAAGTACAATGAAGAAAAAGTTGAAGCTCATCCTCCTGGCCTTGCTGGCAAATAAGCTGATTTCACATATTTATGATTCCATAGACAATGTTGAACCTTAAATTAGAAAGGTTCAAAGTGTCAGCTATCTCTGTGGAGAAACATAAGGGAGACGTCTGTCATATGTAAGAGTGTTTTTTTTTTTTTTTTAAATTACCAACCTACCTAGGCCCATTACTGAGCAGGCCTCTTTCAGAGCAAATACTTTTCCAAGCCCAAGAAGATTTTGTTTGAGGTTTAATTATTACAAAACGTTTTCTTAATCAACCCTCCTTAAATACTCTAAATGCCACAATCTTTCTGATTGCCTGATCTGCAACACAGAAATCATTGTTGTTGCCTTCGCACTTTTTTTTTTTTTTTTTGAGAAATGCCTTCGCACTTCTGTTTGGTGAGCTGTAATATCCTACATTTATCTCCACCAGCCCTCACAGATGAAGGCACTGGTTATGTAGTTATGTTATCATTGTCAACAAGTATCAACTGATAATGTGATATGCCGTTCTTATGTTTTGTTTCCTAATACATACCCTTCCTTGAAAACTCTATATGGTGTTGGCAGGATCTGCTCTCACTTTTGGGTTTTGGAGATTCGGCGTAGCACTAGACTCTTGCGTCGAACATATCCTTTCCCTGGATGGGAGTAGGATTCAGAAAGAGCTGGCGAATATGTACGTTCTAACTTCTAGCCTCTTTTTCCAATCTGTACCTGTTGCTTATTTTGCCGATGTTTATGTAAACATAGATTTGTTAAAAATCTAAACCACGCCACGTATGGCATTCACCCATTCGCAGCTTAATGTATTAAGATGCCTGAAAATAAGTGTCACTTGAACCATCAATTTACAACGATCAAAGGGAGTTTGTCATTTGTCGTGGCTGGTAGTGGTCGTTAGGGCTGTCAACGGGTCGGTTCTGGGTAAACCCGAACTGGGCCCATTTCAGACCCGACTACTTGCAGACCCATACAGAACTGGATCATGAAATCTATACCAAAAAGTAGAAAAACCGGACCACAACCTTTGACCCGCTGTGTGAACCGCGACCCAGAGCCTGCAGTGACATTGAAATAGCAAAACCGAGGCAAAGAACTCGCTTGAGAGAGAGTGGGAAAAAAGACTCGCTTGAGAGAGAGAGAGTGGGAAAAAGGATGATCGGAGAGAAGAGGGAGGTTTTTCAGTCTCAGGCCGGGTTAAAACCCTAGACTAGTCGTGCTGGCAAAGTGGCAATAGTGCCGGTCCACGGCCAAAACCAGCCCCGGACCGACCCCCTAAGAAGCAGCCCAGCCCCGAATCCGGTCGGGGTTGCAATCCTCTGTCAAAGCCCCCCCCCCCCCAAATTACCCTTCAATATCCCTCCGCACCCTGAACCCAAAGGCTTGTAGTCCCTAACCGGTCCGGATAACCTTCCTCCCCCAAAAGCCTGGCCCTTTGACACCATGAATGACTACCCACCCAGTACCCACCCATTTGGGAATCATGGTCCGAGAGAGATGGAGAGAAATCAGGAACTATAACCGCGTCACACAAATCTCTGGCATGAAAGTTTCAAACAACTTGTATCCGTGTCACATATCTTCATACATCTAACAGAAGAGATAAGATTTTGAGAGAGATTGAGCAGTTACTATCACCAACAAATTCCATTTGAGGGAGGGAGATCTACAGATGCTCGTTTCTTACTATACTGGTTCTCAAACCTACCTTCTGGGTTAATATTTCAGATCCAGTGGTTCGTGGGTTTGGCGGACCGGAACCAATAGGGTCTGGTTCAAAGTTTATTCGGATGGGTTAGGTATTTAGTGGTTGGTTCTGCAGCAGATGGGATCGTTTAACCTAATTAGTAATTATAATGCACAATTTAGGAGAGTCTCCTATTGATATAGAAGTGATTACCATATTTAGGTAGGTATTATCGATTTGTATCCACCACGTTAATCCTATCCTCATCCTTTCTTTAACCCATTCTCATATGAACGGTCCTTAGATCGAGTGTATAAAGTTGATGGAGATATGGTTTATAGTATATATGAACTGTCCTTATAAACCATGTATTGAACTTGTTGAATGATCCAGTGACAATTATTTTTCCGCCAAGCAGAATATTGCAGAGAAACCGAGGTGACTCACAGACCATGAAGCTCATCTCCAAGCATTTTTACTCAGAGAGGGTTTTCGACGATTCATCCTCTGATCAGGCAAAGTTAAGGTGGCGTTACCGCAATTTCTTTGGCGAAAGCGCCGCTCACTCTGAAACGACAGATGACAGCAAGTCTTATGGTCATGAGACTGATGCAGAGACAACTGAAGCAGCGGAGAAAACTGATAAACCCACCCAAGTAAACCTAAGCAAAGCCTTTCTACTATATTAACCTGTAGAGTTTCAGTGTTTTTTTAATGGAGTTCGGTATATTCGTGTTCTTGCAGATGATGAATAATGATATGGATACAATGACAGACCCGCTCGATTGCGTGTTTGGAAACCCAGTAAGCAGTGAGGAGATTCAACATGATAATGTCGGTATCGCGACCCCCAAAAGGCACGGTCGCAGCCATAGAAGAGCACACCGCAGGCATCGGATGCGCCATCATCAGGAAGCTGCTGCTCAAAATATGGAATCAGCTTGACCGCAGGCATCGGATGCGCCATCATCAGGAAGCTGCTGCTCAAAATATGGAATCAGCTTGACCTTCCTGTTTGGCCAATAAAAAGCTTAACAACCCCCTTTTGTGTAATGTCCATTTGTTTTGAACATTAGAAGAATGCAAGAAGACTATTTATGTTCATTCTAATAACTTCATTGTGTTAAGCTGTAACATATGTTGCATTTGTTTGGTAAGATGATGCTGTAACTTGACTATAAATTGTGAATGGCATATAGTAGCTGAGTTTTAGTGGGGTAATACACATTTACCTCACAAGTGCTGAGATTTTAGTCTTTGACCGTGTCAGCTCTCAAGCAGCTCTCGTTTGTTTGGTTTTTACTTTTTAGTTCGTCGTCTTAAAGTTGCCCATAAAAAGATGGATAAAAGACACGTCCACCCTCTCAAGTTTGATGCTTTAAGATACTTTCCCCCCTTCTTGTTTGAGAAATTACACTTTCACCTCTTACGTCTATCAAATTTTAGCATATTTACACTCCTTAATTTGTAGTTTTGGACATTGTTAGTCAGGGGATGGTTGTCCGTCACCATAGTAGCTTTGTGGACTGATTCGACCTCTCTGACGATGAAATTAAACACAAAAAGCTGAAAGTTTCATTTCCATATAGAAAGCTGATACAGGATACTAATATTAGTGAATAATAATCTGATTTAGTTATTTAGTTATTTATTAGTTAATGAGTAATTGTTATTTAATTATTATTATTTAATATTTAATTAGTTGGCCCGTAGAGTAGGCCCGTTAGGTTAGGGTTATGTTTATTTGTCTATTTAAACATTGTATTGTTTGATTATTATTGAGAACATGAAGAAGTATTTCTCTAGTCCCTAATCTCATCTCGATTCTCATATCCTCTTCAATTCGTCTATCAATTTCTCATAAATCTCCTTAATTTCTCTATCTTTAATACTTCTTCGTATCAAAAGCGGTGAAAGTGTCTTTGCATCACAGATCGAGGATGAATGCTACAAACGGAGTAATTAAGTGGGCTATATGGGGTAGGACACATCCTATGCTCAAGCTCAGGAAACCCTAGGCGCGCGGTTACGTCTAGTGAGAACTTATGACGTAAATATTGTCATATGTATCTTGGCCCCCGTAACGTAAGAATCCTGCGTCCGCCGCTGGTCGCCATATGTAAGATTACACATATCTCACTGTCAATCTTCTTCCTAATTCATGGTGGTCACCCTTATTTATCAGGTTTTGGTGTCAACCAAAATTGCAAAAAAAATTATATAGTTGAAATTTCTTGAAATCTCACTAGACAGCACTGATGGTAAACTTTTGTAGTCTAGATATGTATGATAGTGAGGCATTGAAAATATCAACTTTTAGATATCAAGGACGTTCTTCTTAAACTAAATATTGTGCATTATGATGCACACTAACATAATTTCATGCAAATATTCTTTAGTCCAAAATAGCCTAGCTCCTCTGGAGATTGCAAATCGAACCTGGAGTACTCTAGTTGCTTGTACGATGTCTTTGCAAGATGCTTTATGTTTTTGTAATAAATATGTTTCTTTAGGAGATTCAAATTATGCTTAATATTACGATTTAATTATATTATCGTGCTCAATTTCCTTTTTCTAGTTTCTAACATATTACTTTGTTTCTCATATTGGTGCTCATTTCACTATTCACCAAGTCACATTGACCCGGTAATTTGGTTAGCAAAACAACGTTATTCTAGATCTTTCACCTATGTTTAAGAAAAAATCTAGAAAATAATCAAGAAACAAGCTTTCCTTTCTTAATGGTTCAACTCGCAGATGAGTGTTCATTCAACTCTTAGAACAGATGGTGAACTAGAGAGGAGATCGTGGTTTCTCTTGGCAATGGCTTCAGTTATTCCAAATATGAGACTATCAGGCTATAAAAACTCATTCAAACGAAAATCATCAAATCAACCAACAAAAGGGACTAAAAAATTGGTTCATTCGCCCAAGTTCAAGAAAAAATCGAGAAAATCATCAAGAAACGAGCTTTCCTTACTTCATCGTTCAAACCTCATATGAGAGAGCTCGTTGAACTCTTAGAAGAGAGGGCGAACTCGAGAGGAGAGATCGGTTTTTCTTGCGCCTGATTTCGGTTATTCCATATCTGAGACTACAAGACTATGAAAACCCAAAATCGAGCGAAATATCACAGAATCAAATCACAAAAGGGACAAAAAATTGGATCCTACGCCCATCTTCAAGAAAAAATCAATAAAATCATCAAGAAACGGGCTTTCCTTTCTTCATCGTTTATCCCTAAGATGAGAGGACGAACTCGAAAGGAGATCGGCAATTTTCTTTCCCATGTGTCATGGGCCGCATGTATTTACTTGATAATTTTCTTGGTTAATTCCTTTGAGCTAGCCCGTGACACTTGATCCCACTTGGAGATAGGCTACTTTGCGCATAGGATGTGTCCTACCCCACATAGCCCACTTAATTACTCCGTTTCCAGGATATTCTTGCACTTGTAGGATTCATGGATATGTAAGACTCTCTAAAATGTATTCTTAAATATCTTAAGCTAGATCATGGGGGATGTTCTAGTCATTCGATCATGGCTGTTAGATTAGATCTTCTCTAGAACCTTCCAATGGGGAAGGGCTTGCATAAATAGGGAGGGGTAATGTTTTCCAATCATCCATTTCAATAACTAGGAAATTTTGTTCCGTCTTAGAATTTTGAAATAGTGAAAAAATGATATACGTCGAGTGAAGTGAAATCCCATACAAACTACCCAACTCAAGTGTATTAGAAGATATTTCAAAATATACTTAGAATATATTTAACATGCTTATACTGATTTGCTAAATTTGCGAAGGTAGTAAATGGTTTGTAAAATCTAGTGTGATTCAACTAGCTCTGCAAATAGACACAATGCTTTTGTTACTACGATTTCTAAGAAATTTTCAAAAGAAAAACAAGTCTTTTCCCGAGCTTGAGCACTTTAGACTTCGTATTTCTCCTCCTTCTCTCTCTTTCTTGTCTTGTCAAGACTCTTAGGATGCTTCCTTTCCCAGTGAACACAAGGGTTTCCAAAATGGGGTTGGGCTTGTTGGAATAGATGCCCTAGAGGCAATCTAATTTTAGTATGAATTGGCTAGAATAATCATTGTATTATTTATGGAGATATTTAATATAATGAAGTCCTTATATTTACAAATCGTGTTGTTTATCTTAAATATTCCTAGTCAAATATAATGATTAATAGGACGATCATCTATAGACTAGTATGGGTTTGGATTGATATGGAAATATCACGATTTAACACATGGGTATGTATTAGAAGTAATGACATACTGGATTGACCCAAATCCGAGAAGGCTACATACAAGTTATGTAAAGTCACAAGCGCTTCCCACGGTGATAGGAATTATCATCCTTAGACTTGAAGTCACTAGATCCTCTAGTTGTGGAATATTGTAGTTTGACAACGTCAAACGCTACTCTGTAACTGGGTAGTTATAAAAGCGCATGTTGGGCACAATAGGTAGCAAGCTTAGAGATGGTGAGTGATGTAGATAGGATTTGTCCCTCCCACATAACGGGAGCAGTTATCCGAGGCCACTCGAGGGATGGCGCCTATGGAATGTCTGGCCAAATCATATGAATCAATATGGGGATATTGATGTCATATGCATGGATAGGGCTATTCCCAGGATCGAGAAACATGGATTGGATATACGAGTGTGACTTGCATGTCTCGTGTCCAATCCGGATAATGAGACAAAGGGATGCGATAATAAGATCACAAGGTTTTGTTAAGATGACTATTTCTATTAATTGGGTAGCATGGATGTGTTGCTAGACACCGCTCCATGTTTGTAAATAGTTACTACAAATTAAGTAGAAACCTATGGGGTCACACGCCATATGGATGAGAAACTATTCATTGGGGCTAGCCCCACCACTGTGGCATCCTTGCGTGGTGGGGCGCACCATTCACTTTCTGACAAATATGCACAATTTGGTGGGTTCCATCTGACTAGTGCATATTTGTTTGAAGGTGAATGGTGCGCCCCACCACGCAGGCATGCCACAGTGGTGGGGCTAGACCCAATGAATACTTTCTCCATATGGATATAATTGGACAAGAGACTTAATTAATAGAGATTAATTAAAAGGATCATAAAAGGATCATATTGCAACAAGTTGCTAACTTAGTAGGACTAATTAGCAAATAATACTAGTCCATATATGGATATGATTAGTATTGGGCCGTTTATGGAAACAACTAGGAGTAGTTGGACTATATAAAGGTTCCTTCGTCTCCTTCCTCCGTTCTAGCTAGCACAAGAAGATTGGGAGGTCCAATTCTCTATCCTAGGCGTGGATCAACCGTAGAGAACGTGAAATTATTCGCGTTTGAAGTCATCAAAGGAGAACCCAAAGGTAAACACATATTAATCCTTTACTATCGTTATGTGTTCTTGACTTGTGATCCTTGGAGGGATTTGAACGGAATAATTATCTTCTTCCGCTGCGATTCCATGTTCAAAACCCTACAGGGTTCTGGTCTCTTCCCTCACGACTGCGAACATCTCATTGAGGTTAACTTCAATTTCTGCAAACAAACATTAAAACAAAACAAGCTCATTTTATTCATAAAAAAAAAAAAGCTCATTTTCATTCTTAACAAAACTACTCTGCAAATAGTCACATTGTTACCACCATCACTATCATCTTGCTCAGCTTCACATCCTCCGCCATTTTCCTGGTCACCTCCACCCTGTTTACCACCGCCCTCTCCCTGGTCTCCACCCTGGCCTTGCCTCTGCTCTCCTCCCTGGTCGTGCCCCTGCCCCCGGTCTTCTTCTTAGCCCTGGCCCTGTATTAACAACTGGTATTAATTAGCAATAGTTAAATTAAAGCTAATGAAAATTGAAGCTAAAAGTACTTATGAGATTACCACATGTGATTTCATTTCAGCTTCCATTGCAAGGCCTTGCCCCTGCCCGTGGTCCCCCTCCTTGGCCTTGCCCCCCCCCCCCCCCCTGTATTAACAACTGGTATTAATTAGCAACAGTTCAATTGAAGCTAATGAAAATTGAAGCTAAAAGTACTTCTGAGATTATCACATGTGATTTCATCTCACCTTCCATTGCAAAAACAGTTTCCATTGGAGCCTCAACCTCAGCTTCCGTTGCAACCTGCACATCACAGTGTATTTATAATATATGAAAAAAGTTGTTTCAAACTTGAAATTGTTTGCCAAAAGAGATTTACCATGTCCTTCTTAAGAGAAATTTCAGTCAAGTCAACGCTATCCACAAAAGTGTGAGGATAGCCAAAGTGAACACAGGATTTGGATTTCAGCTAAGAGAAAACAAAAACCAAAATTAGAGCTGCTAAGTTGATATTCTTCATTGCGAACAAAGTAATGCACATGACTACGTATTTCAATCTAGTAGTTAATCAATAATCACTACTTTACCCTTAAATAAGTTAATCGGGTATTATTTTGGCCTCTAACCAAATCGCTAGGCCCAAATAATACCCGATTAACGTATTCACCAATCTGGTGGGACGGAGGGAGTAGTACCCTAAAAAGGATGGGTAAAGGACACTTTCACCCCCCACTATGACATAAAGACACTTTCTGTCCTTAGAGTTTGAGAAATGACTCTTTCAACCCTTATGTGTACTAAACTTCATTACACTTACACCTCCAATTATGTCATTACTCATTACATACTCTAAGATGACTACTTTGTTCTAGAAACTACTATTACTGACAAACTCCAACAGTATCACATATAGTGTGTGTAATTGTCCTAAAATCTGGTGCACTCAAGGATTGAAAGTGTCATTTTCGAAACTAAGAGGAGATAGAAGTGACATTTACCCAAAAGAGGGATTGGAAACTTCCACTAGTTTGATACACTCCTACAAGAGCAATTGCTTACTCCCTCTGTATCTCCAGTTCTTCAAAAATTTATTTGGGTATTATTTGGGCCTAGCGATTTGGTTAGCCAAAACGATGTAAGAATTTGGTAATTTTTTGATGACGTCGTAGAGTAAACTTTGCTCTACAATACCACAAAAAATTATCAAATTCTTACTTTATTTTGCTAACCAAATCGCTATAACCAAATAATACCCGAATAACTTTTTGAAGAACCTGAAGATACGGAGGGAGTTCGTGTTGGTCTTGGAGTATCTAAATATTTCTCCTCCTACGAAGTTATCTTAGCCACAAAGTATAAGGAACCAGAACAAAATAAAAAGGGGGAAGAACATTTTCTCTTGTTCATCCATTTCTCTGCAGATCATCATAGTTTAGGGTTAGGGTTTTTACATAGGAATCTTGAAAAGCCATTGACCATGAAGAAGGCATCAATTCCATTCCTATCCTTGATTCTATTCCTATTCCTATTCCTATTCCTCTTTCAATCAATTCCACCTCCACCACAAGCTTATAGCACACAAATCACCACCAATTCCTCCACCACCACCACCACAATGAACACCACCACCACCACCAAGAAGCGTCTCCGGCGACTCCCCCACGTGTTCAGCAAGGTCCTCCAATTACCCTTCTCCTCCGACGCCGACGTCGCCGTCGAGGAAACCCACGATTGTTTCCGATTCGTCGCCGAGACCCGCGATCTATACGACGACGTTCGGGCTCTGGCGGTGGAGATCCATCCGGGTGTCACCAAGGTCGTGGTCAGAAACGGCGATGGAGTTGTGGATCTGTCGCTGACGGAGATGGAGGTTGATGTGTGGAGGTTCAGGTTACCGGAATCGACGGTGCCGTGTTCGGCGACGGCGGTTTTCGCCGACGGGAGGCTCGTGGTGACGGTGCCCAAGAGGAGGGATTTCGCCGCCGTGGAGGCCCTCGCCGGCGTCGGTCATCGGCTTGTTCTGGTTCAGTGATACTTGGTCTGTTTCTTTCTCTTTCTTCCAGTTTTGACTTTTTCATACGTAAGCATGTCAGTTTGACCAAGTGATTTGGATAGAAAAAACGATGCAACAATTTTTCATAGTGTTGTAGAGTAAAGTTAACTGTACAAAACCATGAAAATTTACCAAAAAATTGTACCAATCTGTCTCAACTCTTTCTTCCTAATTTGACTTTTGTCACTATTCACTGGGTCACTTTTACCCGATGATTTGAATAGCAAACCGATGTAATTTTTTGATAAATTTTTCATGGTGTTATAGAGTAACATCTGCTCTATAATATGGTGAAAAAAAATATAAAAAAATCGTATTATTTTGCTATCCAAATCACCCGGTCAAAGTGACCCAGATAGGAATGAAAAAAGTCAAATGGGAAGAAAGATGGGACAGACTGGTATCGTATTGATAATCAAATAATCAGGTCAAATCGACCTGATGAATAGAGCAAAAAGTCAAAACTGGAAGAAAGATAAGAAATGGAGGCAGTATGTTTGTAATCTTGTCTCTATGTAGCTCTGTTTCTGTACATTTGTGTGGACCAATGTCTATGAGAGCTAGTTCATTATCAGATCCCATTTCAGTTCACGATCTAGTATTTTCCTAAGTACATTTTCATCTATTTTCATCTATCAACTTATCAATGAACATAAACTGAATACAAGTACAATGGATAGAGGTATAATTTATTGAGAAGTCTTACATCGGACTGGACATTAGAAAAGAAAAAGAATTAGACCAAATTGTGATCCTACAGAACTTGGCAGCTGTCCCAGTGGTTAAGGAAGGTTATAGCCAGTTCATAGACTAGGATTTGAGCCCTCTCACCACCTCCACATAGAAGTAGGTTAGGTAATAGTAAAATAATTGTCACAACTCGACTTCCAGACATTCGGCAGAGACCAGAAGGCTATAGCCTATATGATCATGCATGAAGGCTATATGCAGGATATTCGGCAGAAACCTAAAGCATATTGATATACTCAACTATGGGCAGTCAAGACCCAAGAGATCCGAATCAAATACAAACTTCGACCATTCAGGTATTGTATGATAGTAGGTTATAACATCCTCTACTAATCCTTTCCTAGCAAACTCATGGGCTAGTTTGTTTCCTTCGCGGCCTATAAAGAGTATCTCCGCTGACTGAAAAAAGTTCATGAGCTCCCGACAAAAATCCAGGTACTCCTTCAAGTCAGCTAGAGCATTCTGCGCCTTTATTTTTCTACTAAATCCAAGTTTGAGCAATTGAGTAAGCAACCAGGCTATCAGATTGAATGTGGATGGACTTGAACTTGAGTTCCTTCGCTAGTTTGAACCCTTCTACCAGAGCTGCCATCTCTTCCAAAAGAGGGGTTCTCTCTCGCCGTATCCTTCTGTGACGACCTGCTATGAAATTGCCGTCGGAATCTCTAATACAACACCCTATCCAGATGACGGACTATGACTATGCCACGCTGCATCAACAGTGTCTTCCCGAGCTACTTTGTCTCTCACACACTCGACTTTCAGACCTCACGAGGTCACATCATTTCTCCAATTTTCTGAATCAGTCGTCTTTGTCTCTGCTTTGTTTAGCATCACTAATGTTCTTTTACGCAGTTATTTCATACACAAGTCACCAACTTGACTGACACCCGCAAAGGCGAAGAAGCATTGGACGTCAAACTTAGGCAGAAAATCGATCTATTGGTAATAAGAGATTGCTATTTATATCTTGTGCAACATATTTACATTGACGAAAATGCTTAACTACATACATGATCAATACATTTTTCATTGGTTACAAAACTTAATAATTAGTCACACCATCAATGGAATGTGACAATTTTCTGGGTTAAGAAAAATAGAACCATGAATTCATATCTTTTCTCTGGCATCCATGGATTGTGACAAAAACGAACCATTCCTGGATTGACCGACCTGCACTTTGTGAATTCATATATTTTTCCTCTGCATTCAAAATCGTCGATGAGTCATGACTAATTAGCAGCGTCATGACTATCTTTTGAGCAATCAATGAGTATATGCTTTAGGTTTTCTTTTGGCTTACTACTTCTTGCATATAGCCTTCATGCATGATCATCAGTTGCTCAGCCACCTGGTCAAGATTAAACACAGTATTACCATTTAGGCGCATTCACTCATTGTTTGAATTTTCATATCCATCGCTTATGTTATTCGATTAGTTATTGGATGTTGTCAACTATCAAATAACTACTACTATGCAACACAGAAACAATCTGAAAGACAAAATCAAATTTTCGTCTTAAGTCTTTCATATTGTTTGTGTGTCATATTTATGAACTGGCACCATCAAAACAGATTCTACATGGCGATACGCAATAAACACACCTCCTCAATGCTTCCATCTTCCAAGTCAGTGTTGAAGTTAAATAGCATGGTCTCATGTAGCATGTTCTCCAAATCTTCTATATACAGCCTTTCTACATCCAACAATAACGGAAAAAAAAAAGTTTTAGTAGCGATTCCTCTATAAATGCATAACTGGTAAATTTTAACAAAATGTTATGCTTCTCGCAAAGAGGTTAGCGGCGGCTCCTCTGACCTTTGGAGTGAGACGAGAACCATATGAGGATATCAGAAGCAAGTTGTTCGGATTTCTTTCGTGAATCAAAACCACCCCACTGGTTTTTAACGGCGATCTGAAGGCCATGCCATCGAGAAAGAAGAATTGAGATTCCTTCTTTCAGAACGGTGGCACTCTGAGGCCTATCGATACTGCCATAATGACGCGGTGCGGCCAGTGATTCCATGTAATCTGAAATATAATTTGTCTTTCAGATTGTTTTGTTTCTTCCTCTCTTTCTCTCTCCCAAAAACCTCCACTGTTGGTAGAGAGGGTTACGGAGAGAACAAGAAGGAATCATCGGCATGAAATTACGAGTCCTTGAAACAAGAAATAGGAAGGGGAGTTGGGAGCGGAGAGTGGAGTTCGGGAAAATTGAGGTTTGGTTTCCAACTGCCTAAAATTGGATGTTTGGTCTAGTTGTGACATGTTATCAAACTAGGGGATTGCCATTACTCGTGCCCGAGGGCACTACTCAAAGAGTGAGATGAAAGAGCGAGGTTGTACGAGATTTTTCGTATAAAGTATCGAAGAAATTGTGGGTGTAAATATTTTGTACTACGTTTAATTGGAATGATACCTAAGATCCTCCTATTTGCACTAAATTTTTTTACACCCCACAATTTTTTCTATACATTTGAAAAGATGTTTTGGTTTTATATTAACTGCGCTCTTCTACAGTATATGGTTTCGACTTTTAAGTGCAACAGATAATGTGTACATAGTCAGTAATGGCAGTAGGGAAAAAAATCATTGTACCCCTCAGAACTTTACATATGCTTTATTCCAACAGATTCTCGTGCTAGTTTGCTAGGTACAATCGATATCAACTTCTACATATAGTTATCTCAACGCGTTGTATAATACCCGCTCGCAAGGTAAGCCGGCCCGCGGGCAACGCTCGCGGGACAAAGATAGTATAATATAAAAGCAGAAAAGTCTCGAGGTGAAACCACGTTTTGCCATTTGTCTATAAATGATTGTCATGAATACGACATTCGTAACCATACGTGTAATACCCCGTTTAATTTTGAAGCGTAAATTGGGTAATTGAGAATTAAAATTTAATTTTTATAGCGAGTGATGAGTTGGGTTATTTTTTGGGTTGAAATTGTACTCGGAAAGGTCGTATAATAATTCTATAGAAAACGGTATTTTTATTGTGTATTTTATTTAGCATTTTATGTACTTTATTTTAATAAAACAAGTGTGTACCCAACCCACTAGATGACACACCCATTTGGTACTCCTTAAGCACTCTAGCCTAACTAACTAAAAGAAAATAATAATAATAATAATAATAATAATAATAATAATAATAATAATAATAATAATAATAATAATAATAATAATAATAATAATAATAATAATAATAATAATAATAATAATAATAATAATAATAATAATAAAAAAAAAGGCAAAGTCGGTGAATGAAGATGACTTCTCCAAGTCATCCAATTCTTATTTTATTCCTCTCTCATTTGTTTCTCTCTCTCACCAAAACAAATCAGACAAAGTTTCTCTCTCTCTTTGCAAACCCACGGCAACAACACAAACAACCACCACCACCGTGCCCTTCACCATCACCACCCGAACCACCTTCACCACCACAACACCTCCTCTTCTTCTTCTCTCCCTCTTCTCTCCCTCTCTGCCACATACCACCAACAGCCAGCAGCAGCAGCTCCCCGACGAGGAGCCGCCAACCACCTCCGGCGAACCACCCCGACGGGAAGACCACCGCCGCCCTTCTCTGCCTTCTCTCTCCCTTACTGTTTTGAGCTCCAAAACCTCCTCCTCCTCCTCTCTGTTTCGTCGCTAGGAGAGGAAAGAGCAGCAGCAGAACGCTGCAGAACACCCAAAGCACCACAAACCGCCGCCGGCCACCATCTTTTCCGGCGAGAAGCTCACTCGAACTAACCGGAGCGACCCACTCTCTCCCGTTGGTACCAAAATACTCCTGGAGGTCCGAGGAGTGCATTGGCAACATCAAACAGAGCCTTGAACGTCGGATTCTTCGCCAGTGTTCATCACCGCCGACCACCGCCTTCGAAGACGAGACCCGCTCCGTTTCTTGACCATTTCTCGCGATTTTTCGCGTAGGTGAGTCCTAAATCACCCTCTAGTTCATTTTCAATCATCAAAATCTCATCTTGTTAGCTCTAAATCGAATCGGGTATGTTGGTTTAAGTTGTATGCTTGTGTTCTTGAAGGGGGTTGTTTATGTAGTTTCTGAAAAGTTTAGGGTTAGTAGTGCACTGCATGTATAGTTTCTGAAAAGATGGGGGTGATTTGTGTATAATATGAAACTGCATATAATATATAAGATTTAAAATGTGATTTTTGGATTTATGTTATAAGCTAATATTTCTATATATTATTTTGACTATATAAAAGTAAATAGGTTGTAAAAATTACATAGGACTATATTTATATGAAATATTGTTGTTACTATAAGCAAAGATAAAAATACACTTTGGTTTAACTATATAATTTTAGATTGTTTAACTAAATATTTTTAGTGCTTGAAAACTAGTATTTTGAGTAAAATAGATTATTTTGAGAATATGATAAAAATAATTAAGTTGGAAGTTAGTTCATGAAATAACTATTAAGTAGACTTTTTAAATAAAAATCCATATTTCTATTGTTGATATTACTTGATTATTTTTCCTAGATATTAGGAATTATTTATCCAACATCAATTTATAGACATATAAGACTTGTTTTACTGAAATAAACATTTTGTGAATTTTATTTGAGTAATTAATTCTTCTATAGTATACATACTTTCTAATAAATAAATAGTTATAATTGAATTAGTTTGAATTAATTTTTATAGTCACATATGAATAAATAGTTTGTTTATTAAATTATTATTTCCTAAATAAAGAGTGTGTAATCTTAATATTGGATTTATTTCTCAATAACTTTACGAATTTGTATGTATATAAGTTATAATATTTTTATGATAAAAATATAAGTGTTAATGTCACAAGTTTGATAAAATAATTGTTGTATGCTAATAATTAATGGGGTAAAGGGAATTATTTTAAAATGACACTTTAGGAGATATAGCATTTTTGCATATCATACTTGCATAATTAGACTTGTAATCAATTTAGGAATTATAAATTGTAGGTGCCGATTTCGTAGACGAAGGCTACGTGTATCTGTAGGAGCTTTATCGTGATATTTGTCGTGCTACTTGAGGTGAGTAAATATGCCTAACCTAGTGTGCCCGTCCTTATTTCGTGTCCAATTATTTTATGATTTTTACGTCTCAAATGTGAATTGTGATTTAAGTGCTTAACTCGATATTTCAATTACTTTTTTATTGATTATTTTGGAAAATATCACATGAAATTAATAATACTTAATAACGTAAAGCGAAAACAGTTGTGCGGTGGAACCCTATTCAAATTCTTCTATATATTGTGAATATTATATTTGGCTCGGTTGTCATTGCCCCGTCTTAAGGGGGTGTCGACACTTAAGGTCTTGGTTGCATGCGAGATGGTTGGTTCTATATTATTGGATTGTTTTGTTCCTCGCTACAACTAAATAATAAATGTGGATTTTTCATATGGATGATGGAAGGTATTGATTTATTTTGAAAAATATGGAAATGGGTTGAGAATGTTAAATAATGAGTTACGAAGTGGTGCAAGAAAACATGCTACAATAATTTATGACTTTATATGCTATCCCTTTCAGTTATCAACCGCCTACAAATACAAGAGAATAATTGAAAATATCAAATGTTCTTGTGCTGGAGAGAGACGATTAATCACCCATGGTTAATGGATCACTCTATGGATAAGACTTTTCAAGAAAGTGCCTAAAAGACATTCTTCGTAACTACCACTCCGTTCCCTCTCTTCCTACCCCTTGGAGAGGGCACGGGGATTAAGAAAAAAATGTCTTTTACTGTCTTACCCCTGCAATTCCAGAAAAAGTCTCTCTCTGTCCTCTTCTTTCTCCTCTCTCTCTCTGGTTGATAACAACAACCACCACAACCACCAAAACACTCTCTGGAACAACCACAAAAACACAGATCCAAACAGAAATCACACAATTACATATGAAATGAAAGAGATACAGAGGTAGAGAGGACGTTAAATATATCAAACAAAAATAGAGGAAGAAGAGAAGATGAATCTAGGCGTCGCCGAACAGCCACCAACCTCCGCTGCCTCCGGATCTCGAAGAACCAGCAGAGCCTCGCAACCACCGCCGTCGAGATTGAAATCAATCAAAAACAGAGGAAGAAAGGAAGACGAATTTGAGCGTCGCTGAGCCGCCTCCAACCTCCGCTGCCTCCGGATCTTGAAGTACTAGCCGTACCTCGCCACCACCACCGGAGAGATCGCGTTTATGGCGTTTGACATCGCCGTCGAAACCACTAGCAGTGCCTCGCCACCACCGCCGTCGATCGCTTTCAAGATCCCGTCGCCGAGCAGCCTCCAATGTTGAACCCTTCTTCGTCTCCTTCATCTGCTGGGTTTCCTCTTTTCTTCGTCCCCTTCTTCCTCTCTCTCTAGCTCTACTGCCTCCCTCATTTCTCTCTCCCCATCCTTTCTAAATGTGTGGTGAAAATGAAATGGCTGAGATGAAATTGGGTAGGGTTTGTTTTTTAGAGAAGAAAATGGGTGGGTTGGAAATTTTGGAATGAAAAGTGGGTATTAATTGGGAGGGCTAATTCGTCATTGCCCATTATTAAACTTACTAAATGGGGAAAGGGGTAGGAAGAGAGGGAACGGACAGAAATAGAAAGGGGTAGGAAGAGAGGGAACGGAGTGGTATCATACAACATTTTCTTTGAAAAGATGCAAGGTACTAATGGTATAACTCTACTCATTATCCTACAGTCTTTTAATTTTATACTAAATGTGTAGATTAACAGAGTCATCCAATTAAAACACTATTGTAATTGTAGTGTTCTGGAAAGAAGCTTAAGAACATACATGCAAGTTTAACTATACGTCACAAACCCTCTATTTGCAGGCTAATAGAGACAGAATGCAAGACCTCTGAGTTGCCATGCCAATAGGCTTCTTAGCCCAATTCCGTACGTTCTCTTTTGCTTAGCATTGTGAAAGAAGTTATGCAGAGTGAAGCACTGTTCAAACAAACAGATTGTCAGCTTTGTTGACCGGTAGTATCTTAGCTAGAATAGATAAAAATAGTCAGATGTCTCTAGTTGCGAAGGAATCTCACTTTCTTTGAAAACAACACTGGCAATAAGCAGACAATCTAAGCTGAGAAATCCTACAAATTTTTTCACTGTTAAGTTGACGTATTCCTCGAAACCCAGTCTGTATTTATCGTACAGATACTGAGAGTAATCTTGAGTAGGCTTTTTAATGCACATATTACAAATGGTGCTGCAATCAATCATGATCTCCAGTAGCCTCTCGCCATAGATGAAGTCCAAATCAATGAACATGGCGAGTACCGGAGAAGGATAGGAACTGAGGAACAACAGACATTAAATAAACCCAATACCAACTCCCATTACCCCATCACCACTATTACACCATCAGAATTTAGAACTACCCACTGCTTTCACCACAAAATTACCTGACAAACTGTTACCCATCACCCACTGCTCACTACCTCATAGCCAACACCATCACTTTCATAACCATGGCCTTCAAAACTACAACCTCTTACCCTTATATCCATCATACCACACCATAACAACCTACCTCCACCATTTACGCCATCCCAGAACACCATTTTCACCACAGAGCCAAACTCAATACGTAAATAACCCTAGCCACAACCTGCTACCACAACCAGTCGACCTAGCCTCCACTTGTAACTCAACTCATTCAGCAATCAACCTCCAATTCTGCTCTACCTCAGCTCCATCTTCGTCCAACACCAGCACCTACATGTCGCCACTTCTTAGCCCGACACACCAGTTAACTACCTCCAAACTACCTGCTCCACCACTGTGAAGAACCTGCAACCACAAACATTACTTCAACCCACATCAATACATCACCATTACCAACCTGGCTCATCCACCAAACCTTCAAACTACCAACAGTGCCTCCATTCCCCTACCTGCAATCTCCACAGCCACCAGTAACTTACCACCTGAAACTTTAAGCCATTATCACTCCCATCAACTAACCACCTGCTAATGCACCCGAACCTCCATATACAACCTGCTATGATTTCACCCTACAACCAGACCAACCACCAGACCATCACCATCATTCACACCACCAGCAGCTCCCACTGCATTATCCACTCCCACGCCATCAGAAACCCAAAAACAACACCAGCTGTAGTACACGGCAGTCATTGGCAAGCTGGAAAGCAATCGTCGGAGTTCAATCACATACAGTAGCTATAACTTGATCAAAAAGTTAATAAAACTATTAGGTACGATTTGGCTTCGTTAAGTATAATAAAACATTTTCAGAGTATTGGCTTCGTTAAGTATAATAAAACATTTTCAGAGTACACCTTGGCATGAGCTTCAGAGTGTACCTGAAAAATGGCAAGTTTTGCCACTCCATGACCTCTGAACCCTCAAATTGCAAACACATACATTATCATTTCTACTCTCAAAACTCAAAAGTAACATTTAAGCCTCCTAATACAGCCTAACTGGAAACTAAGCTAAGTGTTTTCCTCCTATGGGTTCTACAAAGCTCGGGGTTCCTCATATTTTGAATTGAATCAATAGTAGTGCTATATATGTATTCGACCTGATTCAACCAATGACAAATGCTTCAAAATACTACTGATATGTTCGTGTCTCAAAACAGAACAAAAACACGATTAAAAACCGTTACAACAATAGAACGAGAATAGCAATGGAGTTGGTCATATCCCCTATTACAGCGCACTTCATATTTTCGAACAAAAGAGAAAGAAAAGAATACCTTGACGTCCTCTTCTGGCCTGACCCTATCTTCTACTGCTGTTGTCACACGAATGCGCTTCAAATCTCCCTGTCCATATCTATGCCTGCATTTAACATAAATAAATAACGGGTTCATCACACACCGATTTTGAGCAATCCATACACAAAAAGCACCCGAGCCGAAATCAACAGTTGGAAAACCAGCAACAATAAATTAAAAGAACGGATCAGGAATAGACCTATTAACAACATAGGACCCTTTTTAATAGCGTAACAGATGGCAGAGCAGTAGTGCAAAAGGAAGCGAAGCAATCGCAGTTAAAAAACTTAACCGATTTGAGGAGGAGGTTTTGGAGCCCAAACCAGAATTGCTTATAGGATTTCGTTGCTGAAGATGTCATGTGATGGCTAGGAAACACAAATCAAACTTTTATTAGAATACAAATCAGACACTTGAACAAAAGATAACAAAAATACACCGAACAACACTTATCTATCATGCGAACCATATCTCAGCACGACCCTCATCCAGAAGCCGTACATTCAGCAGTTCCTCTACAGTTTCAAAACCAACAAATAGAAATAAGCAAAATTGATGGAAATGGACCACACCTAAAGAAAGAGTGAGAGGGGATTTAGGACTTGTAACCTTGTGGGAGAGCGTGGTTGGTAAAGCAGAAGAAGAACAAGACGGTGGTGCCGTTGTCGTCGTCGAAGTAGGGTTGACTGAGATGGAAAGAGAAACAGCCTCTTCATAGGTCCGTCAAATCCATTGGAGGAGCATAGACCTCCCCACCGCATCGTCGCTTCGTCTCTACTCTCCCTCTTCCTATCTTCTCTGAAGTGAATCCTCTGTTGGAAGAAGCACCGAAGTCGGAGCAGCAGCGACACAAAAGAGATGAAGCCACACCGACGGATGAACCCAAGAGAGAAGCAAAACATCGTGCACTTATACAGAGGACCAAGCCACGCCACATGGCTACTCTGAGGCAGAGGTTGACGTCACAGTTCAGAGGCAAACAGTAGATCGACTTCGGCTCCAAGCAACCGAAGGCGGTTGTGCTTCCACCAATGACGAGCGAAACCCATGGAGGGCAGAGTAGGAAGGAAGAAGACCATGGAACTGAGGGTGCCACATACTGTATTCGACACTGCAAAAAAGAAGACATGGCAGGGGCAAAAAGGACTGGTGCGAAAAACTATTTTTCATCCTCAATTTTACATGTAAATCCAACTGAACCAACAAAACTACATTAGTCAACCCAGTGTGGTCCAGTAATTACCAGCAAACACAGAGACAATACAGACATTTGCGACCAACTTCAATTGGATTCAATTGCAAAAATTGAGCTGGCAAGCTACCATTGGTACACGGTGTGGGTAAAAACACATGCAAGACAACCATAGGTACACGGTGTGAAAAAAGCCTAGTTGGCAAAATGCCATTCCTTCTTTTATACTACCTCCGTTTCGTCTGTTTCGTCTGCGCTTGACTTTTTAACCCGTAACTGAGTCACTTTGACTTGGTGATTTGAGTACCAAAACGATGTAATTTTTTAACAATTTTTTCATGGTATTTTAGAATAAACTATCATCTATAACACCATGCAAAGATTACCAAATTCTTGATTCGTTTTGCTAATCAAATCACCGGATGAAAGTAACCCAGTGAATAGTGACAAAAAGTGAAGTAGGCTGAAACAGGTGAAACAGAGGTAGTATTAGGTAGTATGATAAGTTTGAATAGGGTCAGGTCCCTAGATTGTTAGGTTGCTGACACCTCATCGGGGAGGTAGTTGTAATTTTCTAAAAGTCAATGTTTAATTAGGATTAGAAATAAGCTTGATCTGTATGAATTTGCACTTCTGCCCCAGTACCTTATGGTATTCCACAATTAGCACCCATATTCTTACTGACAAAAAAATCTGGCCAAATTGCAGCCTCCAACTTAGTTTTGAGAAATTGCACATTTACCCCCATATTTCTTATCTTGCATAATCTTTTCCATATTGTCTTGAATCATACATATTCAATAACATACACAATCACCAGATATTCTCTTGAAGTTATTTCACAGACTTATGTTGAGATAACAAAAAATATTATTTACACTATTTTCCCCAAAGTTTTGAGATATTGCCTTTCTAACCCCTATAAATATTCAAGGGTGTTACAGTGGTCATCTTGTAATAATGTACTTATTCTCTACGGCTGAGATCTGCTTGCTTTCATCCAACAGTCTAAAATAGGACCGTTTGGATTCTTGCTTTATTAGCCCTCTTGCGGCTCTAGGGTTTGTAAGGTTCTTCTCCCAAAATTGGCAGCGAAGCTCTGCAGAAATTATCAATGAATTCATACTTGTTCTTCCCCTTTTCTGGGTTTAATCTTGCTTTCTGTTCTAAGTTTTATCAGAAATCTTTGATTTCTTTTATGGTATCAGAGTCATGGCTCTATCCACAAGTCAATTTCAGGGTTCTTCTTCAAATCCTTTCTATATACTCTCTCAAATTCATAACCTAGTTCCTTTCAAATTAGATAACAATAACTATGTTATATGGCGATATCAAATCTCCTATGTCCTCAAAACCCAGTCTCTGTTCGGCTATGTTGATGGTTCAAAGATCTGTCCCTCAGAATTCCTTCTCGATGAAAACGGTGAACCGACGGTTAATCGGAATCCGGCATATGACGCTTGGGTATCTCAAGATCAGAAGGTCCTTACTCTTTTCACATCAACCCTCACACATGAAGCTCTGGTTCAAGTCGTCGATAAGCAATCTTCTCGTGACGTTTGAGTTTCACTTGAAAACTGGTATTCCTCTCTAACTCGCTCCAATATCATGCAACTGAGATATGAACTTCAGACGATTCGTAAGGAATTAGAAACTGTTGATGCTTACATGAAAAGGCTTAAAACCCTAAGAGACAAACTCTCGTCTGCTATGGTTCATACTGATGATCAAGACATGATTCCATATGCTTTACATGGTCTTCCCCCTAGATATAATTCTTTTAGATCTGTTATTAGTGTTACTATGTCTCTTTCTCCTGATAAAATCACATTTTAAGAACTACATGTTTTATTGAGATCAGAAGAGCAAATGATTGAGTCTCAGTCTGTTATTTCCTATGATCTGGTTGGTGATGCTACTTATCTGTCTTTTGGTCCCAATTTTGGCTCTTACACTAGTAACAATCGTGGTTGAGGTGGTCATGTCTTTAACAATTGGTGCTGGTAGAGGTCAAGGGTCAGGGTTTCAAGGTCAAAACCCTAACCCTAATTCTGGTCAAGGGTCAAGATACCAAGGTCAAAACCCTAACCCTAATTCAGGTCAAGGGTCAGGGTACCAAGGTCAAAACCCTAACCCTAATTTTGGTCAAGGGTTAGGTTATCAAGGTCAAAAATGTAACTCAAACTATTTTGGTAGAGGTGGTGACAACAGAGGAGGGAGAAGAGGTTTTGATAATCAAATAGGGGGAAGGTCAGGACCTAATAGAGGTCCTTCTAAAAGCAGGGATAGCAATGGCAATCCCTTAAATTGACAAATCTGTGGTTATGACTACCACTCTGCTATTGACTGCTGGCATAGGATCGATCATGCTTTTCAGGGTAAGAAACCCCCTACTCAATTGACTGCCTTGAACTTTGTGACTGTTCCTGACCCATCTCCAAGCATATCCCATGACTACTGGTTGACTGATTCTAGTGCAAACAACCACATGACCTCTGAATTTGCTAATCTGTCTGTGAGCTCTCCTTATCATGGTCCTAATCAAGTTGCAGTGGGTAATGGTAACACTTTGGCAATCAAACACTCTGGTACTGCTTTTCTCAAAAATCCAAATCATTCTTTTCAATTAAATAACACTCTTCATGTACCAAATTTATCAGCTAATCTTTTATCTGTTTATCAACTTTGCAAACAACACAACTGTGCATTCTATTTTGATGCTAATTCTTTTTACATCCAGGACAAAACTCTGGGCAAAGTTCTGTATCAAGGACCGAGTGAAAATGGGCTATATCCCATACACACTCATCCTTTCTCTCCTGTTTCTGAAGTCAAAGACGCTGTCAAGCTTGCTTATCTAGGAAAAAGTGTCACGTCTCCTATCTGGCATGCCAGACTAGAACACCCCTCTGAAGACATTTTAAAACTTGTTTTTATTTCAGCTTCTAATTTATGCAAAGACTTAAAGTTGTGTGATATTTCTTCAAGTTCCTTATGTGAACATTGTGTGAAAGGAAAAATGACTAGACTACCCTATAATCCTCTATTTCTGCTGTTAAAAGTTCTCTTGATCTTATTCACAGCGATGTTTGGGGTCCTGCTAGCACTAAGTCCTATCATTGCTATAGATTTTATGTTTTATTCATTGATGATTATTCCAAATTTACATGGTTGTTTTCTTTACATCATAAATATGAAGTTGCAAATGTGTTCAATAAATTCAAAACTCAAATTGAGCTGCAACTTGGCAACTGCATTAAAATCTTGAGATCTGATGGTGGTGGTGAATACATGTCCTTTGTGTTTCAAAAATACTTGCAAAATAGTGGCATTGTTCATAAAAAATCTTGTCCACACACACCACAACAAAATGAAGTTGCAGAAAGAAAACATAGACACATAGTTGAAACAGTAGTTACAAAGATGATTCATGCCTCTTTGCTTAATTATTTTTGCTATCATGCATTTGTTGCTGCTGTCTATCTTATTAACTGCATGCCTAGCAAGAACACTTTCAACAAATCTCCTTGAGAATTACTTTACAAAACAATACCTGACTATTCAAAACTTAACAAAAAAATAGAGTAATCAAGAAAACCTACGGGTGAAGTTTCTTACCCCAAAATTCAACATTATCCTAAAAACTGATATTCACAAATGCTTGACAAATGCTATTATTTTCACACGAATACATTTTCTTATGTGATTAGTCCACAACCCAACAAATAAGTTGACAAAAGTCTCAAATAACCCCAATATTCTCATTTTAAGGTCTCACAAAAACGAGCTTTCCTTACTTCATCGTTCAAGCTTCATATGAGAGAGTCTGTTCAACTCTTAGAAGGAGGGCGAACTCGAGAGCAGAGAGCAGTTTTTCTTGCCCTTGGCTTCGATTATTCCATATCTGAGACTACAAGACTATGAAAACCCAAAATCAAGCGAAATATCACAAAATCAAACCAAAAAAGGGACAAAAAATTGGATCCTACGCCCATGATCAAGAAAAAATCAATAAAATCATTAAGAGACGAGCTTTCCTTTCTTCATTGTTTATCCCTGAGATGAGAGGACGAACTTGAGAGGAGATAGACATTTTCTTTCCCATGTGTCATGGGCCGCATATATTTACTTCATATTTTTCTTGGTTGATTCCTTTGTGCTAGCCCATGATACTTGATCCCACTTGGAGATAGGCTACTTTGCGCATAGGATGTGTCATACCCCACATAGCCTACTTAATTACTCCGTTTCTAGAGTATTCTTGCACTTGTAGGATTCATGGATATGTAAGTCTCTCTAAAATGTATTTTTGTAAATATCTTAAGCTAGATCATGGGGGATGTTCTAGTCGTTTGATCATGGCCGTTAGATTAGATCTTCTCTGGAACCTTCTATGGGGGAAGGCCTTGCTTAAATAGGGAGGGGGTAATGTTTTCCAATCATCCATTTCAATAACTAGGAAAGACAATGACCCGCCCTTCATTTTCCTTTCCCATTTTTTCAGCGGATCCTTTATACATATGTCGAGGGGCAGAGGTTACCTTTCCAATTATTTCTGAGGTCATCTTTTACACATTCCCAATCTCTTCAGCAAGTATGATAGAAGAAAAGGGGATGCTTTCCAAGCTTGAGCCCCTGCCCCCTGGTTCTGGTCTCCTTGCCCCTGGCCCCCTGGTTCTGGTCTCCTTGCCCCTGCCCCCATGGTTCTGGTCTCCTTGCCCCTGCCCCCCAGGTCCTGGTCTCCTCCCTGTTGCCCCTGTCCTTCTCCTCCTTGGCCCTGTTCCTGTTTAAACAACTAGTATAATTAGCTATGTTTAATTAATGAAAATAGAAAGCACTTTTAAGAACTTTTGAGATTACCCCTGCTTCCATATCCATTTCATCTTCAATTGCATCAGATTCATGCAACTCCCTGGCCCTGTCCCTGTTTATTAATCAGCAATTATTATTGATTAGCAACTTTTAAATAATTAAATAGTAAAGCACTACTGAGAAGTTTTGAGATTACCACTGTTTCCAATACCACAACTTCCATTTCAATTGACATTTCTGCTTCAATTGCATCATACCCATTTGTAACTCCCTGGCACTGTCCCTGTTCAAACAACTATTTTTAATTAGCAATTATTATTGGTTAGCAACGTTTAAGTAATGAAAATTGAAAAGCACATTTTGAGATTTTTGATATTACCACTAATGCCATTTCCATTTCAGCTGCCATTTCAGGTTCAAATGCAACCTTAGATTCAGTTGCAACCTCCTTGAGAGAAATGCCAATTAGTGGATTGTTAGCTGTCCACAATAGGCACAGAATCAAAGTCATCACCGCATCTGAATAAACAAGAACCAGAGTAGTGTGGTCAAATTAAGCTAATAATTCACATCCAAACATTCGTTGATACACCCAGTATCATGTACCAGTAGCTTAAGGCTACGAATCTTGACCAATAGCTCGTGAGGCTACGAAATACTACGGAACGAAACAAAATAAACTGAAATAATAATCAAAACCATTCTCATTCTCTCCTTAAAACTGAAGAACTACACTGTTTAAATAGTAGAATAAGCTAACCCTAACCTAGACAACTTGACCTAATGGGCTTGGCCCAGTCTACTAATTAAATAAATAAATATCTAATTAAACTAAATAAATAAATAAACTAACTAAAAAAGTAATTATACTACTTATCTAATTAACGACAATAATAATTATAATATTGTTGACCCGGATCAACTCCCCCGCGGTTGACAAACGCCTTGTCCTCAAGGCGGATACGGCCGTAGAAACGATCCCACATGTAATGTGATGGGTAGTCAGCTCCAACATGCATTTTGACCGGAAGTTGGCTCTTTTGTGGGGTGGGCTGACCAAAATTACACCATGGGCTGAAATAATAAGGGGGAGTAAATTGATCAGGAGGCTTCTTCGTTGTAGGCTGATCAAGGTTAATTTGTGGGCTGAAAGAACAAGTTGAATTGGTGGTAAACCCCTGTGAAGGTAGCCCAGAAGAACCCACTGAATGAAAAGAACCAAACCCATAATTGTGTGGCCCAATTGCCGCAGAAGGCCCAAACAAATTGGCAGCCCTAGCACCACTGTCGGGAAAGTGACTTGTACCTCCATGGATGAACGGTGGCGGGGGCGTCGCGGCGGTGGCCATGGTTGTTGCAGACTTCCCGTCGGAGCAGAGAACGACGGGATAAACGCCGGTCGCCTGGAGAGATTGGAGCGAAGCTAGTGCTTGCTGTTGTTGGATTGTGTCCGGCGGCGGCGGATCTGGTGGTTTGAGCAACTGCGATTCCGGTGGGAAAAAGTGACCGACCATTGGGGACGGAGTCGCCGTTTGAGACAGCGACGGTGATGGTGGAAGACGTACAATGGAAGGGTTTTTCAAGCTGATATCATACTAGAGTATATTTAAGTTGTTGCAGTTAAAAAGCTCGTAGTTGGACTTTGGGTTGGGCCGACCGGTCCGCCTTTCGGTGTGCACCGGTCGTCTCGTCCCTTCTGCCGGCGATACGTTCCTGGCTTAACTGGTCGGCACTCCGACTTGACCTCGCGGTCAATTCAAGAAAGAAATGAAATGTTGAAGGGATATGAGGGGGGAGGGACGAATCGGAGCGACATAGGCTGAATCTCAGTTTTAGACTCCATTTGTGCTTGCATACTGTGGATCATCTAGCCTTTTGAATGCCCTTGCCATTGATCCTGGAAGAAAACGGAAAATTCAATCATTCATTCATACCCAATTAGTTTTTCTTCCACAAGAAATGAAAGGATAATACCCGAGTAGTAACACTATGTTTGGATTGCGTGATTCGGTGAGAAAGGAAAAGAATTGGTGAGAGAATGTTTTCTCATTCGTGTTTGGATTACTTTTTAGGTGAGAATTGATGAGAATTCGTGAGAAAGCATGAGAAAAAAAATCTCACATAATTCAATTTTACTTTCTCACCAAAAGTGATGAGATTTGGTGAGAAAAGAAACTAAACAAGTGTCAATATTTTCGTTGTGACAAAATTAGTCATTAAAAAATTAAAACATTGCCTTATCATGATATTAATGAAGGTTATTTTGGTAATATCTTTAAAATAGTTTATTTTCCTTTCAATTAATATTGCTAACCAAACAAGGGAGGTGAGAAAGCATAACATTTTCTTAACATTTTCTCAGCTAAGTAATCCAAACAAATGTGTGAGAAATCTAAATCATTTTTTATCATTTCTTTTTTCACATAAATTAAAGTTTCTCATCATTTCTTTTTTCACTTGATTCCCAAACATAGTGTAAAAGTGTATATGCCTTCAAGTGTTTTGAAAGAGAGAACAGTTTTTCTGAATTTCATGTCGACTTTGACGATATCTTGTAAACACCTGCTGTATTTCATAAAGGGGTCTAATAGATGAAATAGTCAGCTGAAGGTTTGGTCTGGAGAAAAGTTGCACCTTGACTGACTCATGGTCGGGGATGCAACCTCTATAACTGTTTTCAAAGTAAGTCATGTCTGACTTGAAGGCCACTGGAGGGAAGCA
Source organism: Linanthus parryae (assembly GCA_023055425.1). Classification (NCBI taxonomy): domain Eukaryota; kingdom Viridiplantae; phylum Streptophyta; class Magnoliopsida; order Ericales; family Polemoniaceae; genus Linanthus; species Linanthus parryae. Next base: position 3,753,059 of record JALGPY010000008.1, on the reverse strand, counting down.
ACCTCTTTACAGTGCCTAAGAAGCCTGGGTACTCGTGATGCACTTTTCAGAAATCTAAAGACACAATATTTAGGGTGAAAGCAATATGATACTCTTGTTACATGTTCCTGCTTATTTACAAGTTTACATGAGAGGCCGCTAATTTGCATTGTAGACGACAATATTTGTTTGAAGTGGTACTTACTTTTTTTCCCACGCGAGTGCATATTTGCAACGTAAGAGTCTTATGCTATTTAGTGGTGGGTAGTTAACCGTAAACACATGCAGAAAATGAGTTGCTAAAATGGAGTTGATGACACAGTTGGGTTATGACCACTGTGATTCCTTGATGCTAAAGTTAGAAAAGTGATGATGTTCATCAAGTGGGTAAAACAAGTAGACAAAAGCTAAGTGGACCTCTCTGTCTGTAATTCTGTTCGTCCTTTCTTCCTCTTAGAAACTGAAGCTCAAAGCTAAGAATTGTGAATATGCACTTCTCTGGTTCAGTGGAAAATAGTTTCGTGGGACTGTTACTTTTTCTTTACGACAATTTCTTTTGATTCATTGAGGTGATCTGAATTTCTAATGCTTTATCCAGAAATATGTTTTTCCCATTGTCTTTTTGTTTGTTCTGTATGATTAATGCGTCTTGAGGATTTCATACTCATGTAGGCCCTTGGAGATGGTTCGATGAGTCAATGTTAGATTTCCGTGAGCCTCTGGAGAGAGTTAAAGCTGACGGAATTTCATTTCGAAAGTAGGTGTGTTTGGCTCACTGTGCTGGAGCAAAAGTTCGTGCTTTCCGCATAAATCAAAGCACCATTGACGATTTTCGTAAGTAGGAAGTCGTCAGCTGCAGGATTTGTGAACAAGTTACATGATCTTGCTGGTAAGTTCTGTTACAGTTGCTAGGAATGTAGTTTTCAGCTGTTTTCAGCTTCTATTGAGCTTGCAAAGGATATTCTTTCTGCTACGGTTTGTTATGTGGGGAGTTTAATGAGGTTTGATTTGTCCTAGTTAGTGGTGCGACCGAACCTGGCTTAAGGGATGGCAATTGAGAGCTCAACGGTGCGATGTGTTACATGAGCCTGTAAGTTCTCTGCCTACAATGAAGCCATCTAAAATCAATGGTCAGCTTCCAAGATACTGAATATGAAATTTCATTCGACTTACAAGTGAGAATCGCATTGGTTGGGAAATGCACATGCCTTTCAGATTCTTACCTTTCCATTTTAAAGGTGAATAAAGCTTAAACTCGCCTTGTGGTGTTGATGTACCTTGCTCCGTTGAGGTTTTTCTTTAACACATAACTTAGAGCTTGTTCGGCATCTGTTTAAGACAAAAAAAATAGCTTAAAAACATGGTGAAAATACATGTTTAAGAAAAAAAACATTTTGGAGCTCATGAAAAGAGAATACATATCGAAAAGAAACAATAAAAAGAAACAAAGAACAGTGACTGGAAGTTGGTTACTTATAATGAAAGAGGTGTTTAGTATTTTTAGTGTTATATTATACCAACAGAGCTTCGTTGGCCTGGTGGTAAGCGTGGCTTGCCTCATTAAGGAGGTCGTTCGATTCTCTGGAAATTTTCTTTTAATTATCGATTCTCACCAGCAGTGGGAATTTTCTTTTAATTAAAGAACCGGGCGGGTCATCCATCGGCACCGGCTGGTTCGACCGGTTTCGGATGACGTGGCCCGATCTTTTCACTGAGCCGGACCGGTCTGGGCCCTGTTCGGCGGTCCGACCAGTCGAACCGGCCGGTCCGGTTTTTAAAACTATGCTTTTAACCACATGCCACGTGTCACACAGTTAGTGGTACAATGAGGCAAGGAAGACCATTTTATAAGTGAAGAGTAACAAAGCCGGATCCGGTTTGAATCACCAGGAACCGGTTCAATTATAATCGGGTCCTGTTCTCTTTGTATACAATAAATATTTAAATAATAACAGGATCCGTGTCGATTAGTGACCGGGTCCGGTTATTAACAAAAAATCTTTAATCTATCTAGCTTATCCAAGCGGGCCAGATTATTTTTTAAGATTTCATTAATCTATCATAAAATCTAGCTTAGTCAAACTAGGCCATTATGTGGTGGGCATTTGCGTACACTCACTGCTTGAAGCTGAAGATAATATGTATAATATTCTTTTCCTTTCCGTGAATGCAGATGGAGTTATAGGGATAGGCATTGCTGCTACTGCTGTAGGACTATTGGCTGGGGGGAATCGCAGCCAGGGGCGGAGCCATGTAGGGGAACGGGGGGGCACGTGCCCCCCCCCCCCTGACTCCCCCGGAAACACTAGGATACCCCCATATTTTCAGTTTTTTTTAGTTGTGTCTATATTGAATATATAAGTGTGCCCCCCATACAAAACACAGTTGGTGCTTTGGTACAGTGGTTAGGAGTTTAGCTTCTAAAGTATAGGTGTTGAGTTCGATTCTCGGTAGAAGCCTGTATTTTTGGACAAAAAGAACAACTGTTCTTGGCAAAAGCATTTTTTTGGACACAAAAAAACATCACCTATTTAATATACATAATTAACCCTTTAATTCTTCATAAATACACAAAGAAATCATAGTATTTATTACACTAGCATTATTTTTTATTCATTAAAAATCTATACCCTCCCCTTCAAAAAAAAAATTGTGCCCCCCTTCACCAAAATCCTGGCTCCGCCACTGATCGCAGCAGCACTGTCTCGCAAAAAATGACCTCGGCCATGGAACCATAGAGACTCGGACTTTAGTAATAACATGACCCGTATCTTTTCTCTGGTCTTCTTCCTCGGTTCTCTTTAGATAGAATTCACATTTTGGTCCTTTTGTGCAATTATGTACAGAATGGATTACAGTTTACAGATATAACCTTTGTATCAAGAGACTGTTATATGACGAGCATGCGCAAATCATGTAGAGATAGTTTATGCTCACCCTTACTTGTGGGATATATTTAAAAGAGATATGACGTGTGTAGTTGTGGTTTTCGTTATCGTGACTCGTTATTGTGGTGATCGTTACAATCAGTTTGGGTTGCCTACCAAGCTCGTTCTATTAGGTTTGTGAGTGTATCCGTTTCATCATTAATAGGCTCCCTTCTCCTCTCCGACTGAAAAGTATTTTTCTGTTTTGTGTTAGACATTTGTGGGTTTTGGTTATCGTCTAACACAACCCAATATAGGCTCTCTATATTTCATTTTTTTATTCAATTTGATAGAACTTTGAAACAATTAAATTCAATAAAGGAAATGCTAAACGTCACCTTTTTTTCATCACCCCTTAATTTCACCTTTTATGTGAATGTTTTTGGTTGGTGGTGTAATTATAGAAAGATTTTAAAATAAATACTCCCAACAATCATATCTTGACACATAGGAGGTGAATTTGAAAGGTGAAGAAAAAAGGGTGAAGCATAGCGCCCCTCATTGAATAAAAAAATATGAAATGTCTCAATCATAATAAGGATACAGAGAATGATACATACAAGGGAAACTGAAGATCGGGACTCAGATTCACACTAGTTTTCTGTTTTATCTTACACTTTTATAGGGAAGTAAAATCTATGAATTTATTATCATGAAAGATCTTTTTTTATCTATGAATTTATTATCATAAAAGATCTTATTTTATTATCATGGATTTTTTTTTTGAGAAATTGTTTTGTCGTCAACCGGGTTTGAACCCGAGACTTCATGTAGGAGCTTCCAACGCTCTACCACTTGAACTACCACCCTAGTTGCACCTCATAAAAGAATTATTTAGAATATGATATGTTTTTTGTTGTCGTGTTTTTTTTTTTCAAAATAAAATAGGCTATGTTTATGTGTGACACTTCCTTAGAGAAGCGAAATCTAAGGATTTAAATAGGAGAAATGCTAGGGAACCAACCCATATCTCCCACTCATCTCCCACATTCCTTCTAGAAAAATGCAATCAAGCCAAATGAATATTCATGTTGCCAATTTTACACTTGGGTGGGAGATGAGTGGGAGATATGGGTGAATTCCCTAGCATTTCTCTTTAAATAGATATACACGAAAGGAAGTAATGTGAAAAAAGTATTTTAACATTGGGTGGGTGGAAAGAAAAATTCGAGCAACTTATTTAAGCAAACGTGGAAGGGGAAAAGGGAACTTAGGGAGTACCACTCCGTCTCCGCTATTTAGCATCGTCTTGACTTTTTGACTCGTATTTGGGTCACTTTGACCGGGTGATTTGAATAACAAAATGATGCGATTTTTAATAATTTTTCTAAGTGTTATAGAGCAACTTTTTACTTTACAACACCATAAAAAGATTATCAAAAAATTACATCATTTTAATATCCAAATCACCGAATCAAAGTGGCCCAGTAAATAGTCCTAAAAGTCAACATGAAATTAAAAACCAGAGACACAGTGGTACATGATTACTTTCACCTATGGCTGCTAATGCTATAGGTCCAGTGCCCGATCAAACCCCCCCAACCCAGCCAATATTTTACGGGCTTGGAATCAATAAATTTCAGCCCGCCTAGGGCCTGGGCTTGAAAGTTGAGCCCGGCTAATATGTGTTGGGAATGCAAACCATTTATGTTTGTTATTTACACGTAAATACACACGCCTAGATAAATATACTTTATTAATTACATGTTTTTTTTGTAAGCTTATTAATTACATGTTTAACATCTGAACGTTGAAAATATGGTCAAAATAATTTTGTGGATGTTGTGGTTAATTTAAATGTAGAGTAAATGACAAAAATCTACCTCTATTTATGGAGAAAATACATTTTGCCCCCTGAATTATTGGAAAAATATATTTTGCACCCTTGTTAACGGATGGAGGGTAGACATATACCACCCTTCTGTTACAATCCGTTAGTGGAGGGGTGCAAATTGAATTTTTGTGATCATTTTATCCTTATTGATTGTAGACAAATACCACCCTTTTTTGGTAATTATAGTGTTTATCATGTTCTTGGTGTTCTTGAGCACCACCTCTACTACCACCAAATCACCACCACAACAACAATAATTTGAAATTGTAGCAACCCAACCAATTCTTGTAAACAGCCACCATCACCACAACCTACAATACCAAATTCATCACTATCACCCTTCCATACAATCAACCTCCTGCTCAACTATCAGCATTCAACAACCAAACTGCCAATTCACCTAACCTAACCTCCAACTCCCTGCCACCAACCTCCATTGCCACACAACAACCACCTGTGACTACTACCACCAACACCTCCATTCACAGCCCCACAACACCATCAGACAACCATTACATCACCATCACCTAAACCCACCTGAACTAGCCACCATCATCTTCTCCTAACCTCCAATACACCCAACCTGCAAACACTCCAAACAACCTCCCTCAATCTGCAAACTCCAAAACCGCCAACTCCTCAATTGAAGTCGTAATCCAGAGTCAAAAACCCGAGAGACAGAGGCTCTCCAATTGCAATCCAGAGTCAAACCCCCAAATTGGGAAGTGGGTGTTGTCCGACCGGAACCGAAGACCCAATCGAACAGACCCATTTCAAAGAAACTTCAAATCAAATCAATAAGGATTGGTTACCCCCCCCCCCCAAAATGGGATCGATCGAGCTTTGTACTACTTTGCTGAAGTTGAGGGAGAGTAACGAGGCCGAGAGGAGGCTCGGGAGGTCGCTGGAGGTGCGGTGCTGACGGTCTCGGCTTGGGTCGTCGCCGCCATCATCGATCTGCAGAGGGGGGAGAGAGAGAGAGAGAGAGAGAGAGAGAGATAGAGAGAGAGAGAGAGAGAGCAGATTGAGAGGATTGGAGGGGGGTGATTGGAGGTGGGTTGTGGCTTCTGGGTAGAGGAGCAGAGAGAGAGAATCAGAGAGAGGGACGGGGATGGAGGTGGGTCGGTGAAGGAGAGGGACGGAGTGGAAGTAGTTAGTGGTGGAGAAATTGTGTCGGGAGAGGGAGAGATAGCAGATCCTGGAGAGAACAAAGGAAGAGGAGCAAGAGATCTGGTGAGATAAGGTGGTTAGCGTTAAGAAGTGAGGAGGAAAAGTATTTATAGTGGAGTAATTTCTCAAATTTCAGGGGAATTTTTGTCTTTACACCCTTCCGTTAGCTTCCGTTAGTCTTCATCCACTGACAAGGGTGCAAATGATATTTTCACCATAAATCATGGGGCAAAAGGTATTTTCCCCATAAATGAAGGGTGGTTTTTATCTTTTACCCTTAAATATATTTGTATATAAAGTTATATATATATATATATACATACATACATAGATTATTACATATAGCCAAGACATCATGTATGAGTTTCCAATACTCTACCACTGAACTAACACCCATTTGCAGAAGTAATTATTGCTTGCTCCAAGAGCAAATATGACGTGGTGCTCTAATCAATACATCACATGCCACGTCATGAACATGTAGGAATTCATTTACTTTTGTCTGCCACTCATTCTCTTTCTTCCTGACATGTCCTGTGCTGTATTGATTAGAACACCATGTCATATTTGCTCTTAGAGCAAACAAAAATTTCTCCATTTGCAATGTAATTAAATATTTTTAGTTATTTCTAAATTTTACTACTTCTAATCATTAAAATATATGTTTCGTCCCATGAGTTGGGTTGGGATCACAACTTTTCAAAATGTCATGGGCCCGGTTCAAGTTGTAACATAAACTACTTGTTATATGGCTCTTCTCGGCCCCATAGGTGAGTTGGGTTCGATTTGGATTCACTTTTTCAAATCTCTGGGCTGGTCAGACCCGAACCCCCTCAATCCAGCTTGGCCCACGTCCAACTTAAGTGTCCTCGTTTTGTGAAATAATAGTGTCCCAAAATGAGTATCTATACATTAAAAGTTACTTACCACTATTTTTCTTATCTTTTCCCGTTCGACTTTTTGACTTGTATTTAGGTCACTTTGACCGTGAATTGGATTGCAAAACGATGTGAGTTTTTATAAATTTTTTCACCGTGTTATAGAGCAATATTTACTCTATAACAACATCAAAAATTTATCAAAAAATTAAATCATTTGGCTATCCAAATCATCGGGGAAAAAGAAGAAATAGAGTGGTATTATTTTACTTCACTTTCCTCTATACAAATATTTAAATATATTTTTTTTCAAGAAAAATATCTCGCACCAACTATTGGTGTATTGGTGTATGTTATCAACAAACATTCACCTCGAGTGTCTGGTAAGTGATGAGCATCAAACACTTGGCCGTTACCCCTCCACTTTTGTATGTGTTTAGAACTTTTCAAGAAGTCCGTTCCTCCACTTTTAGTGAGCTTAGCTAGGGTTTAGGAAAGCTTTCACAACTAGCTCAGAATCAAATTCTATAATCACTATCTCACATTTTTGGACAAATCATAAGCATTTAAAATGCCAAATTCAATAGCCATAAACTCAACTTCCTCAATATCCACGTTCTCTTCATAAGCACATTCTGCAAACACTAAACCACCTCCGTGATTTCTACCTGCACCAGCAAAACCAACCTTATTTTCTTTGTAGCCGGCATCACAATTCACTTTGAAGGCATTCTGATTTGGGAGGGACCATTTTTCTTTTGAACATCTATTCATTACACTCTCTTTAATACTGGAGCTCATGCTTTCTAAAAATTCCATGTAATCTTCAATATCTTCTTTTCTTACAAGCTCCTTAATTTTGTGGACATTTCTAGCCCAAAGTTCATTTCTAACCTTCAAAATGTTATAACCTGGGGGTATTCGAGCAAGAACAACGAAAGCAAAATCAAGAACGAGACACATATTTAACGTGGTTCAGTAACGAACTCGATGTAGGAGTTCTGCGTGTGTATATGGAAATCAATAGACTGAGATAATATCTGAGTCGTGTGAATCACTCCCAGATTAAAATATTTCGGTGGTATACACACAAAATCGATAATCAGATAAAATAGAGATTTTCAAGAACGAATATGGTTGCTATGGATTTCCGAACCCCGAGGTTTCCAAACCCACACCACCTCAAACTTATTTCCAAGATTGGCTTTGAGCCTTTGACTTCCTTTGCCGTTGACTTCAAGTCACAACCCAACACCAAATTTTGTCAATAACCACTGCAGACATTAGCTCCACCCGATAACCATTTCTCATCTCAAGATTTTTGTCACGAAAGAGGAACTCGAACCACATCTTCGTAGTTTTCATGTGTAATTGGTCTGCTCTTAAACCTAATACACTGCACCATAGAGCTCTAATCATATGACAATAGAAGAACACATGAACCTCATTTTCCTCATGACAGTTACATGAACCACATCTGCTATCCACATTAGGGATTCTTGTGTCGAGATTAGACTTCGTAGGAAGTGCTTGAGCTAATGCTCTCCGAATGAGCATTTTCAGCCTTTTATGAATTATCAATTTTCATAATTGCCCCCAAAATTCCGATTGAAGAATTTGTGCTTGAGTTGGGCTTAGGGTTGCATAGTAATTTGTAGAAGCCTCTTTTTGTGACCTTACCATACCTAGAGAAACTCCAATTCAGTAATCTTCATCCCTCTTCACTAGGATTTTTAACTTCATGATTTCTTTGGGCTCATCTTCCTGAAACCATTCTTCTAGAATCTGTCTATTCCAACATTTTTATCCTCCCAACAAATGAGATACTGATACTAGCTTTGGGCCAAATGTGATTCATCTGGGGGTTTTGCTTTTTCATTCTCCAGATTGGGCACCCCAAGGGTTCTGCCATATGCTCATGCTTTTACCATTTTCAATACTCATCAAAGGCTGATCCACTAGCAAATCTCTACAGTGCAGCATGCCTTTCTAGAAGAGAGATTCACTTGACCTTTTTTCTATTCTTTAAAACTCATTTAGATTGCAATACTTGGATAACAATAAATGTACCCACAGTTTGTCTTCATGAGTCCATAACTGCCAAGCCAGCCTGGACAATAGAGCGAGGATATGTTTTTTAGCTTCTTTGAAGCTCAACCCTCCTTCTTTGGCACATTTACACATATAATCCCAGTTTTTTTAGTGTATTGACTTAGCTTTTTTAGCATCTACCCCATCAGAAGTCTGCACTTCTTGAGTTAATCTAGTTGGTGATATTCCCAGACAACTTGAACATAGACATAATGTAGTTGGGGACATTTGGGAGTGCCACCTGCAAAAGAACTCTTCTACCAGCTTGAGCTAACATCTTTCTTTTCCACCCAGTAATTTTATTACTGAACTTCTCCAGCGAGCATTTGAAAGTCTCCTTCTTGGAGCCTCCTTTGATAACATTGGCAACCTACAATATATTTTGAACCCTTTTTGAGTTGCATCACCTCTTTGATGTTTCTTCTGTTTTCAGTTAGGGTATTGCTTCTAAAGAAGATGGAGGACTTGTGCTTATTCACTTTGTGACCTGAAATCTCCTCACAAAGCTGTAGTGATAGATTCACATAGCTTCTTCCCTCTCATCAGCTTCCTAGTGAGACCACCAAAGGTGTAGTGCAGGGACTCCTATGTTAAGACTCAATTTTCGTCTGACAAACACACATCTTTGCCCATGTAACGATTCTTCTTTTCATTATTCCATATCATGAATACAACGACAATGCCTAGATTGCGAATCTATTACACGTCCTTTTCATTGCTCCATATCATAAATACAGAGACAAATTACTCCTCAAAAATGTTATGTGCATGGGAGCATACTTTGTTTCTCGAATTGGGAGTGCAAGATCAAGGAAACATACATGTTTTTATGTGTTCTTCAATCTTAATCATCCCATGACAGTAACATGTGGTTATCTTTTAGTCCTGAAGTAGTTACACAATGTTCTTAGGAATAAGGTGTCAGATAACATTGAAAGAAAATATAAATACATCGTCTCCAATAGCTTATCCAAAACTCAGTTTTATGTAAAATATAAAGAAAACTGGTGATTTGAACCCAATAAACAAGGCACATTCCTATGCATTCAACATAACATTGATTTTCCTCTCTATTAATAGCTAATAAAAACATCTCAACAACTAGCTAATAAAAAAGTAGGGAAACTAATATTATATGTCTATTTCTCTCCTATTTTTGCATTTTAATTAATTTAATAAGTTATTATAAATATGCAATGTAAAATGTATTATACTGTTGAAGTTGGTAATGTAAATTTACAAAATGCGTAGTTTAAAATGGGTAAAATTTACATAATCCCACGTTTTAGTACGCCCGTACTTCACACAACAATCTTCTCTTTTGATGCCACACGCAACATTCTTTCTTCCGATTCTGCACTTGTTCTTTATTCGGCAAGTAAGCCGTTACAAATTTAATAAATATCTTGGGGATGACAACAGGACTCCATGGCCCAATGGATAAGGCGCTGGTCTACGAAACCAGAGATTTTGGCCGCTCAATTTTTCGTTTTTCGGGAAATTGTCATACTAACGAGAAATGCTTGGTTCAGTCACCGCTCCTCACCCCTCAGTTGTAGGTACTCACTCACATTGGGCAATACTCATCTTGTAATTAGAGCTTTGTATATCAACAAATTTTACTTAGCTTTGCAAGAACGAATCGATCTGAGTTTCCACCGAAGTATCAAATAGAGAATCCATATACTGTCACGAAGGCACATGAAATTTCAAAGTAGAAAGAAAGTGCGAAACAACCCACCAGTGTCCATAGGAAAGTGTATCATTTTCTTCAGTTACCCATACAAAACTAACAAATTCAAGCTCAACCGGACAAACACCTATCATGAACGTTAACTTCACCAAGACTGCTCCCTGTTAACGACTCCTCATACTGTAACTTCATCTTATTTCATGATGAAACTAACATCAATCACCAATATTTATCACAGATTGCGTTCTTGGTTCAGCCACTATCCAAGTTTTCAGCGAAGTGTAAAGTTACACATGTTGTACTTGATCAAGATTTATACGTTCTACACACGAAAAGTTACGTCTCCAGATGATTCTTGCAGGGCACCCCGTAGCTGCAGTGCAGCAGATCGGAAGTATCAAGGAATTACCATGGAGGCAGTGAAACACGAACCCTTTGGTTCAATTGTAGGAGCCTTATGAGCTTATAAATAAGACAATTGGCATACATTTGCAACAGATTAGTCTACTGGCATCCATTTCTCTGCCAGTTCGCGCTCTGAGAAGTGTTAGATCAATTAGATTTCCGCAATCATCAAAATCAACACATCTTTCCTGCTTAAAACAACTTACTGTTCCCAGTCTTCATTTACTAGAAGCTGTCCCAAAATAACCTCGCCGTCATCCAATGATCAGAAACATCCTGCACAAAAATAAGACAAGTAAAGATAAGTCTAGCTCCATCAGATTTTTACAATGGGGCAAAGTAGGCCTGTCAATGAGCCGAGTTTGGACCCGACCCGACCCCCTATAAAGACCCGACCCAGTATTTGTGGACTACCCCACCCGACATATTCAGACCCGTATAACCCCGACCCTGATCCGATGGGCCAGACCCATCAGACCCGACCCGAACCAACCCCTAAAAGACTTTTTTTTTTTTGAGAAAAAAATAAATAATCACATTACATAATTTTTGTAAAATATCCTTCAAACCATATCCAACAAAAATTAAAAATATAATTCATAATGTCCAAAATTCCATTTTCCCAAAATTATAACGAGATTATCAGAAGTTTCATTGTCCCAAATTTCTCTTTTGATTCATGTATTTAAATTCTGTTCCTTCGTAAAAAAGGATTTCTGACCCCTAGATTTTTTTTGAGCAGATGAATTCCGTTAATTCTTTTTTTGATAAAATCCCCTTAATTTCGTACTCCTTCCATTTCCTTAGCGATCAGTTATCTTTTTTTCGTAAATCTCTCAAAATTATTCTGTTTGCCTTTTCTTTTGAGGTGAAATATTCATTTTGTCTTTCGTTCTCCTTCATTCTCTCATAAAAACCTAAGTTTTTTTAGTGCTCTACTTCCAATCACAGTTCACCACTTATACATATTGTAAGCGGTTGGCGCATACCTATTGATTGTAGAGCACCACGTGATCCTCTTCATTAGTTAAATTACTTTTTTTCCATCAAACACTCCCTCTCTCCCATAACTCCTCTATCATTAGTGAAATGGTGTTTTTGAGGATCAACTGTGGGAGGCCAAACCATTTTTCTCCACAAAATATAGAATTTGATGTAAATTTGGTGTCAACTGTAGAAGATGCTCTAAGTGATTATTAATTACCACTCTATCCCATCTCTTCCTTTCCGTCTTGACTTTTTGACTCGTATCTGAGTCACTTTGACCTGGTGATTTTGATAGCAAAATGATATGATTTTTTGATATTTTTTTCACCATGTTATAGAGCAACTTTTATTCTACAACACCATAAAAAAATTATCCAAAATATGCATTATTTTGCTTTCCAAATCACCGTTTCAAAGTGACCCAGTAAATAGTGGTGAAAGTCAAATTAGGGAGGAAAAGGTGAGACTGAGTGGTAGCTAACTACCTAGCATGTAAAATATTGACCGACTATTAACAGCAAAACCTCGAGGTATTACGTTGAAAATGTTGTGCTTGGTAGTTGGTACCAGTCCGTCTCAACTCTTTCTTGTCATCTGACTTTTTTGACTCATATCTGGGTCGCTTTGACTGGGTGATTTGGATAACAAAATAATACGATTTTTTGATAATTTTACTCTACAACACCATGAAAAAATTATCAAAAAATTATATCGATTTGCTATTCAATAAACGGGGTCAAAGTGACCCAGTAAATAGTGACAAAAGTCAATTGGAAAGAAAGAGCTGGGACAGACCGGTAGTTTCGTAGTAGTATGATAGACTGATAGTGACAGAGCTCCACGGAACGACGCCGTTGTGACCCCACCTGCTGGTGTGTTCCGTAGCAAATCGAAGCCATAAGATTTAGCAAGAAGAATTACAAATGAACACTCATCTTTTCTTTTTCTGAACCAGTGATTTGAACAGAGAAGCTGAAGCTACATCCAATCATGGCTTCAACGATTGGAGCTACCCTCAATCACGTCTCAAGAGAGTCCTCAAACATAACCCGCCTCGCCAAATTCTACCAGGAGGTAAACCCACCAATTTCTCTCTCGATTTCATCTTCAATCGGCTTCGTGTTCTTGATTTCAATTTCATTGGTTTCTTTCTTGTTGGTTTGTAGGTTTTTGGGTTCGAGGTGATTGAAAGCCCAAAGCTGGAATTCAACATCATATGGCTGAAACTGGGTTCCTTGTATCTCCATCTCATTGATCGAGACCCACTTACCAAGCTTCCTGAGGGACCATGGAGCTCCGCCAATTCGTCCGTCGCTGACCCCAAGCACCTCCCCAGAGGTCACCATATCTGCTTCTCTGTGGCCAATTTTGAATCTTTTCTTCAAACCCTCAAGGTATATTTATATATATCTCCTTTATCAAGTTTGGGAAGTTGTGTTCATGAAAATGTTTCTGGGTTTGGTTAGATGGGGAAATTTGGATCAATCTTATGTGGGGATGATATGGTTCACCAAATTCCTTGTGTGCCTGTTTTTGTTGTTGAATGTGCTGCAATACAAGTTCTTTCTTGTGTTTGAGTTGAGAGTTTGTTTTATAGTAGACCAGACAGTCTTTCTTCAATCATGATGCTAGTACTATGTGTTGAGAATCGTTGTTTGTCCCACATCGGGACTCTGTCTGTTTCACCTGTGCCTAATAAGATACTTGGGCAACTACCCTCATTCCCAATTGGCTTTGAGGTGAAACCCCAGGACTGTTCACATGGTATGAGAGACCGTGTTCAGTCGATCCCTCTATGGTCCTATTTGTCTGTTTAGCACCCTGTGCATTAGGGGGCGTGTTGAGAATCGTTGTTTGTCCCACATCAGGACACTGTTTTGTTTCGCCTGTGCCTAATAAGATACTTGGGCTGCTCCACTCATTACCAATTGGTTTTGAGGTGGAACCCAGGATTGTTAACACTATGAAATCTAGAATGCGATGGGATCCTATGCTATCATTCTTCTTCCGTCTTGGATATTCTCTGTGTATGTTTTTATGTGTTCTGCTTTTTTAACCAAGCTTACGAGCATTTTGAGGAGGTTTTCTCGTCAGCCTAACTATACAAGAATTAGTGAATCTTTTCGTAACATTGTAGACCTGCAATCACTCTACAACATTATGATAAAAATTATAAGCTTTAACATAGTTTTTTTTTTTTTTTTTTTTTTTTTTGTTGGGGTACAACGGAACTAGTCAAATAACCTCAAAATACTTGGTGCACTTGGTTAGAAAAGCCGGACTCATAAAAGTAGACGGAGGGAGTATCTATTATTGGGTGAGATATGATTCAAATGAACACAAGATGCTAAGATATTTGTAGGATATGTTTCTTCCCCTCCTCCTTGGAGCGATTTTAGAATCTGAAGTTTACGTAAGCATAGGTTTTGGTTCTTCCTTTTGCGGAGCATAAAAAGTCTCATCTATTATGCTCCGAGCATGAGTTTTGAGCATTGAATGTGGTCGTGTTAGGCTTGGATAAACTCATCTTGAATGGCGGTCCTAACTAGAGTAGGGGCAATATGTGGTCTGGAGATTGCTGGGGGCAGTACTTGACGAATCAAAGAGACCTGGCTTTGCAACTTGAATTCATTTATGATGTGCTCGAATCTTAATCTATTCCAGGCTTGATTCCCCAACTCTCGTGGACATTCCAACGGAGGAAAAGGCTTCGTACAAGTTAGAAGTTACATCCATTGAATCGGATCCCTCAATTATACAGAATCACCCTTCTTCTAGTGGACATGATAGGCCATGTCAATGGAGGAAAAATTCTTCTCCCACAAGGATGTCAGAGGGGAAAAATAAAGATATACACATTTACACTCTTGAATCTTTACAATAGCACATGGTCAGATTCAAGAACTAAGTAGCAACTCCAGCAACATGATCATGAGCCCATGCTCACACTAACTTGCATATTGGATAATTTAATTTCTAATTTTGTATCGCAATGAAACAAACAATGGTCTTCAAGACAAGTATGTTCTGCTTTTGAATAACTTTGTGGAAACCAACATCACTTCATCTCTTATGTTGTTTCACGGTTTTGGGACAACAAGCTGTCGGTACACTGGAAAGTGCTTACAGAGTTTAGTTAGGAACAAGGGTCTTCTCGCTGAAGAATACTCTCTATGTGCATTGAATGATATGTTAATTTTTCCTATATGGGCAGGACAAGGGAATTGAAACACACCAACGGGGTCTGCCAAATGGAATTAAGCAAGTATTCTTCTTTGATCCTGATGGTGAGATTTTCTATTCCTCTCTTTTACTAGTTTCAGCAACACGCTGTGGTTTGTAGCACTAGATAAACTCATTTCAATATCTGCATTGAATAACTTATCAAGCTTACAGTTGTTGGGATTCACCATTGGGTGACACAATAAAATATGACTACCACAATTTATACACACACGCACGCACAATGTATATATGACTTCCATTGCAAAATCGGGAAGCATGGTAGTGGGATACAAATACAGAACATTGCTATAATAGTAGGTATGTGAACCTAGAAAGACCTTCAAACTTTCGTGGAAGCTTTATGCAGAATCTCATGAGAATGTCCTTCAAACTGGATTTCTAAAAGGGAAAACCACGAAAAAAAGGGCGTTTAATCTTTGTGACGAGTTGATAAAAATTTATATATGATTTTACCATTGCATGAATGAAAAAGATATATATAGCGTAAGAATGATTTTATTATTATTATTATTATTATTATTATTATTATTATTATTATTATTATTATTATCTGAAGTTGACAGCAGACGATATTCATCAATCACTTTGTTCTTGCGTTGTTGCAGGAAACGGCTTGGAGGTTGCAAGCCAGTTAGTTCCTGAGAAGTGATAGATTCCATGCCGATAGAATAATAATGTTCAAACATGCTGGAGACGGTAAAAATTTGTAGACATCTTGATGTTTATATGAAGGAAATAAAGATGTGAAAGACTCTGTAATCTGTATCCGGCGAGAAATAAAATGCTTTGTAAACGTTCTTAGACGTGTATTCGTAGGACCGCTTTATTTGCGAAACGTACTTGCCAAAATTTTGCACTTGCCAAAATTTTAAGCTCTTCTTAAAGATAGATTCGAAACATTATTTGAAGGATTGCTATTTAAGAAATTATGGTACCATGTAAAAGTGTCGTATCTGCTGGTGTTATTTATGCATTTAACATCATTTGAACCCCGAGGTTGCCTATATTAGGCTTCATCTATTGAACCTGTTAGCTTATATTTTTTCAAGTTTTTTTTACTCCTCTAGTGTGTTCTATCGGCTATTGCATTAAAGCGAGCGTTTATTCAATGCTCAATCGAACAATAACATCTTTTTTCCTGATAACCAAGAATTCTAACATCTTGAGGTTGGGAGGGCGAGGGACTCGAATGTGACTAAGATAACTTACCAGAAGCAGGGGCGAAGCTATGCGGAAAAAATGGGTGGTACTACCTCCGTTTCGTCTGTTTCGTCTGCGTTTGACTTTTTAACCCGTAACTGAGTCACTTTGACTTAGTGATTTGAGTACCAAAAAGATGTAATTTTTTAACAATTTTTTCATGGTATTTTAGAATAAACTTTCCTCTAAAACACCATGCAAAGATTACAAAATTCTTTTATCGTTTTGCTAATCAAATCACCGGATGAAAGTAACCCAGTGAATAGTGACAAAAAGTGAAGTAGGCTGAAACAGGCGAAACAGAAGTAGTACATAAATTTTCTAAAATTCTAATATAACCCCACTATCTAACAGCAGTACTAATAAGAATAAACATATTCCGGCAGACTTCATATATTTCCACTAATACTCCTCAGAAGATGATTAAAGAGACTATGACCCGCGGTTTCGATTTTTTGACTCCGCACTGGCTTGCAGTATTCTAACACTTCCGTTGTGTTTTGTCAAGTGACGTTGCACCTGCCGGATGTTGATGCTGACGTACTGCTCTTCGATAGCTAAAACTTGGTTATGGCCTATATTTATGCCCATGTAATGCCATTTAGAACTAGATTAATTTCTCATCTGCATCTAATTAGGGTGGTAGCTCAAGTGCTAGAGCGTAGGAAACTCCTGCTGAATTCAAACCGTTGATGACGACAAAACAATTTCTAAAAATCCCTCATCTGCATGGATTTTTGCACCAAAGAAAAAAGAAAGTGATATGGGCCAAAATTCATGTGATCCGTGCCACGTGTAAGTGTTCAGTAACACCAAGCTCTAGTTTTGAATCAGCTGACGCAGCCGCACTTGGCCACGTGTAAGAACATCACTAGACTTCAAACCACCATCACCTGCCACGTGTAAATTATGTTCCTTCGTAAAAAAAAATCTGACCCCTAGATTTTTTTTCCTTTTTCTGGAGGAGAATAACTTCTTCTTATTATAAAGAAATAATGGGAGATGGAATCTCCCTTCCATCATTATGAAGAAGGTCACTGACCCGAAGCCAAATGTGCTTGTTGGAACAAATCAGACCAAATTTTCTGGAACCTGTAGGTAAGCGTCAAAATTTCACGCAAGATATCCCCGAACTCTGAACGAATCGTCGATATTGAGTTTGGGTTGTTAAGAATCTTGATAACCACCATTGCATCCGTCTCCACCTCCACTCTGTTCAGTCGAAATTCCGCTGCTAGCCGTAGACCCTCTCTAACCACCATACTTTCAGCGTCTTTGGCTGAGTTTGCGGTGAAGAAAGGCGTAGCAACCCCGGCGATGAACTTGACTTGAGCGTCACGTATCACTGCACCACTAGCTGCAGTACCGTCGGGTGGAACCCACGCTCCATCTGAGTTGATTTTGAAAGTACCCTCATCGGGAGGTCTCCAACATTCTGCCAGAGAGATGGCCTCTGCTCCTTGAGACGTAGTTCGCTGATGGGTCTCCACCTCATGCAGAGGCCTCTAACGCTTTACCACTTAAAGCTACCACCCTAGGTGCAAGAAACCCTCTTCATTAGTTAAGTTACTTATTAATTATATTTGAAATGCGGGAGGTGATTATTCCCTATTATGTCTCATAATTTCCTTATTTCTTCTTAATTATATTTAAAATGCGTCTTTTTGGTCTGCTTTAGTAATAATGAGGGCAAATGAGTATTTTAAGGGACTATTTTTTTGTTTGTGGACGTATTTTAAATGATTATTAACTATTTAACTAACGTAAAATATTGACAGACTTTTAACAGCAAAACCTCAAGTTAGAGCATTGGAGTGATTATTAATTATTCTAACTGCTAAAAGTTGTTCTAATTCTATAATTATAGCATTGGAGTGCTCCAATGGGGTGTTAAAAGTTGTGGCAATTATAAAAAATATAGCATTGTGCTATACTTGGTTTTAAATTTGAGATCAAGTATAGGATTGTGCTAAAGATAGAATAAGTATTCTATCCATTGATATCTTGATTTTTATTTACATATTTGTCATTTTGACCACAATGAACTATCATATTAACTTTATGTAACGATAGTTATTAACATAGGTATAAAATTTGATTACATTCTAAAAGAGGTTTGGTTATTATGGTGGTTGATGGAGTATATAATTGATAATTTAAAATAAAAAATTAATTTTAATTCATATTAACTTTATGTCGCGATAGTTATTAACGTAAGCATAAAATTTGATTACATTGTAAAAGAGGTTTGGTTATTATGGTAGTTGATGGAGTATATAATTGATAGTTTATAATAAAAAATTAGTTTTTAATTTGAAATAGCATTTGAAATTGAATTGCATGTCACATATACATTGGAGCATGAAATGCTATAAATGCCCAAATTCACTATTCATGTCCTAAATTTAGCATTAGAAATGAGATCTCCATTGGAGATGCTGTGCTCTTACTACGTTGATAATGTTGTGCTTCATACACTATGATAGACTGATAATGACAGAGCTCCACGGAACGACGCCGTTGTGATCCCACCTGCTGGTGTGTTCCGTAGCAAATTGAAGCCATAAGATTTAGCAGAAGAAATACAAATGAACACTCGTCTTTTCTTTTTCTGAACCAGTGATTTGAACAGAGAAGTTGAACCTACATCCAAACATGGCTTCAACGATTGGAGCTTCCCTCAATCACGTCTCAAGGGAGTCCTCAGACATCAAACGCCTCTCTAAGTTCTACCAAGAGGTAAACCAATTAAACAAATTCCCCCTTCTCTCTCGATTTCATCTTCAAATCGGTTTCGTTTTCTTGATTTTAAATTTCTTGTTGGGGGATTGCATGTTTTTTGGTTCGAGGTGATTGAAAGCCCCAAGCTGGAATTCAACATCATATGGCTCAAACTGGGTTCCTTCTACCTCCATCTCATTGATCCCGACCCACATACTAAGCTTCCCGAGGGACCATGGAGCTCGGCTAATTCCGCCGTCGCCGACCCCAAGCACCTCCCCAGGGGTCACCATATCTGCTTCTCCGTCGCCAATTTTGAATCTTTTCTTCAAACCCTCCAGGTATTTATATGATTAAATGTGAAATTGGAAATAGTTACAGTTCATGTGGGTTTACTCCAGATACATGTTGATTGTATAATTGTAGAGCCAAAACTCGTTTTACATGTTCTAGTATGATTCATACTCAGTTTTTACTGACTTAAAATTTTTATGCGGACGGCTTTTGCTATTTCGAAACTCGTATGTTACCAAGAGGGGGACGCTCACGACAACTACTAGGGACTCATGCTGCAAACATCTAGTACTTCACTTAGTAATTTTATTTCACTGAACAATGTACTATTATCCTTTCAGACGCTATCACTATATGTTATCTTAAATTTGTTATAAATTATGTTGTGGATTATCGATGACTGTTAAAATTGTGAACCGAAAATCCTCCTCCGTTTCCAATGGAATTTATCTCCTCGGGCGGATGAACCATTCCAAATGTACGGTTCGGCCGACCGTATGATTTGGGAGGTGTTTCACATCAGGCCGCTTTGACCCTATGATTTCATTAGCAATAAGATGTATTTTTTTTGTAAATTTTCATGGTGTTGTACAGTTAACTTTACTCCACAACACCATGAAAAATTACTAAATATTGCATTGTTTTGCTATCCAAATCACCGGGTCAAAGCGACATGCCTACGAATGAAAAGTCAAAACTGGAAGAAAGAGAAGAAACATACCAAGTACATAACAAACACTACACTCTTTTCTTTTCTGAGCCGGCCAGTGAATAGAGAGAGATGAAGCTGAAGCTACAACTGAACATGGCGGTAGCTCCCCTCAATCACGTCTCAAGTGAGTCCTCAGACATAAATCGTCTGGCCAAACTCTAACAGGAGGTAAACCAATTAAAAAAATTCCCCCTTCTCGCTCGAATTCATCTTCAATCGGTTTGCAGGTTTTTGGGTTCGAGGTGATTGAAAGCCCCCAGCTCGAATTCAACATCATATGGCTAAAACTGGGTTCTTTCTATCTGCATCTCATTGATCGGGACACAGATACCAAACTTCCCGAGGGACCATGGAGTACTCCAGATACCAAACATCTTATTGTGCATTATGATGCACACTAACATAATTTCATGCAAATATTCTTTAGTCCAAAATCGACTGGCTCCTCTGGAGATTGCAAATCGAGCCTGGAGTACTCCAGCATGCTTGTACGTTGTCTTTGCAATATGCTTCATGTTTTTGTAATAAATACGTTTCTTTAGGAGATTCAAATTATGTGTAATATTAAAATTTAATTATATTATCGTACTCAATTCCCTTTATCTAGTTTCTAACATATTACTGTGTTTCTCATATTTGTTCTTATTTCAGTATTCACTGAGTCACTTTGACCCGGTAATTTGGTTAGCAAAACAATGTTATTCTAGATCTTTCACGCATGTTCAAGAAAAAAAACAAGAAAATTATCAAGAAACAAGCTTTCCTTTCTTAATGCTTCAACCCGCAGATGAGTGTTCATTCAACTCTCAGAAGAGAGGGTGAACTAGAGAAGGGATTGCGGTTTCTCTTGGAAATGGCTTCGGTTTTTCCATATCTGAGACTACAAGACTATGAAAACCCAAAATCAAGCAAAATATCATAGAATCAAACCACAAAAGGGACAAAAAATTGGATCATACGCCCATGCTCAAGAAAAAAATTAATAAAATCATCAAGAAACGGGCTTTCCTTTCTTCATCATTTATCCCTTAGATGAGAGAACGAACTCGAGAGGAGATAGACAATTTTCTTTCCCATGTGTCATGGGCCGCATATATTCACTTGATATTTTTCTTGGTTAATTTCTTTGAGCTAGCCCATGACACTTGATCCCACTAGGAGATTGGCTACTTTGCGCATAGGATGTGTCATACCCCACATAGCCCACTTAATTACTCCGTTTCTAGAGTATTCTTGCCCTTCTAGGATTAATGGACATGTAAGACTCTCTAAAATGTATTCTTGTAAATATCTTAGGCTAAATCATGGGGTATGTTCTATTCGTCCGATCATGGTCGTTAGATGAGATCTTCTCTAGAACCTTCCATGGGAGAAGGCCTTGCATAAATAGGGAGGGAGTAATGTTTTCCAATCATCCATTTCAATAACAGTATTTTGCTTGTTTGTAAGTTATGAAGCATAAAACATAAAAGAAATAGCTTTGCAACTTTATTATTAATATTGTATTCTTCTTGAAAGTGTAACTTGTGTATGTGAGGAGGTAAGGGGGTATATTTGTAAAGCACACATATACGTTGGATCGGATCGAGTTGGAACCTAGTGGATCTACCCTCAGATCCAAATCCAGATCCAAATCCATTCGGGTCTAATCTAAACCCGATTCTACGACCCAAATTCAATCATACAAATCGAGCCCGTATTCAAGCCAATTTGGAGCGATTCCTCTTTCGAGGATCGCATTAAAGGCGTCCATCTTCTCCATCATCTTGTCCTTATGGCCACCCGCTAGAGCTCCCTGGAAGATGGCTTGGAAGCTCGATTCTTGAGGCTTCAAATTCCAATCCCTGGGCATATAGTATAGCAGCCCCTGGCAAGAATCCAACCGTCCTGCCCTAGCATGGGCTTGAAGGACATAGTCCATCATGCCCAGGGTGACACTTTTGCCACTGTCTTGGTACTCAGTGACGATGGCTAATGTGTCCTCATGATACCCCGTGATACTGTAGGCCTTCAAATAGGCAGGATCTCTAATTGACCCAATGATTGAAGCTTTCCCCTGATTTGTTTAGCCCATTTGCAAGCCATAGTCATATCCCCTTCCTCCATACACCCATTGACTAAGGTGGAATAGAGGGCATTTGAGATAGGCACACCTGATTTCTAAACTAGATGTAATACCCCGATTATCTAGCAGGGGTAAAACAGACATTTTAGAAGCATATAATAATTAATTTGCAATATAATATTTTTAATAATAAATCTTTGAGTTGAGTTTATAAAAAGTTTTAGAATAATATAGAGTAATAGTTGATAATCATTTTGTAGTTGTTTTGCCAATTTTAGCTAGTTATAGCGCGTGTTTAAGCACCGCGAGTGTTGCTAGACTTGCCACACCCAATCACCCAACCACATAGTACTCCACCCACACCCAATTATTGCCAAAAATATTATTTAATTTGAAAACTTTTGTCTCCAGCAAGCTTTCTCTTCTCCTTCCTTTACACGATTCTTCACCATCATCACCACCACCTTCATGAAACTACTAGCACCACCTATGTCACATCACTTGTGCTTGGAGCCCAAGTAATCTCAGCTATATAAGCAGCTGATCAGCCACCTCCTCCCACCAGCAGCCACTCACAACAACCACCACCTCCCTCATCACCATTGTCACCATCTTCACCAACACCACCCGAGAGAGAACAACCCTGCCACCACCAGCAGCAAACTCTCCATCTCTCCAACTCTCTGTTGCTCTCTGTTCGCAGCCTATCCCACCAGCAGCAGCAGCGCAGTAGTGGCAGCAGCCAACCACCGCCACCGTCGCCATAGCCACCGGCGACAAAACCCAGTGAAGAACACCCACTGCCTCCACCCTCATCACTCTCTCTTTCTCTCCCTCCCTCTCTGTTCTCAGACCCCTTCGGAACAGAGCAGAAGCAGTGGCAGCAACTATCACGGCCGCCATCGCCGCCGTCGGGCGACCACCAAAGTAGACCCACTTCTCTCTCTCTCATCCCCTGCCTTCTCCCACTTCTCTGTCTCGCATCTGAAGCTTCGCTGTTCAGCAACAGAGGTCAGTAGGAAGCAGCAGCAGCAGCAGAAACCACTGCAACCTCCGGCGACCTCCATTGTTGCCGGCCAACCTTCGGACAAATTCCGGCGAGTGCACCGCAGCAGCGCCCAGCCTTTTTCTCTGCTTCCAGTAGGCTCTTAGGGCCCCGACCAACTCATTGGAGAGTTCAAACCCAGCGTTGGAAGCCATTAAAGCCGGCGACGGAGCTCAACTCCGGCGACCCCGACGCCAAGCTTCGACCCGACCCATTTCTTAGTGATTTCCGGCCATTTTTGGCCTAGGTATGTCCTACACCTTCTGATTAGTTGATTTATGTTGTTAGAATTGAAGTTCGATAGCTTGAATCGTATTTAAATTGAAGAAAATGAAGTTGTTGAAGAAGGGGGGTAAAAGTGTAGTTTTTGCAAACTGTTAAAACATGACCTAGGGGTGCTGTTTGTAATTTCAGAAACTTTAGGGGCTGTTAGTATACTATATTAAACTTGTTTTGGTGGCTAGTTGAGGAATTTGTAGACTTTTATTACGAATGGGGGTTTTTGTGTATTTAACTTAAACTTGTCACTTTTCGCTAAAAAATAAAAATAATAATTTCGGAATATAAATAATTTCTAAAAATACTATATTTCACCCTCGTTTTAGAAAAGTAATTTTGGTATTAAAATAGCATGCGGTTTATTCGTTAAAAATTAAATAAGAAATATTTTTAGTTAAACTTTAAAGAAACATGGTTAAATAAATATTGTTAATAACTTGGATGTTTAATACTTACAAATTTGATATTTTGCCAGATTTTAAATATTGTTTGTTGCAATTAGTATTTAGGGAAAATTTATCTCTAAATTAAATAGTTTTGAATATTGTATAAATAATTATAGAAATAATAATAATGTCTTTTTCATTAAAGATAAACTAGTTTTGTTTTCACTACTCTATCTAGTATTTTATAAATAATTTCTCTAATTAGTTAGACACTTTTAGTTAATAATAGTCATAATAATAATAGTTGTCTAAATATAAAAACGTGGTTTTATAATTTATAATAGAAGATTTTAACAAAATAAAACGTTAGGAAAAATAAATAACTAGAGGGGTTGGGTAGAATTAAAAGAGAATATTTTTAGGACGTGTAGTATTTTGTTAGATTATTTGTTAACGTAAAAGTTACGGGTTGTAGGTGACGGTTGTAGGCCGAGACATTTCTAAAACGTGCTAGAGCTACGGAAGTAAGGTAAGTAACATGCCAAGCCTAGAGCCTAGCTTCCTTCGTGTCTTAATATGACTTTTATTTCTTGTCTCAAAATGTGTTTTATTTGGTTATTTATTTACTTGTTTTATTTTGAAGTCTCCTTTTTTTTCAAAGAAGTTATTTATTTGAACTTGTCACACGATTAATAATAATGCGTAATTAACGTAAAGTAGAAAGAGTTGTGCGGGAGAAGCAATTTATTATTGTCGTGTGACTTCGATCACTCGACCAGAGATCAGATTTTATTTTAACCCGGTCGCAACCTGCCGGGTCGCTCCATGTACTCACCTCTCTGGCCGCAAGAAGTCTTAGGGGGCTGCCGGCAGTTAAGGTCATGGTTGCTAGTGATAGATTAGTAGTTCCTTCCCCGTATCAACAAAGCTAATAATACAGTTTTGGCATGAGCTTTGAAAGAAAGAAGATGAGATTGAGGAAGATAATACCTGTTTGGAAGAGATAATAAGTCAAGAAGAATTTTTATAAAAGGGTCCCTACTTTACTTATGAAGTTCTTTACAAGTTTTATTCCTCCTGTTTTATTGCAAATAATAAACTAAAGCTTCATCTTCTGTTTTACATGTTTGGGTGTTACTTACTCAGTCTTTCGTACTGACTTTAGAAACTGCGGTTCTGTTTTCCTTCCCACCGCAGGCTTAGAGGCAGGAGGCTATGACGAAGCTGGGTACGAGACTCACGTGTAGTGTTTAGTTAGCAAGCAAGATCATGTATAGCTTTTGACATCACTTTTGTAATGTTTAGAGACTCTAATGATGTTTAATGATGTATAATAAATAAATACTTTTGGAATGTTATGCTTGATTCCCGCCGTTACGTTTAGCATCGGCCCCTCCCGGGCTTTCCGGTCCGGAACGGAAGGCTTGGGAAACCACGGACTGTTGCAGGTGGTATCAGAGCAGGCAGTCCATAAAAAGGGAATTTAAAACCTGTAGGGCAACTAAAATTGGACATAGGGCAAGATAATTAAAATTGGATAAGCCGTGGGGGTTACGGGTAGTTTAGGTCTTGATTTCTCCCACCCACCCGCATCCTGATTTTCAGCTTTATGGGTTCTGAGTTATTTGAGATGCATATCTTTGCTGATATTTATGAGAAGGAGATAGAGTTTAACTTGCACAAGAAGTTCTTTCTTGATTAGCTGAGTTGTGCAGATATGAGCCTTATGTGCTTTTATTGCAAAATTGTTATTTCCTGCATGTTAGTTTTATGTGACAATGTTGGATATATTAATTGCGAAATATGATTATTGAAGTTCCCGCGACCTTAACCAAGGATATCGTAGGATGTGACTAATAGACCGTTCCATTACCACTATAGGAAAGTTTGACCAGGATAGATGGCTGATAACATCCCTATGGAGCAATTTTTCGCGCAAATGGCTCAGATGATGAATAACGGAGGACAGGCAGGAAATAACTGGGCCAAGAAAGTAGCTGAAATGAAACCCATGGAGTTTACTGGGAAAGAGGATCCTGTCGAGTTAGAAGACTGGATCATGGAAATGGATAAGATTCTCGAGGTGATAGAATGCCCTGATGATCGGAAAGTCAACTGCGCTGTCTTCTATTTGAAAAGTGAAGCGAACCTCTGGTGGAGAAATGTACGAGAAACTCTCCTAGCCGAACCCAACTTCAACTGGGAGGCGCTCCAAACTGCCCTCAGAGCTCGGTTCTACCCTCATCACGTGAAGAGGAGCAAGGAACAGGAATTCCAGAACCTGCGACAAGGAAATGACTCAGTGACTGAGTATTTCCGGAAATTTACTGAGCTGACACGATTCGTAGGTAACATGGTGCCGGATGAAGACTCCAAAGTTTCCCGAATCATCGGTGGATTGCACGAAAGGCTGCAAGAGTCTATGCTGAGAAGGACCTACTCTTCGCTTCATGAAGCCTACGACAGAGCTGCTGATATCTACCGGGTTCGTGTCACCCAGGAGGAGAATCGCAAGAAACGCAAGCTTGAGGAGGTAGGAGGAAGCAACACCAACTTTTCCAAGGGCAATCAGAGGTTCAAGCCTAACAATGGAGGAGGTAACCAGAGACAGTATCGGGGAAATCAGCAGAATGCTGGGACTCAGAAGAATCGTCGCTATTTCTGCAAATGGTGCCCACGAAACCACCCAGGAGCAGACTGTGAGGGAAATCCGGTCACTTGCAACAACTGTGGCAGGCGAGGACATCGAGCATATGAATGCCGATCTCAACCAGCCGGGAACCAGCTAATGATCCAAGGAGGCAACTTTGGAAGGCCACAGCAGAACAACTACCAGGGCAACCGTCAGCAGAACGGGAACAACTTTGCCCGCAACCAGCAGCTCGGGAACCAGCAGAATGGAAACCGCAACCAGAACAATGGAGGCAATGGATATGTCAGGCAGCAGAACTACAACCCAGGCAATGCAGGCCAGAACGGAGGCCAACCCAGGATCGGAAACCAAAATGCTGGATACGGGAATAACCACAATGGAGCTGGAGCAGGAGGAGCAGGAGCTCAAAATGCAAACGTGGGGAGAATTGCTGTGCTGACAAAGACTGAGGCAGAAGCTGCACATGGAGTTGTCACGGGTACTTTCTCTATCCATGAGCAACCTGCTTTCGTGCTATTTGATTCTGGTGCATCCTATTCCTTTATATCATCCTCGTTTGCTGAGAAATTGGGTTTGCTTAGCTCATCTAGTATATCTATCCCAGTAGCAACCCCTAATGGCCAGATAACTGTCTGTGATACCGTATTCGAAGGGGTAGAACTCAAGATCCTAACCTGCACCTTACCTGCCAACCTAATAAAATTTAACCTAGGAGGCATAGATGTGATCCTAGGGATGGACTGGCTCGGGAAGTATAGGGCAGTTATTGACTGCCATGATCAGAAGGTTCGGTTAAAGGGACCTAAAGGAGAAAAGATCACCTATCGTGGTATCACCACTGAACCTCGAATCAGACTAGTGTCTGCTTTGACTATAATCAACCAGATGAAGAAGGGGAACTTTGCTTACTTGTGTTATGTCCAAGACGTAACCAAGAAGGAAAATGTGCTGGACGAGATACTAGTTGTGAGGGAATTTCCCGATGTATTCCCTGACGAGATTCCCGGAATGCCACCTCAACGAGAAGTGGAGTTTACTATAGACTTGGCACCTGGAACTGCACCCATCTCCAAGGCGCCGTATCGGATGGCACCTGTGGAATTGAAGGAGCTGAAGGAGCAGATACAAGAACTTCTGCAGAAGGGGTACATACGACCTAGTGTGTCACCCTGGGGAGCACCAGTGCTGTTCGTCAGAAAGAAGGACGGAAGCCTGCGGTTATGCATCGATTACCGGGAACTAAACAGCATCACTATCAAGAACAAGTATCCACTACCGCGAATTGACGATCTATTCGATCAGCTGCAAGGAGCCAGTGTCTTCTCAAAGATCGACCTAAGATCGGGTTATCATCAACTCCGCGTAGCCGAGAAAGATATTCCCAAGACGGCCTTCAGCACAAGGTACGGTCACTACGAGTTCACGGTTATGCCGTTCGGTTTGACCAACGCTCCTGCCGTGTTCATGGACTTGATGAACCAAGTAATGAAGCCGTTTCTAGACCGGTTCGTGGTTGTCTTCATCGATGACATCCTGGTGTACTCGAAGAACGAAGGGGATCACGAAGAACATCTCCGAGAAGTATTGCAGACCTTGAGGCAAGAGCAGCTGTACGCTAAGCTTTCGAAATGTGATTTCTGGTTGGATCGTGTGCCGTTTCTAGGCCACATCATCTCCAAGGAAGGGGTATCCGTTGACCCAGCAAAGGTCTCAGCGGTTAAGGATTGGCCTACGCCGAAGAACGTATCCGAAATTCGAAGCTTCCTCGGCTTAGCCGGTTACTACAGGCGTTTCGTGAAGGATTTTTCGAAGATTGCCAGGCCACTGACTACACTGACAAAGAAGGCGGTGAAGTATCACTGGGACGACAGCTGTGAAGAGGCGTTCCAGACTCTAAAGGAGAAGCTCACTACAGCACCAGTGTTAGCTTTGCCAAACGACTCTGGAGAGTTCGAGGTATACCGCGATGCGTCAAAGAAAGGACTTGGGTGTGTGCTGATGCAAGATCGGAGGGTGATTGCCTACGCTTCGAGGCAGCTGAAGCCACACGAGGAGAACTATGCTACACATGACCTGGAGCTGGCAGCAGTAGTCTTTGCGCTGAAGATATGGAGGCATCATCTCTACGGGGCTGTTTGCAAGCTCTACACAGATCATCGCAGCCTGAAGTATATCTTCACACAGAAGGAGCTAAACAACAGGCAGCGAAGATGGCTGGAGATTATCAAGGACTACGATCTACACATCCAGTACCACGAAGGGAAGGCTAATGTAGTCGCTGACGCGCTAAGTCGTAAATCGAGCCATGCAGTGAACGCCATGGTAGTCTTATCAGACTGGTTATGCCACGAGTTCCGGAAGCTCAACATCGAAGTGGTGGAACAAGGAACGGTGCAAAAGCTGCTCGGGAGCATGACAGCAGTACCAGACTTATTCGAAGAAATACGAAGAAATCAAGCAGGAGACGTGAAGCTTGAGAGGATCAAGAAGAAGATTGCAGCAGGAGAGGCCACGGAGTTCCAGATTCACGAATACGGGAGCATTCGCTACAAAGGAAGATGGTGCGTGCCACAGAAGTGTTCAGAGGTTAAGGAGAAGCTGATGCAGGAGGCACACAACACTCCATATTCAGTTCACCCTGGAGGCGGTAAGCTTTACAAGGATCTGAAGAAGACGTTCTGGTGGCCAAATATGAAGAAGGAAGTAGACGAGTTCGTGGCTAGATGCCTAACATGCCAGAAAGTGAAGTTCGAGCACAAAAGAATGGGAGGTCTACTCCAACCATTGGATGTTCCAGTCTGGAAGTGGGACTCCATATCAATGGATTTCGTCACAGCTCTACCTACGTCGAAGAATGGACTCAACCAGATATGGGTAGTCGTAGACAGACTAACCAAGACAGCGCGATTCATCCCAATGAAGGACATGTGGAACATGGAGCAAAGGGCAGATGCATACGTCAGAAACATCATGAGATATCATGGGGTTCCGAGTTCAATAATCTCGGATAGAGACCCTAACTTTCTCTCTCATTTCTGGAAAGCGCTTCAAGAAGCACTAGGAACTCAGCTGAAATTCAGTACGGCTTTCCACCCAGCCACAGACGGTCAGACGGAGAGAACTATACAGACGCTGGAAGATATGTTAAGGGCCTGTGCTATGGACTTCCAAGGCTCATGGGTCGATAAGCTGCCGTTAATAGAGTTCTCCTACAACAACAGCTACCACGCTAGCATCGGGATGGCACCGTACGAAGCCCTCTATGGAAGGAAGTGTCGATCGCCGCTGTGTTGGAGTGACATCAGCGAAACGGTGATCATTGGCCCACAAATGATTGAAGACATGACGAACCAAGTTCGACTCATACAGCAGAGGATGAAAGCAGCTCAAGACAGGCAGAAGTCATACGCAGATCAGAAGAGAAAACCACTGGAGTTTCAAGTAGGAGAGAAAGCTTTCTTGCGAGTCTCACCTACTAAGGGGGTAACCAGGTTTAACTTGAAAGGAAAATTAAGCCCTAAATTTATTGGTCCGTACAATGTTATTGAGAAGATAGGAGAAGTTGCGTATCGACTGGACCTACCATCGAATCTAGGGCGAGTACACAATGTCTTCCACGTATCCCAGCTGAAGAAGTATATACCAGACCCGTCTCATATCTTGGATCCAGAACCAGTGGATTTTGATCCATCACTGACCTACGAGGAGCAATCTGTCAAGATATTGGACACAAAGACAAGGGATACAAGAACCAAGAGTGTCAAACTGGTCAAAGTCCTATGGACCAACCACCAAACAGAGGAAGAAACTTGGGAAGCTGAAGAAGAGATGAGAAAGAAGTATCCACACTTATTTAATGAGGTACGTGGAGTTCCGGGGACGTCACTCTCTAAGGGGGAGAGGATGCAACCCTTTGTTTAATACTATTATGCCCTAGTCTGCTATTTTAGTACCTTTGAGATTTAATTGACCTTGAGACTTAGAACCCAAATGAGACTATGACCACCTAATTAGATAGACGTGACTACGACCTTATTTGACTTTACGTGTTGCATTGCGTGTGTCGTAAATTGACTACTTGCTATTATTTGTTATGTGAAGTTACTTGCCATCCATGTGATATAAATTCTGTTAGACAGTTACTTGTTAGATGATTTGAATATCATGTTTAGTTGCTTGATTTTAGCTTCGAGGACGAAGCTGTGCTTAAGGGGGGAAGGATGTAATACCCCGATTATCTAGCAGGGGTAAAACAGACATTTTAGAAGCATATAATAATTAATTTGCAATATAATATTTTTAATAATAAATCTTTGAGTTGAGTTTATAAAAAGTTTTAGAATAATATAGAGTAATAGTTGATAATCATTTTGTAGTTGTTTTGCCAATTTTAGCTAGTTATAGCGCGTGTTTAAGCACCGCGAGTGTTGCTAGACTTGCCACACCCAATCACCCAACCACATAGTACTCCACCCACACCCAATTATTGCCAAAAATATTATTTAATTTGAAAACTTTTGTCTCCAGCAAGCTTTCTCTTCTCCTTCCTTTACACGATTCTTCACCATCATCACCACCACCTTCATGAAACTACTAGCACCACCTATGTCACATCACTTGTGCTTGGAGCCCAAGTAATCTCAGCTATATAAGCAGCTGATCAGCCACCTCCTCCCACCAGCAGCCACTCACAACAACCACCACCTCCCTCATCACCATTGTCACCATCTTCACCAACACCACCCGAGAGAGAACAACCCTGCCACCACCAGCAGCAAACTCTCCATCTCTCCAACTCTCTGTTGCTCTCTGTTCGCAGCCTATCCCACCAGCAGCAGCAGCGCAGTAGTGGCAGCAGCCAACCACCGCCACCGTCGCCATAGCCACCGGCGACAAAACCCAGTGAAGAACACCCACTGCCTCCACCCTCATCACTCTCTCTTTCTCTCCCTCCCTCTCTGTTCTCAGACCCCTTCGGAACAGAGCAGAAGCAGTGGCAGCAACTATCACGGCCGCCATCGCCGCCGTCGGGCGACCACCAAAGTAGACCCACTTCTCTCTCTCTCATCCCCTGCCTTCTCCCACTTCTCTGTCTCGCATCTGAAGCTTCGCTGTTCAGCAACAGAGGTCAGTAGGAAGCAGCAGCAGCAGCAGAAACCACTGCAACCTCCGGCGACCTCCATTGTTGCCGGCCAACCTTCGGCCAAATTCCGGCGAGTGCACCGCAGCAGCGCCCAGCCTTTTTCTCTGCTTCCAGTAGGCTCTTAGGGCCCCGAACAAATCATTGGAGAGTTCAAACCCAGCGTTGGAAACCATTAAAGCCGGCGACGGAGCTCAACTCCGGCGACCCCGACGCCAAGCTTCGACCCGACCCATTTCTTAGTGATTTCCGGCCATTTTTGGCCTAGGTATGTCCTACACCTTCTGATTAGTTGATTTATGTTGTTAGAATTGAAGTTCGATAGCTTGAATCGTAGTTAAATTGAAGAAAATGAAGTTGTTGAAGAAGGGGGGTAAAAGTGTAGTTTTTGCAAACTGTTAAAACATGACCTAGGGGTGCTGTTTGTAATTTCAGAAACTTTAGGGGCTGTTAGTATACTATATTAAACTTGTTTTTGTGGCTAGTTGAGGAATTTGTAGACTTTTATTACGAATGGGGGTTTTTGTGTATTTAACTTAAACTTGTCACTTTTCGCTAAAAAATAAAAATAATAATTTCGGAATATAAATAATTTCTAAAAATACTATATTTCACCCTCGTTTTAGAAAAGTAATTTTGGTATTAAAATAGCATGCGGTTTATTCGTTAAAAATTAAATAAGAAATATTTTTAGTTAAACTTTAAAGAAACATGGTTAAATAAATATTGTTAATAACTTGGATGTTTAATACTTGCAAATTTGATATTTTACTAGATTTTAAATATTGTTTGTTGCAATTAGTATTTAGGGAAAATTTATCTCTAAATTAAATAGTTTTGAATATTGTATAAATAATTATAGAAATAATAATAATGTCTTTTTCATTAAAGATAAACTAGTTTTGTTTTCACTACTCTATCTAGTATTTTTTAAATAATTTCTCTAATTAGTTAGACACTTTTAGTTAATAATAGTCATAATAATAATAGTTGTCTAAATATAAAAACGTGGTTTTATAATTTATAATAGAAGATTTTAACAAAATAAAACGTTAGGAAAAATAAATAACTAGAGGGGTTGGGTAGAATTAAAAGAGAATATTTTTAGGACGTGTAGTATTTTGTTAGATTATTTGTTAACGTAAAAGTTACGGGTTGTAGGTGACGGTTGTAGGCCGAGACATTTCTAAAACGTGCTAGAGCTACGGAAGTAAGGTAAGTAACATGCCAAGCCTAGAGCCTAGCTTCCTTCGTGTCTTAATATGACTTTTATTTCTTGTCTCAAAATGTGTTTTATTTGGTTATTTATTTACTTGTTTTATTTTGAAGTCTCCTTTTTTTTCAAAGAAGTTATTTATTTGAACTTGTCACACGATTAATAATAATGCGTAATTAACGTAAAGTGGAAAGAGTTGTGCGGGAGAAGCAATTTATTATTGTCGTGTGACTTCGATCACTCGACCAGAGATCAGATTTTATTTTAACCCGGTCGCAACCTGCCGGGTCGCTCCATGTACTCACCTCTCTGGCCGCAAGAAGTCTTAGGGGGCTGCCGGCAGTTAAGGTCATGGTTGCTAGTGATAGATTAGTAGTTCCTTCCCCGTATCAACAAAGCTAATAATACAGTTTTGGCATGAGCTTTGAAAGAAAGAAGATGAGATTGAGGAAGATAATACCTGTTTGGAAGAGATAATAAGTCAAGAAGAATTTTTATAAAAGGGTCCCTACTTTACTTATGAAGTTCTTTACAAGTTTTATTCCTCCTGTTTTATTGCAAATAATAAACTAAAGCTTCATCTTCTGTTTTACATGTTTGGGTGTTACTTACTCAGTCTTTCGTACTGACTTTAGAAACTGCGGTTCTGTTTTCCTTCCCACCGCAGGCTTAGAGGCAGGAGGCTATGACGAAGCTGGGTACGAGACTCACGTGTAGTGTTTAGTTAGCAAGCAAGATCATGTATAGCTTTTGACATCACTTTTGTAATGTTTAGAGACTCTAATGATGTTTAATGATGTATAATAAATAAATACTTTTGGAATGTTATGCTTGATTCCCGCCGTTACGTTTAGCATCGGCCCCTCCCGGGCTTTCCGGTCCGGAACGGAAGGCTTGGGAAACCACGGGCTGTTGCACTAGATCCAACAGGGACATCCCTTCCCTACCCATAAGTCTCTGTCTTCTGTAGGAATTCAGAGCAATACATACAATTGTGGAATCAATGGGAATGTTTTCCGTCCTGAATTGGGTGAAGTACCCAAGAACCGAAACCCTAGACTGTGGTTCTATGTGAGAAGATTTTGAGAGGGCAGTCAAAAGTTGGTTGTAGTGCAATATCGAAGGGGAGGGCTCAAGATAGCCCTTCCTCATCTCTGTGAACAGATTACTAGCCTCATGGACAGATCTAAAGCCTGATTTGCAACGATCAAGTAAAATGGCGGAGACTTGAGTGAAGGTGAGCTTACCCATTGAAATAGGGGAATTGAGAAGTCTTCGGGAGTGATCAACGAAATCGTTGGGAGGGATCAGCGAAATCTTCTGCCGAAATCAATCTTCGAAACCCATCAATTCGATATCTTCGCGGGGGGGGGGGGGGGGGGGGGGGGATTCGAACGAACGAAAATTTGGGGGAAAATCCACAATTAGGGAACGGTGTGGTTTGGAGAGCAAGTTTCCTAATTTAGGGCCCAAACGTTCGAGTTAGGAATCGTCTGTGACGATGGTAGGAGTCTTTGATGGAGGGAGGGGGGGGGGGGACACGTGGGTGGGTGTGACAATTGTTAGGGTGCGAGCGAGGTCAGACTTGACTTGAGAGAGTCTGTATAAGTATCGTTCCCGTGTGTGAGGAGAATCACTCCCTCTCTATTCTGGCATTTTTGACTCGTATCGGGGGTCACTTTGACCGGGTGATTTGGATACCAAAAAATGCGATTTTTGAAACAATATTCACCGTATTATGAAGAACATTTTACTCTACAACACCACAAAATATTCTTTTTACCTGTTTTTTTGTTGAATATGCTGCAATTTATTTCTTTATTGTGTTGGAGTTGAGAGTTTGTTTGATAGTAGACCAAACAGTCTTCAATCATGATGAGAGTCGTTGTTTGTCCCACATCGGGACTCTGTCTGTTTCGCTTCTGCCAATTGGTTTTGAGGTGGAACCCGAAAATTGTTAATGTTGTATCATAGCCTAGTTTGTCAAAAAAAAAGTATCATAGCCTAGAGTTGTGTTCTTACGATTCGCTTAAATCTATTCTTGTCTCTCTGTTTCGCACGCTGAGCCTGTCGGGAATTGTTGATTGTCCCACGTCGGGACTCTGTTTGTGTCACCTGTGACTAATAAGATACTTGGGCTACTCCCCTCATTTCCAATTGGTTTTGAGGTTGAACCCTCAGGATTCTTAAGATGCTATCATTCTTCTGTGTTGGATATTCTCTGTGTATGCTTTTTTAACCAAGCTTACGAGCATTTTAAGGAGGTTATTTAATCTGTCAAACTATACAAGAATGAGTGAATATTTTCGTAATTGTTAGAGCTATAATCACTCTACAACATTATCGGGAAAATATAAGCTTTAAATCGTTTGACTAGTCAAATAGCCTCCTCAAAATACTTAGTGCACTTGGTTAGGAAAGTTGGACACATAAAAGTAGACGGAGAGAGTATCTATTTTTGGGTGAGATATGATTCAAATGAACCCAATATGCTAAGATATTGTAGGTTATGTTTGTCTCCCACGTCTCTTAATGCGAGCTTTTGATCTCAAACTTAGATAGGAATCGAGTGGGCAAATCCTTCGATACTTCCTCCTTGAAACGATTTTAAGATCTGAAGTCTCATACCTAACATAGGATTTTGGTTCTTCCTCTTGGCGTGTATGAAAAGTCTGATTTTATTATGCTCCAAGCATGAGTTTCACCATTGAATGTGGTCGATAACTAGGCTCAGATTAACTCATCTTGAATGGTGGTCCTAACTAGAGTAGGGGCAATATGTGGTCTGGAGATTGATGGGGAAGAGTACTTGACGACGAATTAAAGAGACCTGGCTTTGCAACTTGATTTCATTTCTGATGTGCTAGTTTTAATCTATTCTAGGCTTGATTCCCCAACTCTCGTGGACATTCCAACGGAGGAAAAGGCTTCTTACGAGTTAGATGTTACATTCATTGAATCGGATCCCTCAATTATACAGAATCACCCCCTTTCTAGTGGACAGGATAGGCCATGACTATTAGAAGATGAAGCCCAATGGAGTCTTTGGGCCAGCTAAAGCCCAAAACAGTTTCTCATATATCAATTGACGGCCCAAGGAAGAACCAAGCCCATTATATCTATAGATTATTCCAGAAGGACCAAAGTGTAACATTTAACAAACTCTTGTGGTATTTGTCATATTGTCTCTTAGGTTAATGGAACGGTCAGATAAATGACCGTTCACTATCTTGTATTTATTCTGAGATTCATTCATCAGTAATTAACTAAGGTTCATTAATCTTTCTTCATCTTCTTCGTCTGTTCTTCCCTCTTTGACAAAACCCTAGAAATTATTCTAGGTTTTCATGGTATCAGAGCTGTGATGCTCGCCGCCATGGCTACACCACCATCAAACCCTCTCTATCTCCTCTCTAATATTCATAACCTCGTCCCTTAGAAACTTGATAACAGCAACTATGTGCTCTGGAAACATCAGCTCTCTGCGTTGTTTCGCACTCAACATCTATTTGGGTTTCTTGATGGTTCTTCATCACCTCCACCGGAGATTCTCTCTCTACCTGACGGCAGTACGACCCCAAATCCTTCATATCTCGACTGGTTTCAACAAGATCAAGCACTCCAGACGCTCATAAACGCTACTCTCACTCCAGAAGCTCTCACGCATGTTATTGGTAAGACTTCATCTCGTGCTGTTTGGCTTGCTCTCGAGGCCAGGTATGCTTCCTTGACCCGATCTAATATTCTGATGCTGAAAAATGATCTTCAAACTATGAGAAAGCGCTCAGACTCAATAGATCTATACATGCAAAAGATGAAATCTGTGCGTGATAAGCTTGCTGTTGCTATGGTTCAAATTGATGATGAAGACATGCTTCTTTACATTCTAAATGGGTTGCCTCCTGAGTATAATTCGTTTCGCTCTTCTCTAAGGATTAGATCTGAACCTATGAGTCTTGAAGATCTTCATGTCTTATTAAAAGGGGAAGAACAAATGTTAGATTCTCAATCTGGTGATAATACTATGCCTACTGTCTTCTCTGTTTCATCTAATTTTGTCCGTGGTCGGGGTAGAGGTCAAGGGTTACTTGGTCCTGGACCAAACCCTAACCGAGGTGGTTATGGTCGAACCCAAAATCAGGGTTCTGGTGGTCGGTTTCAATCTGGATCTCATCAGGGAGGTCGTTTTGACTCCCCTCGAGGTCGTTTTGGGTCAAACCGAGGTGGTCGTTCAGGAAATGGTCGTCATAACCCTAATCAGTCTTACTCTAGAAATGGATCTGGATCTTCTAGTCCTGTGACTTGTCAAATTTGTGGCCTAAACTACCACTCTGCTATAGACTGTTGGCACAGGATGGATTATTCCTATCAGGGAAAACCACCCTCTGATCAACTCACTGGTTATCATGCTTCTACCTCTGGCTCTTCTACACCTGATTACTGGCTTTCTGACTCTGGAGCAACTAATCACATGACTGCTGATTTAAGGAACCTTTCTCTTGCTGATACTTACACTGGGACAGATCAAGTTACCATGGGTAATGGTCAAGGTGCACATATCACACACACTGGTACTGCTTACTTAAAAACACCTAATCACAATTTTGTTTTAAACAATATTCTTCTTGTACCTAAAATAGCTACAAATTTACTTTCTGTCTATCAACTATGTCTTCAACATAATTGTTCTTTTAACTTCACTGCTCAATCCTTTTCTATTCAGGATCTGGATACGGGCAAAATACTTTACAAAGGACTGAGTGAAAATGGGCTCTACCCTATCTATACCTCCCCTTTCTCTGCTTCTGGTTCTTCTGCTAAACCCAAGGCCTGTTTGGGAAATAAAATTGACAATATTTTGATACATGCTAGACTTGAGCATCCTGCTAATGATGTGTTATGCAGTTTATTTGGTCCTTCTTATAAGTCTGTTAATGATTCTGCAGTTTGTGAAGCTTGCTTGAAAGGCAAAATTACTAGACTTCCTTATTCTAAATCTGCATCCACCACATACACTCCACTTCATTTACTTCATTCTGATGTTTGGGGACCTGCTTCAGTTAAATCTTTACATGGTTATAGATTTTATGTCCTGTTTATTGATGATTATTCACGTTTTACCTGGTTATTTCCATTATTTCACAAATCAGAAGTTTGTGCTGCATTTCAGAAATTTCATTTATACATTGAAAATTTGCTTGATTCTAAAATTAAAATCATTAGAACTGATGGTGGAGGAGAATACATGGCATTTGTTTTCCAAAAACACTTACAATCACATGGCATTACTCATCAACTTTCTTGTCCACACACACCTCAACAGAATGGAATTTCAGAAAGAAAGCATAGACATATACTTGAAACTGCTGTCACTCTTCTTCAATTTGCATCTCTGCCACACTTTTTCTGGTATCATGCTATTGCTACTGCTGTATATTTGATTAACAGAATGCCAAGCAAAAACACTAAAAACTTGTCTCCTTTTGAGATTCTTTTCAAAGATAAACCTGATTACAAATTTATGGAAGTCTTTGGTTGTGCATGTTACCCAAATTTGAAACCTTATAATAAATCTAAACTTGATCCTAAAACTTTACAATGTGTCTTTCTTGGCTATGCTGACAATCACAAAGGGTATTTATGTTATCACAAAACCACTCAAAGATTTTACATTAGCAGAGATGTAGTGTTTAATGAATCTCTCTTTCCCTATGCTAACACCTCTTCTGTTTCTCCTGTTTCAGGCACATTAACATCTGTACCTCCACATGTCCCTATTGGAAATGATGACATACCTCCTTTTTATTCTGGATCCTCTCACAATGAGGACACTGCTACCACTTCTGAGGTGCAGCCCACTGGTGAAGAAAGTCCCTCTCCAGAACAGATACAAGAACAGATATATACACAAAATTCATCACCTGCAGATGGCATGGCACCTCAAGAAGCTGGAGCAGTACCACCTCAAGTGATTGGTCATCCAATGCAAACAAGGAGCAAATCAGGAATCTTCAAAAAGAAAGTTCTTGATTTAGCTTCCACTTCTGGTATTTCTGATCCATCCTCTTATCATAAAAGAGGATCTACTGCTGCAAAATCAGGGTTTGGTGTCTCTTCTCTTAACTCTTCTAATTCTGTAACTGCTTTTCAAGCATCAGTTGGTGATCCAACTTCATACAGTGAGGCTAGGAAACACTCACAGTGGCAGAATGCTATGACTGATGAGTATCTTAGCCTCCTAAATCAAAATACATGGACTCTTGTTCCTCAACCCAGAAATGCAAACATAGTTGGCAATAAATGGGTCTATAGAACTAAATACAACCCATATGGGAGTATTTCCAGATTTAAGGCAAGACTTGTTGCCAAGGGGTTTCATCAAACCCCTGGTGTTGATTTTGATGAAACTTTTAGCCCAGTTATTAAACATGCAACTGTTAGAACAATTCTTGCTTTGGCTGCTTCTTACAATTGGTCTCTCAAACAGTTAGATGTTAAAAATGCTTTCTTACATGGCCATCTACAAGAAACTGTTTATATGCAGCAACCTCAAGGTTTTATTGATCCTACAAAACCCAACTATGTTTGCAAACTAAACAAATCAATCTATGGGTTAAAACAAGCTCCAAGAACATGGTTTGATAGATTTACAAGTTTTATACTTTCTCTTGGATTCATACAATCTATTGCTGATACTTCTTTATTTGTTAGAAAATCTCAAACTGGAATCACTCTTTTACTTCTTTATGTGGATGATATCATTCTCACAGGAGATGATACTACTTACTTGCATAAATTAGTGCACTCTTTAAACTTAGAATTTGAAATGACAGATTTGGGAGACTTGCATTATTTTCTGGGTTTAGAAATTACCAGAACTCCTCTTGGAATATTTGTTCATCAACAAAAATATGTGCATGACATCCTTCACAGATTTAATATGACATCTTGTAAACCTTGTCCAAATCCTATTTCATCAATTGGTAAATTTCATGCCTTGGATGGTGAACTTCTACAAGATCCAACTGTCTTTAGACAGTTGCTGGGTTCTCTCCAATATTTAGTGTTTACAAGACCAGATATCTCCTTTGCTATTAATCATCTTTGCCAGTTTATGCACAATCCAACAAACTTACATTTAGTTGGAGCTAAACGCATACTTAGATACATAAAAGGAACAACTCAACATGGGCTCTTTTATCACAAAGGGCCCGGCCCATCAGCAGGCCCAATTCAAGCCTTTTCTGATGCTGATTGGGCCGGGAACCCAACTGATAGAAGAAGTACTTCAGGCTTTGTTATTTACATCGGGCCAAATCCGGTCCATTGGGCTGCAAAGAAGCAGCCCACTGTTGCAAGGTCTTCAATTGAAGCTGAATATAGAGCTTTGGCTATTACAACTGCTGAACTTTATTGGTTGCAAATGCTGTTTCGTGACATTCACATTCCTCTCTTTTCTTCTCCTATTCTCTGGTGTGATAATGCATCCGCAATTAAAATGACTGCAAATCCTATTTTACAAGCTCGTACAAAACACATTGAAATAGATTACCATTTTGTTAGGGAAAAAGCTCTTCGTAAACAATTGACTATTTGTTTTGTTTCCAGCTCTCATCAGGTCGCAGATATATTCACAAAAGGATTAGCTACTCCTCGGTTTCAAGAGCTTAAAGACAAACTCATGGCGCATCACCCTCCATGACTTTGAAGGGGGCTATTAGAAGATGAAGCCCAATGGAGTCTTTGGGCCAGCTAAAGCCCAAAACAGTTTCTCATATATCATTTGACGGCCCAAGGAAGAACCAAGCCCATTATATCTATAGATGATTCCAGAAGGACCAAAGTGTAACATTTAACAAACTCTTGTGGTATTTGTCATATTGTCTCTTAGGTTAATGGAACGGTCAGATAAATGACCGTTCACTATCTTGTATTTATTCTGAGATTCATTCATCAGTAATTAACTAAGGTTCATTAATCTTTCTTCATCTTCTTCGTCTGTTCTTCCCTCTTTGACAAAACCCTAGAAATTATTCTAGGTTTTCAATGACAAAAGGGTAAAAAGGCTTCTTCCACAAGGATGTCAAGGAAAGAATAAAGCTATATATACACATTTCCACTCTTGAATCCTTACAATAACACATGGTTAGCTACAAATTCAAGACCTAAGTAGCAACTCCGGCAACATGATCATGAGCCCACGTCACACTAACTTGCATATTGGATAATTCAATTGCTAATTTTGCATCGGAATGAACTAAACAATGGTCTTTCAAGACAAGTATGTTCAAGCTTTGAATACCTATGTGGAAACCAACATCACTTCGTCTCTTATGATTTTTCACGGTTTTGGGACAACAAAAAGATGTCGGTGCACTGAAAAGTTGTTGCAGAGTTTAGTTAGGACAGGGCCATCTTGCTAAAGAATACTCTCTCTGTGCATTGAATGATATGTTGTTTTTCCCGATTTTGGGCAGGACAAGGGAATTGAAACACACCAACGGGGACTGCCAAATGGTATTAAGCAAGTATTCTTCTTTGATCCTGATGGTGAGTTTTTGTATTCCCCTCTTTTGCTAGTTTCAGCAACACTGTGGTTTGTAGCACCCGTTAAACTCATTTCAATATCTGCATTGAATGACTTATCAAGCTTACAGTTGTTGAGATTCACCATTGGATGACATACTAGAATATGACTACCATCACTAATCGGGCAGCATGGTAGTGAGATATAGAACATTGCTATAATAGTAGGTATTCGAACCTGGGAAGACCTTCAAACTCTCGTAGAAGCTTAATGAAGAATCTCATGAGAATGTTTTTCAAACTGGGTTTCTAAAGGGAAAACCACGACAAAAGGGTTTTTAATCTTTGTAACAAGTTGATAGAAATTTATTAATGATTTTACCATTGCATGAATGAAAGAGATATAGTGTGAGAATTCTATTATTGTTAATCATCATCTGAAGCTGACAGGAGTAGGCGATATTCATCCTCACCTTGTTCTTGTGCTGTTGCAGGAAACGGCTTAGAGGTTGCAAGCCAGTTAGTTCCTGAGAAGTGAGAGATTCCATGCAGATAGAATAATAATGTTCTGGAGACTGGTAACAATTTGTAGACATCTTGATGTTCATATTAAGGGAATAAAGATATGAAAGACTCTGTAATCTGTATCCGGGCGAGAAATAAAATGCTTTGTAAACGTTCTTTAGACGTGTATTTGTAGGATCGTTTTATTTAAGAAATGTACCTTAGAACTTTAAGCTTGTTTGTGCACTTACCGAAACATGCCTGTATCCGGGCGAGAAATAAATTGTTTGTGCACTTACCGAAACTTTAAGCTTTTCTAAAGATAGATTCCGACTCATTATTCGTAGGGTTGTTCTGTTTAAGAAGCTTATAGAACCGTGTTTCCGTCAAAATTGAAGAAGACCAACTTCGTACTAATTAACCTACTTTTAGCATCATTTGAAATGGCTACGTGATTGGTACCAATGTTTATGGATTCTCGCATTTGTGGTGTTCCATTGTATCTAACATATGACAATGTTGAAGTTTCACATTTACGGTCCCGCTAGTGTTGTTTATGCACTTAAAATCATTTGATTGTGTTGCTTGAAGTTGTAGGCTTCATAAAATGCTGTTGTGTTGGCCTAT
This sequence comes from Linanthus parryae, assembly GCA_023055425.1. Lineage (NCBI taxonomy): Eukaryota > Viridiplantae > Streptophyta > Magnoliopsida > Ericales > Polemoniaceae > Linanthus > Linanthus parryae. The sequence continues at coordinate 3,710,481 of JALGPY010000008.1, read as the reverse complement.
AATTTCTCAAGTCGATTTACTTATCCAGTGTCGCAGAATGTTGCACTAAATGTTTGTTCAGCACACGCTCAAATCGTAACAGCTTTTTTCCTGATAATCAAGAATAATAACATGTATTTCAAGGCGAGGGTCTCGTACGTGACCACGATGCAGGTCGGAGCAATGTAGAGGAATGGATGGTACATGCTCCGGCTAACATTTCCAAAATTCAAATATAACCCCAAATATTATGAGTATTAGTATTAAACAACACTATCCTTGTAATATGTATAAAACTGTCCTGGCTGACTTTATATACCTTTACTAATACCCTTCAAATATATTTAAAAAGACACGTCATTAATGTTTCTATTTTCTGATTTCGTTACTCGCCCTCATCTACTAAGCGAGTATTCAACTCTTTTGTTGTGTTATTAGTAAGCGGAGCAGGACCCATTGATGTTGTTAGATAACTAAATCTTGTGATTCTGCGTTAAAATTATGCCCATGTAATGTCAAGCAGAAACGAAATTGTCGTCATGCAGCTAGGGTGATAGCTCAAGTAGTATAGCTAGCCCCAGCAGATACCGGGTTCAAACCGGTTGACGACAAAAACTATTCTAAAAAAGAAATCGTCGCCGTGGATTTTTGCACCAGTGAAAATTGAAAGTGTTAATCAGGCCGAAATTCACGTGCTCTGTGCCACGTGTATGTCTTTAGTAACACCAAGCTCTAGTTTTGAATCAGCTGACGCAGCCACACTTAGCCACGTGTAAGAACATCACTAGACTTCAAACCACCATCACCTGCCACGTGTCACATAATTTCAACGTCGATCCACCTATTTCATCTCTCCACTCCTCCGATCACCTTCAACCTCGTACACCCACCGACAATTCAGAATCTGAACCTCATTTTCACCGAAAAACATGAGCCAAGAACAACCTCAGCGTCCTCAAGATACATCCAACATGAACCAAGACGACGACGTCCAAGACCAACAACAAAGCCAACAACAGCAACGACCTCAAGATGTGGATCAGGAGCCCATCAAATACGGCGACGTTTTCCAAGTCTCCGGCGACTTATCCGACCAACCCATCACTCCTCAGGACGCCGCCGTCCTCCAGACCGCCGAAACCACCGTGTTTGGAGGCGTTCAGCAGGGCGGACCCGCTGCCACGGTCACCGCCGCCACCACCGTGAACCAGAGAGCCGGCCTTGTCGGTCAGGCCGATAAAGAAGGCGGTGGTGGTGGAGATAAAGTTGTCACCGTCACGGCTACCGATTACCCCGGCACTCGCATCATAACCGAATCAGTCTCTGGACAGGTAAAATATTTGATTTTACTTCAAAATTCTGAAATTTATTTTAGTCGGATAGGATAGATTGTACCACCTCCGTTTCTTCTCTATCACACAGATTTGACTTTTTGACTCATATCCCGGTCACTTTGACCGGGTGATTTGGATAGTAAAACGATGAGATTTTTTTATGATTTTTTTGCCGTGTAATAGAGCAACTTTTACTCTACAATGCTATAAAAAAAATTATCCAAAAATTGCATCGTTTTGCTACACAAATCACCCGTTCAAAGTGACACTGTGAATAGTGACAAAAGTCAAACCGGTGTGATAGAAAAGAAACGGCGGTAGTAATAAAAAGTACAATTATGTCAAAAAAGATATAATATTCATTTTGTTTATTGAAATTGTATTTTTGATAGAAGAATATAATTTGTACAGAAACATCCTGCACAAAAATAAGACAAGTAAAGATATGTCTAGCTCCATTAGACTTTCACAATGGGGGAAAGTAGGCATGTCAATGGGCTGGGTTTGGACCCGACCCCCTATAAAGACCCGACCCCGACCCCCTATAAAGACCCGACCCCGTATTTGTGGACCCAGACTCCACCCGACATATTCAGACCCATATAACCCCAACCCTGACTCGACGGGCCAGACCCATCAGACCTGACCCGACCCGACCCGACCCAACCCTAAAAGAACTTTTTTTTTTATAAAAAAATAATAATCACATTACATATTTTTTGTAAAATAATCCTTCAAACCATATCCAACAAAGCTACAAAATAAACCTTCAAAACATATCCAACAAAAATTACAAAATATAATTCATAATGTCCAATATTCCATTTTCCCAAATCATAACGAGATTATCAGAAGTTTCAATGTCTGTTGATGAATTAAAATTGCATATTTTAGTATGTTAACGAACTCTTCTTAACTTGCTAATATGTGTAATTTATATATTTTATCTCTCTTTCTAGACTTATGCTTGTTTTCGTAGTTTTGGTTGTTTTCTCTCATTTTGTAGGCAAAGAAGTGAGTTAAAACGCAAGGGGCTAGTTGTGAAAGCTTGAATGAGGAATTTGAAGGCTTAATTTGAAGAAGTCAAGTGATAAAGAGGCTAAAGTTGAAGACAAAGCAACTAATTTGCAAGTTAAAGTGAAGATTTGAAGACCTATTTGAGAAGACAAGAGAAGAAAAGAGGCCAAAATGAGAGTCAAAGGTTGAAGTGGAGGGCAAAATAGAGAAGAACTTAACGGAATTGGGGCTAAAGTGTGGATTTCTAAACCTTCCAAGGGCCAAGAAGATAACTTTTTAACGGAGAAGGAGCTAGTTGGAGTTTTATGAAGTTTTTAAGAGTTCTAGTGAAACAAAAGTAACAGATTGGGGTATTTTAAAACATATCAGCAAAAGAGGGGGGGGGAGCCGAGTGTCATTTCATCAAAACAGCTAGACACACGGTCTTCTTCCTCTTCCTCGCGACCAACTCACGCCAGCAGCCATTGTTGTTCGACGAAGGTTCTTCCTAGCTCCACCCCGGCCTCAGAACTCAACCAAATACGCTCAAACCGGTCCCAATCAACTCCCTATCCGACCCTCTATCAAACCCACCCCTTGATTCGGCCCAAAAGTGAAGTTACAAGAAAGCCCCAATTCGAGATAGGGTTTATGAGCTCTACAAATCAACGATTCAGAGGTCTTGGGATGAATTCAACGGTGGGGATGATCTCTTGGGGGCTACGCAATCAGGTCTAGAAGCTTATATAAGATCAAGTTGAAGAAATCAGGTGGACTCTCTTGACAGACCCGACGGGTTCACAGTGCTCTGTTCCGCACCTCTGTTTTTCTTCTCTCTCTCTCTGATTTCGCCCTTTTTGGGGTTGTTCTTGAGCTCTCTAAGATCTAGAACATAGAAAGAGGAAGAGGGAGAGAGAGGAGGAGACGTTTCTGGACGAATTTTGGGTCTGTTGTGTGGCTGTTGCAGTGCTCCATTAGTGCTCTGTTCTTGGTGCTGCTGCTGCTGTGTTCTTCCCTATAGCATAGCAGCAGCAGCTTGATTTGGGTAGTAGCTTCACTATTAGAAGCTTATTTTGGTAGTGATGATAGCATAGCTTTGTGTTTTTGGCTATTTTGCTCTTAGTTTTGTGTAGTTTCTATCAAGTATTGCGGTTGAATTTGTGATAACTTGTGTTGGATTCAAGTATGATGAATGAAATGATAATTTTCTTTACTTCTCTTGAATTTATACTCATGTTTAGCTAATTCACTTGTTTGGGTGATTTGGGACTATCTAGTGCCCTAATCCTCTTATTGATTCAAGTTGAACTTCAAGGATGAATGGGTTGAATTGGGTTCACTTGAATACTTAGTGCAATGTTTGAATTTCTCTTGTTGAAGTATTTGATGCATTGAATAGGTAGATGTGCGAATACTTTTGACGTGTTTGATTTGAAGTTGCATTTGAGTGAGAGGAACTCGTCAATCCTAACTTTGAGAAATCGAGTTCTATTTAGGTGATTTGAGTGAGAATTTACAAATCTCATTTGTTACATGATCTTTCATGTGGAAACACCTATGAGTCTTTACATATGGTTGATGCTTGAAACACTTGAAATTTGGAGAATCTCATTTGAATAGCCTCATTAGTGCTTGATTAGCGTGTTGGATTTACACACTTCTCTTGTCGCGAGTTGGATTGTATGAGCAATCACTTCTTGAGATACTTGTCTTGTGGATTGACACATGCGAATTGAGAACCGAGCTTGAATCTAATAGGAGGATTGGTCACTAGAGAAATCGATGATCCCTAGCCCTCATTACTTGGTATTTCGCTTAGTTTCTTGAACCGTAGCTCTAGTAGTCGTTTGCTTTGTTCTTAAACTCAAACCTCAAACTTGCTCCATCAATTGATTTTGGTGGATTTGAATAGCTTGGCAAGCTTTAAAGCCATTGAGAGTTTGTGTTTCTTGCTTTAGTTCCTCGTTTTCTAGTTTTGCAAGTCATTGTCTAAACCTCCTCTCCTTGTGGATTCGACTCCGGACTTACCGGATTGTATTACTTGAGACGATATCCTATACTTGGGATTTTGTCGAACAATGTCCCAAATTCATCTTTTGGTTCATGTATTTAAATTATGTTCTTTCGTAAAAAAAATCTGACCCCTAGATTTTTTTTCCTTTTTCTTGATGAGAATAACTTCTTCTTATTATAAAGAAATAATGGGAGATGGAATCTCCCTTACATCATTATGAAGAAGGTCACTGACCCGAAGCCAAATGTGCTTGTTGGAACAAATCAGACCAAACTTTGCCATCGCATGAGCTACTGAATTAGTTTTTCTCCCGGTGAACTAGAAGGAAATTTTCTGGAACCTGTAGGTAAGCGTCAAAATTTCACGCAAGATATCCCCGAACTCTGAACGAATCGTCGATATTGAGTTTGGGTTGTTAAGAATCTTGATAACCACCATTGCATCCGTCTCCACCTCCACTCTGTTCAGTCGAGATTCCGCTGCTAGCCGTAGACCCTCTCTAACCACCATACTTTCAGCGTCTTTGGCTGAGTTTGCGGTGAAGAAAGGCGCAGCAACCCTGGCGATGAACTTGACTTGAGCGTCACGTATCACTGCACCACCAGCTGCAGTACCGTCAGGTGGAACCCGCGCTCCATCTGAGTTGATTTTGAAAGTACCCTCATCGGGAGGTCTCCAACATTCTGCCGGAGAGATGGCCTCTGCTCCTTGAGACGTAGTTCGCTGATGGGTCTCCACCTCATGCAGAGGCCTCTAACGCTTTACCACTTAAAGCTACCACCCTAGGTGCAAGAAACCCTCTTGGTTAGTTAAGTTACTTATTAATTATATTTGAAATGCGGGAGGTGATTATTCCCTATTATGTCTCATAATTTCCTTATTTCTTCTTAATTATATTTAAAATGCGTCTTTCTGGTCTGCTTTAGTAATAATGAGGGCAAAGGAGTATTTTAAGGGACTATTTTTTTGTTTGTGGACGTATTTTAAATGATTATTAACTATTTAACTAACGTAAAATATTGACAAACTTTTAACAGCAAAACCTCAAGTTAGAGCATTGGAGTGATTATTAATTATTCTAACTGCTAAAAGTTGTTCTAATTCAATAATTATAGCATTGGAGTGCTCCAATGGGGTGTTAAAAGTTGTGGCAATTATAAAAAATATAGCATTGTGCTATACTTGGTTTTAAATTTGAGACCAAGTATAGGATTGTGCTAAAGATAGAATAAGTATTCTATCCATTGATATCTTGATTTTTATTTACATATTTGTCATTTTAACCACAATGAACTATCATATTAACTTTATGTAGCGATAGTTATTAACATAGGTATAAAATTTGATTACATTCTAAAAGATGTTTGGTTATTATGGTGGTTGATGGAGTATATAATCGATAATTTAAAATAAAAAATTAATTTTAATTCATATTAACTTTATGTCGCGATAGTTATTAACGTAAGCATAAAATTTGATTACATTGTAAAAGAGGTTTGGTTATTATGGTAGTTGATGGAGTATATAATTGATAGTTTAGAATAAAAAATTAGTTTTTAATTTGAAATAGCATTTGAAATTGAATTGCATGTCACATATACATTGGAGCATGAAATGCTATAAATGCCCAAATTCACTATTCATGTCCTAAATTTAGCATTAGAAATGAGATCTCCATTGGAGATGTTGTGCTCTTACTACGTTGATAATGTTGTGCTTCATACACTATGATAGACTGATAATGACAGAGCTCCACGGAACGACGCCGTTGTGATCCCACCTGCTGGTGTGTTCCGTAGCAAATTGAAGCCATAAGATTTAGCAGAAGAAATACAAATGAACACTCATCTTTTCTTTTTCTGAACCAGTGATTTGAACAGAGAAGCTGAACCTACATCCAAACATGGCTTCAACGATTGTAGCTTCCCTCAATCACGTCTCAAGGGAGTCCTCAGACATCAAACGCCTCTCCAAATTCTACCAAGAGGTAAACCAATTAAACAAATTCCCCCTTCTCTCTCGATTTCATCTTCAAATCGGTTTCGTTTTCTTGATTTTAAATTTCTTGTTGGGGGATTGCATGTTTTTGGGTTCGAGGTGATTGAAAGCCCCAAGCTGGAATTCAACATCATATGGCTCAAACAAGGTTCCTTCTACCTCCATCGCATTGATCGCGACCCACATACTAAGCTTCCCGAGGGACCATGGAGCTCGGCTAATTCCGCCGTCGCCGACCCCAAGCACCTCCCCAGGGGTCACCATATCTGCTTCTCCGTCGCCAATTTTGAATCTTTTCTTCAAACCCTCCAGGTATTTATATGATTAAATGTGAAATTGGAAATAGTTACAGTTCATGTGGGTTTACTCCAGATACATGTTGATTGTATAATTGTAGAGCCAAAACTCGTTTTACATGTTCTAGTATGATTCATACTCAGTTTTTACTGACTTAAAATTTTTCTGCGGACGGCTTTTGCTATTTTGAAACTCGTATGTTACCAAGAGGGGGACGCTCACGACAACTACTAGGGACTCATGCTGCAAACATCTAGTACTTCACTTAGTAATTTTATTTCACTGAACAATGTACTATTATCCTTTCAGACGCTATCACTATGTTATCTTAAATTTGTAATAAATTATGTTGTGGATTATCGATGACTGTTAAAATTGTGAACCGAAAATCCTCCTCTGTTTCCAATGGAATTTATCTCCTCGGGCGGATGAACCATTCCAAATGTACGGTTCAGCCGACCGTATGATTTGGGAGGTGTTTCACATCAGGCCGCTTTGACCCTATGATTTCATTAGCAATAAGATGTATTTTTTTTGTAAATTTTCATGGTGTTGTACAGTTAACTTTACTCCACAACACCATGAAAAATTACTAAATATTGCATTGTTTTGCTATCCAAATCACCGGGTCAAAGCGACATGCCTACGAATGAAAAGTCAAAACTGGAAGAAAGAGAAGAAACATACCAAGTACATAACGAACACTACACTCTTTTCTTTTCTGAACCGGCCAGTGATTAGAGAGAGATGAAGCTGAAGCTACAACTGAACATGGCGGCAACAATTGGAGCTCCCCTCAATCACGTCTCAAGTGAGTCCTCAGACATAAATTGTCTGGCCAAACTCTAACAGGAGGTAAACCAATTAAACAAATTCCCCCTTCTCGCTCGAATTCATCTTCAATCGGTTTGCAGGTTTTTGGGTTCGAGGTGATTAAAAGCCCCCAGCTCGAATTCAACATCATATGGCTAAAACTGGGTTCTTTCTATCTGCATCTCATTGATCGGGACACAGATACCAAACTTCCCGAGGGACCATGAAGTACTCCAGATACCAAACATCTTATTGTGCATTATGATGCACACTAACATAATTTCATGCAAATATTCTTTAGTCCAAAATCGACTGGCTCCTCTGGAGATTGCAAATCGAGCCTGGAGTACTCCAGCATGCTTGTACGCTGTCTTTGCAATATGCTTCATGTTTTTGTAATAAATACGTTTCTTTAGGAGATTCAAATTATGTGTAACATTAAAATTTAATTATATTATCGTACTCAATTCCCTTTATCTAGTTTCTAACATATTACTGTGTTTCTCATATTTGTTCTCATTTCAGTATTCACCGAGTCACTTTGACCCGGTAATTTTGTTAGCAAAACAATGTTATTCTAGATCTTTCACCCATGTTCAAGGAAAAAACAAGAAAATTATCAAGAAACAGGCTTTCCATTCTTAATGCTTCAACCCGCAGATGAGTGTTCATTCAACTCTCAGAAGAGAGGGTGAACTAGAGAAGGGATTGCGGTTTCTCTTGGCAATGGCTTCGGTTATTCCATATCTGAGACTACAAGACTATGAAAACCCAAAATCAAGCAAAATATCATAGAATCAAACCACAAAAGGGACAAAAAATTGGATCATACGCCCATGCTCAAGAAAAAAATTAATAAAATCATCAAGAAACGGGCTTTCCTTTCTTCATCATTTGTCCCTTAGATGAGAGGACGAATTCGAGAGGAGATAGACAATTTTCTTTCCCATGTGTCATGGGCCGCATATATTCACTTGATATTTTTCTTGGTTAATTTCTTTGAGCTAGCCCATGACACTTGATCCCACTAGGAGATTGGCTACTTTGCGCATAGGATGTGTCATACCCCACATAGCCCACTTAATTACTCCGTTTCTAGAGTATTCTTGCCCTTCTAGGATTAATGGACATGTAAGACTCTCTAAAATGTATTCTTGTAAATATATTAGGCTAAATCATGGGGGATGTTCTATTCGTTCGATCATGGTCGTTAGATGAGATCTTCTCTAGAACCTTCCATGGGAGAAGGCCTTGCATAAATAGGGAGGGAGTAATGTTTTCCAATCATCCATTTCAATAACAGTATTTTGCTTGTTTGTAAGTTATGAAGCATAAAACATAAAAGAAATAGCTTTGCAGCTTTATTATTAATATTGTATTCTTCTTGAAAGTGTAACTTGTGTATGTGAGGAGGTAAGGGGGTATATTTGTAAAGCACACATATACGTTGGATCGGATCGAGTTGGAACCTAGTGGATCTACCCTCAGATCCAAATCCAGATCCAAATCCATTCGGGTCTAATCTAAACCTGATTCTACGGCCCAAATTCAATCATACAAATCGAGCCCGTATTCAAGCCAATTTGGAGCGATTCCTCTTTCGAGGATCGCATTAAAGGCGTCCATCTTCTCCATCAGCTTGTCCTTATGGCCACCCGCTAGAGCTCCCTGGAAGATGGCTTGGAAGCTCGATTCTTGAGGCTTCAAATTCCAATCCCTGGGCATATAGTATAGCAGCCCCTGGCAAGAATCCAACCGTCCTGCCCTAGCATGGGCATGAAGGACATAGTCCATCATGCCCAGGGTGACACTTTTGCCACTGTCTTGGTACTCAGTGACGATGGCTAATGTGTCCTCATGATACCCCATGATACTGTAGGCCTTCAAATAGGCAGGATCTCTAATTGACCCAATGATTGAAGCTTTCCCCTGATTTGTTTAGCCCATTTGCAAGCCATAGTCATATCCCCTTCCTCCATACACCCATTGACTAAGGTGGAATAGAGGGCATTTGAGATAGGCACACCTGATTTCTAAACTAGAGCCAACAGGGACATCCCTTCCCTACCCATAAGTCTCTGTCTTCTGTAGGAATTCAGAGCAATACATACAATTGTGGAATCAATGCGAATGTTTTCCGTCCTGAATTGGGTAAAGTACCGAAGAACCGAAACCCTAGACTGTGGTTCTATGTGAGAAGATTTTGAGAGGGCAGTCAAAAATTTGTTGTAGTGCAATATCGAAGGGGAGGGCTCAAGATAGCCCTTCCTCATCTCTGTGAATAGATTACTAGCCTCATGGACATATCTAAAGCCTGATTTGCAACGATCAAGTAAAATGGCGGAGACTTGAGTGAAGGTGAGCTTACCCATTGAAATAGGGGAATTGAGAAGTCTTCGGGAGTGATCAACGAAATCGTCGGGAGGGATCAGCGAAATCTTCTGCCGAAATCAATCTTCGAAACCCATCAATTCGATATCTTCGCCGGGAGGGATTCGAACGAACGAAAATTTGGGGGAAAATCCACAATTAGGGAACGGTGTGGTTTGGGGAGCAGGTTTCCTAATTTAGGGCCCAAACGTTCGAGTTTGTAATCGTCTGTGACGATGGTAGGAGTTTTTGATGGAGGGAGGGGGGGGGGGGGGACACGTGGGTGGGTGTGACAAGTGTTAGGGTGCGAGCGAGGTCAGACTTGACTTGAGAGAGTCTGTATAAGTATCGCCCGTGTGTGAGGAGTATCACTCCCTCTCTATTATGGCCTTTTTGACTCGTATCGGGGGTCACTTTGACCGGGTGATTTGGATACCAAAAAATGCGATTTTTGAAACAATATTCACCGTATTATGAAGAACATTTTACTCTACAACACCACAAAATATTCTTTTTACCTGTTTTTTTTTTGTTGAATATGCTGCAATTTATTTCTTTATTGTGTTGGAGTTGAGAGTTTGTTTGATAGTAGACCAAACAGTCTTCAATCATGATGAGAGTCGTTGTTTGTCCCACATCGGGACTCTGTCTGTTTCGCTTCTGCCAATTGGTTTTGAGGTGGAACCCGAAAATTGTTAATGTTGTATCATAGCCTAGTTTGTCAAAAAAAAAAGTATCATAGCCTAGAGTTGTGTTCTTACGATCCGCTTAAATCTATTCTTGTCTCTCTGTTTCGCACGCTGAGCCTGTCGGGAATTGTTGATTGTCCCACGTCGGGACTCTGTTTGTGTCGCCTGTGACTAATAAGATACTTGGGCTACTCCCCTCATTGCCAATTGGTTTTGAGGTTGAACCCTCAGGATTCTTCAGATGCTATCATTCTTCTGTGTTGGATATTCTCTGTGTATGCTTTTTTAACCAAGCTTACGAGCATTTTAAGGAGGTAATTTAATCTGTCAAACTATACAAGAATGAGTGAATATTTTCGTAATTGTTAGAGCTATAATCACTCTACACATTATCGGGAAAATATAAGCTTTAATATCGTTTGACTAGTCAAATAGCCTCCTCAAAATACTTAGTGCACTTGGTTAGGAAAGTTGGACACATAAAAGTAGACGGAGAGAGTATCTATTATTGGGTGAGATATGATTCAAATGAACCAATATGCTAAGATATTGTAGGTTATGTTTGTCTCCCACGTCTCTTAATGCGAGCTTTTGATCTCAAACTTAGATAGGAATCGAGTGGCAAATCCTTCGATACTTCCTCCTTGAAACGATTTTAAGATCTGAAGTCTCATACTAAGGCTTAAACATAAGCATAGGATTTTGGTTCTTCCTCTTGGCGTGTATGAAAAGTCTGATTTTATTATGCTCCAAGCATGAGTTTCACCGTTGAATGTGGTCGGTCACTAGGTCAGATTAACTCATCTTGAATGGTGGTCCTAACTAGAGTAGGGGCAATATGTGGTCTGGACGTTGATGGGGAGGAGTACTTGACGAATCAAAGAGACCTGGCTTTGCAACTTGAATTCTTTTCTGATTTGCTCGAATCTTAATCTATTCTAGGCTTGATTCCCCAACTCTTGTGGACATTCCAACAAGAAAAAGGCTTCTTAGTTAGAAGTTACATCCTTTGAATCGGATCCCTCAATTGTACAGAATCACCCCCCCCCCCCCCCCCCCCCCTCTTCTAGTGGACAGGATAGACCATGTCAATGGGGGTAAAAAGGCTTCTTTCCCAAGGATGTCAAGGAAAGAATAAGATATACACATTTCCACTCTTGAATCCTTACAATAACACATGGTTAGCTACAAAATCAAGACCTAAGTAGCAACTTCGGCAACATGATCATGAGCCCACGCTCACACTAACTTGCATATTGGGTAATTTAATTGCTAATTTTGCATCGCAATGAATCAAACAAATGAACAATGGTCTTCAAGACACGTATGTTCTGCTTTTGAATAACTATGTGGAAACCAACATCACTTCATCTCTTATGTTGTTTCACGGTTGTGGTACAACAAGATGTCGGTGCGCTGAAAAGTGCTTGCAGAGTTCGGTTAGGAACAAGGGTTGTCTTGCTGAAGAACACTCTCACTGTGCACTGATATGTTGTTCTCTTTATCTATTTTGGGCAGGACAAGGGAATTGAAACACACCAACGGGGTCTGCCAAATGGAATTAAGCAAGTATTCTTCTTTGATCCTGATGGTGAGTTTTTGTATTTCTCTCTTTTGCTAGTTTCAGCAACACTCTGTGGTTTCTAGCACTAGATAAACTCATTTCGATATCTGCATTGAATAACTTATCAAGCTTACAGTTACTCAAATTCACCATTGGATGGCATACTAGAATATGACTACCATTACAAATCGGGAAGCATTGTAGTGGGATATAGAAAATTACTATAATAATAGTAGCCAGTAGCCCAGTAGGTAGAACCTTGGGAAAGCCTTCAAAATCCCGTGGAAGCTTAATGAAGAATCTCGTGAGAACGTTCTTCAAACTGGGTTTCTAAAGGGAAAACCACGACAAAAGGGTTTTTTCTTTGTGACAAGTTGATAGAAATCTATTTATGATTTTACCATTGCATGAATGACGAGATGTAGCGTGAAGAATGATTTAATATTATTGATTGTGATTTGAAGTTGGGAGGAGTAGGCGATATTCATCAATCACTTTGTTATTGCGTTGTTGCAGGAAACGGCTTGGAGGTCGCAAGCCAGTTAGTTCCTGAGAAGTGAGAAATTCCATGCTGATAGAATAATAATGTTCAAAACTGCTGGAGACGGTAACAATTTGTAGACATCTAATGTCCATATTAAGGAAATAAAGATGTGGAAAACTCTGTAATATGTATCCGGGCGAGAAATAAAATGCTTTGTAAAGTTTCTTTAGACGTGTATTTGTATGAACGTTTTATTTAAGAAACGTACCTTAGAATTGGTTGTGCATATGCCGAAACTTTTAGCTTTTCTAAAGATAGATTCCGACTCATTATTCGTAGGATTGTTCAGTTTAAGAAGTTTATGGAACCGCGTTTCCCATCGAAATTGAAGACGACCAAGTCTGTACTAATTAACTAGCATCATACGTGCTCGTTAATGTTTATGGACTCTTGCTTTTGTGGTGTTCCATTCTATCTAACATATGACATGTTAAAGTTTCAGATTACTGTCCCACTAGTGTTTTTTGTGCACTTAAACATCATTTGAATCATGATTTCGCTAGTAGGCCTAATGCGGGTGTGCTAGGCTATATTTCTCAAGTCGGTTTACTTATCTAGCGTGGGTTGTATACTAAAATCAGGATTTTTTCAGTGCGCGCTCAAATGTTAACCGTTCTCTTTTCCTAATAATCAAGAATTTTAACAGTCTTCAGTGCGAGGGACTCGAATGTGACCACAATGACCTGCCAGAAGCAGGAACGGAGCCTTGTCGCGGAAGGGATGCTACTTGTTCCAGCTAACTCTTCGAAAATTCTAATATAAACTGCTAATATTAAGAGTATTACACAACAATATCCTTGTAATAATATTCCGTCCGACTTCATATATTTTTACTAAAATCTTTCAAAATCTATTATATTAAATTAGGACGGTTGATTTTAAAATGTCTTTTAGACCGTTAGATTGAATTAACCCCAACTCTTAGATCTCACATACCACCCACTTAACTACCCACTCCTTTTTTATAATTACAAAAAAATATGCTTTCTTTGTTCCTGATTATTTTAATACAATTATTTATGTTGTCTTCGTTTTCTACTCATGTTTGTAGATGAAAATACTCACTTTATTTATGACATTATAATAGGTGAACGCGTTTTTGAGTAATATTCACGGGCAATCCCCTAGTATATTTAAAAAGACGTGCCCTTACTGTTTTGATTTTCTGGCTCGGACATTTGTCCTTATCTAAATATATACTAGGCGAGTATTCAAACTCTTTTGCTGTGTTATTTGTTCACGACCCATTGATGCTAACGTACTACTATGAATGCCTAAGAATTGCTCGGTGTGATGGCATGCAGAACCGAAATCGTCGCCATGGATTTTTGAACCAGTGAAAGTAAGTGTTATCGTGCCGAAATTCATGTGCTCCGTGCCACGTGTAAGTGTTTAGTAACACCAAGCTCTAGTTTGAATCAGCTGACGCAGCCACATCTGGCCACGTGTAAGAACATCCCCAGACTTCAAACCACCATCACCTGCCACGTGTCACATAATTCCAACGTCGATCCACCTATTTCTTCTCTCCACTCCTCCGATCACCTTCAACCTCGTACACCCACCGAGAATTCAGAATCTGAAGCCCCATTTTCACCGCAAAACATGAGCCAAGAACAACCTCAGCGTCGTCAAGATACCTCCAACATGAACCAAGACGACGTCGTCCAAGACCAACAACAACAAAGCCAACAACAACAACAACAACAACAACAGCGAACTCAAGATGTGGATCAGGAGCCCATCAAATACGGCGACGTTTTCCAAGTCTCCGGCGACTTATCCGACCAACCCATCACTCCTCAAGACGCCGCCGTCCTCCAGACCGCCGAAACCACCGTGTTTGGTGGCGTTCAGCAGGGCGGACCAGCCGCCACCGTCACCGCCGCCGCAACCGTGAACCAGAGAGCCGGCCTGGTCGGTCAGACCGACGAAGAAGGCGGCGGCGGTGGTGGAGATAAAGTTGTTACTGTCACAGCTACCGATTACCCCGGCACTCGCATCATAACCGAATCAGTTTCGGGACAGGTAAAATATTTTATTTTACTTTAAAATTTCATTCTGAAATTTATTTTAGTAGGATAGGATAGATTCTACCGCCTCCGTTTCTTCTCTATCACACCGGTATCACACCGGTTTGCTTTTTTGACTTATATTTGAGTCACTTTGACCGGGTGATTTGGATAGCAAAACGATGAAATTTTTTGATAATTTTTTGCCGTGTTATGGAGCAACTTTTACTCTACAATGCATTAAAAAAAATTATAAAAAAATTACATCGTTTTGCTACACAAATCACCTAGTGACAAAAGTCAAACCGTTGATAGAGAAGAAACAGAGGTAGTAATAAATAAAAAGTACAATTATGGTAAACAAAAAATCTAATACTCATTTTGTTTATTGAAGTTGTATTTGTGATGGATGAATGTAATTTGTTAAAATCATGTTGATGATTATGCTTAATTGTTATACCCGTTCTACCAGATTGGTGAATAAGTTAATAGAGTATTATCTGGATTTAGTGATTGGGTTGGTGAATAAGTTAATAGAGTATTATCTGGATTTAGTGATTGGGTTTTTGAAAATTTGATAACTTTTGCATCGTCTTCTACGAGACCATGCAAAAATTATCAACTTCTTTCTCGATTTGACTAACCAAATCGCTTGGCTCAAATGTCCAATTAACTTATTCACCAATCTAGCGAGACAGTATTTAGTTATAAGATTCATGGCTAATGAATTCCATGTTATCTCGAGGATGATATTGCAATCATATCAAAACTTCCATGCGTCTAACTTGATTTAATTCTAATTTTTTGCCGCTTCCTTCGTTGATTTTACAGGTGTTGGGGCAGTACTATCAGGCTATGCCAGCTCAGGGAGGAGGGAACCTTCAATCTCAGGTGACCATCGGGCAGGCGCTGGAAGCGGCGGCGCAGTCGGCTGGCGACAAGCCGGTGGACCAGAGCGACGCCGCCGCGATCCAGGCGGCGGAGGTGAGAGCTAGTGGGACCAACGCCATCATCCCTGGCGGCGTCGCGGCGGCGGCTCAGTCGGCGGCGTCTTTCAACGCGGCGCTGCAAGGGGATGAAGGGAAGAAGATCAAGCTATCGGATGTTTTGGCTAACGCTTCGCAGAAACTGCCGGGAGATAGGGCGGCGACGAGGGTGGACGCGGAAGGTGTGGTGGCGGCGGAGCTGAGGAATAATCCGATGTTGGCTACGCATCCCGGAGGGGTGGCGGCGTCGGTTGCGGCGGCGGTGAGGCTGAATGAAGGAACAGTCCAAGGAGGAGGTACCTGATAGTTTTGTTTTGTTTAAGGAGGGGAGTGGTTGTTTTGGTTTGTAGAATGTAGATAGTTCGGTGCATGTAATGTTGTTTTCTCTGTTTTTAACTCCCAGTGTCCTTCTTTTGGTATGTTAATGAAACCAGCACTACTACTAGTAAGGTGGGTATGCAGATGTAATATACAGATAATGCAAGTCCTCTTTTGACAAACCTTTTGTGGATGGTGCAAGTGAGCTGTTGTAATACATTGCAATGTCACCAGATTTAAGAACAAATTCACACACAAGCAGAGAGATAAAAACAGAGAGAGATATGATAGTAAGCCTAGCAAGTTAGTGTGCGAATTTCGCCCATAACATTGTGAACTCTTTGTTGGTTCTATCGTCTATGCTCTGGGTCGTTACACTGATTTACCCCTCTGGTGACTTGGAGTGGCGGTAGAGAGCTAGGATACAAGGGCAGATCTATCCTTTTGAGATATGGGGACATAGCCTTCACTCAACTTTACGAAATTGTGATTTCACCTTATTTTACGAAATTGTGATTTCACCTTATTTTATCCGATAATTTTAATTTAGCCTCTAGTGAAATTATATAACACTCCTTATTATGTATGTCATTTCATAGACATTTTATATTTGTAAAATTTAACCTCCACTGGAAAAAAAATTCTAGATCCGATGGTTGTCTCCACTTTTTGCTCTAATTCAAGTCAGAGAAACATTCACTGCGAATTTGGTCATGTACTGGTACTACTGAGTCTTAAAACTGTAGAGCAGTACCCCATTCGGGAGCTGCTGAGCTACCTTTTAATGGGTGACATCAAATAGGAATAGTGCCGAACCATAATGTACAACCGTGCAAGGCATCACCGTGTAGTGAGTAACCAAACATGAGAAAAGCATACGGAAAAGAGAGGTGTGGTACGCAACAGAAACAAAATCGAGGTGTGGTACGCAACAGAAACAAAATCGGATCATCAAATCAAGAGCTTTGAAGGGAAACATGGTGATGTATTTTCATAGAAAAACATGTGTAGCTTGAGAAAATGCTAAAAGCACGTTAATCTATTCTTATAGGGGTAGTTTAGGTGAGATAGAATGTTGAATGGCTCCTCACCTCAATTATTCGTTCGATAATTTGTCTAATAATTTCTTCATCAAAACACGGCCATAGTAATCCTTCTATTCATCCCAACAAATAAAATCTGATATTAAAATGAGCCCAAATCAGTCAAATCTCTGTAGGTCACAAGTGGAGGTGATGTCCTTTGGTCTCAAGTACTCTCAAACATGCTGGTGTCCTCAAGTAAAAGAACTCTAGTTGTTATGAGCCAAGATGCTATTTTCCGATAAGACACTAGTGACATGAAATGATGAAAAATGAAAATAATGCATAGTACAAACTACAAGCACGGGACTTATCGATAAACTATATGTTTCAGTCACACGATATCAAGCCCGCAAGGAAAATAAATTTAGAGGATGTTTACCTGTTAGGACTCTAAGGCAGATGGGTAAGACACTGTTCAATTACTTTTCATGTGTGTTTTTATCTGTTGGGTCAAATGCAAGGACAGGACACTGTTCTTAGTGGATGTTTTTAAAGTTTTTGCACAAGTATACACTCATGTGCAGGGACGGAGCTTAGAAGGGGCACGGTGGCACGTGCCCTCCCTTCCCCTAACTTTCTCAGAGACACTTGGATACCCCCGATTTTATAGCTTTTTTTTCATTTGCGCCCCTATTAATCGAGTTCTCATCCCCTGCCCTTTAGTGGTGCATAGACAATGAAACATTTGTGAACATTCTCTTAGAGTGATGTGCTATTGATATACCCTATGCAACAAGACCACATCCCTATATCATAAAGAACTTAATTACTTCCCATTTATCAAAGTGCCCACCACATATATGTACATGCCTATTCTTACATGTTACCTATTTATGTGTTCCTCTTTGTTTCCCACACTCAAGAACTTAGAACCAAACTATACATACATTGCAGTCTAGGCAGAGATCACAATCTCCCTCCCTCTCTCTCTATCTCTGGCAAGAGAAGGAAGATGTCAGCCATCTTCTGGAAGAACTTCTACATCTGCTTCTCAAAATTCAAGTGTCTCTCCACCACTCTTCCACCTCCATCAGAGGAAGACTCCACCACCACCTTAGTCAAAAACTTCAACTCTCTCTACTCCACCACCTCATACACCACCACCACCACCACCTCCAAATCCCTCACCTCCACCTCCTCCAGCCACTTCTTCTCCTCCTCAGACGACTCCGACGACACCACAGACCACTCCTCGCCGCCAGACTTCGCCACCATATTCGCCTCCCAACGCTTCTTCTTCTCCTCCCCCGGCCACTCCAACTCCATCCTCGACTCTCCGCCGCAGCAACCCCATGCTCCGGTCACCGGGGGAGTCGCCGTCCAGACGTACTCGCCGGACCCGTATCATGATTTCAGGCAGTCAATGCAGGAGATGGTCGAAGCGCAGCAGCTAAAGGATGTTACGGCTAATTGGGAATACCTTCATGAGCTCCTCTTGTGTTACCTCAATTTAAACCCTCAACACACTCACAAGTTCATCATCGGTGCTTTTGCCGATCTCTTAATCTCCCTCATGCCGGAAACCACCACGGATGACCACCGTGGCAGGCGGGAGAGCCACCATACATCCACCACTACCTTAAGGTTGCATTAGGTGCCACTCTTGCAGTTCAATTTGTTATTAGTCTTCTAAGTATTTGTTTTCATGAGATGGTAGTGTTTGTGTATGTTGATAAAGATGTTTCAACATTGAAGACAAAAAGTGAAAAAGGCAAAGGCAAGCGTGGGGGTGTTAATGTTGCATTGATGCAAGCAAATATTCTAACCTTATTATGTCATGATGTAAATTGCAGCAAAATTTTAGTAGTATGTTGTTCTTGGGGTTGAATGTTATTGGGAAACTATTATTGATGTTGTTTCTGTCATAGTGGCTCTACTAAAATACAAACTCATTTGGAGGCAATCAAAGTCCTCTAATTGGCTTGTAGTTTTGGTGATGTGGTCCATGCACCTTTTGATCAGTTCTAAATGGTTGGCTATATCCAGATAGTGGCTAGTTAGCTCCAAACCCTAGCTCATCTTATTGCTGTCATCTGCCTTCAATCACTATATTTTCAAACTCCAGAAACAGCCAAGTTATGAGCAAGCATTCAACACATTTTTCCATCCCATCGGTATCGACGGTATCGACACGATGGTTAATCACACCGGAGAGATTTCACCGGAGTTCACTTCCACCGAGAGTCCCATTCACAATCGCCGTGTTTGGATGATGAGATTATGATATTATTGGAATGATCTATAGCCCTGTAATCTTGTCATCCAGACAGGGTCATCTCAACCACTCATTCCAGTAATCTATAATCTCATTATATCTCCATCCATGTCTAATGCTAGGGTTTACAAATTGCATGCACCCAAATGAGTGACCCTTTAAGTTGCAAGGCCTACAACAGAGCAGTAATTTTAATTGGTCCTGAAGCATCTTAAAGTGCCTTTAGACCGGTACCAAGGACATTATGCCATAAAGGAGTCGACTAATTGCGTAAATTTAAAGTATTGCAATTGACGAAGACGGTTACCAATTGTCAAGCATGCAATTCATCGATCTTTTAGGTAAATGTTCTTGTTCTTTCATCTCTTTGCGGCTTTCTTTGTGTCTTCTCTAGAAAGGAAAAAGGTAACGCAGATGTCTAAAGTTATCATAAAAGTTAAAGGTGAGCAAAGCCTAAATACCGATAAGTTATAACCCCCTATTCCTGAAATTACAGCAATAAGGATAAGAAAACGACTAATATTATCCAAAATGTTTACCGAACAAAGTTTAACTCCCTTATTCCGATAACTATTGGCAAGACACCTAAAAAAACAAAAGGAGATAAAATAAGATCCAGACAAGAAGACTCAACCAACAATTATTATCAAAAAAGCTGAAACATTATAAAGAAATGTGAAAAGAACATCGAACAACAACCCGAGAATTGCCTAGAAGGAACAAGTTTGGGCATATATTAACAATAATTTATATAAATAGAGATACATAACAGAGACATAGAGGATCCAAGAAAAAGATATCAACGACCACACCATGAATGAATGAGATTGATATGCGGTCTCTGTCTTTTCTATTATATGCAATGTGACAAATTTTCTTTTCAGCTAGTTGGTTTAGGTGAAGCAGAGTTCAATAATTTATCAAAAAAAAGGCACACCTAAACCTACTTTAGAATTAAATTAGTAGGGATCTTAGTGTTGGGTACTTAGTCCAAGAATACCAAATTGTCTCGTGCCTAATTATTCGGGATAGTTAACTACTCGACGAACTGATCAATCCCTTGGTGTTTCGTGCTCTCTCTTTTCACCTTTTCTTCAGAATATAACGATGCACGTCTAATGGAGGTCATATACATGATTCAACTACGCAAATACAAAACGGGTATGACCATAAAGAAGAAAGTTATCTAGGAATCTCGGCAAGTATAACTATGTATCCTCCCATATGGAAACCTAACATATCTTTATGATTCATAAATGACTGGTGGGAGTTGATTCATGTACCGGAGATTGGGTAATTAGGTAAGTTGTGTTATGAACATGTTATCTTAGTGATGGTGACATCAAGATTTGTTGAGATCCTCTTTATTGAAATTGGGTGCACCCTTTTTTGGAAGTTCAAAGTACACACCCATATGGGCAAAAATGGCATTCAAGAACCAGGTCATACCCTAGCCTGATTCCTGGAAATCCATTCATAAACCATTAGAGATACCAGTATGATTTATCCCTTATAGTGTTTCCTATGTTAATAGTAAGTAAGACGATCCTAGACCATGAGTATCCTGAGATTTTACTGTCCATCACATATTATTAGTTTTTGTAGACAAGATGTTTTAGATCTCATGTAATATCGCCATCCTTGAATGCTTTCTCTTTGGAGTTTCTCCTCGTTCTTAGTGGACTGCGTAGTGGTGGGTAAGGCCTTATGTCCCCTTGCCTTGTTCTTTAGGGATTGGGAGTCCAATTTTCTTATGCATAATAATATGTGGCGTCATGCGGCCCTACCTACAGGGTAGGTTCCTAAAAGAAAAAAATCAAGTTCTCGTTAATAAGTCGCAGCTGTGAGAGCACCATAACTATCACATTTCTAGACTAAGGCTCCATTTGGGTAAGGTATAAAAATCATGGTGATAAGAGATACACTAAGATATGAGATGGGACATGATTGTACAGGGATAAGTTGTACTCCCCTCATTGCCAGTTGGTTTTGAGTGGAACTCTATAATTTCTTAACGTAGTATCAGAGCCAGATTTACACATGTGAATGGTTTAACAACCAAAGTGCTCACCGCCACCCGCAGACAAAAAGATCCACTTGTAGGCCAGAGGATGTCACACGTGAGGGGGCGTGTTGAGATTTGAGAATTCCCACATCAGAAGTTTTCTGGGAAACTCTCTCGTTGCCAATTGGTTTTGAGGTGGAACCCCATAGATTCTTAACAAAAGTCGGGAAAAGTGAATTTAGGGATATTTAGTCTTTTTTGTACTCGCACTCTATCCCCTCATTCCCCTCACATTCCTTATCTGGCTTATATCACCTAGGCTTGTAGGCAAATTTGACGGGTTAGGGATAAGATAGTATAACTTATAAAGTTATCATAATCCCCCCTGCTTATACCTTTACCCAAACAAGGCCTAAGGGCGCTCCTAGTTGCAAGAACCACCTTAAACATGAGGTTGTTGTGAGAGTTTATTATATGATCTGAAAGCATCAGACAATCTCCCAAACAGGGACAAACAGTGGAGAACCAGTAAATGCAATGGAGGGTCTGATCAAATGAGCAAAACAATGCAAAAAGGAAAAGGCCAATCATCATAGACTAGTCATTTCACACATCAAATCAACATGATATGAATCAACCTTTGGAAATTAAATGGAGCCCACAACAAACTCCTGGTGTTTCCATATTCTCCAGTCTGCATCCACAAACAGTAGATCTAGAAGAATAACACAACACACCAAAGCAAATGCCATTGAAACTGTTGATGAACAGTTGCATGAAAGAAACCAGAGAAATTTGCTTGGTACTGGTGAATTTTAGCACTTACCATGTTTGAACTAACCCCAAGGTTTACAGGTTGTGTGTTTCTAGGGTTTCCTTCTTCTTCGGGAATGAGTATAGGGTTTCAGTCAGTCTGATCAATAAGTTCAAACTATTGCATTGTGGCTTGGCACTCAAGTTGCATGCTCTTGTTTTCATGAATGGTCATGTCTGTGCAACCAAGTTGCAAACTCCTGGACCACAAGGAACTTCATAGAAGCAATTTCCAAGTTTTTTAAATGAATCCTTTGGTGAAGGACTCTTGGGTTGAATTTACTCCTAAGCTTTACAGTTAAAGTGATTTTTACCGCTACGTTGAATTATTGGTGTGTCACGTAGTACTCCTATTGTTCGGAGCATCTAAACCACCGCTACCATTCAAGATGTTATATGCATCTTAAGAGACAGTTGCCCCAGAAACAGGTCAAGATCAGGACAACTGGAAAATCATTACAACCTCCATTGTCCTTGTAGACTTGTAGTGTTCTCTAAAATTGTTTTGTTCAGAATCTCATATTATCATATGTATATATATTTTCCTAAAAGGCTCGGAAGATGTTCTAGATTAAGCCGTGCACTAAACAGGCAAAGAAACTCGAGATAGAACCAGTAATTGAGCAAGAAAGGAGTAATCAGTTATCCTTCATCCCTACTAGTCCCTCTCACGGTCTCACCTATCATGCACTAAAAGGCAAATATGCTAATCTGAGATGCATGAGAGGAGAGAGATAGACACATAATTTTGCCTCCCTACTTTCTTCTAGTTAGCTAAATATAGCGAGAGGGATGCATGTATGACCATAAGCATTAAATATTTACGAAATTTTATATATTTTTGCTAGTAGGTGTCAAGTTTAATGTTACCTAAGTCAAACTAAGTTACCTAATATGAGAGTGAATATAGACTTACCATAACTTCCTATAGTCTTGAAGGATATAGTTTTACAGCTCATGCTCAATGGTCTCTTATACAAACAACTAATGTATCTGTGCCGTGTATTATTGGTCGTCCTATAGAACAGAGCGTAATAACTATAACCATCTTCCTTCATAACCATAATCTGTTGCTGTAACACCTCCAAATTTCCTGGCCTACCAAACCACTCTTACGGGCGCAAGAAACCTGGGAGTGTCACTCTGCATCCAAGACAACTCTTGGAAGCTAGGAGATTTGCCAAAACCATAATCGTCGCACTCCTAAACTTGCGAATCCAAAAATGATCAGAAAGTTTCCTACAGCACCTCGACACTGAGTCTAGGTTATGAATCTGTACAGTTTTTCAGCAACCCGAATAGAAGCATTATATTGAAATGGACTACAATGACCTTTTGTGACCAACCACGGCCTAACTTGTCTTTAACTGATGAGGAGAAACTGTTGTGGGAATTGGGATAAGGGTGGTGATGCAATGCCCAATTTCTTACTTCTTGAAAGATGAATGTTCTCTATCAGTTTTCTCCAATACATCATCTGTCTGCACAAACTTGTCTCGCTAACCTTCTATGGTAGGAGAAATCAGGGGCATTCATCTATTTGCATTATTTCGAGTAGCGATTAAAATGGTCCAGCATGATACGACTATAATTTACATCCATCAATCTCATGGTCGTATTCTTTGGTTTGACCTTCAACCCCTCGAATCCCACCCTTCAAAAGATTTACGGTGTCTGTACTACCATGCAATCAACATGAAGAAAACTAGTAAAACTATGAGTATGACTAAAAGAAGTCGGCAGAAAGTAAATGTACATGTTCCATCCGGTAAAAAAAATCAACCAGGTACAGGTATCAGATTTTATTCCAAATGAGCTGAAAAGATAGGGATCCAACATAAGATGGCTAAACCATGATGCCAAAAACTTGGAGACAGGTAAAAAACAAAAAACACAAAGCTAAAGTTTCTTTATGAGCAATCAGCACCTCCAACAAAATTAAAGGTTGTCAGAAGGAACCTGGATAAACCAAGAGCAGCCATTCATTTGCACCACAAGAACCCAACAATAAGGACAACTCCTTGAGAAGATTCCTTCTTGCCTCCTGTACCGCACTCTTTGCCATGAGATAATCTGATCCCAGCCCTTTTCTCTCTTTCTAAGACCCTATTAAGCCCATCAATTACCTCCTAAGTACCACCCTCTCTTAACAAACTGAGCGGCTGGGGATTTCCTTCACTCTTCTCTCCACCAATATCCCTTGAATCACCGAGTTTGATGGGCCCAGAAGTGAATGCGATGTGTGCTCACTCATTTGCTTCCTTACCTTCTGCTTCAGTATTAGTAGCCACGATCCTGGAAGGAAGCGGAAACACAACTGTGAGAAGAACAGCTACAAGACTATAAACCTTCGTCATGCACAAGAATCAGTTACTAATTACAGTTTCTAGGAACAATTTGAAACATCTTATGGTAATTGACAAAGCTGGCATTCAATCCACCTAAAGAAAACTGAATTAGATCAGCATGAGGCAGAAGCTCCAGACATTCCATGTATTACAGTAAAATCAGTAATGCAATCGCTATCTTATGACGCTATTACTAGAGTGGAAGTTGAAACCTCAGAAACATGACTCAGGATCTATTTTATCAGCATCCTCTTCGTACGAACCAACAACACGACTCTATGAGTCTAAGGCAAGAAGTACAAACTATATTCATGTCTATGATTAATTTAACCTCTCCGTGATTACTTCTATTACAGAGTTCAGATAACCTTGCAAAAACAAGAAATGAACCTCACTCCCAAGTCCCACCCCTTACGTGCATGCAAGGACCATTCATGTCTAGTAGCTGTCAAGCGGTTTAACCGTAACCGGACCGGTTGACCGTGAATCACCAGTTTCGGTTCGGTTCGGCCTCGGTTAGGCACTCAGCCAGTTACGGGCCGGTTAAAATTCCCAACATCCTGTAACCGGCCCGGACCATGGGACCAAACCTCTTTAACTGGGCCGTACGGTTCCCGCCGGTCCGAACCCGGTATTTTTTTAATAAAAGTTTTATATATGTGTGTGTGTGCGCGGCGTGTGTGTTTATACATTAAATAGTTGTAGTTGTTTTACTATTTGTTGGTGGTTAACCGAGGCGGTTTGGTTACGGCTAATGGCCGGTTCGGGCCGGATACTGTTGTGGGTTTTGGGAGGCAGGTTTGGGCCAGTTATGTGGTCCACCCAATCCTAAAACCGGCTCGCACCACTATACACTAGGTCCTGGGCCAGTTTATTCTCTTAGACGGTTTTTGGTGGGCCGGTTAACCGTGGTTAACCAGCCCACTTGACAGATTGTCATGCCTGGATGTGGCATTCACCAGGAAAATAAAACTGATTGGACCAACTCCACAACTACATCCTTGCAATGTGACGGTAACTGAAGTCAGTCTCCAATGATACACCGCCTATAACACAAAGCTGCTTCATCTTTTTAATCGACTTTCTATATATTTCACCTACTGCTTAGACAGGCTATCAAATCTGATACCACAATTCTCCATTTCGAAAGGTCCATTGTTCTATCACTAGAATTATAATTTGAATACATAAAGCAGAGCAAGAAAGCAAAACTTGTCAAACAGGAGACAAAAAACACCCTAGGTTTCACCAACCAACTTATAGTCTCCGTACTTGTCACACATCAAGAGCCAGACCATCCTAGGTTTCATCAAGCAACTTAAACCTTAAACCCTCCATCTGCAATCTGGAAATTTGCAACTATAAGCACCAAATTCCAGAATCTATCATACAATGTAAAAACATACCTCATCCTGAGTGTGTTCTAATGAAACAGAAAAAGTAATGTTTTTATTTTTTAACAATTCACTTTCCCAGGTGAGAGCTTCGAAACCTATAAATCAAGCCAAATTGTACTTGGAAAAACCAGACACGACATTGATCTATATCATCCATTCATTTATGTGCCCACATAATAGGCACATGTTTACCTTAAAATTACTAGGCCTGAAATCAAAGGGGATGAATGCGAGGTGACACACAAACACACATATGTATGGAGTAGTATATAGGAAGATCCCAGATCCGTTATAGGCCCAATTATAGTCCTATATTCGGTCAACTTACTTGGAAGAAATAGCAAGTTGTCATCTTGATTTGAACTTAGGTTTTCGTTAGCTCAATCTATTTGTTTCAAGTGCAAAATCTAGCTTGAATCAGGCAAGCGTTTCTGTTGAACAAAAATGCCCACTAGGCATTTAGACTAAGCAACTGATAGCCTGCTCCATTGTGATGATCCAGAGCCTAAGTATGCTCTAAGCTCTGCAAGAAATCTGTGTATCATCTATTCTCCTTTGAAGTTTTAAGAATGAGGCATAGAATTAGAAAAAAGGTGAAACAAAATAACCATGTTTGCTATCTTCAGAAAACTGAATGAGTGAGCATACAAGACAGTTTCTTACTGATCTATTTATCTTTCTGACCCACCTAATATCGAATTCCAAAGGACGTGATCCTACTTGATTGATTCGCAACATATATTACAAATTCTAATACAGTGAAGGGCATCGAACACACACGCTGCACTCAACACCAAACAATCCCTCGGCTCCGGAGAGAAAGGCAATCAACATAGAGTTTGGAGTCTTCAATGGGAAAGAACTGAGAAGTATCCCTTGAACATTTCTCTTGAAAATAAAATGAAGCAATGAAAGGAGCTACAGAATGCAAGCGGATTATTTTCTGATAAAATCTAAAATCCCATTGTTACAGAATCATCCTATAAAGCCGTCATCGCATCAACGATAATAAAGAGATGAAGTTAGGTATAATATCACACATGCCCAAAAAGGCAACAAGTTTGAAATACCATTAGCAAAACTCGGATGGGGGTTAATGATGAAGAACCTCTTCTCATACAATACTATTTTTTTTTTTGATAAATAAAAGGGGGGATGCAACATGAGGACTGTGGAATTCTGATGGGATCCGGTGCATTAGTGCTGGTATGATCGCATCCCTCATACAATACTAAGTTATGTAGCAAAGTCTAGTCTAGTGTGTCCATCATCAAAGAGTATCAACGATGCACCTTAAACAGCAATAAATAACCTTAGCCCTCTTTTGTTAGCAAAAGACAGACAATTTCTAGAGAGGAAACTCAGCGACGTTGGCAATTCCCAATAGTTATACTTCTACTCTAAATCAACATTACCATGAAAACAAACATATTCGAGAGAAACAGTTAATTAAGGTCAGTATTCAAACCTGATCAAACAATCAAATTTTGCATGAAATGAGCTTAATCAAGAAGAGGTTGGCGGAAAAATCTCTTTGCCTTCCTCTTCCTGAGTTTAACCTTCACACAAACACCATTATCCATGATTGACTCAAGCACAATCAGAAGCTTCCCCTCCAATCTCTCGTCTTTCCTTGGTGTGTACACCACATTATGGATATCATCAGCTAATGCTCTCTGCGCCAGAACCTCTCCTACCGCGGCACAAGTAGTCGCATTCCTCAATGACGAGAGATCAGATTTCATGTCTTTTGATATGGAATGAGCCACGGCAACAACGCTGCTAGTAGCTCGATGAATGATGCAGGCACGAACAGAACCTTTCGATACGAAAATGTCTAGGCAGAATGGTTCATGGTAAGGAGCTGTAATTTGATTGAAGGTAAGAGTCCTAATTCTCTTCCCACCTCGCAAACTCTCCACTTTATATTGCCATGGATCAATAGCTTCTTCAGTAACCAAATCGCGCCTTCTGTCTGTTATCTCTCTCTGGTCTACTCTATTTCTTAGCGACTTATTAACTTTACATGTCAAGTTAGCTTCTTCAGTTTCAACATCTTTGGGCAGTCTCATTGGTCTTTCGGAACCCAATTCGCGTCTCGGATTTCTTCTGTCTGTGATCTCTTGCAAGTCTGGTCTATGTTTATCATCTCCAAATGTTAACTTAGCATTTGAAACCTTCTTCTTCATTTGCTTGTCTTTTGAATCATCATTGGAAACATCATTCTTGTTGTTGTTCTTTGGCGAGGACTTCTTCTTAGGGTGGAATTCGAAACTGTATTCTTCAAACTCTCTGGAGTCCTTGTCAATCTTGTAAAAGAGACGTCCTTTAATCCTCATATCATCAAGATCATCTAAACCCATGTCACCATCTTCTTCTTCTCCAGAGGGGTTAGAGTCCATCACTTCATTGCTAATTAAACCCTTGTTATTCTTCTTCTCCAATTCCATATTTGTTCCTCTGAAGGCGTTAACTAACCCAGATGAAATTTTCCAAGATTCGTCATCTACCAGCTCAATCCTGCAACCCTCCAAGTGAGATTTTCCAGATGGGAATTGGGTTTGGGTCGGTTCAGTTTCTTGATTGAGTTTTGGTGATGAAGTGGAATAAAAACGAAGAAGTCTGGGAAAAGAAGGAAGATTTGTAGTACCTCGTCGTCTGAGGAAGAGTAGCATCATCTGGATTCAGCCTCTAAGGTGCTATTATGAAGGGTGAAATTGTTGAGAAGCTATTATGAAGGCAAAGAGGGAAGGTTTCGAAGGGAGAGTTGGAAGAGGCAATTCGTCGAACAGTTGGTGTGTGCCAAAGATACAAAAGGGAAAAAACACTGTGGTAGTAAACCCAGAAACGACGTTGTAAGTGTAAGTGACCTCGACGATTCAAATGGTCGTTATAAGCTACAGTGTTACAAGGACTTGAAGACTGCAGTCCCATTCATTAGAGAGTGTTTTGGACGGGAGATAATGAGATAAATCTCATCCAAACAGAGAGAGATGTAAGATAAATGGGGAAACTAAACTAGAATATTGGGTGTAATGGGGGAACTAGTAAAGAAAGCAGGTTCAAGGCCAGAACCGATGTGTGAAAAGGCTATTACTATCGGAGAGATATCTTTTTAGAGTGACTGTTTTAGGATGAGTGAACTTTCTGTAAAACCACAAAAAATTTACCACTTGTGGATTCCCCCGACATCAGGGGCGGAGCTAGAGTGCGACACGGTAAGCCACGTGCCGCACCCTAATTTCTAAAAGCAACACTATTACACATGTATTTTATAGAATTTTTCAGTTGTGTCCCAGGTGAATTTTGAAAATGTCCTACTTTTTTAAATGAACAATTGTGCCCCAGTACTTAGTATTTTCTAGCTCCGCCCCGGGTACCGCCGTACCTTCTTAGGTGCTTATTTAAGCCCGCGTTCACAGAGATTCGGACAACCCACAAGCCACTGGGACATACCTAATTGATTTGTCTTCCGCCGCGTACTGTCAAAGACTCAAGAGTCAGTCACTCATTCTATACTTGTTTTAGTTTTCTGTTTGTATGTCTGCATTTTATCAGTGAAATTTCTTCATTATTATCAAGGAAAAAACCATCCTCAGCACCTAGATCTGGGAAAAGAATGACATTGATTGACACAAGAAAATCCATCAGCTCTCTCCAAATTATGTATGCACCTTCTAAGATCTCTCTTTTCCTTTAGCTGTGCATGCATTTTTTCCCTAACAAATGCTCCATCTTGACATAACTCCATCAACATTTAAGCTGTCTTCATGTCGCAGGCTGAAGACATCCATGACTCATACCAGTCTCTTGACATGAATGAAACGAGATCTCATGTCTACCAGACAGACAAGCAATCCGTGCATACAAGCACATACACAGAGCACCCGTGCAATGCCCAGCTCTTTCTAGGCTCTACATCAATGGCCTTTGCAGTACTTCACATAGATGAGCGGCCGAAGCTACACCAGACTCACAACCAAATCAACCATCCTACGTTTACCATAACTAACGCAGACTCGCCACAAATATTTACAACAATGGAAGGCAAAGGCATGGAAGTAAACAGTAGAAGCATGTCATTCTTAGAGCCACATGATCAGCATTAGTACATTATTAGGCCATTCAGTTTAAGAAGCAGCTTTCCTAGTTACTCCATCATCACCTACTAGTCGTAATACTACGAAGTTTTTTTAAACAACATTAGAACAAGAAGTTCTAGAAACCTGTCAATAACAATGTCAGGTTGATTAAGTTGGGTAGGAGACGAAGGATTAACACACACACATAACTACCATAAAAACCGAGTTAGTGATGATTACTGATTACAACACACCATTCTTCAGCAGTGAGGAAAGTTTTCAGATCAGGATCGAGTCGGGTCATCATATCAGCGAAGAAGTCATCGTCATCATCTCTATCTGTGGTAATACGCCTGCTGATGATGATAAGCCGGTGCAACACCATTGCCGTAGCCTCCATAGGGGAAGTAGTTCACTGGGACACCTGGGTATGACCCAGCAAAAGGAGGAGGGGCCATGGGGGCAGGGGCGGCCTCTGGTGAGTAAGCATAAGGGCTGGCCGGAGGACTCGCGTGGTACATTGCAGGACCCGCGTGGTACGCCGGAACTGGGTACTGCTGCGTGTGCGTGGGGGATCTGACGTATGCGGCGGGTGCAGCGGGGAAAGATGACACGTAGGCGTTCGTCGAGCGACCAGCCTTTGCAGGCGGCATTGGGCCGCCGTTGTTTGCCCTTGTCCTCTTGTTGGCCGGAACAGCAACTGGCTTCTTCTTCTCGTTCTTGGTTTTCTCTAATTGGTCGACACGTTTCTTGAGATCTTGAGATGGGAATGAAGCTTCGAGTTTGTACTCTTCTATGCACTTGATCACAGCCTTGAGTGCTGACTGCTCCTTGCGTGCCGCGAGATGCTGAGAAAGAATAATAAAAGAATAAGCACTACAACATTCAGAAACGACGAATGGAGATGTCAATGAGAAGTTGAATTGATAACATTGCAAAGACGTACGAGGTGCTCACAACTACAAGCATATCTTATTATCAGTAAAACTCACAATGCAAAGGGGTTTATGAGTTGTCAAACAAATTCTCTCAAGTCTCAGGTGATGAACTATGCAGCGAGGGTTAACAATGGTAACACTTCAAAGGGCACGAGTTGAACAAAAGAGGGATGCAATCCAGGTTCATCTAATCTTAGCAATGGAATGGAACTCTCAACGGAACAAAGGAACATTCAAATGATAAAAAAGAATTGAAGGTCTAGGTATCAACAGAAAGTCATACAATGCAAGAAAAAACTTTGTTGCCACACAATCAACATTCTGCTCTCCAGGAAAATTAAGGACCATTTAAAACTACTAGTACAGGTAGGAACCCTTTCAACAAAAGGGCAAAATCAGTGATGCTTACACTGCATGAGAGCTACCAAAAACAAATTATGAGTAGCAGCAAAACAAAAATGTTAGGATGGTTTCTACCTCAGAAGACCATTTTTATGTTTCAGAATCTACGGAAACATAAAAATGCTACTGGAGCGCATGAGAATGATGTTTCCGTGGAACAATAAACAAAAGGAAATACATTACCGAGCCTTTTTTTACGTTTCTTTCCGTGTACTTTTAGAGTTACTAAATGTGCAAACTGATTCATTTGTGGGTAGCTACTCCTTATGGCTCCCAAATGAGTTCAATGACTAAATGTATGTCTACAACTGTCCGAGCAGACCCTTGTTTCAGAAAACCAGATCAGCAAAAACAAATAAACTTAACTCAAGGATCATTGAAATCATGCCAAAGTGTCGATCAGGAGTCTGTGCTGTAAGTAAACACAAAGGCAGTTTATGGAATTTGACATGTGATAGAACCAAATAAGATTATCAAATAATTTTACTACATAACATATAAGTAGATGAATAGTCATGCAAGAAATGGAGAGTTTCCCCATCTGCGCAAAATACCAACTTACCGCAGCTCGGCCAGAGTTGTTAGGATCCTCCAAAATAGCATCAGCAGCCTTTTTGGCATCTTTCAAGAAAGCTTTCAGCAGCGGAACAGGAGGGAACCTGTCCTGAAGGCCAACTTCAAATGTAAAATGGACAGCATCAACTTGTTGTCCCTTGCTGATTAGTTCTTCAATCATATCTGCAATCAAGGACGAAAGTATCATATATGGTTAAATCTATCAATATTAAGTTCACCGCTTGCTGAAAAGAAAATATAGAATGACAACATAAACCAATCAAAGGAATAAAGCACGGGAGCCCTACAAAGCCTGCAATAAGGAAATGCACTTCAAAGTCCTCTTGGCCTAAGTCTTTCGCCGACGAAGAAACATATAGCAGGTAGCTTTCTAATAGTTATACTTGCAGTTAAGAAGAAAGTAGATAGAGATTTTCAATAGCCCGACATAACCCATGGTAAAAAGGCAATTAGATATTTAATTTTAGTACTTATGTCCATGAAGCACAACCCAAATAGTCGGTCGACACTAGCAGCAGTAACAGTGAGTTATCACTTCCACACAACAAGCAAAAGACTCAGAATAGTTCCAACCATAAACATCATGTTGCCTTTGATGATGCATAAAGGCCCATCACATCAATCAAAAAGAAAAAACTGAGAACAGGAATAAGCACTATCAAAGACAACGGACGGATGTTATTCTCCATCAACTGTCTCCCCCAAATAAGTTTTCCAAAGTCCAACTTTCCCAAATATGTGTAGTTCTAAGGGTTCTTACAAATTTCTAACCACGTAATGGCAGATAGTGGGCTCTCTCTTAGATACAACCTTCGCTCAATCCCATAAAAGGTTAGAAATGGTCACAAAAGTATAACCAGATCATTGCTTCTAACAAACAACTACAGCTATAGCATCCAGGAAATTTTTTAGATGGATCTCTTCTATGAGTTGCATGACAACCTAACATTTCTCAGACCATCAACTTGTGTTCATAGAAGTTTAATCTCATATGCAATACACAAGATCAATCACACTCGAAACCCAGAAAAAGCTAGGTTATACATAAGTGTGATGGCTATATGGTATCAAATCAAAGACATATCTTAATTCTTAAACCCTTTTTTCTCAGACCAGTAGCAGCTAGAAAACACTATACCCAGCTGACAATCAAGCCCAAATATTCAAATCTAATTGCAAATCCAAGGAGATTTGCTTTGGATAAGCTAGGTTATACATAAGCGTGATGACTATACTGTATCAAATCAAAGATAATCTCAATTGTTAAACCCTATTTCTCAGACCAGTAGCAGCCAGAACACACTATACCCAGCTGAAAATCAAGCAAAAATGTTGAAATCTAATTGCAAATCCAGGGAGATTTGCGATTGAATAAGAGCTGAACCAGAATTTGCAGCTTCTTCTACCTTCATAAAACCATCAATCAGTACTCCTTCAAGAAAACTACTAAGCTAAAACATAAATTTGCAGCATGAAACAGCTACAACACACTATACCCAGCTGACAATCAAGCACAAATGTTCAAACCCAACTGCAAATCCAGGGAGATTTGCAAATGAACAAGAGCTGAAGTAGGATTTGCATTTTCTACCTTCATAGAACAATCAAACTACTAATCTAAAACACAACTTCACAGCATAAAACAGGCAAATAAACACTCAAATTTGAACACTAATCAGCTGTATTAGAAGATCTGAAACCATCTGAAACCACCAACATACCAGGCATTTTATCACCCAATCCAAGCGAAACCGCAAGTTTCGGCATCTGCTTACGCCAAGCCGAGGCAATCACAAGCTTCCTATACAACTCCACATCTTCCTTCTTCACAATCCCAAAAGTCACAAGATGTTGCAGAAACGTATGCACATCCGGCGTCTTCACGTTCTCGATCCCACCGCGCTGGTCCAAGCTCTCCTTCCACGTCTCCGCAATCTCCTTGGCACGCTCCTTCACCGCCGGCGTCACCAGCAGCCTCGAATCCCCCAGAATCGGATCAATCACCACCGGAATCAGCGACTCCAGCATCAGCACACACGCCCACCCGCAATCACTCCCCCTGTCGCTCTTCTCGTCCCTTTTATCCACCGGAAAGACTACGGAGATCGATTCTAAAACAAACTTCGCCGGATCGACGCAATCAGCCAGCGCAGAGGGCATTTGCGCCCTCAGCGAGTCGATTTCCTTTTTTCTAGAGGTGATGAAGTTCCAAAACCCGAGAGTGTTCATCTTCGTGCAGTACAAGCGGAGCGTGAGCAGTAAACCTTCCCCATCCTCCACCTCTCCGAATCCGCCGGGTGCGGCGGGATTCTCGGAGAGGCAGTTGAGGGCGGCTTGTTTGCGCTCGTCGACTTTATTGAGAGAGATCGAGATGGAGTCTTTGAGAGTGAGCTCACGCGTGTTGAGGAACTGGAGAGAGGACTGCGTCTCGGAGTCTAGGGTTTGGATTTTGCGTTTTAGGGCTTCAGATTTGTCGAGGAGGCTTTGTTCGAGGGATGAGAAGTGGTCGGAGAGCTCTTTCCAGAGGAGTGTGCAGCTTGTCATGAGCGAGGTCTGGCGCTGGAACTCGTCGAGGCTCGGAGGTGGGGACGGTGGGGTCACGACCTCGCCGGGATCGGAGAGTGAGCCCATTTCTCCGGCGGTGGTTTTGCCTTCAGTGTTGGGGTTCGAATTGGGGGAGAGATTGGGAGAGATTTGGTAGAGAAGAGAGAGATGTAGAGAGAGATTGGGAGGAGTTGGTGGTGGTGGCGATAAAGGAAAGGGGGTTGAAAGGAAGAGGACGGAGGGGGTGACGTGGCACGAATGAGTGGGTAACAAGTGTGAATTTTTTGAGACTCTCTGTGACAAAATGAATGACGCCTACGAAGGCTATGGCGCGTAGGATGAACACATTTTCATACAATGCCTTGTTTGTCTTTAGAATGGCCTAAAAAACACAATGAAACACTGCTAAATGGGATTGAGCTAAATTAAGTCAGCAGTTCAGTTAAAAAAATTAAGGGCTAGTTTGGGAATGTTGTGCCTTGACTTAAAGTTGCTGTGAGAAAGCCGCTGTGAATTCTAGATAAAATGTTATTTGATAAATATTACGGAAATGCTGTTTTGAAATATTGATAGTAATTTTGTGTTTGGTAAATCAAGTGTGAAGTTGTTGTGAGAGGTTAAAATGACAAAAAAAAAATGACACTTGTCATTTCCATAATGATAACTATTGATATTTTTAAAAATAGTAAGGTTAAAATCGGTTGTAAATAAATTAATCAAAACACTTTCTGGAAAAGCACATCTCTCCTTGCTACTTGAAAACTGTTGTGGGACAGCAGAAACTGTCCGAAAAAGCAAACATTTTATTTTTACCAAACACACTAAAACTGCTTCTGCTGTCAGAAAGCAACTGTGCTGGCAGCAGAAGCATTCCCAAACTCACCCCAACAAGTCTTTAAATTCTTAGAGCATGTTTGATTCTAGCTTAGAATCTCAATAATGTTAAATAAGTTGAGGTGAATAAAGTGGTTAAAATTATAATCTGAACACTGTTTGACATGCGTTAAAATCTGGATTAAAATATAAGTATGTTTGGCAACACTTCTAGCTTTTGCTACCAAATTTATAAAAAGAATATTTATTTATAATACGTTTAAGATGTTGTGCGTTAACATAAATTAATAATTTTTACACAAAATAGATGGTTGAGTGTGATATTTTTAAAGTTACACTTAAAACTCCAAAATCGGATATTATATATTTATAAATTATTAGTCAACTTAAATTAAAATCTAACACAAAAAATATACGAAACAAACGAGATTAAAAAATTAACAGAGTTTAATCTCAAATAAATTTTTAACCTCTAACCAAACATGCACGTAGACATGGCTAGTAATTTCTACAAGCGAATTATTGGAGTCAAATAAGTGGACTTGTAGAAATGAAGGGTGAGATCGATTGTCGAATGGCAAAAGAAGGGGATCAAATGAAGGGGATCAAATGTGTTGGTATTCAGATAAGACTTGTCCTCTAAATAGAACTTTATTAAAACGCCATGTGAAGACAATAAAGCCTATAACCATAACTACTTCAACTTATTTATTTCCATAACTATCACACTTTTCCTTAAATAAAAAAAAAAAAAAAAAAAAAAAAAAAAAAAAAAAAAACTATCACACTTACATTATGAGGATTATATTCAATATCTTCACTTAAGTAGTTAACAGCTGATGGAAAACACTCCTAGGCCCGAGACAGCTTTGCTAAGGTGGAGGGATTTTCCGGACAATACTAAGGACAGTTCTTAGAGGAAATAACTAAAAATAATGAAAACTAGAATGTAGTAAAATAACAATGAGGAGCTATACTGCTAAAGCAACAGTTCAAAGATTAGTATAGTAAAATTTAGAGCATGGATAAATTCAGCTCAAAGAACATTTTTTTATTAGAGATGTTCTACGTAAGCATTTCGATAGTATTACACAATCGTTATCAAGGTAATTCTTCTAAAAATGTAAAAGCATGATTGATGTAAAAGTATCGGAACCACAAGGATCTGTAGATTTTATTCAATATTAGTGAAACGCCTTTGTAACAACATATTTGTATGAACTTCGTATTGCCTCTGTTTTAATGGGATCTTTCCACTTTACTTTTGTCAAATTCTTTAATCTGGTAATTTAATTAGTAAAACTATTCAAATTTTGTAATCTTACTCTGCAACACTATATAAAAATTAAAACAAAAAATGTATCGATTTGCTATCTAAATTACCGGTTCAAAGTGACATCGATGCAAATAAAAAAGTCTACTGAAAATATCCCATAAAAAGGAATGTAGTATGTATAAGAAAATGATTTTTTGTTTTATTATTTTAAGAGAAAAGTTGAAAATTAGCAAGTTGTTTGGATGGTGAACATAATGGGGGGAGGTTGGGAGGAGAGGTCACTTTCCCAGAAACCGAAGTTGGATCAAATTTCTTTCTGAAGAGAAGAGGAGGAGGATGAGGAACGTAAGAAAAAAGTAAGGGTAAAAGACACTTTCACTCCCTCTAGTTTTTCTGATCGACACTTTCACCCTCTCTAGTTTCAAAAATGACACTTTCATCCTTTCAGTGTGCCGAACTTCAAGTGATTTACACTCTCTTGAGTGTGACGCATTTAGTCTGGGAGTGTGGTCTGTCACAGAAAATAAACTTAAAGACTAATTTGACCTCCATATCATGCAAAAAGTATAATTTACCATTGAATAAATGCCTACAATTCTCAGAATAAGAGGATAAATTCGTCCAAGAACTTATTTTTACAGATCGTTCCAAATCCCAGACTAGCGGTATAACAATATAGGGTGTAACTTTTTTGAAGTTCAACACACTAAAGGGGTGAAAGTGGCCTTTTTGAAACTAGATGGGGTGAAAGTGTTTTTCAATTAAACTAGAGGGGATGAAAGTGTCTTTTACCCGAAAAAGAAATGCCAAAGTTGAATGAGAAGGCACATTAGGGGGAGGGAGGGAGAAGATGCAGAAAAGCTGCGGAAAGTGGGGAAAGAAGGGTAAGTAGGGTTGGCTCGTTCCCACTCTGCAAAAACCACATGCTTCTAGTCAGATAAAGTCACTACACACTTGCCGGCCTCAATATACTCTACTATTTCTACTAGGGCTAAACAAAACTCGTCTAAACTGCATTGTCTCAATACTGTTTGAATCAGGTTAAGCCGATGAGTTATGTTTGATTTCAATTATGACATAAACTCCATCGTGAACACTTAGCTATATGTAGTATTTATTTTACTATATATCCGTCTCTGCAGTTTGTAAAATTGCGACACTTAGATTAAAATAGTTAACTTTCGTTAGATAATTTAGTAACATTTTAGTATTTTAATACTTTAAAATGGGCAGCGTGGTCTTTTCCCGTTTGTTTTTCTTTTTTCGTTTCTCTCTTTAAGTTTTTTTATTTTTTTCCTTATTTAGCGGAAGATAACTGTAAACAGTAGTAGTCAATTTAACATAAGCGTCACAATTTCGGAAACTACAGAGATGATAAGTGATAAAAATCATTACTGCATGACACTAAAGGTCAGCGAGCGAAACTGTGAAAGAGTAATCTGTCAAAAGTTCTTAGAATTAATTTAGTGGATTTGGGTGGAACATTATCCAACCCGGGCAAAAAATAGACAAAACTGCCCCCAAACAGATTCTCTCACCCCTGACTTCCATCACTACTCCTATAGATATAGAGGTTGTTTGAATACGCTAAGTGCATCACCAACGAGGTGCCAATTTCAGTGTCAATCCGAAAATCCAACTTGTCTTGATCGAAAGTAATGCTTTCAAGAATAGCATTGCCAAACAGGCACTTACTGTACGCAAAATATATCCTACTCGTACTACCACTCCGTCCCAGCTCTTTCTACCCAAACTGACTTTTGTCACTATTCACTTGATCACTTTGACTCGTTGATTTGAATAGCAAACCGGTATACTTTTTTGATAATTTTTTCATGGTGTTGTAGATTAAAAGTTTCTCTATAATACAGTGAAAAAATTATCAAAAAATCATATTATTTTGCTATCCAAATCACCCGGTCAAAGTGACTCAGATACGAGTCAAAAAGTCAATTTGGGTAGAAAGAGTTGGGACGGAGGGGTACTTGCCAAACCTACAATTCGATATTAGCTGCAAAATATTGTTAAAAGTAACAAATGCTGAAATGACGCATGGTTCTCGAGGCATTCAACTATAAAAAGGTTGTTATATTGATCGCCTCTGGTTCTAACCTACGGTAAGCATCTAGTAAAATTTGTCAGGGTTTGCCCGAGTCCATATTACAGACAAGTCAATTTTCAGAGCATGTTCATTGGTGTCCTCTTGTCTAAGCACAACCTCAATCAAACTCCGAAATGGTCTGAAAATCTCTATTCATTCCTCAACTAGGATGTCTACAGCAGTGAGTGCGGGGAAGGCGAAGCCCAAAACTAGGCCACTCAACAAAGAGGGTGCGATGCCCCAAGGACATACTTTTACAAATTCAACCAAGTGATCAAACATAACAAGGCAAAACATTGAACAAAACCAATCATCAACCAAGTGGAAATAGTACACCATATCATTCTATTCTTATCATATCCATATATAAAAAAAAAAAAAAAAAAAAAAAAAAAAAAAAAAAACAAGCATGAGCAGAACACCAGACACAAGTGAACTCTGCAGACAGAGTGACTAAGAGAACAACAGCAGTACAATGCATGACCAGCCCAGTGCCTGCCTGGAATGATCAGATCGGGGTGTGCATGCGTATTACTACTACTATTTTATTCCTCCAAATATAATTAAATAAATGAATAAAATACTTTGTATGTTGGAATGGTATAATGTTTATTAGTAGAGGAATCTTTGATCATGTGAAGCCATAATTTTGTTGCCCTTGTGAAACACTCAAAGCTACTGACATACTGATGAATGAACCCTTTCTAGTACTATATACACTACCACTAGTATTTTGCTTTTCTTCCTCTCCATTTGCAATACTATTGAACCCTAACTCGAGAATCCCCCACTCCTCTGCCCTAAGATAGTAAATGAGATCAATCGTGAAATGCATCTCAAAGAACCAGGGCATCTGAGTTGCCAACTGATCATCAACCTGAAAACGGATTTGAACTCTTACGCTCTAAGTTGCTAGAGCTGTGGTGCCGCTGCACTCCAACTCTTTCTCTCCATTGCTACTCGTACTAATTAGTTGTTGCATACTTGCATAGATATAGTCTGTGACAACGATTGAATCATATTTGAAGGTAAAGAAATAAACCGTCATTTAATCGTTATTATGCTAGTGCACTGATTTGCATCTCACTTTGGTCAACTTCAGAAAACAACATTCTCAACTTACTTCACGAGGAATTCACAGGTATCCAAAACACAAATACACGAGGAATTCACAGGTATCCAAAACACAAATACTCGTATAATTCCCTATAATTAACTTCTTAAACATCATAATCATTCCCATTGAGTTTTTTTTTTTCAAATGAATGGTTGAGATGCGGGGAGAGAATAAACTGTATGCTCTCTGTCATCATCTTAACCACTCATTCTAAAAGAAGTAAAAATTAAAACAAAAAAGTCAAACATCCAACTAATCACAATGGGGCAATTCTGTATTGATACAAGAAAATATTCGCAAACTAGATAAGAGAGGGAAGATATACATGGATATCAAAAGCAGTCGGAATACATTAGGTTCAAAGGTAGTCTTCATATCACAAAGAAAAGACCATTCCTTCTTATAATATAGTTCGATACAAGTAGGCATACATACGTATGAGCAAAACCAAATAGTTCAAGAGAAAGACAGAAAATGGGGGTCCCCAAAAGGATCTATCACAAGCGTGTACTCCAACTCGTAGGTAAATTAAATCGTACACACTTACAATCGAGTAGGAGTACAAGACAACCCGGTCATCAATCTGCATCAGTTCGCTGATAGCTGCAAGATAAAGTGCAATCACAAGGAGATATCTCAAAGCTACTTCGACAGCAACAGAAGTTTATAAAATGGTTTAAGCAGCATGCAACCATGTGCTCGTAACATGCCTGTAATGTGCACCATGGAAATCTTCCTCAGTGACGATGTTGAAGTATCAAGAGCGAGAAAGAACCCCTTTGGAGCTGCAAAACAAGAGACAAAGAGAAGTCATTGGGTGTAAAGACCTTAAGTGAACACACAATTAATCTAAATCTTTTATGCAAAAGTTATCTCAAACCTTGGAACAGTCCCAAGTCGGCGTGGGTCATATTCTGTTGCTTGCCGGAGAGCCCTTGCAAAAGCTTTGAAGGTTGCCTCAATTATGTGGTGAGAGTTCTTTCCAGCAAGCTGATTTTTGACTAAGATATCGGTGTTAGTTCATTGTTTCAGTTTTGGGTTAAGTGAAGAATCAACAAGGTGAG
This sequence comes from Linanthus parryae, assembly GCA_023055425.1. Taxonomy (NCBI): domain Eukaryota; kingdom Viridiplantae; phylum Streptophyta; class Magnoliopsida; order Ericales; family Polemoniaceae; genus Linanthus; species Linanthus parryae. Next base: position 3,669,770 of record JALGPY010000008.1, on the reverse strand, counting down.
TGAAGCAAATAACAAAAGGTAACGATTCACAGAAAAATCTGAGATTAAAGATGCATTCATATACATGCATTCTCGAGAATGTTCAGTCATGAAGAAGACAAAATAACTTCAAAGAAGTTAAGGTAAAATAATTTAGTTTTTTACTATCCTAAAAGAAATTACCTCCAGTAAAATGGCATTTCAGCAATCACAGACAGCTCGGACTAGAAAAAGAATAACCATCACAAAACTAAATGCCGCAAGTATAGGATAGTACCTGCCTGATGTGAAGCGTCATTCCAGAAGTATTGACCAGAGACTGGAAAAAGTGCTCCACCAGCTGCACAGAGAAGTCCATGAATAGATATTTACGGACAAGATACGCCTAAAGCGAGGAGTGAAAATCAAGTAAAGCAGTAAGCTCAATTCAAGTTGACAACAGAAACAGATAGGTCCTCAATTTGTTCCATGACATCAACTAGACCTGGTGGGTGGGTGTCAATTCTCATATTTTGAACTCAACATCTTGGAGACATAAATAAAAAAAAAATGTACAAAGCATTTAGTCAAAAGTACCAACTATGTCACTTCTTATGTCCTTCGTTTCTCTCCTGTGGTTTCTCTTGCACTTAACCATCTCCATCTAAATTCAACTCATTGTATCATAAAAGTGACTGGGGAGGAATAGCAGCCATAATCAAATGTCTGAGAATTCATGCTCTTCAGCCAAGGTTTTGTTGGGGATTATTCAAAAGTTTTCTAGTAGTACTTAATTTTCACGGCCATTCTAATATTGATGGTGGCTCTACAGCATTTCCAGGTCAATTTGAGCATCCTCTTCAATAGTCTTCATGCCACGCCATGGGCCTCCATGCCCTCCCCACTCTCTCTATAGCAAGATTTGGTCGAATTACTTCGAGTTTGAGATATAGGTTTTGGCTTAAATGGAGGGGCAGAGTTCCAAGACGTACAGTTTTCAGGAAGTTTGTTCTTTGTATTATCCAACTATTTGTATCCTTAGTACCACTAATATTTTCAATGCAAGTACACATCTCGGACAACTCCCATTGCCTCTGTGCCCTCCCCACTCTCTCTATCAAGACACAAACGGATCTCTATACATGCGTACTTTGCGCACTACAAAATGAGGATGAGAACACACAAGGCAAAGGGACTACACACAAAGTCATCCTGCCGTATAGCTTACTATGTTGCCAATGCAATCAAAACATAAGGGGAGGTATTGGAAGAGACACCCAAACCTTCAAAGTTACTCTTATTGAAAGAGAGGTGCAGACGAAAGTTTTCTTAGCAAACCATGATAGTGAAACATCACAATTCATACTTACACCACTGGAGTAATGAGATGACACAGCAGATAAGATTTGCAAAAGTTAGAAGCACTTTACATTTGTAAATTATTGGCACACGCTACTTTGTATTGAGCATCAGAGTGAACCAACCTACCTGCGTGTCATATGTTCCAACTCTTTGAGTAGGTATGCACAAATCATAACCTAAATATGGTCGTCCAGATAGATCCTGCATCATAGAGATACATAGCAAAAAACACATTCAACAATCTGTAAGGTAAATAGTAAGAAAAACTGTAACTCATAAGAAGAGAATGAATATATTCCAAGAAGCACGTATTGTTCCTCTACTATATATAGGGCTTGATGTTGACTTTCCAATTTCTGATCAAGTTCAGCCAGTGGTAGTCTAGACTCTAGATGCCATTCAGTTTTTAAAATCTATTAATTGAAAACCTCAACTGCACAACTTTCTGAGCTTTAGTTAGGTGTATGAAACCAGTTTTGTTAATACAGTCAACAGCATCCTACTTTTGAGATAGGAAAGGTAATCGGACTTGTCAATCTATGATGTCTGCTATTCAAAATTTATCATATATCCCCTGCTCAAAGAGTAATTGAAAGCCATATCTGGAAACGAAGTCTACAGCTGTCCTAATTAAAATCAAGAACACATGAATCTATATTTAGCTAGTCGTCTACACCGGCAGATCTTGCCGGATTTCACATACGTCTTCAGCAAGCACATTAACAACTTTTCAAAACTCCTCTTCAGACTGGCTTGGATAAGGCATCGCTGATTTACGGATTGAAAAATGCTAGATTAATATTTTGTGTAGCCTTTAATTAGTATGTATGTAAACAATTTTGTGGTTGAAATACACGGCATACAAAAGAATTTTACCATAAAAACTGTAGTGCATGATGTGTTTATCAAGTTCAACATGTTAATTCTGTCATGAAGAATCAGATCAACACAAATGGAAATTGCTGCTTTATAGACAAAATACAACTTCATAGAGAAGGACTAAAGATCTTAAAGTCGTCTACAAGTTCTAGTGTCTGTAATACTTCACAAACTCCCGGGGGTAACTCTCATGAACTCAGCTTCTACATCCTCATTGTTACAAACTTTGCACTCTAAAAGGCCTGTCTCAACAAACACCAATGGAAGCACCCAAAAAAACTCATCAATGACCTAGCACATTCTGATCATGACCATGCAATCAGAAACATTAATTTCCAATCTGAAAGACTAACAGTGCATATGGTGCCAAATTATGTTACTTTTATTATATGTAATCTGAAGTGTTTCTAGTAGCACAAATTAGAATAGGGTAAATTACAGATACTGTGGTTTGGACCTAAGTTACCTGGAACGCGGCGCGTTCCGGTTCGTGGAACGGGAACGGGATCGTGGAATGCCAGACCCTATGGAATTTGGTACGCCAAGGGTAGGCTTCTTAATAGGAGTTTTACCATTATCCACAAATCATAAAGTATAAAACCGCTCAATATATACAATATTTAAAAGTCAATACTCCAAAAATAGATGTAACATTTACATATCCAAATTTAATTTTCCCTTCTACATAGTAGTGAAAATAGTGAAAAAAAATGGGATCGCCAAATTAAGCGATCTGGATTGCCGGTGTTCCACGTTTCGGAACGCGCAATCCAATTCGCAATTCGCGGGGGTACGAGTGAATTGTGGTAACACTGGTTTGGACTCGGTTCGAGTAACTGACCTGTGCTTTAAAAAGCTTCACTTATGTGACCTGTGGTTTACTCCGTTTACCTTGTTACACAACATTTCCGTCCAAAAAACTTTTAAGATATTAATTTTGAATCAGAAAAAATACCCGCACTTCAGCAAAATAATAAGAGTATATGACACATTGCCCCCCCCCCCTCCCTTTTAGAAATGTCAAATATATCCTCGTTATTATATTGAACTATGTTGCACGGGTGCTTCTAATTGGTCGCGCACCCGCACCGGGTGCTTCCGGGTGCTTCGTGGGTGCTTGGGTGCTTCGTGGGTGCTTTGGGGGTGCTTTGTGGATAAGGCAGGATCATTTTTGAATGTTTTAGTTGAGAGGTCTTCCAAATACAACTAGAATTTAACAAAGAAACGTGCATGTATGTGAACGTTTTTAACCCTTGGATTACTCACCTCTCCACAGCTAAGAACAACGACATGAAGAGATTATACTGTTGATATAGTAACCTTGTATCTTCGAATGTGTGTGAATTTCTATTCGATTATAATATGATCCCTATTATTGTCGTTATTATATTAGTATAATGGTATAACTAATAATATCAGATAAAAATATAAATAATGTGGCCGCACCCCCGCCGCACCCGCACCCAGTTCCCGAACCAGCACCCGCACTCGTGCGACATAGATATCGAACTTACATTACAACTCCAACCCAACACTATTCTGAAGTCTCTGTCATTCTTCCACCTCCCTATCCATATTCCTCCCAAATCATCTTCTTCATCACATCAAAACCTGGCCACACAATATCGCCACCTCCTCATTACACCATAACCCAACATCATTATATTAGGTAGACCAATAGAACTTACAATATCGCGCCCTCCCTATCCATATTCCTCCCAAATCATCCTCGTTATTATATCGAACTTACAATATCGCCACCTCCTCTTACAGTATATTACGTAGACCTATAGAATAAAGCCGCACCGCATCAAATTCTGTTGTGGAGTAATGTATGTCATAAATGTTTACCTTCAATGAAACAGGCTATTGGTGTCCAAGTAATAATGCATAGAGCAATAAAAGCTAAAAGGAAAACTATATAGATCACCAGTAGACCACGCTTAAATCAGAGAGATTGGAATTGGAGAGATATGTTGGCCGTCTTTCCGAGGCTCTACAATCATACTGTAGTATGTAAGGTATAGGAACATACCAATGAAACATGTACTAGTGCTTCATCAAGTGGAGCTGAGAAGTCGCCAAAACGATTAATTCCTTTTCTGTCTCCAAGTGCCTGCAGCAAGGCCTGCATGATCCAGCAAACTTGACTTCATGACCCGAAGATGTAGAATTATACATGCAAAAGTATAAAATAACTAAAGTAAGCTGACAATTTTGGTCCACAAGGGAAGTAGAGCAGTAGATTGCTTTATGCATAACATAAGAAGATGCAGTCTTAAACGCACAAATAGGCATCTCCAAATGGAATATATAAAGACGAGCACGACTCAAGTAATTCATTGTGTAAGTACTCTCACAACAGAACACCATCTTGAAGTTACTAATCAGAAATTACTTCCATTATAAATACCAGAAGTATAATTTTGATTTTTAAATATCAAGTTATGTCCTATTGATATTAACTTAAAGGACAACCCAGAAAAGCTTCTAGGGAAGTTACCGTCCCAATGGCAAGAGCAACATCTTCATTTGTGTGATGATCGTCAATGTGAATGTCGCCGGTAGCCTTCACATGTACATCAAACAAGCCATGTGAAGAAAGTTGCTGCATAAACCCAGTGAAAGAAGATGGATCACAACAAAATAAAAACATGAAAAAGGTAACTGACCGTTAAAATGGAGAAGGCACGATGACCTTCAAATTGTTTGCTGTAAAAGATTTTATTTTATGATGTATACAGTGTCATAAAATATCAAGGAGTTTTAAGTTTTAACCCTGATAGAAAAATAGATTTGAGTCATGATTAGCTCTAAATTCAAAAGAAGCATGGAGAAAAAGTAAACAGCCAAAGCAGAGAAAGTTCGAACAACAAAAGGAAGAAGATTCCTGGAAAAGTCCACATTATTCAATACTATTACACAGCAAGGAGTTCTTCATGAACCTCAACAATGAGTGCAGCATCACGAACTGCGAACTAATCCTTTGACATACCTACTACAACGTAATCAATTGTAAGCTTCAGTTTAAGTCTTTAGCTATGCTTTTGTCAAACTTCCTCATTCCCTCAAAATGGATGGTCTTGAAGCAAGTAGTTCGTAATCCGGATTCGTAATGCTCTTGTGCCGATTAAGCTGGATGCGACCAATTACAACGTCTGGCGTACTCAGATCTCCACTCTGCTGCAAGCAAATGATCTTCTGAAGATTCGGGTTCTGTGTTACCTAAAGTTGCGTTTTTTTGTTTAGAAGTCCATTGATCAACATCTCAAGAGTTGTTTGATGGCTTCCATATCTCCATATGTTATTCCTGTAGTTCTTAATTTGACACATGCTCACGAGATTTGGACTGCTTTAGATGTCAAATTTGCCTCCCTATCTCTCTCTCTCTATCTCGCATGTTCACCAACTCAAAATGCAGCTGCTCACTGTTCAGCAAAATGACCAGAGCATTGATACTTATCTTGCTCAGATTAAGGCTATTACTGAGTTTAGCTGAGGTTAATGAGTTCACTTCAGAAGAGGATCTAATTTACATATTCTTAATGTCTCTCTCCCCGATTATGATCATTTTAGTCTTCAATTCGAATCAGATCAGCACCTATTACTGTGCCTTAGTTGTCTGCTCCATTGGTCTCTGAAGAACTACATCTGAATCTTAATGAACTGTCCTTACATGGTTCTTCACTGGCTTCTTCCACTATGGTAACATGATGTTGCTACTGCATTTGTAGGTGTTAAGCTTCCGTGAGGTTTCCTTCTGCATCTGCTCATTATAAGCAGTATGGTAACAATGCTGGTGGTTCTGGTGCTTTCAAAGCCAAATCTGGTTCCTATAACAGAGGTTCACACAAAGGTGGTTCTTATAATGGTTCTGCACACAATGTGCCTTTGTCTACTAAATATTTTGGTCATGACTCTGCCTCAGTGGTGTGCCAAATTTGAGGTAAATCCAAGCATTCTGCTCTGGATTGTTGGTACAGATTCAATACCAATAAATTTGCTTCTTCTAGACCTTCTCCTCCAAGACATCCAAGACCACAGGCCTATTCAGCTACATACAACACTTCTTCTGGTTATCATGGTGCTGCTTCTACTAGTGGTTGTTTTCCTACACAAGGCATTCTTGGGCATTCTCCAGCAGTTTGTAGAGCACCCTGGTTGATGGACAGTGAGGCTAATCACCACATAAAAAATACCACTGCTACTTTCACTCATCCTCCCATACTAGTGGAGGTCCTGACATGATTCAAGTAGGAAATGGTTCACAAATGCCCATTGCTTCTGTTGGTAGTGGTACTATTCAAACACCCTTTCATTCCTTTCCTCTCCATAACTTACTGCATACTCCTGTTTCCACAAATCTTTTGCCAATTTCTAAATTCACTGCTGACAATGAATGTACCATCAGTTTTAAACTGTTAATGCTCATAGCTTTGTGGTACATGACAACAAGTTCAGGACTATTCTTTTGAAGGGCCCATGTTACAATGGACTCTATCAAGTTTCAGCCACACGTTCTAAGCATCAAGTGTCTTCACCTTTGGCCAATGTGTCTATCTCATCTTTTATCCCTCCAGCTCATGTGTGGCATCTCAGGCTTGGCCATCCTTCTGCAACTATATCTAATGTCTTAGCTACATACTTGCACTTCCCTGTAGTGTCTTCTAATTCTCTCTGTACACACTGTCAAGTGTGTAAATGTCATAAACTTCCTTTCTCTGTATCCAAAGCTCATGCTACGCATTGTTTTGATTTGATTCACTCTAATGTATTGGGTCCTTCCCCTATTCCATCCTTTAAACATTACAAATGCAATCTTGTGTTCATTGATGATCACTCAAGGTTTTGCTGGTTTTATCCTATAAAAAAAAAAAGTCAGATGCTTATGATGCATACTTATCATTTACTGCAATGGTATCTACTCAATTTGGTGCCACTGTCAAGGCTTTCAGAACTGATAATGGCACATAGTTCATGAATCATTATTTTGGTCTTTATCTTTAATCTCAAGGTACATTACATCAAACATCCTGCCCTCATTCTCCTGAACAGAATGGGTGAGTAGAGAGAAAGCATAGGCATCTTATAGAGACCACCTTGTGCACTCCATCAAGCTCATTTACCCTCATCTTTCTGGCTTGAAGCTCTCATTACTGCAAATTTTTAATCAACGGGCTACCCAAGAAGCTGTTGCAAAATCAATATCCATATTAATGTCTTTATAGCACTGCGCCTAATTACAATCTGTTAAAAGGTTTTTGGGTGTTTGTGCTATCCCTAGCTTAGGCCTTATACTACTCACAAAATGCAGTATAGGTCTACCCCATGTGTTTTTCTAGGTTACTGTGCCACAAGTAAAGGGTACAGGTGCCTTGATCCTGTCTCAAATAAAGTGTTCATCTCTAGGCATGTTTACATCTTTGAACATGTTTTTCCTCGTAAAGACCTTAGTCATTTTTCTTCTCCTGCTAGTATTTCTCACAATTTTCTTTTCCCTTCTGTGTTTATGTCTACTACACCTATCTCTTCTTCATCCTTGCAGTTTTCACACTCCTCATCCTCTGTTATACCTAATCTGGACATTTCTGTCCCATCTTCATATGTCCCTCCTGTGTCTAATCCCCCTTCTCCTACTCCTACACCTTCTCCAATACCTATACCAACCCACTCAATGGTCATTAGACTTAAGTCTGGCATTGTGAAACCTAATCCTAAATACCTGGTACACACAACTTTGGTGAGTCCAACGTTAGAACCTACTACTTATAAAGAAGCATCTACCCTAGACTTTTGGCAAACAGCAATGAATGAAGAGTATCAGGCTCTTATAGATCAATGTACTTGGTCCTTGGTTCCTTTACCCTGGTAGAAAGCCTACTGGCAAGTGGGTATACAAGATCGAAAGACATGTAGATGGGTCGGTGGCAAGGTACCAGGCTAGGTTGGTAGCCAAAGGTTTTCTTCAAACATATGGTTTGGACAATAGTGAAACATTAAGTCATGTGGCTAAACACCAGGCTGTAAGAATTGGTTTGACTCTTGCTCTGCATTTTGGCTGGCCTCTAAAGCAACCAAAAATTAGTACTGCTTTCTTGCATGGTATTGTTGAAGAGGAATTCTTCATGTCCCAACCACAAGGGTTTGTGAATCCTAAATGTCCTACCTATGTCTGCAAATTTCACAAGTCATTGTATGGTTTGAAACAGGCACCAAGGCGTGGTACACTAAATTTTCTCACTTTTTGCTTCCTCATGATTATCGATGTAGTAGAGCATATACCTCTTTCTTTGTGCTCCATACAGATGCCTATATGGTAGTCTTGTTGGCGTATGTAGATGATATTATTCTCACAGAAGTAATGGATTCTCTTCTTACAACAATGAAGAGACATTTTGCAGTCAAAGATCTAGGAAAATTGCCTTATTTCTAGGGCTGTACAAAAAACCGGACGGACCGGACCAACCGGCCAAACCGGGCCGAATTTGTTGATTTTGGTCGGTTTAATGACTAATTTGGTTCAAAGTCGGTTTAAAAATTGGCAAACCGCTGAAACATGTTCGGTTTTTGGTACATATGACCAAAAAACCATGGTTAACCGACCGACCAAAATATTGTATATAATATAGTAACTGTATTATTATTACATATAATTAATATATATATATATATGTAGTATAAATCACTTCACCCAAATTCCAGCATATTCATTCACTGCCCACTGCCTTTACCTTTAGAAATCTGAAATCATCCCAAAATCGCAACCTTGTCTATTTTCCTCTTCTTTGGTCTTAATATCCGTCAATCAACCAATCAAAATCACTGATACGGTCTTCATTGAATCAATCCCGAATGGAATCCTCTTCGATTTTAGTGCAGGGTTGGGGGTTAATGCAGGTATCTGGACACTGCGAGTTTGAAGAAATCAACTGCTTATCTTATCAATGGTCTGATCATAATTGTTGCTTGGATGGTAAACAAAAATTATATCGTGGTTACAATTTTTTTGATTACTGATGTTGTTTGGTTACGGAGTTAAGTAAAACATACTACTATTGAGGACCGGTCGAACCAAACCGTACCATACCGATAAAAGATTGGACGGTTTGGTTTGGTTTTTTGATATCATACGGTTTGGTTCGGTTTGGTGAATCACCAAACCGGTATTTTCGGTTTGGTTTGTGGTATGAGCCCAAACCGTACTAAACCGGACCGCGAACACCCCTGCTTATTTCTTGGGCATAGAGCTTGACTCTACTTCTGCTGGGGTTGTCTCACATCAGAGAAAGTATGCTACAGATCTTCTCACAAAGTCCAAGCTTCTTGATTGCAAGCCTTGCTCCACTCCTTGTGCTCAAAAATCTGGCAATGTTCACCCTGATCGTACCCCATTCTCTAATCCATCCTTTTTCAGAATCATTGTGGGGGCTCTTCAGCACTTGAATATCACTAAACATGACATTCAATATGCTATTAATGCATTGTGTCAGCATATGCATTCCCCAACTCAAGCAGATTACACATCCATGAAGAGGGTTATAAGACATGTCAAGGGTACTTTGCATTGAGGCATCACTATTTCTCCCGATAACTTCTTGCTTTCAGCCTTCACTGATGCAGATTGGGCTGGAGATAGTCAAGATAGAAGGTCCACAACTGGGTTTTGTATTTTTCTAGGTGACTATTTGGTTTCTTGGAGCTCTAAGAAGCACAGTTACAGGATTTTCTACAGAGACAATACAAAACTATGGCCATCAGTGCTTCTGAACTGAAATGGCTGCAATGCTTGTTGTAGGATCTCTACATTTTGTCTCCTACACCTCCTACATCGTGGTGTGATAATACTTCTGCTCTTGCTTTAGTTGCAAATCTAGTATTTCATGCCCGCACAAAACATATTGAAATTGATTTTCATTTTGTCCGGGAGATGGTGGTAGCTAAACAGCTGTTTCTTGGCCACATTTCCTCTGTTGATCACATTTCTTCTGTTGATCAACGTGCAAACATGTTTCTTCTGTTGTTCAGCATTGGGCGAGTTCAAGTTCACTAATTTGTGTTCCAAGCTTAACTTGGCCTCTGTCAAGTTCAGCTTGAAGGAGTGTAAAATCCTAAAGTTAGCAACGGCTAAGCTACTGTGTTGGTGGAAGTGTTAATTATAGGTTGTTAACTCAGTAACTGGTGTGTGCGATCTTGAATACATAATCAATCCTCTCTCTTTCTCTCTCTCTTCATCTTCTTCTCCTATCTCATTCTCTGTAAATCTATGGTTTCTTGATATTCAACACTTACCTAAACTAACTGCTTCAAAATTTTGAAGATTATTAATTGCACCGGATGATGCAAAAGAACAGCTGAAAATGAATATGCTAAAGTTAAGGTTTTGAGCTGAGAATCCAAAGTTCCAAATCCTTTTGCAATGAGCTGAGCCCAGATTATAATTGGGTACATTGTGTGAAGGTTACTGCTTTTCAAGGACGAACTACTAGAATACCCATCTGGAATACATTAACAGCCTAATTCTGCTGTCCAATTCCAATCTCTAGGGAAAATAAACGATTTGGAAGATAAACAAAACCCTAGATGGGTTGCAGAGAGCATCCCTGTCGGAGCAACTCTGCTCTTGTGCATCATCCCACATCAGCTTAACTGTCACTATTCAACAATGTTGAACCATGACTGATAACATTTAGGTTCGTTCTTATGTTGTACTCACACAACCTCCTTCTGTTGCCTTGAGGTCAATCCGCAAACTGCTCGCTTAATTTTAGGCCCTGAAATGCCAACTATCTTTTAGTCTCTTAAATTTTAAATTCCAGTGGCAGAACGATGATCGTGTCTTCTATACGTGTTCCAGCAAATTCACAAGTCACCTCCAAAAATCAAGGACTTCCATATGCTCTTGAAACACTCGTGCGTAAATTGTGGGTTAATTAAGCAGAAGTTAGCTGAAATATACCCACAAATGAATTGAACTGAAAAGCTAGCTTCTCAGCAATCCAACTCCTGCCAGTACTAGCATAACCCCAAAATGGTGAACACAAAGAACCTTTTGCCAGATTTTAGTTACCATTTGTTTCAACAGCAAACACTGAGGCTCCGTTTGGTTGGTGGTAAAACATTTTCCTGTAAAATGTTTTCCCTTGTTTTAGTGTTTTGGTGCTGTTTGGTTGGAGGTAAAATATTTTCCTGCAGAATGTTTTCCCTCAAATGATCTAAAATGATTTACACATTTCAACTCCGTAAGTCATTTACCGAAGAGTGAAGGAGCACAACAACAACTCATACTAATACCTCCACCACCATAACCACGGCGACCGCCACCCACCTTCCCCGCCGCCCATCTGTCACTGCCGTCACCGCCCACTATTTTGGCAAGTGTCAACCAAACACGAGAAAATAAACGTTTTCACACAAAATATTTTACGCGTAGAATATTTTCTCTTGTAAAACATTATACTGCGAACCAAACAGAGCCTTAATGCAACATAAATTTCTGTGTATTCACCCAATCAGAAACTGAAATTGCAAAACAAAATTGAATAGGAGGCGATACTAACATCCAACATATGATCCAGAAATGGAATCCCAGTACTGCTATCAGCAACACCAGAGCCATCCAAGTTTATCTTCACCGACACATTCGTCTCCTTCGTAACCCTCTTCACCTCTCCTGTTCTTCCACCTATCACAATCAAAAATCAACATTTCAGGTTTCTATCAAAAGGAGTCCAATTTACTCTCGGAGTTTCGATTTTACCGGAGATGATCGGCGACGGCGCAACCGGAGAACCATTGTCTCCGGCGACGGCGGCGGCGCGAGTGACGGTGATCGGCCGATGCTCCATCGGAGAGGGAGTGTATCGGAGATTGGGAGAGAGGGATGAGTGATGATGATGAAAGGGAAAGGGTATGGAGTTTTGGTGTAAAACCCTAACCCTAGGTTTGAGAAACTGGGAGGAGCTCAGGGGATGGGGAGATAAAGACAAATCCATGAGCAGCTGAGAGATGCCAAAAGCAGGAATGATAGTTAGTCCTCTTGTGTTTTTGTCTACCAGATAGATAGATATTCTTAGATTTGGACTTCAAAATCTATTTTTTAGCCTCCGGCTCTAGCAAAGTTAACGGAAAGTGAACTGAAGGGTATGTAACTGAACCAATTTCAAAAGTTTGAGACCTGCGGTACATTAATTTTAAATTTTGGATACTCACTTGCTAGAAAAAGCAAACTTTGAGTAATGTCGTGCAATTTTGCCTAATAAAAATGTATCTACATAATATGATGTTTTGAGGAATAAGCTATCCTTAAGATGTGACATGTGAAATAGCTTATCCCCTACATAATAAACTCTTATAGGATATAAGTCATCCCAAAGAATGTGACGTATGGAATAGTTTATCCTCGACATATCATAAGAACAAAATATTTCATAATAAGACACTTTGGTAATTCAAACTTAAGTATCATATTTTTCTTGTGGGCGTGCCCATCAGGCACGGGATATGCACTAGTGGTTTATAAATGATGATCATTCTGAACAAAAGAGATGATATTGATAAAGAATGATACTAACAACATGATCATATTCTCTGAACTGTGTTCAAATTTAGAACATCCATCTATCCCTCCCTCCCATACACCATATCTCTCTCTCTTTCTATCAACTCTTGTAATCATCCGTGACAGCAAGCACAGGCGACGAAGTAGCCTATTACTTTCCAATCTTGGGCCTCCGAGTGTTCAAAGACGGCTGAGTTAAGAGACTCATAGTCCAGAGATCCTCCCCGCGTCAATCCATCCTGGAACCGGCATGGAATCCAACGACATGGAAATCGGTCCAGGCATAAGGGTGTCAAGTAGGCTCTACATCCCCAAAATTACAAAATCACATCACGGAGTCCTTCTTCTCGTATACTTCCACGGTGGCGGCTTCTTACTTAATTCTACCTTCTCTCCCTTTACCACAACTACCTCAATTCACTCGCATATGAAGCCAACATCGTCATCAACTCCGTCGAGCACCCACTTCCAATCACTTACAAAGATTCATGGGCCATCGTGAAATGGGTCGCTCCCATTCCGAGATTGGCTCAAACATCACACCGATTTTGACCGGGTGTTTTTTTCCGGAGTCTCACCCTAACACCCAAGCTACAAACACACTCAATCCATAAGACTCACAACAATACACACCAATCATTGTACACAGCACACACCCACGTCCAAATTAAAATACTACGTACGACTACTATATCAATTGCTTGCCTTATCTGAACCTCACAAAAACTTGTTTCATAGTTGGAACCTTCATTCTAACATCCATTTACGGTCTTCAAATTTGATTGTTTCAGGATTGAACTTGAGAATCGCATCGCTCTTGTGCTCTTGGACTAGAACTTCTCTTATTCTTCTTCTACTCATAACCTGATTCAATATGTATGAAGTGTAAAAGGAAAACATTTGTACTTACTGATCATCAGAACTAACACAAAATTAATATACATACAAATCAAACAACTTACAATGATTTACCAATTACTTAAAACATCTCGTTTCCAATGAGCATAGTTTTCTATGAGAGCTGGGTGGGCCAAAAGAAGAATGTCTGGCACAAATTCTTGGATATATGTTAGTATCGCATTCTCAACGATACAAGGGTCTTCACTGCAATCATGTATGTGGCTGAACACCCTTGTCATGTATTCGAAGAAACCCCATAAATGGTTGGGATATAAGTGTCACGGGAAAGTTTTGTGAGTGTACAGATCTGCATGCTCACCCGGTATACGATTGGAAGTGTCTTTTCCACCAGTAATTGATGACCTCTAGATACTCTCTATTAGAATGATCATATCCAACACTCTTTAGAATTAGTATAGTATTGTCGCTTGACCATAGAAAATGATGGTAATACACGTGATACAAGCGATCAATTTTGCTGCAACGAATTAAAAAAAATGAAATAGTCGCTGGGTAATGGAGTGTAAAGTAATGAGTTAAAAGAAATTGCATATTTTATATTTTGTTTGTTTGTTTGTGTGCATATATATACTTACATAGTTTGGTAGAGATCTTGCACAAGTACACAGAAGTTGTGTCGGTGGACCACATGCTTTTAGGCAAACCCGTGAATCTCCTTAAAAAATTTGGTGAACTTACCAATTGCAACTTCCGTATTAGGATGATGTTGCACCCTAATTATCTGCGGGAGACATCAACGAGTCAAAAATATTGCATCCATATCAACAACACAAAATAAATGAATTAAACATCTAAAGGAAGCAATACCTCGTAGTCAAAGTGACTCAAATCACCAAGTCAAAGTGACTCAGTTACGGGTTAAAAAGTCAAACGCAGACGAAACATACGAAACGGAGGTAGTACTTGTTAGCTCCAACTACACAAAATTCCACCTTCGTTGCTCCAATGAGGTGCTCACACATAAATTCATATAAGGGCAATCACCGCACTTTTTTGGACAATCATGTGTGAAGCATTTCCAATGTTGTCGAGTTGGTTTTCTTAGACAACAATGTGTTGAGCACCATATCCAACATTTTAAATCATAGGCGACATATTATGATAAGACTACATACTAAGGCTGGCCATGGGTCGGGCTGGGTTGGCTTGGTTTGGGTTGGGTCGGGCTGGACCGGGTAAAACTTGAACCCAGGCCCAACCCAACCCATCGTCCGGGCCAAGACACGAGCCCAATCCCGACTTATTTGAAAAAACACTGAACCCACACCCAACCCGTGGGCCAAAATAATTTCAATATCTATTTAAAATAATAATATTAAAAATTAAAAAAGTTACTTAATAGTACGCTAAATACAAATATGATTGACGTTAATCATGCATTTAATGCATTTAATCATTTTGAGCAACTTTTTCTATCTAACGTTCAGTCGGTCAATAGGTGCTCTGGTGAAATTATGATTCAAGTTTTGAGAGATTCTGGGGTGACATAAACATCAAGTAATTATGTCTTAATTGATGACAACGACGATTGAAAGTGCGACGAGGAAAAAGATATGTCGAGGGTCTTACCCGATAACTGCCATGAGGAAGGTCAAATCATCATTGATTTGTCTTTTGATTACGAGAATCTTATCAAAGAGAAGAGGAATTAGGTTTTCATGATTTGTAACTTGTATGTGCATGAGATTGACATGTTAGAACATATAATTTTATGACAATTCAATACCCCCTATATGTCAGTAAAAACTACAAAATTACATATTTGCAAAATAAAACTATTCAATATATTTATAACCTCTATGTATAATTACTAAATATTTAATTATTTATTAAGTCACTGGGCTGGGCTGGGCTGGGTCGGGACTGAGGAGGTCGAAACCAAGCCCAGCCCATTCATGGTTCAGACTCGTTTTGTTGTCCAAGCTTGTACTTGGCTGGAATTTCCCTAACCCAAACCCACCCACGGTGAGCTGGGTTAGGCGGGTTGGTCGGGCCACTGGGCCGATGGTTAGGCCATCTATGTACATGTCTGAACTGAATAGCAACAAGTCATAAACATGTACTCCCTCCGTTCCTCCAGATTCTTCAAACTTTCCTTTTTGGGCGTTCTTCCAGTTTCTTCGATCTTTCCAAAAAAGAAAACTTATCCTCACCAAAAATACCGTCATACTCTTAATAAGAAAATACACATCAATTTGTAATTGAGCTTAACTAAAATAAATCTGATTATTTAAAGCCCAATTACACTTAATGTCCAAATTAACCACAACCCAAACCATATTAATCTATCCAGCTGAACCCACACCCTCATTCTCCTTCTTTTTCTTTCCAACCCTAACATGTTCCTCAGCCGCCACACAGACACACACACACGGACACAGAGAGTGGGAGACGAAGAGAGGGAGGGGAGAACTAGAAGACCCAGATCGAAAGACTTCTCCGCTTCCAGAACCATTCATCACTCCATGTCTCTCCAAACAGTCCGTCCTCAGTCCTCCATCCTCACTACTTCTCTACTCCTCCCAAACCCTCTTCCCACTACTCGATCTACCACCACTACCGTCGTTATAGAGATGAAGAGAAAGAGAGAGAGGGAGGGAGGGATATGGAGAGAGAAGATCTATCTCCTCCATCCCCATCTCCATCGATTTGCTCCATCTCCATCTCTCTTCCTCTTCTAGAGGCAATCGGCGCCGCCGGAGACGAGAAAAGCGATTGGAAAAGAGTATGTCTTAAGATCGGTGGGAGGAAGAAGGTGAAGAAGAAATTTTCTTAGGAAAGAGAAAGAAAATGGGATGAAGAAGAAGGTATAGAGCAGATCTTTGGATGGATTCAACGTGAGGTACCGTGGTGTTGATGGCGTGGTGGCCTTGGTGGACAAACCGATCTGGGTCTTCTTCTTATCCTATTCCGATATATTTTTTGAGCTTTAGATCTATTAGATTGTTTTTTTTTTTAAATATGTTTCTGGCACACTTTCCTTGTTGTTTGTTGTGAATTTTTCGTGCTTTTAAATCTGTCAATGTATAGGGATGAAGGATGTTCACCTGTAAGTTCTTCAACATCTGCGAAATTGCTGTTTTTTTGCTTTCGTTTTGTTCTTGATGTTCATCTTATATTCTTAATGCTGATATGGTGTTCTTGTGATGTTCATCTGTGTATGAAATTAGTGAAAGTTGTTGAATTATGAAATTATTGAAATGATGAGGGGTAAGGCAGCCATTTTCAGGGGTTTCTTAATTTCCGTGCCTCCAGTTTTTGTGAAGGAACTGGAGGAACAGAGGGAGTATGAGACAAGACAAGCATATTCTCTTCTTGAAGCTCTAAGGCAACAAAATGCCGCTTCACTTGTTGGACGCCTCTTCACAAATGGACTACTCACTCTTTAAGTACGTACGTAGTAAACCCTCAACTCTAGCATAAGTGCATGTTTGGGAAGTATGTTTTAATTCAAAGTTGATTAGAAAACAGTGTTTCTAAAAAACATGTTTGGGAGACACTGTTTTAGAAGTGTTTTAAAACAAAAACGTAGGTAAATAAGTTGTTTCTGGAAACACCAATTTTGATGTTTTTTTGTTGTTTTTCCTATTTTTGGTGGTTAAACACATTTATTCTTTTGATAAATGCATAAAATAACAATTATATGTCATTCTTGTATGTACAAAATGACGTTATAGTAAATTAATACTGAAGTCTAGTGGTGTTGCCAAGTGTATTTTTAATCATAAACATTGTTATTAAACATACCAAACAGTTTATTGATTTCATTTTAAAAAATGTTTTTCCAGCATGTTTTTTTCCGACCACTTTATGCTTTTAAACGGATACCAAACATGCTCTTATAGTCTATAAATCACCTAAAAGATGTAAACCAGCGTGATAAATCCATGACTTATAAACTCACTTGTGGCTAGTTAAATATTGGTTGTTTTTTGAGTTGTGACTTTGAAAGGAGTCTTGGTAACCATGGATCTCTGAACACATCGAGATTCTCACCGTTGCTTCTCTTAGTTCATCTTCAACTAAGTTTATGCTTGTTAAATGCTTCTTCAAGTATAGGAGCTTCGATTGTTTGCTTCAACCGTAAAAACATACTATGTTGTGGGTAATATTTTGCTTTGAACATTTTGCAAAGTAGAGTCTCGGGATAGTGTGCCAGAACTGTTTCCCGAATAAAGCTAAATTGAAATCTTAGAAACCGGTGAAACTGATTCGTCATTCACTTTTACTTTAATTAAGCCTCTCCTTCAATCTGAAATGTATTATTTTTATGAACCGAAATATTCTGCGGCTTACGATACGCGAAGAAAAAACTCATGTGATGATTTAAAGACGGTAACAAAAATCAAATAAAAATCTTCAAAACAGTTCATGTGATGAAAGTCCAAACTTAAATCTACGTTTGAAAACGAAAATCTCACCCATGTGATGAACAACAACTCCCGTTATTGTGTCAATTAAACCAAGATTTGAGGACGAAAATCCCACCCAAATGCAAAGTATGAAGATCTAAAACCTACAATTTCGTTCCTCTAAGTTTTTCAAAAAGTTACCCAGCTATTATTTAGACTTAGCGATTTGGTTAGCAAAACAATGTAAGAATTTGGTAATTTTTTCATGGTGTCGTAGAGTAAACTTTTCTATGCAATACCACAAAAAATTATAAAATCCTTATTCTATTTTGCTAACCAAATTCTTAGTCCCAAATAATACTAGAATAATATTTTGAAGAATCTGGAGGAACAGATGGAAATCCATATAAGGTGGGCCGGGCTTAAGAAACCATATACTGGCCCAATTCCATAAACCGAAAGCCCGTCCTATATATATAGCTGAAAGGAGGGTTTACTCCGGCGACATGGCTGGCAACGCTTCTTCTGCTCCACCGCCGGCCGGCGGCGGAGCCTCCAAGTACCTCGCCGGTCTCCCCTCTCGCGGCCTCTTCTCCTCCGCCGTCATCTCCACCAATCCGGTAATCTATTCCTATTCGATTTCTATTGAGCCCTAGTTCGTCTCATCTGAAATGCAGAGTGCATAGTTGTATTATTAGTTCATAAACTCTCGTGATATGTTTTCTATAGGAGCGATTTGTGTTACTGGATTTTTAATTTGTAATTTTAGTTACTGGTGTTGTGATAAATGTAGCAGCTTGGCTTTTGGATGGTTTCAATTGGAAACTGAGGCTTTGATTTGGACTCTGATTAGTGGTTATTGAAAGAAGTTGTTAGGGTTTTGAGTAGCAAGAGAGGTTTCATTTTGGTTAGTGGTGTTTTGTAGATGTAGCAGTTTGGGTTTTGATGCTGAAACTGGAGATACTGGCTGGATTTTGACTCTGATTAGTGGTTATTGATACAATTATTTAGGGTTTTGAGTAGTAACAAAGTTTGGATGGTTTCAATTGGAAATGAGGCCTGGATTTGAGTAGCAACAGAGGTTATGGGACTTTGAGGGAGTTGGTTCGTTATATTCGATTTTTAATTTTGGTTTTCAGGTGTTTTGTAGATGTAGCAGTTTGGTTTTGATGCTGTAAATTGGAGATACTGGCTGGATTTTGACTCTGATTAGTGGTTATTGATACAACTATTTAGGGTTTTGAGTGTTAACAAAGTTTCGTTGGAAGAGTTGCTTCGATCCATCCGATTTTTAATTTTGGTTACTGGTGTTTTGTAGCAGTTTGGTTCTGATGCTGTATATTGGAGCTACTGGCTTGATTTTGACTCTTATTAGTGGTTATTGATACAATTATTTAGGGTTTTGACCTATTAACAAAGTTTGGATGGTTTCAATTGGAAATGAGGCCTGGATTTGGACTCTGATTACTGGCTATTGAAAGATTTTTTTAGGGTTTTTGAGTAGCAACAGAGGTTATGGGCACTCTAAGGGACTTTGGAAGAGTTGGTTTCTTTACATTCTATTTTTAATTTTGGTTACTGGTGTTTTCTAGATGTAGCAGTTTGGGTTTTTGATGCTGTAAATTGTAACTACTTGCTGGAATTTGACTCTAGTAGTGGTTATTGATACAACTATATGGGGTTTTGAGTATGAACATAACGGGTTATAGGTACTCTATGGTGGGACTTTGGATAGTTAAACAAATTGGTTATAGATCAAAGTTTGGATAAGATTTTATGCTAGCAGTTAGTAGAGAGTAAGCTCTCCTGTCGAATTGAAGGAGCCTGGGTCATCATTGTTTTATGATGTAGGATGGTGAACGGGGAGGATTTGGGGTTCTGCGTGTTGCCTAATAGACAATGGGGGTTATGAGATTTGTCCATATTTTGGTGATTAGGCTAAAAGGGGTTTGTTTGATTATTTGATGGTGTTGTCTGAAGGTGTCAGTGCACTCTCATTGAAGGGTAGTATATTTTCGATGCAATGCTAGTTGCAAACAAGGTGGGGATGCTTAGGTAATGGGTGCTTCTTATCTCTTATATGGTATTTCATCTTTTGAGGTGCTATCCCTTGACACCTTGTCGCTAAGAGTTGATTCTGCAATGAAATGAGGAATTTAATCAACGTCTTTTCAGTTTTCATGGGAACATGTATGCAATACCCTAGAAATTGGATGGAATGAGACATTGCATATCTCAAGCTAAACAAAAGAATCTTTGAAATTGGGTGGAATGAGACATTGCATATCAAAACCTCCCATGTGTTGTTTACGATGGTTTGGTAAGCTATACCACTACCTTTGTGTAATCCATTAGTATACCATCAAATTTCTGCTTTAAAGTTGTCTCAAAGTTATTTGCTTTGTTTGGGGCCATCAACTTTTATTTGAATGGGTCCATGTGCCCTTTGTCTGGGTCAGAAGATTATGAACTCAGCTTAAGGAAATAGTGCTTACCACGCGATTGTAGGTTATGCCGTGAGTCGCTGTTGTGCGGTGGGTAACGGCTCTTCATTTACTTTCCTTAAGAAAGTTGTAGTTTAGTTCCCTAACGGCTACCAGCAGCCCACGGAATCTCATACATAGCCAGATACATGCAAGTATACAACTTTCTCTTAGCGTGCTAACTGGAGTTTAACATAGAAAAAATCACTAAAAAAATATAACTTCCAAAGTTGATTCTTAATTCAAAATCACCGTAAAAAATACTTGGCTAAATTGGCTTCTGCCGGTCGGCTCACCAAATTGGGAAATCGACAGGAAGTACACCTAGCTGAGCTTTCGATCCTTGTGATTTATATGATCATTTGATCCTTTGTGAGGCTATTGTTCGCTTGCTCCAGCAAACTTATTGAGTAAGATATCTATTTATCAAGATCATTTTTTTTGATTCATGTAGACTTCCCTGGGACTGCTTCAAAGGGGTGGTACACAAGCAAGGCCATTATCTTCAGCGATAGATTAGGTTATCATATTCTTAGCTATAATATTTTAGATGCAAATTTAAATATAGAGAGTGCTTGTCTTATCTGCATATTTACTCATCTTAAATAAAGCAATTGTAACTTGTAAGTGGTATCTGGAGCATATAGTTATTTTTCGTCTCTTCCAGCGTTTTAGGATATTCAGCTTTCTCTACGCTTGTTAATAGGTATGCTTTACTTGATCTTTAAATGCATCTTTGGTTATGGATTATGATTATTTTTGCAGGGTGGGATGCGGGTTTATGTATGTGATCGTGATACTTCTCCCCCAGGTATGTTTTATGTTTGGAACTTTGAATATATTTTATTCACTGAAATGCAAGTTTTGTTGCTATACCTGGAACATGGAGTTAAATAATTGCACTCACTTCAACTTGTCTGATAAGCTCTTTTTGAATAATTTAGTTGCTTGTTCATTAGCATGATATTGTAGTTCATAAAGTTAAGATTGCCGAATTTTCTACTTTTGTGTTGGGAATTTCGCAACGGGAATGAGAATGATTTGATATCGGGTTGAATGCTTTGCATAGCAGTATGAAGTGCATGCTAGTGACCAAAATGTGCTAACATGGTTAGAAAGGATACTACGTAGCACTAAACAGGAACGCCGGAACGGCAATTATAAAAAATTGGGGAGACGAAACGCCGGGGAACAGTGATATATATATATATATATTCACTTTTTTTATAATGTATATGTCACATAAATATATACTTATACATAGACCGAACTTGGTGATCGACAACAGAACAACTTAAAGATACATCATATATGTTACTGACAAGCTCAGAAGTCATAACCATCACCACCAAAACATAAACAATATATTCAAAGTCCTACAAAACAGGTTCATTGTTCAAGCATTAACATGTTCATGGCGTTACAGAAAAATAATATAAAGACCATCCTCAAGCAACATTTTCATCGTTTGATGCCAAGCTGGCGTTTTGGACGGAGACGTAGGCCTATGAGGAGATGTTGAGTGCAAATCATTATTATAATATTGAATGATAAGAATGTACATTCATGCATTATAGGAAAATGACCCTATATATCTACTCTCATGGTTATAGACATGAATATTGTTTATGTACCAAAAAAAGAAAGAAATATATATTGTTTCTCCCTAAGGTGAACTAGGTCAGTGGAGTGATGATCTTCTAGCAGCTAAGTGTTCGCGAGAAAACCTTGGATATGATCTGTTTTATGTATGCTACTTACCATATTCAGTTGTCGTTCCGTGTTGATTGTGCTACTATTCTATGATACGGAATCTGTTTTAATATTCTTTTTCAGCAAAGTGTGGTTCAAGGCATGATAATTGATCAAGGATTTCCTGTTCTTTATCCAGATTCTCAGCTGATAAAGACAAACCAAACTAACATACTGATTAGGTCTCTCATGCTCAAGAAACAAAAGGGTGATTCAAGTTCCAAGGATGCAAAGAGTGCAACTCCAAGCGAGGCTTCTAGAAAGAGGTTTTGGCATCATTCTTGTTGGCAAACCTTTGATATGTTCAAACATTTATTTGCAACCATACTGTTCTGATTTTTGTTCCGTTTGTTTTTCATTGTTAAGCTAATGCTGGTTGCAAGCATGCATATTTCTTCAGTTTAATCCATCACATTTTGTACCTCTCAGGCCTGCTGCAAAAGCTTTGGATAGCAGGGTTTCGGTTAAGAGGGCGGTGACCAATGGTCAAGCGGGCTCTCAACAAGGTCAGTCTTCTATTAAGTTTTACTGCCTCACTGATGTGTAGTTTTTGGGGAAAATAAAACTACAGCTCCTTCTGTGATGTAAAGAACATCTTAGGAGTAGGTCACCGAAGTGTATTGCTTATTTAGGAACAATTTTCTTTTTGTGATCATGATCACCTGATGCAGGCATGAGCTTACTGCTCCTTCTCTAACTGGTAGATCACTTTGAGTATGCTGGAAATCAAGATGTTTGATAAAAGGTGCTTTGATATAACAATTATATAACTAAAGACGCAGTTAAAAGCTGTGCTGCCACAACTTTCTTCGACCCCTAGCAAACTGCAATTTTTATAACGAGTTCTGAAGTATCATACACCTGCACGCGGTAATGGTGTATCTGGTTACCTGGCAACTTTTCACAGTGCTTACATCAATGACTCCACATTAAGGAAATCCAACATGTAATTTTCTATTATTTGAATTGGATGGAAGTATAAAGTTGGATTATTTTGACAGTCCCTGATCCAGAAAGAGTTATTTCAACCAAATTTTGCGAAGAATCATATGTATTCACATAGGTACATTGATTTGCAAACCTGCACAGAGAGCGATTTAAGTATAGTTTTACTAGAAACAGAGAGCTACATGTTTTAATAATTTGATGCAGAACTTAATGTGCTAAAAGTAGTAGAAATCTCCTAGTGTAGTAATATGAACCAATTTAGTTTTTAGAACTAACCATAACGCTAGATCATCATTTAACAAGGATGTTGCACTGTGGACTCCAGTAGGTTTTTTAATGGATGGTATATTTTTGGGAAAATAATATTACTGAACCTCAATGTCTAGTCAGAATACAGTGCTTCTCAATGAATTGTACATTGGGCTGTGCACGTTTGTTGCACTTTACTCTTTTTTTTTTTTTTTTTTTTTTTTTTTTGGGTTTGTAAAGGTGGTATTCCCTTAGTTCATGATCTAGAAACAATAGTGGACTTGAAACTTTTTAACTGTTCACTGTAAAAACTATTATGTGCGTAGACTGCCCGTTATTCTATTCCTGTTGTTATCAAACCATGGGGAGTATACTAATGAGTCATTGTTGGAATTCTAGTTTTTGAAAGATGGCTAAAAAGCTTGTGCAAGTCGGATTCAGTTCAAGTTACCTGACCGAAATCAAGTTGGTTCCTCTTAGTAAGATATCTATAGTTTTGTGTTACATAATTTGGTCAAGTTTATCATAATATGTCTTGGGTTGGTTTCTTTGCCTCATTCTATTTCACTTTCTTCTTGGTGTCTCTTGGCTAACCATGGATGGTACGAGGTGTTGCTAACTTGCTATGCTATGGTAGTTGCGGTCAGTGGGCCCATCACAAAGAGATTACGTTTTTTCTCGGTTTAGGAGATGATGATTAACGTAGCAAACAAATTTTGAAGATACTTTCTTGTCCATCTATTATTAATTAATCAATAGATCTGTTCTATATATTATCTGTTAGTCAGTACTAAACTGTATGTCATTAATTTGTTTTGCATACATATGATGGTTGTTCATGAGACACATTCTAATGGTGCTATGGCCTATTAGGAGGAGGATCTGAAACACGCGCGCCTGAGAGGAACCTCCAGAGCTTGACTGTAGAGAGACTCCGCGCCCTCTTGAAAGAAAAAGGTCTCTCTTTGCGAGGAAAAAAGGCAAGCACCGCATCCAATTCTATCTTTATAATAATCTATTAGAAGAAATGGTCCCAATTATGACGCGATTCATGCTGATGATATCTATAAAGGAAGTGATTCTTTTACCATTAAACAGTTCATCTTTTTTGTTATGGAAGACTTGTTAATTTTGTGCTCGGATCTTGGATACCCCATTTATTTATTCTGCCGAGCCTTATTAAAAAGAAGTTTTAACGGTGATGATCCTTGTTTTATTTCTGCTTCCTGATGTGTTACCCCTCCTTTCCCTTGACCCTGATGGTCTGGCGCCCTTGCAAACTTACATGAATCTTGTTGTGTGGTTCAGCTTCTGTTTATTCACAAAATAGATATATTTTTCTTTCTTCTGCCTGTGTCCACTGATAATATGTGATGATGAAATGAACAGGGTGAATTGATTGAGAGGCTACGAGATGCGAATGGGCAGTCATAGACAGAAGCCGGAGGGAACTATACTGCATATGTACTATAATACAGAGTCTATAGTTATGTAGACGGTTTCATCGCTTTTGCTGTTGCTGAGTAGTCGTATATGACGACGTGGGACTAATTTATATAGTTTGGTAATAGATATGGTATCAGCGTGTTAGGGGCTTCTGGGGAGTTTGTTGCTTGTATCCCATCGTTATTTAAAGACGCAGGAGGAAGCTTTGCTTTTTATTGCAGGATCTTGAAATTGTCCTCATGGGCAAAGGAATTATCAAGCAAGCCCCTTATTTTTACATTTTGTGGTCCGGTGGTGTGGTGTTTGCTTGTTCTATTTATGTTATATATCTGCTTTATTTTCGTAAGTGTCTTGTGCCTATTCTGGTGTAATGTGTTAATATGCAATAGTTCCGAATCTGATCTACTTGTGCAGTAAAAAGTATATGCTGTGGATCAGTTGTATGAAACCTTATTTACTATGCTTTTGCCAGGTCGGCCAGGGTTGTGAATTATATGGTTGGTTGCTCGGTTGTTTTATAGAGATGTCAAGTGGCCTGAGGACTGCCAAACAAGCCAGTGTCACCCTTGAACCGGGATCGGTCTTGGGCGCAAGACAGGTCCAGGGGTGATTTGGGTTTTGGTGGTCTGGGCTGGTTTGGGATTTGGTGGACCGAAGGACCGGCCCGTGTCAAGCCCAGGACTAGCCGCTATCGACCCAGGAACGGACCAAACCACCTGACAATGGTGTCTTCTATTTCCAAACTGCCAGCCTGTGTGACACACAAACATTTGTTTGGTAATTAAGTTATACATGACTATTTTGAAAATTAGGATCAAGGAATAGGACCATATATCTAAGCTTTCAGTTTTGAGGTTGGGTGTTCCACTTAGAATACAAATATCTATGAATACAAATTCAAGACAGTGCAAAACAATACGGTCATTTTCACATAAACCCTCTTTCATATCCAGCTACATGTTCATGTCCCACAACTGCCAAAGATAACAAAGCGGCACATCATTTCTTTCTTTTATCCCACAACATAGATATCATCTCTCATATCTCAACATAAGGCTGCATTCAACCAAATACTACTAATAAAAAGGTCAAAAGAAGCATACTCATAATAATAGTAACATCACAAATATACACAGATGTATTTAACAAGTCGGGTAAAAATGGCCTCATTAGAGGCTGGTTCGGGTTGGCGGCTCCAACCCGTATTTCTCAAAGTCTTTATGTCAAAAGCTTACAACTTTCTTCAATCACTCTCTAATTACACAATTATTATTACTCACTCCATTTAGAAAGATGGGAACAAAATCAACAAAAGAAAAGGAACGGGTGGCCACTCCAAATGTTCTATTACCGATCTCTCTAAGTACAAATGAATATATGTTGATGGATGGTTGGACATAATAATAAACTTCTTCTACAATGCAGCAGACATGATCTCACACGATTCTGCACGCAACCCAACAACTATTGCACATCCGCTTTCAAAACTGCTTTTTCCCCGTCTCTCCAACACTATCCCTTCACTTCTTCATGATGTTGGATATCATCATGATTTTGTCATTCCTGAGAAAATGTAACGCGATGGATTCCACCAGATGATTCAATCTGAGAACCCCATGTGACCCTGGAGTTTTAACAACCTTGAGAAATCTCTGAAGCACCACCAACTTCTTCTGCCTTGGACTCTAAAGCACCACCATGCTCTGAGTGGCCCTCCTCAACAGTTTCAGGTTTGCTACCTTCAGGGCTTTGGTCAGAACTACAAAGAATTAGATTTCCATCTCCTAGGATCTCATGGGCAGTGTTCCTACTAGTTGAAGTTCCTCCGTCTAGTGAATCAACAACAGGTTCAGAAGCTGCAGCAACTACTGTATCTCTTTCAGCAACTGGTTCAGACTTTGCAACTTTCAGTTTTTCATCAACAACAGATCCAAGAGCATTGTCATCGTCTTTCACCTCAGTTTCAACAACAGGTTCAGGAACAGCGACTTCCAGATCTACTGCTTGAATGGCTTCGGAAGCAGCAACCTCCTCAACAACTGGTTCAGAATTAGCAGCAAGTTCCACTTTCCCATCGACAACAGATTTAAGAGCATCGGATTTCAAGTCAGTTTCAACAACGAGTTCTGGAACAGCAACTTTCAGATCTCCTTGAACAATGGGTTCAGAAGTAGCAGCCTCAACTGGCTCCAAAACAGCAGTCTTGTCTTCTGCGTTCGCAATGGTCTCAGGAGCAGCAACATTCACATCCGTTTCAAGAGCAGGTTCAGAAGCTAGAACTTCAACTTCTGCACCAATATTGAATTCTGCTTCAGCTATAGGAACTTCTTCTGCCTCGACAGGTTTCAAACCACCAGACTCAACTTTTTCTTCGACAACTGATTCAGAAGCAGCAACTTTGACTTCTGCGGCATCATGAGTTGGAGCCTCTTCAAGAATAGGTTCAAAAGTATCAACTTTGATATCCGCTTCAATAGTGGGTTCAACATCAGTAGCACCATCAGCTACTGCTCCAGCAATGAGATCAGTAGTTGTAACTTCTGTGTCCATTTCAAGAATAGGTTTAGAAGCAAGAACTTCAACGTATGCATCAACAACAGATTCAACTTTCACTTTTTCAGCACAAGGAGGCTCACAAGCATTATCTCCGACTTTCGCTTCAACAATGGGATCCAAAGCAGCAACCTTGACAACATCAACTTCCATGGGATCAGCAGCACCAAGTTTCACATTGGCTTCAAGAATGGGTTCAGCTCCATCTGTTTCATCAACAATTATGGGATCAGAAGCAAGAAATTTAACGTCTGCATCAGCAACAGATTCACAAGCAGCATCTTTCACTTTGTCAGCAATAGAAGGCTCGCAAGCACTATCTCTGACTTCCGCTTCAACAATGGGATCCAAAGCAGCAACCTTGACATCAACTTCCATGGGATCAGAAGCACCAAGTTTCACATCGGCTTCAATAATGGGTTCAGATCCATCTGTTTCATCAGCAACTATGGGATCAGCTTCCTGAGGATCGCCCACAACCACCTCAGAAGATTTTCCAACTTCCAGGGGATCAGCAGCACCAAGTTTGACATCTGCTTCAAGAACGGGTTCAGATCCATCTGTTTCATCAGCAACTATGGAATCAGCTTCCTGAGCATCGCCCACAACCACCTCAGAAGATTTTCCAACTTCCAGGGGATCAGCAGCACCAAGTTTCACATCAGCTTCAAGAACGGGTTCAGATCCATCTGTTTCATCAGCAACTATGGGATCAGCTTCCTGAGCATCGCCCACAACAACCTCAGAAGATTTTCCAACTTCCAGGGGATCAGCAGCACCAAATTTGACATCTGCTTCAAGAACGGGTTCAGATCCATCTGTTTCATCAGCAACTATGGGATCAGCTTCCTGAGCATCGCCCACAACCACCTCAGAAGATTTTCCTACAACAGAAGGTTCTACAGTGGGGCTTGCTAAATTGGAGTCTACTTGATGAGAGTTGGTAGAAGAACACTTCAAGTCGGTAGAAGATTCAGTTTTAATCTTTGGTGACTGAGAAGCAAATGCAATCTTTTCCTCAGTCGACGCTTCAAGATTAAGATCACCACTCGACGAAGTTGGGCCTTCCCGACCTGTATCCATGGCAGGGGCACTTTCTTTCATCACATTACTAGAACTGTCCGGATTATTCTTAGTAGAGGAATCTGCTTCAATTTTGTCCGTTGAATCTGGCATGTCATGGTCCTCCTCTTTGGCTACAACGGCTTTTGCACCTATAAAAAAGAGCGGAACATCAACTAAAAATAACCAATGAATACTTCAAGGAAAGGTAACGGTTGCAACCAAACACTAACCTGAGTCAGCAGCCATATCTAAAGCATCATCATTAGAACTGTCCGGATTATTCTCAGTAGAGGAATCTGCTTCAATTTTGACCATTGAATCTGGCATGTCATGGTCCTCCTCTTTGACTGCAACAGCTTTTGCACCTATAAAAGAGCGGAACATCAACAAAAAATACCAATGAATACTTCGAGGAAAGGAAACAGTTGCAACCAGCACTAACCTGAGTCAGCAGCCAGTTTCTCATTTCTGATTTTTCCTTCTACTATCAGCTTCTGCAACATATCAGTACCAGGAAATACCAGCATATTGATGAACCTCATCTCTCTCTTCAGTGATTCCTCGAGTGGATTGAAACCAAAAACTACAGTCCATGTATGCATGTGCTCAGCAATGGCAGGTATAATCAATTTCTTGACTTTCAGAGAGCCGAGAACCTGAAATTGGAATGCCATCATGAATCATCTCCAACGCTGAAGAAAAACAATGGTAGAAACAGCGAAGTTCACAAGATATCATAGAACCCAAGGTGCTCAATCCGACTGGCTTCATGTATGGTACCAAGTAAATTAATTCTTAGATTATGAACAGTACTTGAGAAGTTCCACGGGCCCTGTTAACTTAGAGATGCTATCGATTTCTCACTTCTTTCATACTGTTGTATCTAAATTCTACTTCTAATGATTAATGACTCCCTCTTAACTTATCTATTCTCAATCACATGTGTCACTATTTTGACCAGACATGCATTGAAGGAAAATCACCAATTAAAGAGAGAATCTGTGGGATAGGGGGGAAGGTTAGGACCCATCACAGTCTGACAAGAGACATACTGCTCCCAGAATCCCAGACTCACTAAAACTTATTAATCACAAAACAGTGATCTTGATAGCATAAAGAACTCATTAGAAGCAGGCCTACAAATCTTTCAGATTCCTCTTCCTGATGCAGTTTCCATGCAAATTGAACGCGGGACTGATGCAAGGACCAACCAACATCAAACACACTCAAACTCAAGCTCACAGTAGGGGCAACAGACCAAGTCCAACAGATCAGGATATGCAAGACAAACTTCAGAATCAGTTAAATAAACCAGCAGACAATGACAGCCAGGTTATCAGTAGCAGAGATTGCTTCATGCTTCACAAAGATGAAACGCCGCATTTAGCAACCTGTTTCCAGCAGAAAAATAGAATTGTATGAACAGATTTTAACAACAAATTTATTAGCATCCCCCTAGTGATTCCCCCATCCACATCCACGCCCGCCCCACTCTAGTCCTATCAACCCCAAGCCCTATGATACAAGAAGAGGAACAACTGGTCTACTACCTTATCATTTGATTCTCGTATGTAGGACATCAACAGGCCCCTCTCAATTTGGAATCATACGCTTATAACACGGTTGTATATAATAGAATCGTCAAAATTTATTCCAACTTCTTCAAGTAAACCCACAAAACTTCTACGATATTTATTTATATTTATAGTTTACATTATTTGTGGTACAATTATACTAATATAAGAACAACAATAATAGTAATCCAAATTATATACAAACAGAAATTCATACACAGATCAACAATATAATCTCCTCCTGTCCTTGTTCGTAGCTGTGAAGAGACGAGTAATCTAAGGGTTAGAAAAGTAGAAATATTCACATATGTGCATATTTTCTTGGTTAAATCGTAGTTGTATTTTAGATAATCTCTCAACTAAAACTTACAAAATAACCCTGCCTTACCCACGAAGCACCCAAGCACCATGAAGCACCTGATGCGGGACCTCCCAAAAGCACCCGTGCTACATAGATCATAACCTTAGCAATATTGAACTTACAAATAAGGCCCAAGAAACCACCATAAGCAACCAAATTTGCATCCAAACCTGCCATACATGAAGTATGCCACTCATCAGGTTATCGGTCACAAAAGCCCCAGTGTTTAGGCACATTCCCTCTCTCCCTCCCTCTGTGAGAACCCGTCAGCAACACCACTATTACTGCTGCCACCAACACCAGCAACTTCAAAAGATCCCCCCCCCCCCACCCCCCCCCCCCCCCCACCCCCAACACCACTGTCTCTCTAACCAACCCAAGCCCGAACTAAGTGCACCAACAAGTCTAAAATCAGCCTCATATGAACTCAGAATACAAGCTATAAACCTAAAGAAGAAGATTATAACCAAAACCCACAGTTTTGAACCACTACAGAAGAGTTTTAGACCATAACAAAAGAAGATTACTAATTCGCTATCATCTGTACCAGAATTTGACCTGCTGTTGAACCTGCTTATGGAAACAGAATAATATTTCTCCCTTCCACCACATCTCTGACGCAAACCCACCAATTCGAAGCCCAACTGATCCCAAAAGAGAGAAATTTGGAGAAGACAGATCTCAAAATTGATGCCCTCGACCTGACGTTGAAGAACGAGTTTGATATGGGTTCATTGAGGACTCAGATCTATTATGCTGATTAAGGTGTGAGGGGTACGGCCACAGACTCTAGCATCGCTACAACTTATATAATTGATTAGAGAGAGATGATTGTGATATTTTTAGTTTAGTTAATCACAAAATATTTCAGGGGCAAAGTTGTCTTTCTAGCAGTTTTTTTCCGTTTGGACAGGAGGGTGGCTTGTGTCAAATAGTTTAACAAACAGAAGAATATTTCATGGTATTGTCTGTATGATTAAGTAATGTGCCTAAACACGGAGGAAATTACAAAAAAGAAGGCCAAACACTTAATGAAAAGGCGAAAGAGAAATCTACAACTTCTAGACAAAGTGCTCTACTGAAGAAGCAATATGATGATTCCAGTAATGGAGCCACAGTAACAAATCTGACCATACATGAGCAAGAGCATCGTAAATGCTTTGATAAGTAAATCATTTTCCTTCCCACAATCCCACCCCACACCACCAAACCTTCGTTCTGTGCCTTCCAATCTTCCCCTCAGCCCAAGCCTGCATTAAAGTAGGAACACCTAACCCCTACATCATCCAGTTACAGAACCATTACCAACCAAGAACCTCGCCTGGCACCAGTTTACCACTACCAAGTTCTGCTAAGCCTCGCCAGTCAGCATGCATATATAACGGAAAAGAGTGAACTAATAACACACAAACAACTCTTTAAAAAAAAAGTGTATAGCACCAAAATGCAGTATACGAGGAGGTGGTGGACAGCAATACCGATTCAATCACAGTAAAGAGCCGACGCATCATTCCTTGGCGTCTATAGATATGACGGGTCCCGATAAATGGCATCTCTGCCAGTTGGCTCCCGTGGATCCTGAATAGACAGTAAGAAACCATTAATAAAGATATTGAAAGCCATCAGGAGAATGAGGTTGCAACTATATCGAAAAGCAACTACTCAACTCAATGAACCTTGGGACCAATTACTTCGGATCAGAAACACATCAATATTTGATCATTTCTTTCAGATATCATGTTGGCAACTTGGCTTTTAAGTTCAGATTAATAATTTCATGTTCAATACGTGCCACCAAAGATTTTATCAGCCTTAATCTTTAACTCTTGTACCATCCTATTATTTAAAGGGCACATGGTGCATGATCACACAACCACAGACAGTTTTATCATATTATCTACAACAGATCCAAATCCTAGTTCCACTAAACTAACTCATTTAAAATTATCAAAACTGCCATCTTCTAAATATGTTTTTCAGTTCTAGGAGTCTGAAAGTCACTCTACTGTGTTTCCTTTAGCTTAGCTGAGTCTAACTACGTTATTGTATAAACATCCCTGGTGTATTCGTCTACTTCATCATACATGTTCTCTTTCTATGAATGACAACATCTTCAACAGTCGAACATTGAAATCTAGTACCACTCTGTCCCTGCTCTTTCTTCCCAATTTAACTTTTTCCACTGTTCACTGGGTCACTTTGACCCGGTGATTTAGATAGCAAAATTATGGGTGAGTTTGGTATGACTTATTTGCAACTCAAATAAACTTATAAGTTCATGTCAAAAAAGTCCATGACAAAAAAGATGAACAAAAAAGCCATGTGTGTTTGGTGAAAAAGATATTAAGTCAAAAAGTTCAAAAAAAGCTTGAAGAACCCAACTTTTTCTAGACTAAATTTTTACACTATGGGCTTATAAGTCGAACTCCAACTTTTCAGCTTATAAGTCCATACCAAACACCACTTTTAAGTTGGACTGAACTTATAATCCAAAACTGACTTATAAGCTGCTTATAAGTCATACCAAACCCCCCCTATGTAATATTTTGATAATCTTTTCATGGTGTTGTAGAGTAAAAGTTGTTCTCTAACAAGGTGAAAAAATTATCAAAATATCACATCGTTCTGTTGTCCAAATTACCCGGTCAAAGTGACCCAGATACGAGTCAAAAAGTGAACATGGGAAGAAAGAGCAGGGACGGATTGGTACAGAATTAGACCATGATGTTAAACAATAAGTTATCATCTGCCAAAAAAGTTACCCTTATCATCATATAATGTATTTTGTGTTGGTTATTATGAATATTTAACATTTTAAAGTCTGTTAGACAAAGTACGATTATCAATTTTGGAGAAGTGGCAGAGGACGGTATAATTCCGAATAGACAGGTGACCACTGTATATTAGCATTTATATATTTAAAAGCATTGTTTGCAGTTGAACTGCAGCTTCCTATATGGATAATGCCAAACTTTTGGTCTTGAGCTGTTTCTGGAAAAGCCACAATCAATTTTTTTTTCATAACGTGATCATATCGAAAGAAATTTGGGTACCTGTGATAATTTCTTGGATATATAGGATTACTAGTTCAATATATTATAGGTGAAAGAATAAGGAGAGGAAATAAGGTGACTTCGACGGTTGGACCATAATTTAACAATTTTTTTAGTAATAGAAGATCAAATATTTGATTGGCAAGAGCCACATGGTAAAACTCAGAACCTCCGGTGTTCAAAAAGGATCATAAACTACACTGGTGCAGAAAAAGAAAATCATAAGCTACACTTAGAAACGACAAACTTGCTACTTAAAATGGCTTAGTTTGCATCATTACAACCATTTAGTCTCAAAACAAGAATGATCTCTCATAATATCGAAACGACAGTTTGGAATAGATCCACGAGATTATGGGGGGGAATCATAAGCCGGGAAACCAAGAGGCTCCTCAACAGTCACTTTAATGCTTTCACGCAATAGCCCAAGCGGATTGCTGGCCCAAAACACCAGATCAAAATGCTTAATAGCCAGTAGTAATACACAAGATTCCACACATAACATTGCAAGGCATTAGTGTGTCAACTTGTAAAGTGAAAGAGTAAGATACAAAAGACTCGT
This sequence comes from Linanthus parryae, assembly GCA_023055425.1. Lineage (NCBI taxonomy): Eukaryota > Viridiplantae > Streptophyta > Magnoliopsida > Ericales > Polemoniaceae > Linanthus > Linanthus parryae. The sequence goes on along the minus strand of JALGPY010000008.1, from coordinate 3,635,694 downwards.
TTAAACCAGTAATCATCATGGCAACACTGGTCCTTAGAGAAAATCGGAAGGGGCCCTTGTCACTGCAGTGCTTAGTAATACTGATTCCTAAAAACAATATTATCCTCTTGTTTTTCCAATGACGCTTTATACGTTAATCGATTCTGCCAACTAAATTATCAGAGCCATAAACATATTAATAACTGCATCTGTGATACGAATGATATACCAGCGATTTTTACCTGATGGAGGCTGCAGATATGACTTCATCACCCCTCTCTAAAATGATGGTATAAAAACCGCCATAATTAAGCCGGCTGAAGTTGGATCTGCAACGAAAAAAAGTAACCACTTAGAGTACAGAGCAATACCCCAATAATTGTCCGCGTACAATTAAACATCACTACAGGAATTAGTTAACTACCATAAGAGTACAATGTATATAACCTCACGAGCTACTTTTTCCGCAGTTAAGTACCAATATAAAATAACAGCATTGAAGAAGATCGCAAGTTCAGAATACATATGGGATATCAAATAAAGAAGGGTGAAATACTGAACACAAAATTTCATAACCCCCCCCCCCGGACAGTTCCGAAATGAGTTTTCTGCTGTTATTTCAAGCATTTAGAGGAAGGATTTGACTAGCAAAAAAGCGATACAAGAAGTTGGTAATATTTTCATAATGTTGTTAAGATAGCATACCTATACAGAATTATTAAAAAAATTAACAAGTTCTTGTTTCGTAATTGCTGCCTCAAAATGCTTGAAGAAAACAGGAGGGAGTAATCAAGATTTGAAAACACCCTTGGTCACAAACTCAACCACCCTACTCTCTTTGATACAACCAATTTTCATTCATCTCGTAACCAAAGAGCAGAAGACAAAATTACGGATCTAAACGCAAGTGTCGTGACTACAAGTATTTTATTTGCCTATTAACAAAACGCAGAACATCCAAAATGCAACATGATAAGTGAATAATCAGATAAGTCAATTACAATTGAAAATACATTTACCTGCAATTATAAAGGACGTTATGGATCAGGTTAAGTCCACTCCTCCTGTCAACAATGGGCAAAAAGCACTCGTCCATAATAGAAAGTGCAACAGCCAGCTTAGAATTACATTCTACCCTCTGCGGAAACCCACGATGTGATGTATCAATGTCCAGACCAGTCCGATGAATAAGAGACCATGAAAATCCTGATTCCAAATCATGTTTAACCCCAAGCAGCTTCTGCAAACTGACGAAGAGCTGAAAAAGTATATTGACGTCAGATATATATACACACACACACACATGCACATGGGAGCAGAAGTAGAATAGTTCAGGCAAAGAAACCAAAAAGAATAAGGGTACGTTTGGTTTTCTAGGATTAGCGGTATTAGCTGGGATTGGACTAAATATAGTCCGGGTCTTAGTTAATAATGCGTTTGGTTGTTCTGGACTAATTTTAATACCGGTACTAAATAGTGAAAAGATGGTGTTTAATACCCCAAAATAGTCCCCTCTCACATGACAACACCTTTATTGACCCCAGGATTTCACTGGGATGCAATCTTTAATATCATTCTCTACAGGGCGTTTTTTCTGGCAGCGTTTATATTCCAACAAATGCCACCTCTATCCACAGGGATACCCTAGTTTGACGAGAGCTAGTACGCAACAAATTCCCATCCATATAGGATCATATATCCTCCTACCCAACCTCTCTTACTTGCCATGGCAGGTTATCTCAACAATTCATTGCACGAGAAAATATGTCAGTAAACTACAAGTCTGGCAGCATATTTTATTCTAGTGGGGGCATTTAATGCAAGCTCATACTCAACCAGACCAGACAGTTGTAAATCATTTAGCATTCGGAAAGAGCAACATCTAAAACCTACACTAACATTAGTCATGTACTCGCGTCTTTTCCAGAGTAACAATAAAAGGTCCCCTAGAACAGCAAAGCCTTAGTCCTGATTTTGTAAGAGTCTTTAAGAAGTGTGTTTGGCTGCGGTATGAAAACACGGAATTTCATCAAACCCAGAATTTATAATTCCAGCATTATAAATGAATTACTGGATGGAATGAAGTTGAAATTTTGAAATTCCATGTCATTAAAATTGGGCTTTTGACTCTTCTAAGTGCCATCTGAAATACTAAGTTCGATGCCTTGCAATATTTATAGACACACACACACACACACACACACACACACAGTAGTGCATATCTTGTGCCCGAGGGCACGACCACAAAAAGAATATGATCCTTTTCTAAGTTTGAATGTCTGAGATTGTCTTATTATGAAGTATTCAGTTCTTATAACATAGTGGGGAAAAGCCATTCCATGTGTCACATTTTGGGGATAGCTTATTCCCCATAACAGCTTATTATGTAGATGGGATAAGCTATTCTACATGTCACATTTTGGGGAATAGCTTATTCCTCATAGCAGGTTATTATGTGTGAGTGTATATACACACACACACACACACACACCGCAACTACCACTACGATAAACACCAAACCGGCCCCCACCATTCGACACAACTACGGCTGCCACCACTTCAATCAACACCACAACCCCCCCCCCCCCAACAACCACTTGGACAACCTTATTGCGCACACAGCTACAGCTGCCGCCGCCGCTACGACCTACATTTCTACCACCATCGCCACCATTTCAAACATTGTTACTACACTTGCCACGACCACTTTGACACAGGTTGTTGCAACAAATTCGATCACCATGGCAAAAGACACCTCTCGCCACCAGAAATTCGATCTACTACACCGCGTTAGCTACCAACACTTCGTACCCACCGGACACCACTACCTTAGTTCCAACACCGGTACCACCATTCCAACATCACAGCCACAACCTTTTTTTGATAGGTAATGAGAAAATATTATTGAAACAAAAAAGAATGGCTACAAAACCACGTAAAAAAAATGGGACTAAAAAAGAGGGAGATCTATACTGCCATAATAATGGTTTTGGTGGATCCACACCACCTAGGCACGTCTCCCAGCCCCTGATCCACCGGCCTCCTCTGCTCAAAAGTAAGCAGTCTGCTATGAAATACTCAGTACCGGGATATGTAGAGTATGTAATAGAGGCTTGAACTTGTAATAAGCTGAGCCCAATAATTAAAGTTCAGCATTAGCCCAATGCATATGTAAATATGCTATGAAAATATCCAAACAAAGAATTGGATATCCAATAGTTCATAATCCCATAATCTAAAACCCCTTAATTTGAATCCCTAGAAGTTTAAGATAATTCCTCATCCAAACACAGCATAACTGTTTGTTCTGCCGGGGTAGAATAAGTAACTTGATACTACAGTATCTATAAAATGTGGTGTAAGAAACAGTACCTCTTGGCAATTTTGTCCACAAAAGGTAGTAGATGAGCTATCTATATCAGTGGGTAAAGCATCTGTCTTCTCGCCGCAGGATTCATGGTCTAGAAAAAGAAAAAACATTCCAAAAATTCAGATTAATAGTGATTAGGAAATACTAAATACATGAAAAATAGATTCCACAACCAAAAGGAAAATCCAAATTTAAGAAAGAACATAATATCCAATTACATTTTCTCTCGCAGACACTGCACGTGAGAAGAGAGTGGACAGCCTCAAGCTTTTTCTGTTCACTGCTCCCACCCGCAATCCCACAAAATCGGCATGTGCAGTTGGGACAATGCCAATCGCCAGCTGGGAGCATCTGAAACAATGAGAAACATGTAAATGAAACAGATCCTGACAACGCCTGTAATAGAGTTCAACTCATTTGATGAACATTACTTCTTTCAGTTTGATTTTTATTTCTTACCTTTACCAATTCATTGACTAGCCTCCATTTCTACTTAAAACACAATTAATAAAGGCACCTTTGCAAGATATGATTTTAGGATTCTATTTTCAATATGTCACACGGTAACCAAGATACACTGTCCAGGAATAATTTGAACTTAAAAAGTAAAATAAAAACAGTGAAATATAATACCAAAATGGTCTATGTTTCTATGTTATACTTCGCAATACAGGTGTTCCAGCTAACCCCGTTGCAGCCAGAAATAGGGATCCTTTTAGTATATTATATTACCACATGAGACAGTAACGTTCAAAAGATAGGAACAGTAACAAACTTCTTTTTAATAGTAAGTAAATGACAAGAGAGAACTCCGAACTAAAGGACATAATAATTAGTTAAGCAATTATCTAATTGTTCGAGAGTCAAATGTTGCAATTCCATACAACGGTTCAACGAAAGAATTTCATTCAGAGAAAACTGAGCCTCTGGAGAATTAAGAGCTACAGAGACGAGGTAACAATAAACTTCCAAATTCTAAAATACAGTTCCAAGATAGAAAGAATCATAAGATTTTCCATTAGTTGGACGCTATGTCAAAGATATCCATTCCGTGATATATAAGGCACCTTTTGAATTAAATTTTAGTAGGCCAAGAAAAAGGTCGCATTAAACTTCTCCGGCGTTGTAAACAACATATTCTAACCAGTATATCCTTATTTGTGTTGATATTTCAATTAACCGCATGATTCATGTGTCAGGTATAACGACTCATATTTTCTTGAAAGGATGTTGAGTTATAAGAACATGTTCACAGATAACAGATATACATCTGCCCGGATGAAGAAGATTGCCCAAACTGCTAATCCGATGAAGCTCGAAACTGACTGTATTAGTCCATATTTTAAACACATGAGAAATGCAATTGAGTATGTGTACCTGTATATCTAAGCAGCTCTGATGAAATGTTGAAGGACAACCATCACAACAAATCAAATCGCCACCATCACCACAGAGGCTACAAGTATCATCATTTGGATCATTACCGTCAACTTTCACGGAGTTAAAGCCAATACGCTTTGATTCTTCTTGCTTGCTCCATGCGTCTATCTGACATTGCAAGAGTGAGACCCCTGACTCTAGGAGGATGTTTTGGTATGGCTGGCGCAGTTTACTTCCTGCATGAAGCTCAAATTTCGAAATTGAGAGTATCTTACTGCAGCAGCCACAATGTATACCATCCGTGGTAACCCAACCCTCTAGCATCACTCTGTTCCTTCTGCAGTTCATGTATTGAACTTTTTCACGTGAGTGAATAACTTCACAGTCAATGAGCCATGAAAGCAGGGTTCTCTTTCCAGCATATGGAACATATCCATCACCATCTGAATCTAGCCCCTTGTCAGAGCCGCGAACCAACAAGGTACATCTGCCAGTTTTTCGGGTTTTTCGTCCTTGAGAGTCTCCCGGAACTGATGATTTACCATTCTGCTTCTTGATGACCCTATTATCCCTGTCACCATCGGTATCCTCTTCAGAATCATCACTGGCAGCATCTTTGACATTCTTACCCTTGCCATGATTCCTTTGCTTCATTTTCATTTCCCTCTCCATCTTCTTACGCGTTTGCCTAGTTAATTTACTGAGCAACTCCTCTGGCAATGGAGTAAATGGAGATGACTCCTTTCGTTTAGTGACAACACCAGCATCTTCATCTCGTTGCTTTTGAAGCGCATCATAGGCCTTGATGATAGACCAATAAGCTGTTCCTGTAGGGTTAATATAAACCGCGTCTAAGTAGTCTCTGTTTCTTCTAGGTCTGTAATCAATTGTCCATCCAGCATTTAGAAGCATCTGTCTAATCTGCTCACGTAGTAATTGCTTCTCTGTGCCACTACCACGCTTACTTTTCTCCTCCTTCCCCTTCACAGGAGCTGTCTTTTCAGCTGATGATAGGGATTTTCCTTTATCCTTCACACCCTTGGAATTGCTACAAGCTTGCAAAACTGCTGGTCTCTTCCTCTGCGGTGTATCACTGTCATCTGTTTCAGAGTCGTGAGTCTTAACACTGCTAGGCAACGGTTTCTGCACTTTATGCCGAGTCTTCTCTGCCTTAGCAGATGACATCGTCTTTTCGGCATATTTTGAACCTGAATAAAACACTGGTGCAGCTGGGGCGTTCTTTTTCATTACGATATCCGACTTAGAACCCTTCTGACTGAAATGATCCTGCGCTTTGAGAGAGCTAACCATGTTCTTCTTCTTGTTTACCATAACTTTTAAAACCCCGTTTTTCCCTTGCAACCGGATAGGCTCATCCATGCGACGAATAGTCTTCTGTCTCAACGATGAAATCGGTAGATGAGTTTCTTCATCATCACCATCCTTCCCAAAACTAGTATTGTATTTCTTCCCACCACCGCCCGATGAACTCGTATTATCGTAAAAAGACTTCTTCCTCTTGTAAATTATGTCTTGTCCATTGTGACCTCTTTCTAACTCCCTCCTATTGCCACTCCCACTCAACCTATCCTGAAAAGACTTCTTCATCCTTTTCCTCTCAATCGCATCGTATTCGTCGAATTCGAACACATCCAAGCTTCTCTTCTTCTCACCATTCATACCCATGTTACTGCTACTCCCAACCATTCCCTTATGATACAGATTCAAACCATTGTTGTTATACTTGTCACCACCACTCCTCCTAATTGGCTCTAGCTCTTCCTCTTCCTCACTTGAATCACTGAGAACCAAACGACCCCGTTTCCTATCTGAACTCGAATCAAAAGGGTTCTTCTTCAAAGAACCAGAAGACCCCTCAATCACACCACTCTTCTTCTTTATAATCAAACACCCTGAAGAGCTCTTCTTCTTCACCAAACCCTCACTAGATCTCAATCGATCCTCCATCTCATGCATTAGAATTGATAAAAACTAACACAGACCCAGTAAAATAGAGCCAAAAGGGTGCCCAGATCTGGGCTCAATTAGGCAAAACCCTAAGAAATTCGAGAAGGGGAAAAAATAGGTGTGACGGCGAAGTTTAAGAGTTACCTCGCCGGAGAGAGCTCTCTGATCCGTCGCCGATGAAGAGGCTCGCCGGAAAATCGAACATGCATAGCGTGTACCGATCAGAGGGTATGAGTAAGGAGACGATATAGAGAGAAAAAGGGTTACGGTTTTGTTGAGAGAGAGAGATAGAAGCAAAGCAACAACTCGCAGGTGAATACGTGGATTTCAATGTTTGTTCATTCACTGTTTCAGAAAAGAAAGAAAAAATTGTGAGTGCTCGTGTGTCTTTTTTAGGACAGGTTTGAGATATTTAAGGATGGTCCTTATGCTTGACAGTAATTGGTGAATTAGTATTAAATTTACCTTCTTGTGCATTATTGTCCTTGATCATAGTAGTTCTCATGTCTGGCCCAAGCATTTCATCCTTGAAAGTTGAAACAATCTCATCTCATTGTAGTAAAACGGATTCCTGCTTTAACAGCTTCTAAAAAAAAAGCTTCTAAACAAACAACTTCTACACATAAGGGAGGGATGTAGCACCCACTTGAATTTAAAAGTTCTTAGTTCATCCTTATTTTGTGTAGCTTTTTCAATTCATCTCCAGAATATCTATACTATAAACTCAATCTCTAAAATTACAATTTTACTCTTACTTTGTTTAATTTGTTCATGTAGTCACTAGCCGCCACTATATCAAATTTCTATATCTGCATCGTATGTTTATATATTGTTACGGAATTATTGTGGCTATTTATGAGTTTTGGCATTTTTGAATTATTGTGTGGTTTATTTATGATATGTTAAACTCTCTATATAGTGAAATCGGGTAGACGATGATCGATCTCCTGAGTCATAACTCTAGGACGTCGTCACGCTCTTTAAGATTTAATTCATGAGCAGTCACTATCCAATTATTCATTTGCATGCCGACATCTCTTGGATAATAAATGAATCTAGTGAGTTGCGTTCATCATAAGTTTACACCAGTCACGTATTTTGTAAATCCGTGACTTGTAAATATGCATATTTATTGTATAACTTTTTATTTCTTCTTTTCTTACGAGTTACAGTTCATAAACATACAAAGACGTTAAGCCTATGGTCAACGTCTGACAGAAAGAACATATGTATTTTTCAAGTGCTCGTTATGTTGGAGTAAGCCCTAGAGGCAATCTAATTTATCGTGACATTTAAATGGACTTGCTATTCATTATGTTATCGATATGGAGATGTGTTAACATGAATGAAGTCCCTAGAATATAAATGTTATATTCTTAAATATCCCTAGTGGAGTACTACAGTTAATTAAGACTACTGACATTCCTATCACTTGGAAGCATTGATGTATTGCTAGATGCCTCTCAATGTTTGTAATGATTGTTATTACTGCCAACATAATTAGAAATCTACAGGGTCACACGCAAGAATAGATCAAACTGGAATTATTGTTATTTGGATGGACTAAATAGCAATAATGAATTGATTGGGCTAAAGTGTAAATTGTGCTCACTAGTTGGACTGAAGAGCAATTGTGGACTAGAATGCAAAATAATCCAAAATTGTTGAATTTATGGGCAGAGATGAATTTCTCTAGCTATAAATAGGATTTATAGACTATGAAAATTCAGTCTAGATTCATTCCTACTCTACATAGTACACTAGAAAGGAAAGAGGGAGAGAATAAAATGAGTTTTAATTCTCCTAGGGTTTGGCCAAGCAAGGAGTGCCACCCCTTCTTGGAGCCGTCAACCTCCATGGTGTTGTCCCCTTCTCCCCTTGCCACGGTTTGGATGTGATACAGTTAGCGTGCGCGTCCAGATTCGTCATCTTGTATGACAAGATCATTCTTCTCAAGATTGCTAGCACCATTGGAGATGAAGTCCAGTTGAGGTCTATTCGTGTGGATACCGTAGAGACCGCCGTTCTTTTTTATCTGCGTATGTGATCGTCCGAGTCAGTATGACTGATGTAACCTTTCTCCTTCATCATGTTATGATGCTTCACCTGCGATTAATGGAGGCTTTTGAGCATATTTTTTTTGTACTTCCGCTGCGTAACCTGCATAAAAACCCTACAGGTTAGAGTAGAACTGGAGACGCATATATTTATTTATCGTGAAGAAGAAAGCACGGGATTAATAAACAACAGTTAAAAACATATAATATCCGTTATGATCAAAACTAAGTTCGGAAGGCATGAAATTCATTGGTACTCGTTTAAATTTTTAATCAAATTGACGCCCCCCCCCCCCCCCGATTTGAAGATCAAGTCATTTTATCTTGAATAATGAAATATGTTATTAACCTAACAAGTTGTTAAATAATCAAACTATGTTCCACGTACTTAAGGAGAAAGTTGTTCCTCAAAAAAGATAAACTAGCAAGTTTATGGAATCTGTTGATAGTCATACGTTGCTAAATTGGGAACATATTTTCTACGGTTATTTTCGGGTAGTTGTACTGTTAACAATTGACCAACCTCTTTAAAACACGTGTCGCCTGCTTATGGAGAACAAAACACGGGAAAAGCCTTATGTTCACTCTACACGCCAGTGAAATTCACTTTTCTCTCGGTTGTCTATATTTACTTCTCTCTCAGTTGTTAGCTCCATTTCTACAACACCCTCTTCATAATATACTAGATTACTATGTTTTCCCTCTTTTTTTTTGGTTTCCCAACCGGTTCCGGGGCTTCGCCGCATAATCCTATCTGACCCTGATCGTATGCCTGGGTATGACAAGTGAGTCTCCCAGTGGGAATTTTCCGCATACACAAGGACTCGAACCCGAGACCTGCTTAAGCGGAACCAAGTTGCTTACCACTTGGACCAACTCTCATTGGTTATGTTTTACCTCTTTCTCTTCTTTGAATAAATCATTCATTCTTCAAGCGACATATACTCATAGTAATTTGAAATCGAACAATATTTTTCCCTCCTCCTATTGAAGTAAACTTCATAACCTAGAAACCCTAACAATGGCATATATTGGGAGAGGAATAATCAAGTCCGAAAATATTTTAGCAAGAAATTCTATTAAAGTTTGATGTTCCTAGATTCAACTATTGATAACATGATTTAGTGATAAACTATTTATGTAGAGTAGCTATTTTGATATGCAACGAATAAAGTATGAACAAAGGAACAAGGGATGGAATAGAGGAGCTGAGTGAGTCTGGTTGCAATTCTCAATCCAGTCGAAGAGGAGATAGAAATATGGAGATGTTGGTGCGTGTGGGATTCAAATTAGATAAATTGTTAGTATGCTTTACTTGTATAGTCGTGGTGACAGGTGGCTTCGTATGGGCCATTATATCTCAACTATACCACAACCGGACAAAAAGGAATTGGAGCAAATATGCTCCCTGTTTGTGAAAGTATTTCACAACTTTCTGTAATTAACCCGGTTTACTATTTATAATGTAATTGTCTCTCCAAGTTATCCAATTTTTTTTAATTGTGTCAAAGAATATTGAACTGCTCAAGGAATTCACAACAAGAGTACAATATAACATTCAAGATAAAATAGTTCATCATTATGGAGAAAACAAATCGGTCAATGCAAATTCTTGGGGGTAGACGTGAATATATGAAAGCAAATTAATCATTGTTTGTTACATATCGTCTATGCTTAAAAGTAAATTTCAAAAGCACACAACACATCATTCTTTTTATTTATTTCTATTTCATATCAAATGAACGAGCCTCCTTCAGCGTTTACAATTTCGCTTGAACGTATAGTTCATCTGTCAAGAAAATAATGAGACGTGTTATCAACTTTACATACTCTTTACAACACTTAAATTGTGTTCAATGTATTCAAATGAGAAAATTTGTGTCACATGTAATGTGTTCACAATCATAATTGACAAACTTGTAATGCTTACGCGTTATGATACTGAAGAGGATTGAATCACACCCGACAACAGATTCTTAAAATAATTTTGGCTATCAATTTCTGCATTAGATTGGGCGCACAGTGGAGTGACAGCTACCTGAAAAAAATATGGTAACATCCAATAAAATCATAACATGCTCAACTTTGCATAATTCTCTCAAAGCATAAGCCTGAAACGCTTACATATCCATCCATAACGGCATGGTAGTCCATATCATCACCTTCTACATGGCGCCCAGTTAACTGAATTATCAGTAAATAATACAACACGTTAGTTAGATAGATATTATAGTAATAGTATATAAAGAAACGCGAGAGAAGTCTCCAATCGATTATCTAGTCCCATTTTTATTAACCGCCCTCCCCCTGCCCACGTTTAAATAATTGGAAAATTGATGGTACAATTTTACATATTTACCTCTCTCATATTCTTGTATTATAAATTGAATATTATTTAATTTATACTTACAATAACACTTAGCTAACATCTGCGTAATAATATTGTTTCAAACATAAATTTGACTGAATTACTAAATTAAAACAGTGATTTTAGTTCTTTTATATATGTGGGCGCTTGGATACAAGCCCAAATTAAAATCTGATTGTTTTGCATTTAACGCCCTTTTGTGCCCGATAGTATAGGGTATGGTGACCTATTATTTTTGGTTGATGGGAGGCTTCAATGCCATACCGGAGTCCTTCTGGATGTTTATCCTTTCTTTTTGCACTTAGAAATAACAACAAAAGTATAGAAGGAAAAATAACATGGGACGCAAGCATTGCCCCTTGATTCGGTACTTTGCTCTACTAATTCATGAAAAATACTAAATGAAATACAATTTATGGTGTCCGACTCTAAGAATCGGTAAAGAAGAAAAAAATTAGACCCACTCATCCATACACCTCAACTTATTCTAACCCTAAACACCAAAAACTTTATATCCAAACATGTCTATGCATAATTTATACCAACTATTAGTTTTGGAGATGCTCTGATATGTGTACTATTGAACTAGTATGGTTAAGGCGATCACACAAGAAATTTTTTCCAGACATGTAATACTAATCTCAATAACAAAAAGTAAATAGATACTATGGGATGGACATAGATAACAAAAGACAAATAATCTGCGACGGATATGATGTTATAACAAAAAATATAACGTACTGCTCGCTTGAATAAAAGAGCTTTTTCTGATATGTTTGACAAATCTGCAGTTACTCCTGTTGTTGATTTCGAGTTATTTGCTACTGCAAATACCATTTCTCCTGGTTCTGTATCAGAAATCATATGCCTCCAACCAAGTTCATAATAAGTTTTCCCCTGCATTGTTAACTTGTATCCCTGTGTACAAATCAAGAATAACATTACAAGCATATCTTAAATTCACGACGCTCGTCAGAAAGAAATATTATTTTCTTAAATGTTATTAACACTTAGATGTCATGCATGTTATTGTTATACAAGTATATTGACAAGCTAGTTAGAAATTAACCCACCTTATGGTTAGCAACATCGTTTGGCACATCAATTTTCAGAAAACACTTCTTAGGATACATGTTATTCTTGATGTCACCCAACATTGCATGTACAATAGGTAAGCAAGCCTCAGCAGCCGGCTTGTAATCTACATAAGTGTCGTAGTAGTCACTGCAAATAGACAGTCAAAAAATCAAATTGCTACTTCATATATCTTATCATCTTTGTATTAAAAAACACTATACATGAAACATTATTCATCAAGATGTACCAAATCAACAAAGACCATCAAAAAGTATGTAGTTATATTTATTGGAAGAGGTGACCACTTTGTCACCTGCGTCGCTCAAAAAATATTGTATTGATGTTACAATAACGAAGGGAAGTTAACTACCACTCGTATGATATAGCAATAGCAGGAAAACCGTAGATGAAAGCTTCTCGAGCAGCAGCTACAGTTCCTGAATACGTACTGCAATCCCAATGAAACTCAAGTAAATTTATATATCCAAATTTATCCAGTTAATGTTTGTCGTAGATTCCATAAAATTGACAATAAAAGTATAGTTTATACATAAACAAACCAAATTTCACGTCCAATTTTAAAATCATTACTGACTTAGCAACCATGTCATGAAACACGTATTGGATTTCAAACTGTTGTCGTTGTTAACTTTTTTTTTTATACCGTAAGCACATAGATCATGTTAAGGACATTATTTTATTAAATTTACTACATCGAGAACATGTATTGTAAGACACTAACTTGTGATATCCGCAATTGGCGCACTTATTGATCCCGCTGATTACCTGTTAAAAAGAGGACATGAGTTTTTTTGAGAAAAATGATGACATGAGTTACAATAATTAGAAGAGACCAATATAGTACGTTTTACTTAAAATTTTACTGCATGAGCAGATAACATAGTTTCTACAGTTGCAAGTAGCCAAACACATGCAATATAAAAGTAAGAAATATATGTTGACCAATTTTGATGGAGAAACATAAATTACATTTAAATAAGCGAATAATTAGACTAAAGAGACGAGAGAACAAAACCAAGTCAGGTAATGAAGGGAACAACGCTCCACAAAGTCCCAAGGAAACACAGTCTGCAGGAGTTCCTGCAAATTGATACAAACGTTTATAATACATTTTAGAATTATTAGAACATGTTTATGGGCTTTTATGTGCCCGAAGAACTCATACGATAAAATATCAACAATATGTGTTTGGTGAAACAAACCAGAAGTTGCAAATGCTGTGGCTCCTTCAATATGTGCTTGCTTGACCGTAACTGGTTTTTTAAACGTAATACTATGACTAACTGCTGACATTTCCCTGGAATATAAACAAATTATATGACCAAAACCATATTTGAGTAAATAAAAAAATATAAATGTGAAAGTCTGACTATTAACGAGCTGGCATGACTTGAGATTAGCCCAAAAATGCACTAAAACTTAAAAATAATAAGATTTTTACATGCAATTTTCAAAGGATTCAAGGAACATACTCATCTGGGGCAATCACCAGGATCTTAAACTGATTGGTGGAGACAAGAACACGAACCAAATCTCGCAAACTCGGGCTATCAATTCCATCATCCACAGTCACCATAATTGTCGGGAGACTACTTGCGCTAGTGTTAAACTCCATCTCCGCACTGATGTGAATTCGACTCACAACAATAGCATAAAGTGTTCATATATATATATATATATATATATATATGCCCCTAGCTAGTTTTAAGTGTCCACTTACGTAAAACAATCTATCTCACTTGTTTGGTGTGGTTTGTTTTTTTTATTGGATTAAATTCATTGAATTTACAAAACATTTCGTTTTCAAAGTACAATCATTAAACTATAAAAGAAGAAGATTAATGAAGGACTTCCAAGATGAGACATCTTTTAGAACTTTTTTTTCCAATAATTAATTTACATATAACCGTTTCCGTTTCGGTATACACATTTTAAACATAAACATGTATAACTTTTTTTTATTTGCTTATACAAGTCCAGAATTACAGGTCTCAAATGCGTGTGCTTTAGCGCTCTTGCCATGTGAGCTAGCACCCATTTACAAAAAAACAAAATAGAATATGAAGACAAAGAAGTATAATGTTTCATTTTGAACGTTAAGAAGTATAATGTTATAATAACATTTCAACTAAGAATATAAAATATAAACTGAAAAAAATAAGAAAACGTAAGCAGTAGAAGACTCCCTACGATTTCTATGTGTGTATTCAATGAATGAGTCAACTTCATTGAATTTAACTTCTATAGCTAGCAATCCTCCATCTAAGATAAAATAGAAAGTATAAGATTAGTAGAACAAGACAACTAGTAGCTGGAATACAATTTACATATGTATCTATTTTTATATAATGAAAAGATTAGGCGATTAAAGTGGCTCACCATCATTGCACTATTTTGCTTCTGATGTTAACATACATATCATTCCACTTCAACAATTAATATGCATACTTCGAAGAAAATAAGCATGTCACGGTCTTTGAAATAACATGTGAATTTTACATTTACTTCAGTAAATAGAATAATTCAATGAAATTAGTCCACCATCATAACTAGAATTCAAATTCATACTATCTATCATGCTAGAAAATAACTTTCAACCACTCGTTTTTAATATATATATATATTATAAACTAAAGAGTAATAATTACTCATAATTATTTAATTCTTACTCTTCTTCTAAACGTTTTATTCTGAAAGGGGGAACATTATAGCAAAATTAATTATTTGAAATAGACTCATTCATTCGTTTACATTTGTATCATGAAATGATTCCTAAAGTTGAGTAAGTATAATGCTATACTCCTACTTTTGTCCATTTTATATGTTTACAAGGAATTGTTCTCTAATATAAATCCATTGAAATTTTTCTTAACTCCGAGCTTGCTTCATATTGGAAGTTTTGTCACCATTTGTTTTTTATAAATATTTTGGAAGGGAGAGGTTTTATAAAGTAAGTTGGATCAAATTTCTTCTAACTTTAAACCCTACTCATTCATTGTATCTACAAACAAGAAGCCAAAAGGTGGGGGATAAATTTGTTTTTCAATGTAATAGTTATCGGCAGGAAATCATAATGTTCGCATGCCATTATGACACAATTTACTATAAAATTACCATAGAAAAGAAATATCAAACTCATAGTTGTCAAACAATTGGACATTTCAAATGCTTTTCTACATGGACAGTTGGACTAATTAAGCTATAAGAGTGGTCTTGTCTTTTGCTTTGGCACAAGATTGGGAGGTGAGACAGCTGGACATTTCAAATGCTTTTCTACGTTGACGGTTGAATGAAGAAGTGTATATGCTTCAACCCGACGTATTTGCTAATCATAATTTTTCTTCTTATGTTTGTAAGCTTCATAAGAGCCTCTATGGTTTAAAACAGGCACCAAATGCCTGATACACATAATTGTCAATTTTTTTAACTCGTCACAGGTTTAGACCAAGTTATGCTGATAATTATGTGTTTGTGTATAACTATGGCGGTGTTACTCTGTGTGGTTCTGGCGTATGTAAATGGCATACTCCACACTGGCAACTGAGCTGCACTCAATGCTCGTCTTTTACAAAAAATAAAATTACGGGTAAATTACAGATAGGTGACCCGTGGTTTGACCTCAGTTCATTTAACTGACCCGTGATTTGAAAAGTTACACTTAAGTGACATGTGCTTTCTCCTTTTCTTCACTTGGCAATTTCGTCCAAAAATTCCGTTAAAATGCTAATTTGTAATTGTAAAAGCCCACCCTAATTTAAGCAAGATAACTAAGAAACACTCAGTCGGCTATTGATTTTCATGGTTTAGACAAGGTAATAATAATATTTAAAGGTTCACATTGTGCCAAAATCATTTTAACATTAAATTGTCTTCTGAAAAAGAATAAAATAACAACAAAACACACAAAATGGAAGGGAAAAAAAAGAAAAGCGAGAAAAAAAAACTACAGCAACTAACAAGTTCTGCTATGAAAACGTCACTGCTGTCACCGCCACCACCGCCACCGCTGATAGTTCTGCTCCAACTAGTTTTCGTCCTCCTTTCTCTCTCGGTCCAGAGTTGAATGGTCAGCTTTTCTTCTTTCGATTTGAGTCCATCTTTAGGTTCAATTTCAAATGAATTGCTGGTTTTGGGTTTAATTTGAGATATTTAACTAAGATTATGGGTTTTGGCATGGGTGAGGTAGAGTATAGAAATTGTCAGATTTATGGTGTTTAACTGGGTTATCGATCAATTTTATATGTTCAAACAAATAGTTTGCTCAGATTAGTAGTATATTGTGAATAATTAGGGGTATAAACTTAAAGTTTTTTATTGAATGCATATGAACTTAAATTTATATGTTGAGTAGTCGACCTTCTTTTCTCAAATTTTTTTTAGAAGATTTTTTTCTCTAAATTTGATTTGTTATTGTTGGCAAAGATGAACTATTGTTGGTTTGTGTTGGCATGTTCTTAGTGGTCTGGATCTGTTGGGTTAGAATCCAAATGGGCACCTAAAATGATCGATCTATTGTTCCAGAACTTTTCCGTTCTTGTTCCAGATTTTTGACCTTCTTTCTCTTCTCATCCTTCTTCATTTGTTCAGATTTCTTTAGATGATCTTTTCTGTTCTTTTTCTTAGGGAATTTTTCTTTCTCTTTTTCATTTATTCTTTTAAAGTTTTATTTAGTTTATCATGGTTTTTTTATATTTTTATTACAAAACATATAAAGTAACATTAGCTCCTAACTACATGTGCTAAATTGCAATTATTCAAGTTATTTATTAACGGGTTTTTGAACGGAATTGCTAAGTGAAGAAACGGAGAAAGCACGAGTCACTTAAGTGTAACTTTTCAAATCACGGGTCAGATAAGTGGACCGAAGTCAAACCACATGTCACCTATGCGTAATTTACCCTAAAATTAATTTTTTTCCTTGAAGCATTTGGGTAAACTCAGTTACTTACTTGGTCTTGAAGTTGATGACATCATATGGACGCGAAACTTCATCAGTCTGAGTATGCAAGATCTTTGTTGGCCAAGACAGGAATGCTAGATAGTAAACTTGTTGTTACTCCAACTGTGATTACTTGTAATCTAATGATACTTATGTTTCTTTTGTGACATCAAGTGATGAGAATTAGAAAAAATACGGGGTAGTTTATTGTAGGGTTTTTTCAAACATTACTGTTACGGAGTGTGATATTTCGATTAAGATTGACTATACATTTAGATAGGCACATGGGGTATACATCATTCAATGGATTATTCACAATTTTAAGTGAAGTTGAAGTCTATAATAATTCATAATGTAAGAACAATATAACATTCACACATAATTTTTTTTTGAAACTTTAATTCTTCATTATTATGGAGAAACAAATATATATATATATATATATTTGTTGGCCAAGACAGGAATGCTAGATAGTAAACTTGTTGTTACTCCAACTGTGGTTACTGGTAATCTAATGATACTTATGTTTCTTTTGTGACATCAAGTGATGAGAATTAAAAAAAAATACGGGATAGTTTATTGTAGGGTTTTTTCAAACATCACTGTTATGGAGTGTGATATTTCGATTAAGATTGACTATACATTTAGATAGGCACATGAGTATACATCAATCAATGGATTATTCACAATATTAAGTGAAGTTGAAGTCTATAATAATTCATAATGTAAGAACAATATAACATTCACACATAAACATTTTTTTTTGAAACTTTAAACCTTTCATTATTATGGAGAAACAAATATATATATATAGAAACAAGAAAATTATTCGTTGTCTATTACACATCGTTCATGCTGAAAAGTAAGTGAACGAAATCATGAGATTCACCGTTGCTTCCACATTTAAATTAATGGGACCGACTATCAAGCCCCTTCAGCGTTGCTAAGCTTGGTCTATACATGCTCGATTTTGCCCTGAAATAAAGAAAATATCTTATCAACCCTACAAACTCATTAAGATTGAAAAACTACGTTTGCTGCACTAGAGATTAAATGTATGGAATGTACATGTTAATAGTCATAATGTCATACGTAGTTGCGAAAATGTAGCAAATACTTACTATGAAGACTCAACCACACCCGACAACAGTTTTTTAAAGTACTCTTGGCTATCGATGTCTGCATTAGATTGGGCACATAGTAGAGTGACAGCTATCTGTAAAAAATGAAAATTACAGCAAATATTAAGCATTGGGTGCTTGGTTTGCATCATTTTCTCGAAGCATAATTAAGCCTCAACCTTTTTTTTTTGCTGGAATGAGCATACTTTTTTTTCGAAAAACACCAAAATAATCTCTAACTGAGGAATAACACCAACATAGGCTCTTTTAGTAATTACTAGTAGGGACTAGCGGTAGAAGTTTTAGGGCTCAAAATGGCTACTTCTCTAGACATTCTTGGGCCTCAAGCTTATTGGTATTAGCGGTAAGAAGTTAAGCACTGCTGGCAGCTAAAAAATCGCAAGTAGGAGTAGTACTACTAAGCCCGAAAACCTCTACACCTTCTATCGATTTCTATAAGATCCTATTTTGGCATTATCCTCCATTTGCGGATTGATTTGTGTTTGGGCCAAAAAAAACTTATTTTGGTGAAAATTTCAGCCTAAAAAACTTACATATCCGTCCATAACTGCTTGATAATCCCCATCCTCGCATTCTACGTGGCGTCCACTTATCTGAAAGATCGCGAAACGGTATAATTGCAATGTTTAGTGCTTAGCGAATGTAGTAAATTAGGTAATTACTGTAGCGCGAAGGAGGTTGCTAAACATGTACTAGTGATCTCAATAGCTACAACGAAGTGAGAACAAGGGAGACTGGACATACTTCTCGCTTGAATAGAAGCGCTTCTTGTGATATATTTGACATATTTGCCATTGTTGTTGTTGATGAATTCGAGTTATTTGCAACTGCAAATAACATTTCTCCTGGCTGTGTATCAGAAATCATTTGCCTCCAACCTAGATCAAAATAAGTCTTTCCTTGCTTGGTGAATTTGTAACCCTGCAGAAATTTGGGAATAACAGTACAAGCATAACTTAAACCTATGACCCACAGCAGAAAACATTGTCAGCTTACATATGATAAGTGACCAATACTTTAACTTAATATTGCAAAGTTAGTACATTGACATTATGACTTCGTTTGGTTGGCAGTAAAATATTTTACTTTAATATTTTTTGTTATTTCTTTGCCACAGTCATTCTTTTGTGTGTTCGGTTAACACTTAGAGAATAATTTTACTGGCGGATGACGTAAATATAAGAATTCTACAATCCTTACAAAAGTAATATTTGGCTCAACGAGTTAACATTTGTTATTTGAAAAGATATCACAAGTTCAAGGTCTGAGTATAGATTTTTACTAATATAGAATGGCTAGATGACGGTGGCGGTAACAGTTCGTGGTGGTGGTGGAGTTGCAAGCTGCGGCAGTGGGAGCAAGTGGAGTTGGTGGAAGTGGTTTATGTGGTGGTGGTGATGGCTAGTGGTGGTGGTTGTGGAGTTGCAAGCAGTGGTGGTGGGAGCAGGTGAAGGAGGGGGCAGTGGTTTAGGTGGTGGTGGTGGCGATACTTCAGGTGGCGCGCGAAACCAGTTTGAGTGGAGGAGGTAATGGTTCAGGTGGTTGTGGTGATGATTCAGGTGGCAACAACGATTGTAAATAATTTGTAAGATGACTTTTGCACAACTTGGAAGAGGGGTTAATAATGCTTTTGCACAACTTGGAAGATGACTTTACAGATTTAAATTTGTATAAACAATTTCACATCCTTTAATCAGAATAATTTTTGGAACACATTTTGAACCAAGTTCCAAAATTAGGATAATATTTTACAGAAAAATATTTTACAAGCCTCAGTGAAACATGGCAAAATGATTTAAATTTACTGCCAGTCACAGTCCTACATAATTGTTGCTATATAACAATCAGAAACTCACCTTATGGTTAGTAACGTTTGGCGGTACATCTAATTTCACAAAACACTTCTTAGGATACTTGTTATCCTTAATGTCACCTAACATAGCATGTACGATGGGTAAGCAAGCCTCAGCAGCCAATGTGTAATCTAGATTAGTACTCCGAGCGTTCCTGAGAATCAACGATGGAATGACTCAAAACTAATTTGGATCCTAAAAATGTATGCAGTGGCACCACGTCATTCACGAACAATTGTTATATGAATGAGGAGAGAATGGAAGCTAAAAAAAACCATTCGTATGATATAGCAATTGCGGGGACGCCATAGATGAAAGCTTCTCGAGCACCAGCTACAGTTCCTGAGTAGATGCTGTAATTCCAACGAGACAAAGATAAGTGAATACACACGCACGAGCTTTTAAAATTTCTCTAAAGTTGCTAAATTGAGCGATGTTTGTAAGATACTAACTTGTGATATCCACAATTTGCGTACATATTGATCCCACTGATAACCTATTGAAGGAAGATGTACACGACAATTAAAAGCTAAGTAAAATGCTGATGAACTAGATACTGATAATGAATAATAAAATAGAAATACGACTGACATGTTACAACATAAGCCGGTAGATCACAAACACACAATTTAAGTAATTTAAGCGAAATTTGCAGGGACGAGAGAACAAAACCATGTCGGGTTGTGAAGGAAACAATGCTCCACACATGGCGAGGGAAACACAGTCTACAGGAGTTCCTATGAAAGTAAACAATAAAAACATACTATTAAAGATCTATATCCTAAATGATCTCATATCTTTCCTCACGGGTACTCGGTTGTCAAACTACAACTGTTAAATCATCTCAAAATGGTGAGAAAACATTGATAGTGAGCTCTGTCCATTAGTCATGTTCTAATAAGTACTAAAATAAAATAATTTAGGTTCATGGATTTCAAATAATAATGTTTTAAGGGGATTTTTGTCATATTTCACGGACTATATGATGCAATATCAACACGATTTTTATTAAAACCAAACCAGAAACTACAAATGCCGTCGCTCCTTCAATATATGCTTGCTTCACTGAAACCGGTCTTTGATGGATAATGCTATGACTAACGCCAGACATTTCCCTACAATAAATTGATAACGATGACCAAAACCATGTTTGATGAAACATAAACCTAGAAGGGTAACCAACAAGATTGAAGGTTGAATGAATGGTTAAAAAAAACTTACTCATCAGGGGCAATCACCAGAACTTTGAACTGGTTGGTGGAGACGAGGACACGTACCAAAGCTTGCAAACCCGGAGCATCAACTCCATCGTCGACAGTCACCATGATCGTCGGGCAGCAGCTACGGTCGTCTCCATTGAGCTCCATTCTCCGATGGATGGGAATTTGGGAACTTTGACTAACACAAATGGCAAAGAATGTTTATATAAATGGCCATATCAAAACATGCAGAGTTGACTTGTAGCAATTACTATCACATGGCTCAGGGAACAAATGGTTACACGGCTGTACAAGGTTGTATTTGCAAATTAGGATGTTTGGTTCGGTCAACGGAAGGAGGGAATGTTGTTGAGAATGTATTGAGTGTAAGAGACACTTTTACCCCCTCTAGTTTGATGCAAAGACATTTTGGCCCTTATAGTTTGAAAAATGACACTTTCACCCTTCAATGTTTCAAATTTCAGGCCACATATACTCCTTAATTGTGACATATAGTTAGTTACTTAGTTTGGAGCGGATCTGTCACCTAATAGTTTTTGGTACGGATTATCACCCTAGGAATATGAAATGTCACAATAAGGGTGTAATCATCTTAAATTTGACACACTAAAAAGACGAAAGTGTCATTTTCTAAGCTCGAAGGGGTGAACATATCTTTGTCTCAAACTTAAGGGGGTTAACGTGTATTTTACTCATTTATTGGCGTCTAAAGTTTAAATTACTACCCAAACATTGAGTTAGTTGTACTGTTGTAGTTTTAGTCCTTTATTATTTCTAATCAAAATCCACTTGCCCTAAACCGGTGTAGCATCATCATCCCACTCTAGACCAACATGGAGTTGATTTATTATCCTTCACAAGTTGGTGGTAAGTTTAATGTTCAAATAGCACTAAATTAATACCTTAAGGGTACGTTTGGTTTTTCAGTATTAGCGGTATTAGCTAGAATTGGACTAAATATAGTCCAAGTATTAGTTAATACTGTGTTTGGTTGTTCTGGACTAATTTTAATACCAGTACTAAATAGTGAAAAGATGGTGTTTAATACCCCAAATTAGTACCCTCTCACATGAGGGTATTAGCTGGATTGGACTATTTATACCTTAATACTGAATTAATACTGCACAAAACCAAACACATAATTAATTTTACGTCAGCTAATCCAGTCCAATCCTATCCGGAAAATTTAGTCCAGTCCAATCCAGTAGGGATAGTCTGAAAAACCAAACATGCCATAATATTAGGAGAGCGTTTCACTATTAAAAGTATATATATGAACTCGGTCGATGTAATTAAAGGGCTTTGTAGAGAATGGCTGCTCGGTCTTCAGCCCTAGCATGTCAATAGCCAACTTAGACGATTCATTTATTTTTTCTTAGGATAAAAAAACCCATTAACGATACATCCTTTTACCAAGTATAAGAAAGACCAAATAAATAAGTTATTTACTTACTTAAAAAATGAGTTATTTTGACTGTTAAATATTTGTGACTTACAAGCTAATATTACGCGGTCTATGTTCACCCATGACAAGTGAAAGTTTCTCTCGAAAACTCAATTGAAGTACACGAATTGATGCAGATACCACAATTATAAAAGACCAAAAGAAGCTACATGATGTTCCATGTTCGAAGTAAGACAGAGAAGTATTCTCATTTTCCCAAACTATAGGGGTAAGTTATTATTGTGATTAGCGCAAAGTCTTAAGCCCAACCTATCAGATTAAGCCCCTTCAGTTTCTTCGAATTGCATAAACACCCTTTGACTTTGAGAGACATTTCCCATCCCCAACACTTCCGGTCGCCGTCCGATCCAATTAGTCAACTATCTCTCACCTTCGCCTGAGATTGAGAAGTTGACCCAAGTCGCCTTTCTTTAACGTTTCTCGTCGAAAACCGAGTTGGGTTCACATTCTCCGTTCAGTTTTGTAATTCCCCACTTGTTGTTTCAATTCTGATTAGTCAGTTCACATGTGGGTATGTGCAAATTGCGGTTACTCCGTTACACATTTGCCGGATATGGAGATTTATGCTGACGCCGGCGGCTTTCTCGTCTCCACCGTTCAATTCAAGGGGTTCGGTAATAGCTTCTCTTCCTGACGAGTATGTTTTTCTGAGCCCTTTTCACTTCAAATTTTATCAATTCATAGCCCTTGTGTTATTACATAGATGTGGAATAGCTTATTCCAACCGTACATAGTTGAGCACTACCGAGGGCAACAAACATGATTTTGCAAGGTAGTGCGCTCGGGCAGGGGATATGCACTAGTGGTCAAATAGATTAGATTGGTGTCAATTAATTTTTTGAAGTGTTATTTCATCATTTTGCAATTTCGTGTAATATTGTTTTGGTAATATTTTTTTTTTGATAGTTATGGAATTCATGATTTGGTGATAAATTTGATGATTTGTTGTGAGAGGTCAAAAATACCATTCTCTAAATTTGATGAAATGATAAAATAACTATTTGATGTGAAAATTGGTGAAAACTGGGGGATACCAGAAGTGCAGTTTTTCAACCAAAAATGATGAAATGGTGTTTTTGATGGTTAACTGTGGGAGACCAAACCATTTTTCTCCATCAAATATAACATTCAAACTGCAACATTTCATTATTATGGGGAAACAAATCAAACAACTCATAGTAAAATTATATGTTACATGTCGTTCATGCTTAAAAGTAGGTTCTGGAATCACGAGATTTTCCGTTTCTACGCCATTTAAATCAAGGATCAAGCCCCTTCAGCGCATCTCATTTCCCCCCTGAAGAAAATGAAATCACTTATCAACCCTAAACACACGCTAAAATTCAAAAACTATGTTTTATTTACTAGAGTCATAGACTTATATATTGTCGAGAAACTTGTGGCATTACTTACTAAGATGACTCAACCCTGCCTGACAACAGATTTTTGAAGTACTCTTGGCTATCGATGTCTGCATTAGATTGGGCACATAGTAGGGTGACAGCTATCTGTAAAAAGTAGCAATTGAATCCTATATTATGTCATTGGGTAGCAATTTGCAGTATTCTCTCAAAGCATAAATAAGCCCAAAACACTTACATATCCGTCCATAATCGCTTGATAATCCCCATCCTCGCAATATTCCACGTGGCGTCCACTTATCTGAACAACCGGGAAATAATAAAATTGCAATATTTAGTTATTTACTGTTTAGCGAATGTAGTTAATTAGGCGGTAGGTTGCTAATTAGTTTTATAACATGTACTAATTAATGATCTCAATAGCTAAAGCCTAAAACAAAGTGAGGATGAGGGAGGTAGACATGGACGGAGCTAGAATGCGGCACGGTGGGGCATGCGCCGCACCCTTCGAAAAATAACACTACTATCTCTATTTTCAACAGATAATTTCAGTGGTGTATTAGTAAAACTATGAAAATCCGCCCCTTTATTTAAAACGTATAATTTTTCCCCAGTACATCGTAATTCCTACCTCCACTCTGGAGATGAAGATAGATAATAAAGATGACATGGTTTATGATGAAGATGGTATTGTAACTGTGACTTACTTCTCGCTTGAATAGAAGAGCTTTTTGTGATATTTTTGACAAATCTGCAGTTGTTGTTGTTGTTGTTGTTGATGAATTCGAGTTATTTGTAACTGCAAATAACATTTCTCCTGCCTGTGTATCAGAAACCATCTGCCTCCAACCTACTTCATAATAAGTCTTCCCTTGCTTGGTGAATTTGTAACCCTGTAGAAAAGTGGGAAGAGCATTACAAGCATAACTTAAACACAGGACGCACGAAAAAATACATTGTCAGCTTAGATATGATCACTGACCTTTA
Organism: Linanthus parryae; assembly: GCA_023055425.1. Lineage (NCBI taxonomy): Eukaryota > Viridiplantae > Streptophyta > Magnoliopsida > Ericales > Polemoniaceae > Linanthus > Linanthus parryae. The sequence continues at coordinate 3,610,507 of JALGPY010000008.1, read as the reverse complement.
CATTAACTAAATATTGCAAAGTTAGTTCATTGGCATTCAGGCTCAGTATGGTTGCAGAAAAATATTTTACAAAATATACTACGTGAATATCTTTTGTGATTTTTTGTTTGTTGTTAAAATCATTTTCCATGTGTTCGGTTAATACTTGAAGAATATTTTTCTACCGTATTACGATATAAGAAATGTACAATCTTTACCAAGTAATTTGTTGGTTAAATGAATAAACATTTGTTACTTGAAAAAAGATCACGGGTTCAGGTCTCAATATATATTTTTATTAATATCCAATGTCTAGATGGTGGCGGCGGCGGCAGCAGCAGCAGTCAGGGGCGGAGGCACATGGTGGCACGGGGGTGCAAGTGCACCCCTGGATTTTTCGTTTACGACTACTACTACACCCCCTATTTTCTGTGTATTTTCAATTTTCCCCTTCATTAAATGGCATAAGTGCACCCCAACAATCCTAGCGAGCACTTTTGTGCCACCCCACTCGTGAAATCCTGGCTCCGCCACTGGCAGCAGTTGGTGCTTGTGGTGGAGTTGCAGGCAGTGGTTAGTGGAGCCGGTGGAGGAGGTGGCTGTGGTTTTAAGCGGTAGTGGTGATGGTTCAGAGGGCGGTAGCGGTGGAGGAGTTTAGGTGGTGGCGGTGATGGTTCTGGGGCGGCAGTAGTGGAGGAGGCACGTCAACGATGGTAGGGGAGGAGGCAATGGTTTGGTGGTGGTGATGATCCAGGTGGTGGCAGCAGAGGTCGAAGCAGGTGGTGGTGCTAATGGTGGGAGAGTTGGTCATATCTGGTGGTGATGGGTTGTGGAGGGGCGGAGGAGGAGGGGTTAATAATGCTTTTACACAACTTGAAGATGACTAACGAATTTGAAACTTGTATAAATCATTTTACATCGTTTAAGCGAAATTATTTTTCAGAACAAATTGTGAACCAAACACCAAAAATTTTGGAAAATGTTTTACAGGAATATATTTCACTACGAACTAAACAGAGCCTTAATAAAAATGCCATAATGATTCAAAATTACTGTCGATCACGGTCCTTATAGATATGCAATAACATCAACATGCTGGTCAGAACCTTACCTTATGGTTAGCCACGTTTGGCGGTAGATCTAATTTCACAAAACACTTCTTAGGATAGTTGTTATTCTTAATGTCAGCTAACATGGAGTGTACGATGGGTAAGCAAGCCTCAGCCGCCAATGTGTAATCTTGATTAGTACTCCGAGAGTCCCTGAAAATCAACCCTCAAATGACTCAAAACTATCTTGGATCCTAAAAATGTAAGCAGTGAAACCATGTTGTTCACAAACATATGTTATTGAATGAGGAGCGAAAGGAAGCTTAATATACCACTCATATGATACAGCAATAGCAGGCACACCATATATAAAAGCTTCTCGAGCACCAGCTACAGTTCCTGAGTAGAAACTGCAATTCGATCGAGACTCCAATACATGAATATATGTATCCACTCATAAAGTTGCATTATGCATTAGATTTTACAAATTTTGTATCTCGTTTTTTTAAATTTGCCTCCGCAATACCGAATTCTTGAGTCCACCCGTGTGCACTTAACATTAGTCGTACTTAATATAACTACGTATATAATTATTCTTGTGACACTAACAACTCAAAATCCATTATCCTTGAAACCATTAGCAAATGGGTGCTAGCTCGGTGGTAGAGTTGAAGCCACTGCCTGAGGTTCCGGATTTGAACCCGGTAAATGATCTAATTCTAAAAAAATAGACATTACCTACTAACAATCATGTCATGAAAAAAATCTATACATAAGGTTTCAAAATGTCGACAAATTGTGGTTTTATTTTAAGCAGACTGATGAATAGTTGCACAACTAAACCAATTGTAAAGCGAAACTTGTACTAATTATACGTATCTTAACAGAACTTCTCTCTAAATTGAGTGTTATGTTGAGATACTAACTTGTGATATCCACAATTTGCGTACATATTGATCCCGCTGATAACCTGATAAAGGAGGACACAATTTCCGAATCAGAAAAAGCAAAGTGAAATGCCAAGTTAAAGTACAGAATTAATGATATAAAATAGAAATATGACACACATGTTACAACATAAAGTGATAAATCACAAACACATACTTCCTTCGTTCCCTCTCGTTCTTTCTGTTACTATTCATATCACTATTCACTGGATCACATTGACCGGTGATTTGGATAATAAAACGATGCAATTTTCTGACAACTTTTTCATGGTGTTGTAGATGAACTTTTTCTCTATAATACCATGCAAAACTTATCAAAAAATTACATCATCTTGTTATCCAAATCACCGGGTCAAAGTGACTCAATTACGAGTAAAAAAGTCAAACCAGGAAAAAAGAGACGGAACAGAGGTAAGTAGTATAAGTGAACTAAGCGAAACCAGCAGTTATGAGTAAGAAAACCATGTCAGGTAGTGAAGGAAACAACGCTCCACACATGGCGAGGGAGGCGCAATCTGCAGGAGTTCCTACAAATTAATGTAAACAATAAACATACATATTAAAGATAATAACTAATTTATGATGTAATATGAACACGATGTATCTATAAAAAATCAAACCAGAAACTGCAAATGCCGTGGCTCCTTCAATATATGCTTGCTTCACTGAAACCGGCCTTTGATGGATAATGCTGTGACTAACAGCTGACATTTCCCTGCAATGGAATAGGTAACGATGACCAAAACCAATGTTTGATGAAACAAACCTAGAAGGGTAACTAGCAAGATCAAAGTTTTGTATAGTTAAAAGGTGAACATACTCATCAGGGGCAATCACCAAGACTTTGAACTGATTGGTGGAGACGAGGACACGTACCAAAGCTTGCAAACCCGGAGCATCAATTCCATCGTCGACAGTCACCATGATCGTCGGGTGGTGGCTACTGGCGTCTCCGTTGAGCTCCATTCTCCGACAGATGGGAATTTGGGAACTTGACTAACACAACTGGCAAAGAATGTTTATATACAACTAGCTAGTAGCTATCACTATCACATGGCTTGGGGAGCAAATGGTTACACGGCTGAAAACTTTAAGGTTGTGTTTGTAAATTTAGGATGTTTTGTTCGGTCAACGGAAGGAGGGAATGTTGCTGAGAATGTATTGAGTGTAAAAGACACTCTCACCCCCTACAGTTTGATGCAAAGACACTTTTTCCCCTTGGTAGTTTGTAAAATGACACTTACATTCTTCAATGTTTCAAATTTCAGGGCACATGCATTCCTTAATTGTGACATAGTTTGTTTGGAGCGGGTCTGTGACTTAAGATAGTTTTATGGACATATTATCCCTCTTAGAATATGGAATGGCACAATCAGGGGTGTAATTGTCTTAAAGTTTGGCACACTAGAAATGCGAAAGTGTCATTTTCTAAGCTGGATCGGATGAAAATGTCGTCCCAAACTTAAGGGGGTAAACATGTATTTTACCCATGTATTGACGTCTAATGTTCAATTTTCCACTCCATTATTGAGTTAGTTGTCGTCTTAGTCCTTAATTTTGTATCTTAAAAATCCACTTGTCCTCAACCAGTGTTGCATCATCATCCATAGACCAACATGTGAACATGTGGGAGTTGATTTATCATCCTTCACAACTTGGTTGTTAGTTTAGTGTCCAAATTGCACTAAGAAATACCTTAGTATTAGGGGAGTGTTTAATTATTCAGCGAATTTAAGGGTATATGAACTTAGTTTAGTGTCCAAATTGCTCTTGTTACTTTTGTTTGAATATAAGACTTGCTCTTAGCCTATTACTGACAAACTTTTTATGCTCATAACACCCTTAAGTACGACCTCTATGCCTTCCTTCAAATGATTTTAATAGAGTAGTAACAACTCTTTTTTTGAGTGGATGTTGTGTACTCCATGAGGAAGTTGATATTTTCTTCTTCACAGTCTCCTTTTCCCTTGTGAGATATCATGTATTACCTTGTGTTCATATGACGTAGGTGCTTGCTTGCAACATACACTTCTAGTGTATGTATTTACAAGAACCTTCCTGGTACCTACGGGTATCTTTTCGACATTGCTCAATGGTACTTGTAGAATTTAGCTTTTATATAAGGTCCAAGTGCACCGTCTCACATGTGATCTTAGCGTAGGGGAATCTGGATTGAGTGTCACTTTGCTCGTAGCCGCATCATCATCATGAATTTTAGTTGATAGTTTTGACCTTGATAGCAATTGCTTTAGTTTGTAGGATGCACTGGACTCGCTTTAGTTTTTTCCATTTGTTGTTTTAAGAGTACATGTAGCCTTAGGATGCACTGGACTCGCTTTAGTTTTTTCCATCTGTTGTTTTAACAGATCTTCACACTTCCTTCATGAGTTACATATATCACATTGTCATTAAAGCCAGTGATTTCACTTACACGATCTCATCGACTTTTAGCAATGTATACTCAGGAACCATTGCTGCTGCTTGAAAGGCCTCAATATGTGGTGTAACTTACATTGGTATATCATATGAACGGTATGTAGAGTACTGCTTGAAAGGCCTGCTTATACATTCATATTTCTAGACGAATATAAAATGAGAGTCCCAAAGATAGTTGTTGGTAGATAGGTTCATTGAGAATTGCTGTCTTTCCCACATCAGAATTTTGGATATACTGGACTGCAAGAGGTACTTGTCTTCCCTTTGAAGCATTGCATCTCAGGATGGCACTTTTACTCTCAGACTCCCCATCAATTATGATGCCAAAAACACTTCAAAGATTTGAGAAAATTAGTCTCATCATGTCTTGGGAAAGAGATATTTGGAAGAATATCTGGACTTTGTGAAACGTCTTTTCTCCAGTAAACGTCTTTTCTGTCTGGACTTTGTGAAACCTTGTTGTGATGTGGAAACTAAGCTCCTTCTTTAGCTTTCAGTCCCATCTTGTTATAGTAGGTGTGCACTTTGTTTCGACCGCACATATCAGCCACTAAAGTTTTCTGATATTTAGTTCTGGTACTAGGATGACCAGAAGCTATTTTTGGCTGCAACAATAAGACTGAAACCTTGTACACAAAGTTCAAATTAAAGTGATATTTTTAGTCTGAGGTATCTCTGCCTAATTTGGAGCTCCATTTTCCTCCATCTGTTTCATACTGTTCAATTGGATAATCTGACCATTGGTGAACCATCTAGAATTAGTCTTTCCTTTTACATGAATACTCGGTTATTCTTATTGGTTCGGAACAATGGCTGATCACATCTTCTCAGTATAATAACTCTAGTTGCTAATTGCACTTGCAAATCTCGCTAGGTGGTTTCAGAAGTGAAGTAAAGAAACTGCTATGGAAGTAGTAGTATCAGAATTACTGATTTGTTAAAGTAATCCGGACCTTTTGGTGGTCTACTAACACTACTTTTTCCAGGATATGCTATGCTTCTCACCTGCATGAAAAGGGACGTTTGTACCCAGAGCTATGCTGAATGCTACTTCCCTTGGGCGAAACTTGGTAGCATAATTTCCTGTTCATTTCCTGGCGTTGTAACTGTTCCTATTGTTGCACGAATTGTATTATGGCGAACTTCAAAAGTCAATTACAAAGCTTCTTATGCATAATGGCCTGTAAGTACCATTTCCCTTTCAGTTAGGAGAAATGGATCATTTACCCTGATAAATTGGCAAGTAACCTTAAAACAGTAATGCTTGAAATGCTAAGGTATACAGAAGAATTTCAAGCATTGCATCTCAGGATATTCCTGTTTTCCATTCTGATATGTTTCACCATAGAAGTCTATCTCTCTGGTATGTTTCTCTTCTAACAAACCACTTGATACCATCCAGTGTGACATACACCTTAGTTTGAGGGCTTCAATCCTTGGAACTGGAGTTTACTGAATAAATCATTCCTAGTAGGCATATTCTGTTTGCAATAAGGGGAGGTTATTTTACAAGATTTAATTATAAGAAACAGATCAAGTCGATAGCGCCTACTATTTGTGACCGTTTATAGCTTGATAACATCTTAAATTTTGAAGAAAATTTCGTCATCTGGTTGTGATCTTCTTTAGTAGCTCACACAGTTACGATAATAGGAATTTTGATGTGTCAAGCTAAGTTACCTGGAACGCGGATCGTTCCGGTTCGTGGAACGGGAACACGATACCCTATGGAATTCGATGCGCTAGGGGTTGGCTTCTTTGAATACCTTGATAGGAGTTTTATCATTTTTTGCAAAATTATGAAATATAAAACTACTCAACACATACATTACTTTGAAGTCAAAACTCTTAAAAAAATGTATCTTAGCAAATTCAGACTTAATTTCCTCTTCTATATACATACTTCAGGTGAAGAAATTTCGGATTGCCAAATATGCAATCTGGAGTGCTAGCGTTCCAAGTTCAGAACGCATGATTTAAATTGCAGTTCTCTAGGGTACGAGAGATTGTGGTAACACTAGTGTCAAGTTCATTGGTTCCTTAAACTGGGTAGCCTTCTGGTTAGCATTAGTTTTGCTTGTCACAGAGAAATACACATCTTGTTAAAGACAACAATTTCTTAGGGAGAACTGTTACCAATCTCAAGGCTTATATAGTTATTCTAAACTTCCCACATGTGAACTTCGCAAGAATTAGCAATCTGCCGCAGATATCAAGCTTCGGACACCAAAAGGATGTCATATCATAATCTCTTTCCCTTTTCTTTCCTAGTCCTTTTCCTTAGGACGAGCCTCCCTTTTGGTCAAGATTCCTGTTTTCAGTTACCAGTTGAGCTCACCTATCTGTTCTCCAGTAAACGTCTCTTCTGTCTGGACTTTGTGAAACTTGTTATGATGCGGAAACTAAGCTCTTTCTTTAGCTTTCAGTCCCCATCTTGTTAGTAGGTGTGAACTCTGTGTCGTGCGAAGCGTCTGTTATCAACATATCTCTATCAATGTCTCACATCCATCAGCCACTAACACTTACTGATATTCAGTTTTGGTACTAGGATGATCAGATCGTACCATTGGCCGCAACAATAATACTGAAACCAGTTGAATACTTTCCTTGGGCTAAACTCAGTAGCATACTTTCCTGCTCATTTGTGTTGCAACTGTTCCTATTGCTGCACAAATCGCATTATGGAGAACTTAACAAGTCAATTATGAACCCGGTGCTTGAGCTATGTTTCAATTACAAAGCTTCTTATGCATAATGGCCTGTAAGTACCATTTCCCTTGCAATTAGGACTCAAGGTGGCAATGTGGGCTGACCCGCGGGTGAAAATGACCCGGCCCGCCCCTACTCCCAACCCGGCCCCTGCACGCCCCTCCCTCCCAACTCCTAGCCCGCCCAGCCCGCCTAACCCCCTTCCCGGCCCCCAGCCCGCCCGCCCTGGGTTTTAGTCTGGCACACCCTCCAGCCCGGCCCGGCCCGCTCAAAAACAGCCTATTTTTTAATTATTTCTTAATATTGGCCCGGGCCCGCATTCAAATTCTCCACGCCCTGACCCGGCCCGTACCCGGCCCGCTCCACTCTCCGACACGGCCCGTACCCAGCCCCATCTCCTTCAACCCGGCCTAAACCCGGCCCGGCCTTGAATTAGGACAAATGGTTCATCATTTACCGAGGTAAATTGGCAAGTAACCTTAAAACCGTAATGCTAAAGTAGTATTTTTTGGGTTATACTAGGTTTACTCAGCCGCAGAGACTAATCATCTCGATGTGCACAGATCACAGAAGTGAGTTTTGCCTCTTACGCAAGCACCAAACTATAGTTCATAGAGCCTTACCATCTACCAGTTGTGCCCAATCTTGTTGGTTAAAAGTAGTCTTTAATTGAAGGATTTATGATAGTGGTAGGTGACTAGGTGGAGTAACTTTCCGAGCCCTATTTCGAACATCGTACGAGCTCAGAATCGTACAGGGACACAGGTCAAATCGTTTCATTCATTTCATTAAACCGCTAACGTGCTTTTACATTCCAATATTTACTCCATTCAGAGCAGAAATTTTACCGCAAGTTATCATAATCTCTGTTTCGACTGTTCCTTGCACGTAATACTGGCCTTTTCTTGATTGATTCCTGATGTCACAATCAGTTGGTACTCATTGTTTGTAGTTTAAACCTTTCTGTTTCTGGATATTCTTCCTCTTGGGGCTTGTTTGGACAAGCTAAATTAATGCAGATTATATGATTATGATCTCCTTTAATCTTGGCCGTTAAAGGTAACTGAGATTAATACCCACGATTCTGTAAAGCCGTATCCAAGTCTCAGAACCAGATTAAGTATAGTCCTATAAGTTCATGATTTTAGCTCAACCAAACACCATCTTTGCAGAATTGGTCAAGTAGCATTGTCACTAAGATTGTTTACAAGTCAATAGTTGTTTAATTGCACATCAAAATCATGTTGGTTGTTCTATCTATTGCAGTCTACAGAAGTCAATGTCAATGTATCTATTCCATCTCAACTACTGGAAACAGACAGAGCAACAACAAGAGGCCAAATAGAAGGTAAACAATTACATTCTGCAAATCTGCAATATACCATTTTTCTCCATTTTCAGCTATTTCTCGCTTTAGTCCTTATACTTCGTGTTAGCTGTGAATGTAGTCCCTATACTTTATTTATACTGGAATATCAATAGAAAGTAAAGAAAACCATGGACTAAGTTGCGGAAACAGAGGACACGGAGAGCGTGTTGAAAGATGTACAAGGATGTTACTTGCTTTTATAAGAAAGTTATCGAATAACTTAGAAATGTATAGTCAATAGGCTCAATCGCACTCTCAAGAAAGCGTAAACATACATAGAAAAAAGCACAGAAAAAAAAAAGAAAAAAAAAACTATGCTACTTCAAAACATTTTGGGTGGATGTTTATGTACATAACCATCATCTCACTCGTTCCTTTCATCAATGTTCTGCTGTAAATTGCCTTCATTTTGTCGATGACAAAGAAGGCGTATGTGACTCCACTAGTATTGACCACAACACTTGCACATCTTCACAGGGGCAGGACTTGACATCGTCGTATAAAATGTATATCCCTCTTCCTGAAAATAACCCATATAGCAGAAACTAGTCAGCTCAGGAATGCAGACTAAAATAACTTAGATAACATAAGATAGAAAAAAAAGCCCGTATAGCGGATTTGACTGCAAAACTAGGAAACACATCTTCTATAGTACTAGTTTCTTCCTAGTTTTTCAAGAAGATAACCCATGACATGGATACTTGAGGGGGTGTGCTTAGCCAAATGATGCAATTTTGTTTATCGGATGGCAAAAGAGAAGATGACCCGTGTCATGGATTAGACTGCAGAACTAGGAAACCATGCCCATAGAGTAGTTTCTTCCTTGTTTTTTCAGAAGATTGAGTAGGAAAACTCAAGAAGATTGGATCATAAGGAGAAATGCAGGATTGCAGATAGGAGATTGTAGTAGTTCATTGAGGACTTACTCTTCTTGGGAGTGGAGTGCAGGCGAACCCAGAGCTTCTTCAATGGAGTGAAGAGGGATTGCAGCCATCCCATTTGGAGAAGAAGAAGAAGAAGAGGAGGAGGAGGAGGAAGGTGTGGCTCATGGCAAGTAAGAGAAGAATGAGGGAGGAGGGGGAAATAAAAGAAGGGAGGGGTAAAAGAGAGAATTTGAGAAGAGGGGGGTTTGCTTAGAGAGGGGTGAAGTTTAGGTCACTGTTCTTTAAAACCCACATTTTTACACATTTCCCTTGCAGGCCAATCATGCATAGCACATTAGCCCCTCTTGGTGCAATGTCTCTGTCTCACCTTTTAATCTTGTAGAAGAAGAAGAAGCCACCTCACCACCCAGATGATAGTTAACTTCTTTTGAGTAAAAGACACTTTCACCCCCTCTAGTTTGAAAAATGACACTTTCACCCCTTCAGTGTGTCGAACTTTAAGTAATCTACATTCTCTGATTGTGACGCTCTTAGTCTGGGAGCGATGTGCGTCACTGAAAATAGTTTTAGAGACAAATTTGACCCTCATGTCATGCAAAAAGTCTAATACATGCTTTTGGGTAATCCCTACTATTTTTATAACACGAGGGTAAATTTTTCCCGATTTCTTTTTTATTGGCAACTCCCAATTCCTGACTAACGCTGTAACAATATGGGGTGTAAGTTGTCTGAAGTCCAACACACTGAAGAGGTGAAAGTGTCCCTGCTCAAACTGGAAGGGGTGAAAGTATCCTTCAATGAAACTAAAGGGGGTGAAAGTGTATTTTACCCGGTTCTTTTCACACTCAACACACTTATAAGGAAGTATATTTGTATATCCCTTGTGACTGAAGATGTGTACTTGTGGGGTTTTTAGTATTGTTTAAGTTTTGTGAGTTCCTTTCTTTTATTTTATTTTTCCCATTGCTTGGAAAAGATCTTGAGTTATAAGAAAAAACTAAAAACTAGTACACTATTCTGAAGAGTCAATTTGAAGTTTCCATATCTTAGTGGCTTTGTCACAGTCTCAAGTTAGTGCTTGGCCAAGACTGAGACAACAGGAAGAGTAAATTCGAGGGAACTCACTCTTTGGTAACTTGCAGACACATAAAATCAGGGATTGTGACTAGAAAATTGGCTTTTTAGCTTCTTTTTAATGGATAAGTGTTTCGGAAATTTGCTTTTTTGGGGAATTGAAAGAGGGGGTTATAGATAAAACGGTGGGTTTTGGCTTGGGGTTAAAAGTTATTAAGCGTTCACGAGCTTTTTGGTGCTGGACTCGTTGCTTTTTCAACTAGTAAGCGTGTTTTGAGCCTTTTTTTTCCCTTTTTTATGTGGGATTTACGTGGATTTATTTCTGACCACACTCTTTTGATTAACGGAAATTGTGATTACTTCTGTTATAGATCCTAATTGTGTCGACAATTGCATTGTTTAATTGAAAATGTCACATTGCTGACAAATTGAGCTACCACTAAAGTTACAATTGCATGCTTGTAAATGTTTGAACCATATACTCGTCAAAAGTTCACATTACGACAAGAAAGCTTCGAAATCTTAACCTCCCATCTATTTTGAAAAATCGACCGTGTGATGCAATAAACGGTTCGTTAAATAATGCAACTATGATCCGTAGGGACGGTGTGTCGGTTGGAGCTGGAATTAGAAAATTTAGTAGCAATTTGAACTTTTTCTTCTTTAAGCAAATTAAATTCTCAAAGATGAAATTATTATGTTTTTTTTTAGTTTAGGGTTTATAAGATTTGACTTGCTATAAAGTATTGCACGTGAGAGGAAGATGATAAAAAAGAGGGTGCACATTGGCATTATTTTAGGGGTTGCTAATCTTTTTTGTGTTATCTAAGATGGAGTGAGAATATCAAGAAGACTTTATTATGCACATTCCTAAAGTTATGTAAAAGAACAAAATAATTGAAGAAGATTTAAAAGAATTCCATTGACTAGCCTTTATACTAGTACTAGTATGAACAATGGGGGAGATCCATGCATATCCCTACTTTACTCTACCCTTTATTTATGTTGAATACGTCAGTTGCACAATATCATGAAATTTACTCAAAGTTAGGTGACTCGATCTTTTACTAAGACTTCAAAAAACTACATGTCCAAACACCCCCAATGTCCAATTTGGTCGCCCATGACATCCGTGGTTAAAGTTCAAATCCGACCTCATCATTTTTTGTCCTCAAATTAGAGTGCGAGCATGAAATGTGTTTTAAGAAAGAGAAAAGATGAAAAGAAACTATTAAACGAAAGTCTTGAGATTGTCATGTGTGTATTTGAAATTTTGGACTAATAAGAAGTTCGAAGGACTGTCCATGAGTAGGGGTGCGATTTCGGTTCAACCGAACCGGAACCGAACCGACTGAAGCCGGAACCGGTCGGTTTCGGTTCGGTTCAGCGGTTCCAATTCCGTGTTCGGTTCGGTTGAACCGGAACCGGTATATTTGTTCCGCTAGAACCGAACCCGAACCGTTAACCGGAACCGGATCCTTCACCGGTTCGGTTTCGGTTCGGTTCGGTTCCGAAATCGGTCGGATAATTTTTTTTTTTATTTGTTTGTGTTGATATTTTAATTGTTGTAGTATTAATTAATAAGTATTAATTAACAAAGTTAAGGTTAGGGTTCATTAATAAAATTAGGGTTAGGGTTAGGGACTTAGGGTTCCATTAATGTTATTAATTAATAATAGATTTTTTTGAATGTACAAATGTAATGTACTTAAGCTTGACAAAAATTGACAAATATTGAAAAAAAAAACATCAAAATTTGACAAATATTGAAAAAAACCAAGTAAACTTTTATTATTGATTAAAAGTTAAAACATCAAATGTTAGAAAAAATTGCATCACTATAGTTTAAGTACATCCCAACTAGGTTGGCACCTACTTAACTAACAATCATTTGCATTTTTTCTAACTTACATACAAACTTATTGAAATTAACAAAAATACCCAATAATAGTCTTCATTTTTCAACCCCTTGTCTTTGGCAATTGGTCTACATCTAGGGGAGTATCCGGGTCTATTACCAAATCTTGGTAAAGTTCGGTGACCAAAACGTCCAAAGGGTGTAGGTCTTGTGTGCGTTTGTTGGCGTCGCTCCAATCCTTCGAGCATATGAGTACCTCCAATATCTCCGAGGTTAGGCACGATCTTTTCTCCGACAAAATTCGTTTACCTGCACTAAAAGTAGATTCGGAAGGGACTGTAGAAGCGGGAGGGGTCAGTAAATCACGTGCCATTTTAGAAACAATTGGATAAGTTCTTTCATAATTTTTCCACCAATCAAGTATATCAAAATTTTCTATGTCTTTCTCCGATACATTTATGAAATAATGTTGGTTGAGAAACAACGTTAATTCCGAGACGCAACTACTCCCGGTGGGTGTGGCTTGTGTAGTCTTAAATAAAGAACCAATAGCGTACTTACTCTTACCCTTGTCCTTACCCTTCGGATCGCTCGATGATTTTTGAGAACCACCACTAACACCAAATTTAGCAAGATATTTATCGTACATAACATTAAGTTCTTGTTTAACTTGTTCAATAGTTGGTGATATCACTACACCTCTATATTGGGTAGTCATGTTTTCCGAAATTTGGTTTAGCATAAAACCTAGGGAAGCATCCTTTTGTCTTGGGTCCAAAATACTTGACAAACAAAAAATCATATGGATCGTTTCAAAATATTGAGAAATTTGTCTTCCATGTCGTTAATTGCCTCGTATAAAATTTCATTCTCCCTATACTCTTTAAAAGCCGCCGTTAAAAACATTAGTTGTGGAATAACGTTGTTAGTTGTAGGATAATAAACACCCGAACGAATACTAGTTCCGTCATAAAATGGTTCAAGAAACTCTCTTAAGACACTTGCAGCGTTCCAATCATTTTGTGAAACGGATCCGGGATTGCCATTTTCATTCAAAAAACGTGTGATTGTGGTCTCATAACCTTCAACACTTTTCAACATCAAATAAGTGGAGTTCCATCTAGTCCTACAATCACCCCCAAACCTTCTTTTTTTTCTTGCCTATTTTAGCACAATAATCCCCAAAAAAATTTTGTCTTTTGTTTGAAGACGCAATAAAGAGAATAGCATCACGAATTGGAGAAATATACTCATCTAGTTTTTTCACACCATCTTGTACAATTAAATTGATAATGTGACATACACAACGAACATGTTCAATTTCTTCGCGAAATGGTGTTTGTATCAAAGTTCGAATATGATCTATCGCACTATCACATGCCGATGCATTGTCAAAAGTAATTGATGTAATTCGTTGATCAATACCCCACTCTTCAACAATATCGATTATGGCTTCTCCTATGTTTACACCGTTGTGAGGATATGCAACTTCTTGAAATGCAATAACACGTTTTTGTAAAGTCCAATTAGTGTCAATGTAGTGTGCGGTGACGCAAATATATCCTTTGTTATTTCTACCCGACCACATATCCGAAGTGCAACCAACTATGAAATTAGAATTTAAAAATGTTTGCAAAATTTCCGCTTTCCTCTCAATATATGTTTCCATTATATTTTTTCTAATAGTGTGTCTACTAATATGCTTATAACCCGGGCAAAAAGCGGTTTGTACTGATGTGTCCCACTCGTTGTCGTCGGTCATATTTAGAGGTTTTTCGGTGGCGGTGATATAATGAGATAATGCTTTATTGCTCTATTTTCATCGTATACAAAAGTAACTACGTTGCCTTGTGCGTCGAATCCTAGTTGGGTTTGGAGCATCGCGTCGCCTATGGCGGGTGTATCTTTCAAAAGTCCGTGTACATTTTGTAAATGTTTTCTAAGTGATCCTAATCCACCGGTTATATCCAATACAAAACTTTTTTGACAATGTTTGCATTTAGCCCTAAATTTTTGTCTACCGTTGGCGTCTAAGCCATCGGGTAATTTATTCATATGTTCCCAAACGGGACTTTTTTTAGTTTTTTCCACCTTACGTGTTCTTTTATTACTACCTAAATTCGGATCATTTTCCTCTATACCGTCAAAAGCATTAGCGGCACCAATAAAATGTCCATTTGATCATCAATATCAATGTCGTCGATTATGGGTACGTATTGGTTGTTTTGGTCATCAACATTTACACGAGAGGAAGAAGAAGCCATTTTTTTCTTATCGAAATTTGATGAAAAAAAATAAAGTTTTACAAATAAAGCACAAATAATAACACAATCAAATAGCAAACAACAAAAAATAAAACTTACAAACTCCAAGAATAATTCTTGGAGGTGAAGCGAAACGTCGAAGATTGAAGATGCGTTGCCGAATATGGAAGATGCGTTGCTCTTGCTTGTCGAATATTGAAGACAAGAGTGTATGGCGATTTTTGAGTGATTTTGATTTTTGAGAGTGTATGTAGAAATTAGAATTGAGGATTGAGGAATATGGAGATTGGAGAATGAATTTTGGAGAGTGTAGGATGATTTTTGAGTGAAGAATTGTGAGAAATGTTGAGAGAGTTTGATGAGGAAGTGTGAAAAATATTGTAGTATGAGTTGGGTATTTATAAGTGTTAAAGGAAGAGGAGGGAAGGTGAAAAAAAAACAAAAAACAAAAAGCCCAAACGATCACTGACCGTTCAGGCAGGACCAACGGTCAAAAAAAGCAACGGCTAATCTTTCAAAATCCGACCGTTGTGAGTCGGTTCTCGGGCCGGTTCCGGTTTCGGTTCCGGTTCCGAAATTTCATTAAACCGAACCGTAACCGGAGACCCCCCGGGTCCGGTTCGGTCCGGTTCATCGCAGCACTATCCATGAGTGTTGAATGAGTTGTAAATTCATAGGGAAGGGATGCATTGCTTGTTTAAAACCGTTTCACCTTATGTTATGCCAGTAACTCCTAAAAAATGCAAATGTAGCAAATGGCATTTGTGCGTTATTCAAAAGAAGATGAATAAATAAACCTTAGAATTAGCATTGTCTTTGTCCGCAACATAATATTAGATATTCCCTAAAAAAAACATAATATGAGATATTGGGGAAAATTTAATCGAGCATTTTTTGGGTTGATTAGGTTATTTTGGTTTGATTTTAAGTTTTCTTAGTCTGGTAGTTCGCCCTCTCTTCTGAGGGTTCAACAATGAAGGAGGAAACCTTGTTTCTAGATTATTTTCTTTATTTTTTCTTCTACATGGTCCCAGGATCCAACTTTTTGTTCCTTTTTGTGGTTATTTCGATTTTGAATCTTCATAGTTTCGTAATCTTAGATCTGGAATAACCGAACCCTGGAACAATGAAAATTCTCTCTCCTCTCGAGTTCGCTATCTCTTCTCTTCTGAGAGTTAGAAAAGTGCCATCAAATAAAATGAAAAACAGTGGTGAAATACGGATCTCAGGCCAAGAAAATGCCTCCGCTCCCTGTGAGCAAACTGGCCCCTGTACTGGTATGGGGCTCTAGTTTCAGCTCTCAATACAGGATGGTAAAAATTGAGAAATTAAGACGAAGCAATTTGGACGGATGGTGGAAATCGAGGAACAAACGGACGGCTTCATCTCTTCTGTATTCAAATTCTCTTAATCTTTCGATTGTTTGATTTGGTGTGAATGAATTGACCTGTACGTTAATGTTTTCTTTTATAGCGGGTAAAATGGGCGGGAAAAATGTTCTAGCGGAGAGAGTGACAAAAAAAAATTGCCTTGACACCCACGTATTTAGGTTAGGAGGAGCTGCGATGATGAACTGGTGTGTATATTGATCAAAGACAATTGAAAGACTCAAAGAAATTGAAGCTAAAGTATTGATGTACAACAAAAATGACGTATTTAGGGGTCTGAGGGAGGGAAGTGAAGATATATGTCATCATTGCCTACTGTAGAAGTTCTTTTTTTTTGAAGGCCACTGTAGAAGTTACTAAGGGTTGTGATATGCTGCTGGTTTTAACGGTGTGAATGAAGTAACCGCTTATGTAACACCGCCAAATTTCGCAGGAATGAATCCCGATTATGGTACGTGCCCTCCGCCCGAGGTTATGAGCCTCTTTGGGAACATAATGAGGATCTCGATTCCATGACTTGGTGTGACACACAATATTTCAAAACAAACTTCGTTTAAATTAAAGAAACTTTTTGAGTAACAAAACGTCTAACCAAAATGAGTTCTACACTCGAAATAAAATATTACATAATTGGTGACTGCTGCAGATGTCTAAGTTCTTCTAGTCCCCTATGGATTGTCCTAGCTCCAACATTATAAACCTGCGGCGGTTTGGAACATGACACTACAACTTTCATAATGTTAAGGTAAACAAAGTAGAAACATACTATAAAATGAAAACATGTTTAGTTTACCAAACCAGGTGGATGTTTGGATTTGATGGTTTTGGTTTTGAGGTTTTGACTTTTATGTGAGTAGAAAAATGAGTGGAAAGTGGGTCCTATAAATTTTGGATTAAAGTTTGGTTAACCTTTTGTGGAGGTTAACCAAACCGTGATATCCTAACAGGGCCAAGATTAAACAATGCTCAACTAAACAGTAGACATTCTCGATTAATTGTTAAGTTCAGCTGAGACCTATGCACGAGCGAACAGCGGGACCTTTGTAAACAAGGGAATAAAAAAACAACCTGAAGCTGATAGAGCACGAAGGGGTGGTGTCGAGGCTAGAGACTCACCAGGGAATCAAAAAACAGCCTAAAGCGGTGCGGTGCGGGAGATACCTAACGGAAGCGGAGGTGTCCGAGTCCGATTCACCCGTTGCGTTGTTTGTGAATCAGACTCACATCTGTAACGGCTGAAACATACCGTTTACCTAAAAGAACAGTCTTCGCGGAGCGCTTTTGGCCAGAACACAGCCAAAACAGAATATTTTCAGCAAAAAGAGACTGCACGCACTGTTTTTGGCAAAACAATCGGCCTAAACGCCTGTGAAAGCTTCACGCATTCTATTCTCGATTCCTTTACAGTATCTCCGATACGGGCCGATTCCGTTACACGCTACCGATATGTCTTCCAAAATTGTTTTTTCAAAGAGAAAAGAGTGGAAGGTGGACGATGGAGATGTGGGGTTGAAATGGGGGAATGGTGTAGGTGGTTTTCTTTATCGCAACGGGGAATTGTGAGTGATTTTTTTTTTCCTCATTGTTTAATTGAGAAGAGTTAAGGAAAGATGGTGTAAGGGTAAGGAGCGATTATGACTAATTATTAGGTACTCTGGAGTAAATGATGTGTTCATATTCTAATTCATACAACAAATGACACATGATATGAAGTTATTACGTGTAATGTGCTGTATAAATTAGAATACGTACACGTAATTTACTCTAGAGTACGTAATAACTACTCAAAATTTGAGATTAACAAGAGGGTTATGGAGAAATGGGTGCTAGCTCAAGTGGTAGAGCTTTTAAAAGCCCCATGCATGAAACCTGGGTTCAAAACCGGAAGACGACAAACATGTAAGTCTAACAAAACAAGGGGGTTTTGCGGATTGTAATTAGGATACGATATGGGCCGAATGCGACTTGTAAGTCTAGACAATTGAGGTTTACCGTATCCTTTACAGTATCTCCGATACGGGCCGATTCCGGAAGACGACAAACATGTAAGTCTAAACAATTGGGGTTTTACTTTTTAGCGGAGATAAATGGGTTATGCTTAGGATTGCAACTTGGGCGGGCTGGACGGGTTGACAACCTTGTCCTAGTCCAAACCTGAGTTCTGTCGAGGCTGCCCAAGTCCAGCACAATCGAGTTAAGAGCATTGTAGGCCCGTCTAAGCCCAACTTCGTACAAAACAACTCGGGTTTCGAGATATTATATTAAATTTAATATTTTTTTAAAACACAATGGAATGATAAATTGATGGTGAAAAAAAACAACTCAATTAGTTCCAGAACAAAGATATGATTAAAAGCATGGCTAATAATCAAAAGAAAAATAACAGATTCATGTTAGATATGTGACGTCGGGTTATCAACTAAGTGCGGGTTTACAGCGGAATCAACGATGAACATGGCAAAAAAACTAGGGCACGAGGCTCTCTAGAATTCCGAAATAAAATATATTATCGAAGTCTGACGAAATTTACCCACAAGCCTGGTATAAATAGCTAGAAAGTCAAAGTTTTCCTAAATGACAAAATTCTAAAATTGACCCTAAACTATAAACCTTATTGAAATAATCACGCAGATGGAATAATTGACCAAAAATCAGTCTTAAAACGAAGTCTAAATAACGGAAAAACTGCAAAAAAAGCAAAAAAAAATATCTTCGAAGCTTCAGTTGATTGGTCAAACAGACTTTTTTGGGACTGAAATCTTGCGTGCCCCATCCTTCGTGTCCGTCTGGCCCGAGAGCTTTCCAGAAATATGCTGTAATAGTCATTCTGATCCCTGTAGCTCAAGTTACGCCCAAAAAAGTGTGGCGTGACAAAAAATGACGATTTTGCCCCTCGTTTGCGCTTTTCCTCCTCTTCGTGGTAGAGAAGTGCCCGATTGGTCGCGTCTGAAAGCTCGGCCTCTTCTGGTTCATCCGCTCCAGCATCAATATGCTACATAATTCTTTCAAAATATAAACTTTGTGTCCAAGCCCAAATCCTAAAAATTATGGCTGAGTATTTATGTCCAAAACCGTCCAAATTACCAAAACTATGTGCCAATGTCCTATTTTAGTTCGGGATGAGCACGGGTTTGTCGGGTTCAACCGGCGCAAGTTGCACCCCTATCTACACTTACGGGTTATTATGTAGTGTTTGGGTGTAGCACAGTTGTGGGGGAAAAATAGGTAATTTAAGGGAAAGAAGTAAATGAAAATAAAAATAGTATATCACCAAACTATCCTCAACAACATCCATATTATCAAATGACCCCTCCAATAAAACGAGAAAAACATATTATCCTTCCAAATAATATGGGGTATTTCATCATGTTCCATGCAAATGAAGCTTCACCATTGAATCTTAAAACAACACCTCTAAGAGCATCTCTCACATATGGAGAAAAAGTTTTTTGGACTATATTTAGGCCAGTTTTTCCCAAAAACTAGCTCCAACAGCTGGTGTAAAAGCTGGCCTAAATTTACACCAGACTTATTTTCTGGACAAAATTAAAGACTACTATTCATGGTGTAAAACATAAATAAATTCAAGTTTAATCCGGAGCCACATATTGTTTCATGATGACAACTAAAAAGTAATAAAAATAGTGATGGTGGCTTATATTTAGGCATACTACTGGAGCAACAACTCAAAAAGTGTGGGCATAAAATTTAGGGCAGGAACAAATGTAGTCCAAAGAACGTTTTGTTGTTGGAGATGCTCTAAGGTAGCAATCAAGGTGCGGACCGGAAGATGTAGGTATGCGTGGACATACTTCTAATGTGCGTGAATGACTTCATGAGTCATGACTCGACAGTAAGCACACACGAAAAAGAGAAAAAAATGTATGGATTGTTGTAACTAGGTTGAGTATCGCCATATCACTGATTTTGCAGCCCTTTTGTTCCAGCAACACCTTCAGCTCCATCAGGGCTCAATTGTGGGCTGGTTTTGTGGGCTTTGCTTTATTTTGTGCGGGTTAGTATTAATGGGCTGTATTGGTTTATGTTGGCCCTCTTCAACCGAATCTGAAATCATTTTCTTTGATAGTGTATACTTCCGGTTATTCGATCAAAAAAAAAAGCTTTTGGTTCACATATTTGAAGTGTTTGTACAAATCCTTATTTCACAGAGAGCGTTTCAAAGTTATGGGGATCTCTAAGTAGACTAAGTTTCGAGCAAGGACGTTGCTGAATTTTTTCCGGAGCTGAAGTTAGTCTTACTTGGTCTTGTTACTTCTGGTTGTGACATTTCCATGTATGACTACAGTTATCAAAATATTATTTCGTTTATAGTGAAACAAAAAAGATGAAAAAAAATTACGAACATGCCCGATGATCTAACGAGCCAAAGTCATGGAAATTAACCCTAACACGTGCAAGAGCAAACACAAACAAAATCAGCCACAACCTAGGAGTAAAGTTTGCCCCGACCATATGGTAATTTGATGATGGGTTAGTATTAGTTTAATATTTTAAATTTTACCACAACCGTTTGTCCTCTGTACTCCACAAGATTTAGTGCGAAAATCATCGTAGAAGCCGGTCAAGAACCACGGTGAAAGTTTGTCTTGGTATGACAACGATTGTCGGCTCCTGCCATTCAAAACAATTTTTTTACTCCTAACCTCCAATTTAGAGCGCAAGGGACACAAATAAAATAAATGACAAATACCAATGGGAGTTGGTTCAAGTGATAAGCAACTTGGTTCTGCTTAAGCAGGTCTCGGGTTCGAGTCCTTGTGTATGTATAAAATTTTAACTGGAAGACTCACCTGTCATACCCAGACATGCGACCCGGGTCAGACCGGATTACGGGGCGAAGTATTCGTCTTGTAAGTGGAGCAAACAAATTACACATGGTGCTTTATTTCACTCACATGTTGACATCTACACTAGAAGTGGGGTGAGTGGGAGAGAGAAAATAGCCATTTAGGAACCTGTTTTTTTTTTTCTATAACCTATAGGAGTAGTGGTTAACCCTAGTGGGTATAGGTATCAGTTACTGAATGGTGTAGAGCACCACATGTCATGCTGACGTGGTGCTCTTAGAGCAAATAAAAATTTCTCCTTGTAAGTGTGTGAGTGTTAGTGGAGAAGTAGTAATAAAGGGGAAAATTGTAAAGCACATATATATGTCGGATCGGGTTGGAATCTGGTGGATCTGTCCTCAGATCCAAATCCTTTCGGGTCTGGCTTTCCTGATCCAAATTCGATTCATTTTCAATTTGATCGAATTCGGACCAGATCCATTCGGCTCGACTTGCTCGGATCTCAGATCGG
Organism: Linanthus parryae; assembly: GCA_023055425.1. Classification (NCBI taxonomy): domain Eukaryota; kingdom Viridiplantae; phylum Streptophyta; class Magnoliopsida; order Ericales; family Polemoniaceae; genus Linanthus; species Linanthus parryae. Next base: position 3,589,231 of record JALGPY010000008.1, on the reverse strand, counting down.
ATCGGACCATATTGTTATTCCTATTTAAAAGGATAAGGGTTAATTCTAAATGTGACAGTTGCTTTTTTTTTTTTTTTTTTTTTTTTTTTTTTTTTTTTTGAGTTAAGATGTTTGTAAATTTTCACATGGGCGCTAATGAAAAGTATTCTCGCAATAAGGGGCACTAAGGTACTTCCTATGTTTCTTCTTTTTCTTCCAATTTTGAGTTTTATCACTATTCACCAGACCGTTTTGAACCGATAATTTGATTAGCAATACAATGTAATTTTTGGTAAATTTTCATGGTGTTGTACAGTAAACTTTATTCTACAACACCATGAAAAGTTATTGAAAAATTGCATCGTTTTACTATTCGAAAACTTTATTCTACAACACCATGGGATTGAATGAGCAATATAAGGCAGTGAGAGAGCAAATTTTGCTTGTGGAACCCTTGCCTACACTCAATGAAGTTTATTCTAAAGTTGTGCATCATGAAAGACAATTGGCCATTTTTGTCACTAAAGTTGGGCTTCTTCCTACTCCCAGTGTTGCAATGTACACCAATTCTTCTCAACCAAATGTGCCTTACCCTAAAACTTCAGTACCTAAATACTCTCTTACTCCTAGTTATAAGAAGGTGTGTCATCATTATGGAGATACTGGTCATGTTAAAATCAAGTGCTATAAGTTACATGGCTATCCATCACATTCCAAAAATAAGCCTAAGGTGAATAGTGTTGTTACTGACAATCCAGCACATGCCACTGCACTCACACTATCTCCAGCTCAATGTCAACAAATTGTCTCTCTTCTTAGTACCCAATTGCAGTCACATTCTATTACTTCTCCTACTTCTCCTACTGAAGTTAATTCTATCAGCCCTTATGATTCTATTTCTCGTGTTATGGGGTTGGAGTCACCTCTGCAACTTCACACTAAGTGAACATCCTCTTATGGCTCTACAAGTTTAAACCCTCTTCATTTTATGGCTGGCATTTCTAGTTCTTTTTCTCTTCATACGTCCAAACTTTCATCTGGTTTGGCTACACATTCATGGATTATTGACACAGGAGCTACTGATCACATGTGCTGTAATCCCAGTCTCTTTTCTGAAATGCACCCTATCACTAACATCAATGTGCATCTTCCAAATGGTAAATCAACTAATGTGTCTCATATTGGATCAGTAATCTTGAATGACAACTTAATTCTTCATCATGTACTTTATGTGCCTTCTTTTAAGTTCAACTTGATTTCAGTAAGCTTACACATTCTTCTTCTTGTGTCTTTCTCTGTGAGCTGGACTACTGCACATTCTATGCAAAGCATAACAATGAAGTTCTTGGTAGAGGTCACAAAGTTAATGGACTTTATCTTTTGGATTCAGTTCCCTTTTCTTCTAATGCTATTCTCTCAAAACCTCTTTTTTCTAAAGCTGATATCTGGCATATGAGACTGGGGCATCCCTCTTTCAAAAAGTTGCAATTTCTAAACACCTATCTTTCTTCTTCACTTGATGCCAATAATGTCACTTGTACTGTTTGTCCTCTTGCTAAACACAAGAAGCTTCCCTTTCCAAATTCTAATAACATTGCTTCACAACCCTTCAATCTTGTACATTGTGACACTTGAGGTCCCTATAAAGTTCCTAGACCTTCTGGACACAGATATTTCTTGACCTTGGTTGATGATTCCACAAGACATACTGGATTTTTCTAATGCAAAACAAGTCAGATGCTGGTACTATTTTGGTGGATTTTCTGCACTTATGTTGAGACTCAGTTTTCTGCCAGTGTGAAGAGGTTTAGAAGTGACAATGCCCCTGAGCTACACTTAGCTGTTTTCTTTGCTAAAAGGGCATTGTCCATGAACTCAGCTGTGTTGAAACACCATAACAGAACTCAGTGGTTGAAAGAAAACATCAACACTTGCTTAATGTGGCCAGAGCCCTAAAGTTTCAATCAGGTGTGCCTCTCAGATTTTGGGGAGAATGTGTCATGACAACTACTTACCTCATCAATAGAACGCCAAGTATAAGGCTCCACAACAAATCTCCTTATCAATTGCTGTTTGGTGTCTGCTCCAGACTATTCTTCTTTGAAGGTCTTTGGGTGTCTTGCCTTTGCTACTACTTTGCATCAGGGGAGGAATAAATTTGACTCAAGAGCTGCTAAGTGTGTCTTTATGGGTTATGTATTTGGTACTAAAGGGTATAAACTCTACAATCTTGACACTGGAGTTTTTCTTGCGTCTAGACATGTAGTGTTTGAACAAGGTGTCTTCCCTTTCTTAACTACTTCTTATTTCACTCCTTCTTTTGTTGACAATTTATGTCTCCCAGTTTAAGCACTAGATTCACATTTCACTCCAGCTCATGACACACCTTCAGGATCACCCCCTACTTCTTCATCTCTTTCAGAATATCCTGCTTCTTCTAGACTGTCTTGGACCCTCTCCCTGCTCCTAGAAGATCAGCCAGAGTTGTTAAACCTCTAGCACATCTACAAGACTATGTCCTCCATAAGCCTTCTCCGAAAGCTGCTTCTGTTTACAGTTATGATATTTGTTCTTTTCTTTCTCCTCCATTAACTCATACTCCTTAAGCCTTTCTCAGTCAAACTCTTGACAATCTTGAACCTACCACATATAGTATTGCAGCTTCTGACCCATATTGGGTCTCAGCTATGCAGCTAAAGCTTGCTGCTCTTGAGAAGAACCACACTTGGACTATTGTCCCTCTTCCTTCTGATCACAAGGCTATTGGTTGCAGATGGGTTTTTAAAATTAATTACAAGGCTGATGGAACTATTGAAAGATATAAAGCCAGATTAGTGGCCAAAGGCTTCACTCAAACTGAAGGAATAGATTACTTTGAGACATTCTCTCCAGTTGCTAAACTTCCCACACTAAGTGTTTGGTTGCTCGTGTTGTTATGCACCACAGGTTTATGGTTCAGCTTGATGTCAATAATGCTTTCCTCCATGGGGATTTATTGGAGGAAGTCTATATGCAGTTACCTCCTGGGTACATCATCCCCACCTCTTCTGCTACTTTGTCACAACCAGTTTGCAAGCTTCAGAAAGCTTTATATGGCCTGAAAAAAGCATCTAGACAGTGGTTCTCTAAGTTCAGCTCTACACGTCTTCAAATGGGTTTTCATCAATGCAGAACTAATTACACTCTATTCATCAAGTTCTTAGGCATGTTTCCTCCTCTTCTCAGCTAGCTCAGCTAGCTGATCTGCTTACTAAGCCTCTTCCTGGTCCTCTCTTTCATTCTTTTCCAAGTTGGGCATGAGATCTCTCCCTTGCTCAACTTGAGGGGGGATATTAGAGATTAGGAGCAAATTGCAATGAAGTCCAAACTGATGACATGAACTCTGGTGACTCAGTAGCCTTTGGATCTCATCTTGAAGATATTCAGTAGCCGTCAGATCATTTCTATCCGTTTGTTTCAAATGATAAGTTGAACGGTATCGTTCTACTTCAAGTCGTTGGTTCATATCACAGTCAGCAACTACTAGCTATTTGATTGGTTAAGTTTTGTCATCTATGCTTATGTGCCATCCTAGTCAGCTGGGTTGTTACATATTTCTTGTTATTTACATTTGGACCCCGAGACTATTTAAACCTTTTATTACTCGTTTTGTAACTGATTTTGTTTCAATACAATTTCCATTTTCTCTCTTCTATGAACTCATCTTCTTCCTCATCTCTTACTCTCTCTCTCTCCTCTCTATCGACTGCTTTTCCTCTTACTCTGATACTAGAACATCTAAATCTTACTGTACATGATTACAAGTCGCTGCATAAGTTATCTGTGTCAGTCTAAAATAAACTATCAGTTCGTTGGGTTCATATGGCGGGTTTTTGAACATCGCTCCATCCATGTCTTTTACTCGTCTCCTTAATAATAATAAATTAAAGGGTAAAAGACATTTTCCACCCTTCGTTTATGGGGAAAAGACATTTTTTCCCCCTGATTTATGGAAAAATACCTTTTGCACCTCTAATAGTTTTTTGTGACCATTTTACCCTTGTAAGGATGGAATGACCTAACTACCCTCACCCCTTTAAAGACCACTTTGCCCATTACTCTAATATTTAAATAAATACTAATTAAATACATTTATGACATCACCTATTACATCACACTTGGTGTTGTGAAATGACCATTATACCACTGGTACTGTTCACATGGACAGTTACCACCCTGGTACTGTTCACGTGGACAATTACCACCCCTGGTACTGTTCACATGGACAGTTTGCACCCCTATTTTCTGGACAGTTTGCACCCCTAATTTTGTGGACGCTTTGCACCTCAAATTTTGTGGACATTTTGCACCCCTCTGTTGTTTTAAAATCGGCTGTTTTTTTAGCTGTGAGTATGATCCTTAGTCAATTACTACTTTTCCTCCAATAACTTCCCTCCAAAAAAAATTCCATCCAAAAAAGTCCTATATATAGACCTCCCATCTTCACAATGATCTCCACTCAAACTCTTACCCACTTGTAGCTCCAATCATATTTCCCTAACAATCAAGGAAAGGTAATACTAGTAGTTTTTTAGAATGAAGCTCTTTATTTTAGCTAGTATGGTGTAATTTTAGTTATTTTTTTTGCCTTGTTGTAATAATATATTTTTGTTTGTTGAGGTAGAATGTCTAGCTCAAGCAGAACAACCAGACAGGAAGAAGAGTTCCTAACGTACGAGAGGAAGTATTGCTTCTGCGAAGTTCCCCTTACGACATGTATACGAGTGACGGAGTCTAGCATATACGGCAATCGGGGTAGACTCTACTATGTTTGTAGGAACGATTGTTGCAATTTATGGAGTTGGTGCGACCGTATTGGGCAGGGAGCCACGTCATCCGATTCACGTGACCTTGAATGGATGTGTAAAGGGATTGAAAAGGTCGTTGAACCGCAGTCTCAGAAGTCAAACCAAGCACCAACAAATTTGATTCTCTGAATTGCCTTGTTGTTAGCACTTGCTCATTTCTAGTGAAGTAGTAACTAGTAAGATGTAGAGATTAACTACGGCTAAGATGCACTTTTTTTGAGGGAATTTTTTTGGAGGGAAGTTATTAAAGGGAAGCTATTGAAGGGAAAATATTAATTGAGTAAGGATCCTACTCACAGCTAAAAAAACAACTAGTTTTAAAACAGCTGAGGGGTGTAAAATGTCCACAAAATTAGGGGTGCAAAGTGTTCACAATATTAGGGGTGCAAAGTGTCCACAAAATTAGGGGTGCAAACTGTCCAAAAAATAGGGGTGCAAAGTGTCCATGTGAACAGTACTAGGGGTGGTAATTCTCCACGTGAACAGTACCAGGGGTGGTAACTGTCCACGTGAACAGTACCAGAGGTATAATGGTCATTTTAGAATACAAGGTGTGATGTAATCTTGTTAATAGGTGATGTCATAAATGTATTTAATTAGTATTTATTTAAATATTAAAGGGCAAAGTGGTCTTTAAGGGGGTGAGGGTATTTAAGTCATTTCATCCTTACAAGGGTAAAATGGTCACAAAAAACTATTAGAGGTGCAAAAGGTATTTTTCCATAAATCAGGGGGCAAAATGTCTTTTCCCCATAATCGAAGGGTGGAAAATGTCTTTTACCCTAAATTAAAAATATTGTACTCACAAGTTTTCCATTCTAAAAATAGTATCTCGTCGTTCGTGTAAGTGGCATATTTTCCATTCTAAAAATAGTATCTCGTCGTTCGTGTAAGTGGCATATTTTCACCTGTTCAAGGTATAAATCATAGGATTTCAAAAATATCACAATGGCTTATTTGAGGTAGATCGTCTGACGCAAATTTCGATTTATCTCTAGTAGAGAATCTAATTCTCTACTATATAAAAGTTCCTAAACATTATGTGTTCTTAATATTTGTACCACAATCAACCCTTAGCATCTCCAATGCAACTAGTTATTAAGAGCATCTCCATTGATAAAACCACAAATTAGCTAAATTATAACTAGTATGAATTTTAACTAAGTGAACTATTTAGTGTTTGCTCCAATGGTGTCATGTATTTTACATAACTTGTAGGTATGAAATTATAAAAATATTTATTTATTAAATTAAACTAGGAGAGAGATAGACACAAAAAGTTTAACTTCATACTTTCTAGCTAGCTACTAGTAGAGAGCGGGATACATAATATCATAATATGTAAAGTATTGAGTCATTTAACTAGACAATTGGAGCTTGTTATTTCTTCTAATTATGTAAATTATAACTAAACTAACTTTTTAACCTAACCATTGGAGATGCTCTAAAATATGTATATTTTGACTAAAATTGTCGTTTTTTATTTTAACTATACAAAAATTTTGATATGATCTGCAATGCTATTATGTAAAAGTTAGCTAAAATGTAGTTATTGTAGGTAAAACTTTAATAAAAAAAATAATGAAATATAAAAAGAGGAGAGAGATAGACACAAAAAATTTAGCTATTCATTTTCCGGTTATTTAAACATAGAGAGGCGGATAACTATCCGTTAAAATAAAGAGTCGGATAAAGAGTCCATTGGAGACGAATTTTTCACTATATCTTTCATATTATAAAGATAACCGCTATTTAAATGTTCCATTGGAGATGCTCTAACAATGCATATAATGACCAACTTACTCAACCCCTGTATAGATGCGAGAGGCACCGCTGCCCTAACTATGTTTCATGATTGACTTGCGGCTCTCCAGATCACACGACAAAAAACTATCCCCCACATTGCAGCGATACGTGCGGCACACCACATTAGAGGAGTTGATACGGATCACTCGTATCTTCATCGTCTATTTAGTATTATTTAATTATTTAATTATTATCGAGTTATTATTTATTAGTTAGTTTATTTATTTAATTAGTTAATAACGTTATTTAATTATTTAGTAGACTGGGTCAGGCCCGTTAGAGTCTAGTGTTAGGATTAGTCTTTTCTATTTAAGCAATTGTAATTTCAGTATTTTGGTAATCAATGAAAAATATCAAAGTTTGATAGTGTTTTTGTGTGTGGGTTAAAAACCCTAGTATGTGTGGAGACTTGATAATGTCTCGAACGACTATCACGTTAGGTAAACCCTAACACCGATCTTCAACCATTACACTGTTTAAAGTACTCTGACAGAAGTACTTTCTTGCTCCAGGTTCACATCTGGGGTCTCCTTTCGGTTCAAAGTGCCTCACGTCCAGATCACCTACCAAATCAGACGTATTGATGATTAGTCCTTTGTCATGTGGATTCGATTATGGTTTTTGCGGCTTGATCATCCATAGTGCAAGAACATGTAGGACACTGAGTGTTGGAAGTTTGGCACAAATCATCATATTGCAGCACGAGGAATTAAGGTAACATGGATTCATTTTTTGGTTGTGTATGTATGTTAATTCTTCTGTTTTTCTTTAGAATATAATTAAGTCAGTCTTATATGTCTCCTTATGATACTTTAATTGTGCTCTTACGACAGTATTAAAAAATAGGAATTTTAGTTGAATGTTAGTGAAGATCATGGGTTCCATGTGCTTTCTTCAGTAAAACCAATGAGCCAATGTTCTCCCTTTTTTTAACAACAATAACAAGATGAAGGGTGGTAGTGGTACTACTACTTCATAAGGAACTCGTATTCTAGAATAACTATTATTCTTCTACCATCTACCAAATCTCAACTTTCTGCAAAGGAGCAATCATCCAGACCCCAGCAGTCAGCACAACAACAAGCATCAGTTCACACCGAGGGACAGATAAAAAACCAAATTGCACAGTTCTGCTGTATAAGCAACCATGGTGAAGACATAGAGGATGCTTGATCTTATGTGGTGTTAATGTTTTGAAATATGCCATCGCGATGTTTTGGCGCTAGTCTTTATTTCCAGGAAAAAACCTTATTTCAGCGCTATTTGTACTCTAATTTGTTGTTGTATACTAGTATTATTATCTATGAAAATTCTTATACTCAGTAAAAATATATTTAAAAATATTGTTCCAGCAAATAGGTGCTAGCTCAAGTGGTAGAGCTTTATTTCATCAGCAATATTGGGAGGTGGTGGGCTCAGAATTGACTAAGGTGGCTTTGAAGGTACGAGGGTATGGACATTTCTTAGCCTAATTTGACTAACATTGCTTTGATTCTTAAAGTATTGTGTCCTAGACTGGTCACTGAGTTCAGGCCCATAAGTTTGTGTAATGTTAGTTATAAAGTGATTTCAAACATTATTGCAAATAGACTGAAGAAAGTACTCAATGAGATGACTGATCAGTCTCAAAGTGAGTTCATTCTTGAAAGATTAATTACGGATAATGTAATTGTCTCATTTGAGACTAGAAGTGTCAAACGGGCGGGTTCGGGTGGACCCGACCCGTTTATAAACGGGTTCATTATACATGGGTTCAATCCGTTTTACCCGTTTAAATGTTACGGGTTTTATGGGCGAGTCATAAACGGGTCAATCTGACCCATCAACCCATTTTTAACCCGTTTTCAACCCGTATATGCTAAAGTAGGAAAAGACGCATACTCATATATTTCTATTAATAGGTTTTCTTTTAACGTTTTTTTTTCTGTTTTAAACTATCTACTTAAATTTTTATTTTTTCTAGAAAAGGGGACTGATTTAACAAATTATAATATTTGAAAAAAAAAAGAAAAATCTGAAATCCAGCCGTATAGAGAGAAATGAAACATAGGATCTCTTGAAGGCTTCCTTCAGGCTTCAACGTTGCCACAAGCAAATCTTTGTATCCTTGTTTTACCTCAAACAAAAAAAATCCCCAAATCGAAGAGTTGGGTTTGATTCCGGAGAGAGAGAGAGAGAGAGCGCGTCGAAGAGAACCAAGATGAAGAATAGTCACCATCCAAGAGTCCAGATCTGGGGTGGAGGTGGTGGCGGAGCATGGTGGTGGTGGTGGTGGCGGTGGCGGCGGCGACGGCACTCTGATCTCGAATCAACCTGCAAGTGTCTGTAGTGGCTTGCGATTGGGTTTTATCTCAACAAAGCCCTGGTCGGCCATGGATGAGTACCTGACTGGTTTTGTGAAGAAAGCGATTGACTCAGCTCTCTCTCTCTCTCTGCATAGTCGTAAGTTGTAGCAACAATAATGTATGGGTTTATCAGTGAAATTAAGGTCGGGTTGGTGGGGCTTGTTTACCAACCCGTAGGCACCCATTTATTTTCAGTCACATATGGGTTAAACCTGTATAACCCGTTTACATAATCGGGCGGGTTTAAACCCGTATAATAAGATCGGGTCCGGATGGGTTGACGGGTGTGGGTGAGGATTGACAGCTCTATTTGAGACAATGCAATCTATCAAAAAGTCTAAAGGAAAAAAAAGGCTCATTTTCTATGAAACTGGATATGTATAAGGCCTGATAGGGTGGAGTGGTCATTTGTTAGAGGCTATTATGCTTAAGTTGGGGTTCAATGTTAAGTTTGTGAAGCAGGTGATGGATTGCATTACTTCAATTCAATTTGCGGTCCTAATTAATGGCCAGGCAGTGAGCAACATAAGACATACTAGGGGAATCAGGCAAGGTGATTCAATCACCTTACTTATTCTTGCTATGTACAGAAGGTTTAACTTGTCTCATGCATAAATCTTTGAATGATAGGAGGATAAAATGTGTTAAAGCATGTAGGAGATGTCCTCCCATATCTCATCTTCTATTTGTTGATGATAGTGTGATGTTTGGACAAGCTACTACAAGGGAAGCTATGGAAATAGAGGAATTTACTACTTTATGAGAAGGCCTTTGGATAGTGTATCAACTTTGAGAAGTCTCCAATGGTCCCGCAACCTAAAAGGATTGGGATTGCCTTCATTTTACAGATCACAACAGTTACAAGGCATTCCAAGTACCTTGGATTACCAACTTGTGTGGGTAGGGATAAAAAGATCTTTATTTGACTATGTCAATGACAGGGTTCTGAACAAGGTTCAATAATGGAATGAGAAGTTCTTGAGTTGTGCAGGGAGAGAAGTTCTGATTAAATAAGTGGTGCAGGCAATTCCAACATATGTAATGAGCTGCTTCATGCTTTCCTTAAGACTATGTGAAGATTTGCAGAAAAAGTTGACAAAATTCTGGTGGAGGGGGGGGGGGGGGGTGCGTAAAGGATAAGAAGAAGATGCATTAATTTACTTGGGAACGACTATGTCTAAACAAGTCTGAAGGGGGGATGCTGTCCAAATATTTTGAAGCTTTTAACCTGGCGCTCCTTGCAAAACAAGGATGGAAGGTTATGTTTAACTCTCATTCTTTAGTAGCTCAGGTACTAAAAGGTGAGTATTTCCCTACATAGGAGTTCTTAACTGCTGAAATTGGAGCCAAGCCGTCTTATTTATGGAGAGGCTTACTTTTTGGCAGACAAGTTATTCTCCAGGGAGTCAGGCATGCTATAGGCAGTGGGGAGGAGACCTGGGTTTACAAACACATGTGGCTTCCATTAGCTGGAGCCAGAAAGGTGTATAGTTATCCTTCTTTTATTTCAACTCCATAATTCCAAATTCAAGAATTTGAAATTCAAGCCATTCCAAATTCTTTTGTTTGGATGTTACTAATAACATAGATTTGAAATACTGATTATTAAATATGTTGTTTGGGTACCAAGTTAAGTAAACATAAAATTGAATTGAATTGATTCGGAATTGTGGGTCTAGAGGTAAAAGTCAATTGACAAAAACTCGAACAAAACACATATTTTATTTTAAGAAGCCGAGTTAGTCATTTGATAAAATAAAAATATTAGTTGGCAGCCTACGAGTAATAGTGTAATAATTTGATAGTTGTACAAAATACATAAGTGGTAAAAAAGGAGTGGATATTAAACTTGTGAGACACTAATTTGTGGTTTAGCTAGTTAAACCCACATTTAGTTATCAACGCTTGAAAAAGAAGCTCTTAGACATTTGATAGTGTTGTCGGTTTTGTATAGATTTTATTATTTATGAACATAAAAATTTGTTGTGGTACATTTAAAATTTTAAAATGACTAGAATAAATAAAATTATCCAAATTTTGAAGTATAGCATTTAGTGATTGTTTTGTTAACTTTTTTTATGTAACAGAACATAGATAAACATTGCTTTCAAGATGTAAAAGCAAAGTATCTTATGTCCCAGTGGTTAATGGTCTATAGATGGCGTGATAGTTCGAGTTCGGCTCCGCTTATGAATTTAAAATTTCGTGTATTGAGATGAGATTTGAAATGATTCACGATTACAAGGTTTGGATTTGTCCCAAATTAAATCCAAATCCTTAAAATGTGTCCAAAAAGTGGATTTGATCCAAAATCCTCCCAAATTCAAATCCAACTCCAAATTCATGGGCATCTAAACAGACCGAAAGGGAACATGCCAGCCTCAAATATACCAATCATCATAAAATCAGTTATTGGCGGAACATTGCGCATAAAAAATATTGCTTTGGAGCTTAACCAGAAAGAATTGAGGAAATTCTACATAATTTGCTAGATGATTTGGGATGGGAGAAATAGATTAGTGATGGAAGAGAGTCAATTTCAGAAAGCTACTGATCAATATATAGAAGAAATTGACTTATCTTCAAGATTGAAAAGTGACCGATTGATACCAGTGAATTCAGGTCAAGGAAAATGGACTCCTCCCTCAGAAGGGATCTTGAAGATGAACGTTCATGTGGCTACGGTCGATAGGGTGAACAGAGCTTGGGCAAGATGTGTAGTTCGTGATCACTCCGGTGCTTTTGTGGCGGCGATGTGTGCTCCGGTGAGGTGGCTGGCGACTTCACCGAGAACGAATCAAAACTCTTGAATGTTCAATCAAGTGATTTACAAACTTCTTCTCTGCACCGGTTCACATCGAAACTGATACAAAAGCGCTTGTTAGATGAATGACGACGAAGAAGAGAATGAATAAGCGCTTTTTTCAAAACCCATCATCTCTTTGCCACACAATGAGCCGATTCACTAATTCGCAACACCAAACGGACTCCACCATTCACCCATGTCAATAAGGAAATACATATTTTTCATCCGTCTCGTAAAAACAATTCATCGCTGGAGTTATAATTTTTGATGGAGATATGCACTACAAATTCTGACATGTCATTTCTACAGTTATCCTCAATTCTTCTTTCACCAAGAGTAGATGCATTTTTTAGGATAAATACTGGATCAATTATTGGGCTTGAAAGCCCACTGAATCGCAAACCAGTACAGACTGAGCTCAAGGCCCCGAACAGGTTTATGGACAAAAACCTCGCTGTTTCCAAACTGCATGCCCCTTTTATTGAATTTTAATGTTCTAAAATGTTAAGTGTACAAAAAATTTAGGACATCAATAAAAAAATTGGAGGACAAGTTGAATCATGTCTTCGTAATTAATGAATACTCAACCGAGTCCGTTTTCTACTCAAACAGGGGTATCGTATGACGAGATAGCAGTTCATTACGATACCATGAATAGTGTGTATGAAGGGAAGGGGCTATTATAGGTTGGACAAACAAATGCAACTAGCTAGTTTCTGTTAAAGAAACATGTTATTTATTTTTATTTTTTTACTTTCTTCAAGTATATTGTTAAGATTGTCAATTAGTGTCAATGACATATTGGAGGAAACTTACTTTTTGTGTTCAGAGAATGAACAAAGATAACAATGAAATTTTACGGGTCAGACTACTGTCTCAGTAAGTCTTTGATGATTACAAGCAATGTTCGGCACCATCTTTTACAAAGTAAAATTACAAAGTTAGCCTACCTTAATAATTTGCCATAATATTCTAATTTATGATTGTTTTCTCAGTTATGAAACTGGTCCATATAGCCCTTGATTTTTATGAGTTTGTATTCATTTTTTGCTGAGTTTATTCTGATGGTATTTTGCTTGTTCATTTTGCAGGACTTTGCCGAGAGTGTGCATTTAAGAATGTCGAACCGGAATCTGGAGAGGTTGGGGTCGGTTAAGACCGAATTGAGGCTCACAGTTTCTGAATACAACAAGTTTGTGGTGTATAGTGCCTCGCCATTTGATCAGTTTATGGATCTCCTTCAAAATGACTTGCACGGAGAACATCTCAAGGAGACAGTGCAAGAGTGCTATGAGCATCCTGGAGAATATGAGGGAAAGCATGAAGCCAACAAGCTAAAAGAGCTTGGCAATGTTCTAACAAGTTTGGATCACGGGGCTCCATTGTCATTGCTAAGTACTCCTTTCGTTTGCTCAACTAATTAGCTAACTTGGCCAAGGAAATTCTAATTTCTTACCATTGCCTCAACAAGTTGAAGTAAAGGAATGTTGCTGATGAAAGCTCTACAACAACTGAATCAGAAATTAAAGAGACTGTGAGGAGACTAATTGGGAATTAGGGAGCCGCTTGAAGATTTTTTTTATGATTCGAAGAATCAGACAGTGAATTTGCTCTTCACTGCTCATCTAGCACTTATGAGACATTTGCTACGATAGCGTTGGTTTTCTACTCAAACATGGTATCGTATGAGGAGTTAACACCGGTACCATGAGTAGTGTGTATGAAGACACGAGCTTCTGTTAACTCAGTCACATATTTAATAATAAAACTAATTTTACAGTGAAATCACAATTTAACTCAGCCCGTTTGTCACGTATAAAATTCGAAACTCCACTATCATGACACATTAAATCACATTTAAATAAAATAATTGACACACTGATGCGTGACTGAATTAACTAAAAAAATATTTTAGCTATTTCTAGCCATTTGTTTCAATTTAGTATTTTGACGAGATAGTTTCTATTAGAAATGGTTTTTTTCTCAAAACAAAAGAAGTTTTTTTTTTCTTTTTTTCTTTTTCAGTTATTTTATTTCATTCAATTGTATTGTTAATAAGTGTAAATGGCATAATGGAAGAAACTGAACTTTTATTATTAGAGAATTTAGAGAAGGAAGAAAGACAACAATGAAACTTCAAGTGACCGTGGTTCCAATCGCATCCGTTCAGTCTCCCTCGGTACTTTCTTTGATGATTAGGAGCATTGATGTTGGGCACTATTGTTTGTACAATGATGTATAGTAAAACCACTATAAATTAATACTCGATGAATTAATAACTTCGATAAAATTAATAATTTGTCCGGTCATAACTTGGGACTAGTGCAAAATTGGACCTCAATCGATAAAAATAATAAGATAATAAATTTTTAGAAATCCCAATGTACATATATTGGTCCCAACCAAGCTATAAATTAAATAATTACTAAAAAAGTTTCAAATTCTATGATTGACTAGTAAAAAATAAATTTATAGTCACTCGTTTTTTTTTTGAACTTTAAATCTATACCGATTTCATCTTTAAATATCTCGCATAAAAATTTTCTTTTGTAATTGGTCATGGTGATTTTTGAACACATTATAGTTTTGGAGCGATAGTTGATAGTTGATGTGATTTTAAAATTTTTCAATGAAATTTTTTATAGTGATTAATTTGTAACAATGTTTCATGTATTGAGTTAGTACCATGGACCAACTTTTTGGTATCATGAACTAACTTTTTTACTTATTAAAAAACAATAGATTTGAAAGTTTCAATTAATTTGTAAATGTATATTCATAAAATGTGCCTTCGGACTTTGTTTTTGTAATTTAGTTTTCATCTCTAACAAATATACACTGTAATAGGAATTGGAAATTTAAATGTCATACAAAAAACATCTTTAAATTAATAAATTATTAATTTATCGATATAATAATATATCGCTAAATTAATAAAATATTCCGGTCCCACCATTATTAATTTATAGAAGTTTTACTGTATCTTTATATTCGGACACAACATTTTAATTTATGATTCCTCTCACTTGTGTAACCAGTTCGTCAGCCGTCTTTTCGCATGAAGGAGTGAATTGCAAACTTTTTTGCGTTTGAAATCTCCAAATCTGTGTCATTTTTTTAGAAACCCAAATAGATTCATTTCTTCGACATCTTTTTGGGCCTTAAACAAAAAAGCCTTTTACTGAAATTATCTTCACTTGTCCAAAAAAAATATCTTCACTGTTTACCACACAAAAAACGAACATTATACACCAGCTTTTTGGTGCAATCCAGTCGTATGATAGTGCGATAGCTATGGTAGTACTAGTGTAGCATTATGTTTGAGGTCTCTTTTAACAAGGGAAGAAGCATATGGTTCAAGGAATTCCTAACTCATATTTGGTGACAAGCAGTAGATATAAATTACAGGTGTCTGGACAAAATTATTGTTGTGAAAGTATACTACTACTTATAATCTACTACTCGTTTGATTGGTCGATAGCATACGGTTAATGTGGAAGCATTTTTATGCTTGTTTTTTAACCATGTATCTTTAGTAGGGATGGAAATTTGATCATGTTCGATGCAAGACTCGACTGAGCCGAACCAAATTTGACACGTCGTCATCCCCTATTTAGTTATCATATTTTCAATGATTCGTCTTTATAGTTTTTTCATTTAAATGCTTTTTTTTGAACTATCATTTAAATGCTTTAATATTGTGGAAACTGTATTTTGTTTCCAACTATTATAACCTCTTTTGGATTGGGTTTAGATGTTGGGCTAGAATAGAAAGCCCATAGACATAGTGTTCGATCACACGGTTTAGGCCTTATTAGACATGTCCATCATCAAAATAACCTCAAACTAGTGTATCTATGTGCATGTGCAAAGGCTTGGACAGGTCCTAATTCAAAAGCTCTCACCAAATAAATAAGAAAATAAATAACCATATGTGCTATTAGAAGATTATTACAATTAATATTATATGTATAATAAAGTTTCGAGAGGAATCAGAGACAAGTAAGCTCGTTGTCTAACTTCATAGCTATTGCCAAGCGTTCTTCCTAATACAAGATCGGTTGTACTTCTACCTACAAGCCTCTATAAAGATCATTAGTGAAGTGATTATATGAAACTACGTGTTCAACATTCCGATGGCTTAATGCGCGGTGTCACTGAATTCCTAGATATCATCGTGTTCATAATTTGAACAGTTCACTGAATGGACCTATTTAAATGACCTAGATTGAGTGAGATTTTGAAACTATGAGCTCATTTAGTATCGATTGTTTGAATACAGGAGATTATGGGTTCAGTATATGACTAGTCAGAACCCCTTCTTGCAAGTGCATGGTTCCGATTTATTTTATGTATCTAAATAGTGATGCATATCACATATGGATACTTGTTTCTTAAAAAAGGGCTCCTGCATAACTTTTTATGATAAAAATTTGTCTGGGCCGTTCACACTACCAATCAAGGGGTGCCAAGTATACAAATCCAGAACCTTGTTTAGAAGAATTGAAGAATTGAAAAACAGGATTCCCTTTAAAGAAACTTAGGCCCTTATTTTTTTTTAATAGAACCCCAATTTTGTATGAGAGTGCGAGATGATTTTTCTTGAATTTCAGATTGTGAGATAGAAACTCTCACATCCAGACAACCCCAACCCCAATATATGTTCTCTATTAGAAATCGAAAGAAAACGAAAACCAGAAAGAGAGAAGGTTTCTCTGATAAATTTCTTAAAGGAAAGTTACAAAATGAAAATGAGGAGAAGAACTGATCTTATCCCAAACCCAGGGGGGAGCTAAGTGCAATAAAAGGAAAGTCCTAACAACCCTACACATCAGCAAAACGAGAGGAAAGAAACAGCCAATCAGAAGCCTCCACTCGGACTGATAACCGTTGCCTCACAAGACGGTGTCGTTCGACTAAAGAAGAGCTGAACATTTGAACTCTAACATATAGTTTGATTCGACGGCCACTGAAACTTCTGTCCTTCTAATCCAACGGCTACTGAACAAAATGATTACAAGTCATCAATTTGTACTCCTATGCAGTTTAGTCCAAGCCAGAAATGATTTTTCACTTTATTTCTAATACCCTCCCTCAAGTTGTAGAGTGCAAGGATAGCACTCCCAACTTGGATATCAGAAAGTGAAAAACATGAGAAGGAAGTGCCTTTGTCAGCAGATCTGCCAACTGATGTGAAGTAGGGACAAACTTGAGAGTTATGATCTGTTTTTGCACCATATCTCTTACCACATGACAGTCAACCTCTATGTGTTTTGTTCTATCATGAAAAATGGGATTTTCTGCTATCTGAATAGCTGAGGCACTGTCACAGTAAATGGTAGGAGTAGAAAGCAAATCACATTGCAAATCCTGAAGGAGAAAGAGGAACCATTGTACCTCACTAGCTGTTGCAGAAAGACTCCTATATTCAGATTCAGCTGAACTCTTGGCTACAATAGTCTGCTTCTTTGACCTCCATGAAACCAGAGATTCCCCAATGTAAATCAAATAACCACTTGTACTTCTTCTAGTGTCCAAACACCCTGCCCAATCTGCATCTGTATAGGCATGGAGAGTCAATCTACTTGTAGTTGGATAAAATAGACCTTGACCAGTGTTTGACTTCAAATATCTCAAGACATGGTGTGCTGCTTTCATATGAACACTTGTTGGCTGTGAGACAAATTGACTTAGCTTGTGTACTGCAAAACACATATCTGGTCTGGTGTGACAAAGATACAGCAGCTTCCCAATTATCTTTATGTAGTTGATGGCCTCAATAGCATCCAGCACATCACCAGATCCTCTCTGCAGTTTGTTAGTTGGCTCCATTGGTATTGATGCAGGCTTGCAATTAAGATAGTTATTTTCTTCAAGAATATCTTCTGCAAACTTCTTCTGACAAAGAGAAATACCATTATCATTTCTTGCCACCTCAAAACCCAAGAAATATCTCAGAGTTCCTAAGTCTTTGAGTTGAAATTGCTGGTTCAAAGAACTCTTGAGAGCATTGATAAGATCTACATTGTCTCAAGCTATCACAATGTCATCAACATATACTAATAGCACTAAGAAGTGTTCCTCCACTTTTCTTGTGAACAATGTGTAATCAGATTTGCACTATGTGAAGCCAATGCTAATCAGAGTGTTAGGGAACTTACTATACCACATCCTTGAAGCCTGTTTTAAACCATACAGTGACTTCTCCAGTTTGCAAACTAATCCTCTCTTTTCTATACCAGGATCATATCCTTCTGGTAAATCCATATAGACCTCTTCAATTCTCCATGCAGGAATGCATTGTTGACATCTAGCTGCACAATGTTCCATCTCTTCAAAGCTGCTATTGCCAGAACACACTTAAAAGTAGGCAATTTAGCAACAGGAGAGAAAGTTTCTGTATAATCAATTCCCTCAGTCTGAGTATATCCCTTGGCTACAAGCCTGGCTTTGTATCTTTCCACTGATCCATCTGACTTTAGCTTAACCTTGTAAACCCATTTACACCCCACAGTGTCCTGTCCAGCTGGTAGTTCTGTCAGCTGCCAAGTCTGGTTTTTCTCTAGTGCTTTGATTTCTGTGTTCATTGCAGCTACCCATTTATCATCCTTGATGGCTTCTGCATAGCTTTTTGGTTCAACAATTGCTGAGACTTGTGCCACATAGTGACTGTATGTATTTGAGAAGCTGGCTGACTCATACATTGGTTTAGAAACTTGAGCACTCTTCTTAGCTGGAATTGTCTTGTGTGCCAACAATACATATTCACTTAAATAAGCTGGGGTCTTTGACTGTCTACCTGACCTTCTTGGAGCTAGAGCCTCAATATCTGTGTTTGTGTCCACATTGTCATTTCCAGCTAAAATCTCAACTGTGTCATTGAAGCTAGATTGAGAATCAGTACCATCTTTATCTATTACTTCTGCTGGCAGAGTGAAATCATCAAAAACAGCTCCTCTAAGATCTGTCCCCTTTTGAAATGGAAAATTGTCTTCATGAAAGGTCACATTTCTTGTGATTTGAAATGTACCTGTCTTGAGATTATAAACCCTGTATCCTTTCACTCCGAAGACATAACCAACAAAAACACATGCATCTGCTCTTGGATCAAACTTATGCCTTCCTTGTTTAAGAGTGGAAGCATAACATAAACAACCAAACACCCTGAGGAAATCATAATCTGGTGGAATTTTATGCATCACCTCATAAGGTGACTTGTACCCCAATATAACAGTAGGAACTCTATTAATAAGGTAAGTTGCAGTCATAACACAATCACCCCAAAATCTAGTAGGTAGATTTGACTGAAACTTCAAACTTCTAGCCATATTCAGCAAGTGCTGGTGTTTTCTCTCAACCACTGAGTTCTGCTCAGGAGTTTCTACACAACTCAACTGATGTATGATCCCCTTTTGTGCAAAGAAATCAGCTAACCCCAGTTCTTTGGCATTGTCAGATCTGAATTTTCTAATATGTGTCTGATACTGTGTCTCAACCAGCTTGAAAAATTGAGGGATTACCACAGTGGCTTCTGATTTATGGGTCAATAAATGCACCCATGTCATTCTCCTTTTGTCCTCAACAAGAGTCATGAAGTATTTTTGTCCAGAATGTGTGGGAGTTCCATAGGGTCCCCAAATATCACAATGCACTAGCTCAAATAGCACATTTGAAATGTGTCCTTTAGAAACATAAGGTAGCTTCTTCTGTTTGGCCATAGGACATATTTCACACAAAATATTATTGACCTTGTTTGTGCATCCCAAGGCCTTGGTCATGCCCTACAATTTCATGTCTGAGAGATGTCCTAATCTCTTGTGCCATATTTCAGAACTCACCTTTTCAGATAATGCACTCATGACAAGAGACATATCTTTTGTACCACATTTTCTTTGACTTTGTATTAGATATAAACCTCCAATTTTAGATCCAACTCCCAACACCTGTCTAGTCTGTTTTTCCTCAATGATGCACTTATCTTAAGCACAAACAAAGACACATTTATGTGTAGTTGTCAATTGGGACATGGACACTAGATTGAACTGAAATTTTGCCACATATAAAACACCTTCTAGTATCAATTTATCACTTAATTGAACCTTTCCAATAAGAGAAACCTCCACTCTATTCCCATTAGGCAGATAAACAAATGTGTTTTTCACAGGCATCACATCATGCATAAAAGATTTATTGCAACACATGTGATCTGTAGCTCCACTATCTATAATCCATGATTCTGGCAGCATAATATTTGGAGAAAAAGAGGATTGAAAGGAGTATGAACTTACGCCTCCCAGAAAGTGGTGACTGTAACTATTTTCACTCACATTGCTTGGTGATGACTGTTGAAGTGGACTATCCATTCCATGTGAGCTACCTGAGCTAGTTGTCCCAATGTTGGTATTGAGATTCTGCATTTGATTGTTCAAGAAACTCATCATTTGTTGACATTGACTCTGAGTGAGAGAACTAGAACTTTGTGCATCAATGTTGACATTTTTAGCTCCAATCACATTGTGAGCTTGTGGCTTTCCTTTTGGTTTATAATTTGGTGGATAGCCATGCAACTTCCAACACTTTGCCTTGATGTGACCTGTTCCACCACAATGATAACAAGTAGGCTTAGAAGCGTGATTACTATAGACATGTGAGTTAACCCCTTGGACATTTTGGTGTTGAAAACCATGTTGTCCTGCACTTTCATAGCTCTTTGGACTTCTAGGTGGCATGGAGTTGGAATATATAGCTGCATTTGGTGGAATTTGATTAGTAGAGTACATAGCCATAGGATTCTGATATTGTGGAATGCTAATTTGAGATTGCATTTCTTGTTGCACAACTTTAGCAAACACCTTGTTCATAGTTGGTAAAGGATCAAATAATAGCAGCTGGTCCCTTACAGAAGTGTATGAATCATTCAACCCCATCAGAAACTGCATCACATAATCCTCCTCAATTGACCTTTTCACCCTTCCACATTCACAAAAGAGTACTGTCTTGTAATTACTCAGCTCATCCCAAAGAGTTTTCAGCTTTGTGTAATACACAGTAACACTCATATCTCCTTGTTTTAATGAGCTAATCTCCTTCTTTAATTGAAAAACTTTTGGTATGTTTTTCTGAGAAAATCTCTCAAACAAATCATTCCATATTTCTCTTGCTGTTGTCCTATACATGACACTTCCAGAAATATCTCTAGAAACAGCACTAAGTAACCATGAAATAACCATGGCATCACACATCTTCCATAAAGGATAGAGCTCATTTTCTGGATCTGGCATCTCTATGCTTCCATTCACAAAACCTAATTTGTTCTTAGCCTCTAGGGCTACAAGACCGATGCCATGTGTAGTTTTCTCCAGTCAAAACTTGAGACACCAACACACTACCAGGATTTTCAGAATTGCTAATAAAAAATGGAGATGAACTCTCTGAGTTCAAATTCATACCTCTCCCTGTTGCTCTCTGCGAGCCATGAGCACCGAAATCACTGTCAGTCGCCATACCTAAACCTCCAGATCGGTTGCAGCCTCGGCTTCAACACAAATAGATCTGGAAAAATCTCTCTGCAATCTTCAAATCACAGCACCTCCTCCTTCACATGAGTTTCAAACTCCAAACCCTAATCCGAGCCTTCAAGCTCTGATACCATATTAGAAATCGAAAGAAAACGAAAACCAGAAAGAGAGAAAGTTTCTCTGATAAATTTCTTAAAGGAAAGTTACAAAATGAAAATGAGGAGAAGAACTGATCTTATCCCAAACCCAGGGGGAGCTAAGTGCAATAAAAGGAAAGTCCTAACAACCCTACACATCAGCAAAACGAGAGGAAAGAAACAGCCAATCAGAAGCCTCCACTCGGACTGATGACCGTTGCCTCACAAGACGGTGTCGTTCGACTAAAGAAGAGCTGAACATTTGAACTCCAACGTATAGTTTGATCCGACGGCCACTGAAACTTCTGTCCTTCTAATCCAACGGCTACTGAACAAAATGATTACAAGTCATCAATTTGTACTCCTTTGCAGTTTAGTCCAAGCCAGAAATGATTTTTCACTTTATTTCTAATATTCTCAGACAAGCGAGGGCTATTGCATGGAGTAGGTAAGTAAATATGTAAATTCAGGACCACTAGATGGTTTTTATGTTGGTTTTACCTTAGGGAAAATGTACCATCGATCATTGTCATATGTTATCTCTTTGAGGTTTCTTTTCCCTTTTTTGCCCATATATGCAATGTTCGTAATTTATTTTCTTTTTCTCATTTTATTTTCTCTTTATGCATGTATAAAGAGTTCATGACAGATATAAAGGGGAAAAAAGTGAGATCTAGATTAATCTTTTCTAGACATGGGTCCATAAAATACTATGAGGGCAAACAAACTCATGAAAACGTAGTAGAAGTAGTAGTTGTAGTGTTAATTAGTCAACATTTTTCCACACCTAACTTGAAAAGTATATCATCATAATTCATTATTGATTGATCCCAATTGCATATATTTGTGAAGCATCTTTTTAACTTTTTACAACGGCTCAATATTTGAAGTTAAAAAAAGTTTTGTTTAATTTAAATCCATTGCCTAGTTGACACATCAATGAGGTTAGTTGTAGATGTCAATTTCACCTTTCTTTTTACCTTATGTGATGATGACTTGCAAAGTTGGCGATTAGTTTAAAAAAAGTTTTAAAATTTAAAAATGTCACTTTTGTCCCTCATTCATCCACACATTTTCCAGTACGAGGCTATCGAATTAGCTAAATAAATTACCTTGGGTGTCTGGATTTATGAGTTACGCTTTATTTATTTAGGCGTTTAACAAGCATTTTTTTATACACTTCTTCGCTGCCTTCGTAGCTTATTGTGTTACAAGACATTGGCAATTAGGAGTTACTTCAAACTGATTCTTTGTTTCATTGTTTGTGAAAAGGCAACTACATAGTGCCTTCATTTTGTGCGGAACGAGTCTACTTCGAGTGGATTTGACAATCTTTATATTTTGCTAGTGCTTTCATATTTGAATTCATTTTAATTTTCGGTTTATGGTTTTAGTTTTTGGAATGCGCCGCTGAGGTTAGAAGACATAGTACTTTGCCTACTTAATCCCAAAAACCTAATTTCTCTATTCTACATTTCAACTCAACCGTGATTTTTCATTTCCTGAATAATAATAATAATAATAATAATAATAATAATAATAATAATAATAATAATAATAATAATACACGCCTAAACTTTTTTTCTTTGACAAACCCATGCCCGAACTTTTGTTACTCGCTACTTCCTCTATTTCTTCTTAGTTTGACTTTTGTCACTATTCACCGGATCACTTTGACCCGGTGATTTGATTAGCAATATGATACAAGAATTTTGTAATTTTTTTATGGTATTGTAGAGTAAACTTTGCTCTACAAGACCATGAAAAAATTACCAAAAAATTATTTCGTTTTGTTATCCAAATTATCGGGTCAAAATAACAAGATTACGGATAAAAAAACAACTAAGAAGAACCAGAGGAAGTAGTAATTAGTTTGACAAGTCGTTTGATTACCATCAAGATAATATTCCTTTATCTATGAAAATCAAAAGGATTATAAAAATGAATAGTAATAACCGTACGAATTGTCCACAAACATCAAAAAATGCGAAAATTTGGACTCATATGTGGAGGTTTCACTCTGCCATGTTTGATGTGGACAAAAAAGTTACCCACTTCAGTTTTGCCAGTTAGAGAGCTGAATAATGGAAGTAATAAATAAAAATAAATAAAGGACAAACAAACAGGTCCTACACTAGCTGACTAAATTTGGCAACACCTCTGCCTCCACAGCAAACACATTTTGTCTTAAAACATCATAAGTAGAGAGTACTCTGGTTTTGACCCCATTACTAATCATGAGCTAGAAGAACAAAACATCCATCATCATCAACTTTCTCTTGCAGAAGATAAAAAAGGATGGCAGAAACCAGATGGGTAAGCAATATGTATACTCCATGATCACTAGTGCTAGTAGTTTGTATATTTTGAATTTGAATGTGTGTGTTATTTGGAAACATGCATGATAATTAAAGTGTAATTGAACTTTGTTTTTGGAGAGGTGGGTGTTGTGTGGTTTAGGGGGTAATGCAACAGCAGCACTCATGCCCACTCATTGATCACTTGCCATACCCTACTCATTTCATGAGTTGACTAATTATGATAATGAGAGTCAAACAAGAATGTTATTATGTACATAAGCACCACTTAACCGTGTCTACTATAAAAGGTTCACAGCGTTTAAATTACTGAAACTCATTTATGCATGCATCATATGGATGTTGATAAACGAACTATGTTAGATAGGTGTTTCTCATTTTTCAAAGCATTAACATATTCTGTAAGACACAAGTAAAATCCGTTAGACGTAACAAGATAACAGTACTATGACACTTTTAAGTGTCAGCCAGATAACTGTTGAGTTATACTGCGTGCAACCAAAAATATATGTGTGTGGAAACTAAAGAAAACCCATGAACATAATTACATAAAGCGTTTATTTTTCTTAACAAACTACATGATCTCAAACATGGCATATATGATTAGTTTATGGATTTGGATATTTTCTACTCCTTGATGAAGAGAGGGATGGAGGGAGAGAAGTGTTTAAATTTTGAACTAAAAAGGACTAGCAATGTGCTAATGCATGTTGGTAGGTAACAGATGAATCTACTACTACTTTTAGTACTATTGGACCACATGGAAGGTGACACAACACCAAAAAAGAAATCTTCTTTTGTTGATAGATTAGCTTCATGTACTTAAGTAATAGATTTATAGAATGAACCAATAGAAGTATAAACCAAAGTCATCATCCACATTCACAACTAGCTAACCCCTGACATATGTTTGGTAAATGTCAAATGTATATTCTATAGCTTTTGGAAAAGACTAAAATTAACCAAAGTTTGAGAGATAGTTATGGGGAAAAGGGTTTAAGAGAGAATCTAGCACATATTTGGAAGAGGACAAGGGAAACATATGTTTCACTAAGTTGTTGTAATGTAATGCTTATTTTAATTACTGGGATAAAGCTTACAAATGGCATAACGATAAAGCTTAACTTAAGCGCTTTTTTTCTTCTCTCTTTCTTATTGGGAAGGCCAAATTATCAGCATAAACTTCGGTTTGGCACATACCTTTCTCAAATTAAGCAAAAAAGTGCTTCTAATCGCTCCCAAGCGGTTGAGCGCGTGCATGGTAAACAAACCAATCGAAGTATCAAACCCTTTTTATTTCATCTAATATTCACCATTAGATTTTACCCTAAATATTAACCATTAGCTTCGTTAAGTCATTTAGAATTTCCTCAAAAAATAGTGGATGGAATTACAAATTTACAATAGATCAAGGGATCACTAGATTAATTTCATAAGATTTGTTAGGCAAGAGACACGTGGAGGATGTTAGTGAGTTGAACTTTTTTTAGAATTCTCAATCTTAAATAATAAAATAAATGTTTCCTCAAAAAATAATAAAATAAATGCATGTCTTTAAATTCCCATGCAATTATAAGAAGTCTTGAATTCCCATGCAAGTATTCTACTACTAGTAAATAAATAAAAATTGGTCTCCGCCGTAACTAGGACGGAGTTTGAACCCGTGTTTTCTTGTTCTTGGACACATACACACGCACGAGAGAGGAACTAAGGACATGCAAGTATCAAGGTTTTGACTTGATTAGTTTTTGTAATAGTTATTACTTACTTAGTACTAATATGGAATTAAGTGCTGTTTGTTTGTGCAAATGTGTTGCTGTCGGCTCACTATCTATGGTACCACGATAACCGTAATTATCTTTGGTCGTCTCAAAGTCAAAATTCTATTATCCGGTGGCGGTGGATATAACGATATATACATGTATTTTACACTAAGTTTACTTGAAATATGACATCTAATAATCATAAATGTACAGTATATCAAATAACACTGATTGCGCAGCCGTGGTGGCAGTTCAAGTGGTAGAGCGTTGGAAATCCTTGCATGAGATCCCGAGTTCAAACTCGGGTTGACTAAAAAAAAAAAAAAAAAAAAACTTTTCCGAAAACATAAAACAACACTGATAGCACAATACAAAACGTAGTTTGGTTAGATAACAAAAGGATACAATTTTATACAATTTTTCTGTAGTGTTGTAATGTAAAGTTTATTCTACACAACCATGCAAAGATTAACAAATGTTTGGATAGTTTTGCTATTCAAATCACATGGTATAAGTGATTATGTGAATATTGACAAAAAAAAACAGTAGGCTGGTAAAAAAAAAACATAGATAGTAGAATTCTTCATGGAATAAACTATCACATTGTAAGACCATGAATTGTGAAACCTAAGCAAAACAATGTATAACTAACACTAAATTTTTTTCTTAAAATATTTTGCCGCATGTGTGAAGAATTGATAATACTGAAATTTATAGTGATGTGTAAGAAATGAAGTGTCGTTATTTGATTTTATAAGATTTGAATAGTACTTGTTGTAAATTGCCTATTTCTTTTACAAAATTTGGCTATAGATAATAAATTTGATATTAGTGAGGAGAAGCATGTAATTTGATAGAGTTAGTCGTATGGCACGGGTCAATCCTACAATTATATTATCGTTAGTACTATTTAATTACTAAATTATTACTGAGTTTATTTATTAGTTTAATTTATCATTATTTAATTACTTAGTAAACTGGGTTTTGGCCCGTAGGCTCTAGGGTTATGTTTAGTTGTCTATTTAAACTATTGTAATCTTCAATTTTAATCATGGAATAAGAAGTTATTTATTTGTTTTGTTCAATTTATTTCTCCGTATCGTAATTTTAGTTTACACCGTAGCAATACGTGGCTTCTCCAACAATACTGGTTGTATCAAATTTCCCGAGTCTCATGTTTCTGAGTTTGTTAGTTGATACAAATACAATAGTACTAGTACTTAACTCAATTCTGGTAGCAAACAACAAATTTGCACTGTTTAGACTTTTAAATCCGGTACTCAATCTACACGCGAGAAACAAACACAACTACTACTACGTAACAATACAGTAGATTCCAAGAAGAAGAGAACACAAAAGAGTCTGCGAGGGTGAGAGAGCAGCGGTTAAACTTGCATCCAAACAAAGAACACCATGTCCTTGATCCCACAATATCCGTGTTCACGGGTTTACCCTTGTTCCACTTCCACAAATAAGTCCCATTGCTCTGTACAAGTAATTTTCAGTACATTTATGTTTGTTTATTTAGAGAAATAGTAACACATAAAGTGAAGTTGAAATATAAATGTGTCACGTCTGCCTTTTTTGTTGTTGTGACAGGCACAAAGAAAAATGTCACTGAGAATATTTTTTTGAGAAAACAGTAAGCACATACTGTACTTGAGGACGACTGGAAATATTTATTACCTCCGTTTCTTCTCTATCACACTGGTTTGACTTTTTCACTTGTATCTGAGTCATTTTGATCGGTGATTTGGATATCAAAACAATTGGTATGAATTTTTGATAACTTTTTTACCGTGTTATAGAACAATTTTTACTCTACAACACCATGAAAAACTTGTCTAAAAATTGCATCGTTTTGCTACACCAATTATCGAGTCAAAGTGATACAGTAAATAGTGACAAAAGTCAAACCGGTGTGATAGAATTAGTCTATGATTAAACGAGAAGAAGCCATATTAATCAGGATTTGATGATTGGTTTGTCTCCCCTCAAGTTTGATGCAAATACGGTAGGATTGGTGACATAAATAAGAGGCTATTGAGACTCGAGCATGAGTTCTTCAGCCCGTAAAAGAACATGTAAATCCTCAAATGTCAAAAGTTCAAATTGGGTACGAATAGAAGATGGAATAGAGTTTAATTTTAGGAAGAGACCATTCATTGTAAATAAAAGCATATCTTCGTCGTCAATGAAAACAAATGCAACAGAGAGTTTGTCTCGGAAAGCTCTAAGTTTTTGAAAATAAACATCAATTGAATCAAAATGCTTTTTGAGGTTATGAAGTTCTGATTTGAGTTTTGTAAAAACATTAGATCGGATGAAAGAGGCAAATCGTAGTTCTAAAGCAAGTGGCAAGTCTAGTAGAGGTGTAACCGATTACTTGACTAAGAGCTTCGGGTGTGAGAGTGGCGTTGATCATGGTCAAAATAGCCTGATCTTGAGAGATCAGATAGTATATGCCGGATTGATTTTTTTTTTTTTTTTTTTTTTTTTGAAATAGGGATATTTATAAACTTAGGGCAGATTTTTATCCGCCAAATATTCATTACATAAGAAATTTGGACAAACCACACACCAAGTCAGTACATTTGGTGTACCGGATCCAAACAAACAAAGCTTATCTACTAGCTGGTTCGCATTACGAGAAACCCAATTCACTGAACTAGCATTAAGAGCTCGGAGCTGTCTAGTGACTTCTTCGAGGAGCCCATTCATTTCTGATCCTCCCAATGCGTGGTTATCCACAGAACTCCTCATCTTCTTCATCTTGGTATTCAATTTCGTCTGCAAATTCTTTGAGTCAATCTCAACCTCCATTGCTGTAAACCCATATTGGTAGATGAAGTTGAGACCCATACGCATGGATTCGGCTTCCAGGATGGTTGAATCTTGGTTGAAAGGGATAGGGTAGCACCAAGCTCGCACGAATTCTCCCCTTGCGTTTCTGATGACCACCGCACCTGTTGCCGTTTTGGACGAGGAGCAACAAGATGCATCGAAATTAGCTTTGAGTCGGCCAAAGTCCGGTGGTTTCCATCTGTGGCAATTTGGATCTGTGCCTGCACATGAAGCATCTACCCAAGCGTAAGATGATTCAAAAAATTCAAAGTTTTTTGCTTTACTAATGTTGATAACGTTTCTATGGTTAGTCTGGACTGACTCGAAAATTTTTTTGTTTCGAGAACACCAAATTTACCAAAGGATGAAGACGAAGAGCGACTGGTGTTTCTTCTCCAAAACCTGCATCAATTCTTTAACACAAAGATTGAAAGGCAAGTTTCTGGGTTTAATTTTGAAGGGCAACTGAGGAGAAGCCCAAATTTTCTACACCCAGGGGCAATTCAGAAACAAATGCATAGAATTTTCATTTTCGATTGAGCAGAAAGTACACTCAGCAGGTAAAACAACCCCCTTTTTTCCCAAATTCATTTTCGTAGGAAGCAGATTGTTAATAATTCTCCATATAAAGATTTTAAGTTTATTTGGAACCTGCAATCCCAAATTATGTGATTTTGATCATGAAAATTACTAGAACCAACAATGTTTGAAACAATCTTTTCATTCGTAATAGAAAAAGCAACATGGTATCCAGATTTAACAGTATATAAACCGTCTTTTGTTTGCGTCCAAAACTAAGGAGTCTTTATCATGGATGTTGGTTCTAGGTATGTTAAGAATAGCTTCAACTTCATCTAAAGGGAAATTTTGATGGATCAACTCTCTGTTCCAATTTCCAGTATTGTCACAAAGATCTTTCACTAAGGCATTGTTAGGTAAGGTGTGGGGAGCTAAGGAAGATCTTCCTAACTCAATAGGAATCCATCTATTATGATAGATGAAGGTATTAATTCCGTCACCAATACCGTGTCTAAAACCCCTCCAAACAATATCACGAGCAAAAACAAGCCCTTTCCAAATAGAGGAGGATCGATTAGTAGGGTAGGATGCTAAAGGGTTTGACAAATGATAACACTTCCCTTTCATCACCCTTGCAACCAAAGAATCCGGATTTTCCCATAAACGCCAAACTTGTTTTGCTAAGAGCGAGAGGTTAAAAGCATGAAAATTCCTAAACCCCTTACCACCATCTTTTTTGGAAACACACATCTTATTCCAACTTCTCCACACTATGCCTTTCGTGTCAGTGTTACTAGACCACCAAAACCTAGAAAGGATATTTTGAATGTCGTCACAAATAGAAATGGGTATTAAGTACATGGACATGATATAGGTAGGAATGGCTTGAGCTATGGATTTTATAAGGACTTCTTTACCAGCAAAAGAGAGAATTTTACTTTTCCAATCAAGAGTTTTGTCCATGACTCTTTGCTTGAGGTTTGAGTAAAAATTGGTGGAGTTTCTACCTAAAATAACGGGAAAACCCAAATACTTTTCGTGGCCACAAGAGATAGGAATATCAAAGATGTTGGAGATGCTAGACTTAATGTTGTTAGGAACTTTAGGGCTGAAAACTAGTGATGATTTATCCTTATTGATCAACTGTCCCGAAGCACTGCAATAGGTACTAAGAATGGAGTGTAAGGTAATAGCATTAGGTAAGATAGCTTTTTCGAAAAGCAAACAATCATCCGCAAGAAGCAAATGGGAAATAGGAGGGTCATACCTGCTAGCCTTAACCCCCGCAAGATGTCTATTTGTCCTAGCAATATTAATAAGACTAGAAAGACCCTCAGTACAAATAACGAATAAATAAGAGCTGAGAGGGTCACCTTGTCTCAAACCTCGGCTAGGATAGAAGTTAGGTGTTTTTTGACCATTAATCAAGACGGAAAAACTGACAGTCGTCACACAAAACATAATTTTTTGAATCAAGGAAGGAGGAAAACCAAGTTTTGTAAGAACCGTCGAAAGAAATCCCCACTCTATCCTATCATAGGCTTTGGCCATATTTAATTTGAGGGAAAAAGAACCTGTTTTGCTTTTTTGATTGTGCATTGTGTGAAGTGTTTCCATAGCAATGATAGCATTATCAGTAATAAGACGACTTTTAATAAACGCAGACTGAGAATCGTCAATAATAAAAGGCAAAAAGTTTCTCAATCTGTTTGCTATTGTTTTAGAAATAATTTTGTAAATAACATTGCATAGACTTATGGGTCTAAAGTCGGTAACCTTTTTTGCGTCCCGCTTCTTAGGAATTAGCACAATACACGATTCATTCAATCTAGAGATATCACTACCATTGTTAAGGAAATTGAGACAACAGCTAATGACATCGTTACCAATCACATCCCAATAAGTTTTGTAAAACAAAGCTGGCAAACCATCAGGCCCCGGTGCCTTAAGAGGATGCATCTCCTTTAAAGATGCTAAAATTTCATCCGGTGTAAAGGGAGAATCTAAGTCAGCAAACATAGTAGGTGAAATTTTACATAGAATCAGTAACATGAACATGATCACAATTATCAGTACGAAACAGATTCTGAAAATATTCGTTACAGTATATGCCTAATTGATTGTTATAGTCTAAGCAACGCCAGTTGATGAAGGGACAAACAGCGACGGACATATATAAAGTCATTGATGTACACAAACTGATTCTACGGTCGCAAATAGTGGAGAGCTGGTGCTTTCCCAAAACATAATTGTTGCCATCTAACATGAATGTCATAAGATTGTTTATGTTGGATAAAAGATTAAGAGGTAAAAGACACTTTACTATCTTCACTTTAGAAAAAAATCCAAATATGCTCCCTGACATATGAGCAATTCACATATGCTCCCTTAAAGACAACGAAAACAATGGTCTTTTAACATTATCAGATGACGACGTTAGTTTCCGTTGTCTTTAAGGGAGCGTATGTGAATTGCTTATTTGTCAGGGTGCATGCTAGGATTTCTTCAAAAGTGAAGGTAGCAAAGTTTCTTTTACCCAAGATTAAGGGGACTTGTGGTAGAAGTCGCCGGCTATGCTAGTTGAAAAGCTATTAAAATAAAAAGAGAGAAAAGAACCAGATGTAAGGCTCTGACACCATAAAAGGTATTTAGGATTTCATGAATAAATGAGGAAGACGAAGAGCAGAACAAAAACCAAATAGATAGAAGAGAAAACGATTCATTCCATAAACCTTAACCAACTAGATACATCGAACATATATGAGACGACTGAACTATGGTAAAGAAAAAACTATAGTTAAGCCAGCTGTAAGATCCGTTGCTGAACGGTCTCAAAAATATTGGCAATTACCTTTAAGCCTATGACATTCTAGATAATACCGAAAGACCGCTATGACAAACTATGGAAATATAAAATTAACCCAAATACTTTCATATAGGACATAAAAGGAGTTATATTGTTAATAACTTGCACTTCTATAGTTTGGAAATAACAATTTTACCCAATTTATTTGTCATTTTTTTTTATATTTACACTCTATTACTGTTACATTGTTAGTCTAGGGTTGTTGTGACTTGTTAAAATTGGAAATAACAATTTTACCCAATTTATTTGTCAATTTTACCCAATTTATTTGTCATTTTTTTTTTATATTTACACTTCTATAGTTTTCGGGGACACATTCGCTCTCATGAAATATGATATGACACAGCCATAGCGTGTAAATGTCCTAAGTTTGGAACACTGAAGAGGTAAAAGTGTCATTACCCAAACAAGAAGAGCTAAAAGTGTGTTTGCATCAAACCTGAGGGGTGAAAGTGTCTCTTTTCCAAAAAAGTGACTTTGCACTACTAATGGTATATTTTGTGACTTGTTCCAATACAGGGGCACGAATTGATATTCACCCAAAGAATAGGGGTGTGGAAGCCAATGTCATTTACTAGTACCAAAATCTCAAAGCCAGGGGCAAAAAGGGAAAGTCTCTGTGATGATGGCCTGTGGTGGCTTCCCACCCATTTCCGTTACGGATCACTTTCATGCCGTCATGATTTCAACTCGAGAGCAGCTGACGTGGCTTCTCACACCATAACGGCTTCCGTTAGCACTATAAATAACCGTCTCACTCACACAAAACACACCACCCACCATTCCCTTCACTCTCTCACTCATTGTTAGTACTTTCTCTCACTACTGTTCACAATTCTCCATGGTTGCGTGAAAGAGAAGTCTAGAATCTCTGCTCTTTCTCGGTACCTCAACACAGTCACACCTCCAGATTTTCACTGTTAGCAATGGGAAAGAGAGATCAGAACCAGAAGGAGAGAGAAAGAGTCGAAGCTGTGCTCGATCTTCTCCGGAAACAAGCTCCTCTCTCTCTCAAACAGGTAATTTTCCAGAAAATCTCCAGATCTGATCTCTCTCTCACAGTCCCTCTCGTTTTCCTGAGATTTCGGTGAATTTGATGTGCAGGAGAAGTTCTGCAACAACGCCTGTGTGGAGAGGTTCCTGAAATCGAAGGGCGAGAATGTGAAGAAAGCAGCGAAGCAGCTCAGGGCATGCCTTTCGTGGAGAGAGAGCCTCTGCATCGGTAATCACACAAATTGATTCAACTCTTCTTCTTCTCTGCTTTTTTTGAATTTTTCGTTTTTGTCCATTTTCGTTTCGATTCGAATCTTCGCTTTCTCGCTTTTTCGATTTTCGGAATCAGTTTTTTTTTTTTTTTATTTTTTCAAAATGTTTTTGATCAATCGCTGTTTGGCTTAGTTTGCAACTTTTGGTGATTTGTGTTTTCAGATCATCTGATGGCCGATGAGTTCTCGGCGGAGCTCGCCGAAGGCGTCGCTTATGTTTCCGGTCACGACGATGAGTCTAGACCTGTTATGGTGAGTTCGTCGACATTTCAGTAAAATCATTTCGTTTCTCTCTGAAAAATATGCTTACTGTGGACTGTGGTGTTGTTATGCTTTTTTTCAGATTTTCAGGATAAAGCAGGATTATCAGAAGTTTCACTCTCAGAAACTGTAAGTTCATCATAACACTTCTGGCGTCGCTGTTTTTCTGTCTGTTTTTAGATACGTCAGTATTTTTTAGTGGGACTCCCAAAAATTTTACCATGTCGAGCAGTTTCTTATCGGACATTTTAAGACGTTACGCTAATCGTTTTGATTTTGACTTAGAGACGATAACTTTAGGCCGTTACGCTAATCGTTTTGATTTTGAATTAGAGACGTTAACTTTAAGGCGTTACGTAATCGTTCCAATGTCGATTTTTTCATGTCGAGTAGTTTCATATTGGACATGAATTTTTAAGACGTTACACTAATCGTTTGATTTTGAATTAGAGACGTTAACTTTACGGTGTAACGCTAATCGTTTGATTTTGAATTAGAGACGTTTAAGTTTAAGTCGTAACGCTAATCGTTGCCTGTCGATTTGACTTTGAATTCGATACGTTACGTCGGTTATTAATTATCGCTTAATTTTGAATTTGTACAGGTTTATTAGATTGTTGGTGTTCACTCTTGAGGTTGCAATCCAAGCCATGCCAAGGAATGTCGAGCAGTTTGTTCTTCTGTTTGATGCAAGTGAGTAATATTAAGATTCTCTCGAAATGACAAAATAGCCCTGCTCTTTATTCCTTTAGGATTTTGAAAACAAAGGGTAGACTAGGGAATATCCAAGATTATCTCACTTCCCTTTCTCTTTCCGGCAAAATCTCAAACAACAGCTTTTTTGGCATACATTCCATGGTAGACCTTTTTGCAGTGTGATACCATTGTCACTCATTTAACATTGATTTCCTAAGTCACGCCTTGTTTACTTTAATCAATGAGCTATTAATTAAAGTGTTTAAAAACAGAAAAGAAAAAGGAAAAACATGGTATAAAACTTTTTGATGGTGATTGTGCACATATCTATAATCCAACCCTGCCTTGAAAATTCATGACCACAAGAATGTCAGGAATCTGCCGGTACTGCCCCTCAGGTTGTCACCGTCAAGATTTGAACATGGTCGGGTGTGCAGGGTTAAAATTGGAAATCAGCTTCAATAATGATCCAAAAGTACTTTTTTTGTGTTCTTGTTGTGTCAGTATTGGGTTTTGTTGATGTTCTTATGTTGAC
Organism: Linanthus parryae; assembly: GCA_023055425.1. Lineage (NCBI taxonomy): Eukaryota > Viridiplantae > Streptophyta > Magnoliopsida > Ericales > Polemoniaceae > Linanthus > Linanthus parryae. Next base: position 3,554,726 of record JALGPY010000008.1, on the reverse strand, counting down.
TTGAAAATAGTATAGTATCAGTACTGGGTTTTGTGTGGTCCTGATAATAATGAGAGGGGTGTTTTGGTAAATTGTGAGCAGGCTTTTACAGATCAGCTTCAGCTTTCATGAACATGCTGTTGGCAAGTTTGAAGATCATTGGGGAGTACTATCCTGGGAGGCTTTACAAGGCTTTTGTCATTGACCCTCCCTCACTCTTCTCCTACCTTTGGAAGGTATGGATGTGTTTTAATAGGTTCAAATCATTACATGCTTTTATGTAGCCATAATCACTAGTGCTCTAGTACATGTCCTGCTATGGTATGGCCATTGGCCAAGTTACTTTCATTCAATTTTCTTGCATTGTATTACCAAATAAGAAGTACCATAGAACATGATTTACTCAAGTTTGGGAATCACCCGAATTTGTAAGATTAATTTTTGTATCTAAATAAGTAAATATTCTTCTTCCATCAATGAACTACTACATTCTTGTACTACTTTGTATGGCTCTATTATGCTTATTTTGAAAATTGTTGTCCTTTAGATGTTGAAAAGATGTGTATCTTCCTCAAAAAAAAAAAAGATGTGTATCTAAATGAGTGATTCTTATCAATTATGATGATATTACAAAGAAATTAATTAAATTATGCGAGTTTCATGAGTCAGAGATTAAAAACATTTCGTTGTCGTATAGCAAATTTACGTATAATTTCTGATTATTCAGAATTTAAATTGTATCCGTTGTATTTTAAAATATGAACGTTTCGTGAGTCATATATTAAAGCATCTCGTTGTCGTATATCGAATTTACTTCAATGCGTGATTATTCCGAATTTTAATTGTATCCGTTGTTCTTTAATATTATTCCAAATATTAAAGCATTTTTTTGCCGTATAACATATTAAATTTTCTTAAAGGGAACGCATTAAATATAAAATCTAGATTTAAGCCAACTATGTCATTTTTAAAAATATAGGGATGACCACTTTCATATAATTTTAAATATTCAAAACTTATAGGGTGAATTTGGTTATTTTTTAAAGCACAGGGGGGTCAATGTCCCTGCTCACTTGTACACAGTTCCGTCTGTGGTCATTATCAAACTTACTTAAAATTGCGCTATTCTTTATGAAAATTAGGAATTATCATTTTGAATTGTATACGTAGTTCTTTCTACTTGTTATGAATTGAGATTTCTGAAGTAAAACACCTCAGAATTTATACATTATTACATAGATGAATTTGTAGAGCAAAATATGGGTCTTGTCGAGGTTTAGTGTAATATTCAAATTTACAATGATTGGCAACTAAATCATCTAACTTTATGAGGGTACATTTGTAAATTGACAGGGTGTACGGGCATTCGTAGAGCTGTCCTCAGTGACAACGATGGTGTCATCAATTGACTTCGAGGACTCATTGGACTTCGCCAACGACTTCTCCAACTACCCACGAGCCGCATCCCTCCGATTCGATCCCCAATCAACGGCCAAGATCGGTTCTTGCTCTTCCTCTCGCTTCTCCTTCACCGTCTCTCACAGCATTGACTCTCTCAAGCCATGGCACCTCACGTTGACCGACTCGTCATCGTCCAAGCTGGGTCCCACAAAGTCAAACTTGGGCCCAGCTCTAATCTCCCCCCTCAACGCCCGGTCCTACTCATTCGCATCACCCGTTTACAGGACGCCACGTGGAGGCATCAACGGCCCAAAGAAGGGAGGCTTCTTCCCATCAACACCATTGCCCCAAAGGACCCAAAAAATGGACCCCGCAGCTTTCAACCACCCGAGGACTCCGAACATCAAGTCATCTGTGTCGTCGTCGGCAGCGTCGTTTCTGCAGTCGCCGGCGATGTTTTTCCGGAAGGAGGGACACGTCAGCAAGACGGAGAAGTCTCGGGACTCGTTCCTACCGTTCTTGAAATTCTACCGACGACCGTACGATGAGATGGTTTACAGGTCAAAGATGAGGCCTCCGTTGGGTGGACTCATCTCCATCGTTCCTCATCAGCTCAAGCGCCACCGCCACATGTCGGTTTCTCAGCGGTTTTGATGATCATCAAAATTACTCTTGTTATACTCAAATGAATCCTTGTTAAGTGCATATATAGTAAGCCTTCTTATATATTGACCAGAAGAGTGATCTTAACTTGTTGCGAATAATCAGATTTGTTGTTGCTAGTTTAAGCTCAATGTGAAGGGTGCTCATGAACAAAAAAAGGTAAAAGAACAGTGTTGTCGAATCGGATGGGGAATTACATATGGACATGTTGCAGATCGTGCTGCTTTCAATCAAATAATAATATCGTGTTTTCTTTACTTTGTTCATCGTATTTTTTGTGTCTGTCTGTAGTCAGAATATGTCAATATTTAGATTTGGTTTGTCATCTCGACCAACAATCCATCTAACATTTACGGGACTAGACGAACCTCTAAATTTGCCTCACTTAAGCCGATAAACAGAATACGCTTTAAACACATACATCGGATAATGTCTGGTAGCATGTCACCTTGCCTGACCCAGACTAGGGTATATGAATCAAATGAGTGTTGCATCGAATAGTGTCTCACTAAATATCGTCCGTGTGTTGATTTAGAGTACCAATGCCATTAAATGGAGAGACTACGTGCAAAATGGGATGTGAAATTGTGTGCTAACAATAGAATTACTAGAAAACACACTCACTAATGTTTGATATTGGGGCATGTGGGGCAAGTATGCAAAACTCTAGGCTTTGGGTCATGGAAGAGCAAAAAAACATGGGAAGAAGATAGCGTGGTCGAAACGGTGAACAAACACATGATGGCACTGGAAATTATATTGTTCTTCTCCTCTACATAAGTAGTCCAGCTTTGGAGAAGTCTATGTTTTTACAGTATCACCATTATTGCTTTTCGAATTTGAAAACTTCAAAACTCACTATTTATGGGCTTTTTCTTTTCTAAGGAGAGTGGTGGAATCTTGGACCTTTTCGTGGTTGGACTTTTTTGGTGTTTGTTAAAAATAATATTACTAAAAAAAAAATGAGTTCTGGTACAATTTGGAACAGTGTTGGTTTCAAAACTTGCAATTTGTATGTTTCTTCTTGTATTAGGGTCGTTGGATATGGTCACTTTTGCATGTTGATTTCAACGATTGTCAGACTTTGGTAGGAATATGTGTCGTGGGTTGTTTAAGAAAAAAGATAAAAGTCAAATGAGATTAGACTTTGAGAGTTCACTTTATTAGTTCGAGATCATGTAATTGTAAACCTGAAAATATATGCATTCTTTCATCTCTAATTCAACAAATTCCCCGCCATCGCAGTTGAGGCGCTAAATCAGTGGTAGAGCATTCAAATATGCTATTTTCAGCGAGTTTTCACTTTGAATCGGTTTCACATAGTACAAATGGATCATTATAGTGGTATTTGTCTGGCCAAATTCAATGGAAGTCATCGCTGACACGTGTTGGTCTTGAGATGCCAAGAAATTTGGCGAGAAATTATCGAGAATGTGTAATAATCACCACGTCACCAATTATGTCATTGACGATCAGTTCACAAGTTCATGACTTGTCACCTGTTTAAATAATTTTTTTTAGGATTTCTAACTGTTTCTTCTGTTTTTCAACATGCACTAAATAAGCTCTTACTTTCTGTTAGATTTTTGAAGCTGGTAATAACTTTTGAAGGAAGAGCAGAGCAAAAAAATAAAACCAGCGCAATAAAAAACACGAGAAAAATCAACATGACAAACATTTTGAGACGAAGTGAGTACTAGTGAAACTGCACAATGTAAGGAGTTGTGTCCGTGTGAGTTTGTGTTGGAAACGGAAACCTTGCACACACTAACAAGTACTATGTAGTACTTAGTAGTAGTTCTTAATGATGATGTAATAGTAATTCTTAATTAGCACTTCATAACACCATTTTGTCAGCTACCCTTTGTCCCTAGACATCAAGTCCCTTATCTTCAGCTGACAGAAGTGAAAAATAGAAGATGACATCAGGTTTTTTGTAATGTAGTTTGATTTGAGGTTCAATCTGGACAAAGAAAGAGCTCAGACCTGGTATTTCTTACCACTCCGTCCCAGCTCTTTCTACCCAAACTGACTTTTGTCACCATTCAATTGGTCACTTTGACCTGTTGATTTGAATAGCAAATCGATTCAATTTTTCAACAATTTTTTGATGGTATTGTAGAGTAAAAGTTTCTCTATAATACCGTGAAAAAATTATCGAAAAATCGTTTTATTTTGCTATCAAAATCACCCGGTCAAAGTGATCCAGATACAAGTCAAAAAGTCAGTATGGGTAGAAAGAGCTGGGACGGAGTGGTACTTCTATCAATGCATTTTTCACAAAATATTAATTGGAGCTTTTACTTCTTGTTTGATTGTGGGTTTGAAGATCTCTCTTCAGTTCTGGGAAAAAGATTGTGATAATACCTTCAGACAGTGATGGACAAACAAACAACCAACGAAATGACGTTTTATTCTCATTTAACAATTTATGAATCTATCCTTTTTCTAGTCAACCCCATAATCATCCCTAACCTTGCAGAAAATTATTTAAGCGCAAACCTTAATTGTTCTTGCTTTTCACAGCGCCTTCTTTTTACGGCCGTAAATTTTACTGTTTTTCCCTAAACACTAGGGACTCATACAGGGGCATTCTACTGTATATCGAGACTCTTTTACAACTTTCTGAGGTTATCAGATCACTTCTCCGAGCAGAAGCGCTAGTATATGGGTATACTTGGACGGACGGGTGCACTTAAATGGTCTAATTTCTTGTTACCTTTCTCGGTTTCATTCATAAGATAACTTCTCCCAGCTGGAGCATCAAAATCTATCATGCAAGGCTTCAAAAGAAAAAAATGCCATGGGCTTGATTCAAGGTGTCAACAGGCCGGGCCGGGTTAAGGGGGGCCTGTGAGAGAGGTGGCGGGCTAGGCCAGGTTAAGTTGCAGAGGGGGTCATGCCAAGTTGAGGGCTTGGGAAACTTAAACCCCACCGGTGGGGGCGGGCCAGGTCGGTTTGTGTACAAGTCGAACCGCACCGGGCTGGAGGTTAGGGGGCTGAGCCGGTTCAGATGTTGAAGGGGGCCGGTCCGGGGCCGGTTTTGGCTCATTTTGGCTCATTTTAGTGTGGGCCTGGCCGGTTTCAAACCCAGCCCGGCCCCCACACCTTGAGACATGAAGCCTATGTTGAGATAGTTTGGCCGACTTAGGAAAATCCTAAATGGACATGCAAGATCCAGAATCCATGTAGCTACAAAGAGAACTCAGACAGGCTCAAAACTTGCATAACACAAAACTTCACTTGATTCAAGTTACAAACATAGCAATTCCAAAAACATCACATCTTTATTCAGATACTCTCATATCACCTTTATTCATAGCTACACAATGGAGAAAACATACATGGGTAAGTTCAAGCTAACATCATCATCATGCAAAACACCACAAACACCTCTAAAACCTAACAACAAAACACACATGACATGAACACAGAAATGACACAGGAATGACACTAATAACAAGTTAAAATCAAAACCATCCTCATTTAGGCACCTTCTTTTGCACAGTGAGCAAATCCAGGCTAGAACCATACTTTGCAACCAAAGCTTCAGCACACCAACCATGCCCATCATCAACCGTCGGCATCCTAACCTCCATCAGTGGCGCCACCGGATTCCTCTCACCCGGCATCATCACCCCTGCAAAGACACGAAGAACGTTCGAAGCATCAATGTCCATGCACACATTGATCTCCGGCACTCCTTTAGGAGCTAATGGTATCCCAGTGATCTTGAAATAACCCAGCAAATAGTTCTTCTCGGAAGATTTCTCATCGCCTTCGTACACGAGGATCAGTGCACCAGTCTGGTTATCATGGACAGTTGTGAAAGTCAAGTCCCGTCTTGCTGGCATTGTGGTGTTCCTGGTTATAATTGGTACGAAGGTGTTCCCATCGGCTTGTATCCCAATGCTCAGAGGCGTGACTTGAATGGTTAACAGATCTAAGTTACCGAATGGGTCGCTGACACCAGATGCTACCGCTCCTTCTAATGCTGCGCCGCGAACTGCAGCCTCCAATGGGTTCATCCCAGAATAGATTGCATCTGTTTTGCATATCCCCATTACAAGGCTTCTTATTTTAGGGATATTTGAGCATCCGCCGACGAGAATTACATCATTCACGTCTTCAACTGAGACCCTTGCATCAAGCAAGCATTGTTTGACTAGTGCTTCACATTTCTCAAATATGTAACTGTTCGCTTCCTCGAATTCCTTCTGATCCAGAACTCTAGAGATTCTTAACCCATTTCCCAGGTCAACGTCGATGTTGACGCTTGATTGGGACGAGAGTTTGTGGATTGCATCTTGGGTGGCAACTCTGAGAAGCCCCATGGCTTTGATCTCATTAAGCCCGCGGCTTGAAAAGAGGGTATCCATGTTGGGCAAGAGATGACGCATAAGATTCTGAAGCAAATCTTCACCTCCGATGGTGCTTCCCGCGAGGGCCTTGATCTGAGAAACTCCTCCGGCAGTGGCGGTGACAGCGGCGTCGCAATATCCCGCCCCCATATTGAAAATAAGTGCAATCTTCTCACTTCCGCTGCCCATATTCTCGTGCACGTTCTGTTGCTGTTGCTGCGCGTAGAGCAGAGCGACAGCTGTCGGCTCAGGCATCAACCTCATGGCACGAAGGCCAGCCATGGCGCACGCGCGTTCGATTCTCGTGAGTTGAAACCTGCTGAAAGAAACAGGAATGCTTAATACGACGTTCCTCACTGGTCGCTTTAAGTGAACTTCAGCCATTGCTCTGAGTTCCACAAGATATATCGCGAGGACTTCTTCTGGGGTGGTTGATCTCCACATGTTGTTCACTAAAGCAGCAATGAAGGGGCGGACACCGATATCCAATGTTTGCACAAGAAAAGGGAGGTTTTTGCTCGCGTGAACCACAGGGTCGTTGTCGACCCTTCCTATTAGGCGCTTCATGTTGAAGATTGCAGCGCCAGACAACATTTCGTAGTCATGGGAAAGCTGATTGCTGACTCCACCAGCAGGAACTTCGTCTTTGAAGGTAACGTAAGATAGCATCAGCTTCTGGTTTCTTGTGTTCCTGAGGAGCTCTATTTGGGAGCCATTCCATACTGCAACACTGCATTGGGAAGTGCCAATGTCGATCCCTATCGCGATTTCTGGGAAAGGGGATGCAGATTTTTCATCTCCGGCTGTTTCACCATCGGATGCCACTGTGTATGCTTGCTCAGCCATTCCTGTAAAACTTTCACCTTTGTTATTGTGATCCGTATAAAACTTGATACAAATTTGCCCTAAAAACTACCCTACGGTTATCACTGCTCAGCCATTCATGTGTGTCGGATCGTTGTTAAAAAGCATTCTAGATTTCAATCAATTATCATTTGTTTGATGTGATCCATCCATGAACAAATGTGATCCATCCACCAACATATCAAAGCATAGGAGCCGAAATGTGCTAGAGGTCAGGTCACTCAAAGCAATTAGCATTAGGTCTTCCTATTTCTATACCTCGTGCCAATCACAAAATCATTAAGTAAGGGTTAATGGTGTATGTGATTAATGCGATGATCAACTTGTGAAACCATTAGCAGATATAGATATCTAAGATCCTTAAACTTGTTATTAGATCTTTAGGACACTCACAAGTCACAATGCATTGAGGCCTGAGGGCTTTTATCAACTATCGAATCAATCTTAGCTTGCCACTATTGTTATTCCAACGATATGTTTTGTTGAAGAAAATTCACAAATTAAGAAGATTCATGTTCCAAGACCTAATTATGATCAGCAGAAGATCAAATTACAAACTACTACTAGTGAAATTAAGTTCATTATGGCCTTTTCACAAATACATTCTGCTAGCATTATTGATATCAAAGATACTTTACTGAAGTAAGGTCATGAATCAAACTAATCAAATAGATATGGTCACTTGACAAATAGTACCACACTGTCTCACCTCTTTCTTTTCATCTTGACTTTCACCACAATTCATTGGGTCACTAGCATAATGATGCAATTTTTGAATAATATTTTTATGGTGTTGTAGAGTAAGTGCTCTACAACACGGCGAAAAAATTATCAAAAAGTCGCAACATTTTGCTATGAAAATCACTTAGTCAAAGTGACCCAGATACGAGTCAAAAAGTCGGGATGGGGAGGAAGAGCTGAGACGGAGTGGTATGAAGTTATGAACCATATTTAGGCTGGCATGAGAGTTGTTTAGAGCTATCACAATCCATTGAGGCCTTTCAACAAACATCTTATAGGCATTTATCACTAATCATCAAATGTCCATCTAATCAAACAAACAATGGTGACAATTGGATTCCAAGTTCAAGTGAAACTACAGGATTATCATCCAATCACTCGATCGAGATCCTAATTAACATAAAAAAAAAAAGGCAGAAGCTGAAACTCAACAAAGAGCAAGAAAGACCATGATCGTGTAAGCAAAAGCAACGAAATAACCTAAAGAAATGCAGAATCAATACTGAATAGTGGCATAGGCAATTCAAGATCAAGTGAAGCCCGCAGTAAAAAAAAAAAAAAAAAATCAAACTGCAAACACGAGATTATGTAACTTTCTGGAGTTAGAAATGTGAATAATCAACCAATTGAAGCATATTCACGGGAGGGAGGCATAAAACAGAGACTGTGAGAGTAAAAGGACAAGACAGGGAAAATGAGACAACTTACCGGGACGGAGAAAAATAATCGGCGAGTGGAGAGAGTTCGTGAGACGACAACCTTCTTCTTCTTCTTGTTTCTTTCTTCTTGTGCGCAGGAAGTGAAGAAAACGCAGTGGCAGAAGAGGCAGGAAACTAATAGAAGACGCTGGCACCTCCCTCTCTAGAATTTCCTAGACACATTCTACTGGAGTTGCGGTTGTGTTCTGGATCACCTCATCCTGGGCCAGCCCAAATAAATTTGCATCTTCTTCCAAGGACTTGAAATTTCGAAGCCCACATAGCTTAAAGTAGGCCTGTTAAAGGGTGGGGTTTGGGTAGACCCGAGATGGAACCGACCCGGACCCATTGCACCGAGACCACCAACCACGAACCGACCCATTTTTTTATTATTGAGTAGTACATCTTATAGCCGGGTTCGAACGGCAACATCATGTAGGGGTTTTAAGCGCTCTACCACTGAACTAACACCTATTTGCTAAATTGATTTAGTCAAACTATCATGATTATTATGAAATAAAAGATACTAATATCTAGGCAGCTTTCAGAGTAACTCATCGGCCTTGGGTTCCGCCTTAAGAAGTAGGGGCCACGGTAGCTGCTAAATCTTCTACTAAGACATGGACAACTGCGTGGACTAATAGTAATTCGATCTATTTGTTTCCTGTCATTGTTATCTTAATTCGTTACGAACTTGTACTGATCCAATCCAACTGACTTCGTAACGGATCGGATATTGTCATGCCAAGGTGAATTGTATTATTATATGCTACGGACTTGTATACATGTGCCGACACGTTTCAGAGACGTCGGGATGCGATTAGGCGTCAACCGAAGTATCTCGACGATTTCACCAATTATTAGAAGTTTATTGCATTTCTTAATGTATTAGTTTTAATTATTGTTAAGGGGGTTAGTGATTTTTAGTTAAGTTAGGGGGAGGTAAATGACTTTTACTTAAATTTTGTCTATTAAAAGAGTACACTGCGTGAGTATGTTTTATCATCGTGAATCAAAATCAAAAAGTTAGGGAAGAACCCTAGTGTGTGTTTCGTGTGTGTGCCCGATCGATATCAAATCTGCTATCATTGTAGTCCTCTAAAATTTTGGCAAGGCACGGGCCACACTACGCCGTATAGTAATTCCGCCTTGAAAATTGTTATTAAAACCTCACCCTACTCAATTTAAAATTGGATTTCACCGTCCATTTGTGAGAGGCAAAGTTGTTTGTCTTTTTTTTACGAGATTAGATGTCCAGGGGCAAGCAGTGACACGTAAAGCGCTAATTAATTGATTTATCGGTCCGGATATAATTAGAACTTGATCTCACCCTCCTGGGATTGGTCCTGAATATGTACTTGGACAACCTCATTTGACCTTAGACACTAAGTAGCATCTTTGTTAGTAATACATTCTATGAAAGAATACATGACCATTGCTTGATGAAGTTGATTTTCTCTCTGTCTCTCTCAACTTCAATGTTTCCAACAGAAGCAATACACTCGTATGATGATATCTCAAATTCATTGCTAAGCAAGAGTTGTAAAAGAAGAAAATGCACTCCATTTGACTGAAATATAGAATTCCTTGTTTCTTAGCCCACAAAGCAAGAAAGATTTATAAAAATACAAAGTGCATGTTACAATCCAGTTCATGTTGATGCCCAATGGATTGAGTCCCTGCAAAGGATTGATCCAAAAAAAAGTTATTGCAAATTACTATCTGCAGCAATCATCCTGATAGAAATGGGCAATGATTTATTGATTCTCATAGCCTTAGAGCATCCACAACATACTAGATAAGCGGAAGTTATTATCAAATTAGATAGCAATTTTAAAGAAATGACCTACAGTAGACTCGTTAATCCACTTGCTATTTAATTGCGAGCAAATTACTATTATTTAAATTTTTTTCTGGAAATTCAAACCAGGTATGTGTCTCCTGGATCTCTCAAACGTTACAGACAAATAAATTACTAATCTTTCAAAAATATAATTGAGGCTGAAAATTGACTAGCAAAGAAAGGAAAATTTTAATTAAAAAGGTCACGTGAACGAATTGGTAGAAAACCATATCCAAATGCAGTGCATATAAGATAAAAAGAAGAATATAAATTAATGAAATGCAATAGTTTTCTTACCTGTTACAGTATGTGTTGAATGGAATAGAGCCCCATATTAAATTTAATCTCAGAGCATATAATAATTGGTCCTATAAAAGATGTCTTTGTGGTTTCACTACATATCCCCAAACAGTACTCTGTGATGCCATTTCTGAATCAACAAAATTCAAAAGACTATGCAAAGTCTGAATCTTCTGTTTCTAGCCATAGCCATAATTTCACAATGGTGCTATGTAGCTGCCCTTCATCACCCTTTAGACCCACTCACACCATCTGAAATCAACCAAATCAGCCAAATAGTTTCAAAATCTCACCCTCATTCCAATCTAACTTTCCATTTTGTTGATCTCGAAGAACCGCACAAAAACCATGTTCTGGAGTGGCTATCATCAAATCCGCATAAAAGAGACGAACGCTTCCCGTGCCGCCAAGCCAAGGTGGTAGTCCGAGCCCAGGGTGAGACCCACGAGCTCGTCATTGACTTAGCCACCAAGTCGATTAAATCGGACCGTGTCTACAAGGGTCACGGCTACCCACCTTTCACATTCAATGAGCTTCTCCGAGCTAGCAGGATGCCCCAAAAGGACACCCGGTTCAAGGAATCCATCGCGAAGAGGGGCTTAAACTTGTCGGATATCACGTGTTTGCCCTTCACGGTCGGTTGGTTTGGCGAAGACGACACCAAACGGGCCCTCAAGGTTTCGTGTTTTTATCGCGGAGGAACCACCAATATCTTCGCTAGGCCCATAGAAGGAATCATCATATTAGTCAATGTCGAATCCATGCAAATTACGAAATATGTCGACAGGTATAGAGCCCCGTTGCCGACCGCTGATCGGACGGATTTCGTGTCGGCGGGCCGGGTACCCGGGCCCGATTCAGCCCCTTGTAACCGGACGGTTACCGGGTTCACCATCGAAGGAAACGAGGTTAATTGGGCTAATTGGGTATTTCATGTCGGGTTCAATGCTCGGGCCGGGCTAATCATATCGACGGCATCCGTTTACGATAGCGGAAAGAACGAGTTCAGACAGGTATTGTATAGAGGACACGTATCGGAGACGTTTGTACCGTACATGGACCCCACGGACGAGTGGTACTTCAGGACCTTTATGGATATCGGCGAGTTCGGGTTTGGTCGGTCGGCGGTAACTCTAGTGCCGCTGACCGACTGCCCGAGCAACGCGGCCTATATGGATGGATTCATGGCCGGGCCGGACGGGCAGGCACAGCAAATTCCAAGGGCAATATGCATTTTCGAACGGTACACCGGTGACGTGGCATGGCGGCACACGGAAGTTGGTGTTCCAGGCAAAGTGGTAACAAGGTTTCTCTAGCCAAATGTTGTTTGGTTTTAGATGGACAGTTCTGTAGGTGTTTTTTATTTTGATGTGAAAATTGGTCTTTGTTTTGCAGATAAATAGTGGGAGATCTGAGGTTAATTTGGTGGTGAGGATGGTGGCAACTGTGGGGAACTATGACTATGTTCTTGATTGGGAGTTCAAGCAAAGTGGATCTATCAAAGTTGGGGTAAGAAACAATGAACTACTTTGTGTATAAAACGCTTCATCCTGTCAGAGCTTGTTTGCTAGAGTTATCATGTCTGACCACCAGCTCATTTCAAAGTTTGGAATAGTTTCATCGGTTTAGTTTGACTGACTAATTTAATTAAGGATAAATTTGTTATTATTTTCATAATATTGTTAAGTTAAGAAAGATCTACGATAATATAAAGATATTAGCATATATTTGGCATAGCAGACCAAATACTGCCCCTGTTTCTCCGAAATCTCGTCAGTTGACTTTTTAGAGTCACTTTGACACTGTGGAGAGGAAGATTTTTTTCAAGTCGCTCTCAGTCTGTCTCAGCGGGTGGAAACAGACAGTAAACAACAATGTTTTATCGCCGTATCCTAGTGTATCAAGATTCCCGACATTTGCGGATGTTTATCTCAATTTTTTTTTTATTTTTTTTTGTGATTTTACTAGGTAAGTTTGACAGGAGTGCTGGAAATGAAAGCAACCTCAAAAACTCAAAACAGTCCCAAAGTAGAGGAATTATACGGTACGTTGGTGGCAGAGAACTCCATCGCCATCAACCACGACCATTTCCTCACGTACTACCTCGACATGGACATCGACGGCGCAGAAAACTCATTCATCAGATCAAAGCTCAAGACCGTCCGATCAAGAAACGCCAATACACCAAGAAAGAGTTACTGGAAGGTAGAGAGAGAAATCCTAGAGAGAGAATCTGATGCCCGGATTAACCCGGGTTTGGAGCCAGAGGAATTGATAGTGGTGAACCCGAATAAGAAATCCAAGTTGGGTAATTTGGTGGGTTACCGAATTCTGACCGGACCGCCGGTGACTGCTCTGCTTTCCGACGATGATTACCCGCAGATTCGGGCGGCTTATACGAAATACCAGCTGTGGGTGACTGCTTATGATAAGATGGAGAGATGGGCTGGTGGGTTTTATGCTGATAGAAGCCATGGTGAGGATGGGTTAGCTGCTTGGAGCACAAGGTAAATAAAAATCACTTATTCATTGGATATTCTTTGAGACTATAGATACTTCCTCTGTTTCTTTTCTTGGTTTTTTGTTTGACTTTCTCGGGTCACTTCAATCTGTTAAAGAGTGCACTAAAAAATAAAAAGAAATTAGCTCAAAAGAAAAGAAAAAAAAAAACGGACAAAGTATTTAGGACACAATTCTTTAATAGTATTTGTTTAATACAATCAATGCTTGTTACTTGGGGAGTATTATGATTTGATACCGAGGAGTTTGAACTGGAGCGGACACAACATTCTTTATTTATTTTTTTTGAGGAATACAACATTCTTTATTATAGGACATATAAAAGTGAATGTATCATAAACTTTCAAGTACCTAAATTATAAAATTAATATCAATATTCTAATAAAATTAAGGTTTTTTTTTACTACAAATTATCATAAATATTATATAATTGTATTTCTTTAACAAATTTTAGAAATGTTTGATCTTTTCTAAAATTATTTTATAGTTCTATAGGGCTGCATATGAGATATTTTCATATGTATTGGGCCTTTTGTTATCTAATACTAGTAGATGTCTTGCATGATTTTTTTAGGAATACTACAAAATTTATATACATTAAGGGAAGACATTGTTTACTATTCCTTTATTATTGTCGGATGCATCTTAACCGTCTGATCTTAGTGAGATGTACGGGAAATCGAGGTTGGAAACAGAGTACGCAGGGGCGGAGCTAGAGTGCGGCACCGCAAGGCACGTGCCGCACCCTAACTTTGAAAAGCAACACTATTACCCCTACGTTTTACAGAAATTTTCAATTGTGCCCCTGATAAAACTATAAAAGTGCCCTATATTTATTCGAACCATTCAATTGTGCCCTAGTACTTACTAGTTCCTAGCTCTGCCCCTGAGAGTACGGGAATCGGGTTTGAAAAGTTGATGAGTACGGGAAAGTGAAATTGTCTTCTCTCTCTATCAAGGTTAAACTTCTTTCTTGCACTTCAAATTCTCTAACCTGTAGATCCATTGATGAAGCAGCCTATCATTGTCTCCGCAAAAATCTAAACTCGTCGGTGATCAAGTATCACTATACTTTCACAACCGAATCCTTTTCCCCGTAAACAAAGTGTGTCTGCCTCTTGAGTTTTTTAAAAATTATAATAGCCTCTCACAGTATAATAAAAAAACAATTTTCTGGGTGGCCCATCGCCATCTTAACTTCTTAGGTCCGCCCTTGAGTGTGTGGATAGTATAAATTCAATTAGCTTGATATATGCAGGCAGCGCATAGCACAAATATGAATTTCCAAACCCAAATTTTTGTTAACATCAGTCTTTTACCTATTGTAATTGTACTAGAGTATTACCCGTGCCCGAGGGCACTATCCCTAAATTGGATAGTTTTTTAATTTAGAGGTGTTTTTTAAATCGAATTTAAAGGTGTTATCTAAAAATTATATTTACAAATGTGGTGAAAATATAATTAAAAAAAAACACGGTTCAAGTTAGGGATGTAATTGAGAAATCTCTCTCATATTAGTTAGGGATGTCCAAAGAGAGTAGGTAGTTAGACATGTCCAAAGAGAGTGGGTAGTTAGAGATGTAATAAGTAGGTGAGATCTAATGGTGGGATGAGCTTGATTTAATCTAAGGGTTGAAAATTCAAAAGTTTATTAAACCATGCTATTTTATAATATAGATGGTGTGCATGCTTTTTGATAAGTTTGAATGTCACTGTGAATTACCTTTTTCCTGAGGTCTTGTTGGATGATTTGCAGGAATCGAAGGATTGAGAACAAAGATATAGTTGTTTGGTACACAATTGGATTTCATCATGTGCCATGCCAAGAAGACTTCCCTGTAATGCCAACCATTCATTCAGGATTCGAGCTGCGGCCAACAAATTTCTTTGAAAGAAATCCATTACTCAGGCACTAGAACGAAAGACTTTTGTGCGCGTCTTTATAATTCAATTTTTTCCTTGTAAGATTGTGATCATGTACATATACATTTATGTGCTAATTGTGTTCTACAAAACATTGAACTCGTATGCTCGTCACGTTACTAATCAGCTTCTCATTTTTCTTTATCGAAGTGTGCATCTTCTAAATACGAATAAGCTAAACCCACAAGCATTACACCAACATAAAAGTGACAAAAGACACTTGGGCCCACTTTAATTTCATTAAAGGACACTTTCACCCCCACTAGTTTCAAAAATGATACTTTCATCCTTTTGGTGTGCCGAACTTCAAGTAATTAACACGCTCTGACTGTGACACCCTGGGAGTGTAGTCTGTCATTGAAAATTATTTTATGAACCAATTTGACCCTCATATCATGCAAAAAATCTAATATAATTGAATAATGCCTACATTTATCATAATATAATGGCACATTTCTCCCAAATATTTTTATACTGCCGGTTCTCAATCACTTACTAACGGATAACAATATAGGGTTTAAATTATATGAAGTTCCGCACACTGAAGGGATGGAAGTGTTTTTTTCAAAACAAAGGGGTGAAAGTGTCCTTTAGCGAAACTAGATGAGGTGAAAGTATATTTTACAGTTTTTTATGCCTAAAATGACATTGTATCTGATGTTACTAGCTGGTGTACTTACCAATGAGCCCAACCACCTTGATGTTACTAGCTAGCCCTTTACTCCCTCCGTTTCGCCATATTCTTCAAAATTTCCTTTTTGGGTGTTTCGCCAGATTCTTCAAATTTTTAAAAAAAGGAAACTTTGATATTGGTAAAATACCACTATACCCTCACTAAAAAAACCCAAACCCACATTATAATTGGGCTAAACTAATCAGTTTTTAGACTAAATCTGATTAATTAAGCCCAATCATAAGTATGGGCTAACTAATCACACAGACTAGCCCAACCACCCCAACCACCATAACCCAAGCACTTAATGTTTCAAACACTAATTCCCCAAACACCTCCTCCACTTACACCCCGTTTCATTGTTCTTCCCCAATTCATTTCATTTCTCTCTCTCTCTCTCTCTCCATCTCCTTCCGTCTCTCTCTCTGTCTCTCCACCTCTGCGTCTAGGGTTTCTTGTGTTCTTGAGAAACCCTAGCAATTCACCCAGTCCACCACGAGATCTGATACTCGGACCTTGATTCCTATCACCATATCAACCAGATTCAATGAGTTTTGTGGTGGAACCAGATGTTATGGACCTTGATGAGTCCGATCTCACATGGTTTGATGATGCATGTTGGAGGCCGATGTCTTTCGACGAGAATCGCTATGCTCTTTTCCAATTCATGGCTATTTATGTTCCGGCCATGCTTCGAACGCCGCCGGAGTACTTTCCGGTGAATCTATTCGTCCCCGACTCGGAGGATTTGCCGGAGAATCTAATCGTCCCCGACTCGGAGGACTTGCCGGAGAATCTAATCGTCCCCGACTCGGAGGAAGACGTACTGGACTCCGAAGAAGGTTATACGAACCGGCGCCGATCAAGGGGGAAGTGAACAGAAACCCTAATTCTCTACTCCATTTGTGTCATCAGATACTTCAAAAACTTTCAGTGCACATGGATATGTTTTGTGAGAAACCCTAACTCTCTCTCTCCTTAGATCTGTGAGAAACCCTAACTCTCTCTCTCTTTTGATCTGTTGTGGTATTATCTTATTGTGATCTGTTATGGTGCTCTGTTTACTTTATCTATGTGGTTGTGACCTGATGAAACAGTGGGAGTACATGATCTGCTCAATTGTATAACATGTTTATGTATCTGGATATTGTGATCATGTTTATTGTGATTATGTTATTGGATATTTTGTGATCTGCAAAGACCTATTATTGTGATCAAGTTGTTAGATGTTATGTGATCTGCAAAGTGCTGTTATTGTGATCAAGTTATTGGATGTTATGTGATCTGCAAAGACATGTGATTGTGATCAAGTTACCTGGTTGTGCACATGTTTGTGGCATCATCACTCAATGAGTAGATGTCCTAGAGTGTTGATGCAAAGATCATATGTAAACAGGTTCCACCCCCTTGTGATGCAGTGTTAGATAATGGTTGTCTTAAACAACCACCTACCTGCATTACCTGTTTTGCAGGTTAGCTAATGGTTGATCACACAACCACCTACCTGCATTACCTGTTTTGCAGGTTAGCTAATGGTTGATCACACAACCACCTACCTGCACACCATGTGATGAGTAGTTAACCACCAACTTGAGGGTATTGGAAGCAATTGAGAAACTTTGTAATACTACACTCTTGCTTCTTGGTTGTAGATGAGTGTGTACCTTGTAGGAGTGTGTGTTAACAATGAGTAGGTAGTAATGCAACTCTTGGTAATACAATCAAACACTTCTAGTAATTATAGGTAGTGATGCACTCAATACAACCACAAGTCTGTGATGATGTTACATTCTGAGGCTTGAAAAAAATATACAGAACTAGTTACACATTCTGTAATTACAGTTGTGTCTCTACAAGAGACCAAAATATACAAAAGATGCTCTGAGCTTGTTCTTAGTTGGCATAACCAAGAGCCTCCATTAGGATTGGATTATCTATCTTAACTCCATTCTGTTGCAGATACTCAATGCAATCCTTGACAAGTTCTTTGTCAACCTCCAAATCCCTTGGTAGAATGTCTAATGCTCTGAGTCTTGCTTTCCCCATATGTGGTTGGGGGTACTTGTTGTTTCCCTTAACCTTCATGACCTCAATCATGCACATTTGACATGATAAAAACACATCATCCAAGGTCTAATGGTCTAATAATTCAAATGCCATTTGTACGGCTCGATTAAGTTCTTCAATGTCATCTGTTTGCATCTCCTGCTGCAAGCTTTGAATAGAACAAAAGAAACCAAGATCATTGACATTAAGATATGGACTTCTTGCTGGCTGATTGACAATGGTTATGTTAAAACCATCACTTTTACAAGCCAAAAACAATTCCATATCATCCAAACCAATGTGACATGGTGCATTGTCTTGTTGAATGATTATATTCTTTGGCAAGTTTGGAGGCCACTACCTCTTGATTGCTGGAATTATCTGCGGTAGCATCATGTCCCTCATCACACTTTTGTTAATTGAAGCTATTGGCCTCTGCTCAATTGTGCATCTTGGTCTGTTATATGAACTTCTTTGTGCTTCATAGTCCTCCACAAAGGTCCATATACCCAATTTTCCATCAAATAAAACTTCACCATTTGATCCATAAAGAGGTCTCATTACTGCACACATAAACATGGGTTTGGGAATGAATGATTTGTTGATGCAGGTCCTGTGTGGAGTCTCTTCATCTGGTAGCACAATATACCTCTCTGTTTTAGATTGAGTGTGAAATCATTTTTCATCTATGATGCAATAGAAGTCCATGGTCTTAAACACAAGTCTCCCATCTCCATGTACTGTGATTGATTGCACACACCATTTTAATCTTGCAATTTTGTGCTCTTCTGTCAGTTTTGGCTTTACTGCACTTGTTGATGTTCTCAATTCTCCATCATTCTTCTTTCTCCACACCATGCTTTGGCTAAGACCAGAGTGTGCTGCAATATAATGGTTGGCCTCTTGATTAAATGATGATATACACAAACATAGCATTATAATGTGTTCTAATAGATTGATTCAGTGGTTTTAGTATGGCATATTGTGATGACATTTTGTCTGAAATGCAAACTACCAACTGATATGTGACATTCTATGTGAACACTTAATTTTAGTGTATTTTCTGATATTCAAATGTTTAATGTTAGTGTATTTTCTGATATTCAAATGTTTACGACAATTTCCCTAAATCATATTTTGGCTAAATCATGGTGTGCTGCAATAAAATGGTTAGCTTCTTGACTAAATGATGATGTACACAAGCATGGCATTGTAATGTGTTCTAATAGATTGATTCAGTATTTTTAGTTATGGCATATTGTGATGACATTTTGTCTGAAATGCAAACTACCAACTGAAATGTGACTTTCTATGTGAACACTTAATGTTAGTGTATTTTCTGATATTCAAATGTTTACGACAATGTCCCTAAACCATGTTCTGGCTAAATCATGGTGTGCTGCAATAAAATGGTTAGCTTCTTGATTAAATAATGATATACACAAACATAGCATTAGTATGTGCTCTAATAGATTGATTCAGTGGTTTTAATTATGGCATATTGTGATGACATTTTGTCTGAAATGCAAACTACCAACTGAAATGTGACATTCTATGTGAAGACTTAATGTTAGTGTATTTTTTGATATTCAAATGTTTACGACAATGTCCATAAATCATGTTTTGGCTAAATCATGGTGTGCTGCAATAAAATGGTTAGCTTCTTGATTAAATGATGATGTACACAAGCATGGCATTGTAATGTGTTATAATAGATTGATTACGTGGTTAAGTTATGGCATATGTGAACACATGATGTTAGTGTATTTTCTGATATTCAAATGCTAATTAAATGATTCAAAACATGAAATGCATACAGAAATGAGTACTACCTGCAAGTGTTCTAATTGTCCTCCTGTGTTTCAACTCCATGTCTCGGAAAAATTGGGTATCAACTTGGTTCTTAGGCTTCTTATTGCCACAAAACCTTGGATTCACCTTCATGGGAGCCCCCTGTTTGTCACATGACTTGATAATTTCCCAGATAGTATACACTGTCTTTAAGCTTACACTCCACTTTGATGCAGCTTGCTCAATTGCACCCTTGTTAAGCTTCATGAATGTTTCATTGTATTGTTGTGTTTTATTGCTGTTTTGAAGCAAGAAACACTTTATATACTCCTTTTCTTCTTCATTCAATCTTCTTTTACTCATTTCTTAGCTTCTGCTTTGATTTTGCAGGAACTATCACTTTTGTACATCAAACATAAAATAGCAGACCTGGAGATGAAGAAAATGGAGATGCAGAATAGAGAAAAAGATGGGAGATGAAGAATGCATCACCTTTTGGAACTGAAGAAGTGAGATGCAGCTCAAGTATGAAGATAATCAACACTGTCTACATGTGTTTCATGTTGTTTTCTTTCTTCCTCTGCTTCTTCTTCTTCTTATTTTTTTCTGGGTTTTTCATGTGCTGGTTCTTCTCTCAAGAATCCAGTTTTTGTTCTTCTTGATTGTGTTGTTGAAATGTGTAATAAGGACTCTTAAATAGACTTTGGTAGCTGTGAAATTATTTGGAGGGTGAATGTAATTTTGGAGGGAAAGGTTTCTTAAATCCAGGGTTTAGTTTTGGTGGGAAGTGGGTTAAAACACCCCACCAGTGAAGCACTCACTCCTTTTTGGTGAGTCACAGGGGTATAATGGCCATTTAGGTCCTTGTCTTAATCCTTGAGCCGAAAAAGTTTTTGAATTATCTGTTGAAACAGAGGGAGTACTTCTCAAGGGGCCCAACCACATTGGCTAATGGTCTCTTAACATCTTGTTTATGGCTCTTAAAGTCTCAGCTAGAATATCTTCAGTGTCCAATTGGATCAAGCGTTATAGCGCGTTATAATAAATACTACCTCTGTTTCTTTTCTTTCAATGGTAGTTGACTTTTTTACACGTAACTGTGTCACTTTGACTCGGTGATTTGGATAGCAAAACGATGTAATTTTTTGGCAATTTTTTCGTAGTATTGTAGAGTAAACTTTAATCTACAAGATCATGAAAAGATTACTAAATTCGTGTATCGTTTTGCTAACCAAATCACCGGGTCAAAGTGACCCAGTGAATAGTGTTAAAAAGTGAAGTAATCTGAAAGAGAAGAAACAGAGGTAGTAGTTTCTTGTTCTTCTTTGTGGTTGGGTACAGTGGAAGAAAGACAGGGGGAGGGGATTGAATGCACCATAAGTAATAGGCTTAGGTCCACCTTAGATTAGGGTCTAGTCATGGTCAAGTCAATTGGTCATGGTCAATTGGCCAATGAGTGAAGTTTAAGGAGCTTTATAAGGTGTTTTGGGTGCACTCTTAAGTACGTGAAAATTATTGTATGCTTTGATAGCACCATAAGTATGTGACAAGTGTAAGACAACTTGGTAGTACTATAATTTTAATGTTTATTTAGGTGTATTATTTAAGTTAGTATTTGGAAAATCATTTATAAATAATTTTGAATATAAAATTAACAATCGTACATGAGGCTCCCCATTTAATCATGACTCTAAAAATTAACAAAACGAAATCTGACAATTTAAAATTGTAGCTTGAACCTCACGTGCCAAATTATCAATGTACCCTCAATGTAAAATCGCGGTATTATATTTAATTAAAAAAGCCAATAAGGATAATTAAACAGTTAATGTTGAATAAATAATAACGATAACAACAAAGTAACTTGTCTTCTTCAGGAGGGTGGATCAGTATTCAAGATATCTCTTTAAGAGATTACTAATATATTATTTTTTAAACTACACGTTCAAAACTTCATAACTCATAACTACTGGTTATGAATGATTGTGCGTAATATGTAACTTCTTGTTCAAATTAAATGGCCTGATTAGAATCCATAGCGATTTTTTATGCTCATCTGGAGGTCCAACTTTTGTCCATAATAAGTAGATAACGGAAGTATATTCAAATAAATAACTGCACAATACATATTATTAGATAAACAAAATGCAACATCTTCAGGAAGGTTGAAAAATGACTAGAGTTGTAAAAACATTTTTTTTGGAGAACTAACAATTATATGTAACTTCACGTACAAGTTATGGAATATCCGCATTTTTTGGATGCACTTGTTTAATTTTGTTGTAACTTCATGTTCCTATCATATCATCATGTATTGAAAAAAAATACTTAAAAATTGAATAAAATAACGTAACATAGCATAACCTCTTCAGGAGGTCTTAAGAAAAATGTAAGAAACTGCAGGAGATGTAACAATAACTCATATAACTCATATATTATCACTTCGGGTCATAAAAAATTTGTCACAATGATACAGATATACCTATGACAGATGACACGGAGGAACCTGGTAACACGTCGACGGGTTATCAAAGTCTAAGAGTAGTGTTGGACTTCCCAAATATCTAGTGGATTATGTAACAAAGTAGTTAGATAGTTTATTTTATTTGTATCGAATATTTGAGCGTGTTATAAGCTCAAACGTAGTTTTCTCTGTGATTTTTTTTTCCGGATCGTGTGGTCGTACATCTAGAGGTCAAATTTAAATCAATTAGTATCTATATATACTATTTGAGAATGTCTTCTTAAGCTTTGCCTGAGGAATTGCCACGTGGAATTATTTTATTTATTTATTTGTTATATTTTTATTTACAATTATAGTAACAATCCCATAATTAGAATACATAAAAAATGTAATGTATTGATCTCACAAATTAAATTTTAATGACATCCGAAATAGAAATAATCTCTTATTTATTTCTATTTCGGATGTCATTAAAGTTTGTTTTGTGACATTAATACATTAATTTTTGTTTTTAAATATTATAGATATGAATCTGATTGATTGTATATTTTATTTATCAAAATCGGACAATTTCAAAAAAAAATCTCAATTAGAGATACCTACAGGAATTCATGTCCCGAATACTTCTCCTTTGATTACGTCAATTTATTAATAGTAATAACTAACAAATGGTAATGCAAGAAATATAAAATAGGGAAATGTTATCAACCAAAAAGGAAAAAATATTGAAGGTATATTAGTTCTCATATTGAGAAATATAAAATTCATTTTGTATATTAGTTCTCATATAGGGAAATGTTATCAACCAAAAAGGAAAAAATATTGAAGGTATATTAGTTCTCAAATAGGCAAATGTTATCAACCAAAAAGGAAAAAATATTGAAGGTATATTAGTTCTCATATTGAGAAATATAAAATTCTTTTGAACCCGAATTATGTGAAAATTCAAGAAAAGTTACTCTTAAATATTTGAAATGACAAATTCTAATTAGTTAATTTTTCACAGTTATTTATATTTATATATCTAATAATAGTGTGTCTCTTCTAAAAATAGAACGGTGTCACAAAAATAGAACAGTGTCACGATAAGTAATTTGCCCACATGTTAGTTTTGGATATTTTTCCTTTTTGAGTTTTGAATTTTCTTGGTTAAGGTAGGTGGAAAAAATAATTGGTGGAAAATTTAAATTGAAGGCATGGTGCATTAATAACTGATTTGGTCCATCATAGGATTGAAATAAAAATTTAAAATCCATCAATGGTAATAAATATTGCAAGATTTAATTTCTCGAAAGTCCAACGTTTCCATGATTTCTGTTGAACAACTAGAACTAAGAATTATGGGGAAAAAATAAGAAACTTTCGATCGATGAGGTATGATTTTTATGTAATTTAAATGGTAATAAATCATTCGATATTAATTTACCTCACTGAAACTAATTTTCCTCCTTTCATTATGCTTGATTTTCACTAACCAGTTAGCCTATAAATCAAGTAATTTTCACTAACCAGTTAGCCTATAAATCAAGTAAATCATACATCTCTTCAATATATTCATCCAATCATAGCACAAGACAATTCTTATTTTTTTTCATTATAGACAATATTGATCTCTCATTGGGGTTGGTTTCTTTGTTTTTAAGCTTTTTTGTGCTTTTTTTATTTATCCTCGCTTGATCTGCTATTATTTGGATTTATAGGTGTTAGTTTGCAAAATATGTTATTCTACAAAATGTATACACACACACGCGCACACACATTGATTTTACACGATGCACAAGGCCTAATATTTCTATTATTCTGTAAATCAAATTGGAAAATGTTGGATTGTAATTAGAGGTTAGTTTATCTTCTGTTCTCTTTTACCGGTTCTTTATCTCATTCTTTCTTTCAGTGACCTTTGTTTTGAATTTAGCAAAACTTGAAGTACAGACATGTTCTCTCAAAACACATTGACGTCATTGAGTAGGTTCTTTGTTTGAAAGTTTAAGAAGTATATGTTGTTAGATGAATTAAGAAAAAAAAATTGTACAGAAGGATGTATGGCTCATGTGCCCAAGGATGTAAATTTCCCTCTAGATTTATAGGGTATGCATGAATAGTTATGTTATTGTATTGATTGGATATACATTCTCTGTATCTTAGCACATTTGTACAAGATGACGTGCCCAATACAGGGAAATCAATTTTTTGAATATTTTTTATGAGCAGGTTTGGCATTTGTTTTCATTTACTTTTTCTTCGTCTATTTCTTCAGTTGTGACAACATGCATTGGTGGATAAACATAGCGTGCTTGCATTCTTTGATTTATAGTAGTCAATTCTTTCTCTCCATTCTTGGTTCAAATCCCCTAATCCCTTTTTATGCTTTATTTGTATTTATTTTTGAGCACTTTATATATTTTGTTTATTATTTGTATAACAATATAGTTATAGACATTGTATTTGTTGGCATGTATAGGGGTCATGCCCCCGTGCATCGCACGGGTTCAAAGCTAGTTTTATACTATTGGTGTTAAAACACCTTTCAACTATGATTAGATGCAAAAAAAAATATCAAAATATGTCGGTATTGTACGTAAAAATTATATTCAATCAAATTAACATTAAAATTTTTTAATGATGCCAAACGTATTTTCAATTTTAAACACTATTTTTAAACGGATACAAAATACTTTTTTGGTTGTGTTTTTGAACCTCTTTTTTCATATCTTTTCCCACTATTTCTCTTGTTTTTAAAGGGATAGAAAACAAGTTCTAGATACAATTTTCCGAAAAAAATAATGTTTTAAGGAAAAGGAAAACTGAGTACATTATGGTCCCCCCTGTCCATGTTGACCATACATCATTAACGTGAACAGTGATGAAAAAATCGGTGGGCCATCTATCTATATACTAAGATAGCACACCATTTCACTGTTCATACATGAATTGTTGTACAAATGACAACTGTTGATGGTAAAAGAAATCAACATGTGAGAATGAAGGGTAAATGAGAAGATTCTCCCCAATCATTTGAAGAGAGTTGGTGAAGCTTTTGGGTCTACTAACTTAGAGAAGCTCAACGCCCAATTTCCCAATTGCCCATGTCTGTATTGATGGTGAGTTGAAACCTTTTATTATTATTATTATTATTATTATTATTATTATTATTATTATTATTATTATTATTATTATTTTTTTCTTTTTTCTTTTTGATTTTTTAATAGTATCTACTATGTAGCACTTGGACTAATGTAATCGTACAAGGCTGGTACAACTAAGGGGGAGGAGTGGAACCCGTGACCTCTGACTAATTCCACAGTGACTTCAACCACGGGATTTTTTAACGTTTCGTCCCGACAAGCTGTAATAGTCCCAACGGGACGGTTATCAGCTAGTATACTAAGATAGCACACCCTTTCACTGTTCATACATGAATTGTTGTACAAATGACAACCGTTGATGGTAAAAGAAATCAAGGGGTGAGAATGAAGGGTAAATGAGAAGATTTTCCCCAATCATTTGAAGGAGTTGGTGAAGCTTTTGGGTCTACTAACTTTGCAGCAGCTCAACGCCCAATTTCCCGATTGCCCATGTCTGCATTGAATGTGAGTTGAAACCTTTTTATTATTATTATTATTTTATTTTTTCTTTTTGATTTTTTAATAGTATCTACTATCTAGCACCTGGACTAATGTAATCCTACAAGGCTGGTACAACTAAGGGGGAGGAGTGGAACCCGTGACCTCTGACTAATTCCACAGTGACTTCAGCCACGGGATTTTTTAACATTTCGTCCCGACAAGCTGTAATAGTCCCAACGGGACGGATTATCTGCTAGTATACTAAGATAGCACACTCTTTCACTGTTCATACATAAATTATTGTACAAATGACAACCGTTGATGATAAAAGAAATCAAGGGGTGAGAATGAAGGGTAAATGAGAAGATTCTTCCCAATCATTTGAAGAGATTTGGTGAAGCTTTTGGGTCTACTAACTTTGCAGAAGCTCAACGCCCAATTTCCCAATTGCCCATGTCTGCATTGATGGTGAGTTGAAACATTTTTATTATTCGTATTATTTTATTTTTTCTTTTTGATTTTTTAATAGTATATGCTATCTAGCACTTTGACTAATGTAATCCTACAAGGCTGGTACAACTAAGGGGGAGGAGTGGAACCCGTGACCTCTGACTAATTCCACAGTGACTTCATCCACGGGATTTCTTAACGTTTCGTCCCGACTCTGCTCCATTTACGTCGGAGATTATCTCTCATATAACTAATGGTGTAAACTGCCTAGCCTCTGCTCCATTTACGTCGGAGATTATCTCTCATATAACTAACAATGTGGTTCTTCTTTGCTGTTGTCGTATATATGATTGTACTTCACTGAACAGTCTAATTTGGTTTTGCTATGCATGAATCGATGATTTCTGCTGTAGTATTTCGAGTTGAAATGAACATTTGAGCTGCTCTGCATCTTTGTGTTGTTGTTGTTGTTTGAAGAACTGAAACTTGAGAATCCTCCCTCTCTTTTCACTGCAAATTTCTTGATATCCTGTTTCTCAAAACTTCTTGCAGCCATGGCTCTTCAAGTGTTGATGAAGCAGGATAAATTTCGAGATGGTCTTGAATTTGAGAAAGGGTGTATCGAATCAACCTTGGACGAGCTCAAGCTCGAAGAAGTGTTGGAGCAGATACAGTCGCCTACGCTTAGGGTGCACTGGAGGGATGCTCAAGAGAGAGAGGGATCTGCTGATGAAAAGGATTGAAGAGAATACCTCCCGCATTCGGGAATTTGATGAGTCGATCGAGGCTAATAAGGTTATTCTTGGGAACCTGAAGGAGGACTTTATCACAATAGAGGAGATTTAGGTTAGGACTATGAAGGAGTTGGAATTTGTGGTCAATTTTTTTCAACACGAAAGGGGCTTCAAAGCCAGTATTACCGTGGCACGGAATTATTATTCCGATCCGGCATGTTTTAGTTTCCACTCTCCTTGATAATGACTAAGTTATCAAGCCAGGGACAGTGACAAGGTGGTATGCGATTTCATGTATGCGATTTCATGTTGGCTGTTTAGCTTCTCCGTGAAATTCACGTCGTGTTAGAGTTAAATTAGTAGTGGTAGATTGTATCTCAAGGGTTTAGTGTATCAGCCAAAAGAATTGGCTATGAGGGTGGATTTGAGGAAATGTTTGTCAATCCACCCTCAACTTATAGGAGACGGGATTTGACCGAATATAATTGAAATTATACTAATTAATGAAACATTGACTTAACCAAAAATCCAAAAAACCCTAAAAATACTAACTCCCTCGCACTCACGAGACACAAATCAAAACAACTTTCTCTTCCTCTCTCTCTCTCAAGCCTTTGTGATGAATAACAGCAGCAACGTTGGACAAACCTCAGCCCCGACGCCGCCGTTGTCTGCAATGAAGAGCAGCAGCAGCGACCAACAAAGCAAGCCCCCCACCCCGTCGCCGCCGCCCATCTCCTTCTTGCGCCTCTCTGCTTGCTCCTCCGCTCGACCAGGACCTCGTCGGTCGAAGCCCATGGCCCGATTGCATCGCCCAAACCCCGATTACATCCTCCCGACGGCGAATCCATTCTCTGCGATGAAGAACGCGATGGAGTCTCGACTTTACAAGATCGGTCTTCGATCTTGCAAGATCGGAACTCGATCAAGCAAAATAGATCCTTGATCATATTTGATCGGATCTCGATCTTGCTTGATCGGGTACCGATTGTGCATGATTGTGACTTGATCAAACAAAGTCGATGCTCGATCTTGCTTTCGATCTTACTTGATCGGGTATCGATCTTGCAAAATCGGGGTTCTGACCAACTCGGGACCCACTACTTGTTAAGACAAAAAATTTGAAAGTTGAAAGTGGATTGGCAAGGAATTAAAAGTTTGTGTGGATTGACAACTACTATCATCACTTATGGTGGATTAGCAAATGAACTCGTGTATCAGCCTCTGAGGCTCAGGCTATTTTGGGTCAAGTGTTAGTCTATTCATCATTGTATCAATGGAGATTTCTTTTTTATTTTCGTATGATAATGTGTGTCTATATGGCCTCTCATGTGATGTTCAAATTTCTTCTTAGAGCATCTCCAATAATGAGGAACAAAAAAAATGTCCTTGGATCAAATTTGGTCATAGAGAAAAATTTACTCCTCCAATTTGTTACTGGAGCTCCATCACTGAGGAGCGAAATTGTTCATTTATTGTTATTTTATTTACTGGAGCGAAATGTCCTTGAATCATTTTCTGCTTTATAAGAATCATCTCCCTTTTTGAAACTTCAACTTATTAAGGAGACATGCATTAATTGCAGTCTTGTTGAATTATATAATGACATTGACATAATTGTCAATTCTTTTTCCGTTTCCTACACCACTATAATTACTTTTTAATGGGCATTTTGGTTAATGTATACACATTCAATCTTAAAAAATGGAAGTGGACAATTATTTTAGGACAACCCAAAATAGAAAAGTGGACAGTTATTATGGGACGGAGGAAGTACATAAATCAAACCTAACTTGCCCACTCGGTCTAATTCGGATTGGGTTGATCTTTTGTTAAATCTAAAAAATTAATTTGGTAACAATATGGTTTGGTTAATTTTTTTTTAAAGATGTGTATGCATAAATTATGGAATTGAACACTTAACTACATTGCTAAGCGAGATGAATAATTTTAGAAAAATTAACTTATACAATTATGCGTACTTATAAAATTTGATTTGTGGACAGTATATCTAACTAAAAATATGTAATTTTTTAATGTGGATCGATTCAGTTTCAAACGATTTTGCTAGCTCAATAATTATGATCAATCAAAATTAGTTCCATATAGTAAGTGTATAGTCGTAACCAATCCAGTAACATGAACGGGTGTTAAATTCGGACCTGTTTAGGGCCAATCGATTCCAGGTAGCCGATTTATGCGAAGTTTTCTCTCTCAAGTTGGTATCCAACTTTTCCACGCGCGTTTGTAGAAATAAATGCCTCGTACAACGCACGTACTCATACCTGCTAGTAATTTAGGTATTACATAACTAAAAACATGTAAAGACCTTTTGATTTGTGTGCCACCGCAATACCCACCCACACTGTTGTTCCATCCAAAAAACCAAAACATATTCTTTTGTCTGGAGAAAAAACAATAACAGATTTTTCTAGGGTAAAAACAATAACAAACTTTGTTAAATCACGGTTGTACCCTTCAAATTACTAGTTATGACCATGTGCGTTGCACGCGACATTTATTTGTTAGAAGAATAGAAAAATTTAAATGGTGTTAGATATAAAATTCAATAAGAACGATGAACAATAAAACTCAAACATAAGAAGAAGAGAAAAATAAGAGGAATGAAATACGTGTAAATCAAATAATGACCTTACATATAGCAAAAGGCAGCATACGTGAGATAATGACTTTCCATAAGGCCTCGTTTGGGTAGCGGATAAGATACAGCGGATATGGCTTATGCTGGGATATGAGGTAGGATATGTATGTTGTCGGATAAAGTTTGATATGCTATGCTGGCTTACTGTGTTTGGGTGTTGCAGGATATGATGCAGGATAAGAAGCAGGATATGTGTTTAAATGACTACAATACTCTCAGTGCAGTGATTTTGTTGTAAAATTACTTGTATTTTAAATTCAGGCCTGAATTCTATTAATTGTTTGTAAATAGCGATGCTTTGCTAGGTAATGCTCCTTTTGCTTAAAAAATTACGCAAATGATTGTTATCATATTTTGAGTAATTTGATGTGATATTGATATTGTAGTAAATAACAAACGACAATAACATTAAAACATGTTTCAAATTAGAGAGTTGAAATTGTCGTTACGGAGTACTTAGATTTAATATGAAAGTAGAAAGTATAGATAACATTACTTACCATCAACACTGAACCTGAAAACGGACTTGCACAGTTATGTATATTGCACAAAAAGTGTTTGTAAATGAGCATTTTCAAATCAAATTGGGCAAAAAGACTTGATGGTAAAAGCAAATTAACAAGTAGATCCATTGACAAATACATATATATGAACACTAATATGGATGAACTTTCAATATCCTAGTCGAAATATATACAGTTGTGACTAATCAAAGTCGAAATCCATAAATCGAAACTCACAGCTTTTCACAAGTAAGCCACAATAGACAATTCCAACAATCTCCACACACTGTCAGTACAAATTTCCTCAAATTATGGTAATAAAAATGAGTTGGTTGCCTTTTGGTTGCTCCAAATTCCTTTCCCTGAATCAATCCAAGCACAAATGGACTACTGTAGGACACTTTCTCTAGAAAATAGAAAAACAAGTTTCAATCGGACGCTCACCACCGATTGCGGTTCAAACTCCGGGCACAAGATCACAAAGGTTTGTCCTGAACAAATTTGTTCTCAACTTTCGTTACCCTCCCGCTTCTCCAGTCATCCCCGGTGATAGCCCCAAAACAACCCACCTCAGCGTCGCAGCACCAGAGCCACCACCTACCATTGTTATGAGGCTAGATTCAAACCGGGTAGTGGTTGAAATACACGAATTTGTCGAACGCATTGGTCGGCGGTTCAACGAGGTTGAGATAGAGAGAGAGAGAGAGAGAGAGAGAGAGAGAGAGAGGAGGAGGAGGAGGTAGATAGAAAGGGGAACGACGACGATGGTGGTTGTGGTGCGGTGGGAAGAAGAGGAGATGGAACTTTCAACGGGAAGAGACAAGGGAGATAGAAGGGGGGGGGAGAAAAAAAAGGGAGAGCAGTGGAAAAAGAGGTATTTATACCTTGTTAAATTGGCAAACTGATGAGGGAAAATTGGTCAAAAATAAATTGGCTCATATCTTATCTGATGTATACCCGGGTGGGGGTGGTATATGATTTTGGTGTTTTGAAGGCAAAAGTTGAGGGAGAGGATAAGGGGGGATATGATATGCTCTCCCACATCTGCTTCCCAAACACGGGATATGATATGGAGGAGGATACCATATCATATCCTCCCTTCTTATCCTCTACCCAAACGAGGCCTAACAGTTTCTTTGAACATACTTTCTTCTTCTGGAGATTCTACATCGTTTTTTACTAGAGCACTATCATACTAATAACGTGTTCTGAACCGAGAATTGAGAAAGATTCGAAAAGCAAAAGAGACGAGATGTAGGGAGAGTGGTGTTATGATGGGTATATAATCTCCAATCCTAAGCTTCCATGTATATGCACTAAAAGGCGAATAACTATATACAAATGGACTAACGACATGTGGTCGATTTTGCCCAATAATATAGAACATATTTCAAAACAGATATATATTAGTAGTAAAAGGCAAACAATAACTTCCTAATGGAACTCTCACACAGAATAATCAAAATCTAAGGAAATCTAGAAGAAATCATACGTAGAGAGACTAGCAAAACAAGCAAACAATAACGAAGTCAATGTGGTGGTTTGACCTTGTCCATGCCGCCCACGGGTCAAAGTCGTCATTGGAGTTTCAAGTGCACGGTATGGTGCTCGGGGAGTTCTTGCCTCAACAATTCAAGAACACCCATCATTGCATAAGAAAATTCTTACGTATCCTAATGTATCAAGATTCTCGACATTTTCAGATGTTTATCTCAACTTTTATTTTATTTTCTTTTGTAATTTTACTTGAGAAGTTTGACAGGAGTGCTGGAAATGAAAGCAACATCAAGAACTCACAACAATCCCAAAGCTGAAGAATTATACGGTACCTCGGTGGCAGAGAACGTCATCGCCATCAACCACGACCATTTCCTCACATACTACCTCGACATGGACATCAACGGCGCAAAGCTCAAGACCGTCCGATCGAGAAACGTCAAGACACTAAGAAAGAGTTATTGGAAGGTAGAGAGAGAAATCCTAGAGAGAGAATCTGATGCCCACCTTAATCCGGGTTCGGGGAAAGTGGAAGTGATAGTGGTGAGACCGAATAAGAAATTCAAGTTGGGTAATTTGGTGGGTCACCGGGTTGTTACCAGTCCCCCGTTGACTGCTTTTCTTTCCGACAATGATTACCCGCAGATTCGGGCGGCTTATACGAAGTGCCAGCTGTGGGTGACTGCTTATGATAAGATGGAGATATGGGGCCATGGTGAGGATGGGTTGGTTGCTTGGAGCAGAAGGTAAATAAAAATCACTTATTTCTTGGTTTTTGGTTTTGACTTTTCTTGGTCACTTCGATCCGGTGAATACTGCACTAGGAAATACCATTCCAATAATTAGGGGATCACTTTGACTAGGACTACAACTCGGGCGAGTTGGGCGGGTTGACACCCTTGTCCAAGTCCAAGCATGAGTTCTGTCAGGGTTGCCCAAGCCCAGCCCAGCCCAGGTTAGGAGCATCCCTAGCCTTTCCAAGCCCAAATTCGAACAAGCTAACTCGGGTTCGGGTTGAATTTGGGCTAGTTCATTAAACTAAATAAATTAGCATAATTATCACATTCACCTAAAATAAAATTATCCCCTTAAAAATTAATTTCATAACTTACATATAAAAATAGATATCGAATGTAGACATTTCAATTATTTATTATTTAGGGCTAAAAAATAATGACTATATATTGTTAGAGTGAATAAAAAAGTATTCATTTAAACAAGAGAATGCTAAATATTTTGTTTAAAAGAATTATTAGTTAAGAACATAAAAGTAATAAAAAATAGCATTAAAATCAATAGAAAATAATTTGATAAATATGCTCTATAATACTCTTTTTTTTAAAAAAACTATAATACTCTTCAAATATAACATTTATATGTAATGAGTATACAACGCCGGCAATTCGGCCTAGCCCATTGTTTAATAGTCGTACCCATGCACAACCCTAATTGCAAATATTTGTCTGAGCCCGTCCAAATCACTTAAAACATGGATCGAAACCCGAATTTAGTCTGGGCTGGGTTTAGGTTGTTCGGGTTCAGCCAGTCTAAGTTGCACCCTTAACTTTGACCGAGTAATTTAGCTAGTGATATGATCCTGTAGATAGTGCATTTTAGATATATCGATTGTCATCCACGTGGCAGTCACTGATGAGACCTATTGGTATTCCACTATCACTACATAGTTATCATTATATTCACCATTATCCATATGGAGTCAGTGAGACAGGGTCCCCATGCATATAGATTATACGGGAGTCAAGGGGTCCAATAGAGGTCTGCATGAGGTTTGAGAATTTGAGAATAGATTTTGTAGATTGAAGTGTCAGGTTTCCAGAACATAATTGATATCTTCATGATTCAAAATACGCAAGGAGATAAGTTCACCCAAAGTTGGGTGAAATCATTGACCAATACTTGGAATGTTTTCAAGAGATTTCACATTTTTAAGGTGGCCACTTCGAGCTATTCTGGTCAATCTAATATGAAAAGGGTAAAATACAAAAATCACCCTCTGTGTTTGAGTTATATACAAAACCAACCCTCATGTTTGGAGATATACAAAAACCACCTTCTCAGAGTTAAAAAATAACGGTGCACCAATAGAGAGGGAAAAAGTCAAAAATACCCCTGAAATTTAGAAATGACCCCACTATAGAACCATTTCCTTCCTCATCCTCCTCATTTACTAACCCTAACCACCAAACTTATCTCTCCCCCCCCCCCCCCCCCCCTCTCTCTCTTCCTCCTCTTCAACAGACCACAAGATCCGATGTGTTGTACCCCGACTATTTCTGCCAGAAACACAACCACATCGCTTCCTTCACTCCGGCCCACCAAATCGATGAGTATTCTCAAATACCCATAAGCCATGAACGCATCAGCTCTCCAGGGTTGGAACCACGCCGCCTTCGACAATGACGATTCAGAATATTGGACGGAAATCGTGTTTCTTGAAGCTACAAGACATTGAAGGGGTTCTGGGTAAACCGGAAATGATACCCACATATGTTCTTTTGGTTTCGAAGGGGACATGGGTTTGCACCGTCAATCTGTTCTTCTTCTGTTCTTGTTCTTCCCCTTCTTCTCTTCTCTAGTTTTTCTATGGTTTAGATCTGTACTAGTTTAGAGATTAGTACATTAACAAAACAAATGAATCCAAATGATTTGGTTTAGTTTTGATTCAAAGCTGTTCTTCCAAAATAAATTATTGAAACCCACCTCTGTTCTTTTGTTTAGTTTAGATTTAGATCTCTATTCTGGTTAGGTGAGCTAATAGAAATGAATTTAAATGGTTCACTTATTTTTTGATCAACCCAAATGGTTAATTTGATGCATAGATTTTGCTTATAAAATTAGAAGAAAAAAAAGGAAAAAACAGAGAAATGTTGGGCAAGTATTTTAATAGTTCCTAGATGAGAAAGTGGTGTTGGTGGTGGTCGTGTAGATTTGGTGTTGGCTGCCAAGAGTACCAAGAACACCAACAACATCAACTAAATAAAAAAAAAAAAATACAAATAATGGCAAAATGGTCATCAAAAGTCAGAGGAGTGATTTTTGTCTCGACATGGGTGGTTTTTATATATCCCCAAACACGAAGGTTGTTTTAGTATAATATTCAAATACGGAGGGTGGTTTTCGTCATTTATGGGAAATTCATCTCTCAGATGGATTTGAAGTATTATTCACAAGCTTTTCACAGGAAAAAACAGTGCAACATTTGATTAAGTACGAAAGAATTTATGATAGTTCAAAGATGCTTCTTTCAACTTACATTTTATACAATAAAAACTATGTGCATGTCAACTTTAGTCTCAATTTCAAGAGGAGTCTCCACCCCCTGACACCTCCCATAACCTCTCTCCGATACCCCCCCAATATCTCTACGAGTCCAATCGACCTTTCAACTATGTCCAAGCAATTCAACGAATGCCAGACCATCCAAACCGCCCCACAGATAGAAGTCGTCAAGGAATTGAAATTATGGCTCCTGATTTCATCTTTCATCAAGGAACCCCTACCTACCATCAAAACATTACCCTCCTAGTTCAAGACTACAGAAACTTTTCTGAAGCTCAAATTCTGGACATGGTTCAGTCGATCTGGCAACCCACTTTTGGCATCCAAGTAGTAAGCAGGTATAACAATATTTATGTGA
Source organism: Linanthus parryae (assembly GCA_023055425.1). NCBI lineage: Eukaryota > Viridiplantae > Streptophyta > Magnoliopsida > Ericales > Polemoniaceae > Linanthus > Linanthus parryae. The sequence goes on along the minus strand of JALGPY010000008.1, from coordinate 3,519,389 downwards.
TTCATTTTGATAACTTTGATGAGCTCCTTGCAGTTCTAGCGGGAGGACCTTACGCCATACAAGGAGCACTCTTCACAGTAGACCACTGGAACCCAGATGTGGCAATTCAACATCTTGTGATTCCTGAAATTTTGATCTGGGTCAAGTTAATGGGTGTTCCTCTCAGATTCTTCAATCAAGCAGCGGGGGGCCTTTTTGCATCTCTAATTGGGGTAGCTCAACGTGTTGACACAGACTACGCCTCATCTAGGCCTAACCGCACCCTTCGAGTGCAAGTCTGGGTTCCTCCTGATGAGCCCTTTCTTGGAGGATTCTATTTGTTAGATCATGAAGGTAGACCCTTATGGATTGATTGCAAGCCTGAAAGAGTCTATCGTCTGTGCCGAGCTTGTGGAGTTATTGGTCACAAAATGAGGCAGTGCAAAACCAATTCGCTGTTTGCAGCCCGAAGAATTGATGAACACATCCAATTTTTGGCGGACAGATTCAATGCTAGAATTCTCTCCGAACCTGATGTAAGTCTTTATGCTTCAAGACTCCGTCAAACACCACGTCAACCCAGATATCGTGCACCACCCATTGTCCTAGCAGAAAGAAATCATCACTTGCCTCCTCCTCCACCCCCTTTCTGGTACAATTCAGTCGCTCCTTCGAGAAACTCCCATCTTTCAGAGCTATCTCCTCCTAACCTTGACCATGTCCCAGTACCCATGAATACTTCCCCCCCACCTCCCACCCTCATGAATTTTGATTCCTTCATCCAACTGCATGAACAAGCCTGGGAGGAACCAGATTGGGAGTTGGATGATATCCCAAATCCTCTAAACCCTAATCAAAATTTAGCTGTCAACCAAAACCCGCCCCAAAACCCAGACCCGCCCCAAAACCCGAACCCGCCCCAAAATCCGAACCCGTCACCTTTACCAGGTCCGAACCCAGATCAGGATCCGACCCACCAGAGTTCTCAGCCCGACCCGACAGCTGCTGATCGGAATCACTCATCTCCTAATGGGCCGGCCCACTATTCAAGCCCCTTCAACTTTGGATCACTCATGGCTGCCATTCGAGCTGGCCCATTAGCACACACGGACTTCTTCGCTCAGCTGCTCAACCCAAACTACGTACCCTCGGCGGAGGAACTTGAAGCCCAAAACAAGATGTGGGCTGAATTTATGAGCTCCTTTGGGCTAACAGCTCCCTCTCTGGTCCAGGAAGAGATTGATCAGTTCGCAGCCTATTCTCTGGAATTTGACGCCCTAGCTGAAGCCATGATGGCAGCTTCCCCGTTGTCTCCGGCTCCTCCTTCAGCCCACTCAACTTTGCACACTGCGCGTCCTCCACCATTACCACCGGTGAGAATCTCGGAGCCCTGTTTGGATTCTGGCCCCCCTTCGTCAAAAGCAGTGGAGGGCAAAGGTAAAGCTAAAATGGTTCTTCAACCAGTGGATGGTTCTGATAGTAGCAGTGAAGATGATGGAGACCAATCCCCTATCCAAGGAGCAATCAAGGCTCGTCGTCGTCCATGGAGAGTGTCCAGAGAAATTGGCTCAAGTAAAAGATTTGAAGGTCCTGAGGTTGGCTCATCATCCCTCCGAAAGTCTCCAGTTTCACCCAAAACTTCCTCACCAGAAAAACGAGCTCCTATCCACAGCAATTGGCCAGAGGATGTCCTGCCACCCAAGAAAAGGACAGCTTTGTTTTCTAGTCTCCTGGTGGATGATCAAATGCTAGCAGAAGTGGATATTTTCAAGGAAGTTTATGAAGAAGAGCTCCGTCAATGGGTCCATTTTGAAACAGACTATCTGCTGCAAACGATCTGGTTCTACAATCAATTGGAAGTGAATGAAATTCTGGAAAAGGTGGAGATTGTTCAACAATCTCCGCCAACTCAATGAAAATCTTATGCTGGAATTGTCGAGGACTTGGACATCCCTTGACAATTCAAGCTCTCCGAGGTCTGTGTTCCGATAATAAAAATGACCTCCTCCTTTTGGTAGAAACAAAAAAATCAGTGGATCACCTCTCCGGTCTTTGTACTTCTCTAGGATTTCCTTCTCTTTTTGGTTTTGATGCGATTGGATCAAAGGGTGGCCTTTTAGCAGCTTGGAATTGTAATGTGGATCTCCACCCGGTTTTTAGTTGTTCTTCGTTTCTTCATCTTGAAATCACTGAAGCAAATGGAAAAAAATGGGCTCTGTTTTTGTTCTATGGTCATCCTATTGCAACGGAAAGGGAAGCAGTTTTGAATCACCTTCAGTCGCATCTCTCCTCTTCCTCTCTCCCTAAAGTGATACTTGGCGATTTTAACCAAGTTTTACAACAATCAGAAAAACTTAGTAAAAATTCCCGAATCAGTCCGGGAATGGATCACTTTCATGATTTCCTTATCTCTAACTCTTTATTTGAGTTGCCCAACCATAATGTTTATTTCACCTGGACTAACAACCGTCAAGGAATGCATCGAACGTATGAGCGCCTGGATAAAATCTTTACTTCGCAGGAATGGTATACGCTTTTTCCCAATGCCCTCACTACAACCCTTCCAATTCAGCGTTCAGATCATAGTCCTTTTATTTTGGATATTTACGGAGCTAAACGAGGGAAAAATCGCCCCAAGCGTATGGAAGTGTTCTGGCTACGGCATCCAGACGCTCAGAATATCATAAAAAAGGTGATGCTTCTCCCTCTTCCTGGTTCTCCCATCTTTCAACTCTTAAGGAAACAAGAAATCACCATGAAGCATCTCATCAATTGGCACACATTGAGTTTCAAAAATCAGTCTCAAAGGGTTCGTGATCTACAGTTGTCCTTACACCAAGTACAACAAAAACTTGCTCGTTGCACTAGCATTGACTCACAGGATTTCCGCCAACTTTGCCTTGAAGATTCCACCACCCGAGCAAAATATGACGCTGCCCTTTTGGATCAGGAACAATTCTGGAAACAACGATCTAAACAAAATTGGCTGCTTCACGGTGATCAGAACTCTCGTTTCTTCCACTTAGCCGCTACGATTCGGCAAAACAAGAAGACCATTAGTGGCATTCAAACCGAGGACGGATCCTTTCTAGTGGACCAGGTTCAAATCTCTTCACATATCCAACATCACTTCCGTTCCCTCCTTTGTCCGAACCAGCAAGTGCCAGCTCCAAACTCCCCCTTGGATGACTTAAATATTCCCCTGCTGCTCTCAAGAAAACTTTCCAATGAGCAAAGACAAACCCTTGAAGCTGACTTCTCTACGGAAGAGATTAAAGCTGCAGTTTTTGATTTTAGCAAAAACAAATCTCCTGGACCAGATGGGATTTTAATGGAATTTTTTCAAACTCAATGGGCATTACTTGAAGATCAAATTGTAGCGGCAGTTAGACACACGGTGGCCACGGGACATGTGCTGCGGAAAAGCAACAAAACGCTCATAGCCCTTATCCCCAAGGTCCCAAACCCCCTCACTGCCTCGGATTTCCGCCCCATTAGTCTTTGCAACTCTATATATAAAATTCTTGCAAAAGTGCTAGCCAACCGTATGCAACCAATTATTCCTTACCTCATCTCTGAGCCCCAAAATGCCTTTGTCAAAGGTCGCCTTATCACGGACAATATTCTATTGGCACACGAGCTCCTACATTTCATACGTCATCGCAAAAGCAAGAAATTGGCCTTCTATGCACTAAAGCTTGATATGAACAAAGCGTTTGACAGAATCTCATGGAATTTCATTAAAGATTGCCTTATTCAGATGAACTTTGGCGCTGTCTTCATCGAGATTATCATGTCCTGTATTTCAACGGTTTCTTCAGCTATCCTCATTAATGGGGAACCCTCGGAATACTTCAACCCCACAGCAGGTATCCGACAAGGAGACCCTCTCTCCCCGTACTTATTTATTATTGTGCAGGAAGCTCTTTCAAGCCTTCTATCTTTTCTCGAAAGTCAAGGGGAATTGCAAGGTATCAAAATCTCACCGCCTGCCCCTCCGGTCAGCCATTTATTATTCGCAGATGATACTTTTATATTCCAACGATTCGATCTCACACGAGCATGGACACTGAAATGGGGTCTTGAGGCCTTTTGTAAACAAACCGGCCAGAAAATTAACTTCCAAAAATCAGAGCTTTTTGTCAGTCCAGGGATGGCTGCACTTGATGCTCAAAATTTAAGTCACATCCTTGACATTAAGTTGGTCTCTACCCCGGGTAAATATTTGGGCAGCATCATGGACTTCACTCTTACCAAAAAAGAGATTTTTGCTGGCATTATTAAGCGGTTCCAAGATACTCTGCAAACCTGGAAGATTCACACCCTGTCTTTTGCTGGTAAATGTGTGCTTATCAAATCAACTCTTCTTGCACTCCCCACCTATATTTTGTCTGTCTTCAAAGCGCCGGTCTCTTTCTTTAATAGTATTAAGAGCATTATTACAAGATTCTTATGGGCTAGTGGGAACAGTAAAGGAATCAGATGGAGAAAATGGTCCCTTTTATGCAAACCTCTGACAGAAGGAGGTCTGGGATTCAGAGATCTCCAACTCCAAAATCAAGCTCTGCTTGCGAAAACAGCGTCTCGAATTCTGACTAATCCGGACTGTCTATTATCAAAGGTACTCCTTGCGAAATATTGCCAAACGAAAACCTTTCTTCACTCGCTAGCTGCAACCTCGGCCTCTTGGGGCTGGAAAAGTATTATGTGGGGAAAGCTTTTACTCCGAAATAACTTGCAATGGACGGTTGGCAATGGCTCTGATATTAACCCTTTTACGGATGCCTGGATCCCAAACTCCACTTTCACCCTCCCGGTCACCCTGGCAACCCATTATCCACACTTAAGGGTGAGTGATTTCATCAACCACCAGACAAAAACCTGGAAAGTTAGCCTTCTCACCCAGTTCTTTGGGGCCCAACTCACTGCACAAATTGTCACAATTTACCTCCCCTTTAGCGACCAAAGGGACAACCTTATTTGGCCTCTGAATCCAAATGGACTGTACTCGGCCAAATCTGGTTATTTGAAGCTCAAATCATCGTTGGATACTTCCGGCCCCTATATGAATGAATCAGCTTTAAAACTTTGGAAAGCTATTAGACAATTGCGGCCTCAACCTAAGGTAACCACTTTCTTCTGGAAATTACTTTCAAACGCCTTACCTGTTCTTCAGGCTCTCCAACGCCGTAACTGCCCAATTGAATCTGCCACCTGTCCCCGGTGTCACACCCATGATGAGTCTCTTTTTCACTGTTTCTTCTTTTGCACGTCCTCCCGTGCTATCTGGTTTGGCTCCCCCTTGGGTCTCCATATTCCGTCTGGCCTGTCGCCGATTTTTTTAAACTTTCTTCATGACCTTTTCTTCTCACTTAATTGTTTTGAGGATAGGACCCTATTCCTCCTCACGCTGCGACACATTTGGTTACATCGAAATGAAGTGGTAATGAAAAACAATAATTCCATTACTCCAATAGCTTCACTTGTTAACCTTGGTCAGACCAGTATAGAGACTCATTTTAAAGCTACCCAGATTTCTAACACCTCCTCCTCCAAAACTGAATCACCCGCCACCAATGACATTGTTTGGACAACTGGTAATATAGGATTTACCCAAGTTCGTTTCCTTCTCGATGCCTCCTGGTCTCAACATGGGTCTAGTACAGCCGCCTGGATTCGCCCCGATCAATTAGTGGAGGATGCATATATTAGATTTTCCACGGAAACCCCCCTACAAGCAGAAACCCACGGGTTGTCTAAGGCAATGAAATGGCTTCTTTCGTATGGGTACAAGGATGTTAACATCTTTACTGACTCTCTCACAACTGTACTCAATTTGCAACGATCAAAGACGAACTTCAGCATCAGAACCCTTCTGGCAGATATTCGCGAGGATGCTAAATTATTTTCGTCTTTCACTCTTACTTTTGTTAAGCGCAGTAGAATTCAACAAGTTCATGATAGAATATGCGCGATCAATAATTCTTGTAACACCTCTTAATTGAATGCAAGTCTCCTTTTCAAAAAAAAAAAAAAAAAGTCTCAATTTCCGAAAAATCCGTTTACAATGTGAAGAAATCTCATAAAACAAGAATGGTAGTATTTACAAAGTTCTAGCTTTAGGTGAAAGCAGGTGAACTACACTACAGATCCATAATATGTCAGACTTCAATCCTGGTAATAGCATGTATTTTGGAATCTTTTTTGCTAGTACATACTCATAGAAATAGGTCCAAACAGTCAGTCAATGATGAACAATACTCACGAATCCAGTTTTTTTGGCGTCCAGATTTTGTTCATTAAGCTCATATGCCCTCTCAGTTCAAAATGTATCCAACCTCAGAGGCATCGAAAGTTGAAACAAATATTACAACTATGCCTAGTTACTTCTCTGCAGTCACTTTTAGCTCAAGATTCAGGTGAGTTATGGTCTGATTTAGACTATGTTTTTAAGCCAAGTTGTAGCCTGGTTTTCTAGGTTCTCACAATAACAAATTTTTCATTTTTTGGCTTAAGGGTGTATCAGTTGTCAGCTCATGGACTGGGCTGAATATTTTGCCGGAAAACTTATTGAAAAACCTTTTAGAGTTTGATGAAGAAGATGAACAAAACGGAGAGATTACAAAGAGACTTGATAATTTCCATTAGAGAAGATATGAAGGTACATCACCCTTAACCCTAATCTGAAGAGTGACAATACTAATAGGCTACCACATAACCGTTGCAAATATGGTGTCTTACAATAGGTCATGATAATAATATAACACCCTCAAAACTTATACAAATATCAAAACAGCCCCAACGTTCCTATATATGCTAATATGCTCCCTCAAACTCTTTTTTTTAGGGAAAAAATTATTCATTAAACTTGGGTAGTCACTCCCAGAATATCTTTGTGAAGTACATTCTCAGCCCACAAGGGGGAGACAAAATAAAATGACATATCGTCTTCTAAGAGGCCTTTTTGAGCAAAAGTGTGAGCAAGCTTGTTTCCGGATCTGCCAATAAAAGATATGGTGTAAACTTCAAAACTCTTCAACATTCTGTTACTAGCTTCAAGAGTTTTCTTCATGTCTGCCAAGGCTTTGGATGCTATCATTTTCCCGTTTTCACCATCACGCAAGAGTTTAACAGCAGCCATACTATCTGTCTCAATTTCAATCTTCTTGTATTGTAGTTCACTTGCGAGTTTTAGCCCCTCCTCTATCACCACCAACTCTGCAATTAGGGGGGATCGAAGCTGGGGAAACGAAGATGGCGTCCAGCTAAAAAAGGTACCGTGCTCGTCTCGAAGAACTGTTCCAAGGCCTGTGGCCACACCGCCAACCTGCCATGCAGCGTCACAGTTGAGTTTAGAGATCCCGAGGCTGGCTTTGATCACTGGGTGTTTGTGCTTTGGTTCTCAGCCCCATCATCACCTAAAAACCCTTTAAGCATAGCTTCCTTGTACCATACTACATAATTGCTTCCTAGTTTTGCAAGCTCCCTGGGATTAGGTTTCACTCCCTCAAACTGTTCTTGGTTTCTTCCTCGCCATATAACCCAAATAGTTGCAACAAATAATTCACAAATATCAGTATATTGAGTTGTTCGTACCTCATAAATCCAGTTTTGCAACCCTCCGAAATAGCCATCCAGGAAATTGGAGCCCAGATTTTCTTTCCAGATTTGTCGAGTATAAGAGCATCTCACAAAAAGATGTTCCTCTGTTTCAGTCCCATTTCCACATAGTTGACAAGAAGTATTTACCTCCAATCCCCTTTCTTTCATTATCATTGCAACTGGTAGAGAACGGTGCCACAGACGCCAAACAGGATAGATTAACTTCTTTGAAATCTTCAATTTCCATAGTTTCTGCAACCAGTCCCTATTAATATGACCCGAGGAGGTGGAGGGGTCTCCACTTGTAATGTGTTGTTGTGCCTGGTAACTCGAGGATACCGAATACAGCCCATCGTCCGCATAAATCCAAAAGGAGCTATCCGGGTTGCCTGGTTGGACCGATAATGAGCTAACAATCTCCACATCTATTGGAAGTAAAAGGGCAGTGACTTTCTTATGATCCCATGTAGCGGTTGAGGGATCCAACAAAAAGTCCACTGTGGCATTTTCATACCCAGGTGGACAGCTTGTAATAACCCTGTGAGTACCATGGTTTTAAATAACGGTATCGGTCGACGTATCGGTTCCGGTCGCGGATAACGGAATTGGTCTGTATCGCAGAAACTGTAACGGGAATCGGGAACCGAACGCGTGAATGTTAAATAATCGTCATAAGATGCAAAAAGTATTTTTTAAGAGAATGTTTTGTATATCTTATATATTTATAGCCATGTACTAGTTCTTTAGGCCATGTCTAACTAGTTTTTAGACAATTATACATTGTACACTTCATTATATAACAAATTAATATAATGAGGATACAGCGTATTGGGTGTATCGCCAGGATAACGGTGCGTATCGGCCGTTATATCAGGATATCGGTGCGTATCGGCTGTGTCACTTGTGAATATGATTCACGTGAACCGTATCGGGTGTATCAGACTCGACCACTACCTTTTCAGTTAAATATCGGCCGTAACGTAACGGTAACGACCTTTATTTAAAACCGTGGTGAGTACTCAACCGTGGAATCCATTTGTCCTTGAATATCTTAACAGTCTTTTCATCTCCAATATTCCAAAACAGCCTCATTTTTACTAGTTTTCGACCGGCTAGGATGCTTCGAAAAGTGTACGAGATTTGACTGCGCGACGAATCTTCATAATTAAGAAAACTATAGTTCTTGTAATACTTTGCTTTAAGCAGCCGACCAATTAGACTACCCGGATTCTCTATCAATCTACAAATATGGTGTCTTACAAATATGGTGTCTTACAAATAGGTCATGATAATAACATAACACCCTCATAAATTATACAAATATCAAAACAGCCCCAACATTCATATATATGCTAATATGCTCCCTCAAACTTTAGATTGGTGAAATTTGGAGTTTGCAGAATAGGGAAAAGAAGACTTATCAAATATGCCAAAAATAAATGGGCCGTCTGCAGATGAATGATGGGAGAAATGGGGCTGACTTGGTGGTGAAAGCTGGGATTCTGCACACCAAAAGAGCCGAACTTGTCTTGAGTTAGGAATTGGATTCTTCACAGCAGCATTGAAAGAGTTGGCAACAACCAAATTTGGAGAGGTCTTTCTGGATTTGTGAGAAAGAGTGTTCTTCACAACTACAGCAGCAGAATTGGCCAATGAAGATTTGGAGAAGTGGGGAGCTGGTTGAATTTTGCGCTTGTCTATAAGTTTTCCAAAAGGAGCTCACAGCAAGCCTTTAGTGAAGATGTCTGCAACCTGATCTGCAATTGACACAGAAATCACAATTAGTTGTTTCATCAGAACTTTCTCTCTGACATAGTGATAGTCCAATTCTACATGTTTAGTTCTGGCATGTCGAATTGGATTAGCTGTCATTGAGATGGCAGAGAGGTTGTCACAATACAAGACTGGGGTATAAAAAATAGGAATTTTGAGAGAAGAAAATATAATTTTAACTTTAGCCAGTTCAGCAGCTGTTGTAGCTAGACTTCTGTATTGAGCTTCTGTAGAAGATCTAGCTACAGTAGCTTATTTCTTTGCACCCCAGTGAACTGGGTTGTGCCCCAAGAAGATAACAAAGCCAGTAGTACTTCTCCTATTAGTAAGATTTCCTGCCCAGTCTGCATACAGAAGGCATGAATGGGAGGCAACCTGATTGATAGAACAAACCACACTTTCTCGTGCCTTCCAAGTATATACGAATTCTCTTATCAGCCATCCAATGTAAATCAGTAGGAATATGCATGAACTGACATAAGTGATTAAAAAAATTAATATCTGGTCTAGTAAATGTTAAATATTGTAATGCTCCAAGAAGTTGTCTAAATAAAGTAGGATCCGAAAAGATGTTACCATCAATAGAGTGATATTTTGTCCCAGTTGGTAAAGGAGTTGGACATGGTTTACAATCCTGCATATTAAACTTAGTTAACAAATCAGAGATGTATTCAGTCTGATGAATGGATATGCCTTTTGAGTTTCTATCAATTTGTAATCCCATAAAATAAGTAGGTTCACCAAGATTTTTCATGTCAAAAACAGACTGGGGTTATGAAATTAAAAAGGAGATGTAGGTATCATCATTCCCAGTGACAATAATGTCATCAACATAAGGAAGCAAGATTGTATTCTTGTTGTGATGAAACCTAATAAATAAGGAAGTTTCAGCCCAAGAGTATTTAAGCCTAAGATGAGCAAAATGTGTTGTAAATTTTTCAAACCAAGTTCTTGGTGCTTGTTTAAGACCATAAATAGATTTGTGGAACTTGCACACATGATATGTAAATTTTGAATTCACAAACCCTTGTGGCTGACTCATATACACAGTTTCTTTGAGCACACCATGAAGAATTGCATTTTTCACATCAAGTTGTTGCATTTTCTAGCCAAAATTTGCAGCAAGAGCTATAATAATTCTCACAGTAATGTGTTTCACTACAGGACTGAAGGTTTCATCAAAATCCAATCCATGAGTTTGATGAAATCCTTTGGCCACAAGTCTGGCCTTATATGTAGAAATGGAGCCATCAGAGTTATGTTTGGTCTTGTACACCTACTTGTTGCCTACTCTATTAGCATAGGGAGGTGGGTGTACCAGGGACCAATTGTATTGTTTTATGAGAGACTCATACTTCTCGATCAAAGCTCTCTGCCACTGAGGGTGGTTTTGAGCCTCTCTGAAGTTAGTAGGATCTAAAGAAGAGGTAGTAGTATCTGTTTGACGTGTAGTAACTGTATGGCATACCTTCTTCTTTGAGATACCTGACTGACTTCTTGTTTGCATTGAATGACCTGTGCCAAGTGGCTGAGTGACAGGTGGCACCGCCACAGGTGCCATACCTGGACTGAGAGGAGCCATGTCAGTAGATGTGTCATCAGATGATGTGGTCTCCATGTCAGCATATTGCAAAGTAGTGGTGATGTTGACTGCCTCATTTCTGGGCACAGTATTGGTGTCATTAAAAGATTCAGTGTTTGTGTTGGTACCTGAATCAAGAGGACAGGACAGATAATGGGAAATGATAGAAGAGGACATTCATATGTATAGTTGATAGGAGATTTGGTAACAGGCACATTTTGATAAGGAAAGAGTTGTTCATCAAAGATAACATGTTTTGAAATGTGAAACTTTTGTGTGTTTTTGTCAAAACATATGTAACCTTTGTAATTAGAAGGGTGGACAAGAAATACACATTCAGTGGTTTTTGGATCAAATTTAGAATGATTGTAATGTCTCAAGTAAGCACATCCAAACACTTTCAAATCTTCATAATTTGGTTTTTGTTTGTAAACAACTTCAAAGGGAGATTTATAATGCAACAGTTTAGAAGGCATTCTGTTAATGAGAACCAAATCAGTTTGGAAAGCAAGATACCAAAAAATTTAGGTAAATGTGAATTTTCTAGAAGAGTAATTGCTGTTTCTACAATGTGTCTATGTTTCCATTCAGGTAAATGTTTAGGTAAATGTGCATGTTCTGGGGGGTGTAAGGACATGATTTTTGGTTAGTGATACCTTGATCATTCGAAATCTTTTGAAAGGTAAAAGACATATATTCACTGCCACAATCACTTCTTAAAATTTTGATGGAGAAATCAAGTAATTTTTCAATGTTGACTTTGAATGTAGGAAACACAGTGTAAAGATCAGGTTTGTTGATTAAAGGAAATATCCAGCTGTATCTAGAATAGTCATCCACAAATAGAGCATAATTGTTGGAATAGATGCCCTAGAGGCAATCTAGTTTAGTATGAATTTGTAATTGGCTAGAAATTCATTTATTATTTATTGGATATTTAATATAATGAAGTCCTTAGATTTACAATCGTGTTGTTTATCTTAAATATCCCTAGTCGAGTATAATGATTAAATGGGACAATCATCTATAGACTAGTATGGGGTTGGATTGATATGGAGATATCATGATCCAACACATGGGTGTGCATTACGGAATGTTGCACTGGATTGACCCATCACCGAGAAGGCTACATACACGTTATGTTGAGTCACAAGTGCTTCTCGGGTACAATGGTATTGTCATCCTTAGACTTGAAGTCACTAGATATTCTAGTTGTGGATCATTGTGATCTTGGTAGCGTTAAACGCTACACCGTAACTGGGTAGTTATAAAGGCGTGTACTGGATACAATGAGAAGCAAGCTTAGAGATCGTAGTGGACGTAGAGAGGATTTGCCCCTCCCACATAACGGGAGCAAATATCCAAGGCCACTCGAGGATAGTGCTTATAGAATGTCTGGCCAGACTCAAATAAATCAATATATGAGATATTGATGTTATTTGCACGAATAAGGCTATTCCATAGATCGAGAAACTAGGGATTGGATATACGAGTGTGACTTGTATGTCTCGTGTCCAATCCGGATATGGAGGCAAAGGGATGAGACAATTACTTGTACAAGGTTGTCTAGATGACTATTCTATTAGTTGGCTAGAATGGATGTTTTGCTAGAAACCGCTCCATATTAGCAAAGAGTTGCTACCAACTAGATAGAACCTATGGGGTCACACGCTATATAGAGTTGTACTAGATTTGGGAATTAATTAATTGGATTAATTAATTAGAAGGATCACTTTGCAAACCATTGCAAACTTAGTAGGGACTAATTTGCAAGGAAGGGACTAAATTGAATTCTAGTAGGACTAGAATAAGTCCTTTAGGTAGTTAACAAGGAGTTGTTGGACTATATAAAGGACCCTCCTCCTTCCTTCCCTACACAACTTATGCTCTAAAGAGAACATAACAAGAGTAGGAGAGAACAAAGGAGAGAGAGAGCAAGCAACAAGAGGGACGCCGCCCCCTTGCCGCCGCCCACTCGTCCCCGACGCCACAAAGGGGCCGAACCCCTTTTGTGCCTCGTTTTGCGTGATTCCTTCACCCTCCTTTCATTCCGGGCTAGCACCAAGGAGATTGGAGATCTAGGATCAACTCTAGGCGTGGATCAACTATAGAGAACGTGACACTATTCGCGTTTGAAGTCATCAAGGAGAACCCAAAGGTGTGTTTATGATTTCTTACCTTCACTATCGTTATGCATCTAGACTTGTGATCCTTGGAGGGTTTTGCATGGTTGTTTGTTTGATTATGCTTCCATTTGCGCGATCCATGAATCAAAACCCTACAATAATGCCTATAGCTATGATAATATTTAACCGATGCAGGACCCCATAAACCAGTATGCACAAGATGTAAGGGTTCTTGAGTATGAGTTGAGTTGATGAATCAGTGAAGGGTAGTTTGGACATCTTGCCCTTTAAACAATGTTGGCACATAATAGAAGAGTGAGACTGTAAAAAATAAATATTAATAACTTTATTCAATATCTCATAAGTTGGGTGACCCAACCTAGCATGCCACAGAGTATCTTCACTTTCTTACGTAAGTAAGAACTAGGAATAGAACTGGAAGACAATTTCTGAGAGAAGACAGAATTGTGTGATGAGTGAATTGGACATAATCCATTTTCACTCAGTCCTTGGTAGATGATAGTTCCTGCTTCCTTGTCCTGGATATAAAAGGATGAAGAGACAAATACAAATCTGCAGTTATGTTCATAACAAAGTTTGTGCACGGATAACAAATTTGTAGCAATTCCAGGTACATGAAGAGTATTAGACAGAGTAAACACATGTGTAGATGTAGTTAACAAAGCAGTACCATAATGATTGATAGGTACGAAGTGACCACTTCCAACATAAACTTGATCATTCCCATAATAATGTTCAACCAGAGAGAGATTACCCAATTTAGAAGTCATGTTGTTTGTAGCACCAGAGTTACAGAGTCAAGAGGAAGTAGGGTGCATAGTTGGATGAGACACAACAGACATAGCAGTAAGATTTTCATAGGGCAATTTGCCTCGATAAGAGTGATCCATCCTATGCCAACAGTCAATGGCATTGTGGTAGTTATGTCCACATATTTGACAACTAATTGGTGTACCAGAAGCAGTAAAAGATGAACTTCTTCCTCGATTAGATCTATTGTTACCACCACCACCACGATTATAACCATTATACCCATTTGGACTTCCTATAGAGTTTTCATTTCTAACCTTACCACGATATTTACCTCCACCACGAGATTGACCTATGTTATAACCTCTGGTTTGACTAAAATTAGCAATAGCACTTTGTGAGCCAGAATTCATTGATGCAGAGAAAGCAGAAGCATGTAGATCTGATTTTGTATTAAACTCATGCATAGACTCTTCAGCTTTGTAACAAAACATAGAGTTCTTCAAGAGAAATAGGATTTGAATGAATCCTAAAAGATGATCTAAACGAGTTATACTCAGAAGGTAAACCATTCAAGGTAAAGAGAAGCATGTCTTCATCATCAACAGTAACCAAAGCAGCAGCCAATTTATCCCTAGTTGACTTCAAATTTTGAACATAAGCATCAATAGAATCACATTTCTTCTTGATTGTTTGCAAATCTGTTTTTAGTTGAAGAATATTTGCCCTAGTAAGAGAAGCCTACCTGTGCTCGAGAGCTAACCAAGCGTCTCAAGCGGTTGCGGTTCCAATAACATGAGAGATGGCCTCCTAAGTCAGGGTGGCGTTTAGAAGTTTAAGGATTGCTTGATCCTTGGTCTGCCAAGCAGAGAAGTCGGGGTTGACAGTCGCTGAAACAGTTCCGTCGGCGGTCACTGCATACACCGGTGGAGTTTGAACCGATCCATCAAGATGCCAAAAGAGAGACTGGATTTTGAAGATGGATGAAATTTGGTGTTTCCAAAGAACATAATTTGTGTTATCGAGTTTAAACGGCATAAGATGTTGATATTTGATAGGAGAAGATAAGGATAGCTCTAGTTTGAACCAGAGCCAGCGGTGGCCATGGTGATGATGGAGGAGGAGTCGATTGAGGTGGTAGGTAGCATCCGAGATCCGAACCTGATCTGATACCATGAAAAACCCTTTAGGGTTTGATGAAGAAGATGAGCAAAACAGAGAGAAAACAAAGAGACTTGATAATTCAAAGAGACTTGATAATTTAGATTAGAGAAGATATGAAGGTACATCAGGCTTAACCCTAATATGAAGAGATGACAATACTGATAGACTATCACATAACCGTTTCAAATACTATAGACACCACAACACTTTGTGGTGTCTTACAAATAGGTCCTGATAATAACATAACACCCTCAAAACTCATACAAATATCAAAACAACCTGAACATTCCTATATATGTTAACTTATATACACATGAATCAAACACGAAGAAATACTGATTGCACTCATGCACTGACACTCCCACAAGATCCAAGAAATAATGATTGCACTCATGCACTGACACTCCCACAAGATCCAAGAAGAGACAGACACAAGTTATTAGCTATTCGATGCGAGAAACATGAAGGAACGAGCTGGTTAACAACTTTCTGATGACAGTAGCATAATCCGGCGAGAAGCTGCCCAGATACCGGCGAGCTAGATCCTCCTACTTCGTTCTTTGGGTTCGCCTGGAGGTGAGTATAAATATGGGGGTTAATTTCATTGAGTTGTAGCAAACATGTGGGAATTTGCGATCTATCGAGCTAGGGTTCTTAGGTGCAATTACCTATTTCGGCCTCCACAGATAGTGAACCTCTAAATTGATCGAGGGAAACCTTCCTCATGTCACCACGCACCCTCTGAAGCAGGAGTTTTGGAAATGAACAAGTGGTGAGGGTGTTGCAACGGTGGTGGTGGTGGGTGATGTTAAGGTTGGTGATGAGCACATAAAGAAGAAATTTTTTAGAGAGTTCAAATAGAATGGTTGTTGGGTTAAATGAGGTGATGAGTGATGAAACCTAATGGAATGAGGTGTCACTATCATAGTGTGTGAAAGCGAACCCATGTTCACATTTGGGAGGGTTAGTGTAACTAGTAGGCAAAAATATGGATTTTCTAACTTTGTTAAATTTGCAAATCAATCCCATGGTTTTTAATATTTACATTCTCAATCTTAATTTCCTGATATCCCCTATTTCCCTAGAGATTAGCAGGTACTAAATTTGTGGAAATTACATAGTGCCCCCAAAACTTTTGGTAAATTATATTTTTACCCTATTGCTTTCAGAGTATCAGATTATCATCTCTTATTCGGTTTTGGTCAATATCTTATCAGAAAGCAAGAAAATTATATTTACACTCTTATTATATAATTTTAAGATATTGTCGTTTTACCCCTACACATTTTTCAGGAGTGTTACAAGGCATGGACCATTGATCCTGAGGGAGTGTTGAAGCATAAGCAGTACTTTGTCAAGTGAAAGGGCACACCATGAATGAAGGAACATGGAAAAGCGGGGAGTCGTTGCGGTAGTACAAGGACGCTGTAGAATGATTTCGAGCCGACGATGTGACGAGGATGCCACAACATTGGGTTGGCAAGAATATCATCGGCTGACATATTTTACTTCATATTTTTGGGTTATTGCTTACTTAGTTTAGTCTCATGACATGCTAGCACACTTGAGGTCCACTTTGACCTAGGATATATCATCACACACTTAACCAACTCTGTGGCCATTTTTCTAGAAGCTTCTTCTATTAATAGTAGGCATAAATGTGTATAAAGCTTTAGAATTCCCTTTTGTAAATATCTTGTACCCTTGGTGACTAGAAGGTTCCATGCCGTCGATCTTAGTCGCTGAATTTGATTACTTTTACATGAGGGAGGACGTATATATAAGAGGACAGGCTCATTTACTATCCTAATTGTTGTTTTCATCTCATTTATTACTAACAAATAGAATTAAAAGCATCTAAGCGTCACACGAAAATGACAAGAAAAGCAACCTGAAAAAATAGACTCACGAACAGTCTTAGAGGGTTATTTTGCTTTGTGAGAGTTTTTTATGGGTTTCTTGTTCTGTTTTGCAAGACTCGTTCCCCTGAAATTAACTCGCTACTTATCAATAGGGTTGATAAATTTTATTACACCATAGATAAAAATATATATATAACTCAATTTGCACATACGAACGGGGGCGTCTAATTGAGTCCATCTCATTCGGACACGCGGCATCTACATCATTAAGTAGTTTCAAGATTATTTTCGATAAGTCCATCTGAAGATCGAACAAGACCTCTGAAAATAGTGGTGAATAAAGTGTAAAACCCTCTCTGTTTAGCTCAGCCCACAAATCTTCAGTTGCTTTATATATGTTTTCCCTATCTTCTCCAGGCATAAGATAGGAATTAATAACGTAGCGTGTATATTCAAACATGCATCAAACTAAAAAACCTAATCCGGCCTCTTGTAAAGCTAGCATGATTATATAATCGGACCTACATTATGTGAATTCCTGGTTCTTCTATCAGAATTGAGCTCTATTGCGTAAGTTCTTCACAAAATAGGTCAGCAGGTCCGTAAATCTCTCAGACCAGAGGATAACAAACCTCCTATTCCGTGCTCAATTAGCTCCTGAATCAAAATAGGTTACATGCACAAAAGTGTGCCCTAAACTGGTATTCTTGCACAACTCTATATCTACGAGAAGTGAGAAGAAGAGAAAATGATGAAGACCCTACCTCAGTGATGAACTAGAAGGATCAGTGTCGCGACTATGCTCGTCTCTGCTTTGGTGGTTTGATTCGCCTCTCGAGGTTTGATTCGGGAAGAAGATCAATGTTGAGTACGCTTGCTTCTGCTTCCTCTGGAGGCTTTATTGGACATCGTTTTCCAACACTGCTACATTTTTTTGAAGTAACAACACTGCTAAATTAGCTTATGAGTAATGGGATGTATTTATACTAAAATTTGGGCTAAAACGTGAATTCAAATTAGGTATCTACTCTCGTTTCCTGTAAATACCAATTTCGGAAGTGTAGATTGCAAAGTCCGGAAGGGCATATAGCAAAGAGGAAGAGGCCACCCTTGCCACCGCTGCATCGCCACTGCCGCCTCGAACCCGAAGGCCCATGAACCCGAATGTCGCCACTGCAACGCCGCCGCTGGGCCTCCACTGTTTACGTGATTCTTTACGCGTATGCGAAAGTGCACGGTCAAGAAATATTGGGTGGTATTTCAACCCCGAGTTATCGATCCCACGAGGACAGAATTCAGACTATTTAATTAGTTACTTAATTTAGGGTATGGTACAGGAGGAAAGATTTGTGATAAAATAGGTTGTCACCCCCAAACAAGCGACTGAATTAAAATAACGAATAATTAAAATTTTATATTTTTATATTTAATAAACAATTATGGAGAAACTAGGCGATCTTTAGATCACCTAGGGCTGTAGACGAAGTCCGGTTCAGCTATGTAACACGTCAATTCGATTCTAGTTCATCCGGTTAATAGACTATGAAAATATCCTGTCGGTCTCATGTCATTTTACGTCTCGGTTGAATACAATCTCCTCTCGATCTCATGTTGTCTACCGGTCCGTTCTAGAAGGTAATCTACTGGTGCGATACGGGTCCTTTTGGTCCACCGTTTCAGGGAACAGCTGAATAATCCTACCGAATCTACCCACACTAAGGCCAATCCTAACACTTCTCCTTTTCGGTCTCGGTGATTCAGGATTGTGTTTAAGTTCTCATCACAATTAGGCTAAGTCACTGTCGTGCACTCATCTAATTAGCTAGTACATCCGGGTAGCTACTCCATTCATACTAAAGATTAAGCATAGAACAAGATCGTGTAACTAGAACGAATATTAACTTTAAGAAAGAAATTGATTCATGAATAACTCCTAGTTTCGTTGAATATCAAATCATATCCTAATTGTGTCAATAGACTAAGATCAACAATAAAGTCAAGAAACTAAGCGTTTGTTCAATAAATCAAATCACAAGCATGAAACAAAGTCTACGAATCCGGAAAATTAATCGTCTACATAACCCAAGGCTCTCGTACAGATGCCTAGCAAAAGTATTTAGCTAATCTTAATCAAACTAGAAAAACTTACAAGTTTCTCCATACAAGATTTGAAGAAGAAGAAGAAGAAGAAATCAAAACCTTCAATGGTGATCTTGAGCCCTAGCTTTGTCGTCCTCCTCTCTTGCCTCCAACATGAATGAATACAATAATGGAGGATGATTCAATCGTGTATTAATTATTTCTCCAACTACGTTAGGAAATAATGAAATCGAAACGACGTAGTTTTGGCCAAAAAACAAGCAGACCCGTGCATCTAGCTTCAGCGGACGATCTGCTATTTCGGGTCGTGCGATCTGAGTATAATGACCGTGAGAAAATTCGCCAGCAGATCGCACGATCTGGTTTTCAGGTCGTGCGATATGCTCTGATCCTATGTCCGGCCGTGCGATCTCCTCTGATCCTGCGATCACCCACTCTGATCGTATAAACAGTGAGTTGGTAAAATATTTTCTCCTCCAAATTATGGGGCGGGGGGTAAAAGCGTCATTACAAAAACTTGATTAAATGACACTTGCCTCCCCTCTCCATGTCTTTACATCATTTTCTTCACGATTTCTTCTCCGTTTTAGCTCATGAATAATCTCCAACGCCCGTTTCTCCTCTCCACTTCATCTCCTAAGCTCCGTTTCCTTTCAAAACAACACGAAACACAACCCGTGCGATCAAACGTGACAAAAGTACATAAAATCATACGAAAAAGGCTAGGATTAACAATATAATGCCTATAGCTAAGCTTCTACGCTTTCTCTCTAATCATAGTGTAAAACTAAGATTATCAACCCGGAAATCACGCAAAACGATATGAAACGTGCAAGAAATATAACTCTAATAGAGAGTTATCAAATCCCCCACACTACCTTTTTGCACGTCCCGAGCAAAATCAAACCTTACACAACGTTTTAATCCACCGAATTGCATAAAACTTTACTAGCCATGTGGCACAAACAACACACACAATGCAATCTACATGACTATACAATGCAACTCGATGATAGAAAAATGCAAGAATTAAAACAAAATACTTTTTTGTTATTTTTTTTTCATATTAGATGGGCAATCTCGCTATCACTAACCAAAATCATCAAGCTCTCACAAGTTTCTTTTGCAATTCACACAACCGCAACAAGAAATTGAAAGTACAATGATCCTACGCACAAGCTCACTAAGGGGTCCCCAAACATCCACCAAACTCCATCCAAGATTCGGGAACGTCCTTTAGCTCAGAGGGTCTAGGCACCCTTAGTCCTAAGGTAGTCTTTCGTCGCCAAGTCATATGAGGTTTTCAGACCCTCTTAGCCGTTATTGCATTGAATGCAAATTGTCCCTGTTACGGGAGACACAACTTCGTGTAATATGACTTGACTTTAATTTTCCTTAGACACTCTAATTGGTTTGAATCCAAACTCCCCGCGCGAACGGTGGCACATTAGGTTGTTCACCGTATCTAGTCCAAGAGAAGGGGTTTTTTTTCATTCTCTTCTAATTTTTTCAACCGTGCGTTTAGTGCAACTAAGTGTGGGCTTTTTCGGTTAACTCTTGAAACCGCCGTAAGGGATGGTGGTGTACACTCCCTAACTTCACTTAGGCTAAGGTAGCATACCACATGGAACCAACTCAACATGAAGGTCCACCCCAAATTTCAAGAGGCCACAAGTTTCCACGGAAAACAGACTATTCAAATACCTTAGGATTAAATACTCCTAGCACAATAAAGGAACTAAAGGTATGCCCTTGTCTACTTTCCACTTTTCCTGATACCCGGGACTTCCTTTTGTGAAAATGGTGCGCAGGATACGAAAAATTAAGGTTTTCCCCACTACGGTGCTTCCTATTCATTGATACTCTTTCACTGAACTCTCTCTGGTTTCAAGCTTCATCAATTGCCCATAACTCACTTTTTTTTTATGGATTTTCACTTTTTATTTTTTTCTCATTTTTCATATTTTCCTAGACTCTATATGTAACTGGCAAACTCGATTAACCACAAATTTTGGATAGGGGACTCAATAAAGTAAACATGCTAACAATGCATAAATTTAAAACTAGCACAATACGACACTAACTAAAACACTATACACTAACCCCAAGTATTACACATTACTACACAACTAAATGTAACAAGTCTATGCAAGACAAAACATGGCTAGTGAAATTATACACAACCCCCCCCCCCCACACACACACACACTTAAACGTTTTGTTGTCCTCAACGAATTTAGAGATATACTAGGAGGACTCATCGCTTAAATGTGTTGGCGGTGGATCTACACAATTATCGCTCAAAACGTAGAACAGAGAGAGTTAGAGAAACCTGTGGTGCACGGACCTACATGGGCACCGTTGCCGCAAAAATGCAACAAGAAGGGGTCTTGTGGATCGTTGACAGTTTCCGGAAAAGTCTCACCTCACGTCCGGTTTTCAATGCGCCGACTCAACATTCTCTATAACGCATCAAGGAGGGGAACCCGGAGTATCTTCTGTACCTGTGTCCCTGCACACTGATTGAAGAATTAACACAACTCTCTCTCACCCCTCAAAATCATATATGGAGAACTAAAAGAAAAACATAAATAAATAGCATACTACACTATATTGGGTTGCCTCCCAAGCAGCGCTTGTAATTTGAGGTCGACGGCCCGATCCGGTTACCTCAACTGAAAAGGAAAGTCGAGACTGCTTTATCCCTCCACTTCTTCTTCTTCCACCATCTCTTTTCCATGATCCTTTTCTCATGAGCATCCATGTGCTCCGACGATGGTGGAGAGTTCTGGAAGCTAACTCCTTTCATCTTAAAATTGAGCTTCTTGATCAGCTTTCACAAAGTACCACTGGGCTCAAATGTGTCGCTCTCTATAAAGTCATCCCAGTAATACCTCTTTGGTGCTATATGCTCTTCAAACGACCCATGCAATTCATGCACACCCCCACACTTTTCGATTTTCAACTCCTTGACTATGGCATGTGGATCATCAATAGAATCGCCCATAGAACAAGAGATTGGAAGTTGATCATCACGTTCTTCCCCATAAGAATCTACGTACAGTAATTGTTCTAGCTCGTCGCAGAATTGCGTGACATAAGATTTGGAGAATTCATCATTAGTCAAAGTTGGGGATTTTACCTCAATAGCACTTAGCACAAGTGTTTCACCAGCTTCATCGTCAGCACTCCACAGGCTTCCAATGTCGGTTTCTTCCCATTCATGTCAAGGATGTGAGAGCGCCTGCAGTTTTGGCTTGTAATAAGGTAAGTCCTCCCATCTTGGGCACACAGGTCCACCCGAGTCTGAATCAGAGTCCGAGTCCTCATAAATGGCAGAGTCCACCAATGGTTCATGGACACTGTAGTCTTTGCTCGGCTCAGGTATCTCTTCTTCCACTTGTGGTGGTGATGATGAAGGTTCAATATGAGGCTCACTTTCACGTGGAAAAGGCTCCTCTTGTGTCTCTTGAATACTTGAATACGTTGCTGTTGATTCCCTAACTAAATAATCTACCGTTTTCCCCGGCAACGGTGCCAAAAACTTCACGTGATTCTTTAGGCGTATGAGCCAGTGCACGATCAAGTAATATAGGGTGGTATTTCAACACCGAGTTATCGATACCACGAGGACAGACTTCAGAATATTTAACTAGTTACTTAATTTAGAGTACGGTACAGAAGGAAATATATGTGATAAAAGAGGTTGTCGCCCCCAAACAAGCAACTGAATAAAATAACGAATAATTAATATTTTGTATTTTTTATATTTAATAAACAAGTATGGAGAAACTAGGCGACCTCTCGATCAGCTAGGGCTGTAGCCGAAGTCCGGTTCAGCTATGTAACACGTCAATTCGACTCTAGTTCAGCCGGGTAATAGACTATGACAATATCCTGTCGGTCTCATGTCATTTTACGTCTCGGTTGACTTCAATCTCCTCTCGGTCTCATGTTTTTTACCGGTCCGTTCCAGCAGGTAATCTACTAGTACGATACGGGTCCTGTAGGTCCACCGTTTCACGAAACAGCTGAATACTCCTACCGAATCTACCCACACTAAGGAAAATCCTAACACTTCTCCTTTTTGGTCTCGGTGATTCAGAATTGTGTTCAAGTTCTCATCACAATTAGGCTAAGTCACTGTCGTGCACTCATCTAATTAGCTAGTACGTCCGGGTAGCTACTCCATTGATACTAAAGATTAAGCATAGAACAAGAACGTGTAATTAGAACGAATATTAAATTTAAGAAAGAAACTGATTCATGAATAACTCCTAGTTTCGTTGAATATTAAATCATATCCTAATCGTGTCAATAGACTAAGATAAAAAAATAAATTCAAGAAACTAAGCGTTTGTTCAGTAAATTAAATCACAAGCATGAAACAAAGTCTACGAATCTGGAAAATTAATTGTCTATATAACCCTAGGCTCTCGTAGAGATGCCTAGCAAAAGTATTTAGCTAATCTTAATCAAACTAGAAAAGCTTAAAAGTTTTTCCATACAGTATCTGAAAGAAGAAGAAATCAAAACCTAGCCTTCAATGGTGATCTTGAGCCCTAGATTTTTCGTCCTCCTCTCTTGCCTCCAACGTGAATGAATATAATAATGGAGGATTATTCAATCTTGTATTAATTATTCTCCAACTAGGTTAGGAAATAATCAACTCAAAACGACATAGTTTTGGCAAAAAAAACAGGCAGACCCGTGCATCTAGCTTCAGCAGATAGCACGATCTGCTATTTCTGGTCGTGCGATCTGATTATAATGACCGTGAGAAAATTCGCCAGCAGATCGCACGATCTGCTCTGATTCTATGTCTGATCGTGCGATCTCCTCTGATCCTGCGATCACCCACTCTGATCGTATAAACAGTGAGTTGGTAAAATATTTTCTCCTCCAAATTTTGGCTAAGTATGGGGAGGGGGTTAAATTTTCATTACACAAACTTGATTAAATGACACTTTCCTCCCCTCTCCACGCCGTTTCACCATTTTCTTCACGATTTCTTCTCCATTTTAACTCCTGAATAATCTCCAACGCCCGTTTCTTCTCTCCGCTTCATCTCCTAAGCTTCGTTTCATGTCAAAACAACACGAAACACAACCCGTGCGATCAAGCGTGACAAAAATATATAAAATCATACGAGAAACGCTAGGATTAACAATAAAATGCCTATAGCTAAGGTTCTACGTTTTCTCTCTAATCATAGTGTAAAACTAAGACTATTAACCCAGAAATCACGCAAAACGATATGAAACGGGCAAGAAATATAACTCTAATAGAGAGTTATCAGCTGTCAACTGCGCCACCATGCCGTATCCGAATCGAAGTCAGGAGGCAGAGAGAGAAGGGGTGGGGGTCAGAGAAGGGAGGGATTTTTCTTTTCTCTAAAAGCAAATGATGCGGATTTGATCTTACCATACAGCACAGGACACGTCAGGAGGAAAGAGAATGAGTGGCAGACAAAAGAAAGTGGATTCCTACATGTTCCTGACGTGTCATGTGATGTATTGACTAGAGCACCATGTCATATTTGCTCTCGGAGCAAGCAATAATTACTCTCGAGAAAGAGGAGGTAGAGATAATGATAAGGTAGGAAGAGAGGGGTAGATGATAAGGTAGAGAAAATAAATTGCTAGTGGGGTAGTTGGGGTAGGGTTTTTTTTATCGATAAAATACATTTTGCCCCCATTTTATCGATAAATACATTTCCGGCCCCTATCAGAGTTAAAAACTAACGGAGGACTAACATATGTGTGAAAAGACAAAAATACCCTTTAAAATTGATAATTACCCCACTATAAAACTGCCTTCTTCTCCCTCCACTCACATTTCTAACCCTAGCATCATCTCTCTCGTCTCTCACTCGCTCTCGCCCTTCCTCTCTAGGAGAAACCCAAGAACCGCCACCACAACCGGAGGACTAACACACGAAATAGTCGACTCATAGCCCATCTCCATCGCTCTTCTGATAGTGATCATCGCTGCTTCGTCTGTTTCTTCGTCGAATTGGGGAGCCCTCAGCCTCGACGAATGGATCAGGGATTCGGTAGTGGAGATTGTGATGAAACTCGGAGAATTAGGCTTGTAATGGTGGCGATTAGCGGTTTGGTCGAAGAAAAGGAAGAAACTTTAGCGAGATAAACAATTCGAATTAGAGAGAAATCGTATATCAGGAAGCTATGGGGGGATTTCACCAGCGGTGAGGGGAGAATGTGGAAACTTAAACTTCTGTGTCCCTCATAATTCTTTCTCTCTTTCCTCTCTCACTTCTGTGTTGGAATCCGACCACAAATTGGAACAGATTGGGTCGACGTCGGCAGATGAGGCAGTGGCGAAGTTTTAGGAACCCAGATGGGTCCATAGAGACGTGGGACTTGAAAGAGTTCGCGAAAGATTGGTAAATCGTCTGGAATGCTATAAAAGATTCAAGTAATGCGTTCGTTCAATCTATGCTTTCTAAAACCCTTTGTTGATTCAGTGAAGTTCACAACCTAATGTGTTCTTGGTTTGTATCTAATGTTCTTGACACTAGAGAAGGATTTTTTTTTTAAAATGAATTGGGGTTGTGAAGATTCATCTGACCTTCGAAGAGTGATTTTCTTGATAAGGTGAAGTATGAACATATGCTTAGTGACATGTATGTGTTGAAGTATGAATATATGCTTAGTAAAAGACTCTCAAGTAAATTGTAACAACTTATGTGAATTTCGTTCTTTGTTGTTGCTGTTGTTTGTTTATTTGACGTTGTTGTTGTGGCGGCAGCGGTGGTGGTGGTGATGGTGGTGGGGATGTGGTGGTGGTGGTGGCGGTGGTGAAGAAAGAAGAAGAATAACACCAAAAACACCGACCAAGAACACCATGAACACAAAGAAACAAGGGGCAAAATAGGTGGTACGTGCAATTTTGTAATTCTACCCATCCAAGGGTAAAATGGTCACAAAAAGTCAGTTTGCACCCCTCCACTAACGGATTGTAACAGAATGGTGGTATCTGTCCACCCTCCATCCACTGACAGGAGTGTAAAATATATTTATCGATAAATCATGGGGAAAAATATATTTTATCGATAAATACATGAATGAAAATATCTTTTACCCAAAAATATATTTTGAGATAGTGAGCTTCGAATTCGGGACATTCATGCGCGGGCTATAAATCACATAGCTAACACACAATTGCATAAGAAATTCCAAAATTACCATAAAAATCTTGGATTTTTTTTAAAAAAAAAAAACTGATTATATCATATTTTTAACTTTTCATTTTCACCCTACTTCCTCTCATCCAAACAAGCCAATGTAATGCAAAATCAATGCAAAGTTTCGATCAAATTATAGTTGTGCATTTTGCATGTCACTAAAATTCATCAACAACTCCAGTAGTGGTATTTAAAAATTAGGCACATATCAGTTAAATTAAAGTTTGTTCAACAATATTTCAACAAACCTAACAAGTAGTAACAAGCCTAAAAAATAGGAAAACATGATGTAGGGGCAATTTTATCGCCAAATCTGGCGAGGTAAATGCATGGCATCTATTTTGCATTTGCGAATACATGCTTTGTTGGACTACAAACTTTGGCCAAGTCCTTTATATTTTGCATAAACAACCAGTTTACATCGCTTTCTGGATATGCTCTTACATAAGCCAAGTTGTAGCCTGGTTTTCTAGGTTCTCACATAAACAAATTGTTCATGTTTTGGCTTAAGGGTGTATCAGTTGCCAGCTCATGGACTGGGCTGAATATTTTGCCGGGAAACTTATTGAAAAACCCTTTAGGGTTTGATGAAGAATATGAACTAAACAGAGAGAAAATAAAGAGACTTGATAATTTTTATTAGAGAAGATATGAAGGTACATCATCCTTAACCCTAATATGAAGAGATGACAATACTAATAGGCTACCACATAACCGTTGAAAATATGGTGTCTTACAAATAGGTCATGATAATAACATAACACCCTCAGAAATTATACAAATATCAAAAGAGCCCCAACATTTCTATATATGTTAATATGCTCCTTCAAACTCTAGATGCAACAACTCCCTTATCCAGCTCGGACAAGACCGGGGGGGGGGGGGGGGCGATGCTAAAAGTAACGGTGGAAATCAAAAGCATAACATCCCAACTTATTTGTTACACAATATTAAACATCCAAAAAGTTTTAGTTATTACATAAGTGTCTCCAGAACTACTACATAACAGTGAACTAGCCAGCTACATCAATACTCGTGCTGATAACCGTCTATGTGAGTCCCGTACCCTGCTATGCCATAGTCCTCAGCTCCTAAGCCTGTGGTGGTAAAGAAACAGGAACCGTGATAACTCTCTTTTAGGAGTTATTTTTATACTTCCATATTAGTTGTAATAGGCTTATTTCACATGATTTATATGCTATATTTGCACACATATGTGATTTTGACGATTTATATGCCTAAGAGTGAAAAATTGTGTTTCTAGCTTATTTGTGCATGTTTTCTCTCATATTTGCTATGATAATTGCACGGGTTATTTAGTGTTGTGTATCTCAGGTAAAATAGGTGCATTGGAGCTTATGAGATTCTTGGTTATGCTTGGAATGGAGCTAGATGAAGAGGGGAAAAGGAGACGCACAAACGAAGCAAAGTTGGAAAAGTCACACAGGACCATCCTGACCTCTTTTCGATGCTCAGGAAAATCTACAAAGAATTTTGGAGCAAAGCCTGCGTCATTGGAAAGTAGACATCCGTAGCTTTCCAACGATATATGGTAGGCCCGAAGACGAGTCCGTATGAGGGAGATACAGCCCGTGCAAAATCAGCAAATAATTCTGTCCGGGAATTACAAAGTAGAGGGGCTGAAGTGCAATTTCGGCTAGTTTTCATTAAAAAGCGTGCCCAGCTGGTAAAAAACGGGGAGGACGACCTAAGAACAAGGGATTCACGCATCTTTGAAGTCTTGGGAGCTAGGGAAGAAGGGAGACAAAGCTTGGAGCTTGGAAGATCATCAACATTGAAGCTTTTAGCGTTTGATCTTCGTTTCTTCATCTTTTCTTCATGAACTCTACTATTTTGTTTATGTTGAACGCTATTATGTCTAGCTAAACAACTTTAAGCTAGGTGATTGATGGAAAACTAGTGATTGTTGGATGATTTTCCGGATTTTGGACTTGATGCATGCTTTTGCTTAAATTCTATGAACGTTCTTGTTAGCTTATCTATTCTTGTACTTATTTATTAATGTTCTTGGCTTGATCACCCGTAGAATATTACTTGTTGATAGGGTTGCACGAAAGTGAGCTCATTGAGACGTGTTAAAGAATAGTTAAGTGATCTCGTAGTTTCTTGAGACCGAGAGGAGATAGAAACTTGATTAATCGTGTGAGGGTAGTTTCGATTGATTGTTGTTAGAACTTAGTGAATTCGGTGGACCGATAGGACCCGGTGAACGAGCCTAAAAAATCAATTAGATTGTAGTAGTAGACGGAGGTGGACTGAGAGGACCCGAAATCTATTGTTTACACAAATTCACGTGAAATCGAGAGAAGATCGTGATGAGCATTACCCGGTATAACTAGAACGTGAGTAGAGTGTTTCAAGCATAACCCGGAAATCGTTAACATCCCTAGGGACCATCAATTGCCTAGTTCTTCTTTATTAATCGTAATCAAATCACAATTTATTTTCATTAAAAGTGAAAACCCTATAAAAATATTTAGTTAGTTGTTATTTAGTTTAAGTCACTTGTTTGTGGGTGACGAACCTTCAAATCAAACACTTTTTACCGGTTAATTAGGTATCATAAATTTAATTCTTAATTAGCTAAAAATCGTCTATTTCCCTTGGCTTCGATACTCGGATTCGTAAAATACTCCACTTACTACTTGACCGTATACTTGCGTTTAAGCGCGTTAAGAATTGCGTCAAACCGCAGTTTCAAAGTCAGTACAAAAGACTGAGCAAGTGACACCCAAGCATGTAAAACGGATGAAGAATAAACATCTTTTCTTTTGCAATAACTCAAAACAGGAAATGAACATAAAGAATAACCTTAAAAATAACTTTAAGAAACAAAAGCTCAACAGAAACTTCTCTTCTTTACTAAACTTCTTTCTTTCCATTTTCACAACGGGGAATACGTTTCCCAATGTTTTATTCTTTCCTTTATAATATCCAAAAATCAGAAAAAGCTATATTATTAATCTGTGTTGATACGGGGAAGAATCTACTATACTATCACTAGCAGCCATGACCTTAAGTGCCGGCACCCCCCTAATACTCCTCGCGGCCAGAGAGGCGAGTACATGGAGCGACCCGGCAGGTTGCGACCGGGTTAAAATAAGCGGGTCGAGTGAACGAAGTCAACAAGGCCAATCTAGATAAAAGCAATCTCAACGATCCCCGCACAACTCTTTCCACTTTACGTTAATTATGCATTAATGTTATTCGTGTGACAGTATTAAATAAAACAAACTTCTGAAAATTTAAGAACGTCACAATTAAACATGAAAATAACCAACAAATATTTTGAGACGAATTTAAAAGCTAAATTGAGACACGAAAGGAACTAGACTCGCAAGACTTGGCATGTTCACTTACCTTACTTTCCGTAGCAAAAGCCCGTCCTAGCAGTGGCCCGGGCCTACAAACACGTCACCTACAAATCGTGTCTTCTACGTCAATAAATATTCAAATAAAATGCTATAAGTCATAAAGAGTATTTTCTTTTAACCCAAACCCCACTAGTTACATTTCTATCGTTTTATTATCTCAAAACAACACATCCATTTTTAAACGACTATTATTATTTTTATTATTTAAAAGTGGGTAATTCGATTATTAAAAATATGAGCTAAAGATGAAATTATACTTAAGAACTATTTATAACGACAAATGATTTTTCGACTATTATGTTTTTAAGAAAAATTTACACGATACTATAATTTAGTGAAATGTCAATTTTACAAGTTTTTAAATAACCAATTTATAAACTAAGTGATTAAACAATATTTATTAAAAGTTTTTAACAAAAGCATTCCTATTTTAATTTTTAACGAACGATCCGTTTATTATTTCTACCCCCGAATCACTTTTTCGGGACGAGGACGGAAACTAGTATTTTTAGAAATTATTTTTAATCCAAAGTTATCATTTTTATTTTTAACGAAAAGTGTGAAATTTAATTAAAAGACATATAAATCCTAAGTTATATTAAAAGTCAACAAGTACCCCCAATTACTCCCAAAACAGTTTAAGTTAAAATACTCTAGTCACCTTCTAGTTTCTGAAAATACAAAACAGCCCCCCCCCCACGTATGTCATGTTATAAAATTTTCTGAAAAATACACTTTAACCCCTTTTCAACAACAATCTCGATTTAGCTCCTCTAATCATGAATTTAGCTACCAAGTTTTGATTTTGATTACGTATAACAACTAAACAGAGAGTATAGAACGTACCTAGGCCAAAAAATGGCCGGAAACCGTCAAGATATGAGCTGGGTCGAAGTCTCACGTCGGAGTCGCCAGAGTTGAAGCTCACCGCCGACGAACAGAGGGGTTTTGGACCCGAATGATCCTTCTGCTGTCTTGGTCGGGGCCTTAGGAGCCTAATGGAAGCAGAGAGAGGGAGTGGGTGGCGCTGGAGCACTTCGTCGGAGCTTGGCTGGAGAGTTGGTCGGTTTTAATGGAGGTCGACGGTGGCGGCAGTGGCTTCTGCTGCTGCTGCTTCTTGGCCTCTGTTTCGGGTCAGAGGATGAAGTGCAGAGAGGCAGAGAAAGGGAGAGAGAGAGAGGAAAACCCGAGCAGTGGGTTTGTTCGAGCTTCTAGCCGCCGGGAGTAATGGTGGCAGCGGTGGAGGGGTGGCTGTTGTCACTGTTCTTCTGCTGCTGCTGTTGGTTTCTGAAAACAAGGAGTAACAGGGAGGGAGAGAGAGAGAGAGCTGAGAGTGATGAGTGAGATGGAGGTGGGTTTGTCTTTTTCGAAGCTTGCGGCGATGGTGGTGGTGAAAAGTGACGATGGTTGTGGTGGCTGCTGGTGCTGGTGAGGAGGAGGTGGCTGGTGAGGCTCTTAAATAGGCCAGGTTACTTGGTGGCCAAACACTTGAGGGCGGTGGTGAAGCCTCCTGAAGGAGTTGGGGCGGTGATGAAAGTTGGAGGCGGTGATTTGTTGTTTTGCCAAGAAGGCAAAACTTGAAGAAGATGAGAGAGTGGGAGGAGTTGTAGTGTGTGGGTGGAGTACCATTATTTCTAGTGATTGGGTGTGACAAACTCACCTAGTCTCGCGGTGGTCAGACACGCGTTAAAACCATAATTTTAACTAAATTTACGAAACGTTAACGTATTAATTCACGACCGTCAATCTAATATTATGCTAAAATTTTCTATAAACAAAACTCAAAAATCTATTCAAATATTATTTTGCCAATAAAATTATTATTATGCTTCTATAATGACCGCTTTACTCCTACCAATTAAACGGGGTATTACACTAGATTGGTGAAATGTGGAGTTTGCAGAATAGAGAAAAGGAGACTTATCAAATGTGCCAAAAATAAATGAGCCGTCTGCAGATGAATGATGAGGAGAAATGGGGCTGACTTGGTGGTGAAAGCTGGGATTCTGGACACCAAACGAGCCGAATTTGTCTTGAGTTAGGAATTGGATTCTTCACAGCAGTATTGAAAGAGTTGGCAACAACCAAATTTAGAGAGTTCTTTCTGGATTTGTGAGCAAGAGTGTTCTTCACAACTACAGCAGCAAAATTGGCAGATGAAGATTTGGAGAAGTGGGGAGCTGGTTGAATTTTGAGCTTGTCGCTAAGTTTTGCAAAAGGAACTCCCAACAAGCCTTTAGTGAAGATGTCTGCAACCTGATCTGCACTTAACACAAAACTCACAATTAGTTGTTTCAACAGAACTTTTTCTCTGACATAATGATAGTCTAATTCTACATGTTTAGTTCTGGCATGTAGAATTTGATTAGCTGTCATTGAGATGGCAGAGAGGTTGTCACAATACAAGACTGGGGTATCAAAAATAGGAATTTTGAGAGAAGAAAACATCATTTTAACCCAAGACAGTTCAGCAGCTGTTGTAGCTAGACTTCTGTATTCAGTTTCTGTAGAAGATCTAGCTACAAAATAGTTAGATCTTCATAATCAAGTCAGCGGGTCACTTTGATCCGATAGTTTAGATAGCAAAACGATACAAGTTTTAAATATTCTTTTCATAGTGTTGTAGAGTAAAGTTTACTCTACCACAATTCGGGAAGATTATCATTTTTTGCATCGTTTCTATAATCAAGTCAGCAAGTCAGTGGTGAATAGTAAAGTGACCTGATGAATAGTAATAAAAGTCAAATTAAGAAGAATCAGGCGAAACAAATATACTACACGATGCTTCCAGATGAAAGCACTAGGTTGTTAGCACCCGGTTATAAGTATCTGTTTGGCACAATCAATGCTTTCTTATTCTAGGAATAGTATGACTTGATATAGAGTTGGCGAGTTCGAACAGGAACCGGACGTAACATTCTTTATTATGGCGTATATAACACCAAAATTCATAAACTTTTAAGTACATGTATTATAAAATTGAGATTATTTTCACCATAATTTATCAAAAATATTTCTCTATAATTGTGATTTTCAAGAAATTGTAAAAGTGTTTGATCTTTTCTAAAATGTCTTTCTTTTTCTATAGGGTTGCGTATGAGATCATTTCATATGCATCGAGTATATGAATCGAGTCTTTTGTGTTTATCTAATAGATGTCGTTTATGAAATCATTTGAGGAATACTACGAAATAGTATAACAGGAAAACAAATATGAGGCTGGACCGAGGCCAACTGTAAGTGAGCCCTTCTTAGGTCCGCCATTGAGTTTGAGGATAGTATAAATTCAATATGTTCTATAAATAAAATATCAACGCACAGCACAAATATTCTGAATTTCCAAAATGATTTTTTTGTTAACATCAGTCTTTTACCAATTGTAAGTGTACGGTGTGTCATGCCAATTTGAATAAGTTTGCATGTCATCCCTTGTGAATTACCTTTTGCTGAGGTCTGGATGATTTGCAAGAATCGAAGGATTGAGAACAAATATATAATTGTATGGTACACAATTGGTTCTCATCATGTGCCATCCCAAGAAGATTTCCCTATAATGCCAACTATTCATACTTCATTCGAGCTGCGGCCAACAAATTTCTTTGAAAGAAATCCATTACTGAAGCACTAGAACGAAAGACTTTTCTACCTGTAATTTCAATGTCTTTATTAATTCAATTCTTTTCTTTGTAAGATTGCGACCATGTACGTATCCAATTATGTGCTACATAAAAAGACACAACAAGGACTAAAGAATTACTCCTTTGATTGTGTTTTACAAAACATTGAACTTCTATGCTCGTCGTGTTACTAATCAGCTGCTTCTCAAATATTTTTATCGATTCTAATACGAATAAGCTAAAACCACAAGCACTAGACCAACAATTGAAATGACATTGTATCTGATGTCATCCTAAAAAGCACCACGTGGTGCTTTACATACAATAAGTGTGTGCCAATCATTTAAGAGGTGGTAGACTCCACTGATAGTTTGTATAAATGGAACAGTTTAATCGAACTTAGACCACCACGTGGTGCTCTAATGGAGCACTGAAAAATTTCTCCCTCTGTTTCTACAGATTCTTCACATAATTATTTGGATATTATTTGGGCCTAGCGACATGGTTAGCAAAACGCTGCAAGAATTTGATGATCTTTTTACAGTGTTGTAGAATAAACTTTCCTCTACAATACCACAAAAAGTTAACACATTTTTATTTTGTTTTGCTAACCAAATCATTATGCCCAAATAATATCAAAATAATTTTGTAAAGAATCTGCAGACACGGAGGGAGTACTTACCAATGAGCCCAACCACCTTCATGTTACTAGACGTTTACTCCTATTCTCTCAGGTTATTCAAAATATTATTTGGGTATTATTTGGACATAGCGATTTGGTCAGCAAACACAATGCAAGAATTTGATAATTTTTTATTGTGTCGTAGAGTAAACTTTGCTTTACAATATTCTAAAAAGATTATCAAATTCTTGATTTGTTTTGCTAACTAAATTGCTAGGCCCAATTAATAACCGAATAATTTTTTGAAGAATCTGAAAGAAAAGTGACAGTACTTCTCAAAGGGCCCAACTACCTTGGGTAACAGTCTCTTAACATCTTATTTATGGGCTTAATATCTAGCTAGAATATTTTCAGTATCCAATTGGATCAAGCCCATGAGTCCATCTATAACCATACCAGTCCATTTACTAGGGCATATAGAAGCTCATCTCTCCAAATCTCACAACAATTTCAAATTTTCAGGTATGCCCCAAGTTTTGTCATTTCCTCTGCACCTATTCCGCGACGGCGACGACGACGACGGAGAAGATGCTGATTCGCAACCGTGGAAGGCGGGGACACGGCCAGGTGCGGATTCCGGTAACTCAGAAACCTTCTATAGCTGTATTGATACCGTTTCTGAGTACACAGGGTTTGAAGTCCGATCAGGGCCGGCCCAAGACAATTCGGGGCCTAAAACGGATAGTAAAATTGAGACCCCAAAGAGAAAATGTACACCCAAAATAGTTTTTTTAAATAAACAAAATTAGACTTACAATCTTTTGTGTAACAAAATATTCACATACGTCATTAAAGTGATTTGACCTTGTGTCAAGTTTGTGGCAAAAGATTTTGATTACCACCAAGCTAATGTAGAATCACAAAAAAAAAATTATACATTAAAATATTTAATGTACCTTAATACTATGTGATGAACATTATATAAAAACAGAGCCCTGCCGGCACGGGGGCTAAAGCGGCCGCACCGGCTGCTTTATCATAGGGCCGGCCCTGAGTCCGATGTTTCGATAGGTTTTCGTGTTAGTGTTTTCGTGTTAGTTTGGAGCTTTTCATCGATCAGAATCTCACTTATTGAACTATCAGTTCGCATATATGCGATGAATGCTCGTGTGAAACCTAACAGCATTTAAAAACTCGTGTTTTTATTAGATTTGAACGATTTGGTAGTTATCTCAGATTTTATCAATAATACTCTCATATGAGCCATTTCCTGGTTACATCACTACAGGTGAGAGTATGTGGTCGTTATGTTAAATATGAGAACCCTATTTTTTAGATCATGTTGATGTTGTGATTTCCCATAACTAGTTATGGTTTGATTTAGACTATGTTTTTAAGACAATTTGTAGCCTGCTTTTCCAGGTCCTCGTCGCATAAACAAATTGTTCATGTTTTGGCTCAAGGGTGTATCAGTTATCAGCTCATGAACTTGGCTGAATATTTTTTCGGAAAACTTTATACACATGAATCAGACATGAGGAAAAAGAGATTGCAGTCATGCATTGACACTCCTACAAGATCCAAGAAGTGACAAACACTAGTTAATAGCTATTCGATGCAAGAAACATGAAGAAACAAGCTGATTAACAACTTCCTGACGACAATAGCATAATCCGGCGACAGAGGCGGTGATGAACGAGCTAGATCCTCCTACTTAGGTGAGGAGTATGAATATGGGGTTAATTTCATTGAATTGCAGCAAACTAATGGCACCTAAGAACCTTAGCTCGATACTCCATACAGAGTGAACAAGTGGTGGGGGTGTTGATGGAAAGAAAACCTTCCTCATGTCACCACGCACCCTCTGAAGCAGCAGTTTTGACAATGAACAAGTGGTGAGGGTGTTGCAACAGTGGTGAGGGTGGTGGTAGTAGTGGTGGTGGACTGGTGGTGGTGGTCAAGGTTGGTGATGAGCACATCCAGAAGAAAAATGTTTAGAGATAATAGAATAGCTATATTAGCTGATTCATTGTTGGGTTAAATGAGGTGATGACACCTAAAGGAATGAGGTGTCACTATCATAGTGTGTGAAAGCAAACCCATGTTCACATTTGGGAGGGTTAATTTAACTAGTAGGTAAAAGTATGAATTTTCTAACTTCGTAAAATTTACAAATCATCCCTCTGGTTTCTTAATAGTTACATTCTCAATCTTACTTTCCTGATATCCCCCATTTCCTCTAGAGATTAGCTGGTACTAAATTTGTGGAAATTACATAGTGGCCCCACACGTTTTGGTAAATTATATTTTTACCACCATTGCTTCTAGAGAATTACACTATCATCTCATATCCAGTTTTGGTCAATATCTGTTCTAGTATCATAAAGCAAGAAAATTATATTTACACTCTTACTCTATAATGTTAAGATATTCTCGTTTTACCCCACAGAGATTTGTCAGGAGTGTTACAGGGCATTGGACCATTAGTCCCAAGGGAGTGTCGAAGCATAAGGTGTACTTCGTCAAGTGAAAGGGCACACCCCATGAATGAAGGAATATGGAAAAGCGAGGAGTCGTTGCGGCAGTTCAAGGATGCTATAGAATGATTTTGAGCCGATGACGATGCGACGAGGACGCGACAACATTCGGTTCGGAAGAATATAATGTGTTCTCCACCCTCCGACTATTACATTTTGCCCTCTGATTTATGGAGAAAGACATTTTGCACCCTTGTTAACGGATGGAGGGTGGACATATACCACCCTTCTGTCACAATCCGTTAGTGGAGGGGTGCAAACTGACTTTTTGTGACCATTTTACCCTTATTGATTGTTGACAATTTGTTTATTATAGTGTTCATCATGTTCTTGGTGTTCTTAAGCACCACCTCCACCACCACCATCACCACCACCATCACCAACACCACCACCAACAACAACAACGACAAATGTGACCTCATCTCCTCTATTTTTCTTGTTCTATCTCACCACCACCAACACCACCACCAACAATGACAATTAGAGATCTAAAATCAGACTCCAAAAGTAAACCCTCTTCATCCCTGACCTCCAACACATGAAAGCAATATGTTTCACATATACAAATTCCCAGGACTAGGTTAACAAGAATAATCACCCCATTGACGGAAAATAACATGGGATTATGGTCTAGCCCTTGTCCCTAAACAGTTGAACTTCTGAAAAATTAATCATTTTCCTATCGTACTGATGAACTTTTTGTTGTATCTTTTGGGTATTGGAGATATCTCTAACTTTTATAATCTGATCCTGCAACCCATGGTTAAAGTTAAGAATCAAATTCTAAAACTTGGAGATACCAAATTACGATCAATGAGTTCTCTCTACTGTGGATGATCGTCTTCATCCATGACCTCCGCCACAACAGCATCAACACCACCTCACTACAATTCAATCCTCACGCTCGACCCAGTTAACTCTCACCAAAACAGAAGCTCAATTTTTACAAACCCGAGATGAATTCAACCCAAACACAATCCAATTGAAGACCCAACATATCAAACCCACACCAAAATAAACTCAACTCCAATCAGTGACATGGGTTGAGTACAAGAGATAGAGAGGAGAAGGGGGAGAATGGGATATGTCGAATAAAAATTCGGACGAAGACGGCGAATCCGAGCCTGAAAGCTTCGATCTTGATGGTGACATCAAGGCCATCATCGTCGTCCACAATGCCACAAATAGACCCACCACCACATCAAACCCTCTCCTCCTCCACCTCCTGCTGTCGAACCCATACCCACCACAGCTGATAACTCTTTATTAGAGTTATATTTCTTGCATATTTAATATCTTTTTGCGTGATTTCGGGGTTAAAATATGAGTTTTACACTATGAATGTTGAGAAAACGTAGAAAGTTGAGTTTTTAGCACTTTATTGTTAATCCGGGCGTTTTGATGCATATTTCGATGTTATTTATCAAATGTAATCGCTTGGTATGGTTTTTCATGTTGTCTTGACCGGATCGGACGCTAACTGATGGCTAGGAGGCATGAAACGAACTTCGGAAACAAAGCAAACTCAAGAGGAAGCAAGAGAAGCAAAGTCGGAGGAGCAAAAGTTACCAATCTCCACTATTTTGATATTATCTCGAGTTCTACAATACATTTTGGAGTGATACCAGTGGAAAATGAAAGTACACTCAAAGAGATTTCCAACGATAGGTCACGGAGCTAAAACGGAGATCAGACGAGAAAGTTAAGGTCCGTCGAAGAGGATGAAAATCTGAGTTCATCTCCAGGGGTGTTCGTGCGAACACTTTTTGTGTTCGTGCGAACAAAAACACTTAGAAAATTTTCGGGAAAGCCAAAAAGGGTGAAAAAGGGACTGCAAAATTGTACGAAAAAGATTTTTTTTTCGTGCGAACAGAGAGCAAAAAGCTGTTCGTGTGAACAACAATTCTGTTAGTGCGAACATAGGGCCAAATCGCAATTTTTGGGCTGTTTTGTAGATTTTAAAGAGTTTGAGCTTTGGGGACTTCTTCTAACCTAGGATTCCGTCCTTGAGAGGGTATTCACGTATATTTGGAGAAGGAAACAAAGGGAGGAGGACAAGGACGGGGTAGGAAGAGAACACAAAAGCCACCATTGGAGAGCTAGGTTTTTTATTTCTTCTTCATCTTTCTCAATCTTTGTATGGAGAAACTATTGCACCGTGTTTGGTTGATTCTTTTTAGCTAGACGTTTTGCTAGGCGTCTCTATGAGAGCCTAGGGTTCATGTAAAAGATTATATTTTTCCGAATTTGATATTTGCTTCATGATTTCTTGATTTTTTCTTTTGAATCAATTCTAGTTTCTTGTTTATGTTAGTAATCCTAATTGAGTGACACGATTAGGAGATAAAACTAGGGTTCAAGAACTAGGGTTGTTCAATAGTTGATTCATGCTTAAAGTCAGCAATATTTTAATTCAATTGTTAATGTACTGTGCTTAATACTCAGTGTTAATGGAGTAGCTAACCGGAAACACTGCTTAGTTAGTGAATGCGCGATAGTGATTCTAACTAACTAGGATGAGACTTGAACATCAATCACGTATCACTAAGACTGAGAAGAGACGTGTTAGGATTGGCTAGTGTGGGTAGATTTGGTGGGTGAGATTCGACTATTTCGTGCAACGGTGGACCGACAGGACCCGTTGTCGCATGTCGTTAGCCTACTAGAACGGACCAGTAGACACAAGACGATAGGAGATTGTATTCTACCGTGAAGTAGAATGACTTGAGACCGGTAGGAGATAGTCAGCGCTGTTACCCGACTTAGTTAGAATATAGTTAACGTGTTGCTCAGATAATCCGGAATTCATCTACATCCCTAGGTGATCTAGAGATTGCCTAGTTTCTCCATATCTATCTATTAAAAATAAAAAATACAAAAATATTAGTTAGTTGTTATTTTAATTCAGTCGCTTGTTTGGGGGTGACAACGTATTTATCACAATCTTTTCCTCCTATTACCGCACCCTAAGTTAATCGACTAATTGAATAGTCTAGAGTTTGTCCTCGTGGGATCGATAACTCGGGGTTGAAATACCACCCCTATATTACTTGACCGTGCACTTGCGTATACGCGTTAAGAAATCGCGTCAAGTTTTTGGCGCCGTTGCCGGGGAACAGTGGTAGATTATTTGTTAGGAGTTAGTTTATAGTACTTTTATTTTAGTTTTAGTTTTAATTTTTTTTAATTATATATCTCTATGCTTCACGGGTGTCTTGTGAGTCTTTTTCTCAGAAACGCATGAAGCAGGAGACAATATAAGCATGTGGAGCGAAGAATGTTATTCGGGTCCCCCCTACTGCAGGGGTAACCATGAAGACGAGGACGCATGCATAATTTGGTGCTACGTATGCGGCATTTGGCACGACCGTAGAGACTAATGTCGAGTACATGCCCTCCAACTTCATCAGCACCAGGAAGACTCATCAGCGATTATGGCAGAACGACGTAGTATTATGAATGACATCGAAGTGTGCGCCACATTTTTGTCCACAGCTGCACAAGTGCCACAAGAGGATTCAGCCGTAGGTATGGAATACGTGAGGGAGATGATGGGGAGGATAAAGGGACGACTTGAGAAACTGTCAACAGCAGGGGAATCAAGCATTCAAGATCCACAAGAAGAGACCGTTCCATATTACAGTGAGCCAAAAATTGAACCTTCATCATCCCCACCACAAGTGGAAGACGAGATACCTGAGCCGAACGAAGACTGCAGTGTCCAGGAACCATTGGTGGACTCTGCCATTTACGAGGACCCAGACTCTGATTCAGACTGGGGTGGACCTGTGTGCCGAAGATGGGAAAATCTGCCGTATTGCGAGCCAAGACCGCAGGCGTACTCACGTCCTTGGAACGAATGGGAAGACACCAGCATTGGAAGCCTGTGGGGTGCCGACGATGAAGCTGATGATTCACTTGTGCCGATACCTATTGAGGTAAAAGCCCCTACTCATACTTTCGAAGAATTCTCTGTATCTCATATTAATCAAGTATGTGATGATTCGGAAAGACTTGTGTATGGATATTCTTATGGGGAAGAGCATCATGAGAAATTTTTAATTCCTTGTCATATTGGCTACTTTATTGATGATCCATATGCCATAGTCAAGGAGTTGGAAATCAACAAGTGTGGGGGTGTGGATGAATTTCATGGGTCATTTGATGAGCATCTAGCACCAAAGAGGTATTGCTGGGATGACTTTATGGAGAGCGACGCATATGAGCCCAGTGGTACTTGGTGGAAGCTGATAAAGAAGATAAATTGCAAGATGAAAAGAGTTAGCTTTCACAGCTGTCCACCATCGCCAGAGCACAAGGGTGCTTGTGAGAAAAGGCTTATCGAAAAGAGATGGTGGAAGAAGAAGAAGTGGAGGGATACAGTAGCCTCCACAATCCTTTCCGGTTGAGGTAATCAGGTCGGGCCGTCGACCTTAAATTACAAGCGCTGCTTGGGAGGCAACCCAATGTAGAGTAGGATGCTATTTATTTATGTTCTTTCTTTTAGTTCTCCATATGATTTTGAGGGGTGAGAGAGAGTTGATTTAATACTTTCAATCAGTGTGCAGGGACACAGGTACAAAAGACGCTCCGGATTCCCCTTCTTGATGCGTGCGATAGAGAATGTGAGTAGGCGCATCGGAATCCGGACGCGAGTGAGACTTTTCCGGAAACTGTCAACGGTCCACAAGACCCCTTCTTGTTGCAGTTTTGCGGCAACGGTGCCCATGTAGGTCCGGGCACCCAGGTACCTCTAACTCTATCTCTTGTTTCTACGTTTTGAGCCATAATTGTGTAGATCCACCGCCTGCACATTTAAGCGAGGAAACCTCGTACTTGATATCTAAATTAGTTGAGGACAATGAAACGCTTAAGTGTGGGGGAGTTTGTGTATAATTTCACCAGCCATGTTTTGTCTTGCATAGCCTTCTTACATGTAGTTTGTGTAGTACTGTGTTAATGTGGTTAGTATAGAGTGGTGTTTTAGTGTCGTACTGTGCTAGTCTAATATTTTTGCATTGCTGCACTTTTACTTTATTGAGTCCCCTACCCAAAACTTGTGGTTAATCGAGTTGGCCAAAAGCATATAGAGTCTAGGAAATATAAAAAAAATTGAAAAAATAGAAAAGCAAAAATCCATAAAAATTTAAAAATTTTGAGTTGGGTAATTGATGAAGCTTGAAACTAGAGAGAGTTCAGTGAAAGAGTCTCAATGAATAGGAAGCACCGTAGTGGGGAAAACCTTAACTTTTAGTTTCCAACGCACCGGTTTCACGAAAGGATGTCCCGGGTATTCAGGGAATGTGGAAAGTAGACAAGGGCATACCTCTAGTTCCTTTATTGTGCTAGGAGGATTTAGTCCTAAGGGGTTGAATAGTCTGTTTTCCAGTGGAAACTTGTGTCCGCTTGTAAATCTAGGGTGGACCTTCGTGTAGAGTCGGTTCCATGTGGTACGCTGCTCTAGCCTAAGTGAAGTTAGGGAGTGTACACCACCATCCCTTAAGGGTGTTTCAAGAGCTAACCGAAAAAGCCCACACTTAGTTGCTCTAAATGCACGGTTGAAAAAAATTTAGAAGAGAATGAAAAACAAAAAAGAAATCAAAATCTTCTCTTGGATTAGATACGGTGAACAACCTAATGTGCCCTCGTTCACGCGGGGAATTTGGATTCAAGCCAATTAGAGCAACTACGGAAAATTAAAGTCAATCCGTATTACACAGAGTTGTGTCTCCCGTCACTGGGACAACTTGCATTGCATGAAATAACGGCTAAGAGGGTCTGAAAACCTCATATGACTTGGCAACGAAAGACCACAACAGGACTAAGGGTCCCTAGACCCTGAGCTAAAGGACGTGCCCGGATCTTGGATTGAGTTTGGTGGATGTTTGGGGGACTCCTTAGTGAGCTTGTGCGCGGGGTCATCGTATTTTCAATTCCTTGTTGCTGTTGTGTGAATTGCAAAAGATATTTGTGAGAACTTGATGATTTTGGTTAGTGATAGCGAGATTGTCAGATCTCTAACAAAAAAGAAAAAAATATTTGTGCTGTTTTAATGTTTGCATTGTTTGATAATCGAGTTGAATTATTTAATAGTCATGTAGATAGCAGTGGGTGTGTGTGTTGTTTGTGTCACATGGCTAGTGTAGTTGTATGCAATTCGGTGGATTAAAACGTAGTGTGATGATTGATTTTGCTCGGGACGCGCAAAAGGGTAGTGTGGGAGAATTTGATAACTCTTTATTAGAGTTATATTTCTTGCATATTTAATATCGTTTTGCGTGATTCCGGAGTTGAAATATGAGTTTTACACTATGAATGTTGAGAAAACGTAGAAAGTTGAGTTTTTAGCACTTTATTGTTAATCCGGGCGTTTTGATGCATATTTCGATGTTATTTATCACATGTAATCGCTTGGTATGGTTTTTCATGTTGTCTTTGCAGGATCGGATGCTAAACGATGGCTAGGAGGCATGAAACAAACTTCGGAAACAAAGCAAACTCAAGAGGAAGCAAGAGAAGCAAAGTCGGAGGAGCAAAAGTGACCAATATCCACTATTTTGATAGTATCTCGAGTTCTACAATACATTTTGGAGTGAGACCAGTGGAAAATGAAATTAGACTCAAAAATCTTTCCAAAGATAGGTCACGGAGCTAAAACGGAGATCGGACGAGAAAGTTAAGGTCCGTCGAAGAGGATGAAAATCTGAGTTCATCTCCAGGGGTGTTCGTGCGGACACTTAGAAAATTTTCGGGACAGCCAAAAATGGTGAAAAAGGGACTGCAAAATTGTACGAACAAGATTTCTGTTTGTGCGAACATAGAGCAAAAAGCTGTTCGTGCGAACAACAATTCTGTTCGTGTGAACAGAGGGCTAAATCGCAATTTTTTGGGCTGTTTTGTAAATTTTAAAGAGTTTGAGCTTTGGGGATTTCTTCTAACCTAGGATTCCGTCCTTGAGATGGTATTCACGCATATTTGGAGCAGTAAACAAAGGGAGGACGACAAGGACGAAGACGGGGTAGGAAAAGAACACAAAAGCCACCATTGGAGAGCTAGGTTTTTTATTTCTTCTTCTTCTTCTTCTTCTTCTTCTTCTTCTTCTTCTTCTTCTTCTTCTTCTTCTTCTTCTTCTTCTTCTTCTTCTTCTTCTTCTTCTTCTTCTTCTTCTTCTTCTTCTTCTTCTTCTTCTTCTTCTTCTTCTTCTTCTTCTTCTTCTTCTTCTTCTTCTTCTTCTTCTTCTTCTTCTTTCTCAATCTTTTTATGGAGAAACTATTGCACCGTGTTTGGTTGATTCTTTTTAGCTAGACGTTTTGTTATGCGTCTTTATGAGAGCCTAGGGTTCATGTAAACGATGATATTTTTTCGGATTTGATCTTTGCTTCATGATTTCTTGATTTCTTCTTTTGAATCAATTCTAATTTCTTGTTTATGTTAGTAATCCTAATTGAGTGACACGATTAGGAGATAAAAATAGGGTTCAATAACTAGAGTTGTTCAATAGTTGATTCATGCTTAAAGTTAGCAATATTTTAATTCAATTGTTCATTTACTGTGATTAATACTCAGTGTTAATGGAGTAGCTAACCGGAAACACTGCTTAGTTAGTGAATGCGCGATAGTGATTCTAACTAACTAGGATGTGACTTGAACATCAATCCCGTATCACTGAGACTGAGAAGAGACGTGTTTGGATTGGCTAGTGTGGGTAGACTCGGTAGGTGAGATTCGACTGTTTCGTGCAACGGTGGACCGACACGACCCGTTGACGTGCATGTCGTTAGCCTACTAGAACGGACCGGTAGACACAAGACGATAGGAGATTGTAGTCTACCGTGAAGTAGAATGACTTGAGATCGATAGGAGATAGTCAGCGCTGTTACCTGGCTTAGTTAGAATATAGTTAACGTGTTGCTCAGATAATCCGGAATTCGTCTACAGCCCTAGGTGATCTAGAGATTGCCTAGTTTCTCCATATCTATCTATTAAAAATAAAAAATACAAAAATATTAGTTAGTTGTTATTTTAATTCAGTCGCTTGTTTGGGGGTGACAACGTATTTATCACAATCTTTTCCTCCTATTACCGCACTCTAAGTTAATCGACTAATTGAATAGTCTAGAGTCTGTCCTCGTGGGATCGATAACTCGGGGTTGAAATACCACCCCTATATTACTTGACTGTGCACTTGCGCATACGCGTTAAGAAATCGCGTCAACAACATCAAACACTCTCTCTTTGCCGAACCCCTGTTCGGTTTCCTCCATTGCCAACAATGA
Organism: Linanthus parryae; assembly: GCA_023055425.1. NCBI lineage: Eukaryota > Viridiplantae > Streptophyta > Magnoliopsida > Ericales > Polemoniaceae > Linanthus > Linanthus parryae. The sequence goes on along the minus strand of JALGPY010000008.1, from coordinate 3,474,776 downwards.
GACAGTGGCGGACTCGGGTAATTAGAAATTGGTGGTGATGTGTTCTTCGCCGGCGTTTTGTTCTTCGTCGATGATGTTCAGATTCAGAATTTTTGGAAGGAGAGACACATAGAGGGGGACCGGATCTGGGGAAGGAGAGAGAGATCCGATGGCGGTGATACTGGTTAGGCGGTGTCGTCCTCCTCCGGCATTGGCACTCCACCTCCAACTGTACACCTTCTCCACCTGCACTTGCACCTCCACTTCCACCTCCACCTGCACTCCTATTTCATCTTCGGATCCGTTTATAGAGAGAGTTGAGAGAGGGACAATAGGATGAGAAGAACGAGAATAAGATGGAGGTTGGAGGATGTGGTGGTTGTGGATATGGGTGGTGGGTGATGGCTACGATTATCAGAAGAGGAGAGGAAAAGCAGAAATAGAATGAGAAGAGGAGAGGTCAGGGAAAAAAGAGGCGGAAGAGAGAGAGAAATAGATAATGTTAGGGTTTGTAAATGAGGAGGGGAAGGAAGGAAAGGCTTTATAGTTGTGTAATTTTCTTGCATCTTGAGGGTAATTATGTCTTTTTGGCCCTCGGTTAGTGAGGTGTTAGTTTTAACTCTGACAGGGGTGCAAAATGTCTTTTTCCATAAATCAGGGGGTAAAATGTCTTTTTTCCATAGTCGGAGGGTGGAAAATGTCTTTTACCCTGACATCTTTTATTGCTTACTTAGTTTAGCCTCATGACATGCTAGCACACTTGAGTTTAAGTCTACTTTGGCCTAGGATATATCCTCGCACACTTAACCAACTCTGTAGCCAATTTTCTAGAAGCTTTTTCTATTGTTTTTTAAGGAAGAAACGGTTGCATTCCATTCATTGAAAGATTGCTCATTAGGCAAAATCAACTTAGAGTCCAAAGCTCAGGCGGGCAAAGTTCCAATCCAAACTTTAGTCGATGTCAACGTTAAACCATAACTAGCTAAAACACGGGCTGGCATGTTAGCCTATCTTGGACACCATTTGCACGTCACCGATTCAAACATTTGCATCAAAACTCTAAAGTCTTTCATAATAGAGGAAAACATTGTTCGGTCTCCCAAATCGGCAACATTATGAGCAAGATATCCTGGGATGCACTGGATGTCTGTTTGTACCTCTAACCGTCGCAAATTAAGTCGCCAAGCTAGCATGAGTCCTTCCCTTACCGCTAAGCCTTCCGCTACTTTAGTTTCCGTCGATGTAAATATTGCTTTTGCCATTGGGGCTATGGGCTCGCCACGGTGATTCCGGATATGTAAACATTTTTTGGCATCCGCCGCCGCCTGGCACAATCACAAGCTTAATCTATTGTTGGTAGGCATAAATGTGTAAAAAGCTTTAGGATTCCCCTTTGTAAATATCTTATACCATTGGGGACTAGAAGATTTCAGGTCTTCGATCTTAGTCGTTGGATTTGATTATTTTTAGACCCTTGAATGAGGGAGGACTTGTATATAAGAGGAGGGGCTCATTTACTCTTCTAATTGTTGCTTTCGTCTCATTTGGTACTAACAAATAGAATTAAAAACATCTAAGCGTCGCACGAAAATAACAAGAAAAGCAGTAAAAATAGACTCACAAATAGTCTCAGATATGAAGGAAGGTTGGAAATAAATTACACTGAAAAATTAGACATTTGGGTACCAAATAAATTTATACCAAATGACCCTGAAATATATCCGTCACTTAATTCCACGGTCTGATCATTAATTTTATGTGATCATCTTTTTCGTACTTAACTATATAATAAACTATGTTAATTCTCATGATGCCATCATTGGAACTCACAGCTGGGGTAATAATGCATTTAGCATCTCCTCGTGGTTTGTTGCCATCGAACTCCCATGTATACGAAGATTGTCACAGAAGATACCGAGATATCTAAACTTCATCTCTGTACTTTCTCCTTGGAAGAAGAAAAAAATAACAGAAATACATATCAAAATCTATCTCAATAAGTTAAAAAATAAGAAACAAAATGGAACTTTTGTTTCAACCAAAACGGACTGTTCGGACCACTACTATAGCTTCGGTACGTGAGTCCTTCTTAGGTCCGCCATTGAGTTTGAGGATAGTATAAATTCAATATGTTCTCTAAACAAAATATCAAAATAGTCAGGTTGGGTTCGGCACACATAGCACAAATCTGAATTTCCAAACATGATTTTTTGTTAGCATCAGTCTTTAACCTATTGTAAGTGTACGCTGTGTCATGCCAATTTGAATAAGTTTGAATGTCTTCCCTTGTGAATTACCTTTCGCTGAGGTCTTGATGGATGTATTGCAGGAATCGAAGGATTGAGAACAAATATATAGTTGTCTGGTACACAATCGGTTCTCATCATGTGTCATCCCAAGAAGATTTCCCTGTAATGCCCAACCATTCATACTTCATTCGAGCTGCGGCCAACAAATTTCTTTGAAAGAAATTCATTACTGAAGCACTAGAACCAATGACTTTTCTGCTTGTAATTTCAATGTCTTTATTAATTCAATTCTTTTCCTTGTAAGATTGCGACCATGTACATATCCATTTATGTACTACATAAAAAGGGCTTGATAGATGTGTTGCAGCACCAGATTGGCTTCATTTATGGAAGAATGCAAAGGTTTATCATAAAACAGTCACTGGGTCTGATCATTGTATTCTTTTGATGGACACCACTCAACCTCCTATTCTAAAGACCCCAGCAGCATTTAGTTTTGATTCCAGGTGGTGCAAGGTTCCTGAGGTAAAAGAAATTGTTTCTTCTTCATGGAGTTCCAAAGTAGAAGGTAATCCAATGTATATAGCTGCCACAAAGCTTAAGCTTTGCAGAATTGAGCTGAGGAAGTGGAGCAGAAATAATGATAGGAACCTTACAAGATTAATTAGAGAAAAGGAGGAAGCTGCAAAGGCAATCAGAAAAGAGGGGGACAAAGCTGACATTGATGAGTTGTTCAAGATTGAGGCAGCACTTGAGTCTCTGTGGTCAGAAGAAGAGCTGCTATGGAAAGAAAAAGCAAAAGTGAATTGGCTACAAGCAGGAGACAGGAACACGAAGTTCTTCCATTCTATTGTTAAGCAAAAAAGGAGGAGAAATTTGATTCCAGGGGTTACAAATGAGAATGGAGTCTGGTGTAGCAGCAGAGAAGAGATACACCACAAATTTGTTTCTTTTTACAAAAGTCTCTACTTAGAGGATGATTATAGAGATGCAACCCCAGTCCTGGCTACGGTGAAAAGGAAAGTCACTAGAGATATGAATTGTTTCTTAACCCAGGAATTTAGTGATGAAGATATCAGAACTGCTTGTTTTGATATTAACCCTGACAAGTCCCCGGGCTTTGATGGCTTTACAGCCAAGTTCTTTCAACACTTTTGGGGCATTATTGGTGCTGACATCTGCAGGGCTGTGAAGAATTTCTTCAAATCTGGGAGGATGCTCAAAAGCATCAATCTTACACACATCTGTCTCATTCCAAAGACTCAGGGCCCTCTTCATGTCAAAGAATATAGACCAATAAGTCTATGCACTGTCCTCTATAAGATTCTCTCTAAGTGCCTAGCCACTAGACTTAATCTGGTCTTGGATAAGATCATTTCACTTAACCAATCTGGTTTTGTGAAAGGAAGATCAATTGTTGATAATGTCATGATTGCCCAAGAAATTATGCACCACATTAAGGGGAGAAGGCAAGGAAAAGGTGACATGGCAATTAAGCTTGATATGCTAAAAGCATTTGACAGAGTAAGTTGGCCTTTTCTTGAAGGCATGCTAATTAAATTGGGGTTCTGCAAGAAATGGGTGAACTGGATCATGTCATGTGTGACTAGTGTCAGTTACAGAATTGTGATCAACAATGAATTCTCTGAATTTTTTATGCCTACTAGGGGTTTGAGGCAGGGATACCCCCTCTCTCCTCTTCTCTTTGTAATATGTGCAGAGGGTTTATCATCACTCTTGAAGCATTTTGAAAGTCAAGGCTGGATATCAGGGGTTAAGATTGCAAGAAGAAGCCCCAGTATTAATCATCTCCTCTTTGCGGATGATTCCATTCTGTTCAGCAAGGCTACAATGACAGATGCCTCAGCTATTAATGATGTCCTTAAGATCTATGAGAGAGCTTCTGGTCAGCTGGTCAACAGGGATAAATCTCAGATTATTTTCAGCCCCAGCACAAAGCCTCTTCTGAGAAATTTTATTCAATTTTACATGGGTATTAACAAATATCTTAAGGAAGGGGAATATCTGGGGCTCCCAGCACTCATTGGCAGATCTAAAACAAATACTCTCAATTTTCTGAAAGAGAAATTTCAGCTCGAATTGTCTTCTTGGAGCTCAAGCTACCTCAGCCCTGCTGGGAAAGAGGTACTTCTACAATCTGTTTTATCAGTTCTTCCCTCTTACACAATGTCATGTATTTTATTTCCCAAGAAGCTATGTCATGATTTATCTCAAATCATGGCAAAATTTTGGTGGGGTGAAAAAAGCTTTGACAGTTCAAACACTGGAGAAGTTGGACTCAGTTGTGTAATTCTAAGGAAAGTGGGGGGCTGGGATTTAAAAATTTGCATAATTTCAATTTGGCTCTCATTTCTAAACAGTCCTGGAAGTTATTGAAGGGGGTTAACTCCCATTTTGTGGCAATTTTTAAAGGGAAGTATTTCCCTAATTCATCTTTTTGGCAGGCCTCTGCTTCTCATGGCAGTTCATGGACATGGAAGGGTTTGGTGGAGGGGATGAATGTGTTAAAAAATGGGATTAGGTGGAGAGTGGGTAGTGGCACTTCCATCAGCATTTGGGAGGATCCATGGATACCCAGAAAGTCATGCTCTTATGTTACTTCTAGAAAGCCACCAGATTGCAATTTAATTAAGGTGAGTGAATTAATCATTCATAACCAAAGAAGGTGGAATTCAGAAATGATTTTTGGGTTGTTCTCTGAAGAAGAAGCAAACCTGATCCTCTCCTTACCAGTTGGAAGCTTGGATTGTAAAGATAAGCTGGAATGGAGCTTAACTGCTAATGGAGAGCACAAGGTAAATTTTGTTTATAAGTTCCTAGAATCAGGAGGTGTAGCTGACACACCTTCTACAAGCTTTGGTGCCTCTTGGAAGACCTTGTGGAGCATCAAGATTCAACCAAAAATCAAACATTTTTTCTGGAAATGTCTCTCCGGGGCTATCTCCTCAAAATCAGCCCTAATGCATAGAGGAGTGCCTATTGATGGTTTGTGCAGCTTATGTGGTGAAGCTAATGAAAGTATTTTACATTTGCTAAAGGACTGCATTGCAGTTAGAGATATTTGGTTGAGCTCCCCCTTAAGGCTCAATCCAATTCTCTTTGAAGCAGCACACTGTCAGGAATGGTGGAATTCTATTGTTGATTTGGCAGATGACACTCCTGATAAAGGTTTGTTCGTAGCTTTATTTTTAAGTATCTGTTGGTGGATTTGGAAAGCTCGGAATGACTGGGTTTTCAATCATATTCAATGGAAGCCTTCTCAAGTTTCTTCCAAAGCTCTGAGTTCTCTTCTGTTATTCTGGAGTCTTTGTGATGCTGATATTGTCCGAGATGCAGTTTCTAATCCTTCCAAGTCTAGTCCACCAGTGCTTTCTGCAAGATTCAACATCTTTGTAGATGCTGCAACTAACACAAATATTAAATCTGGAAGCATTGCTGCTGTTTGTGTGAGCCCAGATGGGGTTTGTATTGATAGCTTCAGTGAGATCATTAATGGAGTCTACATCCCTTCTGTCTTAGAAGCTTGGGCAATCAGATCAGCCTTGCTGTGGAGTAAAAACATGAATTGGGATGATATTATGGTCCTTTCTGACTGTGAAGCAATTGTCAACCATTTGAGTAATCCTTCTTCCTCCTGGCCTTCTAATGTTGCAACTGTTTTGGAGGATTGTGCTCTTCTCAGGTTGAATTTCTCAGTTTGTAATTTTCAGTTTACCTCTAGAATTTTCAATTCTCGGGCTCATTCGTTGGCCAAGAGTGCTATTAGGGACTTTGTTAGCCCTCCCTTCATGTAATCTGTGTTTGATTTTATGAAAGCTTCCTTTTCTGGCAAAAAAAAAAAAAGATACAACAAGGACTAAAGAATTACTCTTCTTCCACTGTGTTCTACAAAACAGTGAATTGTATGCTCGTCACGTTATAAATCAACTTCTCAAATATTTTTTTATCGAACTGCTAATATGAATAAGCTAAAACCACAAGCATTAGACCAACATTGAACTGACATTGTATATGATGTCACTAGCCGTTTACTATCTTTATTTCGGCAGATTCTTAACAAAATTATTTGAGCCTAGCGATGTGATTAGCAAAACGATGCAAGAATTTAATAATCTTTTCATGAAGTGGTTGAGTAAACTTTATTCTACAATATCACAGAAAGTTACTAAATTCTTACTTTATTTTGCTAACCAATTCGTTATGCCCAAATAATATCCAAATAATTTGGTGAAAGAATCAGGGGACTACTTACCAATGAGCCCAACCACCTTGATGTTACTAGCATCTTATTTATGGTCTTAAAGAGTCAGCTAGAATATTTTTAAGGTCCAATTGGATCAAGCCCATGGGTCCATAACTATACCAGTCCATTTACTAGGCTATATAAAAGCTTATCTCTCCAAATCTCACAACAATTTCAAATCTTCAGGTTTGCCCCAATTTTTGTCATTTCCTCTGAACCTATTGCCGCGACGGCGACGATGACGACGGAGGAGCCGCTGATTCGCAACCGTGGACGGCGGCGACACGGCCAGGTGCAGATTCCGGTAACTCGGAAACCTTCTATAGCTGTATTGATACCGTCTCTGAGTACACAGGGTCTGAAGTCTGATTGTTTCGATAGGTTTTCGTATTAGTTTGAAGCTTTTCATCGCACAGATTCTCAATTATTGAACTATCAGTTCACATTTATGTGTTGAATGCTCATGTGAAACCTAACAGCATTCCAAAGGTCGTGTTTGTGTTAGATTGAACGATTTGGTAGTTATCTAGGTAAACATGAGAACCCTAAATTTTAGATCATGTTGATGTTGTGATTTCCCATCCATGTAGCACTGAAACGGGAACGGGGACGAGACGAAACGGGGAGGGGGACGCCGGAACAGCAATTTTCAGAAATTGGGGAGATGAAACGCTGGGGGAACGGCCTAAATATTTATATGTATACATATATAATAGATACACACACATTTATTCTAATGTAAATGATACCTAAATACACACTAGACGAAATTGAAAGACAATAATTAAGATCAGTACAAAGAGAACACATGTACCCGATATATATGCGTGGTACTTGAGAGATCAGAGGTTGACTTTTAGGTTTTTTGGAAGTCTTGAAAGTATCCAAATTGTTCTCTCTGGTATAAGTATTTAGGGATCGAACCCTAGCGCTTGCGTATGGAAAGTGACTTTGTTGGGAGAGGAAAGCCCCATCGGTGATCTCTAAACCTCGGGAGAATTAGTCTCTTGCTATCGGCTGGGGAACACCGCCTGGTTCACACTGAAAAAAATACACTTCACTCACCTAACCCTTTCTGTTTTTTGAACCAATTGGGGTTGGGCTGGAGTAACTATGTGAAAATATCGAATTCCTCTCTTAATCATCGAGTTGCAAGATTTATGTAAGTTATAGTAGTATATAATGACACTCCATTCAAGAATTATTTCACCTTTCGCCTTTAATACTCCGAGACACCTTGACCTACTAATTGTAATAAACTTTGCACTACTGCCTTTCTTTTTTGTAAGTTTACTCGATGCCTTTGGCTATCATAAGTACATAACCAGCCTTTTTTATGTATATGTTGAATTACAGTGGGAAACTAGAGTGAATTTGGACAGATTAGTAAGTGAACTGGAGTACAAAGCATGATCAAACAGAAGAAAAATATCTGAAGAGGTTACATTGGAGTATCGTTGTCTTGTTTTCTGCTTACATCATGGGGATATCAGTGATTTCTAGTTGTACAATTAGGCCAGTGAACTCTCTCAGGAGATTTTGTTTTGAGGACTGGATTTCTATCAAAGAAATTAGTAGGTCGAAGCTCAAATCCACCACTCAATGTTGGCATTACCGGAAAATCTTCCTGGCTAGGGACATGATGAAATCCCACAGTGTACCATACCACAATGTCTTTGTTCTCAATCTCCCTATTCCTGCACATAAAGGAGAAGATCAAACTGTGAGTCTGATGAACTTGACCAGTCCGCTACTGGAACAGTAACTTAATTCGTATACCCTTTCTTGCCACAATTTGGGATACGTTTGTTTTGGATAGAATTAAGGGTGCAACAGTATGACCTTTATAAGGAATAAGATTGTGATATGTGACTTACTAATATGGACAGGAAAGTAAGATTTAATTCTTCATTTTATGTATCTTTAAGCACTTAAGGAATGATATGCGAGGAGCACTGAATGTTGTATTACTGGCAGAGGCATTAGGCTTCCATGATGGGTTTTAGGCACTGGAAAATGAAAAATATCGTAAATAGTAGTCTTAGTACAACATAATTTGCTCATATCAGATATTCACTAAAATCCCTGTTAGGTGTGCGTGTGTATCGCATTTGTATACCTTGTCTTATTTTCTTCCTTCGCAAAACATCTTAAGCAGGCACTGGTACCCTCTAAAATTAATGTACTCCAACCACAGTGATTGTTTCTTGAACAGGATGAAAGAAGCTGAATAGATAAGTTTTGTACCCCACGAGACCAAAATGTGGGGAGGGTAATAATTATAAGGTAAGTTTGACGAAACTATTCAGCATAGCTTAAGCATTAAGCAGTCTTTCTGATGCTAATTCTTTTTTGGCGAAGGACTAGGTCATTGGATGATTCCTCATACATTGGTAGGTTAAGAGAAGAAGACAATAAAGTGAACTATGAAGTATTGTTTGGTGATTAGTGGTATGGAGGGGTTTGGGTAATGTGGGGCATCTGTTTCACATATATGGATCATTTGGGGCCAGGGGATCAATAAGGATTACGCCATATAGAGTTTACCTGAGGCTCCAAGTGGCTACAATATCATCTCCTCGACTCTGGTCAGAATATGCCCCTCCTGCCCATTTCTCAGATTTATTATAAGGTGTCACCCATATGTCGTTCTTGGTGTAAGCCCCACGGATTTGTGGATAATCATCATCAGATAGAAGAGTTCTGGCTGCTGTTCCTGGAATTAGGCGATAACCTACCAGATTCCCTACCTTGGTCATCTTGTTGGGGTTCACCACAACAAGCTCAGCTTGGGTCATGCCAAGTTTAACTCGGGCATCGGACTCAGTTTTTGCTGTTCGGCTAACGACTGTCCAAAAGCTCTTCCTTAGGGAGCTTTTATCTGTCACTCTTCTGGTCTCCAAACTGTTTTTCACAAAAGAGTTGGATTCACCATCCACATCAAGATCAAGATAGTAAGTCAAGAAATGATCATGGTACACCCCAACAGTGTTGTCAGCTAAGAGTGTCCCAAAAACATCATCTTTTATCTGATGAGTGTGGGTATAGGACACTGCCTTCACCTCCAGCTCGCCAGAAAGCCCAACCTGCAAGGTTAAATAGCGCGGATCGAATTTCATGATGTACTACATACGGGGTACTATAAATGCCGAACTGAAAAACCAAATTCTTACCCCAACTTTGATTGAGCCACTAGGCGTGAATTCCCAATCAAGAATGTAATCATAGTTGCCCACAGTTGCTACCATCCTCACCACAAGGCTGACCTCTGATCGAACCTCTGTGATCTGCAAGACAATTTTTTTTTATTGATTATAGCAACCATATTCGTATCCGGTTTGTAAAGAAACCATGGACTGCTATATTTATTACACATATTTATATAAGCACCCTGAAACCTTTATTTCACCTGTCTTTCCATTCAATTTTTTAATTTTTGGAGAAGTTCGTCCCCGAATAGAACCCAAGTCAAAAACCCCTTTTATGATTGTAGAAAACCCGAGATCATTTTAGCTTTAGTATTGCAGCTCATAAGTCTTAGAGTTAAATTAGTAGATTGTATCTCAAGGGTTTACTGTATCAGCCTCAGACTATGTCGGGTCAGTTGTTAGTCTATCCACCATCGTATCAATGAAGTTTTCTTTAGAGAATGGAACTGGTATAGTTACTAGCAAGTTCACCGGGAGACTTCCAAGTAGTCAGCTCTCATAGGCTGTATTGTAATACAAATGTATTACAAAATGTTTATCCCATAATGGTGAAGGCAATTGGAAGGTTTTAGGTCCCATGGGATCCATTTTTGTGCATGGTCGTGAAGGAAATTCAAACGATAGGTAGGGGAACAGCTCCTTGATTTATGGGCTTAATGTCCTAGGGATGTGAGTGATACATGACTGAAACTTGCATTTAATGGCCTCTTACTCCAAATTTTGGGTGTTTCCTTCCTTTGCAGATAGATGGGGAAGGTAAAGGTAAGTGTTGAATCTTAAGTTGGATCGTTTTCTCCTGTTAGTGCCTGTAAGACGACCTTCTCAAATTCGGGAAATCCTACTGTGCAAGGGCATGTTTTGTAAAAAATGGTGATTTATCTGTTATGAGGGAGAATTTCCTTGGTCTAACTTGGGATATGCCCTGTTTGATCCATTGTCTTATATGCTCAGTGGGTTTTTCTGCTTGTTAAAAGGAGAAAAATATTATAGGGAGGTGGTTATCATGATATGATAAGAGATCTATTGTAAATTTTAAAGCCAGTGGTATTGCTTTTGAGGGTTTGGAGCAATTTAGTTGATTTCACCCTGACCTATCTTTCAATTCCACATTTAACTTGTTGGATCCCTATATATTTTTGAGGTCATAGGAGAAAGAGTTGTCCTCTCTGTTGCTTGGGGTTGGAAGAGATTGATTTTTCATTTTCTACCAATTGACTTAAATGGCTTGGACTACTTTTACAATAGAGAACATTTTTGGAACACTTGAAATTTCAGTGTCTGTGACCTGGAAATATATTTTACGCGGGTGGAGAGTATCAAGATAATAAGAAGGCTAGCTTAATATTTGTACTGGCCAAAAAGCTCCACTAAAACGACATCAAACATATCAAATAACCTCTAATTGGAAACTCCACTTACCAGTACCCCAGGAATGGTAGTCTCAGTATGACGCCACATGATATTTCCTGCGTCCTTCTGGAATATACAGAAAACATTTGAGATCTTGACGGGGCTTCCATCTTGGCCAGAATAATATCCATCCATGAAGACTGCATTAGCTGGGCAGTCCTTGTAAGGCTCTAGAGGAATAGCAGACTGGCCGAACCCGTATTCACCCAGATCAAAAAATGTTTTGTAGTACCATTCTTCTGTTGGATCCATGTATGGAACAAAGAGTTCAGATAAGTACCCTCTGTACATTACTTGTCGGAACTTTTTCTGGTCTAGGTCGTAGACTGAGGCTAAAGATATGACGGGACCTGCTCGAACATCAAAACCTAAGTGGAACTCCCAGTTAGCCCACCTGGACATCATTGAAAGTGGATGTTTTAATGAAATGTAGGAGTAACAATATTTGAAAGTTCCCTTCCATGTAGTTGCATGCATGGTGAGCTTTCTCTCCACAAAGGCTTGTAAATGATTTTGTTTGACGATTAAGGATAGCTTTTAGAAGTAGTTAATCGGTGAACAATCGGGTAGTCCAAGTGGTTGAAGGTGCCTATGCCCAGGTTCACAACCAGGGTTCAAATCCTTTCGTCCCCCTCCCCCTTTAGAAAATAGGCTAGTACTTAGTAGATTTGTTACCATGTGATAAAAAAGGTGGCACACATAAGAAAAAGGTCAATTATAGGAACTAAAGTTAAAGATTCAAAGTTATATTAAGTATTAGGCTAGGAGTAATATTTGTGTAGGTGCAAGAACCTGGCCTCAAGAGGACTCATTACAGAGGCTTAAAAAAGATAATCTGAAGAAAAAACACTCTTAAAAGATGTAGCACATTAACATGGACATAGACAACTAGGTGATGTACAAGTTGGGTTTCCTTGCAGTAGTCTTGTGAAAGTTTCACCTGTAGTTCTTTGAACTCGTATTTGGAGTTTGCTTTTAAAAGAAACTAGCATTTTAAATAAACTGTTACTCAAACCATCTATTTTTGTTAACCTAAAGTGGTTGTACGTGGAATCAATACTAAATTATTTATGATGATTGGATGGAAGGCGTCTTAGGACAGAGGTAGTCCTTGAAATTAAGTAGACGTTTGGTTTTTGAAGTTTTATGTAAGTTATTTTTCCTATGATAAAGAACCTGAAGTTTCTGAGGATTCTGTAATGTAGTAGTATTGCTATATAAATTGGGATAATGAGTAACTGTAAGTAAAGGGCATCTCCAACCCCATGGGGGAGGGGGAAATCGTATACAAATATAGTTCAACTCCAACCCCATGAGGGGAGGGGGTGTTATGGGGAGACATTTTTCCTTGGGTGTGGGATGGTTAGGGGGATTTCCCCATGGACATGCCTACACCCAAGGCAAAATGTCCCCCCAACCATCCCACACCCAAGGCAAAATGTCTCCCCATAGTATCCCCTCCCCTCATGGGGTTGGAGTTGAACCATATTTTATAGGATTTTCCCCCTCCCCGCCCCCCATGGGTTTGGAGATGCCCTTAGAAGACATATCAATTTATATAGTTTACCATGGGTTCTTAATAAGCAATAATAAAATCTTGCAGTAATTTTTAATCAATTTTCTGAAATACTAAGAAATGCGGAGTAGTTTATTTTCTACTTTGTTTGTGCTAAATATGTGTGAAGACACGTGGCATGAGTATACTGGCCTCGATTGGTGTACCTATCTCTCTCTTCATAAGAATAAGTACATTGTGTATCGAGGGATGCTAAAACATTCAATTTTTGCCTCTTATGGTCTTATGTATGAGTAATTATTGCTTGCTCCAAGAGCAAATATGACGTGGTGCTCTAATCAATACATCACAGGACACGTCAAGAACATGTAGGAATTCACTTTCTTTTGTCTGTCATTCATTCTCTTTCTTCCTGACGTGTCATGTGATGTATTGATTAGAGCACCACGTGTATTTGCTCTTAGAGCAAACAAAAATTTCTCCTTATGTATGGTTCAATTGATAGAAACCACTAAATGATAGTTTAGTTTAGTTTAGTTTAGTTTAGTTTAGTTTAGTTTAGTTTAGTTTATTGATATGGAGGTGAAAATCTCCAGTAACATGTGTGAGCAATGATATCCATCATTTCTCATGTATATTTGATCCTCTGCAAAAGTGTGAACGTAAATATGCAAAGTCAAAACTTGTGATGTGTCAGTCATTAAATATAACGCTCCCCATTCTAGGAAATGACACAGACACCTTGTGTTCTCAATGATTTAACTAAGTATCTTTAAGCTCAAAGTTGACAGATTCCAAAGATAATTACTGAAAGATCTAAGGTGACCATATTCTAATAAATTATCCAATTGGTCCAAAGAGGGTGTATCTTCCTTTTCTTGTTCTTTTCAAAATCCTTGTTCCTGGTTCTAGGAATACTCCAAGTTATGATGATTATGGCTTGTTGACTAGACATGGTGACATACTATCATCCATATTAAATGTTTGAAAAAAAAAAAAATCTTTGAATTTGAAGCTCTTTTTACAAAATAACAATCTTGTACGAAGAAACATTGAAGAGTATAAGCAATGTTTGCGAAGGCATGCATAATATCCTGAACATATAGGGTGTGTTTGGATGCCATGGTCTTTGGATTTTCAAAACAAAAAAAATTGAGTTGTTCGTTTTTTTTCTGACAACAGGTGGCTGGGTAGTACAATCAGGCTCCGGATATATTTTCCACGCATTACAACCGGTGCCCTGGTCACTTGGCCGGTCCATCGGATGAATTCTTTAAGAAAGAAGTATAGGTGCTGCCAAGCACGTCCTGCAACGTGGCAACTGGCAAGTCATCCCGTGCCCGGTTGATCTCACCCAGGTGCCGGAATTTGTTATTTTTAGTTTTCGAAACCCTAATTTTTATAAAAAACCAAAAAGACTAAATCAATCCAAACACACTCATATAATTTCTATTGTTCCTTATTTACAGTAAACTAGACTGACCTGATCATGTGACCATCGATCTTCAAACCTGACTTGCTTGATTGCCCGATTGTTTCACCAGTCAATTGTGGGCCAAATGGGGGGTTTTGCTTTGATGCTCTATACTCGGTTCCTTCAGCCTTTGGTACTGGAACTATGAACTTATCGGAGTATTCTACTATCTTCATTTCATCGAAGTCTACCACTATGTTAATTCCCTCCAATGGCCTCACGTACAGATTAGGACTACCTTCTGTGTAGAAACTCAAGATCTTTATAATTCTTTTGCTTTTTTCTTCTCCAAACCAACCTACAGTGAAAGTTGTACAAACTACGTAAGATATATTGAGCCCCCTCTTGTCAACGGAGTCTAGGAATGGCTGATAGGTTAATGGCAGTGCACTGGCAGCGAATTCTTCATCAAATGTGAGCAATGGGTAGCCAGGGCCAGTGTAAGTTCGATCAGAGACTATGGAATTGTTGGATAAGTCGACAGTGATTTCGTGGCTGTTTCTGTCTATCCGTGCTACTACAAAGGCTTGACGTGGGGGCATGTTTTTTTTGGACTTGAGTTTTGATAGCCATGATAGGATTGTTGGTTTGCTAGGCTCGTCCAAACCCACGTACTGTAGAGTGAAGTTTTGGTATGAGCTTGATATGATGCTTTGGATTTGAGTAAACTCTGATGGGGTTAGAGGGTCAAATGGATGGATTTGATGGCAGGTGATTGTTGAGAAGAGGTAGAAGTGGGAAAATAGAAAGAAGATAAATACTTCACCAAACTTTGCTAATGCCATTGCTTAGTTTGATCTGAGAAACCGTGACTAGTTTGTCCTTATAAAGGCTTAAAAGAATTGCTAGATTTATGTATGACTTTGCTCAACTGGAGTTCTTTGAGTGTGGCATTTCAACAGCTGATTAACTTATTCCTGGTCCAAGAGAGTTGTTCATTTTCTGAACTTTGGTTAGTCACCCGGCCCCAGTTTCTGGGGCTACACAACTTGCTCTTTCCATTTAGAAAACTGTGTGGGTGCCGGCCTTGCATATTATAAGTCAGAAACCTAAAACTATATACTCATAAATAATAGTTAGGTGATTTGGTTTTCATGGAAGGATATTCATGCCTTACTTCTATTTGATGAGGTGGACTGTGATTGCTGAGATTATCGTGCTGGGATTTGAGGTTGTTGGTTCAAGACTGTTGAGATTGTTCTCGGGATTGTCATCAGTTGATTCACGATTCAGTGAAGGTGAATTTCGGTTCACTGTCTGAATCTCAATTTGAAAACTATGGCTTGCAGTCATATTTCATTTTGACAAACTATGGTTTAAGCCTATAGTCTCGATTGTCATTTTTTTGAATGGGTCTTGATTCAGGTCATAATCATGGGTATTAAGAAATAGTAAGAAAAGTAGATAAAATTTCAACCCACAAGTGCAGCTTTCATGTAGTTTCTAGGTTTTGATTTGTCAAAGAAATGCAGCCACCAGTGATGCACAGGAAATACATGTAGCGTGACGTCCCTGTTCCGGGAACCGCCGGAACTCCTCAGAAAAGTTCCGATGAAAGCATTTAGTCTGGAACTTATGAAGAACTTCCTGGGATACGTTCCCCCTTTTTGAAACGTTTGGGGAATGCCCCTGGGTTAAAAAATAATACTAGGGTAATTTCAAAAGATCAGGGGTGTTACTTGTAAATGAAATATGATGTGTATTACTAATCCTATCGTACCCCTAGTTTGGAGACTTCCGGACAACCTCAAAGACTGTGAGGACCTCCCATTTCTCAAGAACCTCCACATGTTTATCAAGTATGTGTTCTTATTGCTCTGTTCTGATCTTCTTGCCGTTCTCTCTTTTCTTCTTCATGCATTGATCTTAATTTTGTATGGATGCTGGTTGTTGTCTTTCAGTATCGTTTATTATAATTTATAAGTATGTATTCAGGTATTATATACATTAGAATAAATTTGAGTGTATAAAAATATAATATGTAATTACACACACACACACACACATATAATTGCCGTTTCTCCAGTGTTTCGTCTCACCAATTTCTGAAATTTACCGTTCCGGCGTCCCTGTTACGTCTCATCCCCTTTTCCCGTCCCCATTTCAGTGCTTCGTAGGCAGCCACATATAATAAATACCAGCATCCTCTATGTATGTGAAGCCATTTTTGAAATTCACAAGTAGATGGAAACCATTATCAAATATACGTTGATAGGAGAAATATCTATCATCTTTCTGTAGGCTTTTCTCTTATTTTAATTGATGTGTAGTTAATTGACACTGGTGCTCTCTGATTGGCTTTGAGCCTTTGACTGCACAAGTGTGCTGCACCGAGGGCACTGTCAATTTGGCCTGATGGTAATAGATAATTATTCGATCCAATCCTAGTGGAGATTGAATCTGATATATTTATTAGTGAAGCAGATATATACAAAGAATAGTTTATAGCGGTTAGATCTGTAGTCTAGAATATAACTTAGGTGTACAGACACCATGTTGCTCACTCTAATTATAGAATAATACCAATTATACCAGTTGGCACGTAAACCAAACAACTTAACAAGGATCCTCACGCTAGCATTAGCATGGTCCTTAATACATCAATTTTAGATCTGGTAAAACCTAGGGTATATCCTTATTAAAAAATGCTCATTGCGTAAAGATAGTGTGAATCAGCTTTGGAATGGATGCAGTTTGAAACTCTCAACTAATCGGCCGCCAATATAAAATTCTGATAAAAATGTGAAGAATGTCTGTTGGTTATATGCAGACTGCAGTTAGATTAATGCTTATATCAATGGGTTTCAATCTACATAAAGCATAAGGTGCTCTAATCCATATCCGATCAATTTTTATCCTATAAACCAAATGAATTCTGATCCCTGCATG
This sequence comes from Linanthus parryae, assembly GCA_023055425.1. Lineage (NCBI taxonomy): Eukaryota > Viridiplantae > Streptophyta > Magnoliopsida > Ericales > Polemoniaceae > Linanthus > Linanthus parryae. The sequence goes on along the minus strand of JALGPY010000008.1, from coordinate 3,457,786 downwards.
TCTGAGTATTACTTGCAGAGTTTTGGTATTCTCAACGATCTAATCCAGAATAGAATGCTTAGTCGGCAAGCCCATTTTACAAGGAATTAAAATCTCATGGCTGTTTTCGTGTAACATTGGTACAATAGGGTAGCATGAACACCAATACTGCCATAGTGAAGGAACTCTGAAGCAGATTTCAATTTTCTGAGACGCTTTGTGGACATGATGGGTTTATATTTTGGTTATAGGTGCATAATCTGAATACACGTGTTCCATCAAGTGCCCCGGCTTTTCTGGGTTTTTGTGTCAGGTGTTGGCGTGTTGCATAATACCAATGCAATTGTTCAGTGTTCCAGGCATTTCTACCTGTCCCCTTCCCATTAATTACCTATTACATTGTCCTAAAAAAATTTCTTAGACAAGCTCGTGAAGAACATCCCTGATCTGGTGTAGCGTTCCTGAACTTCATTTGACAAATATGGTATGCTGACCTGACTACGACTCCAATGAAATCTGATTTATGAACTGATATTTGTTGAGAATAGTTATTTGTCCCACATCGAGACTCTTTCTCTTTCAGCGTTGCGGCTTGTGCCTAATAAGATACTTGAACTACTCCCTCATTGCCAATTGGTTTTGCTGGATCCCCAGGATTATTAACAATATTAAATTAAGAATTGCATACACCTTTGCTCTCCGCGGCCTTCACAGTATCGTGGTAGCGATAGCCTTTGGACTCTGGACTCTGTATGAGATCTCATTGTGGAGTCCCAGGTCGATCTCATTGTGGAGTCTACGAATCTACATGCTTTTGTAATCTATTTTGGTTGTCGTGAAATTTGTTTTAGAAGAAAGTAGATTAGAGGTGAGGCTGGAATCAGTATGTCCCCCGATGAATCAAATGTATTGATGTGGGACTATGAGGTGATAGGGACAAGTTAACTGAGGCATTCGATAATAGAGGGGACAAAGAGATGATTACATAACCTAATACTACATGATATTTCAGTTTAGTGAGCTAACCAAATCTTGACAACTAATGTTTGTCATTGTTGTTACAGGTCATGAGTAGGATATGGAGCAGAAAGACCATAAGAGCAATGGCCACAATCCCCTTTGGAAGGCATCATGACTTACCCAAACAAGGAGGGTGAATTCCATCATCATCACCACCCCCACCAAGAAACCTTAGGGAGGATGAACCCTCACAATTGGCATGCATTGCTTGAGCAGAGAACCACTCCCTTGAGTCACGCTTCCGGGATATATCATTCAGTGCTTAAAGAGTATCACGTGACAATGGTCCTCGCAAACGTTGTGTTCAGGTAGTGTGAAGTATTTATAGTTTCTCGACAGGTACCAAGGTTGTGATTTATCATCCGTATTTAGCATGTCACTAGGTTTTTAGGATCTCGAGTTGTTCATAGAATATGAAGGGGTGGGAAAGGACACTTTCACCCCTTCAGTGTGCCCAATTTCAAGGAGCTTACACCCTCCGATTGTAAAGCCGTTAGTCTGAGGGCGGAGTAGGTCATTGAAAATAGTGTTGGAGATAAATTCAACCCATTTATCATGCAAAAAGTCAGTTATATCTTTGGATCACTCCAATATTTTGCATAATATTGGGGCAAAATTATCCCAGAAACTAGTTTTAGCGACGGATCGTAACTCAAGACATCACAATATGGGTGTAAGTTTCGTGAAGTTCGGCACACTTGAGGGGTGTAAGTGTCCTTCAATCAAACTAGAGGGGGTGAAAGTGCCTTTCACCCAATGATTCACTGTACAGCATCATGGTGATGCTTCTCTGACATCACTTGTGGAACACTGTTATCCTGTCCATTTTGGGACCCACAAGTGGGCACCAAAACAGATCATAACTCGACACGTGGCAGAAAAAACCCATAATGTGAACTGTGGTGAAAACTTTGCTCTGGCATTAAGATAGATTCTGGAGGAAGAAGAGTATATTTTTTGTTAAAATTTCATGGTGGGGGTTGAAATCTTTCTCTTTGTTGGTGAGAGAGAGAGAATGTGATGGTCCTGATGGTGATGGTGATCATGAGTGTGTCTGGCTTTGGCACGCCGTTCATCTTTTGAGCCATAGAGAATATGAATGATGGTTCCCTCTGCACGCCCTCCTCTCTCTCACAAGCACAATTTTCCTGGAGGTAGAAGAAAGATTTACCCTAATTTTTCGGTATTTGTCACTCTTCTTCATTGCAATGACCAAATCTTATCCTTTTGCTTCCTCCGAAAATTGTACTACACTCCTCACCTCTTTTGTTGTTGAGAAGTCCACATCGGACTTTCAAGAAAACGAACAAGAATTAACAAGTATTATGAGCTACTCCTTTCCTTTCATTGCCAATTGATATTAAGGTGAAATTCTATGAATTCTTATGAGCCACACGTTAATAGTCCAATAACCCATGTACTAACCGATAACAGATTCACGGATAGGCCGACATGTGTGGGGGCTTGTTGAGAAGTCCCTCATCGGACATTAATGGTCCAACAACCCCATGTGCTCACCAATAACGGATTCATGATGGTCCAACAATCCATGTTCTCACCGATAAGGGATTCACGGTCCCTCCTCGGATATTGAAAAAGATGAAATACAGGGCTACCATTCTCCTTGTTAATGCCAATTAATTTTGAGGCGGAATCCATGAATCTTTACATTTGCTACACATCGTCGTTGCAATTGCCAGATCTTTCAATGAGTATTTGTCACACTCCTCGTTGCAACTACCAAATACTTCATATCATAATTTTTTTGGTACGTTGCCAAACTCTTTTTCGATGAGTATTTGTCACACTCGTTGCAATTACAAATATATCCTAATACTTCAGTATGTTGCCAAATTGTCTTTCGATGAGTATTTGTCACACTCCTCATTGCAATTATCAAACATATCATAATTTTTTGGTATGGTTGCCAAACTCTCTGCATGCCATGTCTCTTCTTTTCTACTTAGGTTGGAGCAGTTATTGGATACTTCGGATGCACCACATCTGCATTATGATGCGGTGCTTCATGCTACGATAGGGTTGCAAGTTCAAATCGGAAAAATTGCAAACTGAACCCAGTGGCACTAATTGGTTCGGTTTCCCAAATCCTTCGTAAATAATTTGGTTGAAGTTTGGAAAATTCCCAAACTTGATCGATATACAACAATATCATTGATATGTATAGGAGATAATGAACACCTTCTGTTTTGAAATGTTGGCTCTTGAGATAGTTAAATTTTTTGCTTCTCTCGCCTTTAAACTTCAATTCATTTAACCCTCAAACTAAAACCCTTTCTGATAACCAAAATTACTTAGTTTTTGATAGCCAAAAAACATCTACTCCTTCCTCAGTTAACTTTTAATGGTTATTAGTAGATGTCAGCTGTTTTATAAAGCAGAGCAAGCATAATAAGAATGCTTAGTTTGATATGTTGCAGCACAATTACTTGTATCTTATACTTGTAAACATGAAAAAGAACCCACGCGGCACAAATCATCCTTAGTAAACTCAACTTGTTGTTTCTTTTTTCCTTTTTTTGTCAATTTTTTCTCTTTTGTTTGGTTGCACCAATTTCGAAAATCCACGAGGTTATCATAATTCCTTTACCAAGTACCAAAGAAATCCAATTTCTAGTAGAGAGGTACTATCATGCATCCATACTGAACCTAAATCATTGTTCTTTCTCGATTACTCTGCCACCTTCCTTCCTTATATTCTGCCCTTAGCCCCCTCATTTCTCTTCACTCCTTACCTCTCTCCCTCTCTCTGTGCATCTCCCTGTGTGTGTATCTTGAGTGATAGAAAAAAATGGGAGACATTTCTTACTCTAATGGCATTAGCAATGGCAATGGCCATTCCACAGGTGGAAGTTACAGAAAAAGCTGCTGGTATGAGGAAGAGATTGAAGAGAACTTGAGGTGGTGCTTTGCTCTCAACAGGTATTGTGTTTCCCCCATTGCTTCACTTCATGTTCCTACGCCACTTTTCGACAATTTTCACCGTCGAAAAAGGTGGTTTAAATCAAGGGCAGAGCCACAAAATTGGAATTTCGTTCTTATTTTTATTAATTTTTTGAGTTTAACCCTTAAAAATTACACACTAGCTCCCACTGAACTATACATAATTTAAATGTTAGATGTTTTCTATTTAAAATTTTCATTCAAGCCCCCACTTCAACAAATTCCAGGATCCGCCCGTACTGTAAATTTACACGAGGGGCAAATCCAGGAATCTATTTACAAGTATCATTTCTCTTTTCCCTATCCTATGCATGGTCTTAATGGGAGTTAGCTACTGAGTTGCATTGATGTTTTTAATTTCTATGCTTCTAACATGATACCATAGTTTTGGTTTCATTGTTTTCACATGAGCTCCTCTTTTGTCCTTGCACCTTAAGCTTCTTGTTTCATTTTGTATGGATTTTACTTGTTTCCAACTTTTTGAATACTCTATGAGAAGATTCATGAACAAAATCTTGGAAAAGTTTCATGAAGCTACACTTCTCAATGGTTGCATGATACATAACAGAAAAAGTTGAAGTTGTCTGCTATGGGTTTTAAGTTTATCCTTTATGTCTGTGGCTTAATAAAAAGGTTGTAGGCAAATCCTATATGGCCTTTCAAAAGGTGTTCCCTCAAAAGTATGGAAGTTTCTATTGTTCCCCACAAAAGGTTGTTTGACATGAAAATGTGAGACAAAGATTAGTGGTAATTAATGAGATTAGTACCATAATGTTCCTTTTGTTTCTTTTCTCTTTCCATTTCTACAGTATTTTGCATACAGGAGCAACCCAGTACCAGGACATACAACTTTTGGATACAAAGCCATTCGGAAAGGTAGAGAATATCGTACTAGGTTACTTCGAAAAGTGTCTCAGTTAGTGATCAACTCATGGATTTGGCTAACTTTTTTTCTTCCTTTTCATCGCGTTTCAGGCTTTAGTCATTGATGGAAAGCTTCAAAGTGCAGAGATTGATGAGTTCATCTATCATGAGTCTCTTGTCCACCCAGCACTTCTTTATCATCCAAAGTAATACTTCAGTTCACCTTCCGAAACTATAATGTGTGACTGTTTCTGCAATTATATCTACAAAAATAAAACTTGCATTCTCCTTGCTCCTCTTTCAAACAGAAGTTATTGTGAAGTGGGAGATTGCCTTGAAGCTTAAGTAGTTTTCTGAATGTGTTACATTTGGTTTGAATAGGTCTCATGGTGTCATCTGGAATAAGTTATGTTTTTCGAGAACATTACATACCTGCATACTGGTGGCGAAAAATTTCTGTAAATTTTATGGATGCTATAGAGAATATTAGCCCCTCTAAGACACTTTTAGCACCACATTGAGGCTTACATATAACATTTTTTAACAGTAGGACGTTTTAGAGGAGATATTTTGTTTTGGACATTGTATAAAAGACACTTTCACCCAAAGTTTGATGCACCTCAACGACACTTTGACCCCTTCCAGTTTGGGAAATGACACTTTCATACCTTTGGTCTGTCAAATTTCAGGATATTTACATTCCCTAATTGTGACATCGTTAGTTTGGGGGCGGATGTTTGTCACTATAGTAATATCGGGGACAACTTCGCTCTCTTAGAGAATGATATGACAAAGTCAGGGATTCAATGCCTTGAGGTTTGGAATGCAAAAGTGGTGAAAGTGTCATGTCCCAAATAAGAAGGGGTCAAAGTGTCATTGCATCAAACCTGATGGGGGTGAAAGTGTCTTTTACTCTTAGACATTTGTAGTTAAGTTTTCACTTTTTTCAGTGTAACCCACAAACTTCATAAAACTTTAAGTTTAGTATGAGGTCAAGTCATTTTAACACATGATAAATTTGAATAGTTTCTTTAGGCACGAGCAATACTAGTATACCAATATAACTGCAATGCCTTATTTGTGTACTAAGTTTATTTCTATACAAAATTTTGCAGTCCAAAAACTATCTTCATCATGGGAGGAGGTGAAGGTTCCACTGCAAGAGAACTTCTTAGACACAAATCAGTGGAGAAGGTTGTTATGTGTGACATTGATGAGGTAACTTCCCAGAATATCTTTCACATTGTTTTGTCTTGGCTAGCTGTCTTTTGCATGAGAAACATATTCTATCTTCTGTGAAATGTGAACTTGGAGTCCCCTTTTTTTCTTTCTGACCTGACTTCTTTTGTCTTACATGTCTGCTATCTCTATGGATAAGAATATAATTACTGCTAAGCATGCCATTAACTTCCATTTTAGATAATTACTTGACTTTTGCCTCTCACGAGACAAAAAAAGTTAGTGTGAACGAACGAAAACCGAGATTTACCTTTTACAACGCATGAGTAAGAACCATAGGAAATGATTTTAACCCGTGTCTTAAATTTTCTTGGGCGCTACATTGTGCAGGAGGTGGTGAACTTTTGCAAGTCGTACTTGGTTGTGAACAAGGAAGCTTATGCTGATCCTAGACTCGAGCTAGTTATCAATGATGCCAGGTTTCTTCTAAATTTACCATCCCTAGTAAATAATGTTCGTTATTCTTTGGGTAAAAGACACTCGCCCCCTTGGGTTTGATGCAAAGAAACTTTCACCCCTTCTTGTTTGGGAAATGACACTTTCGCCCCTTTTGTGTTCCAAACTTCAGGACACTCACACTCCCTAATTGTGTCGTATCATACTCTAAGAGAGTGAATTTGTCCCTGAAACTACTATTGAGGAGTGTACATACTCTGAAATTCGACAGACAAAAGGGGTGAAAGTGTCGTTGCATCAATCTTGGGGGGGGGGGGGGGGTGAAAGTGCCTTTTACCCTTTTCTTTACGTCAAATCTTCAACACAATTGGTATTAAGCATGGTTCTTTCGAACCCAAACATTGATATTGTTTTGAGTAATTGCTATATTTCCTATGGACTGGAACAGGGCTGAGCTTGAGAGCAGAGAAGAGTGCTATGATGTGATAATTGGAGACTTGGCAGACCCAATAGAAGGAGGCCCATGCTACAAACTCTACACCAAATCCTTCTATGAGTCTGTTGTTAAACCACGATTGAATCCAGATGGTGTTTTCGTCACACAAGTACGTAGAATACTGCTCTTTTCCTACGGAAATTCCCAACAATAAGAATGTTGCAGATAGGAAAAAACCTCGAAATCATGTTGCTTTGTTACCCGTCTTTTCTACAAACCTTGTTAGCTTTTTTGAAAATTTGATCATGCTTATCCCTAGATGAAAGTTAGTTTTAGGTCCTGTTTGGTATCAACTATCAACTGAAAATATAAATAATCAACTGAAAATAATATAAGAAAATAAGCTGGTTGAAAATCTAAATTTGTTCGGTATGAGCTTAAAATCTGCAGGATGTGAGAGAATCTGCAAAATTGGAGAATCTGTAGATTATTGGTCCAAAACAGATTTTAACTGAAATTGCAAAACACTGTAACAAACATAATTAAATTCAAATGGCCGCTTCTAATTTATACTGATTAAAATTCAGGTCCCCAAACACGCACTAAGTAGAAAGCTACATCTTTCAGAACCAGGATTTTTAGTTCAAATTTCTTCCTAGAAGCAGCAGATTTGTAAAGAAGGATTCGCGGGCAGTCGCGGGATTTATTTGCAATTTCCCTGCTCCAATTCTAACTCGCTAACTATTTTTTTCCCTACACATTGTAGGCAGGACCAGCTGGGGTTTTCAGTCACACTGAAGTTTTCTCATGCATCTATAACACTCTGAGACAGGTTTTCAAATGTAAGTAGTAACAAATGAAATCTCATGAAAAACTACATCTTCTTATTGTCTGGTTCCTCAGAAAACTGACCTTAACACTTTCATGTGCAGATGTTGTCCCTTATTCTGCTCATATTCCTTCCTATGCAGACATCTGGGGTTGGGTCATGGTAAATCGTTGGCATTTTCCGTCATTGTTTGATTCTTAAAGTTCTGTTTGATACCAAATACTATGATTCGTATTCTCCTAGAAAACTTTACAGAGTTATGGTTTATCCAAATGTTCCAGGATATATTTCTTATTGATTGGCCTATGAACTGTGCTAAATGACAGGCATCGGATTCTCCATTCACCTTGAGTGCTGAAGAACTCGACATAAGAATGAAGCAGAGGATCAAAGGGGAGAACAGATACCTCGATGGCAAGACATTCACATCAGCATCTACTTTGAGCAAAGCTGTTCGGAATTCGTGAGTTTTCAAATTCGCAAAATCATCTTAAAATATTCTGATATTTCAGTATTTTTTCTTCTTTTTCTTGGGGTTATTTATAACTAACAATTTGGTTGCAATTTGCAGGCTGGACAAGGAGACTCATGTCTATACAGAGAAGAGTGCTAGGTTCATATATGGTCATGGTACTGCATCCAAACTAGGTCAAGTTTGAGAAGAATCGGAGCCCCAAGTGCACGAAGATGATGTGAAAAACTTAAAACGGTCCTTGCTCAATTTATGTTCTTTTTGGTTTTAATTTTCGATCTTTTGTTTTTCATTCAATTTTCTTGTTCTTATTTATGTATTAAAACTAGAAGCGATATAATGGGAATGCAGAATCTGCCGAATTCATTTGCAACAGTGTTGAATTATATCCTGAAAATTCTGTACTAGCAAGCATATCCTTTGTGAGATTCACTTCGGACCAATAATTGTAGTTTGAAATGGGCCAGTTGGCCCAAAGATTCGATCTTTTCTTAGCCCGCCATTTACAGTGTCTTAGAACCTACGTTAATAAGAGGTTTAAGAATAAGTGAAATAGGATATGATTCACTTTTAAGGTTACTAGGATTCGAAGTTCAAACAGCCCTAAACGATAAGAAACGGATCAATGGTTGTTGATAAGATAAAGATTTAGGATCTAACTTGTCTCGTGGTTGCCTAGGGTTAGGCCTCCTTCCAGTGATTAATGAATTACTATAATATTTTTGGTCGTGGTTGTCTAGGGTTAGGTTGCCTTTCAGTAATGAATTATCTCATTTCTGCTATGTCGATTCTTTTGTAAAAATTTAACCATGGAATTGGCTCTCACTTTACACCTTTTCTTTCTTTCTTGTTCTTTTTTTAGAAACTCTCCACATAGACTATCGACAAGATTTTTGGGAAGAAAGTAATCAATTTCATACCCTTAGTAGACCTTCAAGGTGCTCGTCTTATTGCATGATGCAAATCTTGAACAAGTTGTAACTTCAGTTTCAATCCAATGAAACCGGTAAATTATATTTGAATTACCCAGAGACATACGTTAGACGTTACATAAAATATACTTCTGAAAAACACTATGAACACCAAATCTTTATTGCTTATTCGGTTAGGTAATTCGAACTTTTTGAAATTGGATTACTTCTTTGGTATGGTTTTCATGTTATTGCACTATAATAGTTACATTGGGGATTAACATTGTATGCCCTTAAAGAAGTTTCCTATAATAGCTAAGTGAAGGATTAACTCTGTCTGCACTTAAAAAGGAAGTGACTACGTGTTCACATGTAAAAAGAAAAAGAAAAGTAGTACTTAATAATGGATGGATGACATGGATGCCAAATGCCAATGTTTTTGGGTCTGGCCAATATTCTGCCAGATTGGGACGCAATTGTTATGATCAATCGGATGGCCCATTAAGTTGTCACATACCCACAAACCACCAATGAATTAGGAGGTAGCATTTTTTGTTTCTTTTCTATCTTTGTGAGGTGACTCTACCTGCATTATCAAGATGTTTACAAGCTTCAATCGCACCGTGTTAGCCTTGACTTGGAATATCTCAAACTAATTCATAGCTCGAGCAAAGAGAGAACGATTGCAGAAAAAATGAGTAGAGTATAATCTCAAATGATAAATTTCACATTTAATTACAGTGACGAAATCAACCACTTAAATGGTGAGGTACTAAACCACAAGGAGTTGGCATAATGACGAAACTTGTGATTTAAGGACCTACTCAGAAATGGGTTGAGGTTGCAGTCCTCCCAGGTGCTTCCAACTGGATCTCAGGTCATGTTTCAGTTCTCTTCGTCAGCTGCCTTGGTCCCTGTTTCTGGTGCTATCCCTTTAGCTGTTTTGCCTCCGGAGTCCGGCCCATGTTCGGCTGGTCTATCAGGGGTTGGTCCACAGGCAGCCTCCCCATTGGTCCCCCTGGAAAGCTCTTCTGCTGCTGCATCCAATGAAGCTTTTGTTGATCAAGCTCCGCTGCCTCCCATTCCTGGAGATGAGCTCATGTCGGCCATTATTCCTTTCATTGATGGTTGATCGTTTATGGATGTTGGCTCTGCAGTCATGAATTGACTTTTGGATTTCTGGCGCCCTATTCAACTGATGTGTTCTAATGTTTTGATGTACTCTCCTATTTTGCAAGTTTGAACTCTTTGCTCTTTTGTGTTTGGTGTTTGTTTTGTGCCTGGTCCTGTCGAGGCATTTTGAAGGTTGTTTAGTATGTTCAGTTTGCCACTGCGGTGGCTCCTATTCTAGTCCTAGTAATATCTAGTCTCCTAGCTAGTTGTTCTAATCTTAGTGGTTGGTTCGATGTCTTGCTAGTAATACTGCAAGGATGTATGTTTTCTATTATCAATGAAGTTCTTCTTATTCCCGCAAAAAAAAAGGACCTACTCTCCTCAGGTCCCGAGCTCGGATCCCATAACACCATTTATCCTTTGTGCTATTTATGATTGACTTGATTATCTAACTCTAGATATACTCCAGAAATATGTGAATTTGTTGAGGTACGTGCAAGCTGGTCCGAACACCACGAATAATTCTCTCGAAAATAATGATGGAGTATATATTTTGAGTTATGACGAAATGTTCTTAGATATTTTTGATGAAGGTCATTTTTTTATGATGTGGGAGCTCGCATGCGCCGCTACATTCCGGGTGCACATTCGGTCAATTCGGTTTATCGCAATGGCCTCCTAATCACACTGGAAAAGTAATCAACTTGAAAACATTCTGGCTAAGTTGAGGAGGTTAATAGGCACAATCCTTGACCTCTCCAAGATTTGAACTAGGTCTAGGTAAACGTCCAAAAATTTAAGAATATAAACATGCTAAACTCAATTACACCTAGAATAGTTTATTGATTAAATTTTAGTTTATGTGAAAGATGATAGTGTGAATAAAAGATATTTTAAGTATTGGTGGGTCACTCGGGTAACTATCGTCTTGTCAGCATAGAACAAGGGATAGTGATTTCTCAACCACTTTTTCTAATCTGTGTGATAAGTACACATTTGTGAAAACGAGTAACTTAGCTTTATGCCGTGTCTGGATTTGGACTTTTGTGGGTAAAGGAAAATGAAAACCCACAAAAGAATCTAAAATTGGGACGTGTCACATTGTAATTCTCGTGAGCTCCCTCTCGCTAGCCAAAAACAAAAGAAGAACTCAAAATCTTTACTGTCTTCTTAGGTCAGCCCAAACCAAGGTCCAAACAAGGCGTTACATCCCACAATACTTATACAATAAATTATTTTACTTTACTAGATAGTAGCAATTGATAAGCACTTTGATAAGATGAAAGGACAAACTCGTGTTAGTTTCAGTTTTGCAAGAGACATTTGGTTAAGTAAATGGCCATGAAGAATGAATATGTAATCTCCGGAAATAAAATGAATGACTACTCAATTTTAACATACAAATTAGAAGACAACATTTTATTAAGCTGGATCACAACTGGAATTACACTATGTATACTAGTTAGGGATGACAATATGGTCCGATCCGATCTGAGATCCGAGCGATCCGAGCCGAATGGATCGGATCCGATTCAATTGAAAATGGATCGGATTTGGATCTGGAAAGCCAGACCCGAACGGATGTGGATCTGGATTTGGATCTGAGGGCAGATTCACCGGGTTGCGACCCGATCCGAACCGAAGTATACTTGTTCTTTATAAATATAATCCTATTACCTCCCCACTTACATTTACAAGAAGAATACTATATAACTCCAACCTACAAAGCTATTTCTTTTGTTTTATTAAGATTCATAACTTACGAACATGCCTTAGTGTATGAAATAATATTTATTTTTTAATGTTATTTTTTCTATTTTATTGCAAACTCGAGCCGGATCCGATCCGAATCCGATTCGACCATGTATTATGTGGATCTACGGATCGGATTTGGATCTGCTTAATAAAACCCGATCCGATCTGATCCGAACCCGGTGATGATCCGAGCGGATCTAGATCGGATCTGGATCCCATTTATCTTGGTCGGATCTGGATCGGGAAGGGCCTGACCCGATCCAGATCCGACCCGTTCCCATCCCTAATACTAGTAGCTCATAAGAACTGCACTGCTTGATGAGTTTGCGATGTAAAAAAAACAACTTCTGTATGTTTCCTTGTTTCGCTTTACACATAATTATTCATACTATTAAGCCCAATTAATTTATTTGTACCTAAAAATCATTTTGGTAATTTATTGTACTTTCTCATGCTTTCCACATGCCTTTTAAGTTAGGTATGACTTACTATGAGTTTATGAGCTTTCAATGAAAATGAGAGAAGCTCCAAACGTGTTGCTCATTATCCTTCGAAATGACTTCAATGCCCCTCCACCTTTTTCTGTTCACATTCCAGTCACATGGATTGTTGTTGAGACCATAATCTTTATTATAAATATCCTATTTTAATTTTTTTAAATGAATTGGGCTGTGGTTTGCTAAGTTTCGTTGGGTTTGTATATCATTATAAGCTTAAATAAAGTAGTGGTGGTTCGAGCAATTAGTGGTGCGTGACATCAACAAATTGATATCATCAATCTATATAAAATATACATAATTATTTATGCAATATTAGTTTTATTCGTGCAATAATTCAGACAAATCAGTGAGGTCTGAATCAGCATTTACTTTTGTTTCCACGCAATTTAAGCAATCATTTAGGTTTATTGGGTGGATTTGGTGTGATTTATACGCAATTTATAAGTCAATTTTGGATTCTAATTTGAAGCCAATTTATAAAAAATGTTTGGTATGCACTTATAAGTTAAAATTTTGGGTTCAGACTTTTATAAGAAATGACGTAGAAAAAGTTTGGGTCAATTCTTGGATTGGTTTGTTGGATAAATACTTTCACCAGATACATCCGTCCTTTTTCTTATACATTTTTGTCATAATTTTTTTTACTCAAAACTTATAAGTTGACTTGAGCTAAAAAAAAGTCATATCGTACTCAGACCATTATTATTTGTGGTTGAAACATACGTTGCACGCGCTTCATGATACGATCTAAAAAGATATACTATTAGTTCTCAAAAGGAAATGATACGACCTGTCTCTCAACATTTAGATTTGTTTTCTAACCGACCCGAATTCCAAATGGGGCCTGATAAAGCCCCGGGGAAGGACGGATTCACAGCGGGTTTCTATCAAAGAAACTGGAGTGTGGTGGGGGAGGAAACCACCAAGAGTTGCCTAGATGTTCTAAACAAAGGGGCTGACTTGGGTGCGTTCAACAAGACCCTCATAGCCCTGATTCCCAAAACAAAGCAGCCAAGGAAGCCAATTGACTTTCGGCCGATAAGTTTGTGCTCGGTCGTCTACAAAATTGTGGCAAAGGTGTTAGCTAATCGGCTTAAAAAGGTGTTGGGTGAAGTTATAAGCGAAAATCAGAGTGCATTCGTGCCGGGAAGATTAATCACGGATAACATAATTACTGCGTTTGAGATGATCCACTCTATCAAAACAAGGAAGAAGGGGAAGATGGGGGCGATGGCAATTAAAGTTGATATGGCCAAAGCCTACGATAGAGTGGAGTGGGCGTTTCTGCTAAAGGCCTGCACGCATTTGGGGCTAGGCCAAAAATTCACAAACCTAATTAAGCGTTGTGTATCTACCGTGTCTTACGAGTTTATTCGTGACGGTGCTATAGCAGGGAAAGTTATCCCTGAACGTGGCTTGAGGCAGGGGTGCCCTCTCTCCCCCTACCTCTTTGTCATTTGTAGTGAGATGTTGTCGAGGGCAGTCACGGCAGCAGTGGGTGAGGGGCGTCTAAGGTCCGTGACTGCCTCTCGGGGAGGACCAGTGGTCTCCCATCTTTTTTTCGCTGATGATTCTATGTTTTTTCTACAGGCTACAATACAGGAGATTACAGAATTACAAACAATATTGGAAAACTACTCTACAGCTTCGGGGCAGATGATCAATGCAAGCAAATCCTCGGTCGTCTTCTCGCCAAATGCTAAAGGGGATGTCAAGGAGGCTATCAAAAGACTCTGTGGAATACCTGAAACAGAACATCATGATCAGTATCTGGGTCTACCAACAACAATAGGTAAACAAAAAGCAAAAACTTTTGCCTACATTGTTGATAGAGTAATCAGCAGACTCAAGGGTTGGAAAGAAAAGGCTCTGTCGATAGGGGGGAAAGAAATGTTAATAAAAGCAGTGGCAAACGCGGTTCCCAGCTACGCAATGACATGTTTTAAAATACCAGATGGCATTTGCGACAAAATTGAAGCAAAAATCCGTCAATTTTGGTGGAGCAGTAATCAAAAAGAAAAGGGTCTAAACTGGGTTCAATGGCGCAAAATCCAAGATCCACAAGAAGAGGGTGGTCTGGGCATGAGGGATTTTAGGTGTTTCAACCAGGCTATGCTCGCAAAACAAGCATGGCGAATACAAGAACAACAATCATCCTTGATGAGCAGAGTTATAAAAGCAAAGTACTTTGCAAATAGCGACTTCTGGGAAGCAAAATAGGGTAACGCACCTAGTTATGTGTGGAGAAGCATCATCCACGGGAGGAAACTGTTAGAGAAAGGGACGAGGTGGCAGCTTGGTGACGGGCAATCAATTAAGATGACGGATCCCTGGTTAACAAGAGAAACAACTTTCAGAATTATATCGAGAAACCCAGATCTTGGTGAAAAGCGTGTAAATGAATTTGTTGACCATAACAATGGGAGTTGGAATATAGAGAAGCTGAATAGATACCTTCCGGAGTTTGATGTGGAAGAAATACGAAGGATGAATCCCCCTCAGGCGAGTAGTCGAGATCGAAGGCGTTGGCACTACACCGACACAGGTATGTACACAGTAAAATCTGGGTACACAGTAGCCTACGAGAACCAAAGGAGATTAGAGAATAGATGAGAAAGCTCAGAGCCAATTAAAAGATACTACAAAAAACTTTGGAAGCTAAAGATGGAGAGAAAGATCAAGCACCTGGTTTGGAGAGTCATGCAAAAAGCGATCCCTGTAGCAACAGAGTTAAGGAGAAGGGGAATCAAGCTGGAAACGGACTGCAAACTCTGCAACCAGCAGCCGGAAACAATAGACCACCTGTTCATGAACTGCACCGAAACGAGATCGATCTGGGAGAGTATTTTGGGGCGCACCTTCCTGAAAACACAGAACAGATCCACATCAGAGTTCATAAATGCAATGCTAAATGAGTTGAAGGAGGAAGAAACTACACACATATGTGTCATTATATGGGGAATTTGGCATTTCAGAAACAAGAAGATCTTTTCAAACCCACTTTTTTCGACAGAATCAGCAATTGAACTTATCAAAAAGAAGATAGAAGATCAAGAAGAAAGGGAGAATAGAGGACTTATCTCCACAAATCAGCAAGATCGAAGGTCGCCATGCATGATACCGGAAGGGGAGATCTACATCAATTTTGACGGCGGATGGCAACCGGAAAACCAAGAAGCAACTGCGGGGGTGATAATTCGAGACAGATCTGGCAAGTGCCTCAAAGCAATTGCAAGGAAGCTGGGAATCTGCGATAGTGCAATGGAAGCCGAGACCTGGGCTTGCATCCAGGCGCTGATCATCGGAGAAGAATTCAGGCAACAGAAAGTGGTTTTGATCGGAGATGCAAAGAACCTGATGGAAGAACTAGAGAGAGAAAGAAATGGTGTCTCGGAGAGGAAACTGAGTGGTCTCAGGGAGAAGATGGAAGAAGCCTCAAGACGGTGTAGAGAGTTCGAGAAGATCACCATACACGTGTGCGGCAGAGATCACAACAACGTGGCTCACTGCCTAGCCAGACACGCAAGCTCAAGCCCCGATACACGCGTGCTAAACCTAACAGAAGCCTCTTGGCTTCTCCTCCTAAATTATTGCGATGTATCGGTTTCCAAGTCTTTTGACTTCATTTAATAAAACGTTACCATTTCTCAAAAAAAAAAAAAAAAAAAAGGAAATGATACGAAAATAAGAAAACGTGTGACATACAAAAAATTCAATGGAGTAAGAATGAATGTATGGAGATAAACTGGGTAAATGACAATTTTACCCCTTCTTGTTTGAGAAATGACACTTTCATCCATTTGTGTTCTAAATTGTAGTACACGTACACATCTTAACTGTGACATATCATAATTTAAGAGAACAAATTTGTCCCCGAAACTACTACTATAGTGAACCGTTTCCCGGACTAACTATATCACAATCAAGGAGTGTAAATATTTTGAAATTTGACAGGCAAAAGAGGTGAGTTTCTCGCCTTTACTTTTATTTCTGCTAGATCCCATTTTCTACTTGTGGGGCACTTGATGAACGCATGGTCTATATCTTCTTCTTTTTTACACACTACCACACTGATTCTTCTCTTCCTCATCATCAGATTTTTTTGACTCATATTTGCGTCACTTTGACCTGGTGATTTGGATTGCAAAACGATACGATTTTTTGATAACTTTTTCGCCGTGTTATAGAACAACTTTTACTCTACAACACCATAAAAATATTATCAAAAATTTGCATAATTTAGCAATCGAAATCACCGGGTCAAACTGACCCAGTGAATAATGACAAAAGTGAAGATGATGGCTAAGAGAAGAATCAGAGTGGTACACATCTACAATTGAGCTAGATTCCCCTTTTATTTAGATCGTGGCTGTTGGAGTTATGTTGTTAAAAAAATTCCTTGTCAGAAGTAAGATCGTTTTTGACAGATTTTGTTACCAGTAGTGAAAACAGAAATTACGTAGCCAGATAATATCCGGGCGAAGGTTAAATGAAAAGTATACAAGTAAATAGATCTCAAGGAAATTATTCTTGAAAGGTTTAGAAAAGTATTTTAAGTTGAAAAACTTTTGTATTCTATCAGAGCTTGAAATGCATGAGCAGTTTGAAAACAGCGTAATCCAATTAAAGAAGATATGGTTAGGAAAACACATGCTTCCGTGTCAACAACGTTAAAAATTAGTTTCACATCACATGCTCAAGAACAAGTATTGAGTCGAGTACATTTTCTCTTTGTTCTGATACAGGAGATTCCACACCGTTCAACCTTATGCAGCAAATTCGATATCCCACTACTCCTATGGTTGTGAGGACCATATTCACATCCGACGAGGAAGAACCAATCTAATAATCCACCAAGAAAACTAGACCTTAAGAGTTGACACCCCTTACAGAATCATTAGTCCAACAGAGTAGCACTCATGCCTACTAGTTGAGTACAAGTACTCAAGCTGACCTTGAGCTATCTAACTCAAGATCTAATCCGATAGTGAAGCTGAGGAGACATGCAGAGTCTCTACCCCCAGATCCATAATCTGATGACCCATCTCATAATATAAAAACAGTATTCATAAAAGAAGCCGCAATAACATTTAGATTGCTCAGAAAATAGTTGCCAAGTATGGTGGTACCTTAATGAAATCATTTGAGATATTTTAAACAGCATATCTAGTTAATAACGCTCACATTTAAAGAAAATCAAGTACACTTCTCACCTCATGTCCAGTGCACCAAATTAACTGCATACGTGTATTACGAGACTATCCTCAACACCAAATGTATCTACACAAGTCAAGTGCGCAGACTATCAATACATGTCATGTATACGAGGATATATGAAATGATGCAATGTAGGTTTTGTCAGTCAAATGACCAAATTGCCCTTGATGCTCCAAAGCTGCAAAAAAACAATCCCTGAGTGTGCCTGAACCCCCAAATCATAGTCACACGAGTTCAACAATATGTAAACATGATTCTTAACATTCACATATAAACTCAGCAATGTGGTCGACAACTCTTACTTAATTGTACTTAAGCCCCTAAAGTTTATTAAAACTGAAAAAATCCCCTACAGTTAACTTCTAGTCAACTTTAACTAAGATAGGTACAAACTGACTCCAAACATCATGAAATTGATATAGAGACATGAGGTCACGCCATGGGTTATGATTTGATTGTCTAACTCAAGTTATTGTAAAATTATCAGTTTGCCCCTTCTATACAACTAAGTAAAACTAGAGAAAAGTTAAAATTGCTCCAACTTGACCATATGACTGAGAATGACAATACGAACAACTTTTATGGAGAGCATTTTCGTAACTTAGGTCATATGATAAGTCAGATTAGAAAGTCAATGATAAGTGTGAAAGTGGTTCACAAAGCCAAGTTTGCAGCCTGTTTCTAGGCAACTGAGAGAGGGCTTTGAGCATTTGAAAATAGGGTTTCAAAGATTGAATTTCAAGATTTCCGGAACATATTTTAATTCTCAGATATTCAAATTACACAAAAAGATATGCTTGGTCAAAGCTTGGTGAATATCATGATTCAACACTTAGAAAGTTTCAAGAGTTGTAGGCATGTTCAAGACAACTACTTTGAGATGAATTTTTAGAAAATCTGTTTAGAATTTGGAGAAGACTCAGCGAACATGATTTGAAGTATGTATCATGATCTCTTCACATGAGAAAGCAAATTGTAATATCAAGTTGCATTCAAGAAGCTATGAGGTCACAAAGTTAACTAGTTAGCAAGTAGTCCTGTAACTTATTTTTTATAATATATTTTTGATGATTCAAATCAACATTCAGTAGAATTTGAGGCTAGATTTGGGAGGGTTACCATCTGAATTGAGCCACAAAGTTTTCATGAACTTGTAGATGAGTTTCTATGGAACTCTTGAACTAAAAAAAATTTGTGATTTCCCTATCAGAAAGAAAATTGAAATGACATGTAACTTCTCCTATTAATTATACACAATGTTTATTTCATTAATTCATAAAGAAAACAATTCATTTTTATGTTGATACCGGAAGAATATAGAATCCAATTGCTTTCACAACTAGTGTTCTCCATAACACTATATTGTCTCTCTCCAGAAAATCGTATTCTCTTTGCCGCTGTAAAAATTTGATCCCTCTGAGATCTCAGGTCCGAACATATGAGGATCGATAACTTTAT
Organism: Linanthus parryae; assembly: GCA_023055425.1. Classification (NCBI taxonomy): domain Eukaryota; kingdom Viridiplantae; phylum Streptophyta; class Magnoliopsida; order Ericales; family Polemoniaceae; genus Linanthus; species Linanthus parryae. Next base: position 3,438,636 of record JALGPY010000008.1, on the reverse strand, counting down.
AGATCACAATGAATTGAACCTGTCAAACTCGGACTCCGTGAATTAGTTAAGGTGCGCACATAATCGTCTAGATCCCATGAATTAGTTAAGGTGTGCACATAATCGTCTGAACCAGCCAAAGCACACACATTGTAAATGGAAATAACATAGTAAGAAGTATTTTCACCATGGATGTTTGATAGAATTGGAACGATACGTAAAATAGCATTTCCATTCCCATGTGGGAAACGAGATATTTATTTTTCCAAAACAAAATGAGATATTTATTTCACACCCAAAAATAGAAAAATTAGATACTTTCTCATTTCACAAGGGCCTTTTCGTCTTTGGAGTGCTTGATAAGCTAGCTTCTCGTGTGATTTCATTTTCAGCCGCGTGTCAGCGTCATCTTATTTCTTCCGTGTTCCGTGATTCTGTCTCTATCTTCTCTTCTTCTTCCTCCTCCGCCTCAACTTCTCTATAAATAGCAATCATCTCTTCTTTCTCAAAAGCCCTTCGTCTTCCGATTCACCTTTCCTCTAACTCTTCCCATCACAAACAAACCTCTCTTCCTCGTCTCTCTGCAATTCACTGCAATGGATTCTTTCAACCAATCTGTTCGCGACTCCGACTCTCCCATCGACGCCATCCTCTTCGGTAACTAATTTCTTAACATTTCACAGTTCAAACTCCATCTCTATCTCTGTAATGTCTAATCGATTCTTTACTTGTTTGAAGCAGATTTGGATGACACTCTGTATCCTTCTAATGCCGGGATAGGCGACGCCACGAAACGCAACATCGAAGGTTCGTTTCCTACCAATCCATTGACTTCTTATTTCAAATTTTCCAGGCTAAAACCTAGTGTTCTGTTTTCGCAGATTTTCTCATCGAGAGATGTGGATTCCCGGCGAGGCAAGCGGCAACTCTCCGCGTCGAGCTCTTCAAGACCTACGGCAGCACTCTCGCCGGCCTCCGAGTAAGCGAAATCGAAACTATTGGATTTGACACCGTTTCTGAAATTTATCGGTTCTGATTTGGTGTTTCTGAAACAGAAATTAGGTTACGATATCACCGCCGAAGACTACCACGGTTTCGTGCACGGAAGGTTGCCGTACGAGTCGATTAAACCGGACGCTCAGCTACGGAACCTCCTGTGCAGCATCGATCAACGGAAAATCGTGAGTTCCGTTGAGTTATCGCAGAGTCCGGATAATCTGTATCTTTTGTGTGCATCATTTTCTGTATCCTTACTATGATTGGTTCATGTCATATTTATCATTTGTGTGTATTATTTTCTGTATCTTTACTGTGATTGGTTCATGTCATATTTATTTATTTAAAATAAATAAATATGTCATATTTATTTATTTAAAATAAATAAATATGACATAATAAATATGACATGATACCGAGAATGATGCAGAGAATGATACACACCAATAATAAATATGACATAACCAATCATAGTAAGGATACAGAAAAGGATACACACAAAGAACCGGACTCTTTATTGCATACTCTGCAATCAATTTAGGTTTTATGGTTGCGAATTGGTGCTGATTTTGAATTTTCTGATTTTGTTTTTTTGTGTTCAGATTTTCACGAATTCGGATCATGACCACGCGATGAAGGCGTTGGACAGGCTCGGAATCAGAGACTGCTTCGAGCAGGTGATCTGCTTCGAGACGATGAACCCTAAGTTGCCTACGGCGACTCGTCCGGACGAGTTTCCGGTGGTTCTGAAGCCGTCGATGGAGGCCATGAAGATCGCCATTGAGGAAGCAGCGGTTGATCCTCGTCGTACGGTACGCGTTTTTTGCTAAAACTTTAACGGTGACGGTGTTATTTTGATGAAAGGATGTGTTTGGCTGACACGTTTTTATTTATTTTGTTTATTTTGGTTATATGCAGTTGTTCCTTGATGACAGCGTTCGCAACATCGCAGCTGGCAAAGCCGTGGGACTTCAAACTGCTCTGGTGAGTAATTTATTGTTTTGATCATATCAGGTGGTGGTTGAATAGAATTCTATAGCTATTGTATTTTTGCAAAACTACAAAAGAGTACCGAACATGAACGGTGTTTGTTAGCGTCACTAATTTATGAAATGGAGTATATCTGATCACGTTTTGGTAACAAGTTTTTATGATATGCGTGGTTGTGCTGCCCAACCTCCTAGTAGGTGAAGAAGACGATTAGGTTTTTGTACTTATCTTCATACAATAATTGAATCAGCTAAATATCTCGGACATGTTTGGTACTAGTTGTATCAGTAAAGAACTTTTAGTGGTTTTGAGTTAAAACTTAACCAGCATAGGTGTTCTAAAAAAACCCTGCATAGGGGTTCCTATTACTCCCTCTGTCCCATAATTTTAATCTTTTTCTAACTATTTAAGGAGATATGTTATCAGTTCATCTCCACTAATTTTTAATTATCATAACTTTTAACTGTTTGACGATGTTACCTATACTTTTTGAGGATAAATTAGAGACCGTAAAGGCTTAAGCTACTAGGAGCTACAGAAAAGAAAGTGGCAACAAATATTGGGACAAACCATAATAGAATAGGGAGAAAGTAGTATTTTCAACTGTGAGCTTGCGAGTCCAGATTTTCTCAGATATACTTATCTCTAGTGTGATTTGAATGCTACTACACTGCGCATCGTGAGTGTAGAAGCTGCGGATTTTTTCCCATCAAAAAAATGTCTTGAAATCACTAAGGCACACTTACAGATTACAACAGTCATCCAGTTCTAAGATTGTGAACGGTTCAGGGTGAGTTTGGGAATGCTTCTGCTGTCAGCAGAGCTGTTTTTCGACAGCAGAAGCAGTTTTAGTGTGTTTGGTAAAAATAAAATTTCTGTTTTTCCGGACAGTTTTTGCTGTCCCACAGCAGTTTTCAGGAAGCAAGGGGGGAGATGCTTTTCCAGAAAGTGCTTTTGATTAATTTATCTACAACCGATTTTGACCTTACATTTTTTTTAAAATATCAATAGTTATCTTTCTGAAAATGACACGTGTCATATATTTTTGTCATTTTACCCTCTCACAGCAACTTCACAGTTGATTTTACCAAACACAAAATTACTATATCAATATTTCACAGCAGCTTCTACGTAATATTTACCAAACAATATTTTTTCAAGAATTCACAGCAGCTTTCTATGGTGTTTTCACACAACAGCTTTCTACCACCGCCACAACATTCCCAAACTAGCCCTCAACCCGCTTGCCTACTGATTAAGAAAAATTTGACTTAATGCACACCCTTCAATGATAGTACCGCTTGGTTGTTGTTCCTTATTGATGTGTTTGGGGTTATTTCTATGCCCACAGATTGGAAAATCAGTGAAGACCAAGGATGCTGATTATGCCTTAGAGACCGTTAACATTTTGCCCCAAATCATTCCAGAAATATGGGTTGGTGAGGGAGACAGTGACGACGAGAGGCTAACTCAAACCAAGCTCCGGAAGATTGACCCAATTCTTTCTACAGAGATATGGGCTTAATTTGTATGTATGGCTACAATTCCAGGACCTGATCAAGAACCCCGACCTTCGTAAGTTGGGTCCGGCTTCATTGTTCAAGACTGTACATATAATCCTACTGGCGATATGTAAATCACGGTCGATGCAATCAGAATGTATGTTCAACTGATGCACACCCTTGTGCCTTGTATATTACTACTTGTATCAGCTGTATTTCACAAATAAAAGTTCAATGCAATTCGCTTTATTACAACTCATGCATTTTCTTGTCAATGTCTTGCCGTATTCGTATAATCCAGCTTAGAATGTCCAAATAACTAGGTTCTCCAAATTCATTATCATCATCTGCCCTAAACTACACCAGTCACTCATTTTATAATTTACATTTCGTTGTAGTATTAGCTCACAAGCTCAATAAAGTTTACCCTATAACCCAACAACAAACTTTACGTACTTCATGGCATGACCACGAATGCTTAGAGATATTTTGATATGACCCAATAATCGTTACCATAGAGATATTTTGATATCTATATAATAAAATAGAACGGTGTTTCCCGCCAAAACGAATTCAACCGGGCAATCTTAATCGTTGATTTTCTCAAACTTTTAATCTTGATCGCTATTTGTCTCTTGATATATTTTATAATCAACCCTCAATCTAAACTAAACTACGATAATGCCATTGATATGAAACGAAAATTCCATAAATACATTACTATCTTTATTTCACCCATCAATACATCTTTAATTATCTCTATTGAAGAGGAAGGTGCAGTATTAGGTTATAGTAATATATATATATAATTTCCTCTACCAAATTGATTAGAAAAATATTTCTAAAAAAATCAATCATTATCTTGAAAAAAGGATGTATGTAAAAGTTATAGCATTCACAATTCAAAATAGAAATAACATGTTAGATAAATAATATGACACGATTTTTTTAGCAGGTCCTTTCCATCAATGTTGATGGAAGAAATAAATAAATGGTAGGTTCTAATTTTGGCGAACTTTGTATGTAATTGTGTATGTCTTTTAAGTTTTAATCTTATTTTCTAATTGAAAACTTTATTTAGTTGAGTTACTACATGTAGATGTTTCACTTGAAATTTTTGTTTCGTCAATTTACTTAGTTATTGCATACAGTGCCCTACGGGCACGGGTAATTAGCTAGTAACCCAATAATCGTTAACATAGATCCTATGGGCACCGACAATATCTAATCACATGTCTTCTTGTGTCATATTAGGATTGGAGTCATTCCGTTATTATCAAGTCCTTTGCATATCCGCGAGTCATTTCTCCCCAAATTCAACTCAAGGCATCAAACAATTGAAGTATCTAAGTTCGACTCAATTTATCTCCAAGATTAATTGAGGAGCAGAAGCTAAATCGACGCTATACATTGGAGTCCCTAATTGAACGGTGAAAATCCCAACAATGTGCAAGCAAACAGATTGTCACTTACTATAAGAATGACACTCTAGAGAGTAGAGAGGCAGGTGTACAACAAACAAAAACTCAGACTTCCACAACTCAGCCACTATCTCCCAAATTTGGGGGTTATGACAAAATTGTTCACTTATCAAATTATCTCTCCAGCCAGGTTGGCTTGTCATTTCTATCGGGATATATATTTGCTGAGTCATAAGTTGTTCATGTCAATTGAAAGTACATGTCAGAGGACCAGATCAAGTTCACTGAATTCAGACATGAAACCAACCGGGTAATAATATTTTGGTTGTACGATAAGGTTCGTGTCAATCTTCTTAGCTGAATTTATAAATACACAAAGAAAAAAGAAAAAGGAAAGAAATCGTGGTTGATTATCCAATCCTTTGCTTTCAAACTGCGTCGGATGCAACGATCTTGGGTATTAAATACTAGTTTTTATTAAGTTATACGACACCATTATCGATTGTTCCAATCCGAAGCTATGATGAGATAAGACTGGATGGTGTTCCCGGAATATGATAATTGAAATTGCTTAGGTTGCAGTATGGGGTTATCCAATATACTAATTGGCTTTCACATTAGCTTTGCTTAAAACTAATCACAGTTCTGCTAAAGTTGACAGCACAAGCTTGTCAACTACAGGGTTTGGGTTATGATATGATTTAACAAAACAATAACTTAAGCCACCGATTATGTTTGTTAGCGCGTGAATCATGTGATACGGAACTACATTATCCCCAATTTCTAACTAATACTTGTTGCATTGGATTAGGCCTGTCATTGGGTTGGGTCTGCGCTTGGCTGGGAATGGGCCCTTGTCAACCAGGTCAGTCTGGGTCAGACATCAGGGAAATGGAGTCGCTAAAGGGTCTATGATGGGCCGGGTTGAGGTCCAGCCCATTGACAAACCTACATTGGACTGGTAAGTCAGGACCAGCAAGGCGGTTGACATATATAACACCTTATGTCCTTATGTTCTTTGCACTCTGTTCAGTGAGCTGTAGTTGGAGGCCCAAATGAGATGCCAATAGGGGTTGAAGTAAGTTTAGACACTACGGCTCCGTTTGGTTTGGTGGGTAGTAAAAAAAATTATGTTAAATATTTTTCCTTGTTTTAGTGCTTGGATTCTGTTCGGTTCTTGGTAAAATCTTTTCTTGTGAAATATTCACTGAAATGATGTAAAATTAGAGGTGTAAGCGGTTCGGTTTTTGCAAAAATCATAAACCGAACCGAAAAACATCGGTTTACTAATTTTTGTAACCAAACCAAACCATTTGAAAGGATGAACCGAACCAAACCAAACCAAACCGAAAAACATCGGTTTAATTCGGTTCGTTGCGGTCGGTTTGCGTAAAAATTATTGAATAGATATTATAATAATATTTTGTCAACAAATTTCAAGTTGTAAGTGAAAAAAATAAATTAAGTATACTTTAAAAATATGCACAACTATCGTTTTAGAGAAAAAAATTATGAAACGTGAGCGAAATGAGGAAGATTAAGATTAATATAATCCTTTTATATGAATCTATCTACTAGTGTTCTTTTTTTTAGATTATTTAATATACTTTACGCAATATACATTGTCGTAAAAGTATTTTAAGCTCATATCGGTTCGGTTCGGTTTGGTGTGGTGTGATATTTTTACAAACCAAAATCCAAAGAGAATAGGCGGGTTTGTGAAAAATTGAACAATTGATAAACCGAACATCCAAAAAAAATCCAAAACCTAGCATTTCGGTTTGGTTCGGTCGATTTGACCGGTTTATTCGGATTTCCTTACACCCTTAATAAAAAAGATTTTTACGTTTAAATACCTTAAGCCATTTTTCGGAGAGTGAATGAGCATGACAACAACTCATACTAACACCTCCACCACAAACAACCACTACTACCCGCCCACCTCCACCGTGACCTAGCTCCACTGCCACCCATCACTACCACTGCCGTCACCGCCCAATGTTTTGGAAAGTGACAACCAAACAAGAGAAAATGATTGCAAGACAAAAAATTCACAAAAACTATTTTACGCATAGAATACTTTCCTCTGTAAGCAAAACATTTTACTGCCAACCGAACGGAGCCTACATAAAATGTAAGTTTTGTTTAGATGAAGTGAGGACAATGAACGAATGAACTTCGTCAGGATTTTCAGGACCATTCGATCTGCAAGTAGTTTCGGCTCTTGCTAGTGGTCTCAGACTCTCATGATCGACCCAACTGATGGTGTGCAGAACAAATGAAGGCCAAAGCAAAGCTGATCCAGCTTGCAAGGTAGTACTCAGAGGCAGAAAGAGAACCTCCATGAATGATGAAACCATCACATTCGGCTGTTTACGCTCCCTCAAGCTTCACAAAGATGTGTAATGGCATCCTGATCCACGAGTTATGTTCAAACAGAGGTATCAATCAAGAACGAATAAATGAATATATCAAGATCGAGACAAAATTTAACGTGATTATTTTATTGAGGGAAAGTCAGAAGTACAACCCCAGTACACCAGACGATATACCACACGAGTTATGTCACGATCTATAGCCTTTATATAGACCTAAACATTAACTTGCAGCCTAAACAGCCCGAAAACCTTCCAAAACGGACAAGGAAACAACTAAACCACCACAGATCGTACGACCAAGAATGCTTCCTTGTCTTCCCTACTTTGTTGCTCGACCGATTTGCTAAACTCTTTGAGTTATTCCCGACAAGTTATTTTAGGGATCTCGTGTTATTTATTCCCATGTGTTCAATGTACGTACTATAGCGTGAATGGCTGCCAAATCGAAATCAAACCAATTAGACTGTACTATAGCGTGAATGGCTGCCAAATCGAAATCAAACCAATTAGACTGGTTTGTGAATAAATTGGACCGATCTTGAAATGAATAACCCTAGGAACCATCTAAAACCACGATATTGAGTTTGGTTCGGTTTGTCCTGTTTACTTGGTTTCCTTACACCCTAGCTTTTACTAAACCAACCCGGTGGACTGAAATTTAAACAGCCTCATTCAATCTATGTTACAACATTAAAATATAGAATTAACAAGTATAATCCATAAGTGTCTTTCATATGAGAAATAAAATCCAAGTACACCAACATTATTAAAAAGCACAAAGATTAATTATAATCACATTACATAATTAAGCATACACATGTATCATCATCACCAGCTTCCACCAAAAGCATATCCTCATCACAAGTCATAGGATTGTTTCCCAGTAAACTTAACCTCGATCGGGCTAACATTCTTTCCGATCGACCTAAAGTTCTGACCGACCCCCTGTCGGCCGGGGTTCACCTTCTCTGGGTAAACCCCGTCCTTGGGGTGCAAATACTGCACCTCCCCACTAGGGAAAACCCTATAAAACTGGTACTTAATCTTGTACTTAGACCTAAGCCTAGTCCCTAGAGCCAAACACTGCTCTTTCCTAGCCAACTTCAACAAGTTAGGACCCTGCCTCATTATAGCTGCCCCTCCAGTGGGCATTTCAAAGATCTGTTCCTTTGGTGATTCCCATGTGATCACATAGAACTCCTCAACTTGGGCCTTCCTTAGTAGCCCACCAGTGCTTCCCCCAAAAATGGGGGATGGTGTGTTGGGGTCCAGCTCCGGTGGGGTGAACCCCACCGGGGCTTCTTTCACCGGGGCCTCGGCTTTGCCCTCGGCGGCTGCGGCCGCCTTAACGGTGAACTTGGTGGCTCTGGAGAAGGACAGAGCTGATGATTGTTGCTTCCATGGTGCAAGGAGGCCATTTTTGGGGGTGGAGAGAGTTGGAGTGAAGAGGGAAGATTGTGTAGCCATTGCCATGGAGAGAGATATGTTTGTGGGCTATCTGTCAATGAAGAAGAGTGGTCTGAGAGAGAGTAAGGGTTTAGAGAAGAATAAAAGAAGATACTGAAGATGGGTGGATGAGAATGTGATATTGGATAGGGTGATATGTGGTTTGGACCAATTGGAATTCAGATTTTGCTACCACTTTCTTATCTCTCTCCCTCTGTCTTACTAGTATTTGCTTCCATGGTTGTGGTTTTTCTCCATAATTTCTTACTTCTGAGTACCATTATAATTTAGGGAAAAGTTTAAACTTGCTTAGTCCTTAATCAAAGTTATTATTAGTGTTGAGATCAGAGATGAAGCATAGGGGTCGTGGTGTAGTCCACGTTGCACAAGTTCTTTTAAAAGGTCACGCACCCGAACTGGGTGCTTCATAAATATTGTATGGTCATTTTGAGACTTGAGATGTGCTCTAAAATACAACTAGAATTTAACCAAAAAAACGTGCATCTGTGTGAACACTTCTAAACATTAAATTACTCGTCTATTCAAAGCTAAGAATAACGACGACAAGAAGTGATTATATTGTTGAGATAGCAATTATATTTCCTTGAATCAATGTATGAATTTCTGCGTGATTATAATTTGGATTGCTACTATTATTTTTTTATGTTAGTATAAGGTATTGCAAACAATATAACATATAGATATATTAAAAAAAAAAAAAAGTCGCCGACCCCGCCGCACCCGCATCTTGAATTTTGGAAATTTGTCGCACCCGCACCTAGTTCCTGCACCCGCACATATAACGCACCCGCAATTGTGCAACATAGCTGAGGTGTTTGTGGCCTGTTTGTAAATAAGAAAGCTACAAACTACTCCGTATGTCTCAATATTTTGGTCAATTTTTTGTCACTTATATTCTAATTTGGCTATCCCAATTTTTTTTTTGGTGTGTCAATTTTCTTATTTTTGATCATAATGCTGTAGTTTCTCAAAGTTGTTTTCACAAAAGTACGAATAAAATCATCAATAAGAAAGTGAAGTATTTAAGTAAATGACATTTTCCTCAAAAAAAGTAAATGACATGATTAAAAGTTAGTGATAATATATATTACATATTTCTCTTTTTTTTTAAAGAATATTACATGTCTCCTATAAAAATTATAATTCTAAAAAAAGACCAAAATCTTTGGGGAAATGGTGTAATTCCCAACTGACTTTAAAAAGCATCACATGTTGGTGTTAGATCTCAATAATTTACTAACTTATTTAGATTTTTGCTAAAGATTTTTGCTAATAATGCATTTTATATGATCTATCGAAAATGCACCGACTGATTGAGTTAGCTTAACTAACTAGTTGGTTAGCTGAATCTAAGCTCGTACCATAAGTGCGTAACAATAGCTTCCTCAATTGTTCAGTTTATGCTTCTCTGTTGCGACTTTTGTTAATTTTAATTAGTTACAAATGTAGAATCACGACGTAAAGAGAGGACAAGTTTCACAAACATTCAATCATTTGAGCAACATGCAATGAAGCCGAACTCAGCATAGCCGCTAGAGAACCAAAAATCCATTGTTTAAGGCTTCGTACAGTAAAAATGTATGCGTTAATAACTTCATAAGTGCACAACTTCTATAAAATCTATCTCTACTAAACATGGTTTTAGAAAACGTTTTATATGGTTTAGGATGAAAGTCGGTGCCCCGGTTGTTGAGCTGGTGGACTGTATTATTGCTCATCTGGGCATTGGTGGGCCGGGCCCAGACTTTCTTGGGCCTAAAGCAAATATGGAGTCAGACTTGAACTGTTTATTTGGGTCAGATCATTGTCCCATTGTTCTGAACTTTCAGCAAAAACAGAAAGAGGATATTTGAATCCAAAGTGGCTAGAATTCCAGAATGTGGTGACATTATGATACGGTATCCGTATCATTATTTTGTATTTATTTATTTTAGTTAGTATTTGATTATGTTATTTAATAATTAGTCGATTCGGACTTGGCCCGTAGGAGTCTAGAGTTAGGGTTAGGGTCAGTTTATTTATCTATTTAAAGGATGTAATCCCCCAGCTTATTCATCAATCAAGAATAATATCAGTTTCTTCATTTTATCTCCTTTATTTTTCGTGTTCGTGTGCGTGTGTGTGCTCGATCGTTATCCAGGGGGCAACACATTATATATAGAACAAACATAAAGGACCTAGATGGGGATACCCTTATGTTTGTGCTCCAGAGTAATTTACATCACCGCAGAAGAAGTTGAAGACTTGGAGCTCTAAAACTTGGGCAGCAGTGAAAGGAAGTCTGAAAATCTAAAAAAAGGAAACTATCTAATGTCCAACTGGATAGATGGAGTGAAGAGAACACGCGCAAAATGGATGAAGCCACGACTCAGCTTAAAAAATTTGAACTAAAACCTTCCCTAATTAGCTATTACTATTTGTCTCTCACAAATGGAGGGTAGATGTCCAATTTCGAATTGATGCGTGGTTAGATGACCACTTTTCCCTGCTGAGCTAGAGGAAGTGTGGAAAAGAGTGGAAAATATTGGATCTAAAGGTCTGGTCTGAAGTACCTACAAGATGAGTTCCAGAGCTCCAAATTCTTCCACGTAACTACTCTGAGGAGGAGAGCTAGAAACCAGATTCACATATCGAAAATGCTGGACTATGGAAGGAGAGTTATACTGGGATTGGTAAAATTCTTTGTGATTAGTACTTCTCAACACCTTACAAAAAAAGACAATGTGTGGGGTGATGAGTTCAGAAGAGTCATTCCCAACTCCCAACATTATCACAGATCAACAAAATAGCTTTCTAACATCTATGCCCACCAATGAGGAGATAAAAGCTGCCACTTCTCAATTAGGAGCCCTTAAAGCTCCCTGGGCTAGGTGATTATTATGTTATGTTCTACCACTCCCTGGACTTTAGACATGTACTATGCATTTTACAATTTGTAATGTTAAATTATTGACCCCGGCAACATATTAATTTAAAATATTAGCTTCATTTATACCTAACAAAAAGGGCAGCCCGTTGCACGAAGCTCCCGCTATGCACGAAATTCGGGAAGGGTTGGATTGCGAGTCGTCAGTCTCAGATTGCTAGATCGCGAGTCTCAGATTGTCAGATCGCCAGTCTCAAATTGCCATATTGTGTGCTCGATGTGTCATGTCGGGTCTGATGTGCCAATCTCATATCAGACAGATATGTTAGTCTCATTTGCCAGATCGTCTTTATCTGGTGTAAATATGTCATGTTTGATGTAGCACACCCATGTAGGCAATTCCTTACCATTTTTTTTAATATGACCTGTTCAGGATGTCCAACTTCAAAAATTTACGGTGATGGAGTGCATAGTTTAAGTTTAGTTTTGTTTCTGTGTTCACCATTTTCTTTTGTGAGTAGTGGGCATTGTTGTTATGTAGCACTACAAGTCTTCTTAAGTGTAGTTTCTTTGTTTACGAACAACATGTTCAAGTCAATTGTATAATGTTCTTGGCAACAAACTATGAAAAAGATCGTGCTGATCAAGTAAACCAATGTGCACTATTCTAAAAACTAATTAAGTTTCCTAAAAAGAAAACACTAATTTGAGAGATTGTTTAGTTTAGTATATGTGTTTACCATTTCTCTTTTTCTGAATGGATGCGTTAATCAAACAGTCACTGCCATTGTTGTTAGTATTTTAGCAAGTTGTCTTCAGTCTAGTTTCGTTGTTTATCAACAATATGTTCAAGTCAATTGCAAAATATTCCTGGCAACAAATTTTGACAAGATCGTGGTGATATAGTCTAGTACTACTACTATGCACCATTCTAAACAGTAAAGTATTTTATCTCTCTTTTTCATAATAATAATAATAATAATAATAATAATAATAATAATAATAATAATAATAATAATAATAATAATAATAATAATAATAATAATAATAATAATAATAATTTGTTTAGTCAAATGAATCGGAGGATTATCATTGATGTGAGATACTGTCCAGCTCTCTTCCACCACGTCTTCCTCGACGTGTTCCTCGATAACAGTATTGTTGATTAATGAGCCACCATGCAAAAACCCTAATTAGGGCTTCTAGAGATGAAGGAGAGGAAGGGTGAAGAATCCGAAAAATGAATGGATTGCAGAATGATTCATCAGCCGAGGATGAAAATGAACCATTTCCATTGTAACAATATATATACCCATTTCAAATGGGTATATATACCCTTGCATATGAACGGTCGGATTTAGCTACGGATTAGAGTAAACCGCCTGGAAAGACTTTGGGCTATATTACACACGAGACCCTTAGAATACCGAAGTATAGGGCCAAAGACATAATTTCCCTTTAAGTAATGTAGAGATATCGTTGAACTTTTCTCTTCAGTTGCACATGAACTTTAGGAGACTTTGCACTTTGATCCTTGGCCTTTTACTCCCCCTCAAGCCGTTGGGACTGGTTGGACCATATGTTTGGATTTGAGATTGTTGAAGGTGTGTGTCAGCAGGCATTTGGTAAAAATATCAGCAATTTGATTTGCACCTAAAGCAAAAGACACAATAAGTTCTCTATTTACGACTTTCTCTCTAACATAGTGATAACCCAATTCACATGTTTTGTTCTAACATGAAAAACTGAATTAGTTATTACTGCTAGAACAGTAAGGTTGTCAGTCCATAAAGTATGAGCAGAAGGAATAGGATTAAGAAGTTCACAAAAAAGAGATTTCAGCTAAGAGTTTTTTGCAACTGTTGTGGCCATGTCCCTGTATTCTGCTTATGTGGAGGATCTGGACACATTTTGTTGTTTCTTTGCACCCCAGAGAACTGGGTCTGGACCAAGAATCACCACAAGACATGCGGTGCTTCTTCTGTTTGTAAGGTTACCTTAGCATAGTAAAAATGTTTATTGGCAAATGATATAGTTGTCAGATATTATAATTTAATTATTTTCCATAAGATATAATGCAACTAAGTATTCTAGTTCTAATTTATTGAAGAACCATACAAAGTAGTGGGAGCCTAACTCTCAAATAAAAATAAAGTAGAAGAAATCTTTAAAGAAATTGTAGAACAACACAATTATAATTAGTTAAAAAGTAGTGGGACATTAATTATAAGATATAACAACATAATATAATTATGTTTTATGTAATAATAATTATATTTTGGTTACATTTCATAAAAATTACAACAAAAAATATTTAGAAAATGAACTAGTCAAAATAATTTTATTTAATATGAAAATTATAAATTCATTCAATTATATAATAATGTAATAAGAGTGAACATTTCTATCCGTTACAATTGCAATTATAACTTATAATTATGTAGAAATATTAACAATGACACGAAATATTTTTATGAACTTTTATGACACGCACACGGTGACATGTATGACAAATGTCGCAAGGCAAATGCATTATTCTGCTTTTATAGATAATATAGATATAGATTGAAAGAATTTTAAAGATGTGCTTGAAGTAAAAGTATCTTCTTTTTGCTGATCCCAGACTTACTTCTCGTCTGCATATGATGACCAGGAGTGGTGTGTGGAGGTTGTGTAATCGTTGGCCTGGTGAGTGAGCCCTGCCTATTCCGGAACGAGATTGTTGTTGTGCAGGATCAGGTGCAATCTTTACATTTGCAAATGTAGTTTATGTATGAACTGAGTCACAACTCCTAATGAAACGCGCTAGTAGTATTAGAACTCTTCGGATGTAGGGAGAGTTGATCGAACGTGTATGCAAGTAATTATTTGAACAACATGTGATTATAAAAACTCAATACCTCTTAAAATTCTGATTATTACAACATTATTATTCAGTGATTGAATCAATCAATTAATGTAACTATACCACCACCAACACCAGAGCCAAAACTCAATTATAAATAGTAGGAGTCATGCAAAGTAGTTTCACAAACAAAGTTGAGAGGTTAAGGCTTGGTCTTGGCCTTTTGTCAGAGCAAAGAACTGATCAGCTGGGAGTTGTTTTCTCTCTCTCTCTTTTTCATCTTTTCTGGGTCTGAGCTTCTAATTATGGGGGATAGAAACATCACCACCACCAAGAAAATGGTTAAGGGTAGAGTGGTTTTGATGAAGAAGAATACCCTGGATATGCAAAACATGTACTCTTCTATTCTTGATGGAGCCTATGATTTCTTTGGCAAGGGTGTCACTCTTCAGCTCATCAACCTTGGCCAAGATGGTATCTCTCTCTCTCTCTCATTTGAAGAATTCATGTTTATATCTGAATTAGTTTAGCATAATTGCACGAACTATAAATTTTATAAACTGAATAAATGTTGTTGGAGTGGGGTTTTTTTTCGTCGATCCAGTTAAAGAACTTCATTATCATTAACGTAAAAAGACTTTGTTCATAGTATACAGAACATGAACTGTTGCCATAGTTAAGTAAAGACATGCACATAATACAATGTTACTTGCAAGACTACGTGATCTTGGAGCAATATTAGAAACAATAAACCAGGTAATAAACGTATTCTGCAGAGCGACCCTCAAAATGTAAGAAGAAACAGAGATCGTATTATTGTTGCAAAATTATGATATTAAGGGTACTGAATGGAATTTTGAGAAACATGTCAAATAATTACAGTCAAGAAAAAAAAATTCAACATGTCCTGATAGCCGCTGCAGGTTCTCTCATCTCCATGGAAAAACATGTCACAATTTTGTACTTTCTAGATTTCTTTCTAAATAATTACAGTCAAGAAGAAAAAGGTGAACTGGCTCGTTCGGTTAGGGGAAGGTGAGTCGAACTCGAGACCTTGATGAACTGGCTCGTTCGGTTGAGTTTGTATATATAGGGGCATTATTTTTGTTTCTAGTGAAGTTCACATTTAGACTATCACAGGGCTCAATATTTCTAACTCATCAAATGTGGCAAGAAAGCAAGATTTGGAAATTTCTTGTGAGGTTGAGTTGGGCTGGCTATTTTCCCACATTTTGTGCAAAATTACAATTCTTTTGCATTGTTTTCTTCACTACACTATCAATCATCACGTAGGGTTTGGTCACGGCATTCGGATTAAGGGTCAGGAGCTGGGGAAAGAAGCCTACTTGGAAGACTGGAAGACGAATCTCACCACATTGACAGCCGGAGATGACTCGTTCATGGTGACATTTGAATGGGATGAATCCATGGGTGTTCCTGGTGGTGTCATAGTTAAGAACCATCATCACAGCGAATTCTACCTCAAGACATTGACCTTAGATGATTTACCCGGCCACGATGGTCCTCTTCATTTTGTGTGCTTTTCTTGGGTTTACCCGACAAACTACTACAAATATGACCGCGTCTTCTTTGCAAATAAGGTACTGCTACGTACTTCCCATCAAAGCTCACATGATCTGCTTGTTTAAGAAACTTCATTAGTTTACGGATGACAAAGCACCAGGTTTATATTGGATCCGTCAATCCAAATCCTATCCATAGGAGTCTGGATCGGATTTAGATCGGATCATCCTATATTCAAATCAAATCTAGAGGGGTTAAAATTGGATTGAATTTGAATTCGAATTTCGCCAGATCCGAGTCGGATTATTCATCGGATCATATCAGATCATATTTTTAATTCGTCTAATCTAAGATATTCGTAAATTACAACCCAATTTCACTATTTTAAATTTACAAGTATAAATTTCATCAAAACTATCATGGTAAAGACTTATTTATGTAAAAGTTATGATGTTATTTAAAATATAGATAACAAATAATATATTTACAATTATATTAATACATGTATATTATTGAACTTATTATGTATTTGTATTATAGTCTAATCGGATCGGATTTCACTCATAAGAAAATCTATCAATCACATCCGATCCATTTGCAAGTGGATCGGATTTGCTCTATTAGGGTCGGATCTTGCGGGATACCTCGTATCCAATTGCTATCCCTAAATTTAAGTTATAATAGATTTTGCTTCTTTTCGATTTGAACCTTATCAGTGAAAATGCTAAAATTTACTTGTTTGAGTTGAAAATATTGATTGATTGTTTGTTTGTGTTGTGTGGTGTTGTTGTTACCAGACCTACCTTCCACGTGATACTCCACTATCACTACGAGACTATAGGGAGCAAGAGCTTGCCAATTTGCGCGGAAATGGATCATCCGATACGCTCCAAGTATGGGATAGAGTGTATGACTACGCCTACTACAATGATCTGGGAAGGCCAGATAAGGGAGAGGAATATGCACGTCCCCCTCTAGGAGGAAGTCAGGATTACCCTTATCCTCGTCGAGTGAGGACTAGCAGAAAACCTAACCCAGCTGGTAAGTGTTGAGAATCGTTGTTTGTCCCACATTGGTATTTTGTTTGTTTCGCTTGATACTTTGACTACTCCTCTCATTGGCAATTTAATGATTTTTTTATAATGAATATTTTATTTTACTTGCAGATCCTAATACGGAAAGCAGATTGTTTCTTCTAAATTTGAACATTTATGTTCCGAGAGATGAATTATTCAACGTCAAGAAGATGTCGGATTTTCTTGCCTATTCAGCCAAAGCCATCGGGCAGGTTGTTTCAGCGAAAGCTGGAGCTTTGATTCGCATGACTCATGACGAGTTTCATTCTTTCAAAGACTTGCAGAAGCTATACGATGATTCGGTTTCTCTAACAGATGATGGGTACTTGCATAGTAAAGTGAAGGAATATCTCCCGTGGGAGTTTCTAAAGGAGCTCACCCGCTCAGACGGCGAGTCGTTCCCGTATTACCCAATGCCTGCGGTAATTAAAGGTATGGGCTATGAAGAATAAATTTCGAATAACATCACACCTATTTCCCCCAATGCATGCAGTAATTTTTGAAGCTATACGATGAATACATTTTGAACTACGATAAACTATAGTACTATTAAGTTATATAGCTAGCGAATTTAATTAGTTTCAAAATTGCAGGGGATAAACGTGCCTGGAGGACAGATGAAGAATTTGGAAGAGAAATGCTCGCAGGAGTGAATCCGGTTATGATCCGTCGCCTCGAAGTGAGTTACGAGAAATTTATCTGATTCATCTGATCGATGATGAATTTTTATAACTTGTAAACCTTGCTCATTATCAAATCGTTCCTATTGTTTATTTAGTTATTTATTTATTTATGGGTTTCAGGAGTTTCCACCTGCTAGCAAGCTAGACCCTCGTGTTTATGGTGATCAGACCAGTATAATGACTAGAAACCAAGTCGAGAAGAACATGGGCGTGCTATCCGTAGATGAAGTAAACCCATCTCCCTCATTGTTATGCTCTTTTTAATCTCTTTGATTCAACGAACAATTTTCTGTTCGTTTAAGTGATGAAGATCTAACTTGGATTCTCCTATATTAAGGTATTATGATGTGGTTTCCGTGTATTATACCATTAATTTTCTTGCTATTTAACTATAGGCGATTGAGAACCAGAAGCTGTTCATATTGGACCATCACGATGCCATAGTGCCGTACCTGAGCCGAATAAATTCCACAGATGCAAAGATATACGCGACACGAACAGTTCTTTTACTCCAAGACGATGGAACTTTGAAGCCATTGGCGATTGAGCTAAGTTTACCTCAAGATGAAAGTAACCCAAGAGCTGGAGTAAAGAGCAAGGTCTTCACCCCTGAAAAAGAGGGCGTAAAAGGTTCTATCTGGGAACTTGCTAAAGCTTATGCAGCTGTTAATGACTCGGGATACCATCAACTTATTTGTCACTGGTAATAATTAAACCGAGTAACACGCTCTCAAGTAGCCTAATTTCTTCTTCTTCTTCTTCTTCTTCTTCTTCTTGGAATATGCTACTGAAAGCTTGTGAGTGTGGTGCAGGTTGAACACTCATGCAGTGATAGAACCATTTATCATCGCAGCGAATCGCCAATTGAGCGTGCTTCACCCAATATTTAAGCTCCTGCTTCCACATTTCCGCAACACATTGTATGTGAACGCATTGGCTCGGCAGATCCTCATTAATGCTAATGGAGTGCTGGAACTAACAGTTTTTCCGCGAAAATACGCGATGGAGATGTCTTCTGCTGTCTACAAGAACTGGAATTTTACTGAACAAGGGCTTCCAGCTGATTTGCTGAAAAGGTTAGTAGTTGAAAGCAAGGGGCAGAGCTACATAGAGAGAAGTGGGTTCTGTAGTCCCCACTTAACTTTTCAAAATCAAAATTTTACATCCTATTTTATTTTTATTTTTTCCGTTTTAGTCCCATAAAATTGCATTATAGCCCTACCCGACTTTACAAACTTTTAAATTTGGATGAGCTTAATTAAGATTATGAGATTGTAGATTATTGGAATAAGTTGAGATAAGGAGAGAGGGGAGGGGGGGGGGGAAGAGAGAGAGTAATGTTTTAACTTCAACCACTCATTTCAACAACCTGAATCACAAAATATTAATTAAACTCATCCAAACATGACTATTTTGTCTGATTATCTAGTTTAGCCCCCACTGTAACGAATTCCTAAATCCTGAACGTGAAAATTTTGATAGAAGTTCATGCCATGGGATATCGATTTGTATTGTTTACTAATATCTCTTCTCTATCGCAGAGGAGTGGCAGTTCCTGACGCGAGCAAACCTGGAGGCGTCAGGCTTCTGATAGAGGATTACCCGTTCGCAGTTGATGGACTAGATATTTGGGTAGCCATCGAAGAATGGGTGAAGGAATATTGCTCTTTCTACTACCCAAATGACGCCACGGTTCAAGGTGACCCGGAACTCCAGGCGTGGTGGACGGAGGTACGAAACGAGGGGCACGGAGACTTGAAAGACAAGGATTGGTGGCCAACAATGCAGACGCGTGGTGATCTGATCCAATCATGCACAATCATCATATGGGTTGCTTCTGCTCTTCACGCTGCTGTGAATTTCGGGCAATACCCGTATGCTGGATACCTCCCCTGTCGTCCAACGGTCAGTCGCCGGTTCATGCCTGAAGAGGGGACTCCCGAGTACGCAGAGCTGGAGAAAGACCCTGAATTGGGATTCTTGAAGACGATCACGGCCCAGTTACAAACTCTTATGGGCGTGTCCCTAATAGAGATGTTGTCCCGTCATACTTCTGACGAGGTTTATCTTGGAGAGAGAGAAGATATCGAGTGGACTTCAGATGAAAATGCTAGGATCGCATTTGATAGCTTCGGTAAGAAGTTGAAAAGGATAGATACAGCTATAGACATACGAAATGCAGACACAACCCGGAAGAATCGGACGGGGCAGGTCAAGTTGCCGTACACTCTGCTCTTTCCCGGCTTAACTGATACTGAGAAAAATTTGGGACTTTCCGGCAAGGGGATTCCCAACAGCGTTTCTATCTAAGAATTCTTTTCTTTCGTACCGACGGGTGAGTGGTTTTCAGTAACGGAACTTTTTCTTCAGCATTTGTAGCAATCAATAGCGGAAGCAAAACGCTAAATAGACATTTCTATCATCATTTCCTTTGTTACTTGTTCGGGTGTTTGGATAGGAAGATTACTCAACCATCCAAACAATGCCCTTTTGTGAAAGGTTTGTATGCTTTTTGTATTTACTTTCTTGAAATGTTGTGGTGTTCAAGTGTGTGCAATATGAAGGATGGTTTACATGTTTCATTTTTATCTAAACTAGTCGTTAACCCGCGCTATGCGCGGGTTCTCATGAACTTACTATTTCAAAATCATGATGGTTAAAAGTAAACATGAATAGTGACCGTGTTGCCACATTAAAAATAATACAAATCAATTTCTTTTTCATTTGCGAATTAGTACCGCTACTTTATTTGAATATGATAGTGCATAAGGAACATGTCATAACCCTTCAACTAATATTATTTTGTATTAAGCATGGGTTTCTTTTTAGATTTAAGTGATTGTAACATCATAAATTTATGCAATTTTCTTGTTAGTTGATTAAACAAATATTTCTTTATTCGTAAGAAGTAAGTTGGTACAGAATATTCCTTTAAGATATCTTCTTTTAGAAAAATAGTACTGAATAAGGCTTTATTACTTTTTTTTAAATCGCCCATTTATTAAATATAAAGAATAATGCAATTAATTTAAACTATTAAAATTGAAAAACATAAAAAAAAAACTAATTTATATCCTGAGTAAGATGTGTATTAACAAATAAGTAATTGTCTATTAAAATAGTTCTTTATTCTTCATGGTTAAGTTTGTAAAAAACATATTTAACATAAGTATTTTTTTGTAACATGATAATTTTTTCAGTAAATATCTGGTTAGAATTTTATTTTTAATATAGAATATATTTTATATTTATTTGTTACATTTCTTGAGATGTGTAATAAGACAGTCAATTGGTATAACTAATTATCCGTAATTTCATTTTTCAACTGTTTGAGTTACTTCCAGAAATGCAGATATTTTAAATATAGTATAAGAAGATTTTATTTGTTATCCAGTACCTATAAAACAATAACTTTCATATTCCCACTCAATATGTAGAACCATTTATTCTTTACTTTAGTAAAAAAATAAAATGCATACAGTTGCTTAAAAGAACAAATACATTGTAGAAAAGATAATTTATTTTAAAATGATCTCTTCCACTCTATTTTAATTTTATGTAAGTAGTAATTTTTTTTTTATAAATAATGTAGTTAATGGCATAGCTATGTGTATAAAAAATAGTAACCATTGTCAAACTCTTTACGAAGGTCTTTTAAGTAGTCATTTTCTCATTTATAAGAGCATATTATCAACTTTAATAATTAAAATTGAAGAAACACATAGGAAGCTTTAACTTTGGAAGTGTTGAGTGATTCATGTGTTACATTTAAGCAATGTCATGGTGTAATTACGACATTTTTATTATAGTTTTCATTCCTAAATTTGTAAGAGTTAGTTTCGGATTGAAGGCAAATTGAAGTTTTGTTCAAATCAATTGAACATGCTAAGTAATTTGTGAAATGAAGTTTTAACGTTGAGAATATTTTATATTTATTTATGGCACTTCATGTGAAGTGTACTATTTGGACAATCACATAAAACCACTATTTACCTCTCCTAATATTTTCAAGAAAAATAAGCGGTTTGTAAATTCTGATTTGTTATTCATAAAATTTTAACATTATAATATTCGGAGAAAATACTCATTATGAACTTTTGGATATTTTGTTTCCTATTTTGCGATTAAATAAAATGCATATGTTTTGTTGAAGAGAAAATATATTATGCCAGTAGAATGAAGTTGTTATTTCAACTTCGCTCTCACCCCTTCTAATCTAATTCAAATTAAGTAGTTTTTATTTATAAATAATACCATACATAACATAGCTATGTTTAGAAAAATCTAAAATATATGTCAAGCTACAGTTAATGGAGAAAATATACAATTTGTTAGAATTGAACAAACTTATAACATACAAAATAACTGTGGGTGCTTTGAGTAACCAATTTGCGAGAAGTAATGTCGTGGTGTGATCAAAACATATATTTTAGATTTCTAATACTATTAAAAAAAAAGAATATCAAAGGAAAATAAGTATTTTGTAACATCTTAGTTGTTCTTGATACATGTTTGGAAGAATTTATTTTAACTTCGAACACATTTAATCAATGCATTTCCTGTCAAGTGTACAATTTAAATATTCAAATAAGCGATTTATCTCCTCTTACATTTTAAGAAGATTGTAGATAATTTTTTTTTTTTAATTAATGTAAATAAGATACAATTTTTTATCTTTGAATGTTGACACTTCAATGCAAAAAGTTACAATTTTAATAGTTAATTTAAATTAATACTTTATTTTGCATTAAACATCCTGTTTATTTATATATATTTATTTGGAGCATTTTAATTGGCTAGCGTGTGACATGTATGCATGATGTGGATCACGAATGTCATATGAGGAGTGATGTGGATGACAAATGGCATATGGAAAGTGATTATTTACTCACCACCTAGCTTTTATATATAATATAGATATAGATATAGATGCATTTCTTGTCAAGTGTACAATTTAATTATTCAAATAAGATATCGATTTATCTCCTCTTACATTTTAAAAATATTGTAGATATATATTCTATATATCATAGTTTTAAAAACCGGACCGGACCGGCCGGTTCGACCGGTTCGACCGGTGAACCGGTGCCTAACCGGTCCGGTTTAGATATCAGACCGCCTATGCAAAGAACCGGTCAAAACCGGTCAAAAACCGGCGGTTTTGTCAAAACCGGTGAACCGGCCGGTTCTGGCCGATTTTGCCGGTTCTTGCACAAAAATCATTAAACCCATAGCTTTTGTCCTCTAGACCAGATCAGGAGTCAATTAATAACCAACTCTTACTCAAGATCAAGGTTTGGATGGTAGAGACCAAAGCTTTCTACAATGGTGGTTGCGGCAATCTATTTGAGTTTGAAGGATTTTTGGTTTTGTAGAAAACTAAATCATAGAGGAGGGAGAGGAGCGGCGAGAGAGAGCCAGAGAAGAGAATCTGGTGGATGGGTTGGTTGTGAAAGAGTGAATAATCTGTATGTTGAATTAGAGAGAAAGTATTGAAAGAGAGACATATAGAATTCACAGAGAGGCTATGCTTTGAGAAAGAATTGGCGTCCTACCCGTCTGGTGAATTGGTCTTTGAAAAATACCCGTCTCTCACTTATGTTCGGCGTGTGTAACCCACGCGTGGGTTACACAATTTAATCAACTAAATTAACACTTAATTAGGCAAAATTTTAAAACAAACCTATACACATCATCATCCACCCTCTCGAATTCACTATCACTCCAACTGCAACTGCAACTCACTCTCTCTCTCTTCTCTGCAACTCACTCACCGGCGCTCGCTGCAACTGCACCCATGGCTTCCACTGGTTCTTCTTCCTCCGCTCCGGCCGCCCTCTTGCCCCTTCCCAACCCCGTCACACCCACCGTCGGCGAAGAGGTTCGCCTTTTCAAATACCCCCATTCTCAATTCTGTAACTTACTTGATTTCATGTACATGTTTGTAAGGGGTTTCTGTCTGTAATCGATGTTTGAGTCAAAGAAAACAACTCATAGTTTGAATCTGTAACTTACCTGATCATAATTCCACCAAATCAAGAACTCGGACGAGATCCAGATCTAGAACTCGGACGATGACCAGTTCTAGATCTTGGAACTCGTACGAGTAGTTCTCGTCTCAGTATCACGAGATGAATACTGAGACGAGAACCTATAAAACTGGGACGAGAATAAAGCAAGACCCTGCCGAGGAGCAGTTTACTCGTCTTGAGACGAGAACTCCACGCTCCTCTCTGTATAAGCCAGCTTATACTGAGACGAGCATGACTCTCGTCTCGGATAAGACCAGTTTATACTGGGACGAGCAATGCTCTCGTCTCGGTTAAGACCAGTTTATACTGGGACTAGAGTCATGCTCGTCTCGGTATATCAAGCTTATACATGCTCGTCTCAGCAGTTAGAAGATGAAAAAAACCCATTGTTTCATTCCAGACTTAGAACAGTCCTGCAACTTGAACACTTAAAATTATTTACCTGTATAGACTTGAACAGTAATGGATCTCACATCAACACTTCACGTAAAAAAAAAATGTGACACACTTATACTGCATCAAAATTCAGTAACACTTGTACCCTAAAAAAAACTTCAGTAACACTTATAATAAGGAAAAAACTTATAAACTTTTAAGTAACAGACCATTATAAATAGTTTGAATTATTTCATTATTTATATGACATTATTAATGAAAGTTTAATTTGAATTGTAGAAGCAAATAATCAAGGTTTCGGAGTTCGACGAGAAGTTGGGAGATGTACCACTTCCATTGTGCCAGGTTAAAGTCGACAAAGGAAACATCACTACGAGGGTAGCCTTGAAAGGGTAAAAGCAGAGTTTGCAATACGTCTGCCCTGAGATCCGGGAATTGATTGAAGAAAGGCTCCCCCAGCTGAAGTTTTTGTTGGACATCCATTGCGCGAGCAACGTTACCCTTCCTAGTATGGTTGTGAATCTTGTCATGCACGCTTTGATGAACACGGACAAAAAAGATCCTGAGTTTTGGTTCTACATAAACAACATGCCAGTTCGGTTTGGATTGCAGGAGTTTTGTTTAGTTTCGGGGTTGAGCTTCAACGAAACAACTGGTTTTGGTGATAAAGAGCATGCATATTCGTGGGCTGCAAAGTATTTCCCTGATCACAAGCTCGGTAACAACATCAACGTATCTGCGATTGAAAGTGTTTTGAATGACCTGAAGCCCAAAATCAAAGAATTGACTGAGGAGGAGAAATTTGATTATGCGAGACTGCTAATGGTATGCCTGATTGGACGAATGACGTTTGTGAAAACCAATGCAGACACAATATCCATGACACCGTTTGGCCTGCTTTCGGATTTTGAATGGGCAAACAAATTCGGATGGGCCAGGTACTTGTGGCCATATTTCGCTGAGCAAGTGGGTCAGGAGGCTTGGAATAAAGGTACGGATGGCCTCGGTCGTCTGAAGTACAACATGTTGTATTTTCCGCACATATTTCTGGCATGGATTTGCGAGGCCATACCCCACCTTGGTGATCAGCTGGGAAAACCGAGGGCAGGTGAGGAAAGGAAGTTGCCGCGCTTGGCTAATTGGACGTGGAGAGGATGCGCATTGGGCTTGAAAGAAGCAGCGGAATGCTGGAGTGAGATAAAGTCTGTTAATCCTACTCTCGTCCCAACGGAGGAAGAGAAGAAACAACACTACTGGATTAGCTTCATGGAGTACAGGAGGACTCACCCCGACCAACCACTTCACCCCAGGTGGACTGCTCTGTTCGAGAAGAGGACAGTGCTTGAGGATGACATGAGTTCTAATCGGAAATTCACACCCAGCTACAACTTTGAGGGAGAGGTGGTGGCTTCACAAAAGCCGCAGAAGAGGATGAGGAAGAAGGATGTTGGAAAGGATGATGGTGCCGGGCCGCAGAAGAAGAAGCAGAAAAACACAGTTAACGAGGACGAGCCTGGCCCACAGTCGAAGAAGACTAAGAAGAAGACAGATAGGCGCAATGAAATTGCTCTTGTTGATGAGGAAGAAGAAGAGGAAGAGGAGGAAGCTAGTCTTGTCCCGAGACGAAGAAGGGGTGCAGTTCAGATTTCCTCAACCCCACCTCCATCTCCACCGAGAACCCAACCTTCGGTGTCTGCAACACCTCCACCTATGGGTCGACCCGAACCTTCGAGAACTGTGGGAGTTGACTTAGAAGACTTGAAGCGGGAAATGCGGATAGTTTTTGAAGAGGCATTGGTTCCTATCAAGGAAAACCAGGTCCAATTGAATGAGAAAATGACAGAGATGAGCAGTAGGGTCGGTAAGATGGAGGAAGATTTGGTTGCCTTAAAAAATGCATGTAAGAATGATTTCACTCGTGTACGTGAAAAGATCAGCCGGCACGACACGAAAGAGGTCGAACGACTGAACCAGCTCGGTGTTTGGGGAGAAGCAACGTCCCAGTTTATGAAGTGAAAACCAAGACGTGGAAGACCTCCAATACTGAGACGAGCAACAACCTCGTCTGGAACAGGCAGATGCACGTCCCAGTCCTTTCAGACAATACAGGGACGAGCATCTACTCGTTCCAGTCTCCACACAATTACTACTTCAGGTTGTTGATATTGGAAGCGAGAGAGTGTGGTTTTGGTGGTAGAAAACGTCTTAGTTGTGCACTTCATAGACTGGGACGGGCAGATGCACGTCCCAGTCCTTTCAGACAATACAGGGACGAGCATCTACTCGTTCCAGTCTCCACACAATATACAACACACATCAAACCCAGAATGAAGAACACCACATCAATATAATGAACCTAAATTTAATCAGAAACACAACTGAAGATCAAATTTAATAAAAACACTCGACTATCACACATTCTACAATATTATGACGAGAATATTACAATCATAGCAGAGTAGCACCAGAGTTTAGGGTTTACCGTAGCTCAACAACAATGGCGACAGAGAGAGACTTCTTTACACAAAGAGGGAGAACCAGAGCAAATGAGAGTGAAAATTGAACCAGTTTTGAGGCTGTAATGCAGCTGGTTCATTAAGTTTACAGTTGGAGTTAATTCAACTGTACTTTGGTAGGTTAGGGTAGATGGAATCATTCAATGTTTTTAGAGAGAGAGAGCTGCACATTTGTTAGGGTTTGTTTTTCAGTTTGAATATCACTCTCACTGACAAGGGTAGCAGGGTAATTCAAGAAATTCAATGGTTTCTCACCCACTTTAGGGTACATGTCATCAGCCATGTCACACCCAGTAGCCCCACTTGTTTGTTAATGAATCTTGTAAGCATCTGTTTAAAAAGAAGGGCATTTTTCAAATACCAATTCAGCCAAGTGCAGAATTCAAACTGCAATTCAGAGAATGGCATTTTTCCAATTGCCCCATGCTTTGACCACTAAATGACGAGGAAGAAGGTAAGAGAGGACTGATCCATCCGTTGGATGAACGGTCAGAAGAAAAAGCACAATCTAGGGTTTACTTTAAAGACCTAAATACCCTTATAAATATGGGTAATTACAAGACATGTTAGGGTTATAATTTATGTGGGCCTGAACATATTTAGGCTGACTGATTGCTAAATGGGCACGTTGATCTGCTATTAGTTGGTCTGTTCTTTTTATGTTATTCATTTTCTTCATGTTTGTGAATTTATAAGTAGTGTTTTTTGAAATAGTGACTTTATAAGTAGTTTTATTTTAAAATAGAATTTATAAGCAGTTGGTCATAAGGCTATACATATTTATTCAACTTATTATTATTTTTTATATCATTTTATTAATAAATATATAAATAAAATAAGAATATATATTATTAAAAATAAAATGCGGTTCAACCGGTCCAACCACTGGTCCGACCGGTCCGACCGTGAACCAGTGCCTCACCGGTTCGATGGCCGGTCCGGTTCTGAAAACTTTGCTATATATGCTAATTTTAGTGATTTTATTTGATATTGATTATTTTAAAAGACCATTTTAGTTCAATTAAATCATACTCATTAAAAAAATAGTCACTTGTTCCTTATCGTGCCAAAAGAATAAAATGAATATGTTTTGCTTAATAAAACAAATGCATTCATTAAACGTGTGTGTCAGTAGAAAAGTAAGCATTTTATTTCTCAAAAAATAAGGAAAGATAGGCATTTTAAAGTACTCTCCCCCATTCTATAAAATTTTCTTTGAATGTTTACTTTTTTGTAAACAATAAAATAAATAACATAACTATGTAAATTTTGTTATTAATATAAACAAGTTACAATTTTTTATCTTTGAATGTTGACACTTCAATGAAATAAGTTACAATTTTAAATAATGTAAATTAATACTTTAGTTTGCATCACACATCCTACTTATTTATATATAATTATGTGGGGCTTTTTAATTGGCTAGCGTGTGACATATATGCATGATGTGGATGAAAAATGTCATATGAGGAATGATGTGGATGACAAATGGCATATGGAGAGTGATTATTTACTCACCTCCTAGCTTTTATATATAATAAAGATATAGATTTTAAATTACTCTTCCCCATTTTATTAAATTTTCTTTGAATGTTACTTTTTTGTAAACAATAAAATAAATAACATAACTATGTAAATTTTGTTAATTAATGTAAATAAGTTACAATTTTTTATCTTTGAATGTTGACACTTCAAAGCAATAAGTTACCATTTTAATAACTAATTTAAATTAATACTTTATTTTGCATTACACATCCTACTTATTTATATATAATTATGTGGAGCTTTTTAATTGGTTAGTGTGTGACATGTATGCATGATGTGGATGACAAATGTCATATGAGGAGTGATGTGGATGACAAATGGCATATGGAGAGTGATTATTTACTCACCTCCTAGCTTTTATATATAATATAGATGATAAATTATTGTGTTCTAATCAGGCGCGTACCAAGAAAGATAAATAAAATCAAGAACTGGCATAAAATTTAATGTGGTTTACTAACGATCATGTTAGCTATCTCTACGACAAAGTACCGAGACTTCTATTATCAGAGGGAGAAACTCATATCTCTATCTACTACTAAGTTTGTAGTGTTCGTGACCTTATAATGTTCATAACCATGATTTGTACCTAATATTTTGAGAAGGACAAAATTACCCTTGAGCAAAACAAGTAATATCATACATACCCTCCTCCATCACGCCTGTTCAAGTACCACCCACACACGGAACTACACACGATGATTCCGAATTGATTCTTCCACAGTTCCACACAATAATCTGATGGAGTCTCCAAATCAGCCATTGCTGTACCATTTCCGGGGGACATCTGCCAGCAGATTCTTAATTGGTGTGCTTTCTAATCACCAAGGGGAAATCGCTGAGCAGGTTCATCTGCCACAATCATCCCTCAGCAACACATTGCACAAGGTCACCAAATAATCATCCACCTTCGTTCTTTCTGATCCATTGATGAGAAAAGCCTTTTACTTACTTTCAAATACCGGTTGTTAGCAACTACTGAAGATTTCTTGAGTGAAAACAGATAAAGATGAATTAGAAACCCAGAATCAACAAGAACTTCAAAAAAAATTTTATAGATAAAATTTTGACAGAGCTTCGCTGCTAATTTTGGGCTAAAGCCATGATGAAATCCTAGAGCTTCATCAAGAAGCTTAAATACAGAGAAATCAAACGGTCTTATTTATGACCATTTAATCAAGAAGATAAGATCTCAGCCATCCATAAGTTTAGTTGATTTACATGATTAGCACAGAGTTTTTAGAAATTGTACTAGGACACAGAGACATTGTGAGACTTTGTGAAAAAGTCTAGAGGAATATAAGAATGACCCTTATCTTTGATAAATTGAACTCTTGCCCAGAAAGCCTCCAAAAATATGCAAGCAGCTCCCTTCTTCATCTTTTGCCGAAGCTGCAAAATTCAGCTACACAGCAACACTTCAATTCTTTATCATCAACATAGCAACGATTCAAAAATTTATTATCAACACTTCATCATCTTCTAATAACTACCACTTATGTGCTCCTCTTGGACAACGATTAATTCCTCTAACAGAAAGGAATAAAGGTAATCTTTCATCATATTTGCAAATAGCAGCAACAACCAATGATCTATTTACTTACCATACTCTATGTTGCTCCAAAGCAATCTTCGACAGATTCGTGTCAAAGGTTAGTTGTTGTTATTCTTTTTTCTTTGTTAAATTAATTTACTTGATACTGTTTTTTCTTCTTGCGTGGAAATAGTACGATTAAATGTGCCAATAAAAAGAAGAATCTATATGTGGTTTTTTTTGTCGCTTAGTCAGAAGATTACACAAACAAACAACAACACACAAAAAAGCTAATGGCCTAGACAATTAGCAACCATATCCCTAACAACTAATTGAGCAATGTCATCTGGGGGATTGTCAAGAATGATCAAGGTCTCAACTTGATTTCTTCCTTTCTTAGCCAAAGCATCAGCCAGAGAATTGGTATCTCTCTTGAGGTGTTTCAGATGACAATTGCAACCTTCCAGCAAAATGTTGATCTCCTTGGTGATGGTGGTGAAAGGGAAGGAGGTGGGGGGAGTTGATGATGCTGCTGAAAGCTTCAAGAGAGTCAGTCTCCACCTCCACCTCCTATCTATATGTGGTTTAAATTCGTCTAATGTTGTGTATTGAATGTCTGGACTGCTTTCTGGATTTATCATGAACCTCTTTGGCAGACCAAAACTTATTTGCTATATCACTACGTGCAACTAATTTGATCTGATTTCTGCTACGAGTTCCACGTTTATCATTTTCTGGAACTTTAACTTCTTTCTCCTAGCCTATTTTTGGTTAAGAAGGCTTCATTAGACTACATTGAAGAATTATTTGCAGTGAAAGAGTTATTTTGTTAGAAGAATTAAGTTCTTTTTGTATAGTAAAGAAATCAGATATTTCAAATGAAAATGAGTTGTAGTTAGTGCAGGTTTAGTAAACCAGTTGCTTACACATGATAAATGGTATGCATGAATTCAGGTGTTCACATATTTTTGTTTTGATTTTGTTGTTGCAAAGTCTCTACATTCTTCAGCGACGATACATATCTTGTCTTTTAAAATGCCAACTTTACAAATTTAGGCTTTGTAAATATATTAGTACACAAAAATTACCCACTTAGAGAAAATTATACAATATAGGGATCTGGGGACCGAGATTGGAGAGACTGGTTACAGTGCGATGGTAGAGAATATGCAGAGTTTCATGTGAATTTGTACAGGTTCACCTAATACTGATTTAGATACTTCCAAAGCAACACTAGAGGTTTAGCGCACAGATATACAAGAAGATTCACTCTTATGTAATCATTGTACAATAGTAGGATATGAGGATCAAGATTGGAGGGACTGGCAACAGAGCAAGGGTATAAAATATGCAGAGTGGCATAAGAATTTTTAGGGTGAGTTTGGGAATGCTTCTGCTGCCAGCACAGCTGCTTTTCGACAGCAGAAGCAGTTTTAATACGTTTGGTAAAAATACATTTTCTGCTTTTCCGGACAGTTTCTGCCGTCTCACAACAGTTTTCAGGAAGTAAGGGGAGAGATGCTTTCCCAGAAAGTGCTTTTGATTAATTTATTTACAACCGATTTTAACCTTACATTTTGTTTTAAATATCAATAGTTATCTTTAGGAAAATGACACGTGTTATATATTTTTGTCATTTTACCCTCTCACAACAACTTCACAGTTGATTTTACCAAACACAAAATTACTATATCAATATTTCACAACAACTTTTACGTAATATTTACCAAACAACATTCTATCAAGAATTCACAACAGCTTTTCAACAGTGTTTTCACACAGCAGCTTTCTAGCACTGCCACAGTATTCCCAAACGAGCCCTTAGTAATTCGACTAATACATATTTGAATATTTGGAAAAAAACACGGTTTACCAGACACAAGTACAAGTAGTCAATTGAGCTTATCCAGTTGTCAAGTCAGTTTGTCTCAAGTAGGGGTCAAAATGTAGATCGAGTATATTCAAATAGATCATAAGTTAGGACATGCCCATCTATTGTGAAGATAAAATTGTCTTTTCTTTATGCAATACAAGTCCCTTTTCCAAAGGGTAAAAATGTCCACTCCTAATAAATAAGAACAACACTGCAGCCACCACCAATGCCGCCTCAGCCACCACCATCACCGACCTCCTACCCAGATTCCGGCATTCCCTCACTCACAAAGAACAGAGAGCAACCCAGATTCCGGCATACCAAAATCGAATTGGGCAAAACCAATCCCAAACAAAACTGGGAGAACAAAACTAAGAATGGCGTACACGTGTACCAATTTTAAACAAAAAGCAGAGATGATTAACATCCAATCCTACTCACAGTAACCAATCAAAACTAAATCAAAATTAAATTGTGCAAACCCAAATCAAAGTCAAATCGCGAACATGAAATCTAAACATCAGATCCCTCTCACAGTAGGAAAAACTGAATATCCATTGGTACCAACCGAGCCTTATAATTTTCAACTTCTCCTTGCTCATTCAACTTGGTTTTATAAATCCATTTGACTACAATTGCTCTAGATCTAGTGGGAAAATCAGTAAGATTCCAATTCTGGTTCTTCTCAATATAATGGAGTTGATTTCAGAGTCCATTGCCAATATCCACTTTGAACTCTTCACATCTTCTTCATAGTAAATATGATATGTAGAGCCAACTAACGCCATGTTGAGATCAATTTCTTCATCTGATAGACCTTCACCACTGACATAGTCTTTCATCCATCTAGGACCCTTGTAATCCTTCCTTCTCTTGTAAGCTATTCTCCTGCATTCACAATATGAGGCCCATAATTGTGCAACCTGATGTTCCTCGCTCAACTCAATTTCTCCACTCCCTTTTTTAGCCACTATGATATGTTCTTCTACAGGCTCTTGTTCTTTTTTCGATTCCATCATCACATCATT
The DNA here is from genome assembly GCA_023055425.1 of Linanthus parryae. NCBI lineage: Eukaryota > Viridiplantae > Streptophyta > Magnoliopsida > Ericales > Polemoniaceae > Linanthus > Linanthus parryae. The sequence continues at coordinate 3,405,985 of JALGPY010000008.1, read as the reverse complement.
CTAGGTCCAACAACACTTGCTCTTCATAGCTTGCATCCCAATTCCATTGTTTGTCTTCCTCAAAGATAACATGGTCACAACCTTTTTAGACATGGAATTATACAATCAGTAGCCCTTTGACTCCTTATTAAATCCTAAAAGCACACATTCGATGTTTTTTCCTTCAAGCTTGGTCTTTATCAAATCTGGCATGTGCACATGATCCATACACCCTAAGACTCTAAAATGCTCTATTGAGGGATTTAAACCTGACCATGCTTCTTTAGGAGTGTCATCCTTCACATCCACGGTGGGACTTCTATTCACATATATACGGCCCAATTCACTGCTTCGGGCCAAAAATGTTTTTGGAATCTTTTTCTCCGAAAGCATTGACCGAACCAAATTCATCACGGTCCAATTCTTTCGTTCAGCCACTCCATTCTGTTGTGGAGTGTAAGGAACAGTAAGCTGTCTTTTTATGCCACCTGGTTCGCAGAAGTCATCGAACTTACTTTGAGTTGAATTCGCCCCCTCTATCAGTATGTAAGCATTTGATAAACATGCACGTCTCTTTATCAACCATATTTTTAAAGCATTTAAAATAGTTCAGAGCTTCTACTTTTACCGCTAAGAAGTAGACCCATGCTTTTCTACTAAAATCATCAATAAAACACAAGACATACCTATTTTTGCTATTTGATGTTGGAATCATTGGACCGTAAATGTCTGCCTGTATAAGCTGCAACTTATGTTTTGCTCTCCATGAGCTCTTCTTATGTATAGAATCTCTGTGTTGCTTCCAATTCAAACAATCAATACACACCACTGAGATAGGAGGAAGGCATCTTGCGGGCCATATTCTTCGCCTGTAAGATTTTAAGACCTTTATGATTTAAATGACCATATTTGCAATGCCATAAGTGAGTGAGGTTTGGCGAATTTGTGTAGAAACAAGTCGCTTCTTCTCTTTGGAGTAGCAAATAGGATGAATATCCGATTTATTGACATGTTAGTTTGAATAATCAAACCTTTCTCTGGATGCTAGATCTTGCACATTCCCGCGCTGATGGGAATTGCAAGACCTCTCTCCCGTAGTTTCCCAATATTTAATAGATGGCTTTTCAGCTCAGGAACGTAGGAGACCCCTATAACAACATGGCTGAAACCATTCACGTGCAATTGTACACATCCTCTTCCTCTTATTGACATTATGGTGTCATTTCCGAGTTTCACCTGTTCTAAAAGTCTCATATAACTCTATGAACATTGTTGCATCTCGCACATATGACTAAAACAACCGAGTCTAGAAATCATACACCTTTGCGTTTAGCTATGTGCTCCTCTATGTAAGCCATTAACAACGCATCTTCATGATCATCTAGCTCAGCAAAGTTGACCTTCTTGTCCCATGTAGGACATTCATACTGTAAATGACCGAGCTGATGGCATCGGTAACATTCCACATTAGCTTTGTTGAACGCTTGTTGTCCTCGACCTCTTCCTCTTCCTCTGAAATTGCTTCGTCGACCACGCCCTCTTCCTCCATTTCGTTCATCTATAGACACTTCAAGGCTTGTTCATCTCCACGGCTTTCGCTGAATCTTTTTTGTGCACAATTAATTAAGTTTGCAATTCATCTATTGTGAGCGCATCAATGTCATTCGATTCTTAAATGGAGACAACTACATAGTTAAACTTCTTTGTCATAGTTCTAAGGATTTTCTCCACTATCGTGACATCTTTCATTTTTTTATCCATTCACCTTCATCTTGTTGACAACTACCATTACACGAGCAAAATATTCAGTAATTCTCTCACATATCTTCATCTCCAACGCTTCAAAATCTCGTCTTAAAGATTGAAAAACTGAGCGCTTCACCCTAACATTTCCCTTCACATTTCTTCTTCATTGAGTCCTAGATCTTCCTCGCAGTGTCCTTTTCCAAAATAGTCTCCAAAATAGCTCTATCAATTGACTGAAAAAGATATTCTTTATAATAAGATCTGCTAGTTTGAGCTCCTCTGCCTTTTTCTTCTGCTCCTCTAACGCATCATTTGCTTCCATCTCTTCTTATTCAATCTCAACAAAACCACAATACTCCTTAGACCTTAAGAAATTCTCCATAAGCATACTCCAATGATCGTAGTGACCATTGAAGCGCGGGAGAGATGGTTGAACTAACAAACCTTCACTGGACATCATTTTGAAAATACTCCCTTTCTTTAGCAAGATAATCGAAAGACTGCAGCTTTTTTTTTTTCTCAGACCCAGTGGGGGCTCTGATACCAATCTGTTGAGAATACTTGAATAAAACTTATCAAAAACTCAGTAGAATGGAATGAATAATGTGCATATCTTATTGAAGCACATAGGCAGCTTTTACATACATACTACTAGTAAGCATAAAATCGGCACATATCACGCTAAATCAGCCCAAGGCCGGCCCTACACTTTTTGGGGCCCTAGGCAAAATTTTGAACTAAGGCCCTACTGTACTAACGTGTAATTCCGGCGACAAATGTTAAGGAAAATAAATAGTTCAAAAATATAATTCAACTCATAAGGTAACAAGAAAACAAAATATATAAACACATTTTACTCGACTATCTAAACTTCTTTTCACTGCACTTTTTTTTTTTTTTTTTTGCTTTATTATCCAAAATAGGTATCAATAGATATGTACCAGAAAAAGGGGGGCCTTTCAGCCAAGGCCCTAGGCAACCGCCTAAATTGGCTAGTGGAAGGGCCGGCCCTCAATCAGCCTCTAACTAATACGATTTAGAATGACTCAAATAAACAACTTCCCTGAAGACCAGGACTCATTGTAACAAAAGAGACTAAGTAAAAGGAAACCTAAGTTAGTGCAACAAACTCCTTTCACAAATCTAACGAGTCAAAAGCATCTCTTAAATCTATGAACAAGAACAACATAACTGATAAAATGGGACAGAGGGAGTACATGTTTGAAAAAACACAACTCCTAAAGAAACACGCAAAAAGTAATACCACTAGAACTCTTCGGATGTAACTGAGTTGATCCGACGTGTATGCGAGTAATTAATTAAACAACGTTTAATTATAAAAACTCGAGACCTCTTAATTTTCTGATTGTTGCAAAATGATTTTACAGTGATTGAATTAATTAATTAATGTAACTATACGTCTAACCACCAGAGCCAAAAATCAGCTATAAATAGTAGTAGTGCAAAGTTGAGAGGTTAGGGCTTGGTCTTGGCCTTTTGTCAGAGCAATCACAGATCAGTTGGGAATTGTTCTCTCTCTCTCTCTCTCTCTCTCTCTCTCTCTCTCTCTCTCTTCTGGGTCTGAGCTTCAAAGAATGGGGATTAGAGACATCACCACCACCACCACCAAGAAATTGGTTAAGGGGAGAGTGGTTTTGATGAAGAAGAATACCCTGGATATGCAAAATATGTACTCTTCTTTTCTTGATGGAGCCTATGAATTCTTTGGCAACGGCGTCTCTCTTCAGCTCATCAACCTTGGGCACAAAGGTCTCTCTCTCTCTCACTCTCTCTCTCTCTCTCTCTCTCTCTCTCTCTCTCTTAATTTTAGTTCATATTCATTTGAAGATTTCATGTTTAAATCTGAGTTAGTTCACCATGATTGCAAATGCTATGAAATTTAAAAACTGAATCAATGTTGCTGGAGTGGGGTTTTTTCTGTCGCCATAGTTAAGTAAAGACATGCACATAATACAACGTGACTTGCAAGTTTACGTGATCTTGGAGCAGTGTTAGAAAATAGAAACAATAAATCAGTTGACCTTCAAAACGACAGGAGAAACAGATGTAGTATTATTGTTGCAAAATTATGAGATTGGGAGTACTGATAAAATTTGAGAAACACGTCTTAATTACAGTCAAGATAAAGTTAGCATATCTTGGTAGCCGTTGCAGGTTCCCACATTCCCATGGAAAAGCATGTCAGAATTTTGTACTTTCTAGATTTCTTTATAAATAATTACAATAAAGAAAAAAAATGTTGATATATTGTAAGGGAAGATGAGCCGAACTCGTTACCTTGAGTTAGCATGTATGTACAGGGGCACTATTATTGTTTCAAGTGAAGTTCACATTAGGCTCAAAATTCCTAGCTGATCAAATGTTGCAAGAATGCAAGATTTGGAAATTTCTTGCGAGGTTGAGTTGGGCTGGCTATTTCCGCACACTTATGGGCGAAATTGCAGTCTCTTTTGCACTGTTTTCTTCTCTACACTATCAATCATCATCATCATGTGATTTTTTTTCTTCGCTTTCTTGATGTAGGGTTTGGTTCAGGCGTTCAGGTTGGGGACAACCAAGTGCTGGGGAAAGAAGCCTACTTGGAAGATTGGAAGACGAAGCTCACCACATTGACAGCCGGAGACGACTCCTTCATGGTGACATTTGAATGGAATGAATCCATGGGTGTCCCTGGTGCTGTCATAGTTAGGAACCATCATCACAGTGAATTCTACCTCAAGACAATGACCTTAGATGATTTACCCGGCCACTATGGTCCTATTCATTTTGTTTGCTATTCTTGGGTTTACCCGACAAAGTACCATAAATACCGCGTCTTCTTTGCAAATAAGGTACTTCTACTTCCTCATCGTAGTTCACATCACCTTGTTGAAGAAACTCCATTGGGTTTAGGGATGGCAACGGATCAGGTTTAGATCGGATATGCCTATATCTAAATCCGATCCAGAGGGCTTCAGAACGGATCGGATTTTAGACCCGATTAGCTTATATCCAAATCCGATAAAGTGGGGTTCGGACTGGATCGAGTTTGGATCCGAATTTCGCCGGATCCGAATTGAATTATCCACTGGATAGCATACAATATTTTTAGGTCGTCTAAGCTAACATAATCATGAGTTACAATCAATTATTATTTTCACTTTACAAGTATAAGTTCATCAATATTATCATAACAAATGCATCTTTATGTAAAATCTATGATGTTATTTAAAGTGCCTATAACAAATAAAAAATTTACAATTCTATTAATACATGTATATTGTTGAACTTATTACGTATAATAATATAATCGGATTTGATCGAATTCACGTATCACAAAACGTATGATCCATGTCCGATTCATTGGTAAATGGATTTAATCAAATCTGCTCTAATCGGGCCGGATCATACCGGATGGCGTATCGGATCGGATGCAATTGACATCCCTAAATTGGGTTATAGATTTGCTTATTTTTGGATTTGAACCCTATCAATGAAAAATGGAATTCAACCTCAAATTACTTGTTTAAGTTGAAAAAATTGTTTGATTGTTTGTTTATGTGGTGGTGTTATTGTAATCAGACCTACCTTCCACGTGATACTCCACTACCACTACGAGACTATAGGAAGCAAGAGCTTGCCAATTTGCGCGGAAATGGATCATCAGATACGCTCCAAGTATGGGATAGAGTGTATGACTACGCCTACTACAATGATCTGGGAAGGCCAGAGAAGGGAAACGATTATGCACGTCCTGTTCTAGGTGGAAGTCAGGAATACCCGTATCCTCGTCGAGTGAGGACTAGCAGGAAACCTAACCCAGTTGGTAAGTGTTGAGAATCGGTGTTTGTCCCACATTGGTACTCTGTCTATTTCGTCTGTACGTAATAAGATACTTTAGCTACTCCTCTCATTGGCAATTTACTAAGTTTGATATACTGAATATTTTATTTTATTTGCAGATCCTAATACGGAAAGCAGACTGTTTCTTCTAAATTTAAACATTTATGTTCCGAGAGATGAATCATTCAACGTCAAGAAGATGTCGGATTTTCTTGCCTATTCAGCCAAAGCCATCGCGCAGGTTGTTTCAGCAAAAGCGGGAGCATTGATTCGCAGAAGTGACGAGTTTACTTCTTTCCAAGACTTGCAGAAGCTGTACGATGATTCGGTTCCTCTAACAAATGATGGGTTCTTGCATAATATAGTGAAGGAATATCTGCCGTGGGAGTTTCTAAAGGAGCTCACCCGCTCAGATGGCGAGACGTTCCCCTATTACCCAATGCCTGCGGTAATTAAAGGTATGGGCTATGAAGAATAAATTTCGAATAACATCACATCTATTTCCGAGTGCCTGCGATCATTTTTTGAAGCTATACGATGAATAAATTTTGAACTACAATAAACTATACTGTTTAGTTATATTCCTAGAGAATTCATTGAGTTTCAAAATTGCAGGAGATAAAAGTGCATGGAGGACAGATGAAGAGTTTGGAAGAGAAATGCTCGCAGGAGTGAATCCTGCTATGATCGTCCGCCTACAAGTGAGTTACGAGAAACTCATCTGATCGACGATGAATTTAATTTGTTAACCTCGCCCATCATCAAATCGTTTCAACATTTATTTATTTGTTGGTTTCAGGAGTTTCCACCTACTAGCAAGCTAGACCCTCGTGTTTATGGTAATCAGACCAGTATAATGACTAGAAAAGAAGTTGAGAAGAACATGAACGGGTTATCCGTAGATGCAGTAAACTCATCTCCCTCATTGTTATGCTCTTTTTTAAACACTTTAATTCCACGAACATTTTTCTATTTTCTCCTTTGAGACATGATGATCTCAAGGGAATTTTCCCGTGTTAAGGTATGATATAGTAGTAACTTTCTTGCAATTTTAACTACTGTAGGCTATTAAGAACCAGAAGCTGTTCATATTGGACCATCACGATGCCATAATGCCATACCTGAGCCGAATAAATTCCACAGATGCAAAGATCTACGCGACTCGAACACTTCTCTTACTCCAACACGATGGAACTTTGAAACCGTTGGCGATTGAGCTAAGTTTACCTCAAGATGACGGTAACCCAAGAGCTGGAGCAAAGAGCAAGGTCTTTATCCCTGAAAAAGACGGCGTAAAAGGTTCTATCTGGGAACTGGCTAAAGCTTATGCAGCTGTTAATGACTCTGGATACCATCAACTCATTTCCCACTGGTAATAAGCTGAGTAACACGCTCTCAGATAGCATATATAATTACTCATTAGCCTGTGATATCTTGCTCTTTATGCATTTCTTTTCTTCTTCTAGTAGTAAATGTTTGGAATGTGCTACTGAAAGATTTGTGAGTGTGGTGCAGGTTGAACACTCATGCAGTGATAGAGCCATTTATCATTGCAGCGAACCGGCAATTGAGCGTGCTTCACCCAATATCTAAGCTCCTGCTGCCACATTTCCGCAACACACTGTATGTGAACGCGTTGGCTCGGCAGATCTTAATTAATGCTAAGGGAGTGCTGGAATCAACGGTTTTTCCGCACAAATACGCGATGGAGATGTCTTCTGCTCTCTATAGGAACTGGAATTTTACTGAACAGGGGCTTCCAGCCGATTTACTGAAAAGGTTAGTCGTTGAAGGCAAGGGCGGAGCTACATGACTATTTTGTCTAGTTCTAGTTCAGCCCCCACTGTAACGAATTCCTGAATCTGCCTCTGTTTGAACGTGAAAACTTTGATAGAAGTCCGTGCAAAGGGATATCGCATTCGTAATGATTACTAATACCTCTCTTCTCTATCGCAGAGGAGTGGCAGTTCCTGACCCGAGTCAACCTAGTGGCGTCAAGCTTCTGATAGAGGATTACCCGTTCGCTGTTGATGGACTAGAGATTTGGGTAGCCATCGAGGAATGGGTGAAAGAATATTCTACTTTATACTACCCAAAGGACGCCACAGTTCAAGATGACTGGGAACTCCAGGCGTGGTGGGCGGAGGTACGAAACGAGGGGCACGGAGACTTGCAATACGAGAAGTGGTGGCCAACAATGCAGACACGTGATGATCTGATCAAATCATGCACGACCATCATATGGGTTGCTTCTGCTCTCCATGCTGCTGTGAATTTTGGGCAATACCCGTACGCTGGACATCTCCCCAACCGTCCAACTGTGAGTCGTCGGTTCATGCCCGAACCGGGGACTCCCGAGTACGCAGAACTCGAGAAAGATCCGGAATTGGGATTTATGAAGACGATCACGGCCCAATTACAGACTCTGATGGGCGTGTCCCTGATAGAAATGTTGTCCCGGCATACTGCTGATGAGATTTATCTTGGCGAGAGAGAGGATACCGAGTGGACTTCAGATGCAGATGCTAGGGAGGCGTTTGGTAGCTTCGGTAAGAAGTTGGAAAAGATTGAAAGAGCTATAGCCGAACGAAATGAAGACAAAAACCTGAAGAATCGGTCAGGGCAAGTCAAGTTTCCGTACACTCTGCTCTTTCCCGGCTTAACTGATCGTGAGACAAATTTGGGACTGTCTGGCAAGGGCATACCCAACAGCGTCTCGATCTAAGATTATTTTCTTCCGTATGGACGGGTGTGTGGTTTTCAGTAACGGAACTTTTTTCTTCAGAAATTGTAGCAATAGATAGTGGAAGCAAAACGCTAAATAGACATGTTTGGTTTGTATCATCATTTCCTTTGTTACTTGTTTTTTGGGGTGTTCGGATAGGAAGATTATTCAACCCTCCAAACAATGACCTTTCGTGAAAGGTTTGTATGCTTTTTGTATTTACTTTTTTAAAATGTTGTGGTGTTCAAGTGTGTGCAATGTGAAGGATGGTTTACCTGTTTCAATCTTGTCTAAATGTAAAATTACTGTGTTCTAACAGGGGTGTAAGAAGAACGATAAATAAGATCAAGAACAAACACAAAATTTAACGCGGTTCACTAACTATCATGTTAGCTACCTCCATGACAAAGAACCAAGACTTCTATTTTCAGATGGAGAAACCCAGATTATGTTAGAAACAGGAACAGATTAGTGACAGTTTCGGTGAGAGAAGAGAGTGGTAGAATACTTAGACAGAGTATAGAACAATATGTTCAAGAACTTCAATTGTTTTGCTATACAAATGAGATGAGTACGACAACTAGATACCGTCTAGTACACTGCATAGAATACTTACTAGAAGACGTACATAATGGTATAGTACAAGTCCCTATTATATGGAGTCTGGGAGGATTCTAGCTTACATATGTATTAATCTCTCAACCTAGAAACATTCTAGATATTTTGTGTAGGACAATTCTAGAGATACACAGTAAACAATTATTCTAGATAGTTCTATCCAACTACGAACCTATGGTGCTAACTTATTTTACTAGACCAGTAACTCTTCATCCACTGGAATGTTCTGGTTTTACTTTACTTTCCGGAACTGGATCACTTTGACTAAGTGATTTAGATAGCAAAACGATATAATTTTTTGAAAATAGTGACAATAGGTGAAGTAGGTTGAAAGAGAAGAAACAAATGCAATGCATTAATGATTTGGCCATTAACTAAGTAGAATACTAGTTATGGACTTAAAATATATTTGGGCTAGATGAAGATTAGCCTCCAGCTATTTACACTAGACGAGACTACATGCACGAGAACGTCTATTTATAGGCAACGGAAACCCTAACTTGCAACCCAAACCCCGCCCCAAGAAAGAAACTGCCCGACACAATTCGTAGGGTTGTGCAACTCGTGCGAGTTGCTGTCACAACTTGTTTGAGGGGCATTCCATTACTTTAGTTTAAACCTGAATATGAAATGCGAAAAAAGGAAGCTTGTGGAAATCAAAAGGTCGAGCTCTGTGGATTCTAGGACTGTTATTTCTAGGACTGATGAAATCTACATGGATCTCCCTGAAGACTGGAAATGCTGTTATCTCTGTAGCTATTGTCCATTTGTGCACATTGATTTGATGGGCTAATTTATAGAAATGGCTTCCAGTAAAATTTTAGAAGCATATCAAGCATTATTGTGGACTTAAATGTATATCAAACATTAATATGCTATTCTTCAGAGCAAAAGGTGGAGATGGTCGCCCTAACGACCATCAGGTACACGGCGGCCTCCTAGTGGAGGAGGGCCAGAGCATAGTGCCCACAAGATGCTCCACCTGTTAATGTGCTGTTCTTGAGATGATGCGATTGTATACCTATATAAACTGGTTATTAGTGTAGACAGAAGCTAAGATCAATACCGTTTCACAAAGTTGATGCCTCTCCTATCAAGAAGACAGTTTCGGTTTCATCATGAACCTCTCTTTTTCCTCGTTTTTTTATCTATATACGAAATGGGACTTCCTGTTACGTTTGTTTCATTGCGTTGTTTTTAAAATTACATCTTATAACCGGGTTCGAACCAGGGACCTCATGCAGGGGCTTCAAACGCTCCACCACTGAGCTAGCACCCATTTGCCGGTTCATTGCCTTTTGGATTGAATCTTTCCTACATTTACATTTGATGTTGTGATGTTTTGATTATGTAGAAATGTGGAATCCATAAGCTACCTGAAGCTGCCAAGTATAAGACATGGAAGTTTGGATTTTTCAAACTCGTGGTTCTAATGGTTTGAGTTTCCCTCAGGGTAATGAACATTTTCGAAGATTAATTCTGAAGAAAGGTTTGAACTTTGTACTAGGTTGAGATTATGATGGTTTATATATATCCAGCAAATTAGAGTTTTGTATTAGCTTTCCTTTCTCAAGCCAAGGGTAAACCAAAGAGGGGGAAAAACTTTCATCTGAATCTTCTTTCTTGTTCAAGATTTCAAGTAATTGTGCACTTAAACAAGAATGAAAAAAGAAGGCAACACATGAACATTACAACATTTACAGAAGAGAAAAACAAAAGCAGCCTTTCACAGAACAAATAACAAAGAAAATGATGATATCGACGACATGTCTATTTAGCGTTTTTTATTCCGCTATTTATTGCTTCAAATGCTGAAGAAAAAAATACCATTACCGAAAACCACTCACCTGTGCAATACCGGAAAAAGACATCTTAGATAGAGACACTGTTGGGAATCCCCTTGCCTGTAAGCCCCAAATTTGCTTGAGGATCAGATAATCCGGGATAGAGCAGAGTGTACGGCAATTTGACCGGCCCGGTCCGATTCTTCAGTTTTTCATCTTCATTTCGTTCAACTATAGCTCTTTCAATCTTTTCCAACTTCTTACCAAAGCTACCAAACGCCTCCCTAGCATTTGTATCTGAAGTCCACTCGGTATCCTCTCTCTGTCCAAGATAAATCTCGTCAGCAGTATGCCGGGACAACATCTCTATCAGCGACACGCCCATCAGAGTCTGTAACTGGGCCGTGATCGTCTTCAAGAATCCCAATTCAGGATCTTTCTCGAGCTCCGCGTACTCGGGAGTCCCCGGTTCGGGCATAAACCGGCGGCTCACTGTCGGACGGTTGGGGAGGTATCCGGCGTACGGGTATTGCCCGAAATTGACGGCGGCATGAAGAGCAGAAGCAACCCATATGATGGTCGTGCATGATTTGATCAGATCACCACGTGTCTGCATTGTGGGCCACCACGGTTCGTTTTTCAAGTCTCCGTGCCCCTCGTTCCGTACCTCCTCCCACCACGCCTGGAGTTCCGTGTCGCCTTGCACCGTTGCGTCAGTTGAGTAGTAGAAAGAGCAATATTCTGTGACCCATTCTTCGATGGCTGCCCAGATCTCTAGTCCGTCAACAGCGAACGGGTAATCCTCTATCAGAAGCTTGACACCGCCAGGTTGGCTCGAGTCGGGAACTGCCACTCCTCTGCGATAGAGAAGAGTTGTTAGTAAACATTACAAACGTGATATCCCATTGCATGAACTTCTATCTAAGTTTTCACGTTCGACCAGGGGCGGATCCAGGAATTTGTTACAGTGGGGGCTACTGGAAAGATTAGACAATATATGTATAAAATTTAAATTTTGTAAACTCGAGTGGGGCTATAATGCAATTTCAATGGGATTAAGCTGAAAATAACAAAACAAAATAGGGGTTAAATTATTATTTTGAAAAGTTGAGTGGGGTCCGTCCTTGCGGTTTAGCGACTAACCTTTTCAGTAAATCGGCTGGAAGCCCCTGTTCAGTAAAATTCCAGTTCTTGTAGATAACAGAAGACATCTCCATCGCGAATTTGCGCGGAAAAACCGTTAGTTCCAGCACTCCCTCGGCGTTAATGAGGATCTGCCTAGCCAAAGCGTTGACATACAAAGTGTTGCGGAAATGTGGCAGCAGGAGCTTAAATATTGGGTGAAGCACGCTCAATTGGCGGTTCGCTGCAATGATAAATGGCTCTATCACTGCATGGGTGTTCAACCTGCACCACACTCACAAGCTTTCAGTAGCACATTCCCAACATTTACGACTACAAGAAGGAGAAGAAGAAGAAGGAAAATGCATAAAGAGCACGATTTCAGCGGCTAATGAGTAAATTAGGCTACTTGAGAGCGTGTAATTCGGCTTATTACCAGTGACAAATGAGTTGATGGTATCCTGAGTCATTAACAGCTGCATAAGCTTTAGCCAGTTGCCAGATAGAACCTTCTACGCCGTCTTCTGCAGGGGTGAAGACCTTGCTCTTTACTCCAGCTAGTGGGTTAGCATCATCTTCGGGTAAACTTAGCTCGATTGCCAATGGCTTCAAAGTTCCATCATCTTGGAGCAAGAGAACTGTTCTTGTCGCGTAGATCTTTGCAGAGGTGGTATTTATTCGGCTCAGGTATGGCATTATGGCATCGTGGTGGTTCAATATGAACAGCTTCTTGTTCTCAATCGCCTACAGTGAAACAGCAAGAAAACTGTTATAATCCATATCAAACTTTAGCACGGGAAAATTCCTGTAAGGTCATCTCTCAAACGAAAAATAGGAAATTGCTCGCGGAACCAAAGAAACTGGAAAAGCAAAACAAGGAGGGAGATGGCTGTACTTCTTCTACGGATAGCCCGTTCATGTTCTTCTCGACTTCCTCTTTAGTTATTGAGCTGGTCTGATTACCATAAACCTCAGGATCTAGCTTGCTAGCAGGTGGAAACTCCTGAAACCAATAAATAAATATATATCGGAACGATTTTCATGAGCAATGTCAACAAATTATTCATCAGACGGATTTCTCGTAACTCACATCGAGGAGACGGATCATGACAGGATTCACTCCTGCAAGCATTTCTCGCCCAAACTCTTCATCCGTCCTCCAGGCAGTTTTATCCTCTACAAAATTGGAACTTCATTATATTCTCTGGTATACGACTAAATATAGCAATTTCATAGTTCAGATCTTTTCAAAGTATATATATTTATGGATACCTTTAATTACAGCAGGCACTGGGAAATGGAGGAACCTCTCGCCATCTGAGCGAGTGAGCTCCTTGAGCAGCTCCCATGGGATGCAGGACTTCACTTTATGATGCATGAGACCATTTGTTAGAGGAACCGAATCATCGTATATCTTCACTATGTCTCCGAAAGAATCAAACTCGTGAGGACTTCTGTCGATCAACGCTGAAGTTTCTGCTGCAAGCACCTGCCCGATGGATTTCGCCGAATATGCGAGAAAATCGGACATCTTCACGACGTTGAATATTTCGTCTCTCGGAACATAAATGTTTATGCTTAGAAGAAACAATCTGCTTTCCGTTTTATGATCTGCAAACAAAAAATATCCAGTATAGAAAACTTAGTAAATTTCCAAACGGCAGTGCTATCACCAAACTTGTACTTCCTCTGTTCTCCCTGAATCTTCACAGTTTTTACTTTTACCACTATTTCACTCAGTCACTTTGATTCAGTGATTTCATTAGTAAACGAACCAAGAATTTGAAATATTTGCATCATGTTGTATAGTAAGCTTTACTCTACTACAACATGAAACAATTACAAAAAAAAATTGCATTGCTTTGCTATCCAAATCACGGGGAAAAAGTCAAATTGTGAAGATTCACAGAGAACATATGTAGTATATTAGCTACCGTCCTGGTTCTTACCAGCTTTGTTAGGTTTCCTGTTAGTTCTCACTCGACGAGGATAAGGGTATTCCTCACTTCCACCTAGAACGGGGCGTGCATAATCTTTTCCTTTCTCTGGCATTCCTAGATCGTTGTAGTGCGCGTAGTCATACACTCTATCCCATTCTTTGAGCGTTTGTGAATCTCCCTTTCCGCGTAGATTTACAAGCTCTTGCTCCCTATAATATTTTAGTGGTTCTGGAGTATCACCTGGAAGATAAGTCTGGTAACAACACCACACAAAATATTATAAGTTAGTCATTTTTGCAACTTAAATGACTTGTACTCTCTCCGTCCTAAAGTGAGTCTCCAACTGAGCTGTTTTTGCAGGCATTTGGAGGAGGTGAATTGACTAGAAAACGATATGAGAACTTGTTAATCTTTTCACAATCTACAACATTATGAGAAGAATTACAAGCTTCGGTCCTAGTCAAATCATCTCCTCAAATTGGTTAAAAGGAAACAGCAGGACACTGGACGGGGAGGTTATTACTTATTTTCATCATATGAACGAGGGAAATAGGAGGTTGGATCCATCTTTTACTGATAAGGTTCAAAACCAAGAAAAGAAGTAAATCTATTATAAACATGGTGATGTGAGCTTTGACGATGAGGAAGTATTAGTACCTTGTTTGCAAAGAAGACGCGGTCATATTTGTAGTACTTTGTCGGGTAAACCCAAGAATAGCAAACAAAATGAAGAGGACCATCGTGGCCGGGTAAATCCTCTAAGGTCAATGTCTTGAGGAAGAACTCGCCGTGATGATGGTTCCTAACTATGACAGCACCAGGAACACCCATGGATTCATCCCACTCAAATGTCACGTTGAACGTCCCATCTCCGGCTGTCAACGAGGTGATCTTGGTCTTCCAATCTTCCAAGTAGGCTTCTTTCCCCAGCAGTTGATCGTTCCCATTCCCCAGCAGTTTTTCGTTCCCATTCTGAATGCCTGTATCAGTTTCTACATGAAGAAAGCGAAGAAAATATCAGACCATGGTTTTCCATTAAGATGATTGAGAGTGTTGAGAAGAAAACAATGCAAAGGAGAAATGTGTGGGAAATTGCACAAGTGAGGGTAAATAGCCACCCCAACCCAACTAATGAGAACTTTCCAAATCTTGCACTCTTTGCTGCATTGGATCAACTTTCTATTTTTGAGCCATATGATAATCTAACAAGTGAACCAGAGCACTCTAGGATATTGATATTGTAACTTTTTTTCTTGATAGTATAGAAAAAATGTAGAAACCGTGACTTGTTTTGGGATGAGGAAACTGCAGCGGCAACCAGGGCAGCGGCCGGGTGGAATTGCCCCAACCGCACCCCGATTTTGTCAAATCTCGACAAGTACCCCTACAATTATAATTTTGGAACAATAAATACCCTTGTGATAAGTAAACTCAGAAACTGTGCTTAGGGCTAGTTTTGGAATGATGTGGCAGTGATAGAAGTTGTTGTGAGAAAAACACTGTGAAAAAGCTGATGTGAATTCAAGATAAGATGTTGTTTGGTAAATATTACGGGAAAGCTGCTGTGAAATATTGATATAGTTATGTCGTGTTTAGTAAAATTAACTAGTGGGAGGGCAAAATGACGAAAATATATGACACGTGTCATTTACTATTGATATTTTAAAAAACTGGAAGGCTAAAATCGGCTGTAGATAAATTAATCAAAAGCACTTTCTTGAAAAGCATCTCCCCCTTCTTTGAAAGCTGTCCAAACTGTCTGAAAAAACAGAAATTTTATTTTTACCAAACGCACAAACTGTTTTTGCTTTGGGAAAGCAGCTGCGCGGGAACTTGAAGCAATTCCTAAACTGGCCCTTAATGCACAGTGGTTAAACTCTGCTCTTGTGCAATAGACTGCAAACCACACCAGGTTATCTATGCTGACATGCTATATATATCACATACATTTCTCATCAACTACATCGCATCTCAATTAACTTGATTGAACCGAAGGGTGTTTTTGAAAGGATGGAATTGTGTTACCTCCCTGAAACTGTATGCTTCAGCAATAGAGCAAGTGTTTGAATTGAATCTACCCTGCATCTCGGAGATATTATTGGTGAATGTGATCGAATTTGGGAAATTGATGGTCGTCGGGGAGGCAACTGACGGGGAAGTGAACGGCGGTGGTTGAGGTGGAGGAATTGGTGGAGGACAGCGGCGGTGGCGACGGCCGATTTGGGTTTATTGTTTTTCTCTCTGTTGTTGATAAAGGTTAGGTTTTTTGTTCTGAAAGCTAATCAGTAGTCTAATTGGTACTAACAGCTATGGTACTAAGTGGAAAAGGGTCATTCGCTCTTGCTTACTGCCTGTTTGGATGGTGATTTTTGTAAGGGAGATGATTCTTACAGAGTAAAAAAATTATTCTTACAAATCTACTAACTAATTATACATGTAAACTAATTTTGATTTTACATGTAAAGTTTGTTAGTGGCTTTGTAAGGGTCACTTTTTGCTTTGTAAAAATTATGTTTCTTTTTTTCTAATTTAATTTTTTTATTTGACATTTTATTTATAAATGAAACTATAATATTTAGACCTCGAGAAAAAATTGCAGATCTCTCAAGCCTTTCATTCCAACCAAATGCGGAGTCTTTTTTCTTTTTGAGTGACAAATACGGGTCATTTTGAGATTATTATCATCTACTTTAAATTTTTAATTTTCTCAAAAAAAAAAAAGGCCAATTTTTTCGCTCAAATTTTTTTATTAGATAATTCACTCAAATCATTTTGAAGACATTTTCGTGATTTTTCTTTTTTTGTTTTTTTGAAACGATTTCGAGATTTTCAATTGAAACCAGACGGACTTGAAGAGAAGGTGATTGTAAAATGAATTTATGCATAATTGGTGGGGTTTGGTATGAAAAAGATAAACAAATCAAATATCTGCTGCCAAGTGCCAAGTGCCAAGTGCCAACTGCCAACTAGGCTTTCAACTAAAACAAATCTCAGTATCTCAAACACATGGTGTGGGTTCAGTTGACTTGGTTTTGAATCTCTGCAACTTCAATTATGATCAACCTCTCCGCATTGATGAAACACAAAGCAGTGTTATCATCTTTTTGAGGTTAAAAAAAATATTAATTACATTATTGGCAGTGACGGAACTGTGTACAACCCAACAGGGGCTATGGCCCCTCCTAGATTTCGGAAAATGACAAAAACTACCCCAGTACTTTCAAATATTAACAAAATCTTATTCTTTCGGCCACCCCTGTGTTTTTAAAATAACATATTGAACACAACTTTTACCTTTCGTATTTATCATGGCCCCTCCTACGAAAAATTTCTGGGTCCGTCCCTGATTGTTGGGACCTTATGCAAAAATTTCAAACGCTCTTTCACTAAGTTATGTCACATTTACAATTTACAATTTTAATGTGTTTTAACAGTTCGGGACAATATCCAATCAATGATATCCATATCCTTGAGCTGTACTTTTACTTAGAGCACATGCTCTCAAATCTATAAGAAAATAAAAGTGCTTTTACTATTCATTCTTGTTATGTTGTCTACTTCTACCTTCTTTTGGTCTTGGTTGGATTTTACTTTAATCATTTTATTCCTTTATAGACTTTTAAAGACAGAATTGTACGCCTTCTAATATCCATGTAACAGCGCTATACAAATGCGGCTAGTTGTCTTGATTAATATGTTTGCGGGATCCTTTTCTTGTATAAATTGAAAATGTCCATGATTTAGCGCTACAAATTGGCAAGTGTACACAGATTTGTTTTCATTTATCCTTTATTTGAAGCCTTTAGCTCATACTACTCCATAGTAGGAAAAGGGCAGGGAAATCAGCAATGTGTTGCCAAGTAGGCTCTGCATTTGTTTATGTTAGCATCTCCAATAGGCTATTTATATGGTAGTTATATTCAAAATATGAATAAGATGGGAAAAATATTGTATTCAATAGGCTCTCTACTACGCTCTTTATTTTAGCGGATAGTTATCCCGCTCATTACTTTTAACGAGCCGGATAAATAACTTCATATTTTGTTTACCCATGTTCTTAGCGGTTATGTCCTGAATTCCTTAAACTTCTCATATAAGAAATATTGAGAATGTGTCACGTGTTATTTAGCTAATCATTTAACTAACACTATTGGAGCATTAATTAAATTTTTACAATATTTAAAATAGAAATGTTAATTTTTTATCAAATTATAAATAACTTTTAATTAGTACTGCAGATGCTTAAACAAAGACAAAGATGCTTTCAATTAATCAAATCTCATGGTGTTAGTTGACTTTGACTTGATCTGAATCTCTGCAACTATGATCAACTACTCCTATACAACACTGGCCCAGTTTAATTATTACTCTATTAGTTCTTGCAATCATGCTATAAAATAATTAAGATTTCAGCATGAAATCTTCAAATGAGTACTATGAACTAAATATATAATACTCCCTGTCTAAAAATTTGAGAACTGCTCTGGTATTCAAACATTTAAAGGGATGATCATATACTGATTTCTCTTCGCCTTTTTTTGGCTTTATGGAATAATAGAAACTACTTTTGAGAAGTTGAGAATGCAACAGCTAAATGGAAAATATACAATTTGTTATTCTCAATTATATATATACACACACAATTTATTTTGACATACAATTAAAAAATAGCTCTAATTTATGAACAGATTGTAGTAGTCCATGATCATTAGAAGTAAATAGCAAAAAAGATGACCAATCCTGGTTCCAAAGCCATATTGCAAACACACACACACAGAGAGAGAAAGAGAGAGACCTTGGTGGTTGCCAATGCTGATAAGCTGAAGAGAGACACCATTGCCAAAGACCTCATAGGCTCTATCAAGAAAAGAAGTGCACATATCATGCATATCCAGGGTGTTCTTCTTCATCAACACTGCTGTTCCCTTGACCAGCTTCTTGGTGGTGTTGCCATTCTCTTTTGGGTCTGGAGTTGTCAAACAATTCCCCATTTGAGCCTATTGAAAGCTCAAACCCCAGAAAGAAGAGAGAAAAACAACTCCCAACTGATCTGAGAGCTTGCTCTGAGAAAAAGACCAAGAGCTCAGAGTTAACCTCTCAACCTTTTTCTGCCACACAACTTTGTACTAGTCCTACTATTTATAATTGAATTGAATTATGGCTGGGTTATAGAAGACACTTTCACCCCCTCTAGTTTGGCTGAAAGACACCCCCCCCCCCTCCAGTTTGGAAAAGGAAGCTTTCACCTCTTCTGTGTGTTGAGTTTCAAGTAACTTACACCCTTGATTGTGACGTTGTTAGTCTGGGTCAGCCACTAAAAATAGTTTTTGACATAAATTTGCCCTCCATATCTTGCAAAAAAGTCTACTATATCCTTGGTTAACTCCGAATTTTGTACGAAAGTGGGACAAAATTGTTTGAAAAACTATTTTTAGTAACAGACCACAACTACAAACGAAGGGCTTCGCAATAAAAATGTGAACATTTTCTGAGTTCGGTGCACTGAATGGGTGGAAGTGTCCTTTTCCAAATCAATAAGGGATGAAAGTGTTTAGTCAAACTTAAGGGGGTGAAAGTGTCTTTTATCCTTTTGGCTATGGATAGGTGGTGGTACACTTACATTAATCAGTTAATTAATTAACTAATTAATTGCTGTATAATTTTCTTGATCAGAACACTAAATTAAAAAAAGAAAAGAAGAAAGTTTCAATCAAGCCTTTCTTTGTCAGATGATGCATCTATGTGGCCTTGTGGGTGCAACCAATCAAACACGCCGGTCACGACCTACAAGCGGACTAAATATTATTGAGTAGTAGTACTATAATCCAGTGCTCTTGGTGTTGTTGACATGTTGGTACTCAATGTATCGATAATACTGTTTTTATAAATTACATAAACATTTGTGGTTTAGATACTTTGAAATATATCATGTCAGGTGCTCTCAAAGGACTCTGAAATAAATTTGAATTTTCCACACCCAATTGGGCCATTTGGTCTGCGACTTCATGCCCTGACAACTGGAAAATTAGGTGGATCTCACTTGTACTGAGCTATTTATTGGAACCTTGATTTAAATAAAGTTTATAAATAAATGCTTGTTTTGTTCAGCATGGTTGTTTGTTTTTTTTGGGAGGAAATGCATATTTGGGAATGAGTTGGAATCTCATTCTATCGGTTGTACGTTTTATTGGATGATTACTGACCAATTTTACATGAATAAATACTGGCTATTGTATTCTTTTATACCGCATATTTATTTAGCATTTTTCTTTGGAGTTGTTCTCTCATTGCAATTGTACCTTACATGTTTTGAGTTTGTTAAAAAAACACATTTTTATCTATAATTTGGTTGATAATTTCATAGACTATGTGTTACATTATTATTACAGATAAACGACTGTTTTTAAGAAAAAATTGTGATCACACAATGCTTACATGTTTTGAGTTTGTTAAAAAAAAACACATTTTTATCTATAATTTGGTTGATAATTCCATAGACTATGTGTTACATTATTATTACAGATAAACGACTGTTTTTAAGAAAAAATTGTGATCACACAATGCAATTGTAACAATACAATTGTAATAAGATTAGTCTCGATCATGTCCTTGATAATGGTGGACACAATTGTAATAAGATTCGTCTCGACTGTGTCTTGTCAAAATATTTATGGCTAGCTTCATAGGGGTTATGCTCCTATTTATTATTTTTGTTTAATTTACAAGCTTTAATAAATGAAAATGGTGTGAAAAGAACAAAAATAATTTCTCTGAATTTTGAGAATATGGAAGAAAAAACAAATAGAAATGGGTAAAAGACACTTTCACCCCTTCAGGTTTGATATAAAGACACTTTCATCTCTTTTTATTTGTGAAATGACAATTTCACTCCATCAGTGTGCGCAAATTTCAGGACATCTACTCTCCTCACTGTGATGCCAGTCAAGGGTAGGGTATGTAGTAGTGTATGGTACAAATAACAATTATAAAGCAAAGAATTACAGAACTACAGGGTGTAAGTGTCTTGCAGTTTGACACACTGAAAGGCGAAAGTGTCTTGATGTCAAATTTGAGGGGGTAGAAGTGTCTTTTACCCATAGAAAATCGGTGTAACTTCAATTCCTCCTGTCCATTCCAACATGTGACAAGTACTATTACCAGCAATAGATAAAAAAAGTATCATAGTGGGCCTATGAATTATTGCTAAATGCCAAACGAGTACTAGTAATAATTGTTTTGAAATAAGGTTCCGCTCACTTTGTCTAATTTTAGATGATATTTTATATAAAATTTAAGTTATAAAAAGAATCAATTAGATTATTTTTGTTAGCATATATGCCAGACAATTTTTTTTACTTTTTATGAGACTAAAAAAAATATTTTTCCTAACTTAATTTTTTTTTATTTTTTACTCATGAAATTTACCTTTTAAGAACTAAAATAGAACATAAGTAACTTTTTTTCTAAAAAGAAAGATACCTAAAACGTTTTAGAATGTTAATTTCATCCAAGTGTGAACTATTGCGTAAAATGTGACTTTGAACTAGTTATGTGTGAAATGTAACTCTGGACTAGTTATGGCCGGTACCAAATCCTTCATCTGTTTTACCATCCAACCTGGGCTTTTCCACTTTCTTAGAGCCTGTTGTCCATTTATAAATAGAAAAAGAAACCGAAAAATACAATTGAAAACAAGAAAAAAAATACCCGATGTTGTATGTGTTTAAGAAAATTGATTAAATTAAAAAATACATTTGGCAACACTATTAACTTTCAGTGTGAATTCACTTTAGCATCATTTTGTACATACAATAACGGCGTTTATCAAAATTATGAACTCGTTCAACCACCAAAATACAGGGAAAAAACACCCAAAAAGACTCGTTCAACCACTAAACAATATCAATGTATTTTTATTCTCGCGACACGGGAGATGCTTATAAAGACTAATTAAGCTTCTCTTTCGTCTAAACCTTATTTCTCAAAGCATGTTTGACGCCAGAATAAAAGTCAACTTAACTCAAAATTTTGGCAAATAACATCTTCTAAACACATACTAACACTCTAGATGTATCATATTCAAATAAGAATATATGTAGTATATTTAATAGTAAGAATTACAAGTGTTATCAAAAAAATGACCACTCCGCCCCACCTCTTTTGCACCATTTGGACATTTATCACTATTTATTGGGTCACTTTGACCCGGTAATTTGGGTTGCAAAACTTTGCAGATTTTTAAATAATTTTTTCGCAGTGTTGTAGAGTAACTGTTATTCTACAAGGCCATGAAAGATTACCGAAAAACTGCATTATTTTGGGATTCAAATCATCGGGTCAAAATGACTCAATTACAGTGAAAAAGTCAAAATAGTGCATTTGTGTTGGGACAGAGTGGTAGTTTAAATTGGATTGTTAAATGTGAATGTGACTCCTGTGCAAAAAAAAATGTGAATAGGAGTCCATGATGGAGAGACTGCTTCAACTTTTTCTAGGTCGAGGAGACAAATAGCTATTAAATGGCACGTTTATAAAATGTAGAACTACTCCTAGCATTTGACATTGATGTTGGGGTTTTGAGGATGAGACTGGGCCCATTTTTGATGAGGTAACATAACTTCTAGCCCAATGACAAAGAAACAAAATTGTATTAATTTGGTAATGTTTCTCCTCTCTAGAATACTATTCTTTAATATCAAAAGTAGTAATTGATGTGTTAGGTAAATGTTTGATTATCAGTTTTCTAGACAGTAACTGCTTCACCATCGCACTTTTTGAAAAAAAATTGAGGAATGACTTTTTTTTAAAAAAGGTAAAAGACACTAACGACGCCTGAGTTTAGGCTTAATTCCACCCCGCTTTTCTGTGTTTTGAAAAAAGACACTCCGGACCTAAATAAAAGAATATTTCGTGAACACATAGCACCCCTATGTAAGATTCCGTTAAAAAGTGGATGATATAATTTTTTCGGACCATATTCCCCCTGTGTTATTTTTTTCTTTTTTGTCCATATGTAGCTTCAAGAATAACAAGAACGCCAACACCAAAAAAGATCATACACTAAGAACATATTTCATTTCGAATACAAACTATCAAGAACACCAAGAACACACAAATTTGCAGATTCGACCTCTCCATTCAAGATTCCTCCTCATGTACAATTTATTATAGAGAAAAAAATTAAGAGGAACAAGAGAACACATAAGCTAAAAAAACAAAGCCACGAAGGAATTAAGCTGATTTTGTTGTTGGTGTTCTTAGTGTTCTTGGTGTTCATGGTTCAAGAACACGAAAAACATCAAGAACACAAAAAAATCCCAATAAATCAAAATACTAGAAATATTGTAACCAAAACTTATTTATAAATATGAATTGAAAATAAAAATATACCATATTACATGAGTATTACAACAAAATTCAAGAATTAATAACAGAAAAAATTAATAAATTCGTTCCGATCACCACAAAAATTATGGTCGAACTGACCTTTCTGGCTCTGGCTCCGTCGGGATTTGTTGTGGTTGTTTGCTGGTGGGTGTGATCGAGAGAGGGAGAGAGGAGAAGATGAAGATGAAGGAGGGTCGATCTAGGATTTCACGGATGGAGGATAAGAGGCTGATGTTTTGTTTTAACAGAGATAGAGGGGGAAGAGAGAGAGAGGGGTTAGGGTTAGAAATGAAGGATTGAGAGGGGTTAGGGTAATATATAGGGGGTAATTTTATAACATTTTAGGGATAAATTGGTCTTTTTCTCGTTCTGTTAGTCAACTATTAGTCTCCATCCAAAAAGATGTGCGGAGTGTCTTTTTTCAAAACACACAGTAGCGGGGTAAAATTAAGCCTAAAATCATGACTGGTCAGTGCCTTTCTCTTTAAAAAATATTAATAGACCATTTTGTCCACAACAATGAATTAAAAAAGTGCACATTTAATTGTATTAAAAATCTATCATGTCTAACATTGTCGTTTCGACACTTACAACAAGTATAAGATAATAATTATCAAACACAAGCAGCTGGGGGGCTAGCTCAAGTGGTAGAGCGTTGAAAACCCATGCATGAAGTCTCGGGTTTAAACCCGAGAAATAATTTCTCAAAAAATTATTACCAAACAGAATTTTTCAAAAAATAATTACCAAACACAAAAACACAATTAAAAACTTATTTTTTGTAACATAGTTTACCAAACACATTCTTATAAGGATTTTTATTGTCTACTTCTCATACCAGCTTTATTAAATGCTACCACTCTGTCCCAGCTCTTTCTTCCCAATTTGACTTTTGTCACTATTCACTGGGTCACTTTGACCCGGTGATTTGAATAGCAAACCTATGTAATTTTTTGATAATTTTCTCATGCTGTTGTAGAGTAAAAGGTGCTCTATAATACGGTGAAAAAATTATCAAAAAATCGTATTATTTTGCTAACCAAATCACCCGGTCAAAGTCATCCAAATACGAGTCAAAAAAGTCAGATGGGAAGAAGGAGCTGGGACGGACTGGTATAGCTCATCCGAACTGACCTTAACTGGAAGCTCTAGTAAACCAATTACTACATGTCAGAGAAACCAATACTGATCATGTAGAGTTGTCAGACAAACCAAATTATACAGCTGGCTGGTACCAAAATGAAAGGATTCTTCAAAATAAGACATGGCATTCCATTCTTCTTTCACGACCATTTTTCATTAAATTGAGCAGACAAACATATTAATTGCTCAACCAATCTATGAGTGACACGTAGACATGAATTAGACCCTGTGAAATCATTTGAGATACACCCTGTCCCAATCATTGCGTTTATTCACTTCACTGGTCTAGGACCATTTAAAAACGGCATGTTATAGCATCTTCATTCGCGCAAATTAACCGACAGCTTCTCCGAAGACAGATTTTGTTTCGACCAATTTGGTCTTTTTATTTTGCAGTTTTTGCTCCATCAATGCGGAATAAATTTGTTCATCTGTATATTTTATTAGATTTATGTATTTAACATTAAAGAAAAATACTATGATAGTACCTCTGATTCATTTGAAATTTTTACGTTTCGACTTTTAAAATAATGAAATAATTTAGACACTTTGATTTGATGATTTGATTAGTAAACAAAAAAAATGATGTGATACCATTTTGTTTTCTTTCTTTCTCTCTATTCTCACTTTTTGAATCGTATCATAGTCACTTTGACTGTGCGATTTGGATCACAAAACGATGCAATGTTCTGACAATTTTTTTATCCTATTATAGCACAACTTTTACTCTACTCTACCACATCATGAAAATATTACTTAGTAATTTTATCATATCGCTATCCAATCATCGGGGTAAATTGACACGGTGAATAGTGGTAACAATTCGGGAGAGAAATATGTACAGAATGATAACATTCTCTTCTTCTTTTTTTTTTTGATAAAATGGTAATCTTTTCTTAGTTAATCTATAACATTATGAAAAGTTATAAAAAAAATACATCGTTTTACTATCCAAACGGGATCAAAGTTGACATGACTGCAGTTATAAGAAAGTCAAAACACAAAAATCCAAATGAAACGGAAAAAGTACATAACATCTGTCGTAAAAAAAAAATTAAGATAAGAAAAAACTTGATGAAATAGTAATGCAATACAATTAACAACAATGATTCAAACCCTAGCTAGTGGGTGAGGCTTGGGACTTAACGGTTAGCTCTTCTTGAGGTCAAACTTCACGGCGAGAAACAATTCTTGGGGCCACGTGAATTTAGTCAAGGTGTATATGCAAGTTGGCATCTCAGAAAAAGTAACGTAGAATGTTAAAATGATATAATTATTGACCCATATAATCTATCAGGGGTAAGCTGTAGTCAGGTAGTACTGTCATGTTGTCCTTCTGTAATTTTGACTCATGTTTTTTGTTTTAAAAAGAAATTTCGCGCTCTACAAAAGAAAAAAACAATTGTTAATGAAAAGTATCATTCGATAGTAGATCGTTTGAAGCCCATGCATGAGATCTCAGGTTCAAACCTGGCTATATGATCTAGTTCTAATAAAAAGTGGTCTTCTTCTTACTTTTGGATCCAAAAATTGATCAAAGTTTTGGTCATGGTGGAGACATGCAGTTTTAGTGGTTGCACCAAATTTGGTTCAAAACTGAGATTTGGTCTGGTCCCTTAAAGATAATATCACCATTACACCATAGAAAAGAGCCGTATCATCCGAAATTGCCACTAAACATAGTATGTACTAATTGTTCTACTTTGACTTTTCAACCCGTATTTGAGTAACTTTGACTCTTTAATTTGGACAGAAACATAATGTAATTTTTTGAATTTTTTCACGGTATTGTAAAGTAAAATTTACTCTACAAGACTAAGAAAAGATTACCAAATTCTTGTATTGTATTGCTAATTCAATCACTGGGTCAAAATGATCCAATGAATAGTGACAAAAGTAAAGTAGACTGAAATAGAAAAAAAAAGGTAACAAATACATAAGAGAAAGAAGTACAACAGTTCATGAAGAGGGCCATATACTTTAAGACTTTTAAAAAATCCTATGCGAGCAGCGCAAGCCAATAATGCTGATGCAGATTCAGAATGAGATCAACGCTCAACTAGCTATCATAAAGTCCATGTGGTTGAGATGAAGATACATGGTTACAAATGTAATACCACTCTGTCCCAGCTCTTTCTTCCCAATTTGATTTTTGTCACTATTCACTGAGTCACTTTGACCCGGTGATTTGAATAGCAAACAGATGTAATTTTTTGATAATTTTTTCATGGTGTTGTAGAGTAAAAGGTGCTCTATAATATGGTGAAAAAATTATCAAAAAATCGTATCATTTTGCTATCCAAATCACCCGGTCAAAGTGACCCAGATACGAGTCAAAAAAGTCAGATGGGAAGAAAGAGCTGGGACGGAGTGGTATCATTCAACTGTACATAAGAATGTTTTGTTTACAAATGTTTAGTTTTATTGTTAAAAGTTAGTAAATTTGTTGCATGAAAACAATTTGTATGACATTGATTTCTTTATAGTATTTTTAGTTCTGAATGTATTATGTCCTCCGAAAAAAAAAAGTTAGTAAATGAGAGATTCACTACATTGGCTTACCCCTAATAGATTATTAGGTAGATTGAATGTGTGGTTGAGATGAAATATTTTTGTCTATTTCTTCTCATCTCAAACATACGTTCGGTAATCTATCCAATCATAAATCTTTCTATTTTTTTTTTTTTAGAAATCCAATCTATCTTTAAAGAAAACAAAAATAGTTGGATACTTTAGATGTTTGTCTTTTACCCTAATAAACCACCAGTAGCTTTTATCTTATTTTCTATCCCAAAATAATACTCCAGCCCACGCATAACACAACTTATCAGCCCAACATTTAAATTAATGATCTAAGAACATCTCCCATAGTTGACATCAAATTTTACACCAAATCCTATATTTGGCGGAGACAAATGGTTTGGCCTCCCACAGTTAACCCTCAAAAACACCATTTTACCATTTTTGGTGGAAAAATAGACCTTTTAGTCTCCCACAGTTTTAACCAAATTTTACATCAAATAGTTATTTCACCATTTCATCAAATTTAGAGAATGGTATTTTTGGCCTCCCACAACAAATCATCAAATTTATCACCAAATCATGAATTTCATAACTTCTAAAATAAAAAGATATTTTATTACCAAAACAATATTACACAAAATTGTAAAATGATTAAATAACACTTTAAAAAATCTAAAAATTAACCAGTCTAATCTATTTGACCATGATTATCCAATAAGTGTGCAATGAGTCTTCTTCTTAGTTCGTTATGAGCTCCTTGGTTTATCAAGTCTCGATGTCGACCTAGAAATTGGATAAATGTTGAATTAGTGATATCCCTTGCAACCTCGGTACAGATGGTGAACTTTCATAATCAAGGTTTATGGGAATGTGAGAAGCATCAACAGTGTAGGTGTTGAGATACTCGCTACGTCCCTCTTCGACTATCATATTGTGCATGACAATGCAGGCTAACATGATCTCGTGAATGTCAATTTTTTTGCAAAATCGAGCGGCTCCTCTAACAATTACAAATCGAGCTTGGAGAACTCCCAATGCCCGCTCACCGTCCTTGCAATAAGCTTCATGTTTCTGTGTGAAATATTGTTCTTGGGCATTTTTTGGTCTATGGATAGGTTGTACTAAAGTCGACCATTTAGGATAAATTCCATCAGCTAGATAATAACCAGCATTATAGTCCTTACCTTAGAGAATATTATTACCATGAAAGTAATGTGAAAACATGCCCTAAACACTAATTAAAAACTTGGTGTAGGTTACACCAAATCCTATTTTTGCCATCAAATTTGATGGTAAAAATAGGATTTGGTGATATAGGATAAGATTTGAGAGTACTGTGGGAGATGCTCTTCACCATTTCACAAAAGCTACACCAAATATAGGATTTGGTGATTTGGTGTTTTTTTGGTCAACGACTGTGAAAGGCCTACAAAAATCACAATTTTTTTGGTGATTTGGTGATTTGGTGACTTGTTGTGGGAGGCCGAAAACACTAAATTTTACTATCAAATATAGGATTTGGTGCACTGTGGGAGATGCTCTAAGAGAAACTGATCAATTCTAATGTAATTTTCTTTTGTCTTTTTATTTTTTTAGTAATTCTATTTTCGAAAGACAGTCAGAATATCATTCAAGTTGTAGTGATTGCCAGCCTTTCAAATTAAGAACTTAATATTTTAGAAAAAAAACAAATTGATGATTAAATAGAATTAGCATGTTTGGTACCAACACAATTAAACAAACATAGGAGACGCGATAAGAGAGTACCAGAAAAGTTGACTTTACTAAATTCCCAACTAAATTCTATAGTGAATGTTTAAAACCCCTTAATCAAATCAATTATGTTAAAATCATGATCAGCCACCTACCATCGTGAAACATGAACATAATTGTGGAACTAATATCACTACTTTGTAACCACTTGTGAAGAGGGGAGATCAGAAAAATTGAGAATTAATAAAAATTACTAAACCAAGACACATTTGACGACATGCAGTTTATCTGTGAGAACACTTATTCGACAGGAATGTTGTATTGGTATATGTTTGTATATACTCTGGGGAAGGGATCAGGAGAAACGTGTGGTTTATCATTTTGGGTTGACAATGTTGAAGTAGACAAGCGTGCATATCCATTATCTTCTTCTCAAATATGACTGTTATAATATCTAGCATCCTCATTGTTACAAATGGTTAGACTTTTTGTACTTCTACCATGTACTGAGCATACAGTTTCCGCTCCGGGTGCCATATTATGTATAAGAAGAAGTGAAGGAGGCAAACGGGGAGTCCAATTTAAAACGAAAGTCTTACATGAAAGAGTATTTTTACTATCTCTTTTACTCATGGCTTGAGTCATCGTCTTTCATTGTTTACCTAACTTCTGACCCACACGATAGGTGTAACGATCTGGGCGCTGTCTCGGAGAGAGGCTCAAGGGCGCGATCTATCGATTGAAGGATATTTTTCCATTTGAAATATTAATAGTTTATATTTTCTACCCGAAACTCATATTGATTTATGTATTTTCTTAGGGTATCTCCATCACTGTTGATTAGGCAGCCAAATCATCATTGGTATCAATTTGTTTCCGTTATCTGAATGGGTGCACCCTTTTAGTTATCGAATTATAGATCAATTCTAGCTTGGAATTGATCTATAATTCTAGCTAGTTCTATCTTAGTTTCCACCAATACACCAAGAAGTTTGGTTGATTGCATATCAAATTTAGATTTTGTGACTCAAAAATACTCGAATTCCTTTGTCAGAAGATACACAAGTTCTCTCTATATATTTGAATCGGTCACACAAATATGGTTTAGACAAGTAACAGAATGCATGAAGAAAAGAAAAACAACGCAAATTAGCTACTATAGTTAAAAACATATATATGCACTTGTTCCTAAGCTAAACGAATCAACCATGTACTGGAGGATTCAAAACCAGAAGATGTTAGGCTTCGGCGGATAATTGACACGCACCAAATTTCCATACTTGAACTGTTTTTTCATTAACTCGATTGATGTTATCACTTCATGTCAAGTGATTCACTTGCATGAGGCTGTCTTCGATACTTCATGTTCATTTTCAGTTGATTCACCTTTTAATTTAACAAGAGCTTTCACAGTAAGCTCTTAACGAAACTCATCAAAACATCTATCAACAACTTAAATTTTATGTTTTTTATCCGCTAAACGGCGTGATTTAAAGGGAAAATCCCAATAGAGACAAAACATGACCTTTTTAAACTTGTATTATTTCGGAAAGTGTGTATAGTGTAGTAAAAAAAATTGTTTGAAATGTCCCCTTTTCCCACTCACCCTCCTAGGCGTTCAGGATACCAACAGCCCTATAACAGGGCAGCTTCAAAATTTAAGAAGATCGTCTGAATTTTTGAGATTGTGAATGTTGGTGATTTTATTGTCATAAATCATTTTATGTAATTGAATTTACTTATGTCCAAAATAGACATTAGCGTATACATTGTACATGTTAGGAGGTGTGGAGTACACGCGTGTACACGGCTATACTAATGTCTCCTGAACGATTGCAGGGGTTCGGGGGCGGAGCCCCCGATGGGGTCCGGGGGCAGCGCCCCTGGTGGGGTCCAAGGGGCAACGCCCTTGGCGCTTCACAAAAAACGTCTCCGATTTTGTTTTTCGTTGGAACACGGACTGAAATCGCAACTGTTATAACCGCTACGTTGGCGGTTATAACCGACGCGATTAAACTGCCGTTTCCTTCCTTTAAGTCTGTATTTGCTCGAATGAACACAGAGAGAAAAACCTGAGTTCGGAAATCCATAACAAATCACTTTCGTTCTAGAACAATCTCTGTTTTATCGATTATCGATTTGGTGTGTATGCCACCGAAATACTTTAATGTGAAAGTGATTCACACGACTCAGAGACTATGTAGGTCATTTTGATTCCTACATACACACCCAGAACTCCTATAGTGAACAGGTCGAGTGCACAGTTCAAGTTTAGTTTAGTTTAGTTTCTGTGTTCACCATTTTCTTTTCTGAGTAATTGCGTTTACCGAATAGTCACTGTCATTATTGTTACTATTTTAGTACAAGTTGTCTTAGTGTCTTTGTTCATCGACAATTTGTTCAAGTCGATTATATAATACCGTCAACAAATTATGACAAGATTGTGGCGATCTATTAATTAAATCAATGAGTTCTGTGTGATCGACCACTATGCATTATTCTAAACACTTTTGAGTATTTTTCCTAAGAAAAAACACTAGAGTAATTTATATATCTTTTTCATTATGTAATATAATTATGTTTAGTCAAATGAATTGGAGGATGAGCATTAACGTGAGATGTTGTTTAGTTTTAGTTCTCATCATCGTCATATGCGACCAATTCATGGGATTCCGGTTTCTTGACTGTTTCCCAGTTCTATTCTATTGCTAATATTTAATCAAATTTTTATGTTGGAAACATGATCAGCGACTTCTGATCGTGAAACGCGAACATATTGTGGGACGAATATTTTGTTTATGAACTTTAACTACTTATGAAAAAGGAAAAATCTACAGAAAATTTTAGAATGTAAATAAAGTCAACAAATCACATTAGGGATGTAATTGTGGAAATAATAATTATATTAATAACTCCGAATACTTATGAAAATGAGAAACATAAAGAAAGTTTGGAAAATAGTAAAAATTTGCCAAAAATGTACATTTATACATGATATTGTGTGAAAAATATGTTTATTTTGGGTGTTGGCAGGAAAAAAGAAGAAGCTAAAGTATCATTTTAACAAATAGTACTAAATCGACATTTAATGACTTTTCAAATAGTAGTGAATTAGGAACACGATGATGAACTAGAAACACCAATGATGAACATCTACGGGTTGGGCTATTTTCCTAACAACTCTTCTGGGTTTTCCACCCATGTGATCACGTGAATAAGTTTTTCTATAATTGAAATTTCCCTATTACATATGCTATTTATTGTTCCACAGAATAAATTCACAAATTAACCGTCCCGTATATTTGTTTTCGCAACTTTGCTCCAAAAGTACAGCCGCCTCTCTCCCTTCCGGTTCTAATCATACTACCGACGATGAGCAGCTACGTTACTCTCTTTGGTCTAAGTCTAAGTTTCCTCCAATACATCATGATTTTGGACGACGACAAAACAATTGGTTTTACAAAATCAGCAAATTTCTTTCTCTTTTTTTTTAGAAAAATTCAGCCGATTTCTTGACTTCCAAAAGATTCCGCCTAATCCCCTAAACATACATTGATTAGCAAAAGCAACTCATAAGCCCTGTATATATATTCCATATCATTCACACAAGTATGATTTAGGCAAGAAACGGAATGCATGAACCACAAACATGAACTGGATGCTCAAATAAACCTATGCTGCGCACATTGTGCCAAACCAAACTAATCAACCAAAAAATTTACACGTACTGGAGGATTAAGAATCAGAAGATGTAAGGTATCGGGTGATAATCGTCTCTCACCAAACTTCCACACTACTCAATTGTTGTAATCGCTTCATGTCCAGTGATTTTTACCTTACCCAAGGTTGCTGTCCATACTTCATTTTCATCGATCAGATTCAACTTTTATTTTATCTTATTATTATTAACCGGTACTTATACAAAGAATGTTGATCGAAAATTAGCAATACACGAACGCTTGTGCCATTTCACCACATATTAGCTTTACATAACATATTGCTCTCTAAGATGATTTAGCTTCAAAGTTAAAAGCTTCCTCACAAGCAACTAAAAACTAGAAATCCTAGCCGAAAAGTGAGCTAGACAAACACCAAAAGGAGACTTAGACCTGAGCAGAGAAGCCTCAGGGCGTCAACAAAAGAAATGCCAGACGGAGAAGCCAGCGTTAGCCTACAAGGTAAACTGGGGTTGTGAATCTTCTTCAACAAGGAGGCCGTTGAGAAGTGGCCGCTCAGCGTCGCCTCCGTTCCTCATGATAGGTCTCCTGTTACGAAGTCGATCTCTGCATGCATTACAAGGATTCAGAATCAGAAGATGTCAGGCATCAGCAGATTCAACTTCCATTTTAAAACTTATTCATTGGGTCACTTTTACCACTATTCTGCTCTCTTTAAAAATAAAATGTATTTTTTATGAAAAGAATGACTTCATATAATCATATTAATGTCGAAAGTACTACATCCAGCATAGCAAAGCTAAACTACCCATCTAAACAAAGCTACAATCTAGCTAAGATGAAACTAAGCTTCCCTCACAAGCAACTAAAAACTAGAAAACCTAGCAGAAAAGTGAGGTAGACAAACACCAAAAGGAGACTTAGACCTGAGCAGAGAAGCCTCAGGGCGTCAACAAAACCCAAAAACCAACAATTAGACACACAAACATTGTCTTAATTACTGAAAAGAGAGATCAGAAAAGCAACTAAACATCAATATAGGACACAATAACATTGTCCACAACATCAGGCAATGCAGGATCAACATGATCAGTAGGAAACACATCTCCATCAGCAACAGTCACGACCAACATAGGTGGATTCATGGCAAGGGGAACAGCACCGGAGATTGCCAGAGCATGAGAAAGAGCAAAGTGATCCTCAGCAGCAATCCAACTAGTTAAATCTTCTAAAGCCTGAAGTTCAACAAGGCCAAGAGCATCTGAGAAAAAGAAAGAAAATAAGAAAAAGCTAAGGAAGAAGAGAGCAAGCAGCCCTTGTTGATGCAACTAAGGTAATTGTTTATTGATGAAGCTGCTCCTTGGTGCTTTACTGACCCTTGAAATGTATTTATTTCTATTAGTCCAAAGCACTCATAAGATGGCTGGGATCTAGAACCAATGAGCAGAGTTTTGAAGGTTTTTCTTTCTTCTTAACCGTCTTTTGAGCCAAACTTTGATATTAGTAAAGAACAGTGGTGGGTTAATGACGGGAGCCATTCTTCATAAATCTTGAACCAAATCACAAGCCAGGAAAATATGAGAAGAATTTTCAAGAAGAGTGGGACACAAGGGACATAGGGGAGAAACAAAAGGAATTTTATGATGCAAGTTTTCTAAAGTAGCAAAGGAATTGGTTAGGATGTGCCAAAAAAGTGCAAGAATGTTATATGGGAGACCTGAGAACCAAAACTTGGTCCACTTAAAAGTGACATAAGTTTGTTTGAAATGAGTTGGTTCATAATTTGAAGGAAATAAAGAAGCATTAAAGATTTGAAGCAAATAGGTTGTTTTGACCGAAAATCTCCACTTGAGGTTAGCTTCCAAAAAGGCTTATCCTCCTCATTATCACTGATTCTATTAGTGTTCAAAATCTGATCAACCATCCAATGAGAGGAGAGCTGATTAAGCAGCTCAATGTTCCATTGAGAAGTGCTAGAAATAAGAAACTGAGGAATCCACTTAAAAGTTATTTGCAGGATGTGTTTCTTTCATGATCCTTTGAGAAATAAGAAGCTGAGGAATCAACCCAACCCCCTGATTTCATCCAAATCTTACTTCCATCTGCAATATCCCAATTAAGCCCCAAGACAAGAGCCCCTTGACCTTTACACATAGACTTCCATACACAAGAAGCAGCAGGGGAATGTTTACCAGCAAGAAATGACTCCCTTTCATAGGTGAGTGCAGAAATAATTGTCCAACTATTCTTTGCTAGTAAGGCATATTAAAACAATTTGTATTTTTGAAACCTAAACCCCCTCCCATTTCAAAAGAAATGCCAAGACAGTCACTGAATGTTTTTATTTATATCTCCAAACCAGAAGAACCTAGATAAATAGCTAGAAATATTGTCACATATATTCTTCGGGAAATGGCAGACTGACATGGGAAATACAAGGGTACTGGTAATGACAGATTTAATCAGAGTACTACTGCTATTGAGAAGTAGGCCATTCCATCCTAAACACCTATCATGAATTTTAGAAATAGTGTCCTTGATAATCTCAGTATTACTACCCTTATTATTAAGGTAAATATCCAGATATTTCCCTATGCAGTTTTTTTCTTGAATACCCGGGGCTAAGGAAATCTGATCTTTATCAAGCTGAGTACACTTTGGACTTAAGACTAAGGAAGAATACTCTTCATATTAGAGTCAATCTCATTGAAAGAAAATGAAGTGTATCATCAGCAAATTTCACGTGAGTGGTGACCAAAACCTTAGAGTAAGGGATGCCAGTGATCCTACCCTCATTATGATCCATAGACAGGGAGCTGGAGAGAAATTCTGAACATATAGTAAGAAACTATAGTGACATGTTGCATGATTTTTTTTTTTTTGGATCAATTTTTGCATATGATTATTCTTATAATTTTTCTAGGAAAATGCATCTAGTGAAGAAGATGTTCGAGAAAGTTCTATCTAATTCTATCAAAAGCTTTGGAAATATCTAACTTGAGGACACCTATTTTATATTTTTTTTCTTGAGAAAGCGAATTAGGGATACCAGTGATGTGTCATTTTGGGTTGGGCATAACGAGGCACATGCGCCATCTCCTCGGCAACCTATATAGTCATTTTCGTAGTTTTACTCAATATGATAAGAAGCATCTCAACTCCTCTATCAGATGTCCATATCCGACTTCTCTACTTGTTCTAAGTTTCCTCAAATACATCAAGATGTTGGTCGACTGCAAGACAATTTTGTAGTACATCACATATAATTTACACATTCAGCTTCCAAAAGACTTTGTCTAATATTCCCTTTGGCCAACATACATCAACTGGCTAACATAAGCAACTCAAGCCTCATCTTTATATCCATATTGTTCACACAAGGACGATTTAGGCAATAACGGAATGCATGAGCCACAAACACAAACGGGGATGCTACAATGAAACTAATCTTTGTACTTTTTATGCCCAAACTAATCAACCAAAATGTTTACATATATTGGAGAACTCAAAAAAAAAAAAAAAAAAAAAAAAAAAAAAAAAAAAAATCAGAAGATGTTAGGCATCATCTGATAATCGACACTCACCAAACTTCCACACTAAAGTTTTCTTTAACTCAATTGTTGTAGTCACTTCATGTGAAGTGATTCACCTTACACAAGGTGGTTGTTGATACTTCAGTTTCAGCGGATACAACTTTCGTTGTAGAACTAAATTATTATTAATCGGTACAAAGAATGTTGATAGAAAATTAGCAATACACGAACACCTTGTGCCATTTCATTACATATTAACTTTACAGAACATAGACCCTATTGCTTTCTATGATGATTTACCTCTACTGAACTAAAACTCTGACCAAACAAAAGAAACGGCAGATGCAGAAGCCAGCATCAGCCTACAAGGTGAACTGGGGTTGTGAATCTTCTTGAACAAGGAGGCCGTTGAGAAGTGGCCGCTCAGCGTCTCCATTCCTCATGATAGGTCTCCTGTTACGAAGTCGATCTCTGCATGCATTACAAGGAATTCAGACCAGACTATCAGAGGGTTGGAACTAAGAAGTTGAGTTCCAATACCGGGGCATGATCAAGCACTACCCTCTCCTAAAATATATACACCATGGTGGCGTTTGGGAAACAATTTTTTGTGGCTTTGGGTTTACAGAACTTTTGTGGTTTGGGAAGTTGGCCCAGCCATAAAAAATGACACAAAATCGAAGCAAAAAAGTTAACTACCGAAAGACCTCAGCTTTTACCAAGCTAAAACTGTAAAACCGTGAAATCCAAACAACCCATTGTATGAAACTATGAGTGTCTCTAGCCCTTTATATGGTGCACAAAAGAATGTGAATACACTACAAAGTGGTGCCACATATGGGGATCAATGAAATCAAGTATATGCCCATCTGACAAAATATGATTATACTGTAATCAAGCAGCATAGAGACCTTACACTGGTCGATTGGAGCTCCAGTTGAGCTGAATCTTCATTGTCCTGAAATATAGATAGATGATTAGTACAAAGTCTCTTTCCTAACACCGCAGCCCAGTACCACGAAATTATTAATTTTATCAGAATTTTGAGTGAGATATGTACCTCAATTAACAAATCCTTTCTCGTTATCATACCAATAACACGAGACGGGCGGGGAACAACGAATATATGTCTCAATCCAAGTTGACGGAAAAGATTGTAGACCTGTGTAAAATACAATAGTTTCTTCAGCAAACACAGACTCCATACCATTCGTGCAAAGATTTTTGACAAACAAGCAGATTTTAGCACTATCACCTTAGTTACGGACATATCTTCAGGAACGAGGTACGGGGATCGGTTCACAAATGGGGCGAGATCTATGTACATTTCCAAGTCATCTGGACTGAGGTGAACATCATGTATAGATATCCATTTACTTGAAACAGGTTTCACAAATTCGCTGAAGTTGTGTCTGCAATTAAAAAGTTCATTTAAGTCACTAGATGCCTTAGGACTTGTACTAACAGGCAACATAGAGCAACATTAGGTCTCCACGCACCTAATTGGTAAAGAACCACCTCTTGAGTCTGAGGGCAACGGACTGTGCTGAAAGTCTACCTTAGACTGTAGAAGAACTAGTAAATGACTGCAACAGAGAATAAATGGTTATGCTCATAATTTCACAAATGTGCTGCTTATTTTGACAGTAAAGTGAAAATGCCACTTCCATTTCTAGACATTTATGGAATTAAACAGATACACATGCAATCGATTATAATCTTCACCTGCGAAGCATTAGACCAATAACATGTGTTTCTCCACTTCTTGCATGATCTATCACCTGGACAGTGATAGAGCGTGAATTAATACTAGCAACGATCAGATAAACATCAAACATGAAAACCAGAATCATGGACATAATCTACTTACAGGGAAGCCATTGTGATTATTGCTTCTCAAAATGGATACTATGTCCGCAACCTTAACGACACGTGTGAAGTAGACAACCTATAAAACAGGAGGGATTTCAGCCCACAGACCGAATAATATGAATCAATCTGAACTCTAGCGAGGATATGGCATTGCAAAGAAACAGTGAGATAAAGCTCATCCATTTGGCAATTACCCACGTAACTGAGAAAAATGTAAATATGAGACGGTCGCTTCTAAAATTTTACTGGAAGCCATATTTCTATGAATTAGCTTATCAAATCATTATGCACAAACCCAAAATAGCTACACAGATAACAGCATTTCCAGTCCATAAGAGGAGTTTGGAGAGATCCATGTAGATTTCACTAGTCCTAAAAACTAAATTCAAAGAATGCATAGAGGTCGACCTTTTGATTTCCACAAGCTTCCTTTGCAGTCATTTTTCGCATTTCATATTTAGGTTTAGACTCAAGTAATGGAATGCCCCTCAAACGAGCCTGCTCTTCATACAAACCTTCATTGAATGCATCACCAACAGCCTGCAGTACGTAGAATCGGTGTTTGTCACGGCATGAACAGGTGGAACGTGCAAACATGAATAAATTGACATACCTTTGATATAAGGAGAACGAGCATGATAAGCGGTAGCAATTTCAAGTTGTTTGTAATTTCTACCATAATGACACAAAGCGAGACTGTCATCCGCATGGAACCACCGAGGAAGGATGCAGCACCTAGTAAAGCATATCTGTGATTCCCAAGAATGAAGATATAATTATCTCGGGATGGTGATAAGAATGGAAAAGAAAGAGAAATACATATCTACATACACCTATCTACATATACATCTGGATTAGGATTAGGATTAGGATACAGATTAGTGTGTGACATTTTATTTCCCTGCCTCAGAAAATATAATGATTTAGCTAGTAATGTTATACTAAACATCTTATAACCGTATCACAAGTTTGGTACTACACTGGATAACTTTTGCTAATTCCAGCATAAACCATAAACACTGTGAAATCATCTTCTGCAATTTTTCTGAAACGTTATTTGCCGGCACGAGAAATTTATACTAGCAACTTTACTTGCTACTCATACGACCAACTTAAGATTGTAAGCAAAAGCATTAACAACCAAGTTGGAGATAAACAAATTTTCAACCAAGAGAAACAGGAACTTACGTTCCCTCTTCAATGTTGAGCTTTTTGTAAAAGCTGACGACAAACATGCCGACAAGACGTCCATAGGTTGATCCAATCATTATTCCGGGTACAAATTGGCCTGCTGGGACGGCAGTCCCAAATGTCACCACTGCTAAGCCAAAAAACATGACCTGTGGTAAAAAGATGGCATCAGAATGCCATATTGTCTGATTATCGCACCCTTGAAGACAGAAAGTAGGGGTTTTCACTCGTCTTGCTATCGTCAATGACATTCACTTTCAAAGATAATCTACAAAATATTTTTGAAGTTGCAAATATGATAAAATTGTTCAAATAAACACCTCCAAAATCTACAAAATAAATTCACCGTGTATGAATTAGTTGCAAAAAGTGAGAGAACTCTCTTTATCCATCTCGCTCTAAAAGATAAAAATGAGTTCATGACAATACATTTCCAGACACAACCTGGCAAAGACGCCCATATATACCGATATCGCTACTTCTGAATGGGGCCTATATATCCACTTTCAATAGCGTTTCGGAATTAAAATGTCATTTGCAAGTCAAAACTTTTCATTGAATGGATGTAATGGTAGCAAATTTATTTATAGAGACTAATATTCAAGAAGGAGAGGTT
Source organism: Linanthus parryae (assembly GCA_023055425.1). NCBI lineage: Eukaryota > Viridiplantae > Streptophyta > Magnoliopsida > Ericales > Polemoniaceae > Linanthus > Linanthus parryae. The sequence continues at coordinate 3,366,573 of JALGPY010000008.1, read as the reverse complement.
GCTCTGAAAGCTTGAGGCACTCATTGTGCACTTTTCTACTCCTATTACACGTCCAATAAGATGATAGAAGGACTACTTTTGCAAATTGGATTCATGGTGACACAAAAGAAGATATAAGATACATTACCAGAAAGGTCAGCAGGCTTTGTGCACTGAACTCATGAATCGTTTTTGCACTAAACAAATTCCGAATGGCATCATCCTAGAAAATTCAACGTGAACCACATTATAAAATGAATACAGGTGAACTGGTAAAAATACTAGAAAAATATATTTGAAGCAGTATGCTACATGTAAACAATAAATGCTAGAAGTAATCATTACACCTGAGTATTAAAGAAGATAGTTGCAAGATCGTTGTACTCCTGATTGTTATCACAGTAAAACTGAAGGATGCAGAGAAACGTGTCAGGAAAAAGAAACTGAGGCAAGAGGAGCCACTATATGAAATTTCAAAATAAGAGATGTCACTAATAATCAACAACAACAAAAATAATCACATTGTGCAAGCATATTTAGGCCCAGAAAACCAGTGTTCATGATACGGTTGACAAAGGCAGCAACAACTTCTTTCAAACACCATTTTGTATTATAAGAAAGACCTGAGCATAATATAAAGTTGGCCTGGAGATCTTGACAGTTTATGGGCATAATTGAAAAAAGAAACAAATAAACCATCAAGATGGCCAAAAATTGAAAAGAGAAGCCAAGCCAGCAGAAGCAGCTGTTCCCCTCCCCTCGGGAGCTTACTAGGAAGATAATGAGGTTCCTATGTCCTATACTAGAGAAAAAAGATGCTTAGGCATCAGGTAATGACAGAACTTAACCAGGAGTGGTTTCTTCAACAACAAGCAACTTCACCAAAGACAAAGTAGTAATCAAAGCCTTACCAAGGTCTGCATCTTCGATAGAGACGCCTACAACTACAAGAGATCTCCTATTCTACTTATATTACAAAATTTATTTCACCATATCGCACTTCCAGCCAGAAGACAGCCTGAACCAACCTAATAAACCATAAGAAACTGTGCAGGTCGTGACAAAAGCTAAATGCAGTCAAAATACAATTAAACTGCAAGGTAAAGAACGATCACATCTTACATTTACATAATTTCCGTACATCCCAGGTGGTCGAGGGCATTCAATACCAGAATCAGGGTCTGCTGCGGGACAAGGACTGCATTTTCTGAAAAGGGGCAAGCCAAAGGAAATGACTGATGTCACCAAGGATATCAGGCACACTTCAATAATCTGCAAAGTTGCACAACCAAAATTAGCACTAGCAACCACAGAGCTCATAGGACAAAACTTCAACTAAAACAACCAATTGTAGTCCCTAGCATTTAATTGTGAACTTACTTTCACCCTATTTCCTTTCTTGTGCAAATAATTTCGGCGCCAATAAGTAATATAGAGTGTAAGTTGATTAAATAAAGCACCTGCGGAAGAGAAGAATTGTACATGCATATGTAAAATCAATATTGAATGCAAATAAGTCAAATACTACTCCATTGAGTAAAAAAGTGGTTCTGGTGAAGTACCACCTACCAAGAAGGCCTCCTACAACACCAATAATCGCCATAGGTAATAGCTCCTCAAATGAATAATCTTCTTGACCACTAAAAAGTATCAGTCAGATACCCGTGAATTCGAAAGTATTGCTATTAATAACAATAGAAGAAAGTCGAATGCCAACCCTGAGATGTCCCATATTATGAAACCACCAGAGCCGAAATGTCCGCACTTCCCGCTCTTGCACCATCCCATCGCAATACGCACAACAACGGCCACAATAGCAGAAGTGAAGAAAACCCGCCACATAAGTTGACTCCTCCACCTTCAATGTGAAACAATATCAAATATGAACCCAGGTTTTCTTTCCAAAAGAAATGAGAGAGTTCGTAAGACAGAGATACATAAATACAGATCTATTGGGTTTGTAGTACTAGTACCAATGGTGCATGCAAAGTGAAGAAGTATTGTGGCTTCTATGGAGATACATGTGAACCACTCAATGAACCTTCCTTCGCACTGTTATATAATTGGAATTTGGACATATTTCACAAGTTTGAAAAACACCTATATGTCATTGATACATGTCCCTGGTGTAAATGAAAACTTCCAAGCTTCTGTATCCATGCACAAGTACAACCAAAAGCAGGCAATGACCACACTTGATCAACATTTTTCTTTTTTCAACCCCTATAAAGTATCTTTGGATCCAGAATTTTTTATCTGAAATTCCAGAAATCTTATTTTGTAAATCAACTGCTATTCCTGGAACTGATACTCCAAACGCAGAAGGGCATGTGCTTCTTTGTCATGGGTAGATGAGGTCAAGAATTAGAAAACAACAATTCGCTTCGGTGTAAATTGGTTCTTCACTTCTTACACTTCTGCTTTCGTGAAAACTGGTTCTTATGCTTCCTCTATGTTCCTGTGAGTTGGCCAAAGTTATTTTTATGCAATAACTAGCCTCACATCTATAACTTATTATAGCTATGACTGGGATAATTTAACTCTTTCCACAAGGTCGAACATGAAGGAATCATCCCACTCAACTGACAGAAAGCTAGAGAGTGGAGAAAAAACAAAAACATTCTAACAATTGGATGTTCATGAAGAGAAACAAAAATTCAAAAAATGAAATTGAGAAGAAAAAAATCAATAAAAATGTTAAATAAACTATTCTTATATGACACAGACTCCGGCATCTATTAAGTGCAGCCTCCTATTGGATTTGACCGAACAGACTTCCATCCTGTGAATGCAATAAGCCAACCACCAAGTTATGCAGGTGATTTACATTTCCAAAGAAAAGCGTCAGGAGCCTATCTTGTTGATGGATTACAAATGTCATATTACTCGCAAAGAAATCAAGCAACTGGGGAAAGCTGATTCAGTCAAGGGATAAAGATGATTTATAAAGATCCTGAAGGTGTAAAATGAGTTCTGGGATATTTAAGTATCGTTTTCACGAGTGTGTATCAATCTATATACAGGTCTGGATGTTACACTTTTTCTAGACACTTCGGGTCAGTTTGGCATAACATTATTTCAAATTTAAAAACCGCGTGGACTGCTAAATCTGTTTTTATCACTGGTTTAAAAAGTTATTTTCCATTCGGCCTTAGTGAAAAAATAACATTCTGGAGGTTTTTCTTTTGGTTTATTGTTGTGGTGCCAAAAGACAACTATAGCCTCATGATTTTTTCTAATTTTCAAAACAACTCACAAGGCAGCATTATCATCTCCCATACACTTTTCTGACTCTGCGCACATAACTTTCAAGAGGGTAATTGGTATATGCAACGGTGAAGACAACCATAAAATATTATGAAGGGTTACTCCAATACACGCCAAAAAGGGTATCAATAACATTCATCATTACGTAGCACGATTGAATGGACTTTTGGCATGTGACCCTTAGAGTAGTATCGACCGAGTGTGGCTGGTATATAATTGAACCTCCTCACAACTCCATAAGACATACTACCTCCGTCCCAAATTGAGCGTCGGGGTGGACTTTTCATGGAGATTAAGGATGTGCTTTTGACTTGCTAGATTAACTAAAATGTCCTTTGTTTTATGCGAAAAGTAATGATTTGCAATACTGCTAAATGCAAATAAAAGTAGAAAAGTAGCACAGCTTTCTTGAAATAATGTCAAACAGAAGTCCAAGAAAAATAATACATACCACGATGTAACTTCTTCGAGGGCAAATAACACCCCACCAACTGGAGCTCTGAAGGCAGCAGCAACTCCAGCTGCACATCCACAAGTTACCTGTTTGAGAAATGGGTCAACGAAATACGAGCAGACCTTTTACTTGCTAAATAAACCGGAGTCAACCTAAACACACTTATGGAAACTTTATTATAGCGGTATGCCAATGATGTAAAGGAAGTTTTTATGCAACAAGACAAACAATGTACTACCAAGCAAGGAAACGATAAGGAGAACAGGTGTGATACTCATAATTGAGCATGTCTAGGCGAAAATTCAGTCTATCATAAATGTAGCATTACTCTCAGGTCTCTTGGCTGTTTTTATATAAACTGCACATTCAAGACATGGCGGAGGCAGCAAAGAGGGAAAAACTTTTACCAATGTGAGAAACGCAGCTATCAGTATGCATAAGATACAATGCGGTGTTGTAAAATATTTGGAGAGACCGTTTACTTTCAAAGCATAAACCACAACTCAAGAGAGGGTGTAATAAGGAAATAATTCATTGACTATTTCTCGATCCTGTATCAAATTGCTTTCCATAATTTAAATGGTGAAAACACGTAAAAGTTAGGTATCTCAAGTCTCAACATTAACATCTAACATCTTAATAAGACACTGAAATTATGTTTTAAACCTCTAAACAGCATAATTTAAACTCGGTTTGGATGCAAAAATCTAGAATAAACTATCAGTTTAGTACATAGCAAAGCATCACAAAAATGTCAGTCTCTAATACATAAGTATGCAAATGTGTGTGGGAGTGAGAGAGAGAGAGAGAGAGAGAGTAACCACTGATCTAGCAAAAACCTATCTGTCATTTAGAGTGCAGGCTAGATTTAAGAATTCTAGCAAGAATGAAAGGGATAGATTAATAAAAATATACAGATAAGATGATCTGCCAACTTTCTACAGTAAACAAACTTTAAGACATATAAGCATAGGAACTACTCACAAGATCACGTCGATCCCGGTCACTTTGGAAAAATTGTAACCACCTGGGACTTAGATGATATTTTGTTGATCCACCCTGATTAAAAATAGTGAAGCAAGAGAAAGCTGCTTGAGCATAATATTTGCATATGTAAAAGCATCAAGATTTCAACATTTCAAAATCGTGAAGATATGGAGGCACCGGAATCATATCATATTAATTCAGGCCTATATGCTTACTTGTCCAAGGAGAGAAGCAATGCAAGCACCAGTGTGAACCAGAGGACCTTCTTTTCCAAGGGCTAGGCCACCTCCAACCGAGCCGATGCTACCAAATATCTAGAAGAAAAAAGAGTAAATTTAGTATAATAGATATAGGCACAAATCTTAACCAACTCAGATGAATAGGAAAAGCAACCACACCTTTCCTACTAACGTCCTAAAGAGAAGAATACCATGAGTATCAACTCCTGCATGTTTAACTATCGTTAGCAACCTCATAAACATATAATAAGTTGAATAGATGAGTAACAATACACAATAGCCAATTGCACTTTACCATTTAAATAACCCTTTATCTCAGGAATACCAGACCCTGCTGCTGCTGGTGCGAACTGAGTGATTATATATACAGAAGACAAAACTAAAACCAGGTTGATCAATATGTACACCACGAATCCAGCAACATATGACTTCTGAATTATGGAAAAAGTCAGTGAGAATTTCCATCCAGCAAAGTTCTCGACAGAAATGTTTATGAAGACAGCAGCTAATCCAGTGCCTGCAAAAAACCAAGATAATTTGAACAGAGTGGAGGCAATATCCTTAAAGCAAGTGTCCTAATATCTACTCATAAATGCGAGCTCTAAATTAGTCATCTAAATTCATTAGGCCATTCCGTCTAACCACAAATACCCCGGGCCCTAGAGAATAGCGATTTGATCTCCAGATCCTGGAAACTGGTGAACATTCAAATGGGAATATCGAGCCCGGTGAATCATAGCGACCATGCTATCATCATGATGGATCTTTGCCAAATAAAAAGAGGGCTCTCTTATGATGGTCTAACATCTAAACAAATACATTATGTGCCTCCCAAGAAATTAAAAGAATGTTACACTAGTGGTACCAAGATTATATCGTTTTGGGTAATCAAGTTTTGCAAAATGAAATGCTTGAAAGAGCATATGTTTGAATCATGCTTGTGGGAATCTCGAAGGCTTGTAGGATTAGACCTGAGAATATCATGCCTCAGTAAGTTGCTCAGATATATTATAATATCATTAATTGGATTTTTTTCTAAAAACCAATAGGGTACCCGTACAACTTAAAATTGGACCTAGACTCATAAACTTCAAGTTCAAGAGTATACTAAAGACCACCAGAGTTGGTAATAATGGCATAATATAATAGAATTATAGCTTGTATAGGGACTACCTTGTAAATACTTGATGTATAGGCCTATTTATGATGGAATATACTGAACAGTCCGATTGATAAATTTGACAGGATCACCCCGACTTACATGGTATCAGAGCTACTACCGATGGTATCAGAGCTCTCTCTCTCTCTCCGGCCGCCACTGCTCTCCCTCTCTCCGACCGCCGCTGCACCGGCGTCCTCTCTCTCTCTCTCTCTCTCTCTCTCTCTCTCTCTCTCTCTCTCTCTCTCTCTCTCTCTCTCTCTCTCTCTCTCTCTCTCTCTCTCTCTCCCTCTCCCTCTCCCTCTCCCTCTCCCTCTCCCCCCCCCTCCCTCCCTCCCTCCCTCCCTCCCTCCCTCCCTCCCTCCCTCTCTCTCTCTCTCTCTCTCTCTCTCTCTCTCTCTCTCTCTCTCTCTCTCTCTCCCTCCCTCCCTCCCTCCCTCCCTCCCTCCCTCCCTCCCTCCCTCCCTCCCTCTCTCTCTCTCTCTCTCTCTCTCTCTCTCTCTCTCTCTCTCTCTCTGAGAAACGGTTTCACGGGATTCAACCAATTGTCTTGATCGTAGAATATCGTTGAGAAATACGAGTTATTTTTTCCTATTCCTGGTGGTGACAGCCGATGCACCGGCGTCGTCCCTGCCCTTGCCGCTGTTCTTTGCTTCCCTCTCTTTGCCGCTGTCTAATCATTCCTGATTGCGCAGCAGCAGCCTCCTCATCTCTCTGCTCGATCGCCACTGCACCGTGCGCCATGCTGCCCTAGCCAACTACACCGTCACTGCTGCAGTACTTCTGTCCCGTGATCTGCGACCCAGGCGTTGCCTCGCCTCACTGCACCACCGCTTCTTGTGCGGTCTGATATAAGTGAAAGTTGTTGAAGACAAGAAACAGAGTGTTTGATATTGGTGGAATTGTCTAAGCGATTTGATATTTCATCCATAAACAGTGCTTTTGTGGGACCGACTATCACCTCACCTGTTTGTGACCACCCCACAAATCTGTCGGGCTTGTGACACTACCCACTTATCAGACGAAGTATCTGCTGCTCCTTTGCTTGTAGTCGTGTCACGTGTGCCATGTCAACTGACAAACAGATTGCCGCTTCCTCTTCCAAACTCACCAAGGAAACCCTCCATCCTATATTCTTGGTGACGAACGTCAAGAAAAAGTCAGGTTCATTCTCGATAATAATAAATTTCAGTACGATCACAATCACCGGGTCATATTTTTCGACTACAAACATATTCGTATAGTGTTTCTGATCATCTTGATGCGCCCACCGCTACCATTCCTACGGGCAACCCTCTCTGGAAGTCTATTGATGCCGTTATCCTGTCTTGAATCTACCAGACTATATCTGACGACTTGGTGCTTGCGATTCTGGGCCAAATCAATCCGCCCGAGAGGCATGGGTAAAACTGGAGACCCTTTTCCGGGACAGTAAGAGTTCCCGAGTTGCTGAATTGAAGCTTGAGTTTGTCTCCTTGTGTTTAGACCAGTGTTCATCTCTTGACGAATACTGTAACAAACTCAAATTGCTTGCGGATCGCATTGTAATGTTGGCACGCCAGTTGGGAGTGAGGGATTGGTGATCCAACTCACAAACGGTTTGAATCCCACACTTGGTAACAACGTAACGTTGCCATGTTGATACAACAGACCTCCCCACTAGCCTCGTTCCTTGCAGTCATCGCCATGCTGCGTTTGGAGGAGCGCCGCCAAGCTAGTCAGGAGGCTGCTACTCATGGGTCTCGTCAGGTTATGATAGCGGCATCTCATGGATCTCATCACGACAATGCTACTCTTCTCCTCTGGCACCACCACCGACACAGCAATCAGGGTCGCCCGAGCAATGATAATCATCGGGTCAAAAAGGTCGTGGACGCACTCAGCAGCACCCTGCACCACATGCCTCTCCTCACGGCAGCTGGGTGTGGTTCCCTACCCTATCGTTCCCGGCTGCTCCACCGTGCCCCATCCCACGGCACCAATATGGACACCGTCATGCCTTTCTCAGCCGCCTGAGCCACAACAGGTATTCTTGGTCCTGGACCCACTCAGTGTCCACGGGCTTTCACTGCGAGTTCCTCTCCGCCTCTTACTGCTTTAGGTACGGAGTTCTCAGGTATGACGCTCAATGTTCCGGGATCACACATGGTATATGGACTCTGGGGCATCCTCTCACCTCACCTCTCAGACAGATAATCTCTCCTCTCTCATTCAGTTCCCTTGTCTCTGATATGATGGTAATGGCATGAGCATTCCAGTGTAGTTTGTGGTTCCAATCAAGCACATTGTCACTACCTAAACCCGCCCTCTGCAACTTAAAAATGTCATTCTTCCTCCTAAAGTTATCATAAACCTTGTCTCTGTACGTCAATTCACTATTGATAATAATGTCGCCATCGAGTTTGACCCTATTTGTTTTTCTATAAAGGATCTTCATTCGGAGACCCTTTTGTTGAGTAGCAATAGCTCAGGGGACTTCTATCCTCCCCTCTCGGGTTTGTCCGTCTCTCCTGCCCAGTCTCTTGTTGTTCTGCCTGCTCGGGTTTGGCACAACCGTCTTGGACATCCTGGTCGCCACCTCTTAGATCATCTTCGCTCTAGTAATTTTGTTTCCTATAATAAATACAGAGCAGGTCGGTTTATGCCATGCATGTCGTCTCGGCAAACACGTTAGAGTTCCTTTTGACACTTCGTTATCTTGCACTTCTGCTTCATTTGATATAATTCACAATGATTTATGGACCTCCCATGTTTCGAGCAAGTCCAATTATAAGTACTATCTGCTTCTTTTTTATGACTTCTCTCACGTTTGCTGGGTGTTTCCTCTTAAACACAAGGCCCATGCCTTTATCTAATTCAAACAGTTCAGCGTCTTAGTCCGCACTCAGTTTGACAGATCGGTGAGCAGTTTCCAATGCGACCTCGGTGGTGAGTTTGATAACAGTCCATCGCATCAGTACGCGGCCACCCATGGCCTAGTCTTTCGCTTTGCTTGCCCTCACACCTCCCCTCAAAGTGGGAAAGAACAGCCCATTATTCGCCAGCTAAATGACATTTCCAAGACTCTCTTATCTCATGTTTCTCTCCTTGTGTCCTTTTGCGTTGACTCTCCTTATGTGGCTGCCTACCTTCACATCCTTCCGACAAAAGCTCTTAACAACAATATCCCCACTGTTGTCCTCTATAAGCGTGGCCCCACATATGACCATCTTCGTACTTTTGGCTATCTATATTTACCTCAATCTCTCAGCCACCGCCTCTCATCATTCCCACATCCACCTCGTGCGTCTTCCTTGGGTACCAATTACACTACCGAGGAAATTGGTGCCTCAATATTGCCACCGACCATGTCTACAGCTCTTGTCATGTTACGTTCAACGAGTCTGTGTTTCCTTTTCGGGACTTCGGACGGGTTTCTCCTACCGTGTCTCGCCCCCTGACCCCGTTGACTGTCTTCCTCCTCTCGACTAGGGTCACCGGAGTCATAATCCTTCCAGTGATGTACCCCATCCCTCCTCCGGTCATCGTTTTGTACCTCCCTTCCTGTTGCATTATCCGAGCCCCCCCCCCCCCTCCCACAACCAGTTGCACCTCCTTCATCTAGTGGGCCCACTACTGAGTCACCGGCTGCCCTCGGCTCCGGTTTGTCCCTTGGCCCCAGCTATCGATCCAATCCCTCCAGCCCACTCTCCTCAAATGACCACCTGCTCCATACACGGTATCACCAAACGAGTCAATCGCCTCACATTCAATGTCCAACAAACAAACTCCATATCTCCCTTACCTACGTCCCATGTGTCTGCTCTTAAGGACCCACAATGGAAGGCTGTCATGGATTATTAGTTTGGGGACATGGTCCGGAACCATACCTAGGATTTGGTCTCAAGACCTGCCAAGGGCAATATTCTTGGGCTATTTGGTTGTTTCTGCACAAGTTTTGGCTGATGATACTTTGCAAAGATACAAGGCTCGACTGGTTGCCAAGGTCGTTCTAAGCTGGTTGGGGTGGACTGTGAGAAGACTTATAGCTCAATTTCAAACCGGCAACAATCCGTATTGTCTTGAGTCTTAACTATTGTTGTGGCGCGTTCTTGGCCTATCCGTCAGCTTGATGTCAAGAATGCTTTCTAGCATGTGGATCTTAAAAAGACCGTCTACATGCAACAACCCTTGGTTATCGTGATTCTCGGCATCCTGATTATGTCAGTCGTCATCGAAATTCGCTATATGGGGTCCTGGTTTCAGCCATTTCCTACATTCCTTACTGGTTCAGTGGGTTTTCTATGTCGATGATATTATCATTACGGGCTCATCCTTTGACATTTTTCAGCATCTAGTTGCGCAGCTGTCTAGTGAGTTCGCTACGTCAGATCTTGGAGATGAGCAGCTGTCTAGTGAGTTCGCCATGTCAGATCTTGGACATCTGCATCATTTTCTGGGCATTGTTGTCTCTTGGTACACTTCAGGGTTGTTCTTGTCCCATCTGACAGTATACTATGGACATTCTTGATCGTGCTTCGATGACAGCCTGCAAACCTGTCACCACAACCGCGGAGACTGGCCACAAGCTCACTGGGGGGTTCTGGCCTGCCAGTTTCTGATCCTAGTTTGTAGGAAGTTTAGCATATGCACTTCAGTACCGCACTTTCACTTCCCTGAGTTGTCTGCTGTGCTGCAGATATGCATCTTCATGCATGACCCTCGTGAATCCTATTTTCATGCACTAAAGTGCATCCTCTGTATGTCTGGGCACTCTTGAGTATGGGTCTCGAATCTCTGCATCGGATCCCACCACCAACACTGACTGGGCTGGGTGCCCTACACTCGGCAATCCATTTCTGGGTATTGTGTTTTCTACGATGACAAACTTCTCAGGATGTCATCCAAACGTCACCACACGGTATCCCGCTCTAGTGCTGAAGGTGAATATTTTGGTGTTGCTAATGGCGTCTCTGAGTTGTGTTGGTTACGCAATCTCCTGCTTGAGCTTCGGATTCCTCCGCCGCCCGCTTCCTTTGTGTACTCTGACAATGTGAGTGATGTTTTATCTCACCAGTAACAGCATTAGCGAACTAAACACCTTGAGATTGACTTGCATTTTGTTCGTGAAAAGGTTCGCTGGGGGCACATTCGTGTCTTACACATCCCGGTCGACTACCAGTACGCCTATATAGTTACCAAGGGGTTGCCTCGGGACCTCTTCGAGCGTTTTTGTTCCAGTATGAGCGTCCATCCTCCCGCTCCGACTGAGTGGGTGTAAAGCATAATAAAATAGCATTATAGCATTGTATAGGGACTAGACTACCTTCTAAATACTTGTTGTATAGCCCTATTTACGTTGGAATATACTGAACAGCTCGATTAAGGACATTGACAGGATCTTTCCAACTTACAGATATAGTCTAGGTATGATCTCCAGTATAGTCCAAAATTGTAACCTCATTCCCTGACTTCAAGATGAGCCTGAGCAGCCTGACGAGCTCACTGACAAGCTCCCGGCTGACATTCGCTTAAGCATATCAATGCGCACACAAACTCGCCATTACTATCTTCAAAACTCCGATTCGAACCTCTTTCCCAGACCTGGAACAGGATTTTAGGCGCTGCTCTCTTGCAAGCCCTTCGGCGTAAATTTGAAGTGCAGAAGGAAAATGATAGTTGTTGCCTTATCTGAAGGTTCAACGAAAGAGAGGTTGGAGAGGATCGGAGGTGTAGAAAAGGAACAGAGGGACCTCAGAATGAGCACTTGCTCCCACAATAATTAGGAGATGATTGATTTGAGGCCAATGTTGTCAGATTAGAAATGCAGAGGTATCCCAAGGTGGCCCAGAAGCAAAAGGGGAGGGAAGATATAAACCCTAGTAAGAATTCCGACCTCGCGGAGAACTGTCCTAACTTAATTCATACATGTTGTTTCTGGGTGATACTTGTATCTGTATTTCATCTAGCAAGGTTGGCGAAGTAGTAGTCTGAAACTGGCCCAGGAGGGAATCTGCACCCTCAATGGAAGGCCCGGTTTCATTTACTCTCTCCCAGTCTCCCTTATTTCCGGCCAATACCTCAAACTACATGACAGAATGGAACAAATTAATCGCTTGCCAAACTAGATAATGAAATTATAACACTCAATTCCGCATATCCCTTGATCCTTGCAGCTAAACACTCCCTTCATTCTCCCCTTCCAAACCAAACAAAGTATGCATCCCTGCCAAACTCATCCATATAATGGCATTTCTTATATGTTATTCATTGTGTTGAAGTAGTTAATTATTGCCTATCTCCTATGCTGATCAATTGAGTAGTTTATGCTAGAAACAACTGTTCACCTTTCCCACATATTAGTACTGCCAAATACTAAATACTTGTTGAGTAGCCCTATTTATGTTGGAATATAGTGAGCAATCTGATTAAGGACATTGACAGTATCTTCCCGACTTACAGGTATAGCCTAGGTATGGTCTCCAGTATCGTCCAAAATTGTCACCTCATTGCCTGACTTCAAGATGAGCCTGATCAACCTGACAAGGTCACTAGCAAGGCTGGTGAAGTAGTAGTCTGGCAATCTGGCCCAGAAGGAAATCTCTCCCCCACCCAATAGAAGGCCCCGGAAAAAACGTCCCATTTACTCTCCCACACTGGCTTACTTCCGGCCAATACCTCAAACTAAATGAAAGAATGATGAAGTAATCGCTCACCAAACTGCTAACAAAACTATAACATCCACTTTGGCATATCCCTTTATCCTTGCAGCTAAACACTCTCTTCATTCTCCTCCTCCAAACCAAACACATCTATACAATGGCATTTCTCATATGCTTCATAGTTATCCATTGTGTTAAAGAAGTTAATTTTTGCCTATCTCCTATGCTTATCAATTGAGTAGCTTAGATACGAACACAGCTATGCTCGAAACAGTTGTTCGCCTTTCCTACACATTTGCCTATCTCCTATGCTGTTCTGTTCAATTAAACAGAAGAGCAAATCATAAGCCTTAATAAGTAGAAACCACTGCAAGTCAAATTCCATGAAATAGAAGCGCAAATCATAACCCCAATAAGTAGAAATCAGCAAATAGCACACTCACCTATGCCAATGAGCAGCGCAAAGAACCATTTCACTGCAACATAATATCCAACATATAGCCTCCCTCTCTGAGACTACAGATCACCAAAAATCACAGTAAATTCGCCAATTCAGATAACTTCAAAACAACACTAAACTAGCAAATAAATAAAAATGAATCGAATTGAGAGATGAACACACTAACATGTTCTTCCCTGTAAGCGTGATTCTCGATGATTTCGTAGTCCAAGCTCTCGACGACGCCGCCGTCGCTCTTTTTGGAGACGCCGAGCTCGTCGGCGTCGGTGTCGTCGGAGCTCGGGAGACGAGCCCAGACGAGCTTGGCCGTCTCGATTCCGTTTTGGAGATGATTGGAAAGCATTTGAATCGAAGACTCAAACCCTAAGAGATGGAATTGTTCTGGTAACAACTGCAGAGGTCCGATCCAATGTTTGGCAACGAGTTCTTACTATTTTTTGCTTCTTCCTCCACCAATGAGGAGACGATTCCGGCGAGAGAGATTGGTGGTGTTGATTGATTTGGTGGCTCTCTCTCTCTGTGTGTGTGAATAGCGTAGAGTCGTCACCGTCTCTCTCTCTCTCAATCGCAGTTTTTTTTTTTTTTTTACTTCGTCTCTCTCTCTGGTGGTGGAGATTTGGGGGTTTGCTGTTAATGGCTTAATGCATCGTCATCAGTTGGATTCTGAGTGTTTAAAACGTGAAACAGGGAAAAGCTTTTGGATTTATGCATTTGGGTTCTTTCTGTCGAATTTCTCGCTATCGCATGCGACTGAAGCACATATTTCCCAAGAATAAATATATCAACTGTTTATATCGATCGAACCAAACCAAATGGTGCCTGTGATTTTTGATTGTTTTTATAAGTACTTGTTTATGAACGATTCAAATTAGATTAGTTTCGGTGTATTAATCATTCACATCACTATAAATCGAATCAAACAATTGCGCACAATGTATTGCATAAAGTATACTCAAGTATAGGTTTCGTGATTTTGTCAACATTATTCATTCTTAAGTGCATGTTTGGTATCGCAAATTTTAATTCAATTGGATTAAAATCGGCCTCTTTTCAACAATCTCGTTTGTTATGCTTGCAGATTTTAATCTGATAATCTGCAGATTAAAATAATCTGTGTGCAATTGTAGAATCTCCGAAATTGGGGATTATGCAGCTTAAAATCTCGAAAAAATTAATTTTGATTTTCTTTTTACATTAGCATGATCACATTTCAGTCACAAATATGTGTATTCAATTACTTGACTTTAGAGCTTTTTAAATTTTATTAAATGGATCAAGTTAGTGATCTATAATTTCAGCTCATACCAAACAAATTGTGATTCTCAGTTAAGTTGGATTTTCTTTTCAGATTATTTTCAGCTGATTATTGAGATTTTAAGTTGGTACCAAACAAGCTCTAAATCTCACTTTACTTATAAATTAAAATACCACTTATTTTTGTTATCTTGAAATAAATTTAGATAATAAATCGATACCGATTTAATTTTTTGAGTAAACGGATTAATACATCACATTCAATGAGATAAATATGGTTTTTGAAAATATAAACAGTATCTTATTAGATTAAATCGATAAGAATTGGGCTTTTAAAAATATATACAATATCTCGATATATGATATTCTATAACTGAAATGATTTTAATTTTTTTTTTTTTTTGGAAAAATATGTCATTCAAATCAACGCATCAAAATGTCTCAAGACATTTTTAGAGATTAGATGGCTAGGATCTTCTCATCTAGATTTTTTTGAGGGAAACACCTAACTGATTTATTATATAGACACCATCGGATAAAAATATTATTAAATATCGAAAGTGCGAGTTGTAATTTACAAGTTTATTAGATGTCGGAGTCACGAATCTTCGATGTGGAACATGATATTTCAATCCCCAAACTTTTTATACACATTCGTCTGATATACATGAAACCCACAATATCACGATATCGGACGAACGTTACGTCTCCAACACCACGTGCAAATTATGTCCCAACAAGTTGTTTGTCCATACCAAGTTACCAACCGATAAAAATACTTAAGCCACAACTTCTTTATCATTTACCACCGGATACAAAATGCTTAAGGCTTGAAGGTTTTAGTAATAATCAACAAGGTGTACTGCGTATCAACTATCTAATTCACAATATCTCGATTTTGTGTTCGACGTCCTCATCGAGTGTACCCAGTCACGTACCTCTCTGGCTGGCGGTCTATTGTCACGTAGTCTTTGCAGGATCAAGATTGGCTCTGACATTTGTAACAACAGGAAGGATACTACGACTTCTTTACCCGTACCATTAGATAGAAATGCTTAAATGCTAGTAATAATTTATAAGGTTTAGTATATACGAGATGTCGATCTCGCAAATATCTCGATGTGGAACTTGATATTGTCCTACCATATGTCTCCCTAAACAATAATTGTATGCTTGTATGTTTAATTTCTTTCTTACGTAGAGATTAAATATCTTGACATGTTAATATGATTGTACTAATGCAAAGTTGATTTAGACAAATCATTCTAACCTAACAAAACCTAACTATATCATTTCAGTTGAATTGGTTTGATTTTGTTTGGTTACAAAATTAGTAAACGGTTGTGTTCAATTTAGTTTATAATTTCAACACAAATCGTATCGAACCGGACACCAGTTACACTCCTATAAAGATCGCCGTGCTCTAGTTGGCAATTCTTCGAACTTATACCTATGACCCATAAAACTCTATTGAAATTGCATACGTAAACTACAAATTAATCTAATATTCCTTAAGCTATTGAGCCCTAAACAATAGCCCCAAACATTTGAATTAACGCTCAGGCAAACATACAAGAATCATGTCGCAATGATAATATTTACATCACTAGTTTCCTTTTTGCTTCTATCGGTCATATTAAGAATTCATCTCCACGGAACGTGGCACATATAACTATAATAATTGAAATCGCACATTGACTAGAACTCCACTAATTAGCTATTGATGGTACAGATTTTGGAAGGTTTGCATACCACTCAAACATGAGTTGGAAAGACTTTAAATTTCCACCAGACAAGGGTCGACAAAAGTGAAATAATTATTGAACGTGCTGATCACGACACACTTCAAATAAATGTTTGCTAACCTTCCGATGTGAGAGGAAATGACTTAACAGAGAGTAAGCGAATTGAATCAAGGTCAGACATTAAAATCAAATAAATGTTTCGACGCTACTTTTAAATGTTGCGACAGTTTTAGCACTCTTATGCGTTAGATACATGTCACCAGAGACAAGTATAACAATTTCTAAGATTACAATTTGTGAACATGTTGTGAGTAAAATAACAAAAAATATACGACATGTTACAGTTCCGTAAAGACAAGTATTACAATTTCTAAGATTACAAGGCTAAAATCAGTTGTAGATAAATTAATCAAAAGCAAGTTCGTAAAACATCTCCCCCTAATTTCTTGAAAGTCAAAGTATGAGACATCATAACCTATCCGAAAAGTCAAATTATTTATTTTTTCAAAATATTGTTGCTGTCGAAAAACAGTTGTGGACAGCAGAAGCATTCTCAAACTGGCCTTCAGTGGCCTCTCAAGAAGGATTATAACACTAAAGCGGATGATGAAAAAAAAAGAACTGGGGAACTAAAACACTAACAAGAACACTGAACACAGCATGTTCAAGCAGAATGAAATACCAGACAAGTCTCCCTTCGTGTTTGAGACTCAGTCACGCTCACACACAAAAATGCAGATGCAGATGCAGAAGCTATATCCCTAGCAAGAAAACCCTAAAACATAGGACCCCATCTACTCATTTTGCCACAGAACATCATAATGCCTGAAGCCTTCAGCTTATCGAGAACCAAAATCTGAAAACACAAATGCTGATTGCTTAAGTCGTATCGTCCACAACACAAGTGCTGAAATTCAGTCACCTCCGAAAACAAAGCCAGTTGAACAAGATATGGATCTCATAAAGAACACGAAACCATCCAAGTTACACACTCCATAAGTATTATACTCTACAGTGACTAGTGGTGAACTTGAGAAAACTACACGAGCGTATCCTCGCAAACTTATGACACAATACATACTCTCAAGCTTCATTACCTATGAGCAGAGGGAGACTGACTTGCAAGATACAAGGGGACTCGAAAAGTATCCACAAAGATAGCACTGTCCCATTAGCTTTGTCCCATTAGCTGAGCCCGTCTTTGCTTATATACGTCCACAAAGATAGCTTTATCCATTAGCTGAGCCCGTCTTATAGCTATTTACGTCGATTCTTTGTCTTCTAAAAGAGCTCCATCAACTGCCTCGCTACATCTGACAATCAGATTTCATCATATGCAGTTAGAACCATACGAGGCAAAGGCAGTCAATTAAACCAATGAAGCATAGACTAAGAGCATCTCCAACGGGTTATCTTCAAAAAAAAAGATGGGAAAATATTGTCTCCAACAAGCTTTCTACTCCGCTATTTATTTTAGCGGATAGTTATTGCGCTCTCTACATTTAAAGAGCCAGATGCAGATCTTCATATTTTCCTTGACCATGTTTATATCTGTTATGTCCTGAATCCCTTAGAGTTCTCTTACAAGAGCAAATATTGAGAATGTGCCACGTGTTATTTAACTAATCATTTAACTAACACAATTGGAGTACTTACTAAAAGTTTACAATATTTAAATAAAGATGTACGATTTTCATCAAATTATATAAATAAATTTTAGCTAGTACTACGGGAAACACTCTAACTGGGTTTCAGATATTTCAAGATTGTACACTAAGCACTACGCACGGCATGAAGATTTAACTAGGATTCAGATCTTTTTTTTTTCCTCCTTTTCATTAGTTAAGAACTAGAATTTACAACATTGCAAGGACACACAGACATTCTTGATTAAAAAAGAGTTAATACCTTCGACAATGAACGGCGGCGTTCTGAACTCTGACCAGATTCTGTGGGATGGAGCAAGATCCATATTCAGATATTTGGCAGCTAGGTATGCCGCTCCAGCTGCAATATGATGCGGCTTAAATTGAAGCCACAACGAGCTTCTGAGCCTATATAACAATGCACAATTTTAGTCCAATAGAGAAGAAAAGGGACGGTAGCATCTCTTTCAAATATTTGGAAGCTAGATAACAATGCAGGCACTTCCTTAGCTAATTAACAACCAAATTACCCCATGAGGCGGCAGCATCTCTTCAACAAGAGTACATGACATGACATGACATGACATGACATGACATGACATGATTCTAGTATTCTTGCATCCATCTTGCTCAGAATTTCTAATGTAATGTAGCAGAAAAAAATCTAAAAGCACGAAATCAAATTTTCTTACCAACTAACAAAGCAGCAACCAGAAGAATTTATAATCCAAGAACCTTCTGCAGAAATGCTGGGCGAGTAACAAAATTATAGCAAAGACGTTCTATCCATTTACGTTACATATCAACCCCATGACCCTCCTGCTGCTTGGATACATCTAGGAAAGTAAAAGTAGTCCATGTTGCAAGCTCTGTTTGCTCAATAGTTGATCTGCTAGGCTTGCCTCAGTGCATTAACATCAACTCAAAAACAATAATTTCAAACCCAAGAAATGATTGACCTAAGCTTTAAAATTATTTTTATGGCAACAAGTTATACTTGCTTAAATAAATAAATATATGTATATATACAAACATATATGTATATATTGGAAAATAATACCGAGAAAACCCTTAACATAAAAAGGCAAGAAGTAGATATTCTTGCAAAAGAAACCTAAGATGGGAAGGTAGTTTTAGCAAAAGGCTAATATGCCCACAAATAATATTATGGAGAAAAGTCGAGGAACGTACTGCTGCATATGCTTGATGTTCACCTCTCCAACCACTTACATAAAACTAGTATCATCATCGCAAGATAAATTATCAATGTTTGTCGTATCAGACAGACAAACATGCAGAATATCTTGGACAACTATAAAGTTGACATTCTATCCTAGGCAAGATTTTTCGCATTCCAAATCCCCAGAAAGCAAGATTTGTGTAGCCAGATACTCATACTAAGATCGCTGTTCAATCACTAGACAATATTTATTTATTTAAGCAAGTTATACTTGCTTAAATAAATAAATAAATATATGTATATCTACAAACATATATGTATATATTGGAAAATAATACTGAGAAAACCCTTAACATAAAAAGCCAAGAAGCAGATATTCTTGCAAAAGAAACCTAAGATGGGAAGGTAGTTTTAGTAAGCTGCAAATTAGCAAAAGGCTAAAATGCCCACAAATAATATTATGGAGAAAAGTCGAGGAACGTACTGCTGCATATGCTTGATGTTCACCTCTCCAACCACTTACATAAAACTAGTATCATCATCGCAAGATAAATTATCAATGTTTGTCGTATCAGACAGACAAACATGCAGAATATCTTGGACAACTATAAAGTTGACATTCTATCCTAGGCAAGATTTTTCGCATTCCAAATCCCCAGAAAGCAAGATTTGTGTAGCCAGATACTCATACTAAGATCGCTGTTCAATCACTAGACAATATTTTCAAGTCCAAATCCAAGAATATGGACTCAGCTCCAAAGAAAAGTTAAGCAGCAACAGCAGCAGACATCGGATTTGCCCACGAGAGGTAGATAAAAGAATTTTGTAATACCGGCATCCAGGCTAGCTTCTTCTATGGTCAACAGGACTTTGAATTTAACTGCTAGGTAAACCTCCAGAAAGTCCTCACAGGGATAAAAAGAAGTTCTCACAGGGGCCTCGTCATCTGTGAAGGAGCTACAACTTCCTCGCACCAAAAAAGCATATAATTCAAATGCTTCTGCAAGCCATAGTTTCTCATAATATAGACTCCCGGAACACCACTAAAACCTGAGAGTGCAATAACACGAAGCTGACAAACCTTCAATGTTTCTCGATCATGATCCAAATATTTTATTTTTTTCACATATGAGGTATCTCCTTCAGGATGAGTAAGTATTACAAACATTTCCAGAGAAGAAGAAATGCATGCAACCACCCATGCATGAAGCAACAGACATCCATAAGGTTCTTAAGTCTTAACAGAGATAAAGCACCACTTGAATATCCATTAAGAATCATCTTCCACAGTACAACAACAAGCACCTTCTTCCACAACTTTCGTTTCTCCTCGACAATTGTTGCTTACAACGCATGCATCACATAACTCCAACCCCTTAGATATATATTGCCAGCCCCTAATCCATAATCATCCTAAGATGGTTCCTTTGGCCATCGAACAATATGGGCCATGGAACAATTTTGGTCCGAGGTCGGCATCTATCACTATTCTGAAATATGGAACCATCAAGAGAGGATTTTTGCTGCTTTCTTCTTACGAATTGCTTCTCAAATAAAATTGGCTAAACTTCTTTTTTCTTTTCTTTTTCCGTGATAGGAATGGTGGTATGGTTGTTTTTTAAAGAGAACAAAAAAGTAAATGCATATCAAAAGCTAGTTACAGTTGGAATGTGCACCAATGAAGGCCCAAATTGTCTGAAAAGTCAGATAAAAGTTAGCAAAAGCAAAGTTCTAATAAGCATAACAACAGAAAGTAAAAAAGTAAAGCTTTTGAACCTGATAACTTCCAAGTGGAGAGATTGTTATGAATGTTGAGATGGGATAAAACATGTACGGCCATATGAATATCTGTGTGAAAATATATATCGGCAGACTCCAGTGGTATTGTGAGCCAATGCTCAATCATTAGTAGAAATCTGAAGAGCTTTTGAAAACATGAAACTCATTTGCAACTCACATTCGAGACATTGGAATTGGTAAGTTTGAGGAAGGCTAAGCCCTCCCACATAATTTATATGGACGAAAATTACTTGTGTTTTTTATTTAAGAAAATAATAAGTGAAGTCATCATTGCCAAGGCCAAAAAATTAACTGGCCAACTCAATGAAGAAAATAATATAGTAACTGACTAAAAAATTTAATAGGTAATATATTCCCAGTATCTCACCCGTTTCTTAAGGTATATAAGAATATAATACTCGAAGCTCTCATTGCCAAAGGCCCCAAAAAACCTTTGTCCAAACAACTGGCTAACTCAATAAATAAAGAGCAAACTGGCAAAAAATTTACCGTCTCACCGTTTCTTAAGGTCCCTAGATCAAATTATAGGCTTTCTATACATCCACACATTTCTATCCCACAACACGTCTCAATCAGTAATGCAATTTTTACATAATAACATAGTTTCTAATTCCAATCACACAATGTGGACCCACACCCTAGTTTCTAGGGTACAGACCATGAGCAAAGCTAACCAAGAAAAAGTTATTTAATCACTATCGTTTTAGGACTAGTTGGTAGTATTTCCTATTGCTACTTCTAACTTGGCCTTCTCGCACTTGAAAAGAACAGTCGAAGAATGATAAAAACAAGAAGAGGGAGAAAGATCGTTACCTGTCTGAAGCTCTAAAACTAAATTGACAGATTCTAAAGCGCTACAGATTCGATTTGAGCCATACCCTTTCAACCTATTCAAAATGATGTCACTGCTTTCGTGTGTAGAAACTCATAAGCAGATATGTTGGATAACAGGAGGGACAGGGGCCGAAATATCGTGGGTTGTAGGCTAACTAAAGAACCCCTCTTCCTGCGTGACTGAAAGCATTAAGGCTTTAAGGGAGGATATAAATTTCCTTAATGTATTATGAGTTTGGTTATCGATAAGTATCAAAATGATGAGTTGTCAGTAAGCTCTAAGCTGCTGGCTGTACATTCCACCTTTGGATTCGTATCACCAAAGGTAGTGGTAATGCACTAAATCCCGGGGGGCATTATAAGAATTTACACATGCACCTTTCTGGGTTCTTCTGCCTTTCAACAGTGACCAATAACGATTGACTTTAGGCAGCAACCTTGAATGGAACAGATATGCTAGATTCCATAAGGCAAGTCAAAGGAATGGCAAAATAGATTCTGGACATCAATGGGCACCATCAATAGACAAGCTCCAATCAAACATATATTCATGAAAGGCATCCATAACATCTATTCCAACTTCAGATGTAAACAAAATTCCACCAGCTAAGATTATCAAACATGAGAGCAAGATGGATCCTGCAATAATATGTCAATCCAAAAAACCAACATCCAGGGTCAGTGAATTACGTGAAACTAGGAGGAAAGACCAAACAAATAAGCAAAAAGAGATGCATCTCAAAAGTTCAGTTTGCAGAAAGGGATAAACTAAATTCAAATTCAAGTTTTTCAAACTAAGTTTACTCCTTAGTTGCAATTTAGCCATCCAGAAGTAGGACCCAGAGATCAGCAATCATTGCAATAGGAACAAACCAACTTCAAATGTAAATTCTTAGCAAGCCTCTGACAAATATAAGAGCCAGTGAAGAGTCTAAACAGTGCATAAACATCCTGAATAGTAACATTACAAAAACTAAGAATTAAGAACTTACCCCTCACTAACCAAGTTTAGAGCCATATTCACCAAAACTGACTGTGAAAAGCCCAACTTCTCAAGGATAGACGTAAGTGGATCATATGGATGTTGAACATTAAGCTCGAAATTCAGAGTAGTCAATATCAACTGTTCAGCCTCAGTCACCCGTTCCCGATACCGCTCAAACCAATCCTATTCAACAGAAAAATGTTAGTGATGGAGCAGAACACTTAAAGAATAATATCACAAGTCATCACTTGCTTCACAAAACAATAGTACTGCATGTTTCTTTACTTGTTACAAAATCATTTAGGCCAAAAAGGTACTCACCGCGGGGAAAATACAGGAGAGCAAACTGATGTCTTGCTTGTTGACGATTTCAATTGATGCTCTAACCACATTATTCAAAGGGCATGGTGTCTCCTCAGACTTTGTGGCCAGGAAAAGTGCAGCAGTAGCGACCATCTGCAAGGGAACTGAATCAATACCAACAAACTCCCGCAAACAAATGCAAGAAACGAAACTGAATATCATCTATGATGATATATCTGAGATGAGAGGATGACTACAGAAAACCAAACTCAAAATAGATAACTAAGACGACGAGCTGCGCCGAGAAATGCTATCAATAGGAGATTGCATGCTCACATGATGCAAAAATTTGCACACTAATTTGCACACTAAATACCTTTCACAGGTATTCTAAGATACCAGATACATCATCATGAGCACAAGACAGTTAACATTGAGGAATCGTTTTTTTTTACATCACGAATCAACACCTTTAGGAACTAAATTAAACGAGTATAAAACGGACAATGTCTAAACAGTAGCGTATACGACATAAAATGGGAGTTAAAACCTCTTGCCTGTGTGACTGAGATGTAAGCACATATATTAACTGAGAAGTGATAAATATGAGATACTCACAAATCTATCATGGCAAGCGTGCGATCTCCGTACGAAAAACCGATGACATAAAACCATTGCAGTGCCGACGGTCGTTTGTGGTCTGCATAGAATTCAAAGGAAGAATAAGTTTACTTAATGATTATAACTTCCATAAATTGTTCATCAAGTATAAGCCAGGATACAAAAAAAAACATATGATTAAAGCTTACATATCCAGACGCAGCCCGAGATTCTGTAAGAAAGCACAATACGAGTACCGCAAGTGCGCTTCACGGAGAGCATCAATACCATCTTTCCTCGATGGTGAGCATTTCTCAATTTCATCTCTAGACATGAAATCTAGATCATCAACCTCAAGCTTCGAGCGATCACGCTTATGAGAGACAGGATTGTATGCATTGATTGCATTCACATCCAATCTTGTTGGAGCAGGAGCGACAAAATCATTATAGTAAGTAGGGGGGACATCAATAAATGCATTAGATGGATAGCATCCCCCGCTGTATTCCCAGCTGGTAACTGAAGATCTTCTCCTTTTTGAAGATGGTGCAGCATCAACATTGTAGTTATTTCCTTTAAATATCCTTGAATTGTCATGACTGTTGTTGTGATTCTTTACGAAGTTACCATAGTTGCTAAAATTGCTGTTATCAGCCATAGTAGAGCCGTTCATGTTGAACGCGTACCTACTGCCACCGAGATGAGGGCCACCTTGTGACCGATGATACCGTGAATGAGACATGATTCCTGTAAGAAGAAACCAGAAGGCATCCAAGAGTTAGATGGACATCATAAGATTAAGCAGACAGAAGTTGTCGAATCGAGATTCCAAGAGTGAATGGAAATTCACTTCACTGAATTGAATCATAAGATTTGGTTGCAACATTTTTTAACAGAGAAATTAATTTATTCGTATAAGTGTAACATAGCTGAAAATGATGTGTGCTAAAATATTCGGAAACTATTAGCCTTGTACTAAACATGTGTGCTAAATTATGTTGCAGAACATAGTCTTTTGTGGAAATCATTAATACTTGCACTGATTCTAACTATATTATACTTAGCTGGATCGTAAATACTAAATAGTATGAATCGCAAACGTTTTGTCAGATCCAGCTTCTTGAATCGAGATTTAATTAAGCTGCTTAACAAATCCTTTAGCTGAAATTACAGCTATAGCCATTGGTTATAATCAGCTAATTGCACTTGGAACCTTGGACCCCAGCTTGACCTTCCCCTCCTCACCATACGGAGAATTCGCAGATACAGGACGGCAATTGGGCCGCTCCGGCATCCATGATAGCTTAATTTTCCTTCACAACTACTAATTATTTCTTGACTTGTACTAAATTCCTCTCCTTCCAACCAAAAATTAGTTTTTCCCATCACTAGGTCATCCAAAATTTAAGAGAGATATTCTCACATAGTTCAAACTCCAAAAAAAACCTACTTTTTTTACCAACAACAATTTTCCTTGACTGATGCAAAAGTATGCAGATTCGTAACTTATGCAATCACTCAAACAAACAGAAAACTCGCCAATTGGATCAAAAAGTCCAGAAAAAACAGCAAACAAACGGCTTAGCATCGTTTTTGTATAGTTCAGAGGATATCGATGAATTCAAAGTCGAATATACAGGAAAAAAAGCAATCGTGAACAGAAAAACAAGATCGGTGGAGCAATTCATCACCTGATTAGACGGCGGAGCAGATCTGAAGAATCGGTATTCGATCGGAGCCAAACGATTTCGCTATCAGAAGCCAATGCAAAGCGGTTGTTCGGAGGAGGAGAAGAGAGAGACTTCGTATGGGTTGGAGAAGGGTTTGGTTAATTGGAAAAGGGAAACAAAAATAAATAAATAAATGAATTGTGCTTGCAGATGTATTTCTCAAAGATCATGAGTATTACGTGTAAAAGCGTTGTTTTTGTTTATGTAACGCACACATTTTCCCTTTTAACGTTTTGTTTTATTTTCTTCAGTTTAGAGAGTAGGGTGAGCATGAACCGGTTAATACTTGGAGAGTTGAGACCACCCCAATAGATTTGGGTTTGAGAATGCTTGATTGAGAAGGCCTGTCAAACTTGCGGTTTAGGGGGTTGCGTTCGTGTAAAAACTGGTTCAAGCATGAATGAGCCCAACATGCTCTGTCCGTTTGATAACTCTCTTTAGGAGTTATTATTTTACTTCCATATTACTTGTAATAGGCTTATTTCACATGATTTATATGTTATATGTGCGCTAATATGTGGAATTGATGACTTACAAGCCTAAGAGTGAAAAGTTGTGTTTCTAGCTTATTTGTGCATGTTTTCTCTCATATTTGCTATGATAATTGCACGGGTTGTTTAGTGTTGTGTATATCAGGTAAAAGAGGTGCATTGGAGCTTATGAGATGCTTGGATATGCTTGGAATGGAGCTAGATGAAGAGGAGAAAAGGAGACGCAAAAACGGAGCAAAGTTGGAAAAGTCACACAGGACCAGCCTGCACTCTTTTCGATGCTCAGAAAAATCTACAAAGAATTTTTGAGCAAGGCTTGCGGAATTGGAAAGTAGACATCCGTAGCTTTCCAACGATATATGGTAGGCCCGAAGACGAGTTTGTATGAGGGAGATACAGCCCGCGCAAGATCAGCAAATAATTCTGGCCGAGAATTACAAAGTAGAGGGGCTTAAGTGCAAATTTCGGGCAAATCACTTAGAAATTCGTGCCCAGGCAATACACGATTCTCAGACCTAAGAACAGGGACGCTGCTAGGAATGAGGGAGGAAGGCTAGGAGAGAAGAGGATCATGGAGAACAACGCCGGAGTCGCCGGAACGCGATTTTCGTCACGAGTTTGACTATCCCTCCTATCTTTTCTATCGTTTCTCAATACTATGAACTTTTTAGCTTCTATTTTCAGATTATTTGAGTAGTTTTATTTGCTAGGCTCTATGGAGAGCCTAGGGCTTTGTTAGACACCGTTCCGGATTTGTTGATTGATTCGTGCTTATGGATTCATGTGATGGATTGATTTTATCTCGTTTGATGGATTGTGGAACTTGCACTATTGATACGTGCTTGGTATGATATGAATGATCATATGAGATGTTTCAATACATATCGTGTTATCTTAGCTTAAAGTAATAGTGAATTTGCATCTTCTAGTAATCTTGTTCTTAATTTTATGCTACCTTAGCGTCATGAACTAGGGTAACTACTTGGTGAAAGATTGATGGACTGACAGGTGAAGATTGATTAGCTTGTGAATTTAGGATTGCTAGCAACCCCGTATCGTGATGGACCGAAAGGAGAAACGTTAGGGTTGGATTAAAACGTAGGATTAATCTTGGTGCTTGTTAGGTGATGTAGTTTATGGATCGACAGATGACGATTACAGAACCTAGCATAGGCTTACATGAGACCGATAGGAGATTGTTAGTAGTTAGACGTGATCAAGAGCATATTCAATATTACATGTTTCAAAGCAATATCCGGAATTGTCTACTGCCCTAGGTGATCCATATATCGCCTAGTCTTTATTCTTAGTTAATCAAACCTTGTTTAATTATAAAAATCCAAAAATATTGTCTTTTAGTTAGTTTAATATAGTCACTTGATTGGGGGTGACAACTTCTCAAATCAACAACTTTCCTCCTGTTATTTCAATTACACTCTTTAGATTTAATCTCTAATTAACAATTAATCTACTATCTGTCCTCGTGGGATCGACAACCTGAGTTTCAATACTCACACTTTATTACTTCGACCGTGCACTTGCGTATACACGTAAGAAATCGTGTCAAGTTTTTGGCGCCGTTGCCGGGGACAGCGGTTTATTTGTTAATTAGAAATTAGTTTAGTGAGTTTATTTTTATTTATTTATTTTTTATTATCTATTCTTATCACTTGCTTGAGATCTTTGGTGTGCAGGTTATCTATAAGCATGGGGGATGAGAAAGATCATCGTTGTGCGAGTATAATTGAAGTATGCAACCTTGCGGATTGGAAAATCGTGAAGGAGGGCCATGTGGATGGCACTAGAGAGAGGGTTGCCATGGAGATACAACGCTACATCTTTCGGCCTAATGACCCAACTCCTCCTACTAGCTTAATGTTCTTCCTTGGTTGGATGCTTGAGGAGATGATTCCAAATGTTAAAGAATGGAAGCAACGAGCAACACAATTGGGAATGGAAACAACACTTGTGGATGCACAACTTAGTCTCTACTCTAATGTTGAAGATGCTCCAACCTTCCCAACACTCAAAGAAGAGGATGATGAGCCATTATGTATCCCAACATGCCCGGATATTGATTCATGGCTTGAATCAAGTATGGGGGAAAAGCACGATACAATTTTTGGTGAGATTGAAAGTCTTCTTGATGCAATTAATTTTGACGATCCTCACTCTCCGATTGTGAATTTGATGTATCATCTCATATGGGAGCTTGATGAAGATGAACAAGACGCCGAGATTGACTTTGTAGATGATGCGGTTGCGTTATGTGAAGGAGACAAAGAAATTCAATCATTCATGCTCTATGAGTTGCCCCTTGAAATTTCAGTGGAGATATCGGAATTTGAAAAGACGATCAAAGATGACATCAATCTCTTCTCACGACATGAGAGACTTGAGCTGATTGTTGATGTCGTTATAATGACGATTCTCATGAATTGGAAGAAAAAGAAAAAGTTTTCGGCGAACTTTTACTTGTGCAACTTGTGTTCGTCGTTGTTGAGATATGCAATTCGAGCGAGAGTTGGTTTTTGCTCAATTGAGAAGAAAGTGAAAGAGAAGAGATGGTGAAGAAGAAAAAATAGCGTGAAAAACTTTTTCCGTGCAGCAGGGGGTGGTTTGTGCTGATTTAACAAAGTGCTGAAAACATCATTGAAGACCACGTTAAATGTTTTTTTTGGCACCAGGGGAGGCATATGCAAATTACCAAACCATTCCCATCTTCTTCCCCATCGTCCTGCTCTGTCTTCTCTCCGCTAAACTTCTCTAACCCAGAAACCACTCGAACAGAGCACTCGAACAGAGCATCTTACTCGGAGGACCTCTCTCGATTTGATCATCACCACCTTCGATCAAAGCCGGAACTCACCATGGCCACCATCTCCTCGCTCTCTACCATAGCTGACCTCCAAAAAAGCCACAACCAGAAACCCATCGCCTCCACAACCCCTGGTATGTGAACCCCGAATTAAACCCACCTGAAGCTTCTCTAATCCGATCAAATCAACCCAGAATCCCCGTCCTCACAGCCACTCTCCTCAATTCGTAGAACCTATCTTCTCCGTTCAAAGCTCCACCGTCGCCCAGAATTTACCGACCACAGCCACCATTAACCACGGCCGTGATCACCGCCTCCACCATAGCCAACCACTTTCGAAGCCAAAACCCAGAAATTCATCGAACCCAGACACCACCGCCATTCCCAATCGGTCTCTCTCTCTCGCACCGTCCGACCAGAAACCCAGCCGCCACCCCCGCTTTTCTCCGCAGCCCAATTCGAAACCAAACCCCGAACAACCAATAACCCCCCTGAAACCGAGACATCCATCCGACGTTTCTGTGCCGTCCAATTCGGAACCCAATCACCACCACCATCAGCCATCTCTCTGACTTCGTCAATTGGAGGTCTGACCCTCAACCAACGCCATCTTTATCCCAACTTCGCTGTTTAATCAATTGAAGAGGTTGTTTTAATGCAATTCCACACACACAGAAACTTGGCAGTAAGAGGAATTATTTGCTTGGTCATTAATGTGAATTTGGTCAATTGAGATTTTTGGACACGTAACTTTTCGATGGCACAAGTGGTTGTGGTATGTCTAAAGGCAGAGGGTTGGGATTATGTTGAGAGGTTCTTGGTATATAGCTACAGCTATTAAGAGAATGACTAGAGTTAGTCTCGGTGTTCTGTCACTACAGAACTAGTGAAGGAACATGTGTTGGCTTAAGTTCGAAGCGGGATGAAAAGTTTGACGAAGCAATCTACCCCGGTGTGCTACTTGCACACTCGACCATTACGGGAGCTCCATCATGAGTTCGGGGATTCTTCGCTCTATTTCGTCAGCAACGGATCAATCGACCCCGGTGTGTTTCACACACTCGACCGCAAGGGAGCTTGCATTTGTGCGCACAATGTTTGATTGGGGATTGTTCTTGCTATCTCAGTCAGCACATATCAGATTTCGTCCCCGACCTTGTGTCGGTTGTGAGTATTCTTTTCTCTCTCTTTACTTACCGTTTAGGCACATCGTACTTGCTCTAGGATTTTATTTTTAGAATTCTAGGGAATTACTTGAGTACTTGCTTAATTTCGGTACACACAACTCATTCATGTGCACGTAGCTTGAATTATCTCTAAATTTATTGCCGCTACCTTCTTGGGCCATGACTCTACCCCGAGTAGAATCACCGCCCCTCACATTTGAATGCCGAGTCTTCTTGGTTGATCTCTAAATTCGTTGAGGACAACGAAGCGCTCAAGTGTGGGGGGAGTTTTAGTCTTGACTAGCCAGTCAGTGTTTGCATCGCCATGTCTGCATATAGTATGTTCGTGTCGTATTGTGGCTAATTTAGTAGTCTGTGTCGTGATATTGTGATAGTATATCGTATTGTCATATGTTAGTCGTGTAGTGTATATACTTGTTTGAGTTTGTGTTTAATATTGCACGTTTTCTTATTTGAGTCTACCTACCCTGTCGAATGTCTTGTGTAGTTTCGTTCGTGTCGGCTTGCATGTAGTATAGGAATCATATGAAAAAATCAAAAAAAGAGAAAAAAAAAATTGAAGAAATAAATTAAAAAGAGAAAATTTTGAGAAAAGGGCAATCGAAAGAGGCTAAAGTTTGATAAATTGCGAAGTGTGAGGATTTTAGGCGTAGAGCATGATTTGCGACCGAGAGTGACGACGTGAGTCCCCCCTAGTAGGTATAGAGAGACTTTCTTTACGGGAGTGCCTACCTATTTCTAACACTTACGTGATTTTCAAACTCAAGGTGTGTGCCTATTTTCTCACAAGAGCTGAGCTAGGTGTGAGCTAAACAAGCCGAACATCCATGTGTACGTCTTAGGTAGTCGCCAGCCCGCCTCGTAGTGGCACACGAAACAGCTGTGCGAGGACGTGTATTAGAGCACTCACTGCTTTTAGAACTCACCTTGTAGGACCATTAGACGCCCCAATTTGAACCTTGGATTCTTGCTAAACTTCGGACCTAGGGTGACGATTCTTGGCCTTCATCACAAATTGATTAGAATCACCACTTTAGTGCGTCACGAGGGGGTTGTGTAGTTGAGGGGGTTCGATGAGGGAGTGATTATACAATTCGTTGAGTTCTACATCTTGCTTGCAATTCATTGATTATCTACGAGGGGATGCGAGGGTGAGTGAGTAGGCTTGCGCACTTCGGTGTGGCGGTGTTCCATGCCACTACATCATGGACACAGTTGTGGAGAGTCGTGAGTGCGTGAATCTAATACGCACGGATTTGGGTTGGGTGAACTTAATTGGTGGATCGTGCTAGGGACCGGTTTTGATTACTTGGGTGTAGGAGGATCGGTTGAATTAGGCACGAGATACATTCATCTTCGGGACTAGTTGAGAGGGGATATGGTTACATTCGAGTGTAAGGGTGTCGACTTTTGACTTCGGACATTGATTGTGAGCTTGCGACGACTCCACTCCCACACATTTACTTCATTGATTTTGCGGCTTGGATTTGACATGGACTTTGTGTAACACCCCTCGATTCCCGAGCTTTCCGTTCCGGACCGGAGAGCCCAGGAGGGTGCTACTCAAAATGAAGCGGCGGAAATCAAGAACAATACATCCCATATTTATATATTACATACTGATAATTGTCTTCAACATGATGCGTACTATTATACAAGGTGAAATTAAACTAAGAGTTCGACATAATAAAAGTGCTACCAAATACTAGATAAGTTCGCGATTCCCTTATTCCCAGCTCCCAGCTCCTAGACCTGCGGGGGAATGAAACAAAGACCGCAGTTTTTCGAAAGTCAGCAAGAAATGCCGAGTGAGATACACCTTAGCATGTAAAAACAGGAAGGTTAAGAAAGGCTGCAGGGTCACATATTTAAAAACAGTTCAGGAGTAACGGAGAGTGAGTATAACATCGTAAACTCAAAACAAGTAACAACATCGTCAAATAATGATAGTTTCCCCGTGGAACAAATTCTGTTTACCATGATACGCCATAAGCATCCATTCACATCTCTCACAAATCACATAGTCATCCACGCATGGCTTACGATTAACTTTTTCTAAACACAGTAATCGAACTATCCATTATTGCACAGTACCCGGGTAGACCAGTGACCACAATCAGACATTCTAGACCTTAAGTGTTGCAACACCCTCCTAAGAGCGTCAATCAAAGGAGTGGTATCTAGAAGCAGTACTCCAGCCTACGGCGAAGGAGTCGGGGTGCACGTAGTGCCATATCTTTAGGACCGGGTCCCAGGGAATCATCACCCAAATAAAATCAACATAACTGGTTCCGGCACTTGCGAATTATTTTACTTTCCGGGGATCGAACCCGAATATCTCTTTAGGGACTAAGCCCAGGGAATCATCACCCGATAACATCACATGTTCGTACAATATTACGTTATCATTGAATTTCGACCAAGTGTGACAAGTATTTCAAAATCATATAATATTTCGGAGATTTAAAACAAGTAAACACATTTATAGAGTAGGGGAATGAAATACGACAACTATTTTCCATGTAGGCAAGTAGTCGACACGAAAGAAGCTGGCACGCAAGGCTAAGCATGTAAAACTCACCTGATGCTGACTCAACAGCTAGTACGTAGGATGGTCGACAAAGCCAATGTCCACAAATTCGTCGCCTACAATTAGTCAATCATCTAGTCATGAGGCCGGTAATTCTAAACGAGTAAATGCACAAGTCCTATTTGAGTGCTCGGCTAGGACGAAAAGTCAAATCTAACCCTCACGATCCCCAAAGTGAAAATGTTAGGACATCATACTTATTTAATTAAATATCGGTTAACTCATAAAATATTAATATTTTACTTATAATTTATTTAAGAAAATCAATATTAACACTTTAAAAATATTGCTAAAGTACTATCCGACAACTATTTATTATTTAGTATTGAGTTCTACTATTTATAAGAAATTCATGACATTCATAAAACAATGATTTAAAAATACATATACATTTCTTTTGGTTAATGAAATTGTTCCCAAAATACTTCAATTTACATCTAACAATATTCAATTTTAGCAAGTTCATTTATTGGAAAATAGATTATAATTATTTGAAACTCTCTATTTGTTTAAATAAAAAAATTAAGGTGAAAACATTATCTTTAGCAATTATATAATCATATATACAAAAAAATTCTCCTTTTTGTTAACTTATTTTCCGAGAGAAAGAGTTATAACTCTTATAATAACTAATTTCTTATTTATAAAAATTTCACTTATCACTTTCATTATAAACACATATGTATATACATATAAACAAAAGTGTAATTTTGTTAACTTCTTTATCTACTTTTCAACAAAACAAGCTATATTACGTAGTAATAACAAATTTATAACTTATAGAGATTTAACTATTTATTTTCTTTATAAACATATTTATTTATAATACTTAATTATTTGACAACAAATAGTAATATATATTAATATAAATAAAGTGTTAATAATAAAAGAAAAAAAAAAGCAGTTTATGGAAAAGGCAAGGGGCTCCCCCAATATCACCACCACATGTTCTAGAAAATTTCAGTTCTTACACTATATACCCTCCAAGTTTTCGAAAAGACACTTTAACCCCATACATGAACACACCCAATCTCTTCAATCAAAACGTGGATTCAAGTCCTAAAACATGATTTCGATTACAAATAACGACTTATGGGAAGGTTTAGAGCATACCCACGCCAAAAATTTCGAGAAACGGCCGAGTAATGGGTCGGGTCGAGTCACCCGTCGAGGTCGCCGGTGATGGAGCTCGATGGCGGGGCTCCGGTGGTTCTTGGCTGCGGCTAGGACCTTCTGGTGGTCATTCGGACCTCCTGGAGGCTGAAGAGACGGAGAGATGGAGGTGGGTGGCTCTGGGTTTGGTCACCCGAAGTTCTCGCCGGAAACAATGGTGTTTCGCCGGCGTGTTTTCTTCTCGGGCTCAGGCAGCTGCTGCCTCCTTCGATTTTGCTTCCCCTTCTTGCTTCGGGTCAGAAGAGAGAGGGGAATCGAGAGACGGAGAGACAGAGGAGAAACAGAGTGGTGGTGGCGGCCTCGGGTGGGTTTTTCCGTCGAGCACACTGGCGGTGGTGGTGGCCTTGGCCACTGCCCCCAGCTGCTTCTGCTGCTGATGATCAGGGGACAGAGAGAGAGAGAGACAAAGAGGCAGCCGGGCGGAGTGGGTTTGGAGATGGTGGTGGTTTCGGTGGTGATGGTGTCGGAGGTCACGGTGGTGGCTGGGTCTCTCTTGGCCAAAACAGAGGAGGGTGAGAGAGATGTGGGTGGTGGCGGTGATGGGCTTGGGCAGAGAGGGAGAGTGGTGGAGATGGAGGTGAGGGTGGAGGTGGTCTCGGGGCTGGGGTGCTGCCGAAGAAGAGAGGGAGAAGGGAGAGATATAGAGGGAGGTGACGGGGAGAGAGGGAGAGAGAATAATAAAAAAAACAAAAAAATGTTGGGGAAAGGGAAGAAGTTGGGGAACGGGGTAAATTTGTCAGGAGGAAGGTTGTTTTTTTTTTTTTTTTTTTCATTAATATTTAATTCACTTTTTATGTATTTACTCACTAGGTTTTAGACTTCATTCAAACTACAACTAAAACCCCCCTTTATTAACTAGTTTGTACTTTATAAAACTACAAATACTTCCCAGTTTAATATTTATACCTCACGAAAGGTGATGATTATCCCTATAATGAGAACGGGGTATTACATCCTCCCCCCCTTGGATTAAGCTTCGTCCTCGAAGCTTGAACGAATCACTAAGGTCTCACCAGGGTTTCCAATATGAGACGTATACTAAGTATGGTTAGAGTTGCTTACCCGTTGCCATGTTGTTTCTCGCATTTGCCTCAGCTTGGTTCATCACGAAGATTTGACCAGCTGGCCTCTGGTTGTTGCCCTGAGCTGTATTCCCTCCATTTCCATCATTTCCAGCTTGGTTGTTTCTGTTGTTACCATTGTTAGCGGCATTCCTGCGCTGTCCTCCATTCCTGAAATCGTTGTTGTTGTTGTTGTTGTTGTTGTTGTTGTTGTCCCGGAACTGGGTTCCTCCATTCTGATTGTTTTGTCGATAGCCGTACCCATTCTGATTCTGACGATATCCTTGCCCGTTGAGGCCTTGCTCGTTTTCGGCTGCCATCCTCCTCCTACAGTCAGCAATTATGTGGCCTTTGATGCCACAAAACCTACAAGTCAAGGCGACGCCTTCGCAGGTGTATCCTCGATGATTGCGGCCACACCTGTTGCAGTTAAAGTTACGGGCATCTCCCGTCATCTGCTGGTTCCGGTTCCCTCCACTTCTCCAGTTTTGGTTTCCTTCACCGTTTCCTGTCCTGATTCGCTTGTCAGATCCTTGATTGTTGCTGCCACTTCCTTGGCCTTCCACCTTTCTTTTTCCCATCACCTGATCGACCCTCCAGATGTTTGCTGCTACCCCATAGGCTTCCGTCAAGGTATCATAGGTCCTCGTGAGCATGGTCCTCTGAATTTCAAGCTTCAGTCCACCTATGAAGCGAGTGACCATGCGCCCTTCAGTAGGAACTGTGTCCTCAGCAAAACGGGCTAGCTCCACAAACTTGTCATAGTAATCAGTCACCGATTCGTTGCCCTGCTTCAGTGCGATGAACTCCTCATACTTCTTTTCCTTGACGTGCTCCGGATAGAACTTTGCTCTCATAGCAGCCTTCATTTCCTCCCATCCGAAGCCTTCTTGAGCCATGAGTCTGGCCCGATTGGCGGTCCACCAATTATCAGCCTTTTCCTTGAGGTAGAAAGCCACCTCATTAATCTTGCGGGCTTCTGGACATTCCATAGCCTGAAAAATCTTGTCGAAGTCTCTGATCCAGTTCTCGAGCAATACTGGGTCCTCTTGCCCAAAGAAGTTACTCGGGTTTCGCTGAGCTATCTTCTTTGCCCAGTCAGGTTCCTTTTCATTGGCGATGTTGTTGTTCATGAACTGGTTCATTTGGGCCATTTGGGAGAAGAACTGCTCCACGTTGCT
Source organism: Linanthus parryae (assembly GCA_023055425.1). Lineage (NCBI taxonomy): Eukaryota > Viridiplantae > Streptophyta > Magnoliopsida > Ericales > Polemoniaceae > Linanthus > Linanthus parryae. The sequence goes on along the minus strand of JALGPY010000008.1, from coordinate 3,330,809 downwards.
ATTGTTGTCCTGAGCCATTTGTCCTTGTCGAATCCTCCTAGTATAGTATCGCAGGGGTCTATCAGTCATATTCCTACACTATCACTTATTGTGTCATTGCATACTCTATAGCACGGGGTGAAGAACAAAAACGACTGGTATCACAAAATGCACACGTATCACTTCATATAGCACAATTATCATCCATAAAAGATATTTCCTAACACATAGGAATCTAAGATTGCATAACTAATGCACATAATTCTTTTCCATAATCCATCAATTTATTTGAAACAGTCAAATCATCAATTCCTCAAATCCTCGTCTCTGTTATGAGAGTAATATCAGTCCAAAAGACAATCAAATAGAGAAGCACCTAAGGGAGTATCCCATAATTAAACCAGCCAATTTAAATATTATCAGGTCACAAAATCTCGGTAACAACAAAGTCAAATTATCGAGGGTGGGTGGGACTCAGTAAGGCTCATACTACCCATAACCCAATCGGCTTGTCACATTTTAGATTTTAATACCCTATATTCATTTTAAATTACCCTACAGGTTTTAATCCCTTTTAGGATTGCCTGCTCTGATACCACCTGTAACACCCCTCGATTCCCGAGCTTTCCGTTCCGGACCGGAGAGCCCAGGAGGGTGCTACTCAAAATGAAGCGGCGGAAATCAAGAACAATACATCCCATATTTATATATTACATACTGATAATTGTCTTCAACATGATGCGTACTATTATACAAGGTGAAATTAAACTAAGAGTTCGACATAATAAAAGTGCTACCAAATACTAGATAAGTTCGCGATTCCCTTATTCCCAGCTCCCAGCTCCTAGACCTGCGGGGGAATGAAACAAAGACCGCAGTTTTTCGAAAGTCAGCAAGAAATGCCGAGTGAGATACACCTTAGCATGTAAAAACAGGAAGGTTAAGAAAGGCTGCAGGGTCACATATTTAAAAACAGTTCAGGAGTAACGGAGAGTGAGTATAACATCGTAAACTCAAAACAAGTAACAACATCGTCAAATAATGATAGTTTCCCCGTGGAACAAATTCTGTTTACCATGATACGTCATAAGCATCCATTCACATCTCTCACAAATCACATAGTCATCCACGCATGGCTTACGATTAACTTTTTCTAAACACAGTAATCGAACTATCCATTATTGCACAGTACCCGGGTAGACCAGTGACCACAATCAGACATTCTAGACCTTAAGTGTTGCAACACCCTCCTAAGAGCGTCAATCAAAGGAGTGGTATCTAGAAGCAGTACTCCAGCCTACGGCGAAGGAGTCGGGGTGCACGTAGTGCCATATCTTTAGGACCGGGTCCCAGGGAATCATCACCCAAATAAAATCAACATAACTGGTTCCGGCACTTGCGAATTATTTTACTTTCCGGGGATCGAACCCGAATATCTCTTTAGGGACTAAGCCCAGGGAATCATCACCCGATAACATCACATGTTCGTACAATATTACGTTATCATTGAATTTCGACCAAGTGTGACAAGTATTTCAAAATCATATAATATTTCGGAGATTTAAAACAAGTAAACACATTTATAGAGTAGGGGAATGAAATACGACAACTATTTTCCATGTAGGCAAGTAGTCGACACGAAAGAAGCTGGCACGCAAGGCTAAGCATGTAAAACTCACCTGATGCTGACTCAACAGCTAGTACGTAGGATGGTCGACAAAGCCAATGTCCACAAATTCGTCGCCTACAATTAGTCAATCATCTAGTCATGAGGCCGGTAATTCTAAACGAGTAAATGCACAAGTCCTATTTGAGTGCTCGGCTAGGACGAAAAGTCAAATCTAACCCTCACGATCCCCAAAGTGAAAATGTTAGGACATCATACTTATTTAATTAAATATCGGTTAACTCATAAAATATTAATATTTTACTTATAATTTATTTAAGAAAATCAAGATTAACACTTTAAAAATATTGCTAAAGTACTATCCGACAACTATTTATTATTTAGTATTGAGTTCTACTATTTATAAGAAATTCATGACATTCATAAAACAATGATTTAAAAATACATATACATTTCTTTTGGTTAATGAAATTGTTCCCAAAATACTTCAATTTACATCTAACAATATTCAATTTTAGCAAGTTCATTTATTGGAAAATAGATTATAATTATTTGAAACTCTCTATTTGTTTAAATAAAAAAATTAAGGTGAAAACATTATCTTTAGCAATTATATAATCATATATACAAAAAAATTCTCCTTTTTGTTAACTTATTTTCCGAGAGAAAGAGTTATAACTCTTATAATAACTAATTTCTTATTTATAAAAATTTCACTTATCACTTTCATTATAAACACATATGTATATACATATAAACAAAAGTGTAATTTTGTTAACTTCTTTATCTACTTTTCAACAAAACAAGCTATATTACGTAGTAATAACAAATTTCTAACTTATAGAGATTTAACTATTTATTTTCTTTATAAACATATTTATTTATAATACTTAATTATTTGACAACAAATAGTAATATATATTAATATAAATAAAGTGTTAATAATAAAAGAAAAAAAAAAGCAGTTTATGGAAAAGGCAAGGGGCTCCCCCAATATCACCACCACATGTTCTAGAAAATTTCAGTTCTTACACTATATACCCTCCAAGTTTTCGAAAAGACACTTTAACCCCATACATGAACACACCCAATCTCTTCAATCAAAACGTGGATTCAAGTCCTAAAACATGATTTCGATTACAAATAACGACTTATGGGAAGGTTTAGAGCATACCCACGCCAAAAATTTCGAGAAACGGCCGAGTAATGGGTCGGGTCGAGTCACCCGTCGAGGTCGCCGGTGATGGAGCTCGATGGCGGGGCTCCGGTGGTTCTTGGCTGCGGCTAGGACCTTCTGGTGGTCATTCGGACCTCCTGGAGGCTGAAGAGACGGAGAGATGGAGGTGGGTGGCTCTGGGTTTGGTCACCCGAAGTTCTCGCCGGAAACAATGGTGTTTCGCCGGCGTGTTTTCTTCTCGGGCTCAGGCAGCTGCTGCCTCCTTCGATTTTGCTTCCCCTTCTTGCTTCGGGTCAGAAGAGAGAGGGGAATCGAGAGACGGAGAGACAGAGGAGAAACAGAGTGGTGGTGGCGGCCTCGGGTGGGTTTTTCCGTCGAGCACACTGGCGGTGGTGGTGGCCTTGGCCACTGCCCCCAGCTGCTTCTGCTGCTGATGATCAGGGGACAGAGAGAGAGAGAGACAAAGAGGCAGCCGGGCGGAGTGGGTTTGGAGATGGTGGTGGTTTCGGTGGTGATGGTGTCGGAGGTCACGGTGGTGGCTGGGTCTCTCTTGGCCAAAACAGAGGAGGGTGAGAGAGATGTGGGTGGTGGCGGTGATGGGCTTGGGCAGAGAGGGAGAGTGGTGGAGATGGAGGTGAGGGTGGAGGTGGTCTCGGGGCTGGGGTGCTGCCGAAGAAGAGAGGGAGAAGGGAGAGATATAGAGGGAGGTGACGGGGAGAGAGGGAGAGAGAATAATAAAAAAAAACAAAAAAATGTTGGGGAAAGGGAAGAAGTTGGGGAACGGGGGAAATTTGTCAGGAGGAAGGTTGTTTTTTTTTTTTTTTTTTCATTAATATTTAATTCACTTTTTATGTATTTACTCACTAGGTTTTAGACTTCATTCAAACTACAACTAAAACCCCCCTTTATTAACTAGTTTGTACTTTATAAAACTACAAATACTTCCCAGTTTAATATTTATACCTCACGAAAGGTGATGATTATCCCTATAATGAGAACGGGGTATTACACTTTGATTGAGTTAGGAGGAGATGATATTTTATGTGATATTCATTCATCGATTTACGTGTTTCCTTCTCCTAGCATATTTGATTGTTATTTGAAGACCACTCGGATATTATTGTTGGATTGTGATGGTATTTTGAGAGAATTATTAAAAAAAAGAGAGAAAAAAAAAACAGAAAAAAAATAAAAGAAAGGAGAGAAAAAAAAAGAAAGAAAAAGGAGAGATGAAATGAAGTTTGAGTTGGAATTGAATTAAAACGAGTGGTGGAGCTACTTTGACGACGACGGTTCACGTTTCATGCACGACGAACGACGATGGCCACGGAGATCACTATTGTACCGGGGTTTGAGGGAATTGAGGGCCGGAGGTGGTGAGCTTTGGGTTTCGGTTCCTATCATTGTGGTGAGGGTGTGTGAGATGTGAGATTTGATGTGAGAATGTGACGCTTAGGACTTTATTTCGACTAGATTATCTATATGTCCCTAAGCCTCATCATGTGAAAACCGTTAGTGGATTAGTAGCTCGGACCTTGGATGTGGCTTTGCCTAGCGTAGTCTCTTATTTCGTGGCACACGCGAAGAGGTAGCCTACTCTTGTACTTAGTAAAGTTAGGCTTTCTATACTAACTAGGGGAGATTCTCGTTGTCGAATTTAGTTTCAACTCATGCTTTGTTCCTAGGATTCTCATCACTTCATGATAATCGATTTAAGCCAATGGAGATTGCCCGATCTCAACCAAAAAGATAAAAAGTGTGTTTTGTGTATATATGTGTTTGTGTAGGATCGAGTCGTAGTTTGCATTTGCATCATATTGTTGCATTGTCGAGTCTTGTGTCGTTTGCGTCTTGAGTCGGCTAGTAAATAGTGGTTTTACTCGGGACGAGCAAAAGGTAAGTGTGGGGGTATTTGATAACTCTCTTTAGGAGTTATTATTTTACTTCCATATTACTTGTAATAGGCTTATTTCACATGATTTATATGTTATATGTGCGCTAATATGTGGAATTGATGACTTACAAGCCTAAGAGTGAAAAGTTGTGTTTCTAGCTTATTTGTGCATGTTTTCTCTCATATTTGCTATGATAATTGCACGGGTTGTTTTGTGTTGTGTATATCAGGTAAAAGAGGTGCATTGGAGCTTATGAGATGCTTGGATATGCTTGGAATGGAGCTAGATGAAGAGGAGAAAAGGAGACGCAAAAACGGAGCAAAGTTGGAAAAGTCACACAGGACCAGCCTGCACTCTTTTCGATGCTCAGAAAAATCTACAAAGAATTTTTGAGCAAGGCTTGCGGAATTGGAAAGTAGACATCCGTAGCTTTCCAACGATATATGGTAGGCCCGAAGACGAGTCCGTATGAGGGAGATACAGCCCGCGCAAGATCAGCAAATAATTCTGGCCGAGAATTACAAAGTAGAGGGGCTTAAGTGCAAATTTCAGGCAAATCACTTAGAAATTCGTGCCCAGGCAATAAATCACGATTCTCAGACCTAAGAACAGGGACGCTGCTAGGAATGAGGGAGGAAGGCTAGGAGAGAAGAGGATCATGGAGAACAACGCCGGAGTCGCCGGAACGCGATTTTCGTCACGAGTTTGACTATCCCTCCTATCTTTTCTATCGTTTCTCAATACTATGAACTTTTTAGCTTCTATTTTCAGATTATTTGAGTAGTTTTATTTGCTAGGCTCTATGGAGAGCCTAGGGCTTTGTTAGACACCGTTCCGGATTTGTTGATTGATTCGTGCTTATGGATTCATGTGATGGATTGATTTTATCTCGTTTGATGGATTGTGGAACTTGCACTATTGATACGTGCTTGGTATGATATGAATGATCATATGAGATGTTTCAATACATATCGTGTTATCTTAGCTTAAAGTAATAGTGAATTTGCATCTTCTAGTAATCTTGTTCTTAATTTTATGCTACCTTAGCGTCATGAACTAGGGTAACTACTTGGTGAAAGATTGATGGACTGACAGGTGAAGATTGATTAGCTTGTGAATTTAGGATTGCTAGCAACCCCGTATCGTGATGGACCGAAAGGAGAAACGTTAGGGTTGGATTAAAACGTAGGATTAATCTTGGTGCTTGTTAGGTGATGTAGTTTATGGATCGACAGATGACGATTACAGAACCTAGCATAGGCTTACATGAGACCGATAGGAGATTGTTAGTAGTTAGACGTGATCAAGAGCATATTCAATATTACATGTTTCAAAGCAATATCCGGAATTGTCTACTGCCCTAGGTGATCCATAGATCGCCTAGTCTTTATTCTTAGTTAATCAAACCTTGTTTAATTATAAAAATCCAAAAATATTGTCTTTTAGTTAGTTTAATATAGTCACTTGATTGGGGGTGACAACTTCTCAAATCAACAACTTTCCTCCTGTTATTTCAATTACACTCTTTAGATTTAATCTCTAATTAACAATTAATCTACTATCTGTCCTCGTGGGATCGACAACCTGAGTTTCAATACTCACACTTTATTACTTCGACCGTGCACTTGCGTATACACGTAAGAAATCGTGTCAAGTTTTTGGCGCCGTTGCCGGGGACAGCGGTTTATTTGTTAATTAGAAATTAGTTTAGTGAGTTTATTTTTATTTATTTATTTTTTATTATCTATTCTTATCACTTGCTTGAGATATTTGGTGTGCAGGTTATCTATAAGCATGGGGGATGAGAAAGATCATCGTTGTGCGAGTATAGTTGAAGTATGCAACCTTGCGGATTGGAAAATCGTGAAGGAGGGCCATGTGGATGGCACTAGAGAGAGGGTTGCCATGGAGATACAACGCTACATCTTTCGGCCTAATGACCCAACTCCTCCTACTAGCTTAATGTTCTTCCTTGGTTGGATGCTTGAGGAGATGATTCCAAATGTTAAAGAATGGAAGCAACGAGCAACACAATTGGGAATGGAAACAACACTTGTGGATGCACAACTTAGTCTCTACTCTAATGTTGAAGATGCTCCAACCTTCCCAACACTCAAAGAAGAGGATGATGAGCCATTATGTATCCCAACATGCCCGGATATTGATTCATGGCTTGAATCAAGTATGGGGGAAAAGCACGATACAATTTTTGGTGAGATTGAAAGTCTTCTTGATGCAATTAATTTTGACGATCCTCACTCTCCGATTGTGAATTTGATGTATCATCTCATATGGGAGCTTGATGAAGATGAACAAGACGCCGAGATTGACTTTGTAGATGATGCGGTTGCGTTATGTGAAGGAGACAAAGAAATTCAATCATTCATGCTCTATGAGTTGCCCCTTGAAATTTCAGTGGAGATATCGGAATTTGAAAAGACGATCAAAGATGACATCAATCTCTTCTCACGACATGAGAGACTTGAGCTGATTGTTGATGTCGTTATAATGACGATTCTCATGAATTGGAAGAAAAAGAAAAAGTTTTCGGCGAACTTTTACTTGTGCAACTTGTGTTCGTCGTTGTTGAGATATGCAATTCGAGCGAGAGTTGGTTTTTGCTCAATTGAGAAGAAAGTGAAAGAGAAGAGATGGTGGAAGAAGAAAAAATGGCGTGAAAAACTTTTTCCGTGCAGCAGGGGGTGGTTTGTGCTGATTTAACAAAGTGCTGAAAACATCATTGAAGACCACGTTAAATGTTTTTTTTGGCACCAGGGGAGGCATATGCAAATTACCAAACCATTCCCATCTTCTTCCCCATCGTCCTGCTCTGTCTTCTCTCCGCTAAACTTCTCTAACCCAGAAACCACTCGAACAGAGCACTCGAACAGAGCATCTTACTCGGAGGACCTCTCTCGATTTGATCATCACCACCTTCGATCAAAGCCGGAACTCACCATGGCCACCATCTCCTCGCTCTCTACCATAGCTGACCTCCAAAAAAGCCACAACCAGAAACCCATCGCCTCCACAACCCCTGGTATGTGAACCCCGAATTAAACCCACCTGAAGCTTCTCTAATCCGATCAAATCAACCCAGAATCCCCGTCCTCACAGCCACTCTCCTCAATTCGTAGAACCTATCTTCTCCGTTCAAAGCTCCACCGTCGCCCAGAATTTACCGACCACAGCCACCATTAACCACGGCCGTGATCACCGCCTCCACCATAGCCAACCACTTTCGAAGCCAAAACCCAGAAATTCATCGAACCCAGACACCACCGCCATTCCCAATCGGTCTCTCTCTCTCGCACCGTCCGACCAGAAACCCAGCCGCCACCCCCGCTTTTCTCCGCAGCCCAATTCGAAACCAAACCCCGAACAACCAATAACCCCCCTGAAACCGAGACATCCATCCGACGTTTCTGTTCCGTCCAATTCGGAACCCAATCACCACCACCATCAGCCATCTCTCTGACTTCGTCAATTGGAGGTCTGACCCTCAACCAACGCCATCTTTCTCCCAACTTCGCTGTTTAATCAATTGAAGAGGTTGTTTTAATGCAATTCCACACACACAGAAACTTGGCAGTAAGAGGAATTATTTGCTTGGTCATTAATGTGAATTTGGTCAATTGAGATTTTTGGACACGTAACTTTTCGATGGCACAAGTGGTTGTGGTATGTCTAAAGGCAGAGGGTTGGGATTATGTTGAGAGGTTCTTGGTATATAGCTACAGCTATTAAGAGAATGACTAGAGTTAGTCTCGGTGTTCTGTCACTACAGAACTAGTGAAGGAACATGTGTTGGCTTAAGTTCGAAGCGGGATGAAAAGTTTGACGAAGCAATCTACCCCGGTGTGCTACTTGCACACTCGACCATTACGGGAGCTCCATCATGAGTTCGGGGATTCTTCGCTCTATTTCGTCAGCAACGGATCAATCGACCCCGGTGTGTTTCACACACTCGACCGCAAGGGAGCTTGCATTTGTGCGCACAATGTTTGATTGGGGATTGTTCTTGCTATCTCAGTCAGCACATATCAGATTTCGTCCCCGACCTTGTGTCGGTTGTGAGTATTCTTTTCTCTCTCTTTACTTACCGTTTAGGCACATCGTACTTGCTCTAGGATTTTATTTTTAGAATTCTAGGGAATTACTTGAGTACTTGCTTAATTTCGGTACACACAACTCATTCATGTGCACGTAGCTTGAATTATCTCTAAATTTATTGCCGCTACCTTCTTGGGCCATGACTCTACCCCGAGTAGAATCACCGCCCCTCACATTTGAATGCCGAGTCTTCTTGGTTGATCTCTAAATTCGTTGAGGACAACGAAGCGCTCAAGTGTGGGGGGAGTTTTAGTCTTGACTAGCCAGTCAGTGTTTGCATCGCCATGTCTGCATATAGTATGTTCGTGTCGTATTGTGGCTAATTTAGTAGTCTGTGTCGTGATATTGTGATAGTATATCGTATTGTCATATGTTAGTCGTGTAGTGTATATACTTGTTTGAGTTTGTGTTTAATATTGCACGTTTTCTTATTTGAGTCTACCTACCCTGTCGAATGTCTTGTGTAGTTTCGTTCGTGTCGGCTTGCATGTAGTATAGGAATCATATGAAAAAATCAAAAAAAGAGAAAAAAAAAAATTGAAGAAAAAAATTAAAAAGAGAAAATTTTGAGAAAAAGGCAATCGAAAGAGGCTAAAGTTTGATAAATTGCGAAGTGTGAGGATTTTAGGCGTAGAGCATGATTTGCGACCGAGAGTGACGACGTGAGTCCCCCCTAGTAGGTATAGAGAGACTTTCTTTACGGGAGTGCCTACCTATTTCTAACACTTACGTGATTTTTAAACTCAAAGTGTGTGCCTATTTTCTCACAAGAGCTGAGCTAGGTGTGAGCTAAACAAGCCGAACATCCATGTGTACGTCTTAGGTAGTCGCCAGCCCGCCTCGTAGTGGCACACGAAACAGCTGTGCGAGGACGTGTATTAGAGCACTCACTGCTTTTAGAACTCACCTTGTAGGACCATTAGACGCCCCAATTTGAACCTTGGATTCTTGCTAAACTTCGGACCTAGGGTGACGATTCTTGGCCTTCATCACAAATTGATTAGAATCACCACTTTAGTGCGTCACGAGGGGGTTGTGTAGTTGAGGGGGTTCGATGAGGGAGTGATTATACAATTCGTTGAGTTCTACATCTTGCTTGCAATTCATTGATTATCTACGAGGGGATGCGAGGGTGAGTGAGTAGGCTTGCGCACTTCGGTGTGGCGGTGTTCCATGCCACTACATCATGGACACAGTTGTGGAGAGCCGTGAGTGCGTGAATCTAATACGCACGGATTTGGGTTGGGTGAACTTAATTGGTGGATCGTGCTAGGGACCGGTTTTGATTACTTGGGTGTAGGAGGATCGGTTGAATTAGGCACGAGATACATTCATCTTCGGGACTAGTTGAGAGGGGATATGGTTACATTCGAGTGTAAGGGTGTCGACTTTTGACTTCGGACATTGATTGTGAGCTTGCGACGACTCCACTCCCACACATTTACTTCATTGATTTTGCGGCTTGGATTTGACATGGACTTTGATTGAGTTAGGAGGAGATGATATTTTATGTGATATTCATTCATCGATTTACGTGTTTCCTTCTCCTAGCATATTTGATTGTTATTTGAAGACCACTCGGATATTATTGTTGGATTGTGATGGTATTTTGAGAGAATTATAAAAAAAAAAGAGAAAAAAAAACAGAAAAAAAAATAAAAGAAAGGAGAGAAAAAAAAAAGAAAGAAAAAGGAGAGATGAAATGAAGTTTGAGTTGGAATTGAATTAAAACGAGTGGTGGAGCTACTTTGACGACGACGGTTCACGTTTCATGCACGACGAACGACGATGGCCACGGAGATCACTATTGTACCGGGGTTTGAGGGAATTGAGGGCCGGAGGTGGTGAGCTTTGGGTTTCGGTTCCTATCATTGTGGTGAGGGTGTGTGAGATGTGAGATTTGATGTGAGAATGTGACGCTTAGGACTTTATTTCGACTAGATTATCTATATGTCCCTAAGCCTCATCATGTGAAAACCGTTAGTGGATTAGTAGCTCGGACCTTGGATGTGGCTTTGCCTAGCGTAGTCTCTTATTTCGTGGCACACGCGAAGAGGTAGCCTACTCTTGTACTTAGTAAAGTTAGGCTTTCTATACTAACTAGGGGAGATTCTCGTTGTCGAATTTAGTTTCAACTCATGCTTTGTTCCTAGGATTCTCATCACTTCATGATAATCGATTTAAGCCAATGGAGATTGCCCGATCTCAACCAAAAAGATAAAAAGTGTTTTTTGTGTATATATGTGTTTGTGTATGATCGAGTCGTAGTTTGCATTTGCATCATATTGTTGCATTGTCGAGTCTTGTGTCGTTTGCGTCTTGAGTCGGCTAGTAAATAGTGGTTTTACTCGGGACGAGCAAAAGGTAAGTGTGGGGGTATTTGATAACTCTCTTTAGGAGTTATTATTTTACTTCCATATTACTTGTAATAGGCTTATTTCACATGATTTATATGTTATATGTGCGCTAATATGTGGAATTGATGACTTACAAGCCTAAGAGTGAAAAGTTGTGTTTCTAGCTTATTTGTGCATGTTTTCTCTCATATTTGCTATGATAATTGCACGGGTTGTTTAGTGTTGTGTATATCAGGTAAAAGAGGTGCATTGGAGCTTATGAGATGCTTGGATATGCTTAGAATGGAGCTAGATGAAGAGGAGAAAAGGAGACGCAAAAACGGAGCAAAGTTGGAAAAGTCACACAGGACCAGCCTGCACTCTTTTCGATGCTCAGAAAAATCTACAAAGAATTTTTGAGCAAGGCTTGCGGAATTGGAAAGTAGACATCCGTAGCTTTCCAACGATATATGGTAGGCCCGAAGACGAGTCCGTATGAGGGAGATACAGCCCGCGCAAGATCAGCAAATAATTCTGGCCGAGAATTACAAAGTAGAGGGGCTTAAGTGCAAATTTCGGGCAAATCACTTAGAAATTCGTGCCCAGGCAATAAATCACGATTCTCAGACCTAAGAACAGGGACGCTGCTAGGAATGAGGGAGGAAGGCTAGGAGAGAAGAGGATCATGGAGAACAACGCCGGAGTCGCCGGAACGCGATTTTCGTCACGAGTTTGACTATCCCTCCTATCTTTTCTATCGTTTCTCAATACTATGAACTTGTTAGCTTATATTTTCAGATTATTTGAGTAGTTTTATTTGCTAGGCTCTATGGAGAGCCTAGGGCTTTGTTAGACACCGTTCCGGATTTGTTGATTGATTCGTGCTTATGGATTCATGTGATGGATTAATTTTATCTCGTTTGATGGATTGTGGAACTTGCACTATTGATACGTGCTTGGTAGGATATGAATGATCATATGAGATGTTTCAATACATATCGTGTTATCTTAGCTTAAAGTAATAGTGAATTTGCATCTTCTAGTAATCTTGTTCTTAATTTTATGCTACCTTAGCGTCATGAACTAGGGTAACTACTTGGTGAAAGATTGATGGACTGACATGTGAAGATTGATTAGCTTGTGATTTTAGGATTGCTAGCAACCCCGTATCGTGATGGACCGAAAGGAGAAACGTTAGGGTTGGATTAAAACGTAGGATTAATCTTAGTGCTTGTTAGGTGATGTAGTTTATGGATCGACAGATGACGATTACAGAACCTAGCATAGGCTTACATGAGACCGATAGGAGATTGTTAGTAGTTAGACGTGATCAAGAGCATATTCAATATTACATGTTTCAAAGCAATATCCGGAATTGTCTACTGCCCTAGGTGATCCATAGATCGCCTAGTCTTTATTCTTAGTTAATCAAACCTTGTTTAATTATAAAAATCCAAAAATATTGTCTTTTAGTTAGTTTAATATAGTCACTTGATTGGGGGTGACAACTTCTCAAATCAACAACTTTCCTCCTGTTATTTCAATTACACTCTTTAGATTTAATCTCTAATTAACAATTAATCTACTATCTGTCCTCGTGGGATCGACAACCTGAGTTTCAATACTCACACTTTATTACTTCGACCGTGCACTTGCGTATACACGTAAGAAATCGTGTCACCGTTTAACATGCATGGGTCAAATGGGCGGGCTATGATGGGTCTATACAAACTCAGGCCCGCCCATTTAGCATGTAAAGCCAAACATTTATTAAAGATAGTTCCAATCACTTCAGCACTAACATATCTACTCACTACATGGTGTAGAGGATCGCGATTTGTTTCCAGAGTAAGCAGATGATGGGTTCCTTTGTGGCAACTGGGGGAGAATGAGGTACTTCCTGCCACGGTCTCCGGGGAAGGCCGAGACACATAGTAGCCAGGAGTTTTCGCTGATTGAGTTCTCCAGCTGTGTGACCATCTAACGGAAGGCGGCAGCAAGGATGATGGTGAAGATCCGTTTGACAAGGTCGTGAGCTCGGGATTTCAGGACGAGGGCGAGGGCTTTTGTCGAGGACTTGCTCAATATCGTCGATGACATGTCGGGTCGGTCGTTCATACACATCATTGCTAGCTCTAGCTGCTTGTCGGATAAGGGCCACAAGCTTCTCTCCTATTGTATTTGAGCTTCGAGGACTCTATTTTGAACGAACTGGATTCACCCGCAGCTTTTATTACTTGATATGCTAGCTGGGCCGGCTTTGTCAAGATCTGTTTCACTAGGTCTGCCATCAATTGTTGTCGCGGACAACCACAATCGCCGGCAAAACTAAAAGAAAAAAACCCCAAATCGAGGAGAAATTGGGAGTGGGTAGTTGGTGAAACAGCAGAATAAGAGCAATCTGACGAAACTATGAGTTGGGTTTCATGTGATTCATCTTTGGTCTCCACACGACACGAACACAAAACGCGACACGATACTTGAATTTTTTTGATTCATTTATTAAAAAAACTAATTGAGCACGACTTCTTTAAATAGAAAACTAACCCTATACCTAAACGGTTCGACTATACGGGCCGGGAAAGAACTGTTTAAAGAAAATCCGGTCCAACTGTTTGACTATTAAATCAATAATATTGTAAATAAATATTAATTGAATAATTAAATAAATAAATAATAATAACTAATTACTACGAGGATATGGTTGACTCGTACTGCCCCCATCATCTGAGACATATATTGTAGGTCGCCATATAGTCGACGAAACACACATTAGATTGATGTGTGAAATTATCTGCTAGCAGAAAACGGTATTCCGCCGAAGTGTTTCATGCTCAACTACTGCTTCAGACCCGGAGTTCTGTTTTTGTTGCTTCTTATTCTTATGACGTTCCTTATTCCAATGACATTTCTCCTTCACAGACACAAACGTCTTTTGGTAATTTAAAGCCTCAATTTTTCTTACCCTTCTTACCATCTTTGACCCCTTTATTCATCAACTGGAAGCCTGATTTTCTTTACATGAGCCTTATGTCGCATCTTCCTGGTGTGAAGAAAAGACCTAACATCGCCCAGCGTTACAACCTACTTGCCCACGATAAAAGACTACACAAAACTTTCATACGACGGAGGCAGAGACGCCATCAAAATTAAGACAACATCCTCATCATTCACCACTTCATCAATATTACTCAAGCATAATAGTATTCAATTGATCTAGATAATCTTCAAGAGACGTACCTTCAGAAATTCGCAACATTAATCACAAATTGTTGGCCAGCCATTTCATCATACGGAGGCTTTCCAACTTTAACTACAAAGCATCAGCATTTACTTGATCTACAACTTTGGTGACGACGTCGTCTGCGAGACGCATCATAATTTTTGAGTGAGCCTTCTCCTCCAAAGTCACATACTCAATCGTGGATGCAGCTGCGCCTCTTTATCATAAGCTAACGGCAGCCAAATGCCTAGTTGTTTCAACAAAACTCGCATCTTGATTTGCCTCAGACTGAAATTGTTTCTCCCGCTAAAGCTGTCGATCTTCATCGTGGATCCGAAAATTGTTCTCGACATAAATCGAACCTTTGATATGAGTTCGTAGCAATGAGAGATCGAAACAATAACTATAAACAGAGATGGAACAAAGAGTTTTATGTGGTTCACTAACTGTTACATTAGCTACATCCACAGCAGAGAAAGCTTAAGTTTCATTGTGGAAGCTGAAAATTCTTATTACGCCATTCTACACTAGGTAAAACGATAGCATGTAAATAAGGCACACACAACCATATTTCATCTTCCTACGATGGCCATTTGTAGAACCAACTCATAAGAGTTGGAAAATTGGTCGCTCGAGTTGCTGCTCCAAATCGCGAGAGTTGCTTAAGCTTCTCGTACGAGTTGCTGCTAAACTCCTCCAACTTTGTCTTGCTGCAGTTTGTCTCATTTTCCCCGAGAACTTGTGCGAGTACATGAGATAACTCGTACGAGTACCCGCTGATTTAAGGCATATCATCATTTCATATCCTGCTCTAGCCAAACAACACTCTTAACGAAAAATCACATATATTTTAGTATCACATTATATCTCCATATGTTTGATACCTTGCCCAAACACAACTTGATAGTATAATAGTACTTCATAAACCATTTCATTTTCATTCCTCGTCAAATCTTCGTTACCCAAGCCCACATAGGCCTTACTCTTAAGCAAATCCTTTCATTCATCAAATTCGACTTTCCGACTTTCATACATTATACCTGACTTTCTAGACAATTCTGATTAAATAATTTTATTTCATCAGCAACGAAAGGATATCATTCGTAACAAGTCCGAATACAATGAAACGGGGCATACCCTGGGGAAGAAAAAAAAACCAACGATGCCCTACCTAAGCCTCTAACAGAGCAGCCAGGAGACCAAGTGGTACAAGGCTCAGAGGCCACCACATAACAACCTCAAAAATATCAAAATCGTTCTAATGACCACAAGAGCCTCCTATGCCCAAGCCAAAACAAAAACAAACCAAAAAGCCCACAAACAAAAACAAGGCCAAGAAACAAGGCCAAACACAGGAGTCCACATGAGCAAACCCTAAATCCAACCAAATGAAGCAGCGTCACCGTGGCCGGCGGAGGTGGTGATGGTGCAGCGCCGCTGAAGCACCGTGACCTTTCGACTTAGTAGATGGACCGAAAGCAACCCAAAACCAGACAAAATAGGCTCATAGTGGTGTTTGTGGGCGGTGAGATGACTTCTCCGAGGGGAATCAGACATGTCGTAGATCAAGCATATTGGAGGGAGAGGGGGAAGGAGAAGCCTCACAACTGGGGGAAGGCGGCAGGCGGTGGTCGGGAGGGGGGTTCAATAGGGGTGGGTGGCGGGCGGCAGGCCTATGGAGGAGCCGCCGCCGCTGTTGGAGGAGGCAGGTTAGGGTTTCTCGAGAGGTTTTGTTTTTATAGAGAGAGAGGAGTGGATGAAAGATAGAGTTTGGATTCTTGATTAGATAATTGGGTATAAGACACTTTCACCCCTCTAGTTTCATTGAAGGACTCTTTCATCCCCTCTAGTTTTGAAAAGGACACTTTCACCCCTTCAGTTGTTCGGACTTCAGAAAATTTACACTTCAAGTTGTCACATTGTTAGTTAACAATTTGGGGTTGAGAACCGCCAATAAATGTAAGTTTTGGGACAAATTTGTGCTCATGCTATGAAAATTATAGGCATTACCCAATGGTATATTAGACTTTTTGTATGATATGGGCTCGAACTGGTATCTAAATTATTTTCAGTGACGGATCCCGCTCCTAGGAAATGGGTGTCACAGTGAGAGAGTGTAAATTACTTGAAGTTCGGTACACTGAAGGGGGAAAGTGTCCTTTTCAAAACTAAAGGGGTGAAAGTGCCTTTCAATAAAACTAAAGGGTGAAAGTGTTTTTGTTTTAAGTGTTTGAGTAACAAAACGACACAAAAGCAAATTCATTTTGTTACTCAAACGACTTGGTCAAGATGAAATTATACAGAGGGAATGGTATTTAGATATAGAAAGCGCAGAGCCGAATTAATTTATACCGCATTACACTAGCGTGAAGGTCAGATTACCTTTTGATGTACTACCTCTGTTTTGGCAGAAAGTACCCATTATGACATTTATCACTATTTATCGGGTCATTTGACCCGATTATTTAGATAACAAATGATGCAAAAATTTGGTAATCTTTTCGTACCGTTGAAGAGTTACTCTACAAAACATTGCACTTGTTGTTATTCAAATTTATTTTTTTTATCAATAAATTACTAGGTGAAAGTGATATGATTACCGATGAAAAAACGTCAACTGAAACAGTTTTGCGAAACATAAGAAGTACTACCTCTGTTTCTTCTCTTTCACCTTCACTTTTTGACACTATTCACTGGGTCACTTTGATCCGGTGATTTGGTTAGCAAAGAAGTACACAAATTTGATAATTTTGACATGATCTTGTAGAGTTAACTTCAATCTACAGTACTACGAAAAAATTGTCAAAAAGTTATATCGTTTTGCTATTCAAATCACCGAGTCAAACTGACTCAATTAAGGGTAAAAAAGTCAACCTAAAGTGAAAGATAAGAAACGGAGGTAGTACTAGTACTACGTTTGGTAAAGATGTCATGTCTGCTCTACTTTGGCGTTAATACTGGCAGTGGTGATCAATGAACATGGCATGCCAACTAACATGGTCCTTGCCTATGCCTGAATTTGAATTTATTGAAGATTGACTGCGCGTGCGTGGTGATCTCTAGTCCTAGTCCTAGCCGATCTGTCTGACTTGTACTATCTCCGTTTCTTCTCTATCACACCGGTTTGATTTTTGACTCTTATCTGGTTCACTTTGATCGAGTAATTTGGGTAGCAAAACGATGTGTTTTTTTTTATATATATATTTTTTTACCATGTTATAGACTAACTTTTACTCTACAATGCTATGAAAAATTTATCAAAAAATTATATCATTTGTCTACATAAATCATCAGGTCAAATTGACCCGGTGAATAGTGACAAAAGTCGAAGCGGCGTGATAGAGAAGAAACGGAGGTAGTACTACTAACATCACCCTGCCCCCTCTAGAAATTTTCCATTAAATGAGTCTATTCTGACCGGAAAGATTAAATTCCCGATCAAAGGGTAACATTAATATTAGCTCGTTTAGAAACCGATAATAGTTGTATACGGTGTTTTAAGTTTAAAAAACAATAATGTGAGCAACGGTTTTTAACTGCGTTCACGTCATGAATATTGCTGAAGTATGAAACTTCTAGTAGAGCTAAGCTACCGGTTTTAAAAGGGAACGTCTAATAGAGTAATTATAAATTTTAAACTCAAAACTTGCAATCGGTTTCTAAACGAGCATGTATTGGTTTATTCATGAGAATCATTTTGGTATTCTCAAAAAAAACATTTCGGTTCTTTTGGGCAGAAAAAGCTCATTTCAGTGTAAATTTCAAGCTAGCTAGGCATGGCGAAGCAGTTTAGTTAAAAGCAGACATAGTATGTTCATCTGTTGGAGAATTATATGAAAATAGAGTTCTGATTGTGGCGGATCGATTTAAGCCTTTCGCTAATGAAGCGATTAGCAACTTATACAAAGACATACGTACACATGTATTTGTAGAGTCGAGGCGTTGATTACGGTAATGTTATAAGTTTACAGGATTGTTTATCTGTCATCACAGAGATCCAAACAAAATTGGATTTGATTAATACTAATTTCTCTCTAGTACAGTAAGTTTTGGCTAGCAAATTAGCAATCCCGATACCAACACGAACCATCCGAGAAGTAGCCAACCCCCTTGTGTTGTTCTTGATGGTATCTAAGAGTATCCGATCTGACCCTTAGACGCAACGCAAGAGTTGTTGATTAAACTATAATCTCTTTCGCTGGTGGCCTTCGCAATGCCACTCGAAAAAATACATAAGCTAGTTGCACGTATACGATAAAATGACAGCACGTACGAGCGAGTACAATTCTTCATGACAGAATCTAACTCTGGATTAGTTAGTTTTTCTATGATTATTGGATTTCGCAAAAATTAATATTTCAGCCCTAGTTGTAATTTATCAGCCAGCTAGATGAGTTTAGCCAGAATGATCAAGGTTTCATCGAGCTGACAGAGTGACTTTTCAGTAATTTAAGATCAAGCGAAACTAATGCTTCTAATTGTAACATCAAGATTATGTGTATTTTTGTGTGATTATAATGCTCGATGATCACCAAGAAAAAACCATATGAAGGACATGGTATCCTATAGTGTACTAGGACTCCCAGAACTGTCATTCGTAACTACACATGTTTCTTCTGCATGAGCATGAGAGGTCTCTGACCAAACAAAAGATAGGTGTGTGTGTACTTTGGGTGTAGTTCTGACCAAAGTGTAGTTTGTTACTATGGCAAAAGACTCCTTCACCCCTTCATGTTTGACACAAAAAAACTTTCCCCCCTTCAATTTGGGAAAGCACACTTTCATCCCTTCAGTGTGCCAAACAATTCACGACGCTTACACCCCTGATTGTGTCGCCGCTGATCCAAGTTTGAGGTCCGTCATAGATGATAGTATTCTGCAAATGAATTCGCGCACTCAGAGCATTGAATGTCCATGAATTTTCGATGGGTGCATAAATCACAACTCAACCAAGATTGTTCATTATTTGTAGGACAATAATAATATTTTATGTTGTGACATCAGCAAGGGGTTCAACGGTATGTCCTAAAATTAACGAACTTGGTTGAGGTGTAATGTGTACATTTATGGGGGGACTTTCATTGTCATTCCATACTCTAACGGTCGCTCCAAGACTAACGGCCTCACAATCGGAGAGTGTAAGAGTCTTGAAGTTTGACACATTGGAGAGGTGAAAGTGTCATTTTCCCAAACTGAGGGGGTGGGTTGGGTGAAAGTGTCTTTGTGTCAAACATGACGGGGGTAAAAGTGCTACAAGTGCAATTTGATTATTTATGGAGTACATTTACATTATTATCTCTTAAGCAAGCAATGAGGGGGGTTAATTGTCATCACATGGCAGGCAGAAACAAGGAGCTAGCTAGTTTTAAGAGAGGCACATGCATGCTTACAACTCCAACCATGTTTAATGATCTCTCTATAGATATAGTGGTTGTATATAAGTATATAACTATGTATAAATGTAATATTATTAATTAAAGAGGGATCATATTACAAAGAGATTCTCTCCTTTGACCAATACCCATTTTTTATAAGAATCTCTTGCAGTGACACTAAGCTACATACAAAGATAGCTTGATTAGTATAATTCTGATGTCCCCTTTGAACTAATTAAACCCCCACTAGTTATTATTAGGCATAAAAGGCTGTAAAAGTAAGGATAGAGACACACCAAATCACATAAACAGATGGATACAAAGATCAAGGAAGATCAACAAAAATGTGCTAGCATTATTGGATTCACACACCCTACATTTGGGGAGTAACAATGCCAATGAGCATAGATTCAACATTAATTCTAAAGTTTGCTTACTCTTATGTCTTGAATAAGTAGAGGGGATAAATCGCATAATGTGTCTAATTCGATAATGGAGGCCTGAGTTTGGATCTCAATTTTAAGTTTTTTTCTAAAAGATCGCGGTTCAAACTAAGGAATTGGTAGAGGGGTGCATAACCATTCCCCAAGTTGCTAGGTGGATCTCATTCAATCTATTTCGCAAGGTTGCATGATGTTTACACCAACTGCAACGACGATTTGACGACGATAAATGAAGGACGTGTAAGAGTGTTTTTTAAGGCCTTATTTTCATTTCAAACAACCAATTTTATCTCAAGTTTTTATACAAAAATGTACAAGCTATTTGCATGATTATGATAAATATTAGTAACATACCCACTAACTGAAAGCTGATTCCAGTTAAAATTTACTTAACACAAAATTGCTACAAATCTTACAAGACATCATCTGTGCCATACAAAAGTTTCTTGATTAGTCACAACAGTATTACCACATTACTTCTTACACAACAACTTATAGCGTGTGCAAAACATGTCTCATTAGCAAAATTACCATCAATTTCTAATACCAATATGGGGTAGCCAGCCATAACTCCAGTTTGAGGTAGAGATAGCTTGACATCAAGCCTTGCCAACCATCCTAGAGAGAGAATGAGACTTGCAGATTCATTCATTGCTCATGTACAACATTTTAATTGTACAATGTGTGATTTGAACACATTGAACTGTGTCATGTTCTTGTCTGAGTACTACCACATGTTGTTGGTAAAAAAAAGGAAAATAAAAAAGAAAATAGATATACCAGTACTAGTAGTACTATAAACTAGCTGGACTAAATACCGAGTTAACTCAGTCAGAGCTGTTAAATAATTATCTGGTTCAGCAGCATAGTTTCTATGTCTTCAGATCCAGTGATGTCCATGTGCTTTTTACCATATTCTATCAACAGCTTTGGTTCACTTGTTTTGGCTTCACCAGACCGGTTGGTTTATTTTATTCTCATCCCTTAACATTTAGCTGCAAAATTTGAACACAAAAAAAGAGGTCACCACATATGTGGTGGCTAGTGTGTGATTAATTGGTACTTTAGGATCCATTCCCCTTTTGTCATATATTGGATAACCATTGTAAATGTTGAACTCTCCCATTCCCATGGTGCTAGCTCAAGTGATAGAACATTTAAAAAAACTTACACGAGGTTCTGTGTTCAAACTCATAGAAGCTCACCCTTAAATTCTCTATTTTTACAGAGTAAATATTTAATTTTTCTCTGTGCTCACCGCAACTACTCACTTATAAAAACAAAATTTGAATGTCAAAAAAGCAACATCCCAAACAACTGTGTTGTGGTAAGATAACCTAAAGCCATCGTACCCTTCTATCTAAAGTTCATGAGCCGTGCTAGAGGGACAAAAATCAAACAGAAATTTGAACAAAAAGTGACATGGCATATGCCACATCAGTAAATAGCTAAATATAAGCCACATTTATTCTTTTGATTTCCTTCATAATTTTCAGCCCGATTTTTTATAAATGACATGTTGCCATACACAACACTTTTTGTTCAACTTTTTGTACGATTTTTTGTTCAACTAGACTTTTCCAAAGTTCATAGTTTTGATGAAATCGATCAATATAGCATGTGGATCATACCATTTCGGTCAAATAAATACTTAGCTTCAGTAGAAATGTGAATATCGTCTTTCTATTTCATTTATAAGTCTGATATGACATGAACCAATTCACATCGCTTGTCAAAATGAAATATAGCAACCATCAATCAATCTCAACGAACCTCAATAGTCTTGCAAAAATATTTAGTATAGCTACATGTGTTATTGTCACAAAATGTATCACATCTACGTTACAAGTCACATCTCAAATTATTTCGGATACCTTATCTCTCATAAGAAAAGATTAACAGGATCGAGCCTCACTACGTGGGTTGTTCGTATGGTAGTCTACGTCAATCAAAACTCAATAAATACGTAATCGTATAATGGAGTCAATCGATTTTTACCTATCTCACATATCTTATGAATGACATAGAAACATGTAACGTGGTGTAACTAGACCTACGCAATATTTCCCCATCTCTCCAACATCAATTTCACCATCAATTACATGATTTACTCCATCTTAATCATGGCCCTAATCTAAGGTCCATTAAATGTGAGGATAGGACTTCAAAGTTCAAACCACCTATTATAAAAAATTGGACAAAACTAGCCCTAAACTTAGCTCATGGGGTAGTGCTAATGACAGTAGAGCATCTTTCTTTCCCTTATTAAAGGACACACTACTTTCCATGCACATGTTCAAACCCTCCCTCCCTCACTACTCACTCACACAACCCCCCAAAATGGTCTCCTCCTCCCCACAACACATTCCGGCCACCACCACCACCACCACCGCCGCCGATGACACCAACTCCGACGGCCGGATCTCCTTATCCGGCGAGTTCCCGGAGGATGAGGAAGACTTCATCTCCATAGTCCCAAACTCATCACCCTCCCCAAAAAAGGACTCAGAATTTGAATTCCTCTCAACCCTCAATGTGAATACCACCCAACCACCAATGGTAACCGCAGATCAACTCTTCTTTGAAGGGAAACTCCTCCCATTTCAGCAGATCACCCTTAACTGCAAATCCAACGAGCGAGAAGCCACGGCAATGATGACCATGATGATGAGATCAGAGAAAGAAGTAGGCAAAGAGGAGAGGAGAGTGAACTGGTTTGTTGATGATGATCCTTCTCCTAGGCCACCCTCATGCACTGTCCTATGGAAAGAGCTCTTGAGGTTGAAGAAACAAAGGAAGCCTACTCTTTCACCATCTTCTTCTTCTTCATCTTCATCTTCTTCAAGATCTTTTGGTGATTTAGCCACCATTGATGAGGAGAAAGATGGATCAGAGAAGAGTGGTGAGGGTCATATGAAGAAGATTAAGAAAGGGTTGGAGAGGACAAGATCAGCCACATTGAGGATTAGGCCAATGGTGAATGTCCCAATTTGTACAACTCAAGGGAAGAACAATGCTCTGCCTCCTCTGTTTTCATCTATTAAGAAGGAGAGATTAGAGAGGTTAAGGAGGTGAATAGTAGCCAATTTACTTCTTCTTCTTGTTCATCTTCTTCTTTTTTTTTTTCTTGTTTGTTAAATTGTTAGTAGTATATGATTTACTTTTTTTTGCAGTTTCTTTCTTGATTTTTTTTTGGATTTAGGGTTTAGGGTTATGCATGTTCTTGGTTTGATTTTGAAGAAACAACACAATGTAATTTGTCAACAATTAGATTGATCTCTAGCTCTAACTCCATCACTTTGGGACTTGAGAGTTTTCTTGTTATCTTTAGCATTGGAATATGGATCTTTGACAGACTGGTGTTTGGGAGATACAGTGCTTTTGCAGTCTTGTGTTTACAATTTTTTTGGTAAAAGACACTTTCACCCCCTCAAAGTTAATGTAAACATACTTTAACCCCTTCTTGTTTGGAAAAAGATACTCTTAGCCATTCTGTTTGCCCGATTTCAAAATATTTAGTTATTTAGATTCTCTGATTGTGATGTCGTTCCTGTGGCGATAGTTGTTCATCAACATAGTAGTTTTGTGGACAACTCCTCTTTCTTAGATTTTGATATGACACAGTCAAGAGGTGCAAGAAGTTTACTGGGGTGGATGAGAAATATCTAGATGACAACTGTGTTACTCTATAAATGTGTAATCGACTCATTACCCTTCAAGTTTTTGACATAGTTCAATTTGCTCCCCCTCGAGAAAGCGTCTCCAGAAATTAAAAACATTTTGTAAATTACCCTTTTTTTCCTCTGTTGATTAATTGTTGGCTTTGTGCCTTACAAAAGTCTCTCATACAACTTATTTTCTCTTGTATACCGATAACATAATGATTGTAAATTGACATCTTTGCGATTTTCGACATTTTATCATACTATTATAGAATTATTTTGGTATAACTAGCTAGATAATACAATACCTCAAAAAATAAGGTTGTCTAGGTACATAATAATACAACACACATCTCTGTCATGTGTTAGGTCTCTCTATCATAACAATGACAGCAATAGTTTACAACTCACGTTAGATATCAATTTGATCTCAATGGCACAAATTATTACAATTTTCTTATCCCTTCAATTTTGGCTAGTGCATATGTAGCTTGAATAGATTACTTCAATTGATAATTTATCGAGTCAACAACAAGCAAACACGTTGGTGATTCATGTACTTCGCTAGCCTTGTTCATTTTTTCCGTTTCTATTTAAGATAATTGTAACCACGTGACTGGACACTTACTGAGAAGTCCTCTATATTATGATAGAATCATGAGGTATCGAGATTTCTGAACTGCTTAACAATGTGGTGTTCGGGGCCAGCATACACGCCTCTCGACTAGATACACGGGACCTTAAAGATTATTGATCATCGTAAGGTTTGAACCTGAGATCTCAAGGAGAATAAATTCATAAGTCCCAATTTTCGAGCTCCCAAACTCTCCATCACTAGGCCAACCCCTTGGTGTTTATTCAATACAATAAAACATCTATAAATTAATATTCGATAAATTAATAATTTTGATAAAATTAATAATTTGTTCAATCCCAATTGATAAAATAGTAAGATAGTAATTTTTTTTTAAATCTCAGTGTATATATATTGGTCCGACCAAACTATAAATTAATATTTACTAAAATATTTGAAGTTCTAATATTGGCTAGTGAAATATGAATATATAGTCACTTATTTTTTGTTGAAATAGGAAGGTGTTGGCCATGGCTTTCATATTGTTGATCATCAAAGTGACAAGGCTATGTTTGCCATGCCTCGTTCGATTTCTTTCCTACTTGAGAAATGAAGGTCTAAAAATTGTGATAAATGTGTGTTGTACGAGTCCGTTCGTTATTGAGAAATGATGTGAGATTTAGTAAAATTGAAGTGTTTTGATTCTGCAAAAATAAAATTTTGGATCTTTGATAAACGTCAACCTGAATTTGGTTTCGAACAATCATTATTTTCTCATATTACAGTGTTTCGACTAATTAACTTCAAAGTTTTTGAATTTCCTTATAAATAGCTTTAAATGCTTTGGAGGTGCCTCGTCCCCGCTCCTGATTCTCGCCGCAGCTCTTTCAAATTCGAATTTGAAAGTTTGTAATGTAAGTATAAAACACATGATCAATACTCTGAAGGGGAGAGGTGGTGAATCGAGTATGGAAACTTTTGCTAAAACTTAGTCTTTTGAAAAATTGAGATAAGCAACTGAATGAATCTCAAGGCCTTGCATGAGCTAAATAAAAGACATAAGCTTTCTAAGACCAAGTGAAAACTTCAAGGCCTTAAGCTGTAAAATACTTCAAGCCTTTGAACAACCTGTATTGAGCTAGATAGTTTGCAGTGTAAATGAACTATGCTCAAAAGTAAAGAACACAGAGATTTTACAGAGTTCAATCACAATTGGATCTAGTCTCTGCCTGAGGGATCTAATCCCTCCAGGATTTGGAAAACACTTCTTATTAACAAACCAGATTTAGCCCTAGATCTCAAGCCTAAGTGAGTTGCCTTATACCTATACAGCTTGTGGTTCCCAACCTATCTAGTAACAGCTACAATCTGTGGAAACAATAAGAACCTCTTGTTGTTCACTTGAACAACTAAACTTCTAAGTTTGTGAGGTTTAAGAAATCAGAATGATAACACAAATCAAATACAAGTATCGAAGAACACTTAAACAAAATAAACAGTGAAGCTTGGAAGTGTTCTTCAGATTTATGGATGATTGATCTTCTTGATCAGCAGTGTTAAGAGCTTGATTTGATTGAAGTGTTGGTTGTGTAATCTCCACGACAGTAACCACTATTCTTTCTCAATGATAAGTCCTCTCCCAATCTCCACGACAGCTCTGTGACAATTTTCACAGTTTTAAGCTTAAAGCTTTCTAATCCTTGATTCAATCAAGCTGTGAAACATGTGAGTATTAGAAATACATCAATATAGTCCAAGAATATTTGTAGACACATTAAATCAACAATTGATTTAATGCTAAACCTACATACACAAGATTGTTAAAGCAATACTTAACCAACTTAGATGCAGTTATAGACCTTCAAGGCCTTGAAGCCTTGAACATGTGTTCTAACTGCCTTTCATCATCTTCATATAAATATCCACAGTTCATACTTTACATAAAGGCAGAGAAATTGAATTATCTGAATTTAATTGTAATCCTTACTCCAGAAATTGTAGAGCGAATTTTTACGATTAACGTAACGAAAATTTCTACTAAAATGAGATAACCAACCTATTTGAGACTAAGTCGAGCTCTCACTGCTAACGCTTGGTCATATTGAACTTTCAATATCTTCTATATAATGTCTTCTCAATATATATATATATATATATATATATATATATATATATATATATATATATATATATATATATATATATTATAAGTGAAAGGTTCTGGTCTCAGCTTTTTAGACATCGTCACCGAATCTATCTTACTGTAGATAGGATTGAGTGACGGGGATGACAACTGGATATTCTTGAGACAACTAATACAAGCTCCGGTGATCCAAGAGTGTAAGAACACAAGCAAATTGGTATAGTGGGGTTGGAGATTAGCAGGGTGTGATAAATGAGAGGCCGCTTGTTATGGCTTATGGATGATGAATTATCCGAAGAGTCTCTATGAAGACAGTGTGCCTCGTATATATACGTCCAGTGGAAACGATCATGGTGGAGTTACGTCGTTATTCACGTCCCCATTTAGGCCATTAAGTTAGCCACTGAAGATATCACGACAAATATCCCGGAAACCATCAGTGGATCCGCACATATTGGATTTGACCAAGTCTCCTTTAATCACACACGTGAGACGTAGGTGGGAGAACAACCACCTGTGACGAGTCTTACTCCAGCCTCCAAACTACTTAGTCTCTTGGTTCCCGTGCGAGATGCAATTTGCGAGTGACTTTGTGATACGGGTCGACCGTATCTCATCACCCATATTATTTATTGATTTGCTTAATTATTATTATTAATATGTGTTAGTTAGTTTATTTATTTAATTTGGCTGATTAATTGTTTATTTAATTATTTAGTAAGACCGGGTCGGGACCGTTAGAGTCTAGGGTTAGGATCAGTCTTTCTTTTTAAGCAATTGTAATTCAAGTATTTCGATTATCAATGAAAAATATCAAAGTTTGAGAGTGTTTTTGTGTGTGGGTTAAAAACCCTACCGTGTGTGGAGACTTGATAGCGTCTAGAATTACTATCACGTTAGGTAAACCCTAACACTTTGTCTCGAGGTTCCCACGTGCTGACATGCATTATCTGGTGCGCGTGGTGAAGTAGCCAGCTGCGAACTGCTGATTGGTCCACGTGGCTGAAAAACTTGGACCATCATTTGAACTATCAATTACACAAAGTTTAATATTTGGACGTAATTATATTTAAAATTATATTAAATATACAATTTATATTCATGTTGCTCTCAAATATATTTTTTTTAGAATTTACCGTTTGCGCGCTCCGGTCTCTTTCCCACTCCGGATGCTTAGTTATTGACATATAAATTTCAGTTTGAATTATATTTGTATGATGATAATGAATTTTGACCTAATGCTACACGCAAATATGTTTTTTTACGCTACCTTAGCTGATTTGTTGATCTATCAAATTATTTCATGATTAAACATCAGAGATGGATCACCAAACTTGTATCCATTCAAACCACTCCAAACACAAAGAAAGAATTACAGGAAACAAGGGACTTGCTTTATGGGAAAAAAGAAAGAAACCCCTAGTTATTTTCCATTTGAACACACATGATTAGTGATCACACTATATAACTAGGTTCTCAGTATGCACCATTTCATCACTTTTGAGTCATTCACATCTCCCTCTTAAAATGACTTCTCACGCCTAACCAGTGGTATCAGAGCGTCTTCGTCCCCCAAACTTCGTGCAAGCTAACATTAGTTCTTAATCTGTCACACACATTTCTATTTCTTAAAATGACCGAAAACACACAACAAGTGGTGTCAGAGCTTCTTCCATTCCTCAGAGTCCTTAAAAACGGCAAAGTTGAGCGATTTCTAGACTCCCCTTTCGTTCCGGCATCCCCTAAAGACCCAACCACCGGTGTCACCTCCAAAGACATCCCCATTTCAACCGCCGTCTCCGCCCGTCTCTACCTCCCAAACCCGCCGCCCACCACCGACAAAAACCTCCCAATCTTGCTCTACTTCCACGGCGGCGGCTTCTGTATCGAATCAGCCTTCTCTGTCCTCACCCACAACTACATCAATTCCTTAGTCTCCCATGCCAAAATCCTAGCTCTATCAGTTGAATACAGACTAGCCCCAGAACACCCACTTCCTATTGCTTACGAAGACTCATGGGTTTCTCTCCAATGGGTCGCTTCTCATTCAATCAAGAAAATCAAGAAACAGAGCACCGAAACAGAGCAAAAACAGAGCAGTGAAACAGAGCCATGGCTGACCCAATTCGGCGACTTCGACAGAGTTTTCATCGGCGGAGATAGTTCAGGAGCAAACATTGCTCATAACATAGCAATGAGAGCTTCGATTGAGGGTTTGATCGGAGATATGAAAATTCATGGAGTTCTTCTATCTCATCCATTTTTCTGGGGATCAGACCCAATTGGATCAGAACCAAGATTCGATCGCGAGAAGGGATTGCCGTACAAAACATGGATGTTTGTGTTCCGGTCTGCAAAAGGCGGTATCGATGATCCGATGATTAATCCGATGATGATGAGTTTGGGGGAGATGAAATGTGGGAAGTTGCTGATTTGTGTGGCTGGGAAAGATGAGCTTAGAGACAGAGGTGTTGGGTATTGGGAAGAGGTGAAGGGAAGTGGGTGGAATGGGGAATTGGAGTTTTATGAAGAGGAAGAAGAAGAGCATTGCTTTCATGCTCTGAATCCTGCAAGTGACAATGCCAAGAAGATGATGAAACGTTTGGCTTCGTTTCTAGTTTAAACCAAGGGTGAAAGACATTTTCACCACCTCAAGTTTGATGTAAAGATACTTTCACAATGGCACCCTCACTTCTACATTGGGCGGAATTTCAGGACATCTACACTCTTTAATTGTCACGTTGTTAGTCGTGGTGTGGGAATCCATCACCGGTAATAGTTTGGGACACCATAAGAAATCGAGAATTTGGGATTGATATCAATCACAAGATTTCCTTTCTCCTTCCTTGGCCTTCGTTCTGATGGACGAGAAAGAAATTCTTATAAATTTTCTTCAATAGTGGTGAGCTCCCTAGTATTTCTTATCCGAAATTGTCTTAAAAAATGGTGATGTACCTCAAATAATGGCTACGATTGCCATTGCCATAATTCTGAAATCTTGTACTTCATTTATAGTTCACTTTTAACAAGTTCAAATATGCCACTTAAAACAAGGACAAGATACTACTACCTCCGTTTCGTCTGTTTCGTCTGCGTTTGATTTTTTAACCCGTAACTGAGTCACTTTGACTTGGTAAATTGGGTACCAAAATGATGTAATTTTTTAACAATTTTTTCATGGTATTTTAGAATAAACTTTCCTCTATAACACCATGCAAATATTACCAAATTCTTGTATCGTTTTGCTAATCAAAACACCGGATGAAAGTAACCCAGTGAATAGTGACAAAAAGTGAAGTAGGCTGAAACAGGCGAAACAGAGGTAGTACTTTCATAATAGAAAACTTGTGAGTACCACTCCGTCCCACCTCAAACGCACCATTTGGACCTTTTTTAACCGTAATTGGGTTACCTTGACCCGGTGATTTGGATTACAAAACGATACAATTTTTCGATAATTTTTTATGGTCTTGTAGAATAAGAGTTTCTCTACAACACTATGGAAAAATTATCTAAAAGTTGCAAAGTTTTGCTATCCAAATCATCGGGTAAAAGTGACCCAGTGAATAGTGGTAAAAATTCAAATGGTGCAAAAGAGGTAGGACGGAGTGGTACATTATTTGATTGAGTACATTATTTTAAATTTATTATTATCAAAGAAATGAGTAAAATATATAAATAAAAAAGCGATGTTCAAAACGCACTATACGAACCAGCTGATAGTTTACTGTGCCAACAAAGTTACTTCTCATGGTGGCATTTTTCAAGAGAAGTGCTACAGGAGCCGGAATGAGCTCCCGGCGATCTTCCGAAAGGCCATGTCATGGACCACGTGGCAGGTGTTTTAAATGCTCAAACGGTGTAGTGGGTTTCTTCTAATTAGTGGGTCAACATTCACTTAGCTATTCTAGATAATTACATCTCCTTCCTCCACTCACAGCAAAAAGGACAAAAACAACCCCCATACAAGTATTTCAAGAGACAACACACACATTTTTATAGTTTAAATTTTTGTAAATTCACTCTATGCTAGCTTCTAAAATTAGATCAACACAATTTATTAGTAAGTGACTTCTCCCACTTTAGTCGAAAATGATGCACGTTCAGCATTACATGCAACACTCTCCTATCCATTATTTTAACATCAATTAGATTAATTACACCAAATTTCTAATAACATACTCCCTCCGTTCCTTCAGGTTCTTTAAAAGTTATTCGGGTATTATTTGGGTATAGCGATTTGGTTAGCAAAACAAATCAAGAGTTTGGTAATCTTTTCACGGTATCGTAGAGTAAACTTTGCTCTACAATACCACAAAAAATTACCGAATTCTTGATTTGTTTTACTAACCAAATCGCTATATCCAAATAATACCCGAATAAGTTTTTGAAGAACCTGGAGGAACGGAGGGAGTATGCACTACAATTGTGGGGTACTGTTATTAGCTTTTGATACCAAGTTTTTAATTTGTGATTTCTTCTTGTAAATTTAGTAGACTACTCGAACAACAGTCGAGAAATTGAGACTAAGCCTTTGCTTTCTTTTACCTAATTGATGTGACTTTTTAGTACTTTTTAGAAAAAAGTAAAATAGTTGCTTACTTGGTATTGTTAAAATGTTTAAAAATATTTAAATAACTTTTTTTTTCAGAAAAATGTTGCTTACTTATGTTATATTTTAGCTCTTAAAAATTAAATTTTAAGAGTAAAAAGTAAGAAAAGATAAACCCCTGCCAGCTCGTCCATGACATGGACTTCGGAAGATCACCGGGAGATTATTTCGGCTCCTATAGCATTTCTCATTTTTCAATCAGGTATGGTAAAATCTTGAGAGTCTGGTCGTCGATTAGCAACAAACACTTGACACGTGGTTTGTATTCAAGCGCCTAATCATAGGCGCTTGAATCGATTCTGATTTCTATCAATGCTAGATTAGTTTACCCCAATATCTCGTCAATTGTCTAAATTGTTTTGATCATCTATTCCGCGTAATGTAAAACAATATTCTAGAAAAAGTTGTTTGCATTGTTTTATTTACTTTTGAGTAAACTAACGTGAAGCGAGTAGTCTCTTACAGACGTGAAGGGAAATAATAAGTAGTACAAGCCTTCAAATAGAACAGAGAGAACTTCACTAATGCTAGCAAGGTGTAGCATTTTTAGATACGCAATGCACACATTCGTTGTAAGTTCCAAATTGAGTTGATCTTATTTTTTACAAGTATATTAAAAATTGTGGATAATATTTCAGGGTGTGTTGATTGTTTTGCAATTTTATAAAATTACAAGTAATCGAAACTAGAAAATGTGTGTGTATTGGGTATGACGGCGTTGATGTTTGAGAATAGAGACGTGACTTCTGATTTCAAAAACAACAAGCAGAGACATTGTCTCTTGAAATTCTTGCATGGAGGTTGCTTTTGTCCTTTCCATTGAAAGTGGGGGAGGGAGACATGATTATCTAAAATAGTTAACCGAATGTGGACCCACTTTTATCAATTGAATTAAAAAACCACTACCACATTCAAACATTTAAACCCCTGCCAGCTCGTCCATGACATGGACTTCGGAAGATCATCGGGAGCTTAATTCGGCTCCTATAGCATTTCTCGTTTTTCAATCAGGTATGGTAAAATCTTGAGAGTCCGATCGCCGATTACCAACAAACACTTGACACGTGGTTTGTATTCGCTTGAATCGATTCTGATTTCTATCAATGCTAGATTGGTTTACCCCAATATCTCGTCAATTGTCTAAATTGTTTTGATCATTATATTCCGCGTAATGTAAAACAATATTCTAAAAAAAGTTGTTTGCATTGTTTTATTTACTTTTGAGTAAATTAACGTGAAGCGAGTAGTCTCTTACTGACGTGAAGGGAAATAATAAGTAGTACAAGCCTTCAAATAGAACAGAGAGAACTTCACTAATGCTAGCAAGGTGTAGCATTTTTAAATACGCAATGCACACATTCGTTGTAAATTCCAACTCATTAAACAATCATGGAGTCATGGCAGAAATATGTTCATCTTCTTAGTCCAAATGCACACACATGTCATGAGCTACTCATCCAACGACTCATCTAAACACCCGTATTCTAAATAGATCACAAGAAACGAGATCCGAAGTCCATAAATGGCAACACAAATCACCAAACTTTGAGTAAAATTTCATGTGACAGAACTCAAGAAAATGAAAGCTTAATTGGTACTTTTCTTAATCTTGAATATAAAGCAACTGAGCTATATATACAGCTCAAGTAACAACCTCTAACTAATCTAACAACCCGACTTCTATTTGTTACCATACGAATCCTATAGATTATATTTAGTACACAAATACTGTTTTATTTTGAACACGCCCTTTGAAT
Organism: Linanthus parryae; assembly: GCA_023055425.1. Classification (NCBI taxonomy): domain Eukaryota; kingdom Viridiplantae; phylum Streptophyta; class Magnoliopsida; order Ericales; family Polemoniaceae; genus Linanthus; species Linanthus parryae. The sequence continues at coordinate 3,297,893 of JALGPY010000008.1, read as the reverse complement.
CCAACCCCTCTAAGTTAGAGATCTGCTGGGAACCAAACTTGGGATTCAGAGAATTAAATTATCTTCTTGGCAGAGCTTTTGTCAATATATCAGCTACCTGATCAGCTGAATTAATGTGATCCAAATTATTATTCTTGCCTTGAATTCGCTCTCTGACAAAATGACAGTTTATCTCTATATGTTTAGCTATAGCTTGATAGACAAAGTTAGAAGCCAAAGCAATTGTCGATGTATTGTCACACCAGACATGAGGCAGTGCCGAACTTTGGATATGCAAATCTCTGAGCAAGAAATGTAGACATGTAACTTCTGCTATAGTATCTGCTAGAGCCCTCTGTTAAGGAATGAGATAATCAATGATTATCTCTTCCATGATTTATGCAATCAGTCATTACGTTGTAATTATTTTGTTTCCTACTCTAGTATGTAGATACAATGTATGAAATCCCTTGATATAGTGTGTGTAGTCGATAGCACTCTTGTATAAATACTCAGATTGATCAATGGAAATAACAAAATTCATTTTCCATTCTTATATGGTATAAGACCTGCAACACGATCCATCTCTCTCGTCGGAAATCGTAAGCCGACAATCTTGCTTCTCCGTCTCTGACGCCGGCCACCACCACCATAAGTTCAACCACGCCAACTTCAGTAATCCAATTGAATGCCCCCAATTAACTTTCCCATTAAGGCTACTCCGCCAATTTTCTAGTATGGCGTCGACAATTCGATGCTATCCTAATTGGTTTCGATCTAATGGGTACATAGATGAATCTATCACAGCGGAATCGTGCTACAGTGATGCTACAAAAACAGTTGCAAATCCTGGTAATTCTATCTGGTATCGTCAAGATCAGATAATTGCCAGTGCCCTTCTCGGTAGTTGCACCAAATCAGGCCAGCCACTAATCTTCGCTCCGTCCACTACACGTGAAGCATGGACCATACTCATGAAAAGCTACGCAAGTGCCTCCCCCGGCCGAGTCATCGCGTTCAAGAATAAACTTGCTCGCAACCCGCGCGACAATCGTTCTGTTTTTAATGGTTTGATTTAGGTTTCAGTGTTTTATAAACCGGCTAAACCGTTTAAACCGTTTATATTAATAAATGATAATTATATGTAATTATATATTTAGTTCTGTTTCTCCTGAAACCATATGCACACTTTAACTTGATTAGTTCATACTAACCAAAATAAAATTTAGGTGTTGTGACCTACTTACATTTCAGTTGTGTTCTGTTCATTTTGTTGGATTAACTTTTCTCGTTGTGATACTTTCAGGTAAATTTGTAAGTTTTAAAAAATTTCATGATTAAATTACAACTATAGATAATGTTATTAAGTTAACCGCGGTTCGAACCGGAACCGAATCGTATATAGGCGAACCGAACCGAACCAAACCATTTATAAATGGTTCGGCTTATGTTTGAATTTTTTCCAAACCGAGAATTTAAGTTCGGTTCGGATTTTGGTGCAAACCGAACGTAACCGAACCGTTTAGACCTCTACAAATCACAGAGCAATGATAGCGTGTTAGGGAAGGGAAAGGTAGTGCATGCAAAAAATTGCAAATTCTACTTCTAAAAAACATACAAAATCTAGGAAAATCACAGCTTGGTCACTAAGATCACTAACATTTCCTTGGGCTTTCTGATATGATCGCAAGAACCCCCTTATCCGGCTCGGGACAAGACTGGGAGGGCGATGCTTAATAGAAGTGGCGGAGATCAAAAGCAATACAAACCACAATGTGAACTTATAATATTAAACACTAAACTTGAAGTCTTATACAAAAGATGCTTATTATTACACAATAACCTAACAACACTAGATACTAATTGTGACGTTATCAGTCTAAGTGAGTCTCGCGCTCCTTCTATTCCATAAGTTCTCCAGCTCCTAGACCTGCGGTGGGAAGAAAACAACAGGAACCGCAATTTTCAAAGTCAGCAATAAATACTGAGTGAGGTACACCTTAGCATGTAAAACAGGAAATAGAATATAAGCTGCTGGGACACAAGTTAAATAAAGTAAAAGTGACAGAGAATAAGTAAAAATTTATCAGAGTTTGCAACGGTAAAAGCAACAATGAAAACCAAATCCCGAATGACAATATCAAAAGCTGTAAACATTTCAAATAAGTCCTTCATAAGTGCCATTTTCCAGTTAGAATACGAATCCATTTATCAGCTTTCACTTATAAATCAAAGGAGCCAGTTATTAAGCACAGTACCGGAAACAGTAATGACCAACAAAGGGCCTCCTTAATGGCCAACAAAGGGCCTCCCAAATAACAATGGACAACAAAGGGCCTCCCAAATAACATTGGCCAACAAACGGGCCTCCTCAATGGCCAAGAAAGGGCCTCCCAAATAACAATGGCCAACAAAGGGCCTCCTCAATGGCCAACAAATGGCCTCCCAAATAACAATGGACAACAAAGGGCCTCCCAAATAACATTGGCCAACAAACGGGCCTCCTCAATGGCCAAGAAAGGGCCTCCCAAATAACAATGGCCAACAAAGGGCCTCCTCAATGGCCAACAAAGGGCCTCCCAAATAGTAACAGAATCCGGTACGTGCGGTGTTCCACTTTACGTTATTAACGGATTATTAATTTTGCGAGAGTTTCAGAGAACAGTAATTACAAGTCAAAGTTTGACAAGAACAATCACATAACAAAATAAGTTTGAGGCAAGGAATAAAATAACATTCGAAAAATGTAATCCACAAATATATTTTGAGACAGAAAATAAACATCACAATTCGACACGAAAGGAACTAGGCACGCTGGGCTAAGCATGTAATCTCACCTTATTCGACTTGGCAGTTAGTACGTAGGATGATCGATGAAGCCGATGTCCACAAATCCGTCGCCTACAATTTTAGAAATACCTAGTCACAACAGTGTTATCTCTAAATAACAAATGCAAGAGTGTACGTCTAAGTTTGTCCCAGTAACCCCTGATGAATTCCCGAGTCCAATTATATTCTTATTATTATGAAGTATTTTAGAAACAAATTGGACATGAAATAAGTAAGACAAAACTTGTAATTATTTATCAAAGCAAACATGTTATATTTAAAGGCTTTTTCTGAAAACAATAATATTTGGTTGATAAGAATGCCAAAAATATTTACTAACATTTGAAACTCGCGACTTAATAAACTAGAGTGACAATTTTACTAGAACGAACATTATCTCAAATACCATTTTATGACTTATTTTTTAAGAAAAGATTATTATTTCCTATTACGAAAACACATTTTTATTACAAAAGCATTTAGTTTATTTTATGTTTCTTTTAATGATATTATTAACAAGTAATCAAATAATAAATGTAACATAAGTATAGCAATCCCCTTAAACTTAGTAATCTACAACATGCTACCCCCATTAACAGTGTATCTAAGTGACTAGCAAATCTCCCAATTTTCGGAAACTACAACTAGCACCCCGACCAAGAACATTTTCGCCAAACCCATACGCAACCCGATCCAAATGAAATCCTAGCTATCAAGAAACAAATTTGATAGTAAATAATGAACAATGAGAAGGTTTAGACCATACCCAAGTCAAGAAACGTGAGAATTGATCGAGAAATGAAGCAGGTCGTTTCGTCGGAATTTGTCGCCGGAGATGGAGCTCCGCCGGGGCTGTTCCGGTGGTTCTTGGCCGCGTCTAAGACCTCCTGGGGGCTGATTGGCACTTATGGAGACTATAGAGACCGGAAGGAGGAGGTGGGTGGCGTTGTGTTGGTCGGACCGAGTTTCTCGCCGGAAGAGATGGTGTTTCGCAAGAGATGGGTTGGCGGCCTCTGTGCGTTGCCGTTCCTGCTACTTCACCTGCTTCCTATCGTCTTATCTCTGGTCGGAATCTCGAGAAGAAACGAGAGAGAGCATGACAAAGGTGGAGAGGGAAGAGGAAGTGGAGGTTGTGGAGCCTTCGCGTGGTTTCTCTGGCGGTGGAAGTGGCGGCAGTGGGTGGCTTCACTGCTGCTACTGTTGCTTATGATTTCTAGCGAGGCAGAGGGAGAGATGGAGGGAGAGATGAGGCAGAGACAGTTGGGTGATGAGATGAAGTTGAAGGCTTTGGTGGTTGTAATGGTGATTGACGGTGGTGGTGGTTGTTTGCCGAAGAGAGAGAGAGAGATAGCTGAGAGGGAGTGGTGGCAGCTGTGCTGGTTCTGTGGAGGGAAAGGTAGAGTTGGGGGTTAAATAGGAGAGTGAGGGCGGTGAAGAGTTGGGGCGGCGAACTTGGTGGCGGTGATTGATGCCGTGGTCGTGAAGAAGAAGCAAGAAAAAGGAGAAGAACAAATATGTTTATTTTAATATCTAATTGGAATGATTGAGTGTGGAGATTGCATAGCTTAACACGGTGGTCACTATCGCGAGAACGTATAGAAAAACAAACAAAAAAACAAAGAATTTTCACGCAAATTCCCGTCAACTAAAATTCCCGAAAACTACCCAAGTCACCACTTGCAACCCAACACTAATTTGTCGCGTCAAATTATGAAATTACCCCTGGGTAAAATACGGAGTATTACATCCTTCCCCCCTTAGAATGAGCTTCGTCCTCGAAGCTCGAGTCAGAACTAGGGTTTCAGGTTCTAGAGTCACCGTTGATGCTAACAGGCCATTAATACTATTGAAGTACAAGGACGAGCTACGAGGTTCACCGGTACGACACATAGGATTATTACCCTAGCCCATCTTCATTTCAAACTAGCAAGAAAGATTTGAACAAGTAACACACGATAACAAGCATGAACTTCCACATACTCTTACGAGAAGCATTTCACAACACGTGAATTGATAATAGCAACCAATCACGTAACGTATCATGTCCAGATACACAGACAAATATCGAATAGATAGCCATATGTCTGAAACAGCACTAGGGTCCCATCAAAAAACATGATCATGTCAGATGACACGTAGCAAATTATCATGCAAGAGGAAGTAAACCATAACTCCCCAAATACCCGGATTTTCCGTATTTTATCTTGCCCTATGTTCATTTTAGATTACCCTACAGGTTTTAATCCCTTTACTAACTAAATTACCCCCTAGTTAGTAAATACTCCGAATTTTTCCATTCAATACCCGTTCGTACGTATAAATGAAAAATACTTCAGTATTTCGTACTATTACTGGACCTAATTAAAAATACTCGAATTTTTGAGCAAAAAAGTTTAATACTCGTATTTAACGTTTTAATGTACAATACTTCCGAATAAAACTTCTTGCGTACAATATTGAAGTGAATTATCATCCAAACTGTTATAACTTATAATTAAATATTTTCTTACTATTTCTCTATTTTAAATATTTACTGTTATTAAGATTTACAATTATTCTTATAGAAATTTGAAAATATTAAGTTTAAGTAGCAATATATGTATGTATGTAAATGCATCTTCAGTCTTATGTGTTCAATTATTAATTTTTAAAATAATAATTCTTAAGATTAGGGATTGCGTAGTAAGTTTTCTTTATAGAAGTTTGCAACATAAATTGTTTGATATTATTTTACATAAATAATTAGTTATGAGTAAATACTGTAATAGGGAGTCTCGAGATCGAGGAGACCTTGGTGTATAAGAAATGATAAATAAATGAGCACGTCTTTAAAAATTATTTTTAAATATTTGATAAAAATATGAAAATATGGAAATGTGGGACACAAATAAGTCATTATGTATGCTAAAATATTAAGAAATACGATCGTATTTTTAATTCCGAATGAATAACTAGTTTACGAATTATACACGTACGTATAGAACACTCGAATTAATCAAATCGCGTATTTTTATGCAGAATTTTCACTAACTTGTTTTTTACATAAAATCGTATAATACACGTACGTACCGTACCAAGTTTTATTTCCGTCCCGTAATTTACTAACTATATCCCATTTCCACCTAACTTGTAATTGATTTGATATTTAGTTATTCAAATTGTCGTTATGCAACTTATATTAGTTATTGAATTTGATATTTGTTGCAAACTTGGCAAATGAAGTTGTATCGAAGTCATTAGACTAAAATTAGATTGTTAATACTGCATACTTGACGTTCTAAGCGGGCCTTATTAGGGCTGCACATGTGTGCGGGCTAAATCGGACCGAACTTGATCGGGTGCGGGTCAGTGTACATTAACTTGCAGAGCGGGTCTTGCTACGGGTGAACATATTGATGGGCACTGTAGCAGGTCGGGCCGGGTCTAACAAATTATGGTCCGCCCCGCCCCGCCCCGCCCCGATTGCCATCCCTAGCTATATATACAGCTCAAGTAACAATCTCTAACTAATCTAACAGCCTGACTTCTATTTATTATAATAATAATCCTATAAATTATATTTATCACACAAACACAGTTTTATTTTTAACACACCCTCTGAACCCAACCCCTCTAAGTTAGAGATCTGCTGGAAACCAAACTTGGACTTCATATAATTAAATTATCTTGTTGGTAGAGCTTTTGTCAATATATCAGCAACCTGATCAGCTGGACTAATGTGATCCAAAGTAACATTCATGCCTTGAATTCGCTATCTGCCAAAATGATAGTTTATTTCTATATATTTAGCTCTGGCTTGGTAGACAAAGTTAGAAGCCAAAGCAATTGTCCATGTATTGTCACACCAAACGTGAGGCAGTGCAGAACTTTGAATATGCAAATCTTCCAACATCCTTCCAACTTTCACTTCCTTTAAATACTCCCCAGTCCAATAATATGTTATGGTATGGTGGTTTTTTCACAAAGCTTACTAATAGTATTGACTTGATATATTTATTGAAATGTCTTTTATTTTGTGTAATCTTTTTTTTTAAAAGTTGAACAAAATTAAAAGAGAAAAAAGTTGTGTCCGGAAGTGAAAGAAAAAATATTTTTGAAAAGGGAAATGATAAACGTCACTCTTTTTCTTCACCCTTCAAGTTCATCCCTTATATGGATGTATTTGATTGGTGATGTGATTATAGAAATATCTTAAAATAAATAATTACAACAAGCATATCTTGACACGTAGGAGGTGAACTTGGAGGGTGAAGAAAAAAGGATGAAACATAGCGGCCCTCTTTTGAAAAATGGTATGTAGTGAGTAAACAAAATATGGTTATGGAAAATTTGGTTTTCCAGACCAGCGTGTTTGGAATAGACAAGAGTAAATTTTCCGGATAGTATTGGATTGGATCAGTTGAACTATAATCAATAACGTGTTTGGTTCTGTGTAGTACTAATTCAGCATTAAGGTACAAAAAGTCCAATGCAGCTAATCCCCTCACGTGAGAGGGGATTGATTTGGAGTACTAAATATCATATTTTCATTATTTAGTACCAGTTTTAAAATTAGTCCCGCATAACCAAACACAATATCAACTAGGGATGACAACGGATCGGATTTGGATCGGATCTGTCAATAATCCGACCCGATCCGAAAATGATACCTCCTGATCCGAATTCGATCCGAATCCGTTCGGGTCCGGACCGGATTCGGATCGGATCATATAACGGATCACCCAAAAAGTCCGAATCCGATCCATAAGGAAAACGGATCACGGATCATAAGAACGGATCACGAATCGGATCGGGTCGACTTATATATTATTATATAATTATATATATAATATATGATTATATTATATAATTATACATATATTATATGTAGTTCGGATCGGATCGGGTCGGACTATCGGATATTTTATGTATATATCAAATCGGGTCGGATCGGATCGGATCATCGGATATTTATAGATATGATCCGAATCCGATCCGAAATCCGAACGGATCACATACTTGTGATCTAAATCCGATCCAAAGGCAAATGGATCGGATTCGGACCGCTCCAGTAGGGTCGGATCACCCCGGATCTCGGATCGGAGCGGACCGCATTGCCATCCCTAATATCAACTAATACCTGGACTATATTTAGTCAAATCTCAGCTACTACTGCTAGACCTACAAAACCAAACGTACCCTTACTATAATTTCCTTGGGTAACCATATTCAGGCCCAGTTAAAGGCCCGTTACAATTAGCCGGCTTGCTCATTCTGAATGGGCTTAAACATACAAACTCAGAGTTGGGCCTCCATTTAACTTTCCGTAAAAGACGAAGTAACAAAACTTAAAAAAGGACCATAACCAAATTAGTCCATAATTACAGGGGCGAACTCGTAATTACCCAAAACCCTAACCTTCTTCTTCTTGTCACCTTCCATTCCAAAACCCTAATTCACTTCAGCCTCCACATTACAGAGAGATACACAGAGAGAGAGAGAGCACAACAATGGCGTCTCCAGTCGAATCAGTGCAATGCTTCGGTCGGAAGAAGACCGCCGTCGCCGTGACCTACTGCAAGCGAGGCCGAGGCCTGATCAAGATCAACGGCAGCCCAATCGAGCTGGTCCAGCCGGAGATCCTCCGCTACAAGGCCTACGAGCCGATCCTCCTCCTCGGCCGCCACCGCTTCGCCGGCGTCGACATGCGCATCCGCGTCAAGGGAGGCGGACACACCTCTCAGATCTACGCCATCCGTCAGAGCATCGCGAAAGCTCTGGTGGCGTTTTACCAGAAGTTTGTTGATGAGCAGTCGAAGAAGGAGATCAAGGATATACTTGTGAGGTATGATCGGACTTTGCTCGTTGCTGATCCGAGAAGGTGCGAGCCGAAGAAGTTTGGTGGGCGTGGTGCTCGTGCGAGGTTCCAGAAATCTTACCGTTGAAGAGATTGGGATAAGTCTGATCACTCAGGTTTGGAGAGGAATGATGAGAGATTTGCTATTGTTCTAAGCTTTGTTCTTCTTCTAGTAGTTGGATTTTGAATTTTGTCATGGTTTATGGATGTTTTGTTCTGAGATTTTGATTTAAGTGTCTGATTAGGGTTTCTGCAGGTTGTTTTTGAGCGTTATAAGACCTAATTGTTCTGTGTTTATGGCTCTCTGCTTAATTTATCCTGAATTGGTCTGTTTTTTTGCTTTGACCTGTCATGTTTAGAGCAATTGAATGATCTTATGCAGTATATATGGAGGTACATTTTCATTCACATTGGCGTATGACAATGCAGTATAGAAATGTTTTGCTTAAAGATTGGTATGAATATTGGGTTGTTTTTCTTGAATTTGCCTGTTTTTTTTTTTGCATTGAATTGCCATGTTTAGAGCAATTGAGTGATCTTATGCAGTCTATGCCCTATGGAGTTACATTTTCATTTACATTGGGCTATAAAAAGGCATTATAGAAGGTTTTGTGTGAAGATTGGTATGAATATTGGGTTGTTTTTCTCCTTGTTGGAGAGGAGGAATTTGTATATGAATTAGGTTGGCCATTTTCTTTCATGATTTCAAGCTTGGTCAGAAATCATTTGAGGTTTGGTTTGTTACATTATGGATTAGTATTACGTTATGGAGTAGTATTAGTTGGATGAGCTTTGGTCAGAAATCATTTGAGCTTTGGGTTGTTTTTCTCCTTGTTGAATAGGAGAAATTTGTATATGAATTAGGTTGGCCATTTTCTTTTGTGATTGCAGTGTGGCAAGGTTGGACAGAAATCATTTGAGGTTTGGTTTGTTACATTATGGAGTAGTATTAGTATGAGCTGAATAAGCTCTTGGATTCATTTTTTTTTTTTGAAGGTTGATGAGTTTACTCACTCGTTGTCTCTGTTTTCGACATTGCTTTCTTCTCCAAGCCGTCATTGTTGCCATCTGGTGCCATGTTTAGAGGAAATTGACATTTTCATTCACATTGGCCTATGAGAAGGCAGTATAGTATGTTTTCTTTGAAGATTGGTATGGATGCAGTCCATGGAGTTACATTTTCATTCACATCTACATAATAAGCTGCTATGGGGAATAAGCTATCCCCCAAATTGTGACATGTGGAATAGCTTATCCCCATCTATATATAACAACCTATTATATGGAATAAGCCATTCTTAAGATGTCACATATGAAATAGCTGATCCCGCACCATGTCCAGAACTAAATACTTTATAATAAGACAATCTCCGCCATTAAAACTTAAGAAATTATAGTTCCTTTGTTGTGATCGTTCCATCGGGCACGGGATATGCACTAGTTGAGCTATAAAAATGCATTACAGAATGTTTTGCTTGAAGATTGGTATGGATATTGGGCTGTTTTTCTCCTTGTCCGATAGGGGAAATTTGTATATGAATTAGGTTGGCCATTCCCTTTCATGATTTCAAGCTTGGTCAGAAATCATTTGAGCTTTGGTTTGTTACATTATCGATTAGTATTACATTATGGAGTAGTGTTAGTTGGATGAGCTTTGGTCAGAAAACATTTGAGCTGTGGTTTGTTTTTCTCCTTGTTGAATAGGAGAAATTTGTATGTGAACTGGGTTGGCCGTTTTCTTTCATGATTGCAGTGTCGCAAGATTGGTCAGAAATCATTTGAGGTTTGGTTTGTTACATTATGGAGCAGTATTAGTAGGAGCTGAATAAGCTCTTGGATTCATTTGAAGGTCGATCAGTTTACTCACTCGTTGTCTCTGTTTTCGACATTGCTTTCTTCTCCAAGCCGTCATTGTTGCCATTTGGTGCCATGTTTAGAGCAAATTGACATTTTCATTCACATTGGCCTATGAGAAGGCAGTATAGTATGTTTTCTTTGAAGATTGGCCTATGAGGGTGTTTTTCTCCTTGTTGAACAGGGGAAATTTGTATATGATTTAGGTTGGCCATTTTCTTTCTTGATTGTGGAGTGTGGGAAGCTTGGACAGAAATCATTTGAGGTTTTGTTTGTTACATTATGGAGTAGTATTTGTAGGAGTAGATGAATATGCCCTTTGATTCATTGGAAGCTCACTGTCTCTGTGTTCGACAATACTTTCTTCTCCAAGCTGTCATTGTTCGGAATGCGCCACTGCCTGATGCTCATGTTTTCTTGAATTATCTTCGTTGTTTTATGCCAAAGATCCAACACTATGCAGAATTGCCTTCTCTTATTTAACTGTAATACATTGCAGTACCAGCATATTATGCTATTGAGTGTTTACATATTTTTTGCCAATTACACAAAATACATGATTGAAAAGTGTAAGCGCTGATCACCTAAACATGTGTAGTAAGCCTGTTGAGCGTATTCTTCGTCAATCACACTCTTTAACTGCAGTTCTCTGGCAATGATGCCATCTGCTAATTGTATTTGGGTGTATCTTGCCATCTGCTTGGTCTGAAATCTGATTACTGCAGTTCTCGTCAAACTATCTTTGGTCACCTGAGCCACGAATCTGCTATTATTTCCACATAGACACTTATCATCCTCTTGTTCATCTTCTTCGTATCATTGTTCCGTAGTGAAATCACCTTACCTGGTTTGTTCTGTCTTCGCTCCTGTCAATCACATAGCTACACCGATAGCTTCTGCTTCTTTCGACGGCACCACTGACCTAATCTGCTCACTTCCTTTCGATGATGCGTGACTTTTCCTACCACTATTTGAAGGCAATGCCTATGATGAATAAATTTCTGCCTACAGCAGTGCTTATAAGCTACTTTACTCGGATCTTCTAAATTGCCGCTGTACCCGGGTCGGTACGATCTGGCATAGTGGCATTAGTGTGAGACGATCTGGCATAGTGGCATTACTGTGAGGCAGATGTGGTTGAATCTCGATGATTGCGTTGACGTAGCCGACATCTCTCAGCCGTCTTCTTCGCCATCCACCCTCGTCTCTAGTATGGCGAAGTAGTAGTTGCAGAGACGGACAGTTATTCTTCAGTAAAGAAAAATGAAGGGTCACTTGGGTTTAGTTTTGGGCTTACTCAAAACATTGAGCTGAGCCAAAGTTTAATTAAATGTCAGCAAACCTGTAAAAGAATAATAAGTTTAATTAAAGTCGAGTCTATGTACTTGTAAGCAAGTTTTGCAAATCCGATCTTTGGATTTACATCAGATTCGATACGCACACCCGAATTCGTGAACAGAACCCATAAGGATGTGCTGGCCAACGTTTGGTGAGATTCTATTATTCTCATTATAGTTTTCGATGGAATGAGAAAGTTCAAATTTCATTTCGGTTGCAGAAAATTAGTGCAACGTCATCACAGGGTTCTTATAGTAGGTGGTACCAAAAGCTAAGCTACTGTGCGAGTCTGCAACGGGTGTTGAAGATGCGATTCAGAAACTAGTTTTCATTATAATACGTCACGAACTCTTTTCTCAAAAGACCAATTACTTTTTTGAGATCAAAATAAATCCAGTACAACATTATAAGAAACGAAAGAAGCGGAATAAGCTGGTTCACTCTACTAGCTGAATTATGAGAGTCATCCCGTTACTCGGGGGATCAAAGGAAATTCAGTACAACATTATAAGAAATGGAAGAAGCGGAATAAGCTGGTTCACTCTACTATCTGAATTATGAGAGTAATTATGTTACCCGGGGTGTAGTCTAGTTGGTCGGTGTTGTATTCTTAGGCCTTCAGACATTTGCCTTGAGATACTGAGTTCGAATTTCGGGGTGAGCCAATGACTGCCTATTAGTCTTTTCAACTGCGATCATGTCAAATATTAGAAATTGGTAAACTAACTAGTGTGAATTTGTAGGCTTGCATGACACTATACCCAATGAATACTTTATCTGAATTTTCAATCGGATATTTGCGCGATAGCACTACGATCTATGTGGTGGCTAGTAGGATCTGTGTAGCTGCTAGCAGGATCCGAGTGGACAAAATTATTGATATTATGCTCTAATCCTACACGTGTGAGTTGTCCCTAACAAAGTAATATTTTATTAGCCGGATCCGGTGGGAATCTCCCGGATCCGGAAGAAAATTGCCGATATTTTATACGATCATCAACTTTTTTAATATTGTTTAATTATTTTCCGAATCTGACAGATTATCGTTATCCTATCGAATTCGGCTGACTTAAATTAATTAGGGTTGCAAATTGGGCGGGGTGAACCCGACCAACCCGAGCCCAGCCCGAACTAAAATAGGGCCCGGGCACATAGTTTAAGTAATTTAGACGGGCTTGGACAGAAATTCTCAGTCCAAATTGTAATTAGGGTCGTGCTTGGGCACACAAACTAAAATACTGGCTAACCCGAATTACCCGATTTGCATGACGACTACCCATAAATATTATCTTTTCGAATAATTATGTAGCATATTTAACATGAACATATTAATTCTTTTAGATTATTAGTGATGCTTTAGTTATTTTTTTGTTCTTGACCTAATTGATTTGTGTTTTTCATCATAATTTTATTATTCTGTTGTATTTTAAAAAAGATATTATGCTTAATGTATTGACCCGAATTCAGCCCGAATTTGAATTAATTTGAACAAATTTGGGCGCGAGCGGGCTGGCGATGCTTATAACTCGGGCAGCCTCCACAGAACTCGGGCTAGGACAGAAGTGCCAACCTGTCCAACCCGTCCTAAAATTAATCCCCGAACAATCTATCTCTTTTAGAATTCAAAAAATCAAAATGTTATTGATCTATCATCTAATAAATCAGTTCCGCCAAACTAGTACTGTTATTAGGCCCATCACAATAAATTACTAACCAACCAAACCAGACCGGCCAAGCGAGAGACAGTCGTGGTGACATAAACCGGCAATTTCCGAGTCAGCTCTCAACCGGCCAAAAACACACTCGCAAACGCAATCGAGACTTTGAGGGAAGAGATCAATCGTCAGCTGAGAGACCCTTTTATAAAACTCTCGCTCAGTCTCTCGAATTTCCGTTTCCCAATACGGTATGGCACCATTTTCGTCTCCATCGACCACTCCAATTTAAACCCTTCTTCTTCTGCTACTGCCAAAACCTATAATCACATCTTCGTTTTCTTCAACTTTCAATCAAATTCCATAGAAAGAAAGCAATAATCGATATGGGTGTTGATCTGGAATCGTTGTCGGAGGCGACTTCGGGAGCAATCGGATCACTCTTCAGCACCACCATACTTTACCCTTTAGATACCTGCAAGACCAAATACCAAGCTGAAGCCGGCCAACTCAGATACAGGTTCGTTCTCCAATTGTTGTTGTTGTTTTTTTTTTTTTTTTTTTTTTTTTTTTTTTTTTTTTTTACCTAATGGCCTCAATTTTAATGTCATGGTTTTGATTTTGGTATTTGGGTTTTGTGTTCTTTTGGGTTTTACCTAATTTCCTCAATTTTAGTGACATGGTTTTGATTTTGGTATTTGGGTTTGTGTTCTTGATGATAACTTTGCCCTATTCAACCAATCCATTTTGTAACTTGAGCTTGTAATACCACTCTGTCCCATGTCTTTTGCATCATGTGGACTTTTATCACTATTACAAGGTCACTTTGATCCGGTGATTTGGATAGCAAAACTTTACAATTTTTAGATAATTTTATCGTAGTGTAGTAGAGTAACTCTTATTTTACAAGACCATAAAAAAATTATCGAGAAATTGCATCGTTTTGCTATCCTAATCACCTGGTCAAAGTGAACAAGTTATGGGTGAAAAAGTCCAAATGATGCAAAAGACATGGGACAGAGTGGTACTACTCTTATATGGTAATATGGCGATTTCAGTCAATTGGGGAAGACGATCTCTACTTGTTTAATACTGATATGGTGGAAAATGCAACATGCTTCAACCATCTCTCAAATTTGAAGCTTTTTTTGTAGCTAATATGGTGGAGCTGTTTAGCTCTTTGAATAGCCATGTTTTGTATGAAACAAAAACTTGTGTTTATTGAGTTGCAAATATGAGAAGAATGTTTGCTTCACAGTTGAAGAAAGAAAAAGAAAAAAGACATGGTTCTCGGTGACTTTTTGCTGAAATCTTTGTAGGTACAGGGTAACATAACAATTCATTGTTGTAGTTAACTGAGATAGGCGGAAGTTTAGGAAGGTTTGTGCTCTCTCATGGCATAGAGGAAGAAGTAATTGATCAGAGTAAAGAACCCTAGAAAACCAACAATAGGAATGAACTCCTTAAAGACTTCAAAAGATGCTAACGAACCATCCTTGGTTATCTATTTATCTTCGTACATGCAAGCATTCTTCTCCTCCAACAGAAAGTGCCGCCGTTCGAGCTTGATTGAAATCCTCGGCTGCAAACATGTGGTCATAAACACTGAAACAGTAGGATGAGAAACCAGGTATTTGCCAATGCGGAATCCCAAGAAACTGACTTGGTATCATCTTAGATATACACACATGATCTATCACACTTGACCAATAAAGAGGTCACGTATATGTCAAGAAAAACAAATCTATGGCTTTGAATAGAGAAATGTAATAAACATAGTTTTCGGTGAAGTTGTTTCTGGTTACTTATTACTCTTACATTAATACTGTATTTTCGATGATGTTCCTTCAAATCTCTCCACTAGGGTTTCTGCATAATGTAGCCTATCATGCTGATTATAGGTTTCCTTCAAATCTTTCCACTACGGTTCACTCAAATCTCCCCACAAGGATATTCTGATTGGAGGCTTTGCTAATCTAACCTTGTCCTCTATGCAGGAATGTTACCGATGTGCTTAAGGAAGCCATTTCTAACCATAAAGTTCTCTCACTTTATCAGGGACTCGGGACAAAGAATCTACAGTCCTTTGTTTTCCAGTTCATATATTTCTATGGATACAGCTTCTTCAAGAAGTTGTACTTGAGGAAAACTGGATCAAAATCTATTGGCACAAGGGCTAACTTGGTTCTTGCTGCCGCGGCGGGAGCCTGTACAGTCATTGCCACACAGGTGAGATGATTCAGCGGCTTGTTAATTTATGATCAGTACTGGACCCTTATTTTCCAGTTTTATGCTACTTTTCTGTATGTTCAAGCAGTCATCATGCAGAGGAGTTTGTGCTCGTTAGGTCTGAGCTTTTGTCATAACTTAGCTAACATTACCGAAACAATAACAAACATTTTGTTGATATACAATCGCATGTTTGATGAAATATGATAGATCGAACTTGGCACACTGTAGATGCTATTATATGTGTTAAGGGCACGTTTGGTGCAGGGATTGAAATTTGGGGATACAGAGGGTCTAACAGTGTTATAGGGTGTATTGATACTAAGGGAATATTCATTATTTAGGCATGTTTATGTAACTTGTTTGTTTACACCATTATAAATAAGAGTATTAAAACTTTGTATTCAATCCCACCTCCATGGTGGTATTAAATTCTATGCATAGAAGGGGTATTAACAATAAGGGTGTATTGAATCCCCCCTGAAATTGTCCTTGCACCAAATGCCAGTTATTATCCCCGACTGATATTATTATTACTGTACCCCTTCTTTATCCCTGCACCAAACATGCTGCATACATGGCATGCGTCAAGGTTTTAGCCCCAATAATCTAGTTCTCTTCCTAGAGCTTGAATTTTTTGACTTAGCTGAGTTTCCTAATCAAAACTCTCTCTCTCTCTCTCTCTCTCACACACACACACACACACACACGCACACACACACACACACACATTTACACCACAGTTAATTTTTACATTGGCTTCCTGTTCTTGAAAGGAGTTCTTATAGTTTTCTACTCATCAAGCAATGTCAATTTTACATTATGATTGTCTGACTCCTGATCTTGTTTTTCAGCCTTTGGATACTGCATCATCAAGAATGCAAACAAGTGAATTCGGGAAATCCAAAAGTTTGTGGAAAACTCTTTCAGAGGGAAGTTGGACCGAGCAATTCGATGGTCTAGGCATATCCCTTCTCCTGACTGCAAATCCGTCTATCCAGGTACCCAATTGCCCCTTTCTTGTGATAATTCCAACGGAAACTTAGACATGTTTGGTTATAAAATGTTAGGAGTAATAGGGTTTACTTTATTGTGTTGGACTTGAACTCTAAACAAGGAGGATGCTCAGCAGTTCCATACGCATTCATAATACCGATGCCATAATTGAATTCGCCTTTGCAATTTTGAACCATATGGACCAGCACCTTACATTTGAGTGATAATAAGAGCTTGGACTTGTAATAGTTTGAATTGAAATGGCCAAAGTAAACAAGAGTTTTTCTTTGGCAGTACACGGTTTTTGATCAATTGAAGAGTAGACTACTTAAGCGGCAGTTAAACAAGCGAAGTGACGGCGATGCATCATCAGTTGCTCTTTCAGCCTTTTCAGCATTTGTGCTTGGTGCGTTGTCCAAGTGCATTGCCACCTGCTTTACATATCCCGCTATCAGGTGGGTATTCTATTTGGTCATTCATCCACATTTCATGTGTCGGATATTATTGCTAATTCTCTGTTGGCTTCCTTAGTTTTTCATCAAGAGCTGGCATATGAATTTGGTTGAAAGCTACCTTGCTTGTGGAACACCTGGAATAAAATAATGAAAAATTGAAAACTCAATTTTGTACATACATTATTGCCTTTTTTTTCCACTAAATGGGAATGGTGCCTTGAATAGAAATTGCACACCCATTGCGGTTACTTACACTTTGCATCCACAAATTTGCAGTTACATAAGGGCTCCGTTTGGTTGGTGGTAAAATACTTTTCTGTAAAATATTTTTCCTTGTTTTGGTGCTTGGTTCGCAATTTGTCTCATAAAATCTTTTACCAAGTAAAATGTTTTCCCTTACTTGATGTAAAAGGACTTGCATGTTTGAAATACGCAAGTCATTTTCCGGAGAGTGAAGGAGCGTGACAAACTTACAAACACTTCTCCCACCAAGAACCACCGCGGTCTCCACCCACCTCCACCCCACCGCCAACACCCTCACTGCCGCCACTGCTCCACCACCACCTCTACTGCCACCAACCACAGAAAATATAATGCATATTCAAAATATTTTTCGAGTGTCAAACAAACACAAGAAAATAATTGCAGAGAAAACTTTTTCACAAAAAATATTTTACGTGTGAATATTTTCATTTGTAAAACATTTTTAGTCAACCAAACGGAGCCTAAGTTCATCACCGGAGTTACATGGAAATTGACATATCATGTATTTTACGAGAGAGAGCAAATTTGCTTTGGCTCAAAATCTAAGAAATGGTCCGTGAACTGCTACAGGTGTAAAGTAATACTTCAGGCTGCTGAATCGGATGAAGAATTAAAGGAGGAAGCTCAACCAAAAACCCAGAAAACGGCTTTGGATACCCTCCTTATGATCTGGAAAAGCGAGGGGCTACTTGGTTTCTTTAAAGGACTCAAGGCACAGATCCTGAAGACAGTCCTAGGCTCGGCGTTGCAGTTAATGGTGAAGGAGAAGATCACGAAAGGGACATGGATTCTGATGATAGCCCTTCAACGGTATCTGTTAGTAAGCAGGCCAAGATTGAAGAGCTCTTAGATAGATAGATGCATACTACTAGGTAAAGAGCACCTTATTCTTTAGATCATTGTTACTTGTATTCAAATTCTTCCACATTCCCTTCCTGGTTTGTAGAAATGACTCGGTAAGTCTGTTAAATGTTCTGTGGCTTCGTCCATGGTGTTGTAGACAGTAAATAAATGATTTGAAGCTGAGGTTTGTTGTATCTGTTTCCATACGAATGTTCTTGACCTATATAGAGTATATGCAATTGGGTACACTTTTGACAGTGGCGGAGCCATAAAACTGAAACAACTGGGGCAAAATAAAAAATGCGTACTACTATTTTAAAGGGTGCAAGTGAAAAAATGTCAACTAGCCGGGGCATTTGAGTTTTCGTTATAAGGGTATTTTTAGTAAAAAGCTATGATAACAAGGGTAAAAGCACAATTTTGAAAAAGGGTTGCAGATATCACTCCTTGCCCTTGAGTAGCTCCGCAACTGCTCGTGGAGACCTTAAATTGATCAAAGAGCAGGTGACACGATGCTCATTTCAAGTACTTCCCTTCAAGGTGTCAACAGTGTGGGCTAGGCCGGGTTGGACTAGGCCGGGTTGGAGTGAGGCCTGTGGGAGAAGAGGTTGGGTTGGGGCCTGGTTGAAGGAAAGATGGGCCAGGACGGGGAGAGGGGTTGGGAAACTTGAACCCCACTGGTCTCGGGCCCTAAACGTGTGTGTAATTGGGCGGAGTCAGTTTGTGTACAAGTCGACCCGCACCGGGCTGGGAGTTACGGGGCTAGGCCGGGTTCGGGTGTTGGAGGGGCCCGGTCTTGGGCTAATCTTGGCTCATTTTAGTGCTGGCCGGACCGATTTTAAGCTTGGGCCGCCCCGTCACCTTAAACTTTCCTATTTGTTCATTACTGGACCATCATTGAGCGATTGCCACACATTGCTATGTCATTATCCTAGATATGTGTTGGGGGTGTGAGTGAGCAAAAAGTGAAAATGACGGTATAGTTAATATCAGTCGGCAGTCGCTATTGACAAGTTGAGAAGTTTTCTGGAAGTCGAGGGGTAATTGAGTCAAACTAGTGGTGATGCCCGTGCTGGAGACGGTGAACACGACTTTTGGTTTGTGCCTCACTTACTCCATCTAATACACTACTTTTCAACTCGCGAAAGCGAAATTGTCGACAACGAGGGCGTTAAATAAAATAACTCCAAATGAAATTACACATTAGTCATTTTTTGGCAGATCTATTTAAGTAATTTAACCATCAAAGCATTTTCGAAACTCTTAAAGGACGTGTTATGTGATCGAAAAATGCACACTCTGATTTAAGTACTTTTCGCGATATGATTTAGTATTTTAATTTTACTCTTTTATTTAGGATATATTTTTACTCGTTTTACCATCGTTAAAATGATGAAGACTTATTTGTGTGCCTCATAGTATTCGTCCAATTTAGGACCGCTCTTATTTTAAACCACATGTAATCATCTTATTCTTATTATTTTTTTAGGTCATATAAAGATCAAATGAGTGCTAACTTAGTGATAGAGTGTTTGAAGTGTGTGCATAAAAAAATTTTGGGTTCGAATTCGATTACATGATGTAATTCGAAAAAACGGGCATAAAAAAAAAGGTATCACAATCACACTATTGAGAGCCGTGAAAAGAGAAAAAAATAGACTAGTAGTGATTTTTTAGTGTATTTATAAAAGGAATGGAGGAACATTATGTTTCAACCTTATGTTTCTTGTTCTTGTATTTTACTTTCTTCGTTGTACATGGCCAACAAAATTAACGAGTGCAAAAAAAGAGAGTAACACATTCAACAAATAAAAAGAAAGTGAATTATCGTGTTTTTGACAACCCAAATAGGAAAGAAGTCAATCACATGGACGAGGGAGTAAAAAGAGACTGACAGAGTAATATTCGTAAGTACTTAACTTTGGTCTGTTTCACTAAACAGAGAGGTCATTCTAATCGACAAATTTAAGTAATAGCACGGTACTAAGATTTGTTAATTTTCTAAAATAACCGTGTCAAGAAATTTACCATATCGTGGACTAAATTAGTCTGTTAAATTACTGTACTAGGAAAAATCTGACGAAACGGAGATGATGGGGGAGTTTGATTGATTCTAATCTACCAAACCGTCCGCAAGCTTAGAAAAATTCTTCCCTCCCCTTCCAAAATGCCTCTTTTGGCCCTGTCTCTGTCTAGGGTGGGTTCTTTACTTCGTCATCTCCGTTTAATATTATTCTCTCTCGTCCGTCTCTGTCCTCCACACAAACACTTTGTGCTTCCCTCGTCTCTCTCCCTCTCTTTGTCCGCTACCTACCTAATTCTCTCCTCTCATATAACACACACACCCACACACACACACACACACACACACAGTCTTCTTCATCTCTGATCACTCTTCTCTGTTTAGTCGGCAGAAACCAAATATGGCTGATTTCGTCTCACCACTCCAATCTCTCCCCATCATCTCCTCCGCCTCATCTTCTTCTTTTGCTGCGGCGGCGGTGGTACCACCGCCTGTAGCTCACGGCGGCGGCGACGGTTTCGGAGAAGAAGAAGAAGACGCATGCAGCATCTGTCTCGAGCCTTTCGGCTTCAAAGATCCTCCCACTGTATGTAAATTGTCTAATTGTTCCGTTTCTGATTCCGATTATGAACGATTGAGGTTTTAACTTGAAAAATAAATTGAGGCCTCCAGGAGTCCAATTGGTTATGAATTTTTCAAAATTGATGATTGATGTGATTCGATCATGAATCGGCAGTGTTATGAATTAGTCAATCTGTGTCTCTTTGTTTGACTGGTTCAAATTAGTAGATAGTCATGGAAGTGCACTAGGTCTGCAATTGAGCTCTGTCATTTGAGAATTTTGAGGCTTCTTGGAGTCCAATTGGTTATGAATTTTTAAAATTGATGATTGATCATGAATCAGCAGTGTTATGAATTAGTCAATCTGTGTCTGTTTGTTGACTGTTTCAAAATTAGTAATGTTTGAGTGCAAGTAAATAGTCATGGAAGTGCACTAGTTCTGTAAGATGTTAGGTTTCGATTAAGATGGACTTGAGCCTTGAATTCTTCGAAATGGAAATGGGCAATGAGTCTAATTCGTTTCATGTACTGAATTTGGTGGAGATCGTTGATCGTGATTCAGTGATCTGAATAGGTCAATGTGTGTCCTGAATCCCCTCTAATTCATCACCTAGTAAATAGCCATGGAAGTGAACTAGGTCTGTAATTGAAGCTGTTGATGATGTTAGGTTTCGATTAGGGTGGGATTGAGCCTTGAATTCCACGAAATGGACAATGAGACTTAATTTGTTTCGTGTACCAAATTTGGTGGAGATCGTTGATCGTGATTCAGTGATCTGAAAAGGTCTCTAATTCATCATCTAGTTGACTAGTTCAAATCAATGTTCGAATCCTTTTGTTTGTTCTTAGTAAATGAAAACTTCAATATTTACTTCTGGTTCAAATTAGTAATGTTTAGTGCAAGTTAATAGTCATGGAAGTGTTAGATTTCGATTAGGGTGGGGTTGAGCTTTGAATTCTTCGAAATGGACAATGAGACTTAATTCGTTTCATGTATACTGAATTTGGTTGGAGATCGCTGATCGTGATTCTGTGATCTGAAAAGGTGATATATGTGTCCTGCACTCCTCTAATTCATCGCCTAGTTGACTAGTTCAAATCAATGTTCGAATCCTTTTGTTTAGATACCGGTGGTTATTGTTAGTAAATGAAACTTCAATAGTTAATCCTCTTGTAGTTGGCATTGCGTCTGGGAATCTGAGGTTCTTAATATTACAATTGTTTGTTAAATGAATGCACCTAATCCTGATATATTTCCTTTCTTCGAAGATCGATTCATTAAACCTGTAATGTATTTCATGGATTGCGGTATCTTCAGTAGTTTGATCTTGTTATGTTAACATTTCTATTTTGCAGGTTACTAGCTGCAGGCACGAGTATCATCTCCAGTGTATTCTAGAATGGTAGATATACTAACCATGTACTTAGGTTAAAGTCTCATTTTGCAGGTCTTTCTTTGTTTTAACGAACTTTTCTATTCCTTTTCAGGTCACAGAGAAGCAAAGAGTGTCCTATATGTTGGCAGATTCTTACTTTAAAAGACCCTGCTAGGTAGGTACTTAGTATATATTTTGACAGCTTCTTAACTTAAATGACCTAGCTAGGAATATAATTCATCAAGATAGACCCTCAGAATAAACGTGGGACCTGTTCTCTTTGTCTCGCGTAGTAATTCTTTGTTCTAAGACTTCTTCCGTGCATTTACATTATCTAAAGCCAAGAGCTTTTAGCTGCTGTGGAGAATGAAAGGATTTTGAGGTCAAAACGCAATACTGTTCGTGTCCATGAGGACTATGAAGCCTATCTCGTGAGTCCTCTCTCTTGTACAAAGTGAATACTCTGAGATTGATATACATAAAAAGAGAACCTTTTTCTGATTATCAATACTGTCTATCAGGGGAATGTGTACGCTGACGAGTCAGAATTCGAAGAGCGCATTATGCGGCATTTTGCTGCAGCAGCACGCAGAGCTCGTCATGTGAGTAGGAGGGGAAGACAGAGACTTTCTGGTGGTGATCATTTAACAGTTCCATTCCCTGTTCCGACCGGCCAGTTTGACAATTATTCTGAAGAACATCAAAGTTCCAGCTACTCCAACTTGGAGAATAGCACGCCAGTATTGAACGCATTACCAGTTGAATCTGCTGAGCCGAGATATGAGGTTGATACCAGCGAATTCTGGACAAGGTATTTTTAATGCAGTACTTGCTATATCATGATGGTTTTTTGCCATTCTCGATGCTTTTCTCGCAATCAAAATGCTGTGTACCCTTCTTTTGTTGAATTAATACTTGCTACGTTACAACCCTTTATCTCTTTGTTTAAAGTTCAGGCTTTCCATACCATACAAGATTCTGAGGTTTAAGAGATGTTTCTTTGTATCCTTTGCAGCGAACGGCCAACTGAGAATCCAAAAAGCCCGGGTTCATCTGAATTTGTTGCCTTTTCAGAATCTATCAAGTCCAAATTTTCTGCTGCTTCTGCCAGGTACTTTCTTATCTCTCAGCTTTATTCTTTAAAGAGGTTTCGTGCATGTTTCATTGTCTCATATCGTTGATGCATGACTCTATGGTTCTTCGATATCAGGTACAAGGAATCGATCTCCAAAAAGACCCAAGGACTCAAAGAAAAGCTACTTGCTCGCAACGTCGCAGTCAAGGAATTGGGAAAAGGAGTTCAGAGAGAAATGAGTGCTGGTATTGCTGGTTTTGCGCGAATAATTGATCGCCTTGAACTTGCCTCGAAGAAGGCTCCAGAAGGGACGTCTAAAGAAACCATCACACAAGAAAGTGTCAGTGCTCATCATCTGAGCTCATCTGCATCCGCTCAAGTGCCACCTGGGGGCCATTAGAAGCTCCTCTTTTTCAGGTTTGTTAAAACTTCTTGGTAAATTATTTTCTGGAGTCTGCCCATTACATGTCATTCTAGTCGTTTATAACTTATCCGGGGAAATCATTCATAGATACTAATCCCATCTTGAAGAAATACCACACAGATATAGATACTCTTGTCTTTTTTACTTTCCTAGAGGCCGGAAGAGAAGGCATGCTTCTTATGCTGTCATACATATTTATTCTGTTACATGGACTTATTGAGCTTTTAGTTGGGGAAAGATAGGTCAATAGGGACTCTAGTTAACTACCAGAAGATATCATCAAATAACAAGCTAGGGAAGTATTGTACGATGAAGTATAAAAAGTACTCAATTTCTCCTGAATCCTGTGACCCGTTGATTTGGTTACCAAAAAGATCACCAAATTCTTGCATTATATTGCCAACCAAATCATCGGGCCAAAGTGACCTCCCTAAAGTCAAGTGGGAAGATTCAGGAGAAACATACAAAGCATGATGCAACAAGAAGCTGCTAGAATTCTGTGGGATTTGCTGCTGAAGTTTGATAGGAATGTGGTTGTTATATCAGCTTCAGTATTCAAGAATCATTCTAATTACGTGTTAGATCAAACTCATGGCATCTTTGTGACCACGGAACCTTTCAAATAATGGGCTTCCTTGTGTCGTACTCAAATGAAAGGAAAGTAAGACTACAAGAGAATCCATTTACTTTGCAAAATATCTAATGCCTTGTGCTTTCCTTTATCAGGGATCGATCCAAGATGTGAAGGAGAGATAAATTATGGCCTTATGTCTGAGTGAGGAATGTTTTGTTCGTGGCAAGAGACGTATGAGAGGAATCAACCCGTCCATCATGTGATTAAAAGGGTTTGATCGATCCGCGTCCTGCAATAATACTGTATGTGAGAACTTGAAAAGACCGAAGTGATTCACTTTTTCACTAAGCTTGAGACAATGATATGGTTTGAAGGTGTTTTTCTTTGGTGATATATTTGCCTTAATACCGCTCTGTTAGCATGTGTTTTGCTCTTCTGGTTTACATCATATGTGAGTCTATCCAAAACTGCACTAACATCCGTAGCCATGAAGATTGTATAAAAACATGGCTTCATTACAGTTTGAGTACACCCAGTTTATCGAAACACAGTCTGATGATTGCAACACAATTTGTAAAACTGCTCAGTTACTTCATGTTTTGCAAAATGACTTGCGCTCTGGTTTTGGTAACAAATCTCTGAAGTGCCATACATCCCTAAACATGGAACTGTATAAGAACATGGCTTAGTTAAACTTTTCATCAAAGCAGTTAATCGAAGTTGTCTGATCGCCACACCACCCGCTCATAAAACTATCTGATTGCATCCCATTTTGCAAGTTGACTTGCACTGTGGTTTTGGCAACAGATCTTGCAATGGCCTTTCTTTCAATCCTCTTCTACATTCAAGGTGTCGAGGGGGCCGGCCAACGCTTAAAACCGGCCCGGTCCGCACCAAACGGATCAAAAACCGGCTCAGACCGGACCCCTCCAACACCCAAACGGGCCCAGCCCACACATTTTGGTCTCGTGTCGAACTGATAAGCCTGAAACATCGTCGTGGTTAGAAGTAGCGCGATCAAAGTGGTTTGGAGTCGCACTCATAGTTGTCGGTGAAAATAAGTAGATGAGAGAATAGAAACACAAGGATCAAAATGATCCATTATTTTTATTTATTCTGTTACATGAACAGAGGTAGTTATATTACAAACACAGACAGACACATGACACACCCATATACACAGACTCCTGCAGATCCCAATTATTATTTCCAGAGGAACACAACTCAAGCATTTACTATCATCCCACCTGAAAGAAGAAGAGAAAAACAGACACATCATCATCAGTAATGAAACTGGAATTAAATAGGAATAGTGATAAGCATTTCTCATATGAAGTTATTATCATACCATTAGGGTGGAAGACTTGGCCAGTGAAGTAGGAAGAGCAGTGGTTGCAAGCCAGGAAAACATAGGACGGCGCGATCTCGTGGGGCTGAGCCGCCCTTTTCATGGGCGTCTCCTTCCCGAGCTTCGACACCTTGTCCTCCGGCATAGAAGCGGGCTGGAGAGGGGTCCAGACCGGGCCGGCCGCCACCGCGTTGACCCGTATCCCTTTCTCCACCAGCTGAAGTGCCAGCCCCCTAGTGAAGGCCACAATGGCCCCTTTAGTTGCAGTATAGTCTAGAACCTCCGGGTTGCCCACATAGGCATTGACTGAGGTCGAGTTGATGATGGCACTTCCTTCTTTCATATGCTTCAAAGCATGCCTGGAAACAGTGGCGGAGCCAAGAATCAGGAACAGTCGGGGCAAAATTCAATGTAAAGCCAGTAACATTGGCACCCGTGCAATGAAATCAGCTGTAACATTCGCGTAGTTGATAAAACAGTGCTTCCACTAAAATGAGAGTGATATGTTAGGGTTTGTTTGACGAATTCACTAAACAATGGCGGAGCTAGGAATCATGAACATTCATGGCAATAATAAATGTAAAACCAATAACATGGGCACCGGTGCAAGAGTTCAGAATCAGCCGGAGCATTCGTGTAGTTAATGAAATCGTGCTACCAATAAAAGGAGAGTGATTCGTTAGGGTTTGATCGACGAATTTCACTCACCTGACAAGGAAAAACTGGGAGAAAATGTTGGTTCGGAACACCCTCTCGAGCCTCTCCTCGCTGATCTCTTCAACGCTCTGCGTGAAGTGCGACTCGGCGGCGTTGTTCACCAGAATGTCGATGCGGCCGAAGCGGTTAACGACTTCGTCGACGACCTTCTTGCAGTTGTCGTCGTACCCTAAATCCGCAGCGATGGCAATGGGGTCTTTTGCGTCTTTTGGTTTGGCTTCCTTGAGCATCCTTAGTGTTTCGTCGGCATCCTTCTCTTCCTTGTCCTTGACGAATGTGAAAGCTACGGTTGCGCCTTCCAAGGCGTAGGTGTAGCAAACGGCCCTTCCGATCCCGGAGTCCCCTCCTGTCACCAGAGCCACCTTACCCTGCAGCATCCAAATCTTGTGTTAGCTCAATCGTTGCAACAATGTTAACTAAGACATCATTCGAGACAAACACACAGAGTATGAACACAGACTAACAACCTAAGTGCTTCTCCAACAGCAAAACATTTTTCTAGAGTTGTTGTTCTAACAGTATGTCTAAATATAGACCACTATTAATATTCTATTTACTTTCAAGTTTTCATTGTAAAAACAATCAACAGCATTGGATTGGACTTACTTTTCTTTTATCCTTTTTATCTGTAGTTCTTAGTACTGTCTAGTAAATAAGCCTAATGCAATTTTCCTTCACTATTTACACCAGCTGCTGGAGCTTTTTTCTTTTTCTTTTTTTCTTTTTTTTTTGGGCCTAAATTTGGACCTAGGACAGGTTTACGTCTACAATATGACCATGGTAAGAACCTGCGGAAACCACATCAAAAAATTAAAATTTGTTTGACAATAGGAGCATTGCCTGGGAGGGGGAAGGAAGGGAAAGGAGGCTCGGACCCGATACCTCATATACTGCCTATAAGGGCATCTCCAACCCACCCCCTTCTCCCCCTTCCCCCCACTAATGTATGGGAAGTATCGCGAATGTGTGTGTGTGTGTGTGTGTGTGAGAGAGAGAGAGAGAGAGAGAGAGAGAGAGAGAGAGAGAGAGAGAGAGAGAGAGAGATGTTACATGAAGCTTGTTGGAGGGCTTGTAGTTTGGGTCTTTAGTCTGAGGGGATGGGTCCATTTCATGCTGTTTACCAGGCTGCTGGTGTTGCTTCTGTGGTGGAAACTTCTGATCTCCTCCTCCAGATGCCATCTGATCTGATTCTTCTGATCTTCTTTCCTTCTCTGAAACACTCCTTTTACCTTCTAATGTCTCTGTCTCTGATCAGTGATCTGACCCAAGAAGGACAATACATATATAGTAGCAGACGGAGGCATATGGATAGAGACTGTAGGCAGTGAGGAGGATTGTAGGAGTTCGCCACGTCGAGTTCGGATGGCGTAATCGATTGGCCACGTAAATGAATGCATGCAATGCATAGCGTTGTTGTTGTTGCTATCTTCATCTTCATCTTCATCTTCATCTTCTTCAGCTAGCGGTGGGCATGTTTTGTGTGGGTGGGTGATGCCATAAAGACTTAGTAGAAAGGGACAAAGTTTCTTCCTTCATATGCGCTACGGATTGGGAATGGTAAAAGATATGAACTATGAATTACTTGTAGTGAACTTTACTTCACTGTCGTTGTTTTAATTATACAGTTAATTCCTATGTAGCACACGAGTGCTTCAATCGATTAGTGGAATTAACAAATTTAAACATTTTTTCCTTTTTAGTTACACTGTCGATAGAGTATGTAATAAGAGGGTAATCTAAATCTAAAATAAACATTAGATTATGTTGAGATATTAAGTTTGTATAGTAAGCAGAAATCTTCATTGAAAAAAATATCGTAATTGACATCACTCAATAATAAACTACTGCATTTTTTAAAATATCCAGAAATTTTAAGAAATAATTATCGCAGTACTACTCAGTTTATACTTTATAGTTTCCTCATGTGTAATATTAAAAGCTAGAGTATCCAAAATTTTCATAGAAATTGGGGTACCACCTAGTTTTAAATAAAGGCAAGCCATTTATGCTAAAGAAAAAAAAATTACTAATTTGTTTTCAACTAGTATATCTACAATAAGTTACTTGATGGAAATCTATGGATATTAAGGCTTCGGGCTGGCCCTGGATGATCCCAAAAAGTTAGGATATGGGCCGAGATCGGGCTGTTTAAAAAGAATCCGGCCCAATCAAGCGCAGCTCCAACCCAGCCCATGTCCAACGCTACTTTTTTATAGAATTACATCATATCGCGGGGTTCGAACCCGAGACCTCATGCGGGGCTTCGAACACTGTCACTGAGCTAGCACCCATTTGCATGTCCAGCGCTGCTTTAGTGATAAGAACACATGTAATGTTCATGCCTTCATGGCTGTTTGATATGACAAGTTATGAGAAGGGCTCTAACAATGATCTGTAATACTTTCTCGAATGGAGTTTCTCCTTCACTAACAATGGTGAAGGAGATGAAATGAAAGAAAGTATCAGTACTATTGCAATAGTTCCATCTTTCTATGAACCTACAGTGTGAAGGAAAAGAATCAGATCAAGCAAATGCAGAAAATCAACGAATAGTTTGTTTCAGTTTATCAGAAACAAGAGAGCTAACCTAACAATTAGATTACAACAGTGGCAATCGTCTAACTCACCAAAGCTAAAATCATAGAGTATAAAGTTTTTAGTTCACGCTAACAACATCACGCGGCCGGCTCCAGTCTCAGCCTCGCCATCTTCTTAAGGAGAGGTCGCCAGAGAAAATCCACCACAAGCACCCGAAATTCTGCAATCAAACAACCATCCAAGCTCAGCATTTCACTTGCAACAAGGAAGGCCAGAACACTATACAGTAAAACCTCTATAAATTAATAATGTTGGGATCGAGATATTTTATTAATTTAGCGAAATATTATTATACCGATAAATTAATAGTTTATTAATTTAAAGAGGTTTTTTGTATGACATTTAAATTTCCAAGTGCAATGTACTAGTTACGATGTATATTTGTTAGAGATAAAAACTAAATTAAAAAAACAAAATTCCAAGGCACATTTTATGAATATACATTTACAAATTAATTGAATTTTTCAAATCCATTGTTTTTTAATAAGTAAAAAAGTTAGTTCATGATACCCAAAAGTTGGTCCATGGTACCAACTCAATACATGAAACATTGTTACAAACTAACAACTATAAAAATGTTCATTGAAAAACTTTAAAATCACATCAACTTTCAACTATCACTCCGAAACTACAAGGTGTTCAAAAATCAACCATGACCAATCAACAAAGAAATTTTTATGCGAGATATTTAAAGATGAAATCGGTACATATTTGAAGTTCAAGAAAAAACAAGTGACTATAGATTCATTTTTTACTAGACAATCTTAGAATTTGAAACTTATTTAATAATTATTAATTTATAGTTTGGTTGGGACAAATATATGTACATTAGGATTTCAAAAAAATTATTATCTTATTATTTTATCGATTGGGGTCCAATTTTGCACTGGTCCCAAGTTGGGACCGGACAAATTATTAATTTTATCGGAGTTATTAATTTATCGAGTATTAATTTATAGAAGTTTTACTGTGATTCCAAACACATCAAATATGCTTCAACAACTACACCAATATAGAAACTAATTATGCAGAAGTTAAACGTCATGAATGATGGGTAAAAGAAACAATTACAATTACACCAATATAGAAACTACTCAAGCAGAAGTTAAACGTCATAAATGATGGGTAAAAGATACTACTATTTCAGTGCCGAACTGCAGGACTCTTACACCCCCTGATCGTGTCATTTTATACCCTGATTTTCAGAGTCTGAAAGGGCTTATTTGTTCCAGAAGCTAGTATCAGTGACGGATCCCCACCCCAAAATTTGGCACACTGAAGTGGTGGATGTGTCATTTCCTAAACTAGAAGGGGTGAAAGTGACATTTCCTAAACTAGAAGGGGTGAAAGTGTCTTTTACCCCATTAATGATTACATAGCTACAATGTAAAAGGAGAAACCCCGGGGGATACGGGTGGATGAGCAGCATGCCCTGCACAGAGTCAAACCTAATGACACGATCCCATCCAAGTAACAGCCTAACGGGCTGACAAAAAGGCAGACTTGGGCGGATTCTGGCATGGGGCAGGTTCATAGGGCCTGAAGCTAAGGGAAATCAGACACTCCTGGAATCCAACCAGAATGTACAATTCTAAGAGGAAGCAGGGCGTTAAACCCTGTATCATTCCTTTCAATACTATGGTGATGTTATTCAATTGGCCATAGAGGTTTAAAAGTAACAGCTGTATCTGTCAGATTTCACACAGCAATGGTCTCTTGTAGCTCTATTTATTGGAAGATGCGATCATATATTTTTTCTCTCGAGATTTAAAGTGACCTTTTCCATGCTTAAAGGGATGTGAGTATAGGGGAAGTCTAAAATTATTTAGGTTGTGAAGACGTCTTCATCGCTAGTTAGAATTTCCAATTTGGCTCAGGTTCAAGGAGATTTCAGTCTCACACTCTTTTCAGCTTGATGAATTCCTAACCTGATGCCACTTATGGCTGAAAAATACTTCCCCTACCAGACCGTTACGAAGTCACACGGCATTACTGAATCAGTAGAAGATAACTTGGAAATTTGTTGGGAATTTTAGCAAAACAGTATAATAAAAATCAAATAAAATAGGGATATAACATATATACAAAGGAGCCGTGTTTAACAAAAAAAAGTACGTGAAATGGAGTATCTTTTATAAGTACTAACAATTGTGATGTGGTGACTGTAAACTTTTAATTTCCCGAACAGATAATTAGTCTATCATAATAACCCACTAATTCCCAGATATCATGATGAAACTTTGCAGAATAATTAGATATAAAACAGAACATATCAAGAAGATGTAAGGCAAACATCTTAAGAACTTGGCACCATCAACAATGAAGAAAATTTTGGTACATGAAACATAGTGAAAGAGCTTTTCATAGTGCAGGTACAAGAGCGATGTGAAAATAAGGACTGGACAATGTGTAAAACCTTCACATCACATAATACATCACGTATCAATGAATTGTGGATCTTCAATTATCAACATAGCATAAAGATTTACCAAATTAGAAGTCCCATGGTAACTCTGCAAACCTACCCTGATTAAACTATCAACAGTAAAATGTTAGAATAGGATATTTTAGTTTCCAGAGAACTTACTATTTCCTTTCTGCATGCCACTTGTGTATGCACCGGTACCAATTCCACTGGTAACATAGACCTACAAGGCGTAATACACTAGCAGAAACCACTTCAACAAAAGCCATTACACCTGATCTTTGTGGTGATAGACCAGAAGTGACTAGGGATAATAGGAGCCCGTCAAAGTTGCAGGGGACGATGAAACTTCCAGATTTAACACCTTTCCAAGCTTTCTTAGCAACTTCAGCTGCTTTCATTGTACTAGAAGAACCCGATATGATACCGGTGAGCGGCGGTTTTGTTTTATTCTCTACAACAAGAAGAAGAAGTTCAGGACAATAGCAAGGTAGCATTTATTTTATTTCATAAAAGGACAACAAAGTATTTTAAAGTCATGATGAGGCAAAATAATGGCCAATATTCTTCTCGGAGCATCACTGAAATAATACCAGAGTACAAAGCATTTAGATGTAAAATCAAAGGCTCTCAGTAGTTGTAAGGCCTTAAACTAAAACATTCTGTTTGTATCCAAAGTGTCTATACTTTCTCGGCCTACTAAACACATCTAAAGGCATGGGGGCTATTTGTCTCCCATGCTTAAATGAATGTGCGACGTTTAAGTTGTCTAGTACATAGAACCCCGACACTGTTAATATTCTAGAAAATATCTACTATCACCTAGTGTTCTAATGGTGGGCTGTGGATATCATTATATCTATGGAAAGATTGGTATTTATTCCACGAACAACTTAGCTTTCTCCAAAAGTTGGTGCATAGAGAATAAAGTAAACCAACAGTTAAATGAGCACATAAGGGTCGGCACAGCTGTATGTCTGATTCACAGGATAGTGATTCTAACAAGCAACAGCACAGAGTAATAGAAAAGAATACACAAATGATCAACATAGTAGGATCAAATACACAAACCTTGCTCAAAACCAGGGGTTTCTGTGTCAGGTGGAAATATAAGAGAGACGTGAATGTTATCTCCAATGACTTCCTGTTGAAGCGCTTCTGCCATTCCCCTGAGACCAAATTTACTAGCTGAATAGGCAGTGTATCCATAAATACCCACCTACAAAAAAAATCGATTGATATCAGCATTGAATAGTGAGATTTGAATTAGGGCCAGTAGTGATTGAACAAAAAAGATCAATTCCAAACTGCAAACTGTAATTCGGGTCAACTGTTTGGGTTCAGCCAAATTCATTTTTATCCTTATTCACATTCATTTGAAAACTGTAGATACTAGGGCCCTGTTTGGTCTGAAAAATCGGCTGAAATAATTCTGGGTGAATAATCCAGCCGAACTAAAAATCAATATATGTTTGGTACGAGCTGAAATTGTAGATCGTTAATTTAATCCATTAAACAAAATTTAAAGAGCTATATCGTCTTCTTCAATGCACCTACTTATAAATGAACTATGATCATGCTAATGTCAAGAACACATAAAAAATGTTTTCAATGAGATTTTCAGCCGCATAATCCCCAATTTTGGAGATTCTACAATTGCACTGAGATTATCTTAATCTGCAGATTTTCAGATTAAAATTTTGTGTCATAACAAATGTAATTAAATTAAAAGAACCAATTCAAATCAAAATTGATTAAAATCCTGGTTCCCAAAGATGCACTAGGTCTTTTCAGACATGGAAGCACAACTACAAATGACTTATTAAAAGGAAGCAAATTTGAGTACAAAAAGATCAATTCCAAACTGCAAATTGTAATTCAGGTCAACTGTTAGGGTTATGCTAACTTCATTTTTATCCTTATTTACAATCATTTGAAAACTATAGATACTAGGACTTTTCATACATGGAAGCACAACTAAGAACCTATTAAAAGGAAGCAAATTGAGTACAAAATGGTGGGGAGAAATTCCAATGGATATGCAATGCAAGTACATAAATCAATTCTGAAGCAAATTCACAGACTGCATCTCAATTTCAGTTTTCAATCACTCCATAGTAAGCATTGCAATATGAAAAAATTATCATTAGATACTAAAATCAGAAGCAAATTGACAACAAAAATGGGGGCAAATTTCAGTGGAAAAGCAATGCTTATCTATCTACGAATTCAAATGCAAGTACATCTACATAATAAGCTGCTATGGGGATTAGTGTATCCTCAAGATATGACATGTGGGATAGCTTATCTCCACCACATCCTAGGAACCAAATACTTAATCTACATAATATGCTGCTACGGGGATTAGTGTATCCTCAAAATCTTACATAATAAGCTGCTATGGGATTAGTGTATCCTCAAAAAGTATGACATGTTGGATAGCTTATCCCCACCTTGTCCTCGGAACCAAATTCTTCATCTACATAATATAAGCTGCATGGGGATTAGTGTATCCTCAAAATATGATATGAGAGATATCTTATCCCACCATATCCTAGGAACCAAATACTTCATAATTACACAATCTTGACCATATCGCCACCATATTGTAAGGAATTATCATACTTTTTTCTTTGTGGTTGTGCCGGTTATGCACTAGTTTATCAATTCTGAAGCAAATTCACATAAGTCAAATCCAAAAGTTCAGCTTATAAGTCACACACCAAACACTACTTATAAGTTTTCTTCAGCTTATAATCCAGATGTGACTTAAGCAGTTTATAAGTCATACAAAACTCCACCTAGGTCTTTTCAGACATGGAAGCACAACAAGAAATTACCTATTAAAAGGAAGAAAATTGACTACAAAAATGGGGGCAAATTCAATGGAAAAGCAATGCTTATCTATCTACAAATTCAAATGCAAGTACATCTACATAATAAGCTGCTATGGGGATTAGTGTATCCTCAAAATATGACACGTGGGATAGCTTATCCCCACCATGTCCTAGCAACCAAATACTTCATCTAAATAATAAGCTGCTATGGGGATTAGTGTATCCTCAAAATCTACATAATAAGTTGCTATAGGGATTAGTGTATTTTCAAAATATGACATGTGGGATAGCTTATCCCCACCATTTCCTAGGAACCAAATACTTCATCTACCACTCTGTCCCACCTCTTTCTTCCCAATTTGACTTTTGTCACTATTCACTGGGTCACTTTAACCCGGTGATTTGAATAACAAACCGATGTAATTTTTTGATAAATTTTTCATGGTATTGTAGAGTAAAATGTGCTCTATAATATGGTGAAAAAATTATCAAAAAATCGTATTATTTTGCTATCCAAATCACCCGGTCAAAGTGACCCAGATACGAGTCAAAAAAGTCAGATGGGAAGAAAGAGCTGGGACGGACTGGTACATAATAAGCTGCATGGGGATTAGTGTATCCTCAAATTACGACATGTGAGATAGCTTCTCCCACCATATCCTAGGAACCAAATACTTCATAACCAGACAATCTCGACCATATCCCCACCATATTCTGTGGAATTATCATTTCTTTGTGGCCGTGCCCGTTATGCCCACAATCACTCTTAACTAGAAATGACCCATTAAAAGGAGTCCGGATCTTCTGTATCCTTTGTGTGTATCCATCTCTGTATCCTGTTTGGTCCACGTTATTATTTTTTATTCAATTTAGTTGTTACAAATGATATCTACATATTGAAATGCAAGTACATTCATCAATGCTGAAGCAAATTCACATACCGTCTCTCAATTCCAGTTCCCAATCACTCCATACTAACCATTGCAATTCAAAAACCACCATAACATACTAAAACCAAAAAAGAAAAGAAAATATGTACCTGACCGGCCTGAGACGAAACAATCGCGATCGAACGCGGTCCACTCCCCTTCCCCTTCCTCATCTTCATCCCAGGCAAAGCGGCCTTAACCAAATGAAAACTCCCCAACAAATTCACATCCAGCATCATCTTCACCTCCTCAACCTCCTGATCCCCCAGCTCCATCGGCACAGCCACGCCCTGATTACACACCAGCACATCTATCTCCCCGGCTTCTTCCACCGCCCTCTTCACGGCGGCGAAGTCGCGCACGTCGGCTCCGTAGACCGCGACTTCGATTCCCGTGGCGAGACGGATCGCGTTCTTCGCTTCCGCGAGCTTGTCGACGCTCCGGGCGAGGATCGAGACGCGCGCGCCTTCTGAGGCGGCCTGGTGGGCGAGAGCGAGGCCGATGCCGCTGGATCCGCCGCTGATGAAGACGTGACGGGACTTGAGGGGGATCTTGACGGGGCGGGGACGGACGATGAGGAGGAGGAAGAAGAGGAGGGAGAGAGGTGGGAGGAGGATGAGGAGGGAGAGATAGGCGAGATTGAGGTCCGCCATTGTTGTGTGAGCTCTGAGAGAGAGAGAGAGTGACAGTTCGATGAAATGAATCTATCTTGGAGTAGTTCTCTGCTAAGAGTTTGGCTAATTAGTTAGATCCGGCACAATAAACCCAGTTGTTTGTTCATTGGGCTGAATTGACCCATTCTTTGGGCCCAAATAGCATTAAGATAGCCCAATTGAGGTACCCTTGCAGATCAGGGCTGTAAACGAACAGAGCCGCTAGAAAGTTACCTTGTTCAAAGCTCGACTTCCTGCTTTAAAAGAGTCGAGCTAGCTAGAGCGTATAATTAAGCTCGTCTAACGAAATAAGTCGAGCTCGGATCTACAAGAAGACATGGCTTAAGACAAACCGATTGTGAGCTCTGAAAGAGAGAGAGTGAGAGTTCGATGAAATGAATCTATCTTGGAGTAGTTCTCTGCTAAGAGTTTGGCTAATTAGTTAGATCCGGCACAATAAACCCAGTTGGTTGTTCATTGGGCTGAAGTGACACATTCCTTGGGCCCATTGGCATAAAGGTAGCTGAATTGAAGCACCCTTACAAGTGATCAGGGTTGTAAACGAACAGAGCCGCTGAAAAGCTGCCGTGGTCAAAGCTCGACTTCCTGCTTTAAAGAGTCGAGCTAGCTAGAGCCTATATTTAAGCGTGTCTGACTAAATGAGTCGAGCTCGAATCTACCAGACTTTGTAGAGAGCGAGCCATAAGCTAGTCATAATTAGTTTGATTCCTTTGGGCTGAAGCGACCCATTATTTGGGCCCAAATAGCATAAAATAGCCCAATTGAAGCACTCTTGCAGTTGCAGGTAATCAGGACTGTATACGAATAGAGCCGCTCGAAAATTGGCTTGGTCAAAGCTCGACTTTCTGCTTAAAAGAGTCGAGCTAGCTAGAGCATAAATTTAAGCTCGTCTGACTAAATAAGCCGATATCGAGCCTGAGTTTACCAGGCACTGTAGAGATACGACACCAATGCCAACCATATATAGCCTGATTTGTTTTACACCCCTACTCATGAGTTTTACCTCTTATACATAGAAGTAATTATGCACCATATAAATAATGGGGAGATAGTAGATGCATGCACGATTACATTAATCTGTTGTCACACACGTATTAAATAATTTTACCCCTTTCTACTGTTATAAGTTTTGTTGTTCCACCTCCAAACCGATTACGTGGTCTAAGTATATTATTGGACACATTCAAAATAGACAGAGTCCCCGTGTGGTATAAAGTAACGATTCTCAACATCTACTTCTCGTAATCTCTCTCCCATTTTGTTTTATCTTTTTCTATTTGAGCCTCGAGGCTATAACTAATTGTCCTCGGAAACTCATTTTTCGTGAGAAGTGAGATGTTTGTTTATTTCACATTTGTTTTTCACTTCCTGCAGGTCTGCATATAACACTAGCGTATATATAAGTTACTTCGTGTGTAACAATAACTGTTTTGAAACGGTATTTCCCTTCTATGTAGGTCGTGACAAACATTGGCGGGCCCCGAGGGGGGGGGGTACTCATGAAAACATACTATTACTAGTCATTGTTTGTTCATGTGTTAAACACAATGTTGATTAGATGAACCAATCCAACATATAATTGCTTCTATGGCTACATAGTTTCTAAATTCTGAACTTGTCATAAGTCATTTCAATGATAGGACGCACAAATTGTATTACTACTACTATAGGATATTGAAGAAAACCAAATAAACAAGTTTCCATTTTGTTGTAAAAATGTATTGAGTACGAACCTACACACCTTTATTAACTAATCAAGATAGTTCTGTAAGTTATTCAACTATTTGATTATAATGTTACTATTAGCAAAATGGAATGTCCAACACACAAATTGGCGATTTGTTTGTGTATAGGGGATTGTTATAATTGTCCTTGAACCAATAAACCAAGTTGTTTGTTCATTGGGCTGAAGTGACACATTCCTTGGGTCCAAATAGCATAAATATAGCCCAATTGAGGTACCCTTGCAGGTGATCAGGGCTGTAAAGGAACAGAGCTGCTAGAAAGCTGGCTTGGTTAAAGCTCGACTTTCTGATTAAAAGAGTCGAGCTAGCTAGAGCTTATATTAAAGCTCGTCTGACTAAATAAGTCAAGCTCTGATGAGAGCCGAGCCCAAGGCCAGCCATAATTAGTTCGAGTCCTTGGGTTGAAGTGACCCATTCTTTGGGACCAACTCGCAGGTGATCAAGACTGTAAACGAACAGAGCCGCTTGAAAGTGGGCTTGGTCAAAGCTCGACTTTCTTCTTAAAAGAGTCGAGCTAGCTAGAGCCTAAATTTAAGCCCGTCCGACTAAATAAGCCGAGCTCGAGTATGAATCTACTAGACTCTATAGAGAGCCGAGCCGAATGCCAGCCATATTTAGTTTGATTTGTTACACTCCTACTCGTGAGTTTTACCTCTTGTACATAGATGTTATTACGCACCATGGGGGAGATAGCAGCATATACGATTACATTAGTCAGTTGTCATATATATTAAATAATTTTACACCTTTCT
This sequence comes from Linanthus parryae, assembly GCA_023055425.1. Lineage (NCBI taxonomy): Eukaryota > Viridiplantae > Streptophyta > Magnoliopsida > Ericales > Polemoniaceae > Linanthus > Linanthus parryae. Next base: position 3,259,557 of record JALGPY010000008.1, on the reverse strand, counting down.
ACTGTTAGGAATTTCGGAATTCCACATCAAAATCAATTGGGTAGTCTAAGTATATTATCGGGCACAACCGAAATAGACGGAGTTCCCATATGTTACAATTGACGACTCTCAACATCTACTTATCGTAATCTGTCTTTCCTATTTTGTTATCTCTTCTTCTAGTTGAGCCTAGAGGCTGTAACTAATGTTCCTCGAATCTCATTTTTTATAAGAGAAGTTTATTTATTTCACATTTGTTTTTCAATTCCTACGCGTCTGCATATAACACAATCATATAAATAAATTACTTCGTGTGTAACAATAATTGTTTTGAAACGGCGTTTCCCTCCTATGTAGGTCATGACAAACATTGGCGGACTTAGAGAGGGGAAAAGGGGGGCTAGTCATGAAAACATACTATTACAAGTCACTCTTTGTTCATGTGTTAAACACAATGTTGATTAGATGAACCAATCCAACATATAATTGCTTCTATGGCCACATAGTTTCTAAATTCTGAACTTATCATAAGTCATTTCAATGTTAGGATGCATAAATTGTATTACTACTACTATGGGATATTGAAGAAAACCAAATAAGCAACTTTCATTTTGTTTTCAAAATGCATTGAGTACGAATCTACACACCTTTATCAATTGATCTGTAAATTATTCAACTCTTCGATTATAATGTTACTATAAGCAATGGAGTGTCCAACACACAAAGTGGCGATTTGTGAAATAGTTATAAAAACCGAACCAAGACCGGCCGGACCAGTGAACTGAACTGCGACCGGTTGAGTTCACGTTCCAGACCGGGAATGCGAAAACCGGTCAAAAACCAGCCGAGTTTGGAGTCCAACCTGTGAAGGTTTGAAGACCGGCCTGTTTTCAAAAAAATAAATGTGGACTATATCGTAGACATATACTCCCTCTGTCCCGCACGTTTCTTCAAAGAAACTGAAAAAGCAGTGACATGTCCAAAATGTCCCTGCCCAGCTGAGACAATTACATGGTGGAGTCCACACATTTACCACCCCTGTTGTAAAAGCTAAAACAAGCCAAATCTGCTAATTTTTCCCACCAAAATCAAATACCAAAAATTACAAACTTCCCTCCAAATGTCTGATGTCTAATCCCACACATTTACCACCCCATTTCTACCACATCATCCAAATCCAATCTGCTATTAAAACTGAAGCAACATTACAGAAATTAGAACAAACCCAGTAGAGAGAAAGAGAAAGAAAATGCAGAAGATGAAAACAGAGCATTGAAGCTCCTGTTTTGTGCACCAGTCACTTGCTAATTCACCACTTCAGCTGCAATTCTTCAATATCTTCAAGTCCAGCAACTTCCCCAGCTCCACTCTCCACCACTTCAGGTGTGTTTCCAGGAACTTGGTCATCTACAACAATGATGACAAAGAGGTTAATATGGGAGGAGAAAGAAGGAATCAAAGACTATCTACTTCAACACAGCAAAAAAACTGTACAGGGTTCAAACTCTGAGATGATAGCAGGTAGGGGTAGTGTTAAATTTGCAGCTACTAAATGGAATGTTAGTCAGAAATTCATTTACAATATTTGGAGTGAAATCAAAGAGCTTGACAAACAAGTTAAACCACTGAATATGAAGCCAAAATTTGTGGGGAACAAGATCCCTGCAATGGTGATGGATAGTGCTGAAATCACTAATATCTTGCTCAAGAAGAGAAAGACAATCAGGGCTCTTGCAGGTAATTTTATGCGACTCTCAGATTTTGCAGTAAAAACATGACCATTTTATGCATAACTTGCTATTGTAGATGATGTCTAGTGTTTAGCATCACAATTTGGCCACTACAACTACAAATTGAACATGAAGCTACAATTTTTTGGTGACCCTCAGATTCAAGCACACATCACAGTTTGTAGTTCATGTCAATTGTAGGAGCATCACATGATTATAACACTAACACATTGAGCATTCATTCACAAATAGCAAAGTTTACATTTATAGATCATGCAATTAAGTGTCTTATATCATCACAGAGTATAAATCTGCTAATGTTTCCCACCAATTGAAACAGTTTAAATTACAAACTTCAATATCAACTTGTGAAGTCTAATCCCACACATTTATCATCCAAAGTGCTATTAAAACTGAACCAACATTACTAATTAGAACAAACCCAGTAGTGAGAAAGAGAAACAAAATGCAGAAGATGTAAACAATGCATTGAAACTTCTATTTTATGCGACTCTCAGATTTTGCAGTAAAAAACATGTCTATTTGATGCATAAATTGCCAATGCAGATGATGTCAAGTGATTAGTGTCACAATTAGGCCACTACAACCACAAATTGAACATGAATCTACATTTTTTGGTGACCCTCAGATTCAAGCACACATCACAGTTTGTAGTTCATGTCAATTGTAGGAGCATCACATGATTATAACACTAACACATTGAGCATTCATTCACAAATAGCAAAGTTTGCATTTATAGATCATGCAATTAAGGGCCTTATATCATCACAGAGTATAAATCTTCTAATTCTTCTTATAAATCTTCTAATTCAAAGATGATTCTAAAATTGCAGCAAATATAACAGCTTCAAAATCAACAGTTGAAAGGTGGAAGGGTAAAGAAGATTTGAGATCAGTAACTAGTACAGTGAAACCTCTTCTCAACCATCATCACATGTTGAAAAGATTGAAGTTTTGTATCACAGCACTTTACATGGATATAACAGGTGTTATAAAGTTCAAGCCAATGGATCACATTGTACACATTGATGAGAAGTGGTTCTACCTGAAGCAACTAATAGAGAGGTTCATTTTGCTATCACATGAGATCACACCACACAGAACAACAAATTCCAAGGCATTTATACCAAAGCTAATGTTCATGTGTGCAGTGAGTAGACCAGTCTTTGGTGAATATGGAGAAGTAGTATGGGATGGCAGACTAGGAATATGGCCATTTGTCGAAGAATATACCACTCTAAGAAATTCTGTTTACAGGCCAAGAGGAACAGTTGAATTGAGGCCAGTTCCAACAGTGAACAAAACAGTGACTAGGGACATGATCATCAATCAAATAATCCCAGCAATCAAGAGGAATTGGCCTGCTTGTCTTTCAAAAAACATCAAGATACAACAGGATAATGCACCATGCCATGTATCAGATGATGATCCTGAATTCAGAGCTGCAGCAAGAAGCGATGGATTCAACATAAAAATGGTGAATCAACCACCTAGAAGCCCAGACCTAAATATCAATGACCTTGGGTTTTTTAGAGCAATTCAAAGTCTGCAACAAGAGATGCAAACAGAGAATGTGGAAGAGTTGATTGAGGCAGTGCATATGGCATTTGAGGTCCTCACACCACACACACTAGATGATGTGTTTCGGAGTCAACAACAATGCATGGTGGAGATGATGAAGGTGAGAGGACACAACAAATACCAACAACCACACATGGGTAAGCAACACCTCAGAGATATAGGCATGTTACCTAGAGATTTGGAAGTGGACAAGGAACTTGTCAAGGGCTGTATTGATTATTTGTTGGCAAAGAATACACAAATAGACAATCGAGAACTTTTGGAGGCATTGGGTTATGTTGTTAAGACAACCCAATCCTTATTTTGCAAACATGTCTCAGATCAGTTAGTGAATGATCATCATAGACATGTGGTTCAAACTTTTGTTGTTTTGCAAACATGTCTCAAATCAGTTAGTATGATCATCATAGACATGTGTGTGGTGTACTAGTATGTAAACACCTACACAAATTGTAATGTTTGACATGTGATTCTCAGATCGGTAGTGAATGATCATCACAGAACACATTTGACATCAATAGATCACAATGTATATTGATGTTTATATCACACATTCACATCACTAATAAGCAGTGAATGGGACATAGGTTTGCTAAAGCAATTGTGATTCTCAGATCATTAGTGAATGATCATCACAGAACACATTTGACATCAATAGATCACAATGTATATTGATGTTTATATCACACATTCACATCACTAATAAGCAGTGAATAGGACATAGGTTTGCTAAAGCAATTGTGATTCTCAGATCAGTAGTGAATGATCATCACAAAACACATTTGACATCAATAAATCACAATGTATATTGATGTTTAGATCACACATCAATATACATTATTCTATCTCAGTCAACAACAATGCATAGGTTTGCAACAACAATATTCTATCTCAGATCAGTAGTTTATGATCATCACAGAACACACTTCACATCAATAGATCATAATATCACATTGATGTTTAGATCATGGTATCACACATAAGGGAAGCTTCACTGCAATGTTTACATCTTCTGAATTTTGTTCTTATTAGTAATGTTGGTAAAGTTTTAATAGCACTTTGGATTGAAGTTTGTAATCTTCACTGATTCAACAGATCACATATCACAGATAGTAAGACCATAGTATCACATGGATCACAGAACATGGCAGTATCAGAAAAAATATCACAGTATCACATGATTGAAGAGATAACAGTATCACAAGGATCGTACTATCGCAGATATCATAATATCACATGGATCATATAATCATAGATCTGAAATAGAAGTGCTAGGGTTTAGATTCAAAACCTCCCTTCAAACCAAGTAGCATCCACCTCTCGAATTTGGCCTCATCAGAGAATCTATCATCATCCGACCAATCTGAATCGCCACCGGACTCCTCTAGTTTGCCGACATCATTCGGTGCCTGAGTCTCATCTGAATCAATCAGATCTGGCACATGCAGACCAGAACCCACCACTGAATTGCAAAGAGACTCTTCAGATACCAACGGAGCACGAACCGGCACAACACCGTCGGACAAATCCGAACCGTCGGGCGCTTGGGTTTCGTCGGAATCTTGTGTTTCAGGCACGATTGAACCACCGGAATCCATGGCGAGTCCGGGGTTCGATTCTCTCAAACCGTAAGCATCGTACGTATCGATAACCCATGGTCCTTCAATTGAATCGGACATGGTGAACCAGAGACCAACAATAGTAGGGATTAAACCCTTAGCATAGACTGGTAGAGGGACGAAGGAGATTTGGGGAAGAACACAGAGGAACGGCCAAACCCTAGAACCAGAGAGGCAGAGAGACGACAATTGGGGAAGAACAAGAGAGTGATGTGAGGAGTTTTGAGTTAGTGTCGGTAGGGTTTCTAGAGAAATAGGTTTAGTTGTAATGTGGGTTAATTGGGCCTAGTTGAATTAGATTAGTTCTTAATCTGATTTAATTAGGCCCAAAGCAAAAATAGATGGGTAATTGAGCCCAATTAAAATGTAAATGTATTTTTTTCAGTGAGGGTAATATGGTTAATTACACATATGAAAACTTCCATTTTAGGAAAGTTTGAAGAAACAGGTGGGACGTTCCAATAAGGAAAGTTTGAAGAAACAGGCGGGACGGAGGGAGTACTAGAAGGCTGTAAAAGTTAAGCCCACTATCTACAAATGACCCACACCCACCCAGCTGCCCACAAAGCCATTTATAGAGAAGTTTCAAAGTGATGACCTTTGAAACAAGCTATGAAACCAGCTAAGTGGGGCAATTTCCTTTGAACGTTGAAGCCATTACAACCAATTCATAACCACTGGAGCTAGTTACAACATTCTATCACACTGATGTGGGATTTTCTTAGTTTCATTTGCACATCATTTCTTAGCTCTTCAAATTGAAAATATTACTACTCCGCGATGTGGGTTTGAAAAATGAAATTGTAAGACTAAATTAATACCTGAACATTTTGATCTTTGATTGTCAAATGGAACTATATCAGTTCCTGTAGCATCCTAAACGTATGGATTTCTTATGCATGGAGGAGGCATTACACGACAACGTAGGGAAATGGCAGACTGGAAAACATAACTTTTTTCCTTTGGAGGTTCAGCCCCGACAAGCTCAGACTTGATTTCGTCTGCTCTATCACAATTTTTGTGATGTTCTTGGGATGACAAATTGAACAAAGAACAACAGATATAGATTCATTTGACATTCAAGTATTTCTTTTGACTATTTTCTATTATGTTTACTTTTTTGTTTAGAAATAATAAATACATATTATTAGATAAATATGCGATTGAACCGGTCCGACCGGTCCGAACATGAATCGGTGCCTCACCGGTTCGATGGCCGGTCCGGTATTTAAAACTTTGGTCTAGGGGATTGTTATAATTGTCCTTGAATCTCTGTCTCGTAATTATTTATAAAAATTATTAGCGTAAATAAGGGTGTGGATTGGTTATTGTAATATGCACTTCAGAAGGACAACTGAGCGGTGAAAATTGATGGATGCACAATACATGTGGGTTGCCTCAAAGAACCTGAATTCTATCGCCAAGCCATTATTGTTGCTATTCCATAATTAGCTACAAATTGACCACATTATTAATGTATGAGTAGTGAGCTAGGCACTGGTTGATGTACCAAATGTTGCTCCTCATACAGTGATCTTAAAAGAGCTCAATGATGATTTTAAATCACTAATATGTATGAGAGTCCAAATTCAAATATAACAACCATTGTAGTATCGGAGTACCTGTGACCTGCCTAAGAGTTTGTCTGTCATTGATTTTCATTTCTCGGACTTTAGTTTTGTCAATAACTAACATTGGCTTTAAATTATAGGCATACCGGAAATTCTCATAAACTATTTTATGCACATTCTCTTGCCCTTTTCCATAGAATTGAGATAGTTCTAACATAATTTTTGTGGGCAATGTTTAGTGAGATTTTGGGATTTATGACAAACTCGATGTTTTGAATTTCGATAACTATCCTCACAGTTAAATAGTATTTTCACAAAATCGTAATGTGTGTAATGTTACAATCCCTCCATAATCTAGGTAATTCAAGCATAACCCTATCAAATTGTACAATTCCGTGTACTAGTGGAATGTTGGCCCCCACTAAATTAAAATCATGCGTCTGCCATTCGTGACAAATTAATAAAGTTATATCTAGTTCTATTTTCTCCGAAACAAAATAGATAAAAGTCAAGAATAGCATTAATGTTATTGGCAACTCTATCCTTGACAAAAGAATCATACACTTCCATCATAGGAGAGGCACAACCTAAAATTTTCCAAGTGCAACCTCCAAACTAGGAATCTTTTTCCATGTACATTGTAAGACAATAGACTTCAACAATCAAACCCTTTGCCTCATGACACCAAGTAAAAAAAGAAACTAGACGTTATTCGTGGTTATAAACTTCCTTTGTCTACCTTCTAAAACTCAAAATCTTTTTGGATTGGAAGATTCATGAGATGAGAAAGCTGCATGAGGAAGAAGCCCTCTAGGGTTCTTGTCATCAGAACTCCTTTGTAACTTGGATGAGCTGAACTTCCCAGATGATTGCTTGTTCTTCCTTCTCGGACGCGACGACGACTGAGGGATGAACACACCAGTTCCTTTGATTTCTCTTCTAGAACTTGGCTGTGAAGAGAATGATGGATGTGCAGCTTGATGGTTTGCTCTACAAAAAGCCTAAAGAAAAGGTGTCATCTTCATACCTCAAAACAAGTGTTATGTAACCTCTAACTAAGAGCCTGTTTGGTATATGTTCAAAAAAAATGAAGGATGTCCAACTAGACATTTTTTTTTTTTAAAAAAAAAAGCAGAGTTGTCAAACATGCACTGAGACAGTATCTGAAACAAGATAAGAGATGGTGAAAGAACCTGAGGAGAAACTGAAGGATAATGAGTAGCAACCGGGCCGCCGCCGCCTTCGTCGTCTTCCATGATTAGAAGAGAAATCTGCCTGTTCAAGTCTGCAAAGAAGACATCATCATCTACTTCCATGGCTGTTTATTTCTTCCTTGAGCTAAAACCTTTTCTAGGTTTTTTCTGTTTTGGTATATTTCTGAGGTTAGGTTTATGTTTTCTGGTTATTTTTGCCTGTAGTGGTGTGGATAGGGGGTACTATATAACAAGGCAAAAAGAGAAGTATGGGGGTGTTTTAAGAGGGACTAGTACATGTGAAATGGTGGGTCAAAATCTTAGAAGACAGTTGGGCAATCTATCTAAAGGGATCCCCACAAGAGAATCATGGAGATGGTGTTGTGCCATTATCCAATTGGGCATAATAGATGAGGAGCAGCTTGGCAAATGACCCACACCCAACCAAAGATATCTCATCTGGAGATAGATAGACTCCAATCTCTATCATGCTTCCTTGTCAACTCTCAGTCTCTCTCTGAGTGTTAATGGGACTTTAATGAAGCATAGTCTCTCCTTGCAAATTGCTTATCATGTTTGACATTTTCTTCACTTAGCATATGGGTACCAGATTCTTTCATCTGTTGATTCCATTGCCTCATCATCTCAACAAAGGAAGAAACTTGAATGAACTTTTTCAATGATGATTGATGAAGATGAGTGCCTAAACCAAGAGTGTGTAAAATAATGGTTATGTTAAGCGAAAGAGACTCGCTCGACATTGCAAATGTTACTATTTTAAGAAAGTTGATGAAAGAAAGCAAACAATTGTTTTAGGACAAGTAAAGAGAAAGAAAAGAAACGGAGCGAGTAACTGACAATCACTCTTAATCGGAAATATGTAAATTAACTTTAGACCCTGATAAAGAGGTATAAGGTCTACCCTGACTTAAGATGGTCCTTCCCTCATAAGAATGGTCAGTAGGACCAAAATGAGTGAAATGCATTTGTTTGTATGGGTATAGTTTGAACTTTCTTCTCCTTTATGAAGCATAGAAGCCACACAAACCCTTTTGACCCATCTACATCCTTGTAAAAAGAACAGGACAAATCCACACAACATGTAGATGCTAGAGATCAGGCTTTCTACTTAGACAAACTCGCTACCTGACAAACACAAGTTGGTGTTAAGAACAAAGGGAGAAACTGATGGAATCTTAAACATGAGTATTATCTAGTCACTATCTGCTGCTTTTACTTCATTTGAATTCTCAAGAACCCTAATCCCCAATTCAGTTCCCATACACACCCTTTTTATCAACTTGATAGAAGTAATTGTTCATTTGTCCAAAAGATGTATGTACAACAAAAAAGAAGAAGAAAATATATCTATCTACAACTTCATCATATATGCCAAGGAAGAGAAAAAAAATGCCCTATCTGAAGGAATCTAACCTATGAATTTGATTCTAACAACGTGACTTGTCACAAGGCAGCTGAGTCCACTGTTCCAGAAGACTCGCGCTTAAGCAACAGAGCATAGAGAAGCTCATTCCACGAATCAGGCACGCCAGGCAGGCACCAATGGCTGCAGTCCTGCCTGCTGAGAGAAGCTAACCCTCCCTTTGGACCTAAATAATACACAGACGAGTGTCCGTCTCTCCTCTTTGAACTCATACTTGTTACATTCAGCACTTGAATCGTCGTTTCTGGCATTGAAAAGTTTGAATATGCATCAAAGAAGATGCGTGCCTGTGGCGGCACCGATGAAGCCCTGTGATCTGGTAATGTATACATGTGGCATCCTCCTCCTTTCCTCCAGTCACCGCCGCTGCATTTTCACGCGACAAAATGGTTCTTTTCAAGCACTCTCTCAAAACCAGAAAATATGAAAAAAGTTCAACTAAAATGTTTTGTTATATTGCTAACCTGAAATGAACAGGAGCGTATGAGCGGAAGAATACGCGTGTCTTTGTCGGGTTTACTTCCCTTCGTATCCATCTCATTACAGTTTCTAATGACTTCTTGTATGCAACTTCAACTCCCATCTCCATCTTCACCTCTTCTCCTTCTTGAAAGTAGCAACCCCTGTATTAATGATATTTTGAGTAGGAAACTTAGTTACTCTTGACAAGCACCAAACTACCTAGAATAGCTGTCAAACCGGTTAACCGTAACTGTATCCGGCCCAGTTGACAGTGAACCACCGGTTTCGGTTCAGTTCGGTCGCGGTTAGCGTCAGCCAGTTATGGTTACGGGCCAGTTAATGATTCCAGAATCCTCTAACCGGCCCGGCCCACGGGACCATACCTCTTTAACTGGGCCAATTGGGTTTACGCCGGTACATGCTAGGGGTGGCCGTGGGCCGGGCTTGGGCCGGTTCGGGCCGTGTCTCATCTATCAATAATTTGCAATTATTGATATTGCAAATTATACTATTATAATATTATTCATTATTAAGTAGTTGACAATGTCAGCCTTATATATACAGATACTTTTCTATCTATTTAACCAATGGGCCGGATCGGGCCGGGTTCCGGCCTAGCCTCTGAAACCCAAGCCCGGCCCCAAAAATGTTCAGGCCAAAATGTTAAGCCCAAGCCCTAATATTTTCCGGTTAGGCCGGGCGGGCTTTTCGGTTCGTCGGGCCGATGGCCAGCGCTAGTACATGGATATGGGTACACGCATATGGGTACGTATATATGTACATTTAATTACTGTTTGTTTGGCGGTTAGTCGTTCTGTTAAGGTTAGCTGACGGTTCGGGCATATTAGGTTTAGATTCGGGCCAGTTCGGGCCGGATTCATGGCTAACCCAATCTGAAAACCAGCCCGGACCACTATACGATACAGTAGGTCTTGGGCCGGTTAGGACCGATAGGTCATGGCTCGGTTCGGGTCGGTTATTATCTCAGACAGTTTTTGGTGGGCCAGTTAACCGTTTAACCATTTCACTTGACAGCTCTAAGCTAGGATTACTACCATAGCCTAAACAAATGTAATCTTAAATAGAAAATGAAGGAGAAGAAAGCACAGATAAGGACATTGTAATTTACCCTCTTATGGTCTTCTCGTAATTCCACCAACGCCCTGTGTTGAGCACCAACACATCCGCGTCTTTCCACTTTGAAGAGCTCCAATCCATTTGGTCTATTTTAAGTGTAGTTCTCACCTCGGGCGGAGATCTTGGAGGAGGCCGGCCCTGGGGTACAAGGAAAGGAGCCCTGTAGTACTCCACAGTACAGTTATAGTCCGCAAACTTGACCACCAGAAAGCCCTGATGTTTTGTTATTGGGTTGCCGTTCACTTCATATACTGAATCTTCGTCAGGAACTGCATCAGAGAGCATGCACAGAAGGGACTCCCACTGGTTTCTTCCTATTGAATCTCCAATGAAAACCAACCTCTTATTCCGCAGCTTCTCTAGCATCATTTTTGCATCAAATCTGTTTTTTTGCAATACCCAAGAAATAAAAATGTGTTCTTTCACCAAATGCTGTAGATGTGTGCAAGATGAGTAACCAGAGAACTTGCGACAGTTACCGATTTCACTTGCAAAGGAACTAAAGGGAAGGAGGATGAAGTCTCCGTGTAAAACACATAAGATCATTGGTATGGCACTCTTTGGTTTCTCATCAGTCACCTAAAGGATAACTAAGTTAATCATGCATCCTTGTTGCTTCAACATTCAGAAAAGTCGTCTTAAGAGACTACTAAAAACCAAGACATAAGAACCAAGACATAAGAATGAGTATTGGGGGCAAAAGATTGTTGAGATCAACGTGCTGGTAACTTAAAAATTCAAAAAACCTAAGTATGTCTGATTAGCAAGTTAAACATCACATTTAGTTAAAACCAAACCAAAGGAAAGCACCTAACCATTCCTTGCAGAATAAAGGGAATGCCTTATTTTAATCAAGAGCACTGGCGATCCCAAAATACTAAGCGGCAACTTGGTATGAGTCTTATGCCTATACGCTGCAAATGATTAAGCTTTTAACTGCTCAAGTGAAGAGAACATTTGTTTCCAACCAGCAAAGTTACTTTGGAGACTAAAGAACCCGGATTTTTAACCTACCCCCAAAGATTATAGATCCTTCAAACAGCAAATGGATGCTATGTCTATTCAAAACGGAACACCATTGAGTCATACGATTGCCAGAAAAATTAAAGAAAAAGTTAATCTAACATGTCATGGCTCTACACAAAGCCATGCTTTCTCAGTCAATTTGAAGAATTCAAAACTCTTACTCATCACTATGTTCTCTAACAACTATCATATACAACAGCAAACCCCACAACTAAGAAGAAAACACACTTCTATAATGGCTCTTGTTCAGAATGTATGATGTTGCTGTTTAAGCCCATAAAACACACAATTTTATCACCAAATTACCCTTTTTTTTCTTGATAATTTACCACTATCATGACTTTGACAAAAACAACATATGCAGCATCAAATTAAACTTATCAGCAAGAGAGAAATAAAAAACTAGGGTTTAAGGAATGTGAAAAGGATTAGTACCTAGGAAGGTTACAACTTTTAGGCTGCCACCGCCACTTGGTGAAGGACAAATCAGGCCGTCCATTCTCAGAACACCTGAAACCATCATCAAGAAACCTGCAATCCCTAGATTGGTAAAGTGGGTATGTCTCATCCCACACCCAATCCCCATCAAACACATCACAAAAACCACCCTCTTCACCCAAGAACTCAACTGACCCAAACCCATATCCTGATTTTGCTCCAAGGTTAAAGCCATTGATCAGAGCTCTGTAATCCAAGTAAGAGAAGCCACACAGGGCACAAACTGTGACAAGAAACGACCCAAGAAAGGCCAAGCCCTTCAATTGAAGCATTTTCTTCAAGGGTTGTTGAAGAATATCTGAAGATTTCTCTCCCATTATTAGGCTCTTCTTGTTATACTATTTAAGAACAGAATCAGAATATGGGTTGTACTGCGACAGAGGAAAGATTGGGTTTTTACTTGGTAATAGAGCAAGATTGGTGAATGGAAAGAAAGAAGTAAGCGTTTGTATCTTGGAGTTTTAGTTTCTTGGTAAAAAGTAAGCTTTTGAATCTTCATATATCATTTCAGTTTCTTGATAGTAGAAAGAAGAAGAAGCAGCATTTCGTGGGTTTTGGGGTTTCATGTTATCGTGGTAAGGGGGAGATGATGGTAATGGACATGTCCTAATACATTGTTTGGGAGGAGAAAAAAGAACTGAGTATTTCATTTTTTTTTTTTTTTTTTTTTTTTTTTTTTTACAATCAAGAGATTCTAAATTTATTTCCATCAATGTTGCAAAAAAAAAAAAAAAAAACAAATTATTTCCATCAAAAAATAGACAAGAGATTGTAAATTTATTTCTATTAAAAAATATTTTATAGTCTTCAAATATGTTTTGTCCTAAAGTATGGAAATTATTCCTAAATTATAAAAAGGAATGTCAAGATTATTGCAAGAGGCGAGTATATATTAAACTCCCTAAAATAAATTAGTGCACATTAATTATAGAATATTTATTTTTTAGGAAGGATTTGGAGAAAATTATTTTTTAGGGGAATTTGGAGAAAATTGTTACTACTTTACAAAAGTGGTTAAAATAAAATCTCAAAGAAAAGAGAGGTTAAAAAATCATGACAACCAATAATGACCAAAGAATCAATTTCCTAAAAACATAGATGATTGTAAATTTATCCGTTGAGTGAGTTGATCCTACTCTTATTTGACTATCCATACATTCCTTTGTTGGGGTCTGATGATCCGATCCAAAATGTTCATGACCCCACTCAGCTTTCTGAAATTACAATTCTATCACATCAAATGTCTATTAGCTGTAGTTTACTCCCCACTAAATTTAATTAACATCTATTTTTTTTTATGTTTTTTCGTTACATTTTATGTTTTTAAGATTTAGCCCACACTGAAAGAAAGTTCATGGATCCGCCCATGCTTGTTACACTTAATATAACTTTAATAATTTTTTTCTTTATTAATCTATTTAAGGCCTGTGTTACTTCGATACGTTACTTTTTTGTGAGTAATAGTGAGGTAATTAGAATATGTTATCACAGGGGGCTTCGCCAAGGATGTCCTCTTTTCCTTGCCCGTCTCTTTCATATACTGATGTTTATCACACATTCATTTGGAGGCGAGTGGAAGTAAGAAGGTGACGCCTTTCGGGATTCTAGATCAGGTCTAATTGTGTCCCATTTATTGTTTGCGGATGATTGTAATTTTTTCATGAGAGCTAATGTTACAGAGGTGGAGGCTCCCCTTCAGATTTTGCAAAATTATGAGGCGACATCCGGTCAACAGATTAATCTTCCATAGTATGTTGCTTTATTTTCGAGTAATGTACCGCGGGATGTGCAGAAAGAGTTATGTCTAATTGCAGGTGGACTCATTTGATAAGTATTTGGGTTTTCAAACGAAAATTGGAAGAGCTAAGGAAGTGTATTTCATTTCAGTTGCAGTTTACCATTCCCATGGAAGATTTCACTTTGCATTGTTACTGTCGTTTGTATCGTGCCCATTGAAGAGTTGTTTTACTACTACGTGTACGTCAAAACTCAAAAACCAGTCAACTGTTGCTGCCGGGAAGAAGCAAAATGAATCATATTTCTAAAACCATTTCATCAACTTGATACAAGTAATTCTTCATTCTGCAATTATGCATGTACAATGAATGAATGAAGAAGAAACATATCTACAACTTTTCATACATGGCAAGGAAGAAGACTAAGTCACTCTAGAAGAAAAAAAAATCATAAAATCCCAAAGAACTCGACCTTATCTTGCTCCAAATAATCCCAATTCTGAGATTTGTTTTTGACAACACGCCTCGTCTCATTCACCATTCAAATTGCTCTAAATAATCCCAATTCTGGAATTTGTTTAATTTCTGACAAACGCATTCACCATTCACATTGCAGATGAGTTCATTGTTCCAGAAGAAGACTCTCCCTTAAGTAAAAGAGCATAGAGCAGCTCATTCCACGAATCAGGCACGCCAGGGAGACACCAATGGCTGCAGTCCTGCCTACGAAGAGAAGCTAACCCTCCCTTTGGACCTAAATAGTATAGAGATGCGTGCCCGTCTTGTCTCCATGAGGTCATAGTTGTAATATTCAACACTTCTATCGTCTCTGGCATTGACGTGTTGGAGTATGATCTGAATGAATTGAAGAAGAACCTGCTTAGCTTCCAGTTCTGTGCTGGTACTGACGAGGCTCTTTGCGCTGGTAGTGTATACAAGTGGCATCCTCCTCCTTTTCTCCAGTCACTGCTGAAATGAACAGGAGCGTATGAGCGGAAGAATACCCGTGTCTTTGTAGCGTTTATTTCCCTTTGTATCCATCTCATTGCGGTATCTAATGCCTTCTTGTATGCAATGTCAACTCCCATTTTCATTTTCACATCTTCCCCTTCTTGAAAATAGCAACCCCTGAAATAATATTAATGGGTCAAGAAAACTTTGTTGAGGAAACTTATTCTTGACGTATGCATCAACTATCTAGGATTACTCCTGACAACTAGAGCTTTCGAGTGGGCCTGTTAACCGGCTAAACCGGCCCGTCAAAAAACGGGTGAGACTAACCGGCCGGAGCCGAGAGCTAATGGTCCAAAACCGGCCCAGGATCTAATGTATAGTAGTCCGGGCCGGTTTTAGGTTTGGGTGAACCATGAAACCGGCCCGTCAGGGAACCTTGACCTTAACCGGACCAAACCTTAACCGAACCTAAATTGGCCCGAACCATTAAATAACATCGACCGAACAGTTAACCGCCAATTACTATATATAAACAAAAGGGTAATAGACAATAACAACCCCTACAATATGGAGAAAATACACTTTGTTCCCGTGACGTTAGAAAAATTACTCTTCGCAGAATGCTCATCTCCTGATCTATGCTTGGATCCGATGGCGGAGACAGAGAGAAAGAGAAAGAGAAGTAGGCGGCTAGATTAGAAGAAGTGATTAGGAGAAGATAAATGCAGGTTTAATAGTGTGTAATTTGTAGGAATATTCGAGGTAGAATGGACTTTCAATTAGATGTGTTAGTATATGTTAGCCTCCGTTAGTTACAAGGGTGCAGAGAGGAACTTTTCAAACGTTACAAGATCAAAGCGTATTTTCTCCATATTGTAGGGGTGGTTATTGTAAATAAACATTTAAA
The DNA here is from genome assembly GCA_023055425.1 of Linanthus parryae. Lineage (NCBI taxonomy): Eukaryota > Viridiplantae > Streptophyta > Magnoliopsida > Ericales > Polemoniaceae > Linanthus > Linanthus parryae. The sequence continues at coordinate 3,243,699 of JALGPY010000008.1, read as the reverse complement.
GCTGTTATACATGTAAAAAAGGTCCTGAACCGGCCCGAAACAAACCGGCCAGGTTAAAGAGGTCCGGTCCCGTCGGGCGGGCCGGTTAGGGGTTTATGGAAATATTAACTGGCCCGTAACCGTAGCCGGGTGAGGGCTAACCGGGACCCAACCGAACCGAAACCGGCGGTACATGGTCAACCGGGCCGGTTATGACAACGGTTTAACCGCTAGACAGCTCCAACCTAGAATTACTCCTCAATCTTAAACTAATGTAATCTTAAATAGGAAATGTAAGGAGAAGAAATCATAGATAGGACATTAGTAGATTTACCCTCTGATGGTCTTCTCATAATTCCACCAACGCCCCGTGTTGAGCACCAAAACATCGGCGTCTTTCCACTTTGAAGAGCTCCAATCCATTCTGTCTAGTTTCAGAGTACTTTTTACCTTGGGCGCAGATCTTGGAGGAGGCCGGCCCTGGGGTACGAGGAACGGAGCCTTGTAATACTCCACGGTAGAGTTATATTCTGCAAACTTGAACACCAAGAAGCCCTGATGCTTTGTTATTGGGTTGCCATTAACTTCGTATACTTTGTCATGAGGAACAGCAGCAGAGAGCATGCACAGAAGGGACTCCCACTGGTTCCTTCCTATTGAATCTCCGACGAAAACCAACCTCTTGTTCCGCAGTTTCTCTAGCATCACTCTTGCGTCAAATCTGTTTTCGTAATATCCAGGAAGAAAAATTTCAATATTATTTAATCAAAATAATTCATATTGCATACAACAACTTCGTCCAACCAATACCAAATGCTGTATACGGATGCCAGATTGCCAGGCAAGTAACCACAGAGCTTGCTAAACGGTCTGAACCGGCCGGGCATTGGGCCCAGACCGCTTGGAGGAGGACCGATGGGCTGCGGGCTGGTCCCATTATGCATTGGGCCGGTCCTAATGTCAAGAACCCCAGGCCACAGGACCACTATAGCCAGTCCTGTTCAGGGAGGGCAGGGCCAGTCAATTGTTGTTTTTTTTTTTAATATATATATATATATATTATTGGTATTATATATATAATTATATATATAATTTAAAAATAAAACATACTAACAGTAGTAGTAAGAAACAATTTTGGCATAAATTGGCGGTTCAAGCGGGGCGGGTGGGCTGGGTTCAAGGGCCGGTCCAGCTCGACCTAGACCGTTGGGAGGGCTGGCTAGGTCCAGTTCAGGACCACTGTGGGTCCAAACTGCTCAGCCTTGGAACGAGCCGGGCCGGTTGGTGGTCCTCCGGCCCACTTGACAACTCTACTTGCTACAATTACCAGTTTCACTTGCCCTATAGTTTGCAAAGGAAACTAAAGTGAAGGAAATTGAAGTCTCCACGTTAAAATCATATGATCTTTGATATCCCATTTTATGGTTTCTCATCAATTTGCTTAAGGAAAACTAGGTTGATTACTGGTCGACTTCAGGTCCCAAAAAAACTTCGCGACTAAAGAAAATGAGAAGATTCACTTAAGGACCAGTAACTTGTATTATTGATTAGCATGCATTGTGGTTGCTTCAACATTCAGAAAAGTCGTGTTAAGAGATTACTAGAAAGTGGCTGTTTCTTGTTCATTCTGCAAAGTAGGAAATGAATAAACCAAGACACAAGGAAGAGTACCAGGGATGATGAATTGTTATGATCAATGTACTTGTAACTTAACAATTCATAGAAAAAGTTAAGTATGTTTGATTAGCAAGTTAAACATCACATCTTGCTAATACCAAGAAAGCACCTAACCATGTCTTGCAGAATAAAGAGAATGCTTTTTTTAAGCAAGAGCACCAGTGAAACAAGTTAACATTGTCATAGGTCCATAGAACGGTAAATAACTATGTGGCAAACGACAAGGTAATTTTAACCTAGACCCAAGGAAATATCAAATGGATACTACATCTATTCATAAGTTGTAGTTCGACCTGATTTTGAACTATTTAGTGTAAAACATCCTTAAACAATGACAACTTGACTAGTTAATAATCCAACAGAAAAGTCAAAATGGGACATTAACGAGTCATTTGATTGCCGGAAAAGTTAAAAGGATAAGTTTCATGGACTATGCCCTGGCTTTTGATCGAAAGTCTCAATCAAATTGAAGAACTCAGAAACTCCGGCTCACTTTCTTATCTAGCAACTACTACCTCCGTTTCGTCTGTTTCGTCTGCGTTTGACTTTCTAACCCGTAACTGATTCACTTTGACTTGGTGATTTGGGTACCAAAACGATGTAATTTTTTAACAATTTTTTCATGGTATTTTTGAATAAACTTTCCTCTATAACACCATGCAAAGATTACCAAATTCTTGTATCGTTTTGCTAATCAAATCACCGGATGAAAGTAACCCAGTGAATAGTGACAAAAAGTAAAGTAGGCTGAAACAGGCGAAACAGAAGTAGTACTACTATAAGCTAGGATTCCAGGGCACATCATATACAATAGCAAGCGCCACCGGTAAGAAGAAAGCACATTGCAGGATCTTGTTGAGGTTTTAAGCTCATTAAACACACAAATTGTAGTACCAAATGACTCTTTTTTTTCATGACATACCACTCTCGAGTAAAAATGCTACTACCTCCACCTTTTGACTTTTTCTTCCTTGATTAGGTCACTTTGACTTGGTGATTTGGATAGCCAAACGATGCAATTTTTCAATAATTTTATTTGATGGTTTTTAGAGTAAAGTTTACTCTATAACAACATGCAAAAATTATCAAACTCGTGCATCGTTTTACTAATCAAGTCGCCAAATTAAAGTGATTCAGTGAATAGTGGTAAAATGAAAAGGTCAGAGAGAACATAGAACTACTTAGCAGTTAGTAAATAGGGGGATCAAGAACAAATCATGATTTTGACAAACAACATATGCAGCATCAAAATTTCATCAGCAAGAGACAAATCAAAAACTAGGGTTTAAGGAATGTGAAAAGGATTACCTAGGAAGGTTGCACCCTTTAGGCTGCCACCGCCACTTGGTGTAGGACAAATCAGGCCGTCCATTCTCAGAACACCTGAAACCATCATCAAGAAACCTGCAATCCCTAGATTGGTAAAGTGGGTATGTCTCATCCCACACCCAATCACCATCAAACACGTCACAAAAACCACCCTCTTCACTCAAGAACTCAACTGACCCATTCTTTTGATCAGGCAACAAAAACCCATCTTCTGATTTTATATGAACTCCAAAACCATTGATCAGAGCTCTGTAATCCAAGTAGAAGAAACAACACAAGGCACAAAATGTGACAAGAAACGGCCCAAGAAAAGCTAGGAGTTTTGATTTCTTGAAAAGTTCAGGCATTGTCTTGAAGGTTTGAAGATCAGAAGCTTTGTCACCCATTTGGGTTGTACTGCAACAGAGCAGAGATTATATACTTTAATTCTTACTTGGGCTTTGAGCAAAGATTGGTACCTTCCAATTTCAGTTTTTGGACAAGAAGAAGAAGAAAGATACAAAAAAGTGGTAACTACAATGGCGCTATTCGTGGGTTGATGTATCGTGGTATTGGGGGGTGATGTTGGCGTGTCCCAATGCCTCGTTTGGAAGGACGCAAAGAAAAGCTACTTTTTGTGTGTGAAACAAAAAAGAGAGTTTCAAAACATTTTATATGCTTGATCGGTTACTTATACAATGACAGATTTACATAGGAAAAAATTACTTTCGGAGAGCATTCATTTTCTAAATAACTCTACTAACACTAACGCGAGAAAGATCGTTCCAAGCGGGCAGGGGTGGATTTAAGATTTTGTCACAGTGAAGGCTAAATTCTAATGTGAAAAAATTGTACTTCCTCTGTTCTCTATTTATCTTCAGAGTTTCCATTTTATCACTATTTACTGGATCACTTTGATAATCTTTCCATGACGTTGTAGAGCAAACTTTACTCTACAACACCATGGAAAAATTACCAAAAACAATAATTGTTTTGCCATCCAAATCACCGGGTCAAAGTGACCAGTTACGGAAGAAAAAGTCAAACTGTAAAAATAGATAGAGAACGGAGATAATAATGAATAAATATATTCAGTTGACATTATTGTATAACTTCTAGGGGGCTAAAGTTTTTCAAAATGCATTGTAAAAATATAATTTTCAAAAGATGGGGGGGGGGGTATAGTCCCCACAACTTTTTAGTTGGCTCTGCCCTTGTAAGCGGGTTTACGAGTTTGAGAAGGAGATATCAAAAGATTTACATCACATAGTCTGGTTCAAATTCGGAATCTCATGCAGGGGGTTTCAAACGCCCTACTACTGAACAAGCACTCATTTTTGGACATATCATAAGATTGGTTAAACACTTACATATAAATTTTACGAAGATTGGTTAAATAATTTAAATTCTTTGAGAATAAAAATTTACATAACATATTTTCCAAATTCAATTTCATAAATTAAAATTTAAAATAAAAATCAATGTCTTCCTAATTTTGTCTCTTTGAGAGAACATTGAATAAAATTTCGAATGTAAATTTTCACTTACACTCCCAGTTTGATTGATTTTCACCTGCAGTCCTTCTAGTTTGAAAAACTTCCCTTATATCACTCGCAATCACCAAATGTGTTGTCACCTACACTCAGTTGATAAGGCAACTTTCTAAATTCAGGTTTTCAAACATTTGTACACTTAAGGAGACGGAAAAGACCAACTCACCCCCAATTTTGAAATATAGCTCATAAAGCCCACTTGAAGCCCAACTAATAAGACCCAGCAAGTCCAAAAAGCCCAAACATGGTTTTGTTCATCCTTGTAGCTGATTTGGTTCTTCTCAATCGGCAGAATTCGTCTGCATTTGTCTTTCGTCAATCACTTCAATTCAATCTGAGAATCCACACCCACTAATACCTCTTTCGTATGCACCACTTTATTTTCTTTACCAGTTGTAGCTTTGTATGTTGAATTCGTCTGCAATTTTGAGAAGACAACAGTTCTTGGTTAGGGTTTTGGGTGCTCACAAGACCCATCATCAAGTGAGAATGCAGTCTATGGTTAGTGGGTCCTCCTTGGAAGCTGATGCTCTGGGGATTCTGAGGTCAATCACTCCAAGTTTAGATCCAACTCGATATAAAGGCCAAGCTGGTAATCTTTTTGAATGAAAATTTTGTTTCAATGTTTTGTATTTTCTTGAAAAGATTGAGTCTTTAGGGTCATTTATGGAGATTGTTTGGTTTCTTTCAGCATCTGATCTCTGTGTGTTCTGGAAGAGTCTTGAATATGATATCTCTCAATCACTAGCTGAAAAAAAAAAAAAAAAAAATTGGAGATGAAATTTTGAATGTGCTTCTTCTTTAACTCACATTGTATATTTGAAGTCATCATGCCACATTTGGTACTACGGAATGTAGATAGAATCGCGGTTGCTAATTGAGAAATCCCATTTTGTAGATTTGTGTTCTGAACTGAATAATGATAGGTTGTCCTTTAGGCCCGGTTTGATTGGTGGTGAAAATTTTTCATGTAAAATCTTGTCCCTTGTTTTGGTGTTTGGTTGCCATTTGTTTCGTAAAATGTTTTCCCTTGTAAAGTGTTTTTGCTCAAATGATGTAAAATGATTTACACGCTTAAAGTCCGTAAGCCATTTTCCGGAGAGTAAAGGAGCATGACAACAACTCATACAAACACCTCCACCACCAAGAGCCGACACCCTCCTCCACCACCACTGCGTCGCCGCCCACTGCCACCACCACCACCACTAATTAATCAATTTATTGTTACATGTAGTATTTTTTAATAACATCCAATGCACAAGCAAAATGTTTTGCAAGTGTCAACCAAAAACGTAAAATCCTTTACACGTAGAATATTTTCCTTTATAAAACATTATACTGTCAACCAAACGGAGCCTTAATGTTCATCCTTGTCCAGAAGAAATGGGAGTGCTTTCATGAGGTGTTAGTAGTAATTCCAAAACAGTAAACAAATACTACATCATTTTTTGCACTACCGAGTGAAAATGAGAAGATATAATGTTATCCTCCCTATGGCATTTTTTAACCATGCTCTAACTACTAATGACCTCCCCGACATGGATTCGATTAAAACCATATTGAAATCACTGTCTTCTTATCTATCATTTGATTTGTCAAACAGGTAAGATAGCTGTTATCGGAGGGTGTCGAGAATACACAGGAGCACCTTACTTTTCTGCTATTTCAGCCTTGAAGATTGTTAGTCCTCTCACTCTTTCCTCGTAGTTGTTTAGCTATGACTATTGCAAGTTTCACTTCAAAAGAAAGCATTTTCCTCGGGACTATCGCTCATGTTCTTATTATTGCATTTTTTTACCACAGGGAGCTGATCTGTCTCATGTTTTCTGTACGAGAGACGCGGCTCCAGTTATAAAAAGCTACAGCCCAGAGTTAATTGTGCACCCTATTTTGGAAGAATCTTACAGTGTCAGGTGGAATTCTCTATCTAATACTCCATACACTGGTAACTTCTCAAGTGTTGATTCCTTTCCTACTCTTTGTGTTGTCTGCTTAATTTGTTTTTACATTTTTTTAGGGATGAGGACAGAGGATCAGTATCACAAAAGGTTTTGGCTGAAGTTGAAAAGTGGATGGAAAGATTTGATTGTCTTGTTGTGGGTCCAGGACTTGGAAGGGATCCATTTCTTCTGGTTTGTTTCTACATTTAACCCTTGATTTTTCCTCTGAAGATTAGCCAAAATGTTTTATCTAAATGTGTGACTAATGTATGTGCTACATTGTTATGTGCTTTAGCAAAGGATACTTTCATGATCCACTCTTGACAGATGAGATAATCTGTTAGAATCAATGAGACTGCTGCACCACTGTGTTTCTGTTTTCATCTTTCTTCAACACCTAAGATAGGAAGGGTAGATGTTGTATGTCATGTTTCATTCTTTGGCGTTCGTTGGCACACGTAACAATGATATTGAAATGAAGGGGAAAGAAGTATGTATTCAGTGCACAAGGCCGCCGCCACAGTTTGTTATTGGAAGGAGATGTTGTCCAGATATATAGCTCTAGGGCTCACATGTTGTCCGTTTTTAGTTCAAATGTCAGTCCTACTTGTAGGTGCTACCAAAGAAATTGAGAATCACTAATGTAGATAAGAGAAGCCTTTTCAAAATGTTGGAAAGTTTTGATTTCTCTGTAGTGAAGGCATCATATGTCTGATCTATTGTGCAAATGGAAGCGAATGAGTACATATCAAAATTGATTCCGACACAGGTACAGATCATGGGTCCAAAAAAGTAGCTCCCCGCGAAAGGACATTAGAGTCGTCCAATAAAGTCGAGATAAAATGTCCGATAGGCTTGTGAGTTGTGACAAAATTGAACTTTTTTTTGGGCTTATTTGGCCAGGTTATGCGCTGTGATTACCTGAGGAAGATTAAGGTTTTCAGGATCGAGGATTGTCGGATCGGATCGGATCGTGAGATCCTACCAAAACTGTAATTTTTAATTGCATATAATAATAAAATTTCAAAAAATAATAAAAGATGCAAATAATTGCACATAACTAGTGAACAATCAGGTTATATAATATTTACTTCACCAGGAGCATCATCTCATCAAAGCAAGTAGTTTCAACTTATAAGTTAATTTCTTGTCTTTGTGGGACTGATGCTTCATCAATCAAAAGAACATGTCTGCTTTCTAACCTGGTTGTGGGAATTGAGAAGACAGAAATAAGAGATGGTACAGAGCCGGTACCCAGACAGAAACACTCGCCGGAGGTCCGTCGGAGGCTGGCGACGCTCGTCGGAGGCTGGCCACGCTTGCTGGAGGCCGGCGACGCTCGCCTGGTCTTCGAAGTTGTCTTCGTCAACATCAAAAGGTAGGATCGGTGGGTCGTACGATCCTACGGTTCTGCCCGCAATCCCACCCGATTCTACCAGAATACAATTTCCATGCGATCGGGAACAACACTCACCTTCTGGATCGTAGAATCGTACGATTCTGACAACCTACCTTGCTAGAAATCGACCAAAAAAGTAGCACCACAACAGTCTGGTGGGTGGCGGCATGCCGGCATCCTCAAATGATACCAGACTGGCTCATGGAGCTGTATACCAAGATTAGTAGTCTGTCGGAAAAATTACACTGTGACAGCTAAAAGTAGAAGCTCATTTACATGCGAGAAAGAGCTAGGTATTCAGAGTTCAGTGCGGAGTGGGCTTAGGTTTGATTCTTCTCTGTGTAGGAGTTGTCCGTGCCTAGTTAAGACCGCAAAGCTTCATCTCTGCCGAATCTGTCGCATAGTCCAAGACCCATCTGTTTAAATGGTGACCTGAGAGATGTTTGCGTCAGATTGGTGAAGACCTCCTTGGAAACCTAGGGTTGGTAGTTGCTCCCGGACTGCTTGATTCTCCTTATATCTGTGTTGGAAACGTAGAGCTGGATGGCAGTGTGATACCAGTACGAACCCGTATCAGGACACGGCGTGGGAACCGGATGCGTCGTGGTTAATTAATTTAGTCGTTTATTTTAATTATTAAGAGTTTAGGGAGTACTTTATTTGCTGGGGGTTTTATCGTTATTAGGTAAATTGTTAGAGGGGGTCTTGGGTAATTAGTTGTATAGCCATTAGTATTTAAAGACGTGTCCGGGTCAGTTTATTTTATTAATCAATGAAGAATAATTTAGTTAATTTAGTAGAAACCCTAGTTTTGGAGATCTCAGCTTCTCGAATTGCTGAATTGGAGACCGAAACTTCTCGAACCGCTTCTCTATCGATAGCTTCTGCTATCACAGTGGTCACAGTTTCTGATTTGATCTTTGTCGAGCTGTGTAGTTGGCGTTTGAACATCTACGTGTTTCTTGATATCCATAGGATCCAGAGGATAGAAGTGAAGGCACAAAGGTTTTTGTGGTCCTTGCTCAGCGTCCGGATCCATATAAAATATTTTGCATATATATACATAAATATATAACTAATATATTAAAAATAATAAATTGACCATGTCGGGTCGCCCCCTCTGAAAATTGGGGGTTTTAGGCCCGGACCAACCCAGACTAGAAATCCTCCAGAAAAACCCACTCGCTCCGGCCCCACTGGCCCTCCAACCCGCCCCAGCCCCCTCTCCTCCCTATCCTGCCTAAGTCGGCCCGGCCCGGCACGGTCCGGCCCTTTGACACCACGATACAGAATGCTTCACCATGTCCATGCACTTGAAGGGGTTGGTGTCATAATTAGGAGGCTTGAGGTCCGACAATGGGTGGGTTTGGTATGACTTTTTGGACTTTTAAGTTGTGAAAAAAGTTCGTGACAAAGAAGTTGATGAAAAAAGATGTATGGGTTTGGTGAAAAAAGTTATGCTGTAAAAAAGTTAGGATGCAACACTTTTGTTTGTTAGTGAAAATTATCATTTTATATTTTTTATATTTACTAATAAAATTATAGTAGGTCTAATTAAATGTCATGTTGGTCCAAAAAAAGTAGAGGTAAATTGGTCATTTGTATTGTTTAGGAAGAAAAAAGTCCAAAAAAAGTTCATGAAACCTAACTTTTTTCAAAAGTCAGTTTTACACTACAAGACAAAAGCCAAAATCCAAAAGCTGTCACAGAAAAAGTCATACCAAACCTTTCAGAAAAGCTCAAAACAGATTAAAAGTCCAAATTGGATTAAAAGCTAGAAATAAGTCATACCAAACCCACCCAATATTTGGATATGAGGGTTTGCAAGAGGAGGAGGTCTGGGTTTGAAAGGATCCGCCAATACTGCTTAGCTAGGATAACTTAATTTGTGATGCATAATTTTTTTTGGAGGGGGACATTAGTGTAGGGATTTGGCGACATATTATGCATTTTCACGCAACTACAGACGCGAATTGAAAAAACACAGGATAATGATTCTGTTTCATGAACTGACACTGCATAAACGTATCCCTATTCTGTCTTAAAATGTTTAAAGAGCTCGTCCTTATGTGCTATGAAAGTAGGCAAGATTGGTCTGTGTGACACAAGTTGCACTGTGTTCTTGACTCCTCTAGCATCTCATATTCTTAAGTATCAGAACTTCATGTGTTTCTTAGGGAGTTATCTGCAACTTCATGGTTCTAACCATTCCTCTTTCGATTAAAATCCTTAGAAATAGAATGTTCTCCTCTTTGCTTCAGGCAGCCGAAACTTTCTTATCGAAGTTGAGTTTGGTTTAGTTTGTTTAGTAGATCATTAAGCCTGAATAGTTGTTTGACTCCCTACTCATTCATTACACTTTCAGCTAACAGAAAACGAATTTTCATATTACGGAGCAAATTCTAGACTTGATACCTTGTTGTGGGTGTATCTTGTTGTGCTTGTCTGTCCTACAATTTTTTCTTGATATGCATCTCTTTAGTGTGTTAAAAGGATCCTTATAAAGCATTACACGATTCCCCAGGATTGCGTGAGTAACATCATGAAACATGCGAGGAAATCAAATGTCCCAATTGTCATAGACGGGGTAAGTACTTGTCACAAGAAAACTTCATTATATCCCAGAAACATTTTGAACTTCGATTTCATTGTTGATTTATCTGAAGTGGATATGGAACAGGATGGGCTTTTCCTTGTCACAAACTCCCTTGACTTGGTGAGTGGTTATTCACTGGCTATTCTGACCCCAAATATAAACGAGTACAAGCGCCTTGTTCAAAAAGTACTCAAATGCGAAGTAAATGATCAAGAGGCACCTCAACAGTTACTGTCTCTTGCTAAAGAGTACGTGCTTTGATATACTTTGTTGTACGTTGTTTACTGATCGCAAGAAAACATTGTATTTGTGAACATGACAAGCTGTGACTACTTCTGTGCTATTTCGTACTTGAAAAAAAAATAGCATTTGTGTAACATGATGTATTATGGTATAAACTGTTGTTGTTAATCATCAACCTCAGAGAATTTTTACGTTTTTCAGGATTGGCGGTGTAACCATTTTACGGAAAGGAAAATCAGATCTTATCAGTGATGGTGACTCAGGTACTAACCGCCTGGCTGAAGTTAGCTTACTGGCTTAGTGTTCATTTTACTAAAATGCTAAATGTTTTTATTTATTTATTTATGTTTTTTTTGTAAATCTGATAGGATTCATTCTAAACTTTGACCTAGTTAGTTGTCAATGACTCTGTGCAGTTAGCTCAGTGAGTGTGTATGGTTCTCCTCGGCGCTGCGGTGGTCAGGGCGATATACTTTCTGGAAGGTAAGTAACGTTAACTATACTTTCAAGGGTAAAAGACACATTCACCTCCCTCTAGTTTGACTGAAGTACACCTTCACCCCTTCAGTGTGCCGAACTTCATGTAATTTACGCCCTCTGATTGTGAACCCGTTGGTCTTGGGGGAGGGGTACATCACTGAAAATAATTTTGGATACAAATTCCCCCTATTTCTGTTTACTTCCCCTTTAAATTTAACATTTTGACTTCAAAACTCTCGTAATACAGGAATATAACATTGTTGGCCCCCGCAAGGTCAAAATCCTGTGTCCGCCACTGCCCACCCCCCTCTATTATAACCTTGGGCAACCCCTTCATTTGCATACTATGGTGGCAAAATTGTCCCATAAACTCCATTTTTATGACAAGACTAGCGGTGTCGCAGTATGAGCCTATGAGGTGTAAGTTTCTTGAAGGTCGGTTCACTGAAGGGGGTGGAAGTGTCCTTTAATCAAACTAGAGGGGGGGGAGTGTCTTTTGCAAAAAGAAATGTCATTTTCTTTTGTTCTCTGTTTCAGTTTTTCCCATGTATCTGGTATCTTAGCAGGACAGATGAGTCTTTACCAGTTCTTTTCTTGATATGAATATTCATCTTCCTTTGCTGCTTTTGTTCATGGTGCCAGCGTGGCTGTTTTCGTTTCGTGGGCCCGCCATTACTTATCGTCTGTTAAAGGGAATAATATCAGTGCGATGAGCCCAACCGTGGCGGGTTGCATTGCTGGCTCTGTGTTGATGAGGAAAGCAGCATCGGTTGCATTTGCAGATAAGAAAAGATCAACTCTTACCGGTGATATCATCCAGTGCCTAGGAAGAAGGTATTATTCTTCACAACAATTTGCTTGTAACTATCACTTCTCTCCTCAACTAAAACCTACTTACGCATGATTATTGTTTTAATTCTACATTATTATTTTTTAAATAAAATTATTGTTTTCTCTCTTTTCCATTTGCAGTTTGGAGGAAATATCTCCGGTGAGTTGATTAATGATGATGATGATGATGATGTTGTGGTGTCTGAAAATGTAAAAGAGGCTGATGATGTTTCCTTGGAGAATATAGTAGTAGTAACTCCAAAGGGAAGATGGCTTCTTCTTCTTGTGAATACAAAGAGAGATTATAATCGTCGTCTTCTGTAGTTGTGTCGATGATTCTGCTACTTCAAAGCCATTTCATTCATTTTCTTGGCGACCCTGCTGCTTTGAAAGCTTAAGTTGAAATCGGGATTATTTGTGTAATGTTGATTTCATTGTACAATGGGGCTGTTTGGATTATGCAGTTTTATGGTTTTGGTTAACTTTAACCGCACGCTGTTTGGATTAAGGGGTTTAGGTTTGGAAATATCCAGTGACTGGTTCTTCATTAGCCGGCCACCTGTAGTTTTACAGTACTTTTTTTATTTGCTACTTGTCAGTTGTCACCGGAACAAGTGCGGTGCCCGGAATATGTGTTTCCGACACCCGGATGTAATGTAATCCTACATAAAATTCGCCAAATCTTTTAGATCACCCATTAAATCATGTCTTTTTTTTGAAATAGATTAAATCATGTCTTAAAACAAACAGGCATCAAATTTCCTTATTTATATCAAAATCTCCTGAAATTGGGGTATATGTTCCCTTTATTAAAGATTAGAATTGTTATTATTTCAGAAATAAATTTTGAAATAATCGCATATTTCTATAATAAAATTTCTGCATCAGTCATAATTTTTTTGTATTAAATTGAAAAGGAAAAAAAGGAAAATTACATAAAAAGAAAATAATATATTTTATTTAGAAAAAGAAAAGGGTAAAAGACACTGACCACCCCTGACTTTAGGGTTAAATCCACTCCGCTACCCTGTGTTTTGGAAAAAGACACTCCGCACCCAAATAACGGAATATTCCTTGGACATTTAGCACCCTTCTGTTAGTTTCTGTTAGAAAAGAGGGCAATTGATTTTTTCCGGACCATATTGCCCTTGTGTATTTTTTTTGGACTTTTTTGCCCTTGATTATTAACAAAACACCAAGAACATCACCACCCAATTTCTTCAACCTTCTTACCAAGGAATGCATCAATTTCCAGCATTTGATCATCCAATTGTTGAGAGCATTTCGATTTCATCAACATTATTGTGAATGGAGAATGCTTCTTACTGAGAGCATCACCATAGTCATGGGCAAGAGAAGTACCCCAAGAAGCACAAACATAGGAGCCACAAAACATAACACTCTGTATTTTTTCCCGAACCCACACCAACAACCACCATCACCGCAACCACCACCTCCTCTCACTCTCCCTCCATCTCTCCCTCTATTCCCTCTCGACACCAGCAGAAGAAGCCTCAATTGAGCATCAATCGAAGCCATCTTCTCCAGATTTCTTGAACCCATCTCTAAAACCTCTCTTGGGTTTCTGAGAGAGAGAAACAGTGAGAACGAGATAGGAGTCGCATTTGGAATTCCACAGGTCTAATTCGTCACACCTGCTCTTCAGATATGTGTTGAACATTGGTGGGAGGTCGTAGACATAAATCGTCCCCAATTGCAGGTCGGAGGCACAAATTCCCTATTGCTGAATTGGGGCTTCTCAGATTCATCAATCTCCGGCTACCGTGACTCCGCAGTGAACGATTCATTCGTTCACGGATGGTTCCAGACTCGTCAATTTCCGGCTTCTCGGGCTGCTGTACGGCGGCTGACTGGTTCATTTCCGGCAATTGGGCAGTTGTCTCAGATTGGTCGATTTCCGTCTCGTTAGAGATGGGTTTGTTAGATTTGAGATTATCCGACGGAAGGGTAAGGGCGGAGATAGATTCGCGGATGTCCTGCGGTGGTGGTGGTGGAGGAGGGGGAACGGGAAACGACGAGGAAAGCTACGGCGGTGGGTTGACTTTTACAGAGTGAAAAGAAGATAAGAGAAGAAGAAAAGAAAAAAGGGACGGTTGTGCTTCAGAGCAAGAGGGGAAGAGAGAGAAATATTAGGGTTAAGAGAGGGGTTAGGAATATATAGGGGGTAATTATCACATATCAGGGGTAAAATCGTCTTTTCATTACAACCGTTAGGGTCTGTTAGTCAGAGGGGTGCGGATTGTCTTTTTCCAAAACACAGGGTAGCGGAGTGGGTTTAACCCTAAAGTCAGGGGTGGTCAGTGTCTTTTACCCAAAAGAAAACGATGATGCTGATGGAGGAGATCAGAGAGAGAAAGAGAGATCTCCGTGCAGTAGTAGGTGAAGAAGAGATTTAATGTGTATCAAAAACTTCCAAAGATGAAAATGTGTGTTCACCTTCAGATACATCATCAGACAGATCGAAGCTGAACTCAAGCCGGGCAAAGTAGGGTTTATTCTTTTTTTAGAAACTTTTGACAGAAAACTCCACTGCAGTAACACATAGCTACCAGCAGTATTGATTAAGTTCAATCTTTATCACAGCAGCACCATGTTGCGGCGGAGGAAGCTGGTTGAAACCCTCATTTCTTCTATCAGAGCTCCGGCGGTTTCCGGACTCAGTCGGCGGCGGCCATTTTCAAGTATCTCCGAAACTGTTGCCAATAATTTTGATCGTATCAAGTGTCCAGAGCAACTGAGAGAGGCTCTGGCCATGCAATGCCTCACGGGTTTCAAAACACGAGGCGATGCTGTTGCTTTTTATCAAGGTATGGTCAGAATCTACCCTGTTTCAACAACTGCAGATTTCAATGATCTGTTCATTATTATCACCACTTCCAAGTTCTACCCTACCGCCATCACCCTTATCAAACGAATGCGACGTATGGGTACTATCCCCATTGATGACTTCACTTTGAATGTCTTGTTGACTTGCTATTGCCGCTTGGATCGTGTTCATTATGCTTTATCTGTTTTCTCCACATTCATCAAACTCGGCTATGATCCGCCTCACGAAACCGCATTCACCGTTCTCATGAATGGGCTAATTCGACACAATAGGATTGATGATGCTCTCAATTTATTCGATATACTTGCGAAGGAAAGAGGCAGTGATGGCGGCGACACCGACTTCAATTCGGTTACTCAAGCTACATTTTTGAATGCTCTTTTCAAAGCTGGAAAAGCTGAGGAAGCGATACGGGTCTTGAATAAGATTGGTAAGAAGAATTGTGATCGATTGGTTTCCGATACAGTGATCAACGGCCTTTGCAAGTGCGGCCAAGTAGACGCCGCTATGACCTACTACTCGTTTATACGCCCCACGGTGAGCACATTCAACTCTTTGATTCATGGATTTGCCAAACTAGGTCGATGGGACGACGTCAAGAGATTGTTGCGGGAAATGGTGGCGGAGCAAGTCCTACCTAATGCCTATACATACTACCTATTAATGGATGTAATCGGACACAGTGGCGAATTTGAGGTGTTCAAAATGTTGCATCAAGTAATATCCGACTCAATGTGTTTCGATTGGAATACTAGTACTCCTACTATCATATTTCCTAAAGGTTCCGGTTTAGCAGCCTCCTACTACGAGGAAGGACATCCGGTGGAGGACATACTCAAAGTCATGGAAGATGCCAAGGTTGATCTGGTCGCTTACAATACGGTGATGAAAGTGTACTGTTTGGACGGTCGGATGGAGGAGGCACTACACATCCTCTCAAAGGGTTTGGCGAGTAGGGGGTTGTGCCCTAACATCTCCAGCTACAACATTATGATTGGTGCATATTGTGACAGAATGGAATTAGACGCCGCGCTGCAGCTATACAGGGAAATGCTGCCTCAGGAGGGGTTAAGGCCTGATGGGGAGACTTTCAGTTGTTTGTTGAAAGGGCTTCTGATAGGCGGTAGATGTGACGATGCAAGAGTCATTTTTCATGAGATGGTGGTAAATACGGGTATGGTTCCTCACAGGCTCACGTACACGAGCCTGTTGAACATGTTATGCAACGGAGGCAAAGCTGAGGAAAAACTTGAAGACAGTAGCAGGAGGGACCTCTGGTACAAATGGCTGAAACCGGACTTTTTCCATGAAGAAATTTTCAACCGAGCCGAGAGTTTACTCTTGGGTCGGCTCCACGGGGATATGGATTACAACGTTTTTGATCACATGATATCGACAGTTTTGGAGTTTTTTTCAGGGACTGGCACAGTTAGTAGTGAAGAAATGGAGTTATTAATTGACTTATGGTCTACTTCGTCCCATCCCCAAATGAAGCAGCTTGTTAGTGCCGCAGGGCCGGCCCAAGACAATTGGGGGCCTAAAGCGGGTATTAAAATTGAGGCCCCAAAAAAATGTACACATAAAAGTGGTCTTTTAGAAGAAAAAAACTTTACACTTGCAATACTTATGTTATTCACGTAGAGAATAAATAGTGTTGATTTTAATTAGTACTCAATAGCCTTGTAATTTTTTATATATTAAAATAAAAAATAAAATCACATATGTCATCAACGAGAGTCGAACTTGTGTCAAGTTTGTGGCAAAATTTGAATTACCATTGAACTAATGTAGCATTTAATAAACTTATACATTAACATATTAAATGTATCTAAATAAATGTGAAGAACCTGAATAATAAATGGACTCATGCAGGCCCGGGGGCCTAAAGCGGCCGCACCGGCTGCTTACCCATAGGGCCGACCCTGTAGTGCCGTACGGAGAGAAATGTACTCGCAGAGATACCAGGATGTGTCGATGCGATGATACCCTGAAACTGAAAGTGAAAGCATAGAAGAATTTTTAGGATACTCTTGTGGAGAGAAAAGTATTAATCGTAAGGCTGGTGACCTATGACAAAAAATTGAAAAAATAGGTGGTCTTTTCAAGAAAAATTGCATTTGTGTGTACTTCTAAAACTTTGCAATTCTTAATTTGAAGGATTCTTTAGCTATTTCATTAAATGCTTTCTACATATCATATAGCTAAAGACCTATATGATCCTTGTTCAGAAAGTACTCAACTGCCAAGTAAATGATCAAGACGCACCTCAGCATTTACTGTCTCTTGCTAAAGAGTACGTGCTCTGATATTCTTCTCTGTTTGTTGTTTGCTGATCGCAAACATTGCATTTGTGAACATGACAAGCTGTGACTATTTTTGTTCGGCTTCTTACAAGAAAGATACCTTCGCACTTGTGTAACATGATGGATGGTATAACTGTTTGGTGTGCATCTTTCGTGGTTTATTTGTGATAAGAAATTTAGAAAATTATAAGGTTTACTCTCTGGCAAGCACACGCGCGCGGTAGAGCCATCAAGTGGGCCAGTTAGCTGCCAAACCAGACCGAGTCGGACCGTGTGAGTCATGAACCGAACTAGACTGGTGTGGTCCAAAACCGGTCCAGGACCGAGTATGTAGTGGTCCGGGACGCTTTGAGCTTTGTTGGACCCAGTACTGAATCTGAACCAGGACCGGCCCGGTTAACTGCCAAATCAAACCAGTCAACCACTTCTTTCTGCATTATGACCCTCATTAGTTGTATTCTTTTTATGAATAATGCAATTTTTTTTACAAACTTCTTACAGTTTATTTACATTTACGTAACACACACAAATACTGGTTCAGAACCGGCCCGCTTACAGAGGTCCGGTCCCGTGGGCCGGGCCTATTAGAGTTAATGAAATTTCGGAACCAAACCGTTACCGGCCCATCTTAAGACCAACCCGAACCATAACCGACCCAGGACCAAACCTGAACCCAGACCGGCCTGGTTAACCGCCAAACCGAACCAGTTAACCACTGTTTTCAGCATTATGACCCCTGTTAGTTGTATTTATATGTTTCATGAATAATACAATTTTTACAGGTTATTCATACACACACATATGTATGGTTCATATTTGCAAAAAAAAAAAAAAATGTATGGTTCAGAACCGGCCCAGTTATAGAGGTCCAGTCCCGTGGGCCAGGCCTATTAGAGTACATGAAATTTCGGAACCGAACCGTAACCGGCCCGGCTGAGTCCAGAACCAGGACTGAACCGACCAGGACCTGTGGTTATCACTTAGCCGGTCCGGTTACTGGCCCGTTCAAACCAGTTGACACCTCTAGCACGCATATGTATACACAGATTTGCCCTTGCATCTTCTTTCTCAGGACACGCTATATTTTCTAGCTGAACTCAGTGCCTCGCTTCATTCTATATGTTAACAATGGTTATACCACCCTTTCTCAATGCCCCAACATCAAATCTGACAGAGCTTTGCTTTTCATCAGGATTGGCGGTATAACCATTTTACGGAAAGGAAAATCAGATCTTATCAGTGATGGTGAATCAGGTTACTAAACTCGTTTAATGCTCATTAACAAACGCGCTGCTTATTTTTTATTTTTTTTTTTTTTATTTTTTATTTTTATCGAAGGTAAGGTAAGTACCATACACACTCCCCTGCATATCTTCTTGCACTTAAAGAACAAATGCTCAATACCACTCCAATTCTTCCCTTTCTCTCTATTTGACTTTTTTTGACTCGTATCTAGTTCACTTTGACTGGGTGATCGCAAAACGATGCGATTTTTTAATAATATTTTCACCATATTACATAACAACTTTTATTCTACATCATCATGAAAAGATTATTAAAAAGTTGCATTATTTTGTTATCCATTTTTTCGTTTCAAAGTGATCCAGTGAATAGTGGTAAAAATATGGCTGCTGGTACTTGATCCCTCTGAAGCATTTTTTTTTTATCGGATGTCCCCCAAGGGACCTCTGAAGCATTTATAAACACCATAGGATGACAAAGCTTAAAAGCTTTTTGACCTAAAATTAGTACAAATGGTGAACGAGCTATCAATAAGTGTGATGTCTTTACTCATCACTGAAAACAAAATGGTTCAATATATTAAGTGAGGTGATTCTTACAAAGCAAAAAATATCTTTACAAAGCCACTAACTAATTTTACATGTAAAATTATTTACATGTAATTTACATGTAAAATTAGTTAGTGGCTTTGCAAGAATCACTTTTAGCTGCACCTAGGGTGGTAGCTCAAGTGGTAGAGCGTTGGAAGCCCATGCATGAGGTCTCGAGTTCAAACCCGGTCGGAGAC
Source organism: Linanthus parryae (assembly GCA_023055425.1). Taxonomy (NCBI): domain Eukaryota; kingdom Viridiplantae; phylum Streptophyta; class Magnoliopsida; order Ericales; family Polemoniaceae; genus Linanthus; species Linanthus parryae. The sequence continues at coordinate 3,224,513 of JALGPY010000008.1, read as the reverse complement.
GGACTCATGTATGGGCAAGGAGGCAGTTCCCCCATGAAATTTGAAAATTTCTACTACTACCTCTAGTTTTATAGACTTTTTATGACTAAAGGAAAAGAATATAGAATTTTGCCACCTTTGAATTGCCTAGTTGCCCAAGTGGTTAGTTTTTGTAGTTGGCAAATCCCTCTACACAGGTCCGATTCTCCTCCCAGTCAAAAAAAAAAAAATCATTCTTTTTTTTGCCAAATTACCATTTATCATTAAAAACTCATTGTCTCCTAAAAGAACAAATTGTAACTTGTGAGTATTCTGTTCATTGTTAATTTGATGTTTGTGTGTATAATTGCTTATGAAATATAACGACTGTTGACTTTGACTTTTCACTTTGACTTTTGACTTCACGAATCTTGCCCCGGCTGACTTGATTTCCTAGCTCCGCCACTGTTACCCGGTTGATGACAAAACATTGTAAGTGCAAACCCCCTGCTCGCCAAACCCTTTGAGAAAATTTGTAGTGCCTCTCCCCCATCCGACATCACATTAATACGACATGACAACACGACACGAACAAAAAAATTTCAAGATCAAATAAAGAGATTCGACAATACAACATGACACAAACCCGACACGAAGTTAGCAGGTTTTGGTCGACACGAATTCGTTGCGGGTCAAAGTGGGATGACACGAAATTGACACGGAAATTAGCGTGTTGGGTTCGGGTCAACCTGCATAACCTGAAACTGACCCGCTTGACCCCTACAAGTTGGAAACTCTGTCTTAACCCGAGTCTGAGTTCTGTCGAGGCTGCCAAGCCCAGTCCAGCCCGAGTTAGCATGTTCAACCCGCTCAATCACAAATTCATAAAATCACTGTGGGGTCGACAGAATTCAGGGTAGTACATTGAACTTAATAAATCAATTCACTTACCACTTTTAGCTTAATCTAAATTATCCACTCAAAATACTATTAATAAATCAAATATATAAGAGAATACTGAAAGTATGCATACCAAAATTTATTATTTAAGGCTAAAAATAATGACTACGGTATATATTGATTGACCGATTTAAAAATTGTCAACTTAAGTTTATCCATTTAGGTGTATCTAAATGACTTTTAAAATATAAGAGAATAGCAAATATCTGGTGGACAAAATAAAACAAATAGTTCAAGATCAAAATATTATTAAAAACTCCGGTTATAATCAAAAGAAAAGTAGTCGGCTCACGTTAGATATGCTTATATAATTTTTCAAAATATCACATTTATAGGTAGTGATTATGCAAATCTGGCAATTCAGGATAGTCCGTCGTTTAATATCATACCCAAACACAACCCTAACTACAACCGGGCTATAAATTTCAGTTCAGAGCCGTCCAAATTACTAAATATATGTTCTCAAGCCCTATTTTTAGTTCGGGTTGAGCTATGCTTGGTCGGATTTAACCCGTCCAAGTTACAGACCTACTTAATTTTTAAGATTTTACAATTAATAGAAAGAGTAGAAAACTGGAATAAGAACACACTTTCAAGAGCAATAGAAGAGATGTTTATTAAAAAATTAGCTCAATCCTGAACAATCTACCGAATGTGTTATTTTCTTCTTCCGGTCGGGAGTTGTAAAAAAGCTGGAAAGGTTTTAGTGGGGAAATGATGACGGAGAGAGAGCTAAGAGCTGGATCTCTTGGAAGACTCTCAAGCAACCGAAGGAGGCTGCTGTGGGTCTCAAAGATCTGACACTATTTGGCAAACAACTATAGATAATTACTTAAAACCCTAATTTGCTCGTGTCTAGAGCGTTCCAAAGTAAATACTTGTATTTCTCAAAAAAAAAAAAGGTAAAAATGTGTGGCTGAAGATTTTGGCAAGCGTTCGGATCCTAAAGATGGAGAGTAGGCTCGCAAGAAATTTACTATTTTCACGATTCATACCACTCTGTTTCTTGTTTTTAGCTCTCTTTAAGAATGCACAAAAAATAAGGAGAGACATCAAATCTGGGATAATAAACCGATTTATCCTTCAGTGGAGTGATGTAATCACTCTCTTCATCACATGATCACTTGTACAATAATTGTATAAAGTTGATTAATTTGAGAGGCAAAATATAAGTATATAACTGCTCCCTTCAAATAAAGGGAGCCAAAATGAAAACAACAAAATTCAAAATTTGAGACCCACTTTAGGGTCATTTTACAGCACTTAAAAATACACACCAAAACACACAACATTTTTGATGTTCTTCATGAAGATCATCAAGAACAAATGTCCAGAATTTAAATAAGTTAAAACAAAAAAGAAATGGAGTGGAAGAAGATGAAGTTGCTCCAGATTCTGCCATAGCTTCATCACCAACTTAATCTTCATATTTCTGCTTCACATTTCGGCATTTCACCACCAAGTACATCACCAACATCATCTTCACATTTCTGCAACTCCACATTACCTGCAAAATCAAATAAGTCGGTACATGAAATGGAAAAGAATCATCTAACAGTAGATGAGAGAGTTGATATTAAGGATTTCATTGTTCTTGGCTTGTCAAAAATGAAACCAAAGAGGGATCTTTTCAAAGAAGCAAAAGTGAAATTTCAAGTTAACAAGAAGACCATCTACAATGTTTGGAAAAGAATCCATGAAGCTGCAGGTAATGGAACATAAACATTATAGAATATTGTGGAAAATGGTAGGATTGTAATTGTAAGAGATGAGAAGCCAATGCTTAAGTCCATGTCCCATGCCCTCTCGGAGTCCACCATTGGTTAGAGAAATCTAAACCGTAGATGTGAGTATGGACTACTATATATTTGAGATAAGGCATTAGAAAAAATCATCCAAAACTTGTATGATCTCCTACTTTGATAGAAGTACTCTTCCATCATATTATTCACGTTCTTATTTTTTTTTCTTCGTGTTCTTGGTTGTGTCCGAAGGTCGGCAGGCTGAGTTCGAAGATAGAGATGAAGGATCAACGAAGTGCAACACGAGTTTAACTAGCAAAATAAGTAGCTAAGGCTTTCAGTTTGTGTTAAACCAGATGCGTTTAATAGAAGTCTTACTTGCTTCGTAAGTGATTGTCCCGAATCTGCATATTAAGAGCGAGGGCGTGTAGGAAGACAATTTAGGTACTGGGGTAATTGAGATGCAGTACGAGACCTTCTAGAGCAGATGAAGAAGAATTCATAATATAATTTAGGGCCTGAGGTACTTGAGATGAAGTTCCACGGGATAAACAGAAAGGTGACTGAAGCTGAGAATATTTTTCTGCGGAATCAAGAACCACGACGCGATGACCTAAAACCGGATGCTAAGAGCATATTATCGAGGAGGAGATGTTGAGGAAGTAATGAGACTGTATAAAAAATGGTTGCTAATAAATCCTACCCAATGCTTTCAGGTACTCCATTATGATTGATGGCCTTTTAAGGCTAGGTTACACTACAAAGGGCTGAGGGTATTCGACACCATTGACAGTTTCGAAAAGCGTAACATCACCGTAGTTACTCAGGTTGCTTGCCACCTAAGCAAGACCAGAAATGTGCAAGATGCCATTAAACTATAACACACAGAAAATAAACCAAACAGAAGAAGCTTTGTGCAAATGCTCAATGTCGTGATAGTAAGAGGAATGACAAGCGATGCCAAGCAATAATTTGATGTCATGGTGAAGCAGCCTTTCTGGGGCTCACAAGGGGATGCACGTCTCTTAAAGAATATGTTAGAGCAAAACAAATTTGACAAATTCCTTCAATTCAATAAAATGGGAAACTGAGTGAATAGTGTGGGCAAATGTGGTATTTGCAGCAACACTTATTAGCAGATGCAAAATCTTTCTCTTGCGACAAATTTAGCTGCAACTATTGTTGTTATTTCGGAACACATATATACAGTTCCAACTCTCTTATGTCTTTCATACAAAATTCCCATATTTATGCTTGATTTTGTTGTTTCTTCTCACTACTTCTAACTTCAGCAACCCAGTGACTCTCATCCGGATTCGACTGATATCTGCTTACCATACTCAACGCGTATGATACGTCTGGTCTAGTACACAACATGGCGTACATGATGGATCCTATGGTCGAAGCATAGGGTATCCTACTCATGCGGTCATTCTCAATCTCATTGGAAGGTCAGTCATTCTTAGAGAGAGTAACTCCATGCGACATGGGCAAGAATCCCTTCTTGGAATCTTTCATGTTGAACCTTTTCAACACCTTGTCTATATATGTAATTTGTCTTAGGCCGAGCAGCTTTCTATATCTATCCCTATAGATCTTGATACCAAGTATATAAGCTGCATCTCCTAAGTCCTTCATTGCGAAACACTTTTCTAGCCAATCTTTAAAAGATTGCAAAGTAGAAATATCGTTTCCAATGAGAAGTATGTCATCCACATACAAGACCAGAAACACTACAGAGCTCCCACTAACCTTCTTGTAAACACAGAGCTCATCTTCGTTCTCGATGAAGCCAAACTCTTTGACCGCGTCATCAAAACATCGATTCCAACTTCAAGAAGCTCGCTTTAATCCATAAAAGGATCTTTGTAGCTTACATACTTTATTGGCATTCTCTGGATCCTCAAAACCCTCAGGTTTCATCATGTACACATCCTCGAGGAGGTTCCCATAAAGGAACGCTATTTTGACATCCATTTGCCAAATCTCGTAGTCATAGTAGGCTGCAATAGCAAGCATGATTCGAATGGATTTAGTCATGGAGACTGGTGAAAAGGTTTCATCATAGTCAATACCATGAATTTGTCTATAACCTTTATCCACCAATCACCCTTTGTAGGCAACTACCTTGCCATCCATGCCGGTCTTCTTCTTGAAGACCCACTTGCACCCTATGGGCCGAGCCTCTTCAGGTGGTTCCACGAAAGTCCATCCTTTGTTGGTATACATGGAATCCATTTCGGATCTCATGGATTCTAGCCACTTCTTGGAGTCTGGGCCTTTCATGGCCTCCCCGTAGGTTGCAAGCTCATCATCCATGAGTGGTATGTCATCGGGCTCAGTCACGAAAAGTTCGTACCACTCTGGCTCACGACGAACCCTTCCTGACCTACTGAGTTCCTGTATCACCTGAACAGGTTCTTCCACAACAACTTGCGGTTCCTATTCATGCTCCATCATTGGTTCAGTGGTTTGTGGTTCTTGAATTTCTTCAAGTTCTACAGTCCTCCCACTTGCTTCTTTAGAGACTAGCTCTCTTTCTAGAAACGCGCCGGTTCAAGCCACAAACACTTTGTTCTCGACTGGATTTTAGAAATAATATCCTTTAGTTTCCTTAGGATATCCCACAAACTTATACTTATCCGCTTTGGGCCCGAGCTTGTCTGTTTGTAAACGCTTTACATAGACATCGCAGCCCCAAATCTTCATAAACGACACTATGGGACGCTTCCCAGTCCATATGTCATATGGTGTCTTCATGACTGATTTGTCGTATGGTGTCTTCATGACTGATTTGGATGGAACACGATTAATGGTAAAAGTTGCAGTCAATAGAGCATGTGAAACAACCCGGGATCTCGGTTCAGGGTTAAAGAGACAATCGACAACCAAAAGTAAAAATATACTATTAAGATTACATTTCGCTTAATGTACATAACAAAATTTCGATAATAAGTACAACTTAAAACAAAACGTTAGTGATCTTCTAAGTGATCTAAGTTAAGCTATACTTCTTCGTCTCGTTCCAGCGTTCCCATCCCCCACTTTGATTGACGACCTGCGGTTTTAAAATGGCAAAAGCCGACGCAGTTTTGAAGAAATTGATCAGTAAAAACTGAGTAAGTACACACTACGACATGTAAAGCAACGAGTGGCACGGAAGCATGAGTTGAACAAATCAGAAGATTTTAACAGTAAAACTATCATATTGGAGAATTTGGATCAACTTGAAGTAACCGAGTAACAAAAACCTCTCAATTTAATAACATTGAGAAACCACGAGTAGTTGGTAAAATATCCAGAGTAAAAAAGTTCATTTGAACTGATAACGATAGTAGTTCATGAGTAGCCAAGATTTACAATTCATTTCAATCGATTAGGGCATATCAAGAGCCACAAACAACATTAATAAGTAGTCAATTTTTAATTTCGACTTCAATCAACAGTTTAATTTAGCTGAGGCGTGTCAAGAGCCACCAGCAGGATCGATGTAAACAGAGGGATCACGAATTAATCACTAAGGGTTCCTTCTAGGGTCTATCAAACCCTATTTCACCCGAGCGTTAAGGGAGCCCATTCGTCAACCCCGCTCACAACATTAGCTAAAAGGCCTTAAGTGTCGACACCCCTATACCGTAGTGACCCTTACAAGTATAAGTAGCACTCTATAGCTCTATAAACCCCTTGGCCTCAATATCTTGATACATATTGGCTCATCGGGGGCGGATTTTGAACATTAACGTTCTATCCAATAATAAGAAGCATTGCTTCAATGGTCTTAGCCATAAGAAAATGGAGGATCGCTTGACGCCTCCCATTAATAACAGTACTCTGTACATCGTCCTAGATCTATTAGAGGTATCTTATTACCTTCCTTTCACATAACCAAATTGGTATAAAATCTTTCACGAGTCATTTACAAGAGTTTTCAAAGGATATCAATAAAATATTCCAAACAAATTTTCGAGTTTAAATCACGCATTCTCATACTTTTTCATATAACAAGCATTGATTTGAAACATCACACACATACGCACATTTTGATATGAAAAGGCCGTACATATGTACTTACCACTGAGATGAAGCACAACCAAACTCAAGAAACTAAGCCTAGCACTCCGACGACAACCGCTCTCTCCTACGAGGTCGATGTCTACAATCACACGTAAACGTACTCGTTACAACCAATCACACATAGGTAATACAAATGCAACCCTACATGCCACATAGTCCTATATGTCATAAATTTACATATAATGATGTTAAATTATCAAAATAAATCCAACAAAACACTTAGAATTTCAAAAATTCAAGTTTTCTAAAAATGGTGAAACTACAATTCTGGACAGAATTGTAGCTCTGACTTTGGAGGTATATTTACCATATCAAATCATCTCCTAAAATCTTTAAATTAATGTATGATGAAACTATATGTGTCTACTTTCAGAACATCAAGAAAATCATGCATAGCTATTATAAAACTCAAGTTACAAAAATAACAAAAACTGCTATGCAGAGACAAGTTTGGAAGAAAGTTTAAACTTTGAAGAACAATTACTACTACTTGGAGAATAGGAAAGATGCCCATCTTCTCCATAATGAATACCCTATGTGTATAATTTAATCACAAAAAAGATGAGATGCCATAGGTTTCTGAAAATGGAGTTTTTAACAAAAATGACAAGAGTGGTCCAGAAATGGATTTTCAGAAAACATACAACTTCGAATGAACTTGTCTCTCAAACCAAAAAGGATATGAAGTTGATCTTTTTTTCTAAATGAACCTCTTTGAGTCTAGTTTCATAATATGTAAGATTTAAAAATTCCACAGAGACAAAATTTAGAGATAATATAAGTTTTTCACAAACTGGTCAGATTGTATGAACATGAAATTTTTCAAAATTCAACAAGAATGGTTCTAGTTGTACATGAAAGTTAAGAAGACTTTATTTTCACCGAAATAGCACCATTTTAACCAATTAAAATAACATTTTTACATGCTCTTTACACAAATTATCAAAAATCATTTGAAAAACAAATGCAAGAAGATGACATTCACAACATGCATGTTGGTTCTAGTGTGTGTTTCATGAAATAGTCAAGATTTTGAAGTCAAAAACATGATCAAGCCAAGAATATGAAAAATCAAGTTTGGGGATGAAGAAATCTAAGATGAATTTTCATAAATCAAAGCTAAACATAGACATGCAAGAATGAATTGAAGGGTATAAGAAAACTTTACCCCAAGATTCAAGAAGATGGGAGGAAAAGAGTGAAATTGGCCTTCCATCCTTGAGAATAATGGTGAAAGAGCTCCCCTCCATGATCATACTATCCTTGAAATCAAGTTTTTGATGATTTGAAGAGTAGAAAATGGATTTTTGATGGTGTTTTTGTGAGGTCAACACCCAAAAACGGGTTTGAAGTTTGGAGAGAGGGAAGAAAAAGCTTGCATGAGTGTTCTTGAGGAGAAATGATGTAAAGAAGTGAAGTGATGGAGATGGGGAAGGATGGACTTGATGGAGATGGTGTGTTGGTGGTTCATTGAGTGTTATGAGGATGGAGTGAATAATCTCACAATGGGATGTACACACATACAAGTGGTAGGTAGTAATTGTTTAATTTGGGTTTGACTTGCATGGGAGAGGAAGATGAGCTTGAAAGGAATAAAAGTCTCCCAACAATTAGTTAGGGTAGAAATAGAAAAGGCAAAAATTGAGGGGTGAAATATAATTTCCAATTAATAGGTAACACTAGAAAAGATAACTTTCATAAATTGTAAAATCTCCAAATAATTTCAAATAAAACACTTTGTATAATTCACTTTTAGAAAACTACAAGTACCTCCCAAGTATAAAGAATAAGTTTCATATAACATTTTTCAAGTTTTAAAAACTACAAAATAAACCCAAAATAGAAAATATATATCATCATAGATGTCAAATGACACACTTATATTTTAAAACTAAGAAGAAGTCAAGGACAATTTTGAAATGTAAATTTCTTAAAATTCTCAAATATTTTTCGAAAGTACTAAATAACCCCAACTAAAATACGGGGTATTACAGGATATTATTTAGATCAAGGATATATAATTCATTAGACAAATGCGCACTACAATAGTGTATACTATCAAAATAAATGGAGCAACACTTGTCCTTTATTGAAATAGAAAAACCCTTCTCGTCCAAACAGAAACGGAAATAATGTTTCTGCTCATAGCAGACACATAATTGCAATTGTGTTATTCTAAAATAAGTCCAGAAGGCAAGATAGTTCATAAACGCCTATAGCAAATGCATCAATTCTTGCTCCATTCCCAACGCGCATATCTACCTCCCCTTCAGCCAATCTTCTACTTCTTTTCAAATCATGCACATTTCGAAAAATGTGAGAACCACATCCAGTATCCAATACCCAAGATGAAGAAATAGATAGATTGACGTCTACAACAAAAATACCTGGTGGTGGTGGAATCACTATTCCAAGCTTCTTATCCTCCAGATACTTGGGGCAATTCCTCCTCCAGTGACCCGGCTGGCTACAGTAGTGACAATCACCTTTAGCCACGCCCCCACTAGGCTTCTAAGCTTCCTTGGATTTTGCAACTTTCTTGCACTTTCCTTTGGAAGTAGAGGCAGCTCAGTTGCCCTTCCTTTTATTAACCATCAGTATGGCCTTGCCTTTTACTTTATTGATGCTCTGTTCAGCTATCTTTAACATGTTTAGCAAGTTTTGCAGAGTTTTACTGATCTCGTTCATGTTATAGTTCATGATGAACTGGTTATTACTGTCAGGCAACAATTGCAAGACAAGATCAGTAGTCAACTCTTGGCCGAGTGGGAACCCCAGCCTCGTGAGGTTCACAATGTACCCGATCATTCGAAGTACATGAGGCCCAACTGGGTTTCCTTCTGCAAGACTGCTCTTGAAAAGTGCCTTGAACACCTCATACCGCTCATGCCTTGTCTGTTCCTAAAACAACTGTTTCAAGTGTATGATCATATCATAAGCTTCCATGTTCTCCTGTTGCTTCTGAAGATCATAGGTCATGGTGCAGAGCATGAGGCAAGTCACATTGTTAGAATCATCTATATGTTTCTGACGTGCTCTTACATCGGCTAGAACAGACTCATCCTGGGGTGGTTCTGGAATAGGATTGTCTAAGACGTACAACTTCTTTTCTTGCTTAAGGACGATCCTCAAGTTTGTGTACCAGTCAAGGAAATTTGTTCTAGACAGTTTGTCCTTCTCAAGGACAGATCGTAGGGATAAAGTCGGTGCGTGATTGTTTGCCATTTAGAATTCTACAAAAACGAGAAATGTGCAATTTTAGTATTTTGAAAAATTTAACTATATTAAACAATGGCTAGATCATTAAATATAGCTCCCACTATTTTTCTCGGATTAATAGCCCCCATCATTAATGCGGATAATATCATACATATTTTCTAGTGAGTCCAATATCCATATTTCACTTCTTCTTGAGCTTGCTTTGGCAAGTCACCCAAGAATTGGTTATTTAGGTAGGAACCATTCCGATTGCATCCCATGCAACTCCTCGTCCAATTAGGCGAATAATTCATTATTCATTATCCTTTAGATAACACCTAATTGTCATGCCTCTAGGCTTCATCAATCCAATTGATTTTACCCAGTTGCGTCCAACCTCTTGCTTCAACAATCACACATTATTTGTTTGTGTCGTCCGCAACACATCAAGGTTAATTTAAACGCCTTGCTTTGGCAAGCCCGATTTTAATAAACCTTGATCATGAAGGGTGTTTAGGCAAGAGAAGGCAAAACGTAATATTTCCATTGAGGTTTTTAATAGTCATTATTCGTTTGTTTGATCCCATCAATGTGATCTACTTACTTGGATTGGGAAATCCACAATAAAAGATCAAACTTGTTTATTATTATCTTGTTAATGTTTTGCTAGTATCGCCATACACACAAGACATAAATAATAAACATTCACAAAAGAAAAATAACGTGGCATGAATATGGCCCCTAGACTAAGATATTACCAAGCCAATGGTATTATTTATATGCCCTAATGTGTCAACCTCATCTCCATGTGCTCCAACATAGCTGCGCGCGTCTAGGATGGGACCTTCATCGTCTTTGTGGCTCCTTTGGTCCTCCGGTCTTCTTCTCCATGCTCTTGGCTATCATCTAAATATTTCTAATTCTAGTCTAACATCTAGAATAAATAAATAGATAAAACCTCACATGTCGAGAAGATGATCAACTCGCATGCCGTAACATTAACTAACTATTACATTAATTTGATCAGCTCGCAGGCCGTAAACTAAACCACAAAAAACACAAACATCCACAACCTAGGCCATATCCATCCACCATGCAACAAAGGACATAATACAATTAAAACCAATTTTTAACGTGCTTGTTCAATTTTAGTTGAACTTGGGTAATTATGGTCACAACGGTCCAAGGAATTCACCATCCAACATGGCCGAACCACCCAAGGACCAAGGCTAGGCATTGGGGCGGTCCATCGAGCCTCACGCGCGGCTAGGGCGCACGCTAGGCCGGCCCAACCCCTTGGCTGAGCCTTAGCTTGGGCGGCAAGGCAAGCGGTTCGGTCCCTATAGGGGCCGAACCTCCTTTGGATTTTTTTTCCCCAAAATAACTCCTTGCCTTGTTGCCCAAACTTAGTTGTTTCCATAAAATTGTTTCCATAATTAAAAAAACCCCTTTTCCCAATTATGTGCCCATGAACCCTAATTTTTTCAAGAACCCAATAATTCACATCCTATGTGATCAAACTCACCAATTTACACATCCAATATTAAATTAGATCTTCTTTGTCTTGAATCAAATTCAATTTGCATCTACTATGCCACTTAATTTCAGTTTCGCGTAATATGAATAAAACGGTGTATAAACTGAAATCGTAACACATAAAATCATGTTATGCGCTACGACATGTGGCTCTGATACCACTGTTTGAGTTTTGACGTAGGTAACGCAGCGGAATAACAAAATTTCATACTCAAAGCCCACAAAGGATCACAGGAAAAACTTATCATAACATGATAAGAGCATAGAAGATTTGTACCTTGGTTTGGGAGATCACACGAAGAATAGTGTCTTCGTCTCTATGAATATCCACTACTTGGATCTTGATTGGATTCCTTCTCACCGGGATGTGCTAACAACGGAAGAAGGAGGAGGATGATCACGCACAACGGAGCACCAAGGCCTCGCCTTGGTGTGGCCGACGGCAAAGGGGCGGACGGGTTGGGAGGTTTCAGCCATCCCAACTTGCTCTCCTGTCTTGCTTAGTTAAGTTCTCTCAATAATGACTTGTCTTGAGAATTAACAATCTAGAGTTCCTTTATATAGTCATAACTCTTTATTAACTACATAAAGACCCCAATACTAATCATGTCCTTACATGAATTAGTGCACTTGCAAATTAGTCCTACTAAGTTTGCTTGTGGTTGCTTTATGATCCTTTTATTAATTAATCCAACTAATTAATACCAATATCCAATTTAATCCATCCGGTCTGTGACCTCATAGGTTTCTACTTAGTTGGTAGTTACTTATTACTAACATGGAGCGGCGTCTAGCAACACATCCATGCCACATTCATGCCACCGAATAATCACATATTGTATTATCCCTTTGTCTCCATATCCGGATTGGACACGAGACATAATAGTCACACTCGTATATCCAATCCATAGTTTCTCGATCCTGGGAATATGCTTATGCAAGAAGATAACATCAATATCTCCATATTGATTTATCTGAGTCTGGCCAGACATTCAATAAGCACCATCCCTCGAGTGGCCATGGATATTTGCTCCCATTATGTGAGAGGGAAAAATCCTCTCTACGTCATTACGATCTCTAAGCTTGCTTCCTATCATGCCCGATAGCCATCTTTATAGTTACCCGGTTAAGGCGCAACGTTGGATAACATCAAAGCACGATATTCAACAACTAGAGTATCTCAACAACTAGAGTATCTAGTGACTTCAAGTCCAAGGATTACAATATTATTAGCACTACGAGAAGCGATTGTGACTTTCACATAATCTAATGTATCCTTCTCGTTGTGGGTCAATCCAGTATTCCATTACTCCTAATGCATACCCATGTGTCAGACTTGATATCTCCATATCAATCTACACACATGCTAGTATATATTTGATCGTCCTATTAACCAATATAATAAACTAGAGATATTTAAGATAAATAACACATTGTATCTAAAGACTTCATTATATTAAATATCACAATAGTCCACATAGTGTTCAGGATCGAACCGTTGTTTCAGCACGTAGAGAAAATCTATCCAGGTTGCCGAGTCGTTGTGGCTGATAAAATAGCGGAACCATTCAGATGCCGGGTGATCAATCATAATCGAAACCAAACGCAAACGATCCTCCTCCGCGGTCAGAAAGTAATCGAAATACTTCTGAATTTTAAATATCCAACCCACCGCATCGTCGCCCGTGAACCGAGGCGCATCAACGCGCATCCGTGGCGCTTGATCGTTGGAACCCATCGTAATCCGGGAAGGTGGGGGCTGCTAAACCGTGGGGCGTGCAGCCTGAACAACGCGGCGATCAGGAGGCAAAGGCGGCGGTGGTAGAGGCGGGGTGTCGGCATTGAGGCGGGCTTCGATTCTGCCCATGTCTCGCTGCAACTTCTGGACCAAACCCATGACCTGGCTGATGGTGAACGGCGTCTCTACCGTGGAAGTCTGCAAGTCTTCGGCCATGGTGCAGTAGCTTGTGTCGAACACGCACACAAAGTGCTATTCCACCTTTGCGAGGGTAATCAACAAACAAGACCCAAAGATTGGTGGTCGGCGAAACAAAAGTAAACCCCACCCAAGAGTTTTGGGTCGACATATTTCTCTCACCAAGGAACTAAGTAAGCACAAAGAGTGCTTACTCCACCAACTCAGTAACCCGTACCATATGGAGCAGGCCTTGTTGTCGCTAGGGTTTGTGGGTTGTGGGTTCTTTTTTCTTTTTTCACCGGCAATGAAAGATTTCATTTCATGAAAAACGATTACATAAACAATAGGGGCATACCCCTACGAGAAAGAAAAAAAAGCCAAACCTAACACTTCCTATAGCTACAGTAAACCTAATGGGATATGAGCTCAAAGGCCCCCAAGAACTACCCAAAGCAGAGAAAAGGCCCAGTAGGTCCAAGAGCCTCCTATCTCCCTAAAAGGTTCCAAAAAGAACAGCCCAAAGCCCGAGTTGTACAAACGACCCAAGCCAGGACCAAGTCCAACCCTAAGCAGCAGCGGTAGAAGGTGACAATTGTGGGCGGCGGCGGCAGCACTTCATCCCGCCGCGAGGAGGACCGTCAACTGGAGCAGACCTTCACGACCCCAGTGGAGGAGCGAAATCAGTACCTAAATCCCAGAGAATGGAGGTGGAAGTGGTAGTGTTGGTGGACTGCTCCGGAGAACTCATTCAGGCCATAGATCTGGTCTGTCCGAGGGGAGGGGGGATGAGCAGCCCCACAACCAGGGGAGGGGGAACAACCACCCCAAGCAGAGCTCCAAAAACCGGGGGGAGGGGGAAATGTGGTACTTACCGGGGTTCCAACACCCAGGCCGATCGGGGCGGCAGAGGAGAGCGGCGATGGAGAGGAGCAGCGCCGATGGTGGTGGTGGCGTCGGAGTACCGCGGTCCATGCCTGAGGTTCCGAAGGGGCGTCGGCGGCAAAAACGGGCGGGAACAGAGGGTCTTGATGGGTAGGGCGGGGTAGTTGAAGACACAAACCAGAGTCCCTAGTGTTGCAATAGATTCCCTAGAGGCAATCTAGTTTAGTATGAATTTATTTTGGCTAGAACATTCATTGTATTATTTATTGGATATTTAATATAATGAAGTCATTAGATTTACAATTCTGTTATTTATCTTAAATATCCCTAGTCCAATATAATGATTAATGGGACAATCATCTATAGACTAGTATGGGTTGGATTGATATGGAGATATCATGATCCAGCACATGGGTGTGCATTAAGGGTAATGGCGCACTGGATTGACCCATCTCCGAGAAGGCTACATACATGTTATGTTAAGTCACAAGTGCATCTCGTGGTTCAATGGTATTGTCATCCTTAGACTTGAAGTCGCTAGTTATTCTAGTTGTGGATTATTGTAATTTTGGTAGCGTTAAACGCTACACCGTAACTGGGTAGTTATAAATGCGTGTACCGGATACAATGAGAAGCAAGCTTAGAGATCGTAGTGGACGTAGATAGAATTTTTCCCTCCCACATAACGGGAGCAAATATCCTAGGCCACTCGAGGGATAGTGCTTATAGAATGTCTGGCCATACTCAAATAAATCAATATGTGATATTGATGTTATTTGCACGAATAAGGCTATTCCCATGGATCGCGAAACTATGGATTGGATATACGAGTGTGACTTTTATGTCTCCTGTCCAATCCAGATATAGAGACGAAGGGATGAGACAATTACTTGTACAAGGTTTGTCGGATGACTGTTCTATTAGTTGGCTAGAATGGATGTTTTGCTAGAAACCGCTCCATATTAGCAAATTGTTGCTACCAACTAGATAGAACCTATGGGGTCACACGATATATAGAGTTGAACTAGATATGGGAATTAATTAATAGAATTAATTAATTAGAAGGATCACTTTGCAACACCTTGCAAATTTAGTAGGACTAATTTGCAAGGAAGGGACTAAACCGAATTCTAGTAGGACTAGAATGGGTCCTTTAGGTAGTTGGCAAGGATTTGTTGTACTATATAAAGGATGCTCCTTCCTTCCTTCCCATACTTATGAGCCTTTAGTTCATAACTTGAGTGGGAGAGAACAAAAAGGAGACAGCAAGCAAGCAAGAGGGACCCGTCGCCCCCCTTGCCGCCGCCCCATCCCGTCGGCCCAAACAAGGAGGCCGATCCTCCTTGTTTCCTCGCGTTGTGTGATTTTTTTCTTCCTCTTCCTCCATTCCGGGCTAGCACAAAGGAGAAGGAAGATCTAGAATTCAACTCTAGGCGTGGATCAACTATAGAGAACGTGACACAATTCACGTTACAAGTCATCACAGGAGAAACCCTAGGTGTGTAACTTGATTTCTTTCCTTACCATCGTTATGTCTCTTGTCCTGTGATCCTTGGAGGGTATTGCATGGATTATATTTGTTTTTCCGCTGCGCATTCATGAACAAAAACCCTACAGTGGTATCAGAGCCACAGGTCGTAGAGCATAAACGTGGTTTATGTGTTACGTTTTGATAGTTTTACACCTTAAATTTATTGTTTATCACGTAAAACAAGACAAATCAAGCATATGATGCAATTTGTCAATAATCAATCATAACAAGACCTAGTTTTTTTGCGTTGGATGGATGAATTAGTGAGTTTGAGAAATTTTAGGATCTTAGATCTAGGGTTTTGGCATCCTATGGAAAGAAGGAGTTCTTCCCATACAAGGAAACAACCAAACTTGGGCACCAAGCAAGGGAGTTGTTTTGGAAACAACTCCCAAAGGAGGTTCGGCCCCCTAGGGGACCGCCCCTCCTTGCTTGCCGCCCAAGCAAGGGACGGCCTAGGGGCCTGGACAGCCCTAGCCGCGTGGGCTAGGGGCCGGCCGGCCCAAGGCCTTTGCGGTCCTCTTTTTGGGTCCGGAAAATTTGATTTTTGGGCTCAATTGACCGTTTTAACCCTAGAAAATCCTAAAATCAAATAAAATTGACCAAGCGCGTGAAAATTGGATTTTAACTGTTTATGTGAAAATCGCATGGTGATTGGATATGGCCTTAGGATGTGGTTTGATGTGAATGTTTAATTTTTGTGGTTTGATTTACGGCCTGCGAGCTGATCAATTCATTGTAATAATTAATTAGGGTTTTATGGCCTGTGAGCCATTTTTTTCTCAACTTGTGAGATTTATTTTATTTAGTATAGTTGTTTGCTAGTGCTAGATAGAGTAGATTGTTAGCCAAGATTGAAGAAAAGAAGCCCAAAGCCAAAGGGAGACACAAAAGATGGAGCATTCCACATGACTATGAAGGATGAACCAAAAGATGAAGATGCATGGAGATGTGTTTGCTTTTAGGGTTCATAGATAATTCCATTGGCTTGGAATTGTCTTAGTCTAGAAAATGCCATATTCACATCATGTTTTATTTTGTTTTGTGGTTGTTTATTTTATTGTCTTTTTATTTTGTGGTTGGTGTATGGATGATGCATGCAATTAGGATAATAAGATAATTAGACAACCCGGATCTATTATTTGGAGTTGTGCCCAAACTCAAATAGATAGATTAGTTCATATGGATCTACAAAAACAATTAATAAAATTGAATTAAAATCTCTCAAAATTCAAATATTGTGTTCTTGCCTTCTCGTTATTTAAACACTCATTATCATCATGATTTATCAAGTTCGTGCGTGCCAAAGCATGTCGACTTGGTTCATAATGATGGAATGCAATGACACAAACAAGTAATGTGCAATTGTTTAAATAAGAGGTTGAACACAACTAGGCTATTAATATGATTAAAATCTAGAGGCAATCAATTGGGATTATCCATGCGGGTGGATAAATAAGGAGTTATTTGCCCAATTGAACCAAGAGTTGCATAGAGATGCAATTGGAATTGTTCCTACCTAAAGTAGTCAAATTATGGGTGACTTGCCAAAGAAAGCTCATAAGGAGATGAAACATGGATCTTGGCCCACTAGAAAATATAAGGATATTTTCCGCATTAATATCTTGAGGGTTATTAATCCGTAGAAAAATAGTGGGAGCTACATTTGATAAACTAGCCATTATTGAATATAGTCAAAAATTCACAAATACTAAAACTTGCGTATTTTCCTTTTTGTAGAATTCCAAATGGAAATCAACTCATCGAGTTCACAACATTCCCTACGATCTGTCCTTGAGAAGGACAAGCTCTCTGGAACCAACTTCCTTGATTGGTACAGAAACTTGAGAATCGTTCTCAAGCAAGAGAAGAAACTGTACGCAATAGAAGAACAAGTTCCAGAAGGTCCAGAGAACAATACCCCTGCAGCCCTAAAGGCGTATCAAAAGCGTGTTGATGACGCTAATGATGCGGCCTGCCTTATGATATGCACCATGACTTCTGAGCTTCAGAAGCAACACGAAAACATGAATGCTGTCGATATGATCGAGCATCTGAAGCAGCTCTTCCAAGAGCATGCAAGGGTTGATAAGTATGAGGTCTCTAAGGCGTTTTTCAAGTGTCATCTGGCAGAAGGGAACCGGTGGGACCCCATGTACTCCGTATGATCTGGTACTTGGAGAATCTCGCCCGACTGGGGTTCCCGGTCGGCCAAGAGTTGGTAACCAATCTCGTGTTGCAATCGTTGCCCGAGAGTTATGGACAGTTCATCATGAACTATAACATGAACGAGATCGTGAAACCACTGCCAGATTTTCTCAATATGTTGAGGACAGCTGAACAAAGCATCAACAAGGGTAAGGGAAAGGCCATTATGATGGTGCAGAAAGGAAAGGGGAAAATGTTTGCCTCATCCTCCAAGGGCAAAGGCAAGTCGGTTGCCAAGTCAAAGGAACCTGCCCTTAAGCCTGTTGGTTGGATTTCCAAAGGTGTGACTAAAGGTGAGTGTCACTACTGCAGTCAGCCTGGACACTGGAGGAGGAACTGCCCAAAATATCTGGAGGACAAGAGGCTTGGAATAGTGATTCCACCACCACCAGGTATTTTTGTTGTAGATGTCAATTTAACTGTCTCTACATCATGGGTATTAGATACTGGATGTGGATATCACATTTGTCGAAATGTGCAGGATCTAAAGAGAAGTAGAAGATTGGCTAAAGGGGAGATAGATCTGCGCGTTGGGAATGGAGCAAAAGTTGCTGCGTTGGCCGTAGGCGTGTGCGAGCTATTGATAAATCTCTATTACAGTTATAATTTTCATATTTTATATCGTTTTGCGTGATTCCCGGGTTGAAATATGTGTTTTACACTATGACTGTTGAGAAAACGTAGAAAGTTGAGTTTCTAGCACTTTATTGTTAATCCAGGCGTTTCGATGCATATTTCAATGTTATTTGTCAAATATAATCGCTTGGTATGGTCGTTCATGTTGTCTTTACAGGAACGGATGCTAAACGATGTTTAGGAGGCATGAAACGAGCGTCGGAAACAAAGCAAACTCAAGAGGAAGCAAGAGAAGCAAAGTCGGAGGAGCAAAAGTGACCAATCTCTACTATTTTGATTGTATCTTGAGTTCTAAAATACATTTTGGAGTGAGACCAGTGGAAAATGAAATTAGACTCAAAGAGTTTTCCAACGATAGGTCACGGAGCTAAAACAGAGATCGGACGAGAAAGATATAGTCCGTCATCAAATTTGAGAAAATCCCCAGGGGTGTTCGTGCGAACAAAATGCCTTATAAAAATTTCAAGATGGCAAAAAAGGGTGAAAAGGGGGCTGTTAAATTGTAGGAACAAGAAAGTTGTTCGTGTGAACATAATTTTACTCTTTGTTCGCACGAACAGAAAGTTGTTCGCACGAACAAAGAGTAAAATTATGTTCGCACGAACACCCGTTTGTTCGTGCGAACAGAAGGCCAGAATCGCAATTTTTGGGGATATTTTGCTATTTTTTGAAAGTTTGAAGACTCCATACCTATTTTAATGTAGAGGGACGATCTTGTGGGTGTATACACGCATATTTGGAGCAAGAAACAAGGGGAGACGACAATTGAAGGCGGAAATCATCAATTCTTGAAGATTACTCGTTTGATTTCTCTTCTTTCTCCCTTATTGATTGATTGTGGAGATTTATGTATTGCTAAAAAATTATATGTCTAGCTAAACTTCTCTTTGCTAGATAATCAATGGAGAACTAGGGTTTTGATTAGGATTTTTCCGGATTTTGACTTGATTCATGCTTTTAGCTTAATTCTATGTTTATGTTTGATTTATTCATTGTGTTCTTGGTCGTAGTTACATGTGTGCTTGGTTTGATCACCCGTAGCATGCTAGTTACCCTTTTAGTTGTACGATGGTGAACTAATCCAGGTGTGTTGAGAGCATAATTGACATTCTTGTAGTTCTTGGAGACCGAGAGGAGAAAAGAACTTGAGTGACCGAGTGTGGGTTGTTTCGGTTGGTATTGGTTAAGTTTTAGTGAAAACGGTGGACCGACAGAACCCGAGGAACGAACCTAGCAAGCCAGCTATTTAGTTTAAGTCACTTGTGGGTGACGAACCTTGAAATCAAACACTTTTTACCAGTAACTTAGGTATCATAAATTTAATTCTCAATTAGCTAATAATCGTCTATTTCCCTTGGGTTCGATACTTTGAGTCGTAAAATACTCCACTTACTACTTGACCGTATACTTGCGTTTAAGCGCGTTAGTAATTCGCGTCAGCTATCTCTGCCTTCAGGATTAGTTTTAGAATTAAATAATTGCTATTTTGTGCCTGCTATGAGAAGAAACATTATTTATATTTCTTGTTTGGACAAGGAAGGTTTTATTATTTCAATAAAGAACAATTGTTGTTCCTTTTATTTTAATAATATTCACTATTTTAGTGCGCAATTATTTAATGGACTGTATGTCCTTGATCTAAGCAATCCTGTCTACAACATTAATACCAAGAGGATTAAAATAGATGATTTAAATCCTGCTTACTTATGGCACTGTTTAGGCCATATAAACGAGAAACGTGTATCTAGACTCCATAAGGATGGACTACTAGACTCATTTGATTTTGAATCATATGAGACATGTGAGGCTTGTTTATTGGGAAAAATGAAAAAGTCCCCTTTCAATAAGAAAGGTGAGAGGACTAGTGAGCAATTGGCGCTCATACATACTGATGTGTGTGGATTTGCCACGCCTGACTGGGGTGGTTATCTCTACTTCATTACATTTACTGATTATTACAGTAGATATGGATTTGTGTACCTTATGAAGGCCAAATCCGAATCCTTTGAAATGTTCAAAGAATTCAAAAGTGAAGTAGAAAAGCAACTTGGCAAAAGTATCAAGGCTCTACGATCAGATCATGGAGGAGAATACTTGAGCCAAGAGTTTGACGACTATCTTAGAGAGTGTGGGATCGTGTCCCAACTCACTCCACCCGGAATGCCACAATGGAATGGCGTGTCTGAGAGGAGGAATCAAACCCTATTGGATATGGTTCGATCTATGATGTGTCAAACAGATCTTCCATTATCGTTTTGGGGCCACGCTCTATTATGTGCAGCTTTCACCATTAACCGTGTTCCATCTAAATCAGTCATGAAGACACCACATGAGATGTGGAGTGGGAGGCGTCCCACACTGTCGTTCATGAGGGTTTGGGGCTGCGATTTCTATGTAAAACGTTTACAATCAGACAAGCTAGGGCCAAATTCGGATAAGTGTAAATTTGTGGGGTACCCTAAGGAAACTAAGGGATACTATTTCTACAATCCAACTGAGAACAAAGTGTTTGTTGCTCGGACCGGCGTGTTTCTAGAAAGAGAATTTTTCTCTAAAGAAGAAAGTGGGAGGACTATAGAACTTGAAGAAATTCAAGAACCACAAATCACTGAACCGATTATGGAACATGAACAGGAACCAAAAGCAGTTGTGGAACAGCCTGTTCAGGTAACACAAGAGCTTCGTAGATCTAGTAGAGTGCGCCAGGAACCCGAGAGGTATGGAATTCTCGTGACCGATTCCGGTGACACAATGCTCATAGATGATGAGCCTACTACCTATGAAGAGGTCGTAAAAGGGCCAGACTCTCAGAAGTGGATAGAAGCCATGAGATCCGATATGGAATCCATGTATACCAACAAAGTATGGACTTCGGTGGAACCACCCGAAGGGGCGCGACCCATAGGGTGCAAGTGGGTCTTCAAGAAGAAGATCGACATGGATGGTAATGTGATTACCTATAAGGGCCAATTGGTGGCTAAAGGATTAAGACAGATTCATGGTATTGACTATGATGAAACCTTTTCACCAGTCGCTATGACCAAATCCATCTGAATCCTACGTGCAATTGCAGCATATCATGACTATGAGATTTGGCAGATGGATGTCAAAACAGCATTCCTTTATGGGAATCTCCTCGAGGACGTGTATATGATACAACTGGAGGGTTTTGAAGATCCAAAGCAAGCCAACAAAGTCTGTAAGCTGCAACGATCCATTTATGGATTGAAGCAAGCTTCTAGGAGTTGGAATTGACGTTTTGATGAAGTAGTCAAAGAGTTTGGCTTCATCAGAAACGAAGATGAGTCTTGTGTCTACAAGAAGGTTAGTGGGAGCTCTGTAGCTTTTCTGGTCTTGTATGTGGATGACATACTACTCATTGGAAATGACGTTCCCATGCTGCATCTGTTAAAGATTGGCTAGGGAAGTGTTTCTCAATGAAAGACTTAGGGGAAGCAGCCTATATACTCGGTATAAATATCTATAGAGATAGATCTAAGAGACTGCTAGGCCTAAGTCAGAGTACATATATTGACAAGGTGTTGAAGCGGTTCAACATGCAAGATTCCAAGAAGGGATTCTTGCCCATGTCACATGGAATCACTCTTTCGAAGAGTGGTTGTCCTTCCAATGAGATTGAGAAGGAACACATGAGTAGAATTCCCTATGCCTCTACCATAGGATCTATCATGTATGCCATGTTATGTACTAGACCATATGTGTCATATGCCTTGAGTATGACAAGAAGATACCAATCCAATCCAGGTGAGAGTCACTGGATTGCAGTCAAGACCATCCTGAAGTACTTGAGAAGAAGTAAGGATGCTTTCTTGATATTTGGCGGTGACGAAGAGTTGCGTGTAAGGGGTTACACTGACGCAAGCTTCCAGACCGAAAGAGATGACTTTAGATCACAATCGGGATATGTGTTTTGCCTGAATGGAGCGGCGGTGAGCTGGAAGAGTTCCAAGCAAGAGACAGTGGCTGATTCTACAACAGAGGCTGAGTATATTGCTGCAAATGGCGCAGCAAAGGAAGCTGTTTGGATTAGAAAGTTTGTTTCTGAACTAGGTGTGGTTCCTAGTATTGCGGATCCAGTTGAGTTGTATTGTGACAAAACTGGGGCGATCACGCAATCAAAGGAGCTCATGTCGCACCAGAAATCCAAGCATGTGCTCAGGAAGTTCCATCTGATTCGAGATATTATCGATAGAGGAGACGTTCCGATATGCAGGATTCCTACAGATGAGAATCTGTCAGATCCACTTACAAAGTCGATTGTGCAATTGAAGCATGAAGGGCACGCTAGGAGCATGGGCATACGAGATGCGTCAGATTGGCTCTAGTGCAAGTGGGAGACTGTTGGAATAAATGCCCTAGAGGCAATCAAGTTTAGTATGAATTTATTTTGGCTAGAACATTCATTGTATTATTTATTGGATATTTAATATAATGAAGTCCTTAGATTTACAATTGTGTTGTTTATCTTAAATTTCCCTAGTCCAGTATAATGATTAATGGGACAATCATCTATAAACTACTATGAGGTTGGATTGATATGGAGATATCATGATCCAACACATGGGTGTGCATTAAGGGTAATGGCGCACTGGATTGACCCATCTCCGAGAAGGCTACATACATGTTATGTTAAGTCACAAGTGCTTCTCGTGGTGCAATGGTATTGTCATCCTTAGACTTGAAGTCGCTAGATATTATAGTTGTGGATTATTGTGATTTTGGTAGCGTTAAACGCTACACCGTAACTGGGCAGTTATAAAGGCGTGTACCGAATACAATGAGAAGCAATCTTAGAGATCGTAGTGGACGTAGATAGAATTTGTCCCTCCCACATAACGGGAGCAAATATCCTAGGCCACTCGAGGGATAGTGCTTATAGAAGGTCTGACCAGACTCAAATAAATCAATATGGGATATTGATGTTATTTGCACGAATAAGGCTATTTCCATGGATCGAGAAACTATGGATTGGATATACGAGTGTGACTTTTATGTCTCGTGTCCAATCCGGATATAGAGACAAAGGGATGAGACAATTACTTGTACAAGTTTTGTCGGATGACTATTCTATTAGTTGGCTAGAATGGATGTTTTGCTAGAAACCGCTCCATATTAGCAAATTGTTGCTACCAACTAGATAGAACCTATGGGGTCACACGCTATATAGAGTTGAACTAGATATGGGAATTAATTAATAGGATTAGTTAATTAGAAAGATCACTTTGCAACACCTTGCAAACTTAGTAGGACTAATTTGCAAGGAAGGGACTAAACCGAATTGTAGTAGGACTAGAATGGGTCCTTTTGTAGTTGGCAAGGATTTCTTGGACTATATAAAGGATGCTCCTTCCTTCCTTCCCACACTTATGAGCCTTTAGTTCATAACTTGAGTGGGAGAGAACAAAAAGGAGAGAGCAAGCAAGCAAGGGGGACCCGTCGCCCCCCTTGCCGCCGCCCCATCCCGTCGGCCTAAACAAGGAGGCCGATCCTCCTTGTTTCCTCGCGTTGTGTGATTTCTTCTTCCTCTTCCTCCATTCCGGGCTAGCACAAAGGAGAAGGAAGATCTAGAATTCAACTCTAGGCATGGATCAACTATAGAGAACGTGACACAATTCACGTTACAAGTCATCACAGGAGAAACCCTAACGTGTGTAACTTGATTTCTTCCCTTACCATCGTTATGTCTCTTGTCCTGTGATCCTTGGAGGGTATTGCATGGATTATATTTATTTTTCCACTGCGCATCCATGAACAAAAACCCTACACCTAGCAGCCGGAGGGGGTGAAGGCACTGGCGATGAGGGGCGTCCCGACTTCGATACCGGCGGCAAGGCCGGTGAGGCGTCCAGATCTGCTGCTATGCCAGCGAGGAGAGGAAAATCCCGATAGAGGGCCAGTGGGTAGCTGTTTATAACTGAGAGGAAGGCGATAGGGTGGTGGAAACAACAGCGGAACGACGGGGAAGTAAGGGGAAGTCCGGCGGCAGCTCCATGGGAGGAGCCGCCGCCTGACGAGGAAGGCTCTGCTAGGGTTTATAGAGGAAAAGTTTTAGGAGAGAGAGAGTTTTTTGGTTTATCCTATGGGCTGTGGGTTTTTGAGTTCGTCACGTCACAACAGATTTGGCCGTTGTGAATCAATGAGAGCACCAATTGTTACTGGATTGATGCCCAGTAACAACAAATCAAACAAAAATAAATAAGAGAAGAAGAAGAAGGAGAATGGAGAAGAAGGAGAAGAATCGGGAGAAGGGTTTGGAGTAATTTTCTGATATATTCCCAAAGCAAAAAAAAAAAAAACAACTGTTTAAATAATCATCCTAAAAACTTGTAAGGTAAAAATAACACCCCTAAAATAAAATAAATTACTGTAATGACCCAAAAAGCAATAAAAGTAACAATTACGCCCTCATACGTCTAAGAGACAAAATCATCTAATCGAGAGGGTCGTTTCGTCGTCCGCTGATGTCGATCTGCTGCTATCGACCTGGAAATAGGAGTGGCACTCGTATCATAACATCATTTAAGTCTGCCAAAAAAGAAAGAACATATCCACATTTTTTTCACTAATACTGGTGGATAAGCTATCCCAACTACTACATATTGGGTCCTCTAAAAAATATTAATTCTCCATTCAGTAACACAATTAAGATATATTTTTTTCCCTTAAATTTGACGACGCATTGAGTGAATACACTCAGATTATATTTACTGTACTAGCTTCTCGTGCGCGGTGTATCCATTGGAAAATTTGTTATAGTTCCCTCGGCTCCGGGTTATACACTAGTTTTGGTTTATATCTACAAATCAATGATATATTTTGTACAAATAAGTTTAGTAGATAGTGATATATATATATATATATATATATATATATTTAAATTATTAAATGAATTTGCTATTCGACCGGTTGAACCACAAATATCGCCGGTCCAACTTTTTAAACCTTGATTGCCATATGCTCTAGAATATTATTACCTCGGCAACAATCTACGTCTATTCCACCAGCAATAGAGCTGTCCACTATTTTGCAAATTTGGCTTTGTTGAGTGAGTGCAATGTTATTTGGATGGGAACAACACCAAATTGGGCTTTGTTGAGTGAGTGCAATGTTATTTGGATGGGAACAATACCATTTAAGGGCCAGGGATATATTGAGTTATGATGTGGGTAGTACAACTATGACTGCAACTCGAGTGGGCTTTACAGGTTGGCACTCTTGTCATAGCTCGAGGTTTGTTGAGGTTGTTCAAGTCAGGCCACTCGAGTTAAGAGCATTATCAGCCCGTCCAAATCCAAATTCGTACAAATTAATTCGTGGTATGGCTGAATACAAGCTTGTACATTTAATTTAATTTTTTTTTGTAAAACATAAGAGGATAATAAATTGTTGGTGAAAAAAGCAAATCAACTAATTCAAGAATAAATTTTTTAAACTTCGCTAATAATTAAAAAATAGCAAATTCATGTTAGATATGCTACTTGAATCTCGAAAAATATAATATTTATAGGTAGTGGTCATGGAAATCAGCAATTTGGGTTAGCCCGTCGTTTAATATTTGTGCATAAGGTGCACGGACCAGTCGTTTAGAAGTCAGCAAATTACTAAAATAATGTGCACGGACCCTATTTTAGTTGGAGCTGGGCTAGGGTAGGTGGGGTTTAACCCGCCCAAGTTGCAGCCATAAGTAAAGCCTACGATTTAGAATACTTATTTTTTCCTGAAAATGATATTTTTTTTTTGTTTTTGTTGCTCGATTGTGGGTTTATTACTACTTTTACAAGAATTTATTACCTAATGTACACAAGACAAATTTGTCAATTCATCAATTGCATCTAGTTTAAAAAATATATTCAACCACAACTTTCCAGTCGTTAGTTTCTTAAAAAAGTATCGCCAGACACACTAGTTTGAACAAAATCTTCAAAAAAAGTTAAAACTTAAACTCATAATCAAAAAATAAGTGTTTTCACCAAAAAACCGTTCTATCAAACGCACATTAAGTGACCAGTTATGTGCATATTTAGAGCATTGTAACACAGATCGTTTTAGGGCACCAACATGCAAGGTTCATGGTGCTTAGCCCGTGACCGTGGTCCAATCCATAGCACGCGTGGGCGATCTATTGCATAAAAACCCAAAGGTAAATTTTAGAAAGGAAATTATTGTACTTTGCACAGAACATTTAAAAACATAGTAACAGGGGGTAGGATTGTAACTCTAAGAGAGGAGAGCCGAAGTCCAAGCTCATGACCTCTTGATCTCCACCATTGATACAGTAGATCAAGATGTGGATATGGACTAGTATATATTTGAGATGAGATATTAGGTCAAACCATCGAACAATTTTATTGTTGTCTTACTCTCAATACTCTCAAAATAATTTCTCTTCTATCATATTCATCGCGTTCTATTTTTTTTTCTTCGTGGTCTTGATTATGTTCAAATATTAGCAAGCTGACTTGAGTCTTATTCTCATAGCCATGTAGATAAAGAAGGAATGTCTTTCGATAGGTCGAGTTATGCTTAGACTTTAAAATTTAATAGGTCAGCGTGAAGATTTCAAAGCATATCCATTAGCAGGCCACATGATTAAGGACAGTATAGCATCATGGTCGAATAGAGTTATATGGGCATCACTGTTGAAAGTAGAAGATCTTACTGAGCAAATTTGTAGAGTATATGAAACGATTTAGCATTTTTAGGGGATCACCACTACGCGTACTTTCCAATATTCGTAGACGGAATTCGTGGCCTCATCGGTCCGATATAATGCTGAACCAACAATGCTTCCCTTATTTGCGGCGTTTGTTTGAGGATTGTGTCAAGCATAGGTTGCCCATGGACACAATGACCTTTGACGTGTTACTCCAGGCCTACTCTTCGGCGCAACAAACTAGAAGTGGGTAAGCACTGGTGGCTTGCATTACCAAAATTGGCGTTGGTATAGACGGACTTACCTATGCGGTTGTGATGAAGAGGCTCGTCGACGATGCCAACACAGAAGAAGCGGCCCGCTGGACCGATGATTTGTTACGACAATCCCATCTAAATCAAATATGTGACGTCGAAGACGCTGCCATTGAGGACCTTTTTAAGGCGGGGTTGCACGAGAAGGGTATGCACATATTCAACGACATTGGAGGTTTCAAGAAGCGCAAAATTGTTATAGTCACCCTGGTGGCTTGTCAAATTTGCAAGATAGGCAAAGTGCAAAAGGCTGTGACTGTATTATGAACATGATTCAAACCCGACAAAACAAGCTTTGTGAAAACACTTTGGGACTTGACAGGTGCGATAATGATAAAGGATGCAACGCAGTTGTTGGATGTCATGGTGAAACAGCCATTTTGGGTGTCTGGAGAGGATGTACACAATCTCAAGGAGAAGTTGGAACAAAATAGGTTTCCCCATTTCTTTAAATCTTTAATGAGGAAAGCTAAGTAGTTAGAGCAACACTGAGTGCTAGGGCGAATCTTTCTCTAAAATTTTCTCTTAGCTGATCTCGAAGCTATTGTTGTTGTCGGAAAATATAATCTCGCTACTATTGTTGTTGTCAAAAAATATACAATGCCGACTCCCGTGTCTCTTTCATATAAAATTCTCAAATTTTTATTGCTTGAATCTATTTCCCATGACTTCTTAACTTGACCTTTCATTCCCACGTCCCTTTGAACATGTTGGGAATATGCCTTGAATTGGCTCGAGAAGCTTGGCGAGGAGTTAGGCGACGAAGAGGGGCAAGGAAACAAGGCCAAACGGAGGACGAAGGCAAGGAAGACAAAAAGAACCAGAAGCTGTTCGGATGTCAGACAAGTAGTGCGATCTCTGGGTCAGGTCGCACGAACTGGTCTGGGGGCTGACGATTTGGAATTGTTTTCTTATATGTTCTAGGTCGATTTTGGACGTTTCTTTGGGCACAAGCTGTATAGTAGGCATATATAAAGTCTATAGGTCGTGATCCATGATTTGGGGGTTGTATTCGTGGTGTTTCTCTTTTATAAAATGGAGTTTTCAGGTCGTGTACGTAGCTAGCATCGTGCTAGTGAACCACTAAACATCGGTGTGTTCTTGTTCATCGATGTAATCGTTCTCTTCTCGTTTCAGATCATAACAAACCCTTCAGAACCTGGTTGGTGTTCCCCGATCAAGTTGGAGCTAAAGAGCTAGGGTTTCACAGTCAGTGAAATTCAAAGCTAGGATTTCGTGATCAAGTTGGAGCACACGTTCGGGGGTTACGGATTTGGACTAGGAGCGGAGGAGAAGATGTCCGGGGGGATGACCAACATCGACAAGTTCAACGAGAGAAACAGCTTCAACCTATAGTAGATCAATGTTCGTGCTTTGTTGAAGCAACAATGCATGTGTTTGCCATTGGCGGAAGACAGGGAGGGGGTCGTTACAACCACCAAGGAGTTTAAGACAATGGAGGAAAGAGTGCACTCAACTATCATGTTGTGCTTGGTGGATGACGTGATCACGGAGGTTTGAGATCAAGTGACGGCTGAAGGACTATGGAACAAGGTGGAGAGCCTCTACAAAAAAAAATCGCTCACCAACAAATTGATGTTGAAGCAGCAGATGTTTGGTTTACGTATGGAGGAAGGTACGGTTCTAAGATATCACTTGGAACGTTTGAACACTATTTTGCTTGAGTTACGAGACAGAACGAAACGATAAGTGATGAAGATGCTGCACTGATTTTGTTGGTGTCGCTACCAGCGTCTTACAAGGGGTTCGTGCAGTCAACTTGTGCTAGAAAATAGACTGTGACGTTGGAGGAAGCACCACAAGAAATAGGGGAACAGCAGCGGTTTTAAAGGCAACGTTTCCAGAAAACTGCTGGTAGAGGATAGCTATGCCGGCGGTTCCTTGTAACCGCGGCTAAATTAGCCAACCGCTGGTATTGCTGAAAACATCTGCCAGCGATTTTGTCAAACCGCGGGTAAAAAATTTCTGTACCAGCGGTTCTTCAACCGCTAGTAAAAGTTAGTCTATTCCGGCGATTATTTTCATTGCCAGCTGTTTCTGAGTTGAAAAAAGATTTGAGGATCGAGAGGTTCGAACACTAAACCAACAACCCAAACAATAGGTACCACTTTTACCACCAAGACCAATACCTTCGATATTGAAATATCACCCCTTCTAACATATTTGTAGTTACCCTTATTACTATTATATTAGTAAAAATTAATTATTTCCCCGTTAATTGTCATTGCTCTTTAAAGGAACTTATAGTATAATATGTTTTCGTCAAATTACCATTTCAGATAAGGTATTGTTAACTTGAAATTTTTGTACATTTATTATGCAACATCATAATTATTTGTTGCTTTACTATTGCTTAATATTTTCAACCATCATGATTACTTGTGATACGGGTACGTATCAGGTTACAGACACGGGCCCGAGACGGGGAACACGCGAGCGAGTCGCACCGGGCTATCTCAAGGACTACGTCACGAAGTAGTCACTTATTTATTTAATTGTTTATTTATTTAGTTATTTATTTTACGACATTGTTAAATAAAGGGCTGGGTTTTCTTTTCGATTCTTTCCTGGCCCATTAGAGTGAACCGACTAGGTCTAGGTTTTCACTATTTAAACAGTTGTAGTCTTTTTTTTTTATCTGATGAATTGAAAAGAAAAGATTTCTTCGTTTGATCACAAATTAGTTTGTTAGGAAAAGCGCGGTAGGCTATAAGCTACTTGGGAGTTTTGTCGATTTCTCACAAAATCGTCAACCCGATACCTTTCCGGTATCAAATTGGTGCTTTCATCGATCACGGCGGACAAAGCAATCAGTTGTTTGCGCCGTCTCTACTCACAGACCTCCCTCAAAATCCTCCACGACACGTCAAACAAGCCGCCATCAAAACCCTTTGTTTTGTCTCCGTCTTTTTCCTCTCTGCACCTCCAGTTCACACACCCTACACATACCCACGAAGCCACATCTCAACCTAACCAATAACAAATCCTTCCCCTTTGTTTCTCACTATCTACACAACCCTCCACCAACTACCTTCCAAACCCAGAATCAATGACGAACAACGAGGACGTTTCTCCAACCATGGGAGAACGATTATTGGCGGCTATGGAACAATTGGAGACTCGCTTGGCCGCACGGATTGACGGTATGGAGGCCAGAATTGTCTCTCTCGAAGGCCGCCACGACCACCCTCGACCTCAGGCAGAGACATCCCAGTCACCGCCGTCACGGCAACAGCAAGACCCACCCTCCATCGCTGCTATCACCACTCGCCTGACCGCCGTCGAGAACTCCGTCACTGCCATAGCGGTTCGCGCTCCGGCATCGTTGGCAACCACATATCCGCAATCAACTGCTGCCGAGCTCGACCCCGCCACAAATCGCAACTCCGGCGTTGCCGGAACAGGTCAAGGGCAAATCAGGCCCCTCCCAGCCGCCGGACACAGACCACAGGACCCACACTTCCCTCTGCACGATGAAGCTGCGACCATTCGCCGTCAGAACCCGGGGGGGTTTCGTCGCCCAGACCCTCGATTCGATCGCGATTTCGAGTACCCACCACCTGCTCGCCGGCCACAAGTGGCACCCTACGACGACTACCAGCGTCGTCCTCACCGTCAAGGGCTCCCACCAGTCGCGGGTACCGGCGATTTTCGTCGTCCCAATCCGCGAAATAGGCTGCTGCTGGGTTGTGAAGATCAGTGGATTCGGACAGATTTTGATCCCCAACCCGTCGCGCGTGATTTTGACATTCAAGGTCAGCGCTGGACAGCCCACGGGGATGGTTACGAGGCTGATGACGACCCGCTCGATCCCGACCCCTATGATTTTGGTTACCTCAATCGCCACGACCGTCACACGGAACCGGTTCCAGACAGACACGGTCCGAAGCTACGAACGGACGCTCCCCGCTTTTCAGGTATTGACCCGCATACCTGGATATTTAAAGTTCAAGAATATTTTGCGTATTATCAAATTACGCCGATTGAACGGCTTCGGTTAGTTGGTGTACTGTTAGAGGGTGAAGACGCTGAATGGTTCTGTTATCGGCGGGATAATTTCGGGTTTGTCAGCTGGGGCGCATTCTTACAGGAAGTACAGGTGCGGTTTGATTCCAACTATTATCATGACTACTTTGGCCAATTAGCGAAGTTGCGACAGCAGACAACTGTCCTTGCGTATCAGGCAGAGTTTGAGAAGCTACTAAACAAGACTGGACCGACATCCGACGATCAGTTGATTTCTCTATTTGCTTCGAGTTTGAAAGACCCGATGGGGCGTGAATTGGGACTACGCCATCCTAGTTCACTGTCGAAGGACTTTTCCCTTGCTCGTGAGCTCGAAACCATTCGTTCTCCCGCTCCAACACAGGCCGTCACCGTGGTTCAGTCGGTTACTTCCACTGTTTCCGCAGCTCAGTCCTCAACCACAACACCTCGTCTCACCCCAGCTGAGCTTCAGGACCGAATGAACAAGGGTTTATGTTTTCGTTGCGGAGAAAAGTTCGTTAGCGGCCATAAGTGCGCGGGTCAGTTGCGTATCATGGAGACCGATGCTCAGGGCACACCGCCAGCTGATAATTTATTTATTGAGGATGATGTTTCAGGTCTCTACAGTATGATTAGCTCCGATCAGCTCAGCGCTTTGCGTCTCGTGGGTACCATTCACGGTAAAACGCTTTCTGTACTCATTGACGACGGCTCGACGAAGAATTTTATCCACCCCACCTTGGTCAAACAGCTGCAGTTACCGGTGAAGCCGACATCACCATTCATGGTTCGTGTGGGCAATGGGGAGTTCCTACACTGCGACACCACGTCCGGACAGGTTTAGCTTGTTATGCAGGGGTCTTCGTTTTTAGTTGACTTGTACATCTTGGAGTTCCACGGTTCACATGTTGTTCTGGGCATGCTTTGGCTCCAACACTTGGGCGAGGTGGTCACCGATTACTCCAAGAAGACATTGGCATTCTAGCACAACGGCAAGCGTGTGATTTTACAGGGATTGACAGAAGCTGCATTGGGTTTCCATCGTTCTTTCTTTCGCCTTGAGGACAAGGCGGTAGTCAACCAGGGGGGAGTTGATACGGGTACGTGTCAGGAAACAGACACGGGCCCGAGACGGGGAACACGCGAGCGAGTCGCACCGGGCTATCTCAATGACTGCGTCACGAAGTAGTCACTTATTTATTTAATTGTTTATTTATTTAGTTATTTATTTTTCGACATTGTTAAATAAAGGGCTGGGTTTTCTTTTCGGTTCTTTCCTGGCCCATTAGAGTGAACCGACTAGGTCTAGGTTTTCACTATTTAAACAGTTGTAGTCTTTCTTTTATTTTTATCAGATGAATTGAAAAGAAAAGATTTCTTCGTTTGATCACAAATTAGTTTGTTAGGAAAAGCGCGGTAGGCTATAAGCTACTTGGGAGTTTTGTCGATTTCTCACAAAATCGTCAACCCAATACCTTTCCGGTATCAACTTGTTTCTACGAACTCGTGATTTCCGCCTTTCCTACGACGGTTCATGTTGAGTTGGTGCCTTGAATTGGGCAAAGGCGGCCAAATTTTTTGTTTCCAATTTTGATTAGGAAAGGCGGTGGAGGATTAGTCAGGAAAAACTTTGTTTCCAAATCGGATTCGGAAACTTTAGGGATTTTCTAGCACTTTATAAAGAACCTAGTAGTCACACTATTAGGCATGCACGTCATTGTAGTCTTGTTCCTCTTAAGTGAATAAATAGTGTTTTTTCCGCCGTGGAGGTAGCTAGCAATATTTTGCTAGCGAACCATGTAAAATCCCCTATTCTTCTTTATTCGTTCATTGTTCGTGAGGTGGTTTGTCATAACAATATTAATAGGTAGAGGTCATGAAAATCGGACAATTCGGGTTAGCCCGTCGTTTAATGTTTTCGCCCAAGCCCGACTCTAATTGCAATTCGGGCAGAGAATTTATATCCAAAATTTTCCAAATTGCAAAAACTATGTGTACGGTAGGGCTGAGCGCGGACCGGGTCGGCCGGGTAAAATGTATATTTACGCCCCAACCCAATGACCCCGGGTTGGCCATATCACAACCCAAACCCAATCGACTAACCACCAAACCCAAACCCAATCGAACTCTTCGACTCGGACCGGACCGGCTCGGTTTAGACGGGTTAAAGAAGAAAAAATTCAGATGATACTTACTTATAGCATCTAGGAACTACTATACAATTAACTATATATGGGACGTCGTTGACTGAGCTTTCCCCCTATTTCAGTAAGGTAGTAGTTGGTGGTATGTAGTTGTCTTATGGTTTAGCTGTTTGCTTCTTTTGTAATGGTAGTAGTAATTGATTTACATTTTGGGATATTCATATGAAGTGTTTTGGGTTTTTTTGGAACTGGTCATGATACAAGTGAATTTTTTTTGTGAATGCATTTTTCTTTAAAAAAAAAAAAAAAACTACATATGCACTGCCAAAGTGTTAACACATGTCAGTAAACATCTAATAACATACATTTAGTTACATATCTCCATTATACATGTAATACGAACATACCAGACTTCTCATAACATAATCACCGAAAATAGAGGTTTGAAATGTGGTTGATTTTAGTATGTATGTCACACAACGGGGCGTGGCGGTTTTTTCCGGATTTTGAATTTTCATACCCGTTACCCACCCGGGTTTTGGCGGGTCTGGGTAAAACCAACCCATACCCAATCATTCAATTAAGATTTTTCTCTTTTTTGGATCGATCCGGTTCGGACCGGGCGGTTTGACCGGGTTGAGCGGGTTTTTGCTCACCCCTAGTGTACGGGCCTTATTTTAGTTCGGGTTGGGCTAGGGTTGGTCGGCCGCCCAAGTTGCACCCATAAGTAAAGTCCGTGATTTAAAATACTTAATTTTTTCATAAAAGGAGTGATATTTTTTTTATGTTTTGCTAGTTTGTGGTTTTATTATTACTTTTATAAGCATTTACCTAATGTATACAAGACGAATTTGTCATTTCATCAATTGCATCTAGTTTAAAAGCTATATTGATACACAACCTTTCAGCTTTTAATATATTAAAAAAATATTGCGAGACACACTAGTTTGAACAAAATGTTCAGAAAAGTTAAAACTTATATCTATAATCTATGTTTCCACGGACAATCGCTCTACCAAACACACCCTAAGTGACCAGTTACCAGTTATGTTCATACTTGGAGAATTGTTACAGGCCGAACATTTTAGGGGGCCAACATGAAAGGTTCATGGTGCTTCGCACATGACCACGGTCCAATCAATAACATGATGCCTGGGCGATTTATTGGATAAAACCTCAAAGGTAAATTCTAGAAAGAAAATTATTGTACTATGCATAGAACATTCAAAAACATAGTAAAAAGGGTTAGGATTATAACTCTAGGAGACGAGAGGCCAACGCCTAAGCCCATGACCTCTCAATCTCCACCGTTGATACACTACATCTAGGCCGTAGATGTAGAAATGGACTAATATATATTTGAGATGAGACATTAGGTCAGACCATCTAACACTCGTATTGCTCTCTTACTCTCATGCTCTCAATATAATTTCTCTTCTATCATATTCATCGCGTTCTAATTTTTTTTCTTCGTGTTCTTGACTTTGTTCAAAGATTGGCAAGCTGACTGTAAAAATTGAGAGGGAGGATCGACAAAGTGCCGCATTGGTTAGACTAGAAAACAAGTATCCCGTGACGAGAAGCATCCTTTTTTCCCACATGGAAGGGTAGTAGTCCCCCACCGCTTCACCAAGTATATAAGTTAAGGCTTCAATTTGTGTTAAATAATATGTATTTAAGACGTCTTTTATTTCTTTTGTAAGTGAAACCCACAATTATGTATATAAAAAGAGATTGCGTGTATGAATACGATCTCTCAGATGTGATACGACGAGACAGCCCACTATGATGATAGCGATTAGAAAGTGTGTGTGCTAGGAGTCAGATACGACGAAGGTGCATGTGTTCTTCATCGAGTACTACGAGTAATGATGATGATAGTAGTAGTCCTAAATCATGCAGTGACGGCGACAACATGAGTAGTGTTGCTCCAAAAATTGGGTTTGCTCAAAATCTGAATAGAGATGGTCTTAACAAATATATTTTCTCACAATCAAAAAGAAAGGTGGAAAGCATTGGAAGATTTTTCGAGGTTGTATTATGAGTTTGTGGTCACTGGGTTGCCGTTGAACACAAATGAGTTAACTCATCAGGATCCATGCCTATTGTCGTGAGAGAAGGACATAAGTTGGGGGTTTTCTCCTAGCTATGCAGGTGAAGAACCATATATATACCTTTCGACAGGTCAAGTTATGCATCGATTATCAAGGGATTCATAAGCGAGGGCGAACCTGTGAAAGCACATCAGTGGGCAGCCCGAATGCTTCAGGCTGGCATAGCTTCCTGGTCCAATGCATGGCCTCGTGGCTCAGACATCGAGGATTTCCTGTGCACGGGGATCCACATCATGCTATGGAGGTTTCTGAATATTTCACGTGCATGGGCAAGCGGTTAGCGAGCACATGCTCAACACGGTCCTTCACAACTACGTACACAACTCAAAGAGACATCGCCGGGTGTAGGTCAGTTTTGCTCGAGACATTCTCGAGGTTTGGTTTACTGCCTACGCAATCGACACTCAACATTCGTTTGGGCGTCACTACCGAAAGAAGACGAGACTACTGATCAACTTATATGGAAGAATTCTGTGTAAGCCTCGACATTGAAAGAACCAATATTTTATGGCTTGTGCGGTGAGAAAGGGGAGATCGGATGAAGCATACCGCCTTTTAAAGGAGATGAAGAAGAAGTCCGAGTTTAATAGAGTCACGCATATACTTGCAGTGAAATTCCACAGAAGGAACAAAAGGGTGGCTAAAATTGAAAGCATTTTTCGTAAAATTAAAGAGCACGACGTCTTAGCCTATAACCAGGTGATTCAAGCACACTTCTTAGTTGGACAGGTTAGCTCGGCGATGAGCTTGTACGAGGACATGGGTCCAGGTAAATGTTGTCGAATGCATTCACCTACTTCGTGGTCATTGAGGGCCTTTCTAAGGAGGGGTTGCACGAGAAAGGTATGAGCATATTCAACGACATTGGAAGTTTCGAGAAACAGAACATTGTTATAGCCACCCAAGTGACTCTTCAGCTATGCAAGATAGGCAAAGTGCAAGAGGCTATGACAATATTCCAAACAGGATTCAAACCAGACAAAACAAGCTTCGTGAAAATGCTTTGAGCCTTGATAAATGCAGGAATAATAAAAGATGCCACACAGTTGTTGGAAGTCATGGTGAAGCAGCCCTTTTGGGTATCCGGACAGGATGTACACTGTCTCAAGCAGAAGTTAGAACATAATAGGTTTCGCGAGTTCTTTGACTCTTTACATAAGGAAACTAAAAACTTTGTGTAGAAGTAGTTAGAGCAACATTCAGTGCTAGGTGAAGCTTTCTCTATGATTTTATCTTTTAGCTAATCTCGCAATTATTGTTGTTGACGGAAAATATAGTCGCGCTACAATTGTTGTTGGCAGAAAATATAAAATGTCGACTCATATAAAATTCCCAAAGTTTTTCTATGTGTGCACAAGAGATTCCGGCAGGGAGACCTCCGTGTACACCGTATGTAGTGGATCAGGGATCGCACAGGAAGAATAGGGGTGTGTGTAGGGAGAGAGTAAGTCAGTAGCAATGTCTGAGAGAGAGACAGAGGTTTGGCAGAGCTTCCGCGTATGGCAGTGTTGTTCCCCTTTGTATGGAAAGGTTGACGATCTATATATACTGGAGAACGTGACCGTTGTAGTGTGGTTAATGCGCCCATTGATGGCGGCTTAATTAGCTTAACCATAACGGCACGTCCGTCCGAGTATATAGGGACCGTTACAGCACGTGGTGCGCGAATACCGGAACCGTTACGAGGTTGACCGGGTTTGACCGGATTGACCGGGTCTAGGGAGCTCGTGCCATAGATCTCTCAAAACAGTTACTAAAGGTCGCGCGCGGGCTTGGCTCGCACGCGACAGGGCTTACCCTAGCCTCCAAACCACAAATCCCTACAAGTCCCGTGCAGTGGTATGCGAGGGCTCTGTCTCGCAGCCCCCACATGGATCAGCTCGGCTGGTGATCCTGTGTGTGTGGAGCACAATATGGTGTGCTGGATGATCGCCACGTGGCTAAGATTAGCCATGTCAGAAAGCAGTATCTACATTAGCCCCCTTTCTGCGCGTGAAGGCTTGCAGCTGTATAGGCTTCCATGCGCGGAAACCAACATGCGCGTCGTCGTCACGCACCAATTCAAATACGGGTAAATTCAGCCCCCGTGCGTGTCATTATGACCTAAAACCCCTAGAGTCGTGCCGTCTGACCTTTAGGGTTTTAGGCGTGACGTCAGCCCGTCCTGTGATTGCGCGACACGACGGTGACGGTTGCGATTCGACTACTGAAGGGACGCAACCCCTCATTCTTTTGGATAAATACCTTGTATCCCATTATTGCAGAGCATCACTTCTTTCTCTTAAAGTGAATGGTACCCGGAGATCTTCGAGAGCAGATCCAGATAATCAATCATCAGTTCAAGACTGCAAATCGTATTCTTCAATTGTGCATCTCCAAGCAGGCTTCAAGGAAACAAGGTTGGCCTCGTTTACTCTTGATTTAAACTACCAGTGTTCGCCTTGAATCGCATTGAATCTGTAAACCCATGAAGTGTGTGAAGAGGCTTTGATCTTTAAACCTGCTTCGTTCTTAATCTTTCAACAATATTGGATCTTGCAACTTCCTAATTTCTGAAATCGGCACTGAAACTGTTTGCTTCCTGTTGCATAGATCTCGAATTCCAAAATTCAAACTGACTGGTGTGGTATTTCTCCCCCCCTTTTTTGCCCTTTCGCAGGAATGGCCAAAACGAGAGTAACCAGACCTGTCAAGGAAGATGAAGAGATGCCGGAGCTTCCGCGGTCTCTGTGGCGAAAAGCCCCCTTTCTGGGTGGGAAAGATTTTTACCACGCGAGGGTGAAGGCGAAGAGGATGCCTGATCCTGTTCCCGTTGAGCAGTTGTTAACACTGACTCGCCCAGTTAACTCAGCCTTGCTCGAGTTAGTTGGCTCCGAGGATGTGGTTCGATTGGGAATCGAGAACGGGCACTTCCCATACACTGCGATTTCTACTCAGGCGTTTGTCCAGAAGTTGGACTATATGGATGAGTGGACTGACCACGTGTTGGGTAATTACGCCGAAACTCTTGATGAGGCCGGCATTTTCTTCGCTGTTCGTGCTATGAAGGGTGCTGCCGTGAAGTTGGATCAGTCCATGCTTCTAGAGCTTCTGTCCCGCTATTCGCCTGCGACTCACACGTTTCACTTTGCTGAGTTCGAGGCTGCCCCCACGCTCGAGGACGTTCAAATGCTGTATGAGCTTTCCCCCATGGGTGAGGTGGACCCCTTGAGTCACCTAAGGACATCTGCGGAATTAGCCTTGTACGCGCAGATGGAGGAGTGCTTAGCAGAGGTGAAGAAAATCTCCACTCGGTGGACCAGTACAAAACCTCTTCCGAACTGGCAGCTAGTTGATACGTCTGTGAAGAATACCTGGAACAAGTGGTTGCAGTACTTCTTCCGAGACTATGCGAGCAGCAGCATTACTAAGAGGCTTTTGAGCGCGAACCCGGAGGCCGAGAATTACATAGAGGGCAAGGGTTATCACCTGACCCTTTGTGCTTTTCTTTGTGCTTGGCTGTCGAGATTTCTGATTGATGGTCACCCCCATGACGGGGTCTTTTACCATGTGCTACCACTTGCGGTGAGGCTCGCTCTCGGCCAGAGAGTCGCACTTGGACCCTTGGTCTTGGGCACGCTATATTACAGGCTGGATCAGCTGGTTCTGGCGATGAAGGAATCGCGCGGCCGTCTCGATGTTCTGACCTTTGTTAATATCAGCTTTTTGACAATGTGGGTTTTTGAGCGCTGGCCATCTTATGCACCAACTCCCCTCTCACTTGAGAAGTGGTGTCCCCCAGGCGAGACGAAAGCGCTCAACAGCGGAAGGGCTGCGAGATGGTTTGGGGCAAGCAACACCAAGTGTACTTGGAGCTTGATATGCGACAAGCGAAGGGAGTTCACTGCCAGGCCTTACGCCACACGTGTTGAGAATGTGCGGTGGTTTCCGAAGCTATACCCCTCCGAAGGCATGGTCTTGTCAGAAGACCTTCTCTTTGAAAAGGGATCGCATTTCCACGAGCGCTATCGTGAGTTCTTTTGCTGGTGTCTGCGAGGTTCTCTTCCTGCACTTGCAGAGCATATTCGTGAGCTCGCGCCACGATATGAAAGGCTTACAGTGGATGTTGACCCCACTCGGGTCTCTCCTCAGTTTGGTTTCGATGCGGTGGCCCCATCAATCTGGCCCCAGTCTATCGTTAGAGGGTGTTACAAGCGCTTGCTGACAAAGGAGTGCAAGACGGTGCTCATGAGCAATCTCCCCTTCGAGCAGCCTGCGGGAACTCGCAAGGGTGGTTATTCCCAGAATTGGATCGCATACTGGCTTGCCCAGCAAACGAGGATGGAGACCGAGGCGGCGGCACAGCCAGGAAGGGCCCCCTTGATCAAGAGAAACTCTTTTCCGTTTCGTCCCAATTGCAGTTTGAGCGAGTCTGAGTACGGTTGCTACTCGTTGTTGGACCGCGAGAACCATTTG
This sequence comes from Linanthus parryae, assembly GCA_023055425.1. Classification (NCBI taxonomy): domain Eukaryota; kingdom Viridiplantae; phylum Streptophyta; class Magnoliopsida; order Ericales; family Polemoniaceae; genus Linanthus; species Linanthus parryae. The sequence continues at coordinate 3,184,161 of JALGPY010000008.1, read as the reverse complement.
TGCCCTGATTTCATTCTGAAGGAGCAAGTCGATGCCATCAGGAAAGGTGACACGCAGGTCATCAAATATAGCAAGGCGTTTGCTGAGGTAAGCAGTTTCCTTGTGTGCTTTGAGCTCTTTGATTTGCTTGCACTGATGCTTTTTGTTCTGTATTGTCTAGTGTCATGTGCGGAGGTTCGCAGCTGGTGACCGTTCCAAATCGCTGGTGGATACCATTGTTGCGACCAGAAGAAGGGGGGAGTCGTATCGGCTAGCATGGAGGATGGATGCCGAGGTCGAAACAAAAGTTCGCGGGGTCATGAACACTTTTGCTGATTCGCTGATAGACAACCCTCCGGCTCCGTCTCCTCCTAGGGATGACCCGTCCCCTCCAGCGACTGCGGCGCCGAGAGCGAAGAGGCCTAGGCAAAAGGGGATTACAATTTCTTCCCCTAGGAGCGCTCCAACTTCGCCCCCAGTGAGGCCCCTTTCTGTCAAGGACAAAGGTAAGGGTCGTATGCCCGGCAAGGTGCGAAAAGATCTCGCAGTTGAAACCTTCGTTCCATTCAACCAAGAGGAAGAGGAAGAGAGGCAAGAGCCCCATGCAAGTAATGGAGAAGAAGAAGGAACAGTTGTAATGCGCGAGGAAGAGTCAGGAGGTACCTCCGTCGCATCCCTTTGTTCTTTATCACAACTTCCATACAGTTCTTTTCTTTGAACCAAAAAAATGTATTCGCAGATGATGATGATGAAGCCGTTGGTGGCCTTGTGACCAAGAGGCAAAAGAGAGATGCCCAATCTGGCATTTCAGATGATCCTATAAGCGAGGATGTTCTTGCTGAGTCCCGGAGGACAGCCGCGGAGGCTGCTGAAAGAAGAAGGCAGCGAGAGGAAGAGGAACTCGAGCGTGTGAAGCAGCGGAGCCTCGAAGAGCAGCATGTCGACGACTTAGTGCGTCCAGTTGGCGAGGAAGACGAGCTTCCCGAAGAAGTGGCTCCTCATGTGGAGGAGGAAGATGAGGTTCCCGGAGGGGATGCAGCAGAGCTAGAGCAAGTCCAAGCGGACTTCGCAGAGATCGCTGGTGGCGACAAAGGTGAGATCTTCAATCTCGCAGTTACTTATAGAGATGTAATTGTGGGTGCATTAAAGCACGGTGTGTCAAAGCCTGACATTCGCCGTTGGTTGGTAAGCAAATGCGGAGAACCCTCAGGTAATCATTTTGAGTGACATACACATGCTAAGCTGTAGCCACTTGAGGCAAGATCATGACTGGTTTATTCGCATCCCAGGTCACGCCTCTCTTAAAGATTTGCTTAGTGAAGATACACTGATAGGGCACGGTTCCACGTCCCTAGTGTATGATGAGGATACCTCTATCCCACCCTCGCGTGGAGGTGCTTATTCTTGGCCTTAGTAAAAAGTAGCGAAATAACTTTTAACACCAGTTACCTCATGTTATCGCATTCGGTATCGCAGGTCATGCTGAGGAACCTGAGCTGGAACAGCGAAGCCAGACTTCTGCATCCCATGTTCCAATTTCGAGCTCCCATACCGAGAAGCCCGTCGCAGCTGCTGGACACGCAAGTGAGCATCTCGAGGATGTCATTGAACTCTCCGATGATGTCGAAGCTGATGTTGTGCCGATGGACGAAGGTGTCCGTACCGGTGGTGGGGAAGAAAGGACAAGTGATGCTAATGTTTTCGCACCTGAGAATGTCTTTCGCCCAACGACTTCGGCTGTTCCTGTGCCTCCGTCAATGACTGAGCCGGAAGCACCTATTCCTGCGTGGAGCATTTGGGGCTCGCAGGTTGGGAACGTAGTCGCAGCTGGTGCGGCCTACACTCTTCCTCCTGACTATGAGAGGTTGGAGCTCGCAGCTGATAGGAGAGCCATGGAGCGAGGGCAGTCTTCGAACAACCCGGTGGCTCGCATTCCCTCTATTCACCAAATTCTGGAAGGCACCGGTAAGTAGAGATTTACCATTCGCACGTCGTATTATTTGCTTGCGAGTTCTGACATTACAACTCGTTTTTGATGTCTCAGGTTTGAAGCAAACCGATGTAGACTGGGTGGTTCGAATGCGCCTCAGATACCCCCGCTCGTTCGTGAGGTGTCTGGAGATCGTTCCTTTTGACAGGAGGCTATTCCTTACTGAAGCCATTTGGATACTGGAACAGCTATGTGCGGCTACACCTGCGACCATTTCGGCCCAGAGTGCTGAATTGCTGTGTGGCATGTGCCAAAATCTCGTGCTCAAAGTCCAAGGCAGACTTGGTTTGAAATTCCTCAAGGACAGAGTTACACTGATTCGCGCAGCTGTAACCTTGAATCTTGGGCACCAGAATCTCGCAGCTGAGATGCAGAAGGTGGAGCAGCAAAAGCAAAAGGTTGATGAAGCTTTGAAGCTGTATGACGAAATGAATGCCAAGTGTGAGCAGCTAAAGCAAGAAGTGCATCAAGTGGAGAGGCTGATCGAGCAGTTCGAGCCCCAGGACTCCTTAGTCAAAAATTTGTTTTGACTTTTCGTATTTTTTTTTTTTTTTTTTTTGAAGAGAAAGGAAAATGGCTGAGACATTAATGTAATGTTTTGAAACATTAATGTAATGTTGCTAGGGTTTCTCCCCCCTCTTTTTGACAACAAATAATGAGTTTGCCCGTTCTGCCCTTTTCGGGATTTGATTGGACTTTTTCTGTGCATATCCAATTATGACATCAGCAATTGATTCTTTGCTTGATTTTCGCGCTAATTTCTCGGCAGATAAGCACGCTTCCGTTGGGAAGTCCATCCGAATCATGACTATCCGTCATTTATTAGGATACGCAACCGAATCGTCGTAGCCTTTAGTAGGGTAATTGATTGTTACCGCTTTCCAAGGCGTAAGTGATTGAACTTACCCTCTTTTTGAATTTGCTGACTCATCTTAAGCAACCGAAGAGTCTCCACAGGGCCTATATAAACCCTGCCTTTGTCATTTGGGTTCTTCATCCCAAACATGTGCTTTGCCGTGAGTCCTTGCGACTGCTGGCTTCAACGCTTGTTTTTCGTTGATTCATGGCAACTTCAAGCTTTGAATCCTGAGTTTGCGCTTTGTGCTATAGAAATAGTTTCCAAGATCCACTTTATGAGGCTTATTGCTGTTTATAACCGTCATAAAGAGGATGCAGATAATACCTCATGTGTGTTCGAAGAAATTTCTTCGTGTATTATGTGTGCAGGTCATGTTTCCGGCCGCCTCGTGGCGAGGTGCAGCGCCGTAGTGACCGTGCTACCGTCTCGTAATGATCGGCGTGATTCTTCTTCAGCAGTAATGAAGAAGAATCCGTCACTTTCATGTTTGTGAGCCCGGGGTGACGAATCGTCGCGTTCATCCCCGTCTACAAGGAGCCCTTGCCCTTTGGAGCTGCTGCTTGCCTGTAGATCGCCGGAACCGGCGGCTCCTTGGGCAAATGTTATGGGGAGCCTATCTGACAACGGTCTTGTCGGATAGCGGGATGGCGAGCGTATGGTTTCATGTGGCTCTTTTTAGAGTGAGATTCCCTTTGCTACAGATGTCACCCACAGATTTGGGCATCGTGTAGCCGGCGCTTGAAGCCAGGGCGGTTCGTTCTTTGCAGTCCGGGTTTCCGTACCGTGTCTCTGCTGGCTGATCAGCCATTTTTCGAATGTATTGTAAGCCATGTTGGCTGTGTAGTTAGATGCGAGCTTTTCGCTTGTAAGCTGCTATCTAGATAGATAAATTGTAAGTCATTTGACTCATGATGATAAATAGTATTTGTATCAGTTGTTCTTTGCAACAAATACAATTTCGCATGCGTTTCGGCTTGTTTTGCCTTGCATAATGACATGTAATGATTTCACATATGCGATGTCAATTTACAGATATTTCGCTAGATCATTCGAGATCGTTATTTCGCAGCTGTGCCATCTTGACGGATGGGCTTGTAGTTGGTCGTTGTAAATCGTATGAGATCACGTTCACAACGTTGTTATCGTTTCAGACAATTTTTCACAGATCAATTAAGATCATTGAGCAGTACGAATTGCTATCATAGAGGATAGGCTTTGTTAGAAAACTGTTCGAGATCGTCTCGCGCATAAACTGCTATCACAGCAGATAGATCTTTGGAAGATCTAATAAAATGATTCTGCACGTGCGTTGCCATCATAACAGACGGGCTTGGGTACTTAACCAAAATTACTTTGCGTAGAAATTGCTATCGTAACAGATAGGCTTAAGAAGACCATTATAAGATCGCATCTGTAGAACCTGCTATCTTCGATAGATAGGCTTTAGATGATCGATTGAGATCATTTTGCATTTTCGCTGCTATTGCAAAAGATAGACTTTGGATGATCTTTTAAGATCGCATTTATGTTTGGCTGCTATCGTAAGAGATAGGCTTCAGATGATCTCTTAAGATCGTATTCGTGCGGACTGCTATCGCAGAGGATAGGCTTCAACAGTCATTCAAGATCGCATTCGCGCTTGACTGCTATTGTAAAAGATAAACTTTGCATGATCACTTAAGATCGCATTTGCATTTGATTGCTATCATAAGAAGTAGGCTTTATATGATCAATTGAGATCACATTCGCATTGGCTGCTATCGTGAGAGATAGGCTTTGATGATCAACTAGGATCGCATTTGTATTTGGCTGCTATCGTAAGAGATAGGCTTTAGTGATCGATTAAGATCGCATTTGTATCTGGCTGCTATCGTGAGAGATAGGCTTTAGTGATCAATTGAGATCGCATTTGTATCTGGCTGCTATCGTAAGAGATAGGCTTTAGTGATCAATTAAGATCGCATTTGTGTTTGGCTGCTATCGTAAGAGATAGGCTTTAGTGATCAATTAAGATCGCATTTGTGTATGCTGCTATCGTAAGAGATAGGCTTTGATGATCAGTTAAGATCGCATTTGTGTTTGCTGCTATCGTAGAGATAGGCTTTGATGATCAATAAAGATCGCATTTGTGTTTGCTGCTATCATAGAGATAGGCTTTTTGATGATCAGTTAAGATCGTGTTTGTGTTTGCTGCTATCGTAGAGATAGGCTTTTGATGATCAATTAAGATCGCATTTGTGTTTGCTGCTATCGTAGAGATAGGCTTTTGATGATCAGTTAAGATCGTGTTTGTGTTTGCTGCTATCGTAGAGATAGGCTTTTGATGATCAATTAAGATCGTACTTGCGTTTGTTGCTATCGCGGGGATAGGCTTTTGATGATCAATTAAGATCGTACTTGCGTTTGATGCTATCGCGGGGATAGGCTTTGATGATCAATTAAGATCGTACTTGCGTTTGTTGCTATCGCGGGGATAGGCTTTGATGATCAATTAAGATCACATTTGCATGAATTGCTATTTGCAGCGAATGAATCATTGTTAACGGAGATACTTAAATAGAATAGAGCAATATAAGCGGCTAGAAATATGAACTTCTCATTTGGGAGAATTCTTTTATTACATCGCTCTCATATGGGAGAGGTAGAATTACAATCCCCTCATATGGGAGGGGAGATTGCATTAATCGTAGCCACATGAGATATTAAGCAACGTTATCATAAAACGTATGAAATAAAAGGAGTCAAGGATAGTACTTCTTGATCCAGCGCATGTTGACTGAGCTCGGAGTTGAGGTTGTGCCGTGCAACCTTCGTATGCTGCAGTAGCCGCTATCGAAGACTTCTGTGACTTCGAAGGGTCCTTCCCAATTGGCTGCGAACTTCGGATGAGTTGCTTCTCGCATGCAGTGGTCGGATGCGCGCAAGACCAGGTCGCCAACTGCGAAATCTCGCCGCTGAACTGTCTTGTTGTAGGCGCGAGCGATTCTTTCTTGGTACCGCTTGTTAGTCCTTTTGGCTTGTTCTCGCTTTTCTTCCAGCAAGACTAAATCGTGATCGCGTTGATTTTCATAAAGCGCATGGAAGGCCAGCCGTGCCGAATTGACTCTGACCTCCGCAGGTACTACAGCTTCGGCCCCATAACATAAAAGAAATGGCGAAGCCCCTGTGGGTGTTCTTGGAGAGGTCCTGTAGGCCCACAGAGCTATGTTAAGAGAGTCGGCCCACTTCTTGTGGTCATCTGCGACCATCTTGCTCAGAATTCTCAGCAGCGTTTTGTTAGTCGCCTCGGCTTGTCCGTTTCCCTTTGGATAATAGGGAGTAGAGCATATTTGCCTGATATTGTACTCCGCAAGTTTCGTAGCTACCTGACGATTAACAAAAGGAGTACCGTTATCTGAAAGAATAGTATTCGGGATTCCGAACCTGCATACGATGTTTTCCTGGATGAAGTTGACCACAGCCAGCGCGTTTGCCGTCTTCAGTGGTATTGCTTCCACCCATTTGGTGAACAGCTCAGTTGCGGTGAGAATGAAATGGTTCCCATGTGACGTTGGTCGGATGGGGCCAATGAAGTCCAAAGCCCATGTGTGAAATGGCCATGGCGTCCCTAATGCATGTAGATCCACGGCGGGAGCGTGCACTAGGTTCCCTTTGAATTGACATTCTTGGCAGCGTCGCACCTTGGTGCGGCAATCGACTTCCATCGTGGGCCAGAAGTATCCGATTGAGAGGAGCTGTCTGCATAATTTCGCACCTCCCTGGTGTTCCGCCTGGTGGGAGAGGTCCATGACTTCTTGTGCTTCCCTATCGTCTAGGCATCGCAGCAAGTTGCCTTCATGACCTTTTCGCCAAAGCAGATTTTCTTGAACCACATATCGAGAAGCTTTCCTCTTCAATTTGTCTGCCTCTTTTCTCGATTCGGGTATAGTGCCTTTGGTGAGGAATTCAAACAAAGGCTTTCTCCAGTCTGTGTCGTCGTCGATTAGAGCGACAAGAAGAGAATCTTTGATTAGTGCGCAACTTTCGCACTTCCCTTGTATCAGGGCTGCGGCTGTAGACATGCTCGGCCAATGGATGCCGTATCTCTGAGCTTTCCTGTAGATTGACACCTCGCTTTCTCCGCAAGCGTGCTGGTGAATCTTTTCTAACAGCTGTTGTCCCTCTTGTTCGGAGACACATCGCATGAGTATTCCTCCGGGACCCTTGTAGTAGAGGGTGTTGTCGTGGATGCAGTATCCTTTCGTGAGTGCCCAGCTTTCGCTGCTGGTGCCTTTCGCAATGGCTTGTAGTATTGCTTTTCGCCAGTCTGCGTCATCCATGTGTTCGTCGTCGCACGCATCTTCTGTTAATGCCGACGATGTTCGCACTTCGATGGAAATCCTCGCGGGGCATTTGTCTATGCTGACCTTAGATCCCAGAGTTGCTAAGGCGTCTGCATGCCTGTTGTCTGCTCGGGGCTTGTGCTCGTATTTCACGTCGCAGAATTGCTGCATCAGCTTTTGCACTAGAGTGCGGTATGACAGGAGGTTGATTTCCTTCAGACCATACTCGCCCGAGGCTTGCTTAACAATCAGCTTGGAGTCTCCCATGACTGTTAAGTTGCTCACTTCCAGAGCTTTTGCTGCACGAAGTCCCGCGATCAGAGCCTCGTACTCCGCCTCGTTGTTCGTGACTGCGAAGTTGAGTTTCGCGGACATCTGTATGACTTCCCCGTCCGGCTTTGTCAAGACTATCCCAATGCCTCCGCCTTTTCTGGTTGACGAACCATCGAAGTGGAGGGTCCAATAGGGCACGTCGATCGCGTAGATTTCAGGGCCTTCGAGTTCTTCCTCGATCACAGGTTCGTGACTATTGTCAGGAAACTGTGCCAGCAGATCTGCTACCGCCTGCGACTTGATCGCTCTTGGTTTTACGCATGTGATATCGTATTGAGAGATGGTCATGTACCATTTCGCCAATCTCCCGCCCGGAGTAGTGTGAGTTAGCAAGTATCTTATGGGGTCGCTTTTGGTGACCACCACTACTTTGTGCGATGCAAAATAGTGTCTCAACTTCTCTATCACAAAGAATAAGGCAAGGCAGTGACGTTCGATGTCTGTGTACCTTGACTCAGCAGGCTGCACAATGCGAGAGATGTAATAGATAGGCCTCTCTTGTCCCTCATATACCTGGGCCAAGAGTGCTCCTATAGATCTCCTAGTTGATGTAAGATATAGCAGCAGCGGCGATCCCAGTTGAGGCGCGATCATAATCTTCGGGGATGTAAGTATCTCCTTTAGCTTTTCGAATGCCGCTTCATGGTCAGGAGCCCAGTTGTACGCGGCGTCCTTCCTGAGAAGAGTGCTGAAACAGCATGTGATTTCGGCGATTGCCGGGATGAATCTCCGCAGATATGACAATTTTCCCAAGAATGTTTTCAAGGTACTTTGGTCTTGAGGTGGTGTCATGCTGGTGATGGCTGACACTTTCGCAGGGTCAGGCTCGATCCCTTGGCGATGGACCACGCACCCCAAAAACTTCCCCGAGGTCACGCCGAATGCGCATTTCATAGGGTTCATTTTCAATTGAAAGCTCCTGCATCTGTCGAATACTTTTCGCAGGTCTGCAAGGTGATCTGCCTCATGCTTGGATTTGACTACCAGATCATCCACATAGAATTCGACTTCTTTGTGCATCATATCATGGAATAGAGCCATCATGGCTCGCTGATAGGTTGCGCCTGCGTTCTTGAGACCGAATGGCATTACCGTGTAGTTGAATACCCCCACGGGAGTGATGAATGCAGTTTTCTGTGCATCGTCAGGATCCATCTTGATTTGATTGTACCCACTGAAGCCGTCCATGAAACTGAACATGTGATGGCCTGCCGTCGAATCGATAAGTAAGTCGATGTTAGGCAGTGGGAAATCGTCCTTAGGGCAGAAGCGATTGAGATCGCGGAAGTCCACGCAGATGCGGAGCTGTCCGTTCTTCTTCACCACTGGCACGATGTTGGCCAACCATGTGGGATGGTGATTTGGCTCTATGAACTTGGCATCTAGGAGTTTAACGATCTCCTGCTTGATCTTGACGTTGAGCTCCGGCCTGAAACTTCTGGTGCTTTGCTTGACCGGTTTAGTCCCTGGGATAATGTCTAAACGGTGCATGGTGATGCTCGTGTCCAGACCTGGCATTTCATCGTATTCCCATGCGAATACGTCCTTGTATTCAGTTAAAAGCTGTAGCAGCCCTTGTTCCTCTTCGCTTGTGAGGTCCGCACTCAGGAAGACTGGCCTTTTCTTTTCCTCGTTCGGGCTGAGGAACACCTCCTTTAGCTCTTGCTTTTGCGGTCGCGGCCTGTCTTCCATGCATTCGGGCGCTTCTTTGAGTTTCTCGTCCGAAACGATCTGTGTTGGCTCTTCTGTCAGCGCAACTTGCTCGATTTGATTGATTTGCCCAGGGACACCCTCATGCCCGTGTGAGGACGTCCCCGCGCACCTCCATATGCGATAGCATTTCTTCCCGTTGGCGTAGAAGCTCTCTATCTCCTTACCCTCGGGGTCGTGCTTTGCAATCCTCTTAAGAGTGTACACATTCTTCCGATGATATGCGATGCGCGGCGCCTCTTCGTGTGTAGGCGGTCTTTCGTTTGCATCTCCCCTTGTCACCATCACGCCCGCAGGTGACTGGTCCTTGATGTCCTCCCATAGAGGCAAAGGAGTAGGGTCGAATGGTCCGGGTGTTTGCTCGTCCGCCATCTCGGTGAACCACACCGCCTCGCTGAGATGTGCTTCGTCCAAGTTGAACGGGTTAGTTGAGGCTGGTATCTCGACAATCCTGTCGTTCCAGATAGCTTTCATCACCTGGTGAGCCGTGGAAGGGATTGCGTCGAAGCGATGAATCCAGGCCCGACCAATGATCATGTGATATGTGGTGTTCGCATCTATGACGTAGAACTTCGCCGAACACTTGATCTTACCAATCTGAACGCCTAGGCGGATCCATCCGATCGTCATTCTAGAGTCGCTTCCGAATCCCACCAGCGGGGATGGACGTTTGACCACTTTGTGCTCGGGGATCCCTGCTAGCTTCAGTGTGTGGAGTGGAACAACATTGACCGCTGCTCCTCCATCGACGAATGCTCGCTTGAATTCGACGCCGTTGATGATGGCGGTCACGTACAGGGGCCTCTGATGGCTCGCATCTGTCTTCTTGTCGCTGGCAGAAAAGGTCATAATCTTTTCTGTGGAACGGGATGCCCTGATGACCTTCCCGTTGGAGACTACAAGTTCCTCTTCGTAGTCCTCCGCTATCCTTAAGATTGCCTTTGTCATATCCGATCGGCATTTTTCGGAGAAGTTCATTTCGTCGAAGAATTTGTTGAAGCCGTGCGACCCTTTCATGCGGTCGGCACGCTCATCCTCCGTGTCCATGCTATAGTCTTCCTCTTCATGGACTTCAGCAATGATGGGTAGACCATCCTCTGCGACTTCTTCCAAGTCCACTATTGAGATCATGGCAACCTCCTTGCCTTTTGAGCCCGAGTCCGTATGGGCAGGCAGTGGGTTGTTGCGCACATCCTTCCGGTGGTCGCTGACGATGAGTTCGCCGTTCTTCATCTTCTGGTCGAACGCGAATCTGAGCTTCTTGCACTCGGCTGTGGGGTGCATGACCTTGCCGTGGTATTCGCACCACTTGGGGTCCCTCGTCATCTCCTTGGAGGGTTTTTGCTCTAGCGGTGGCAGGATGCCGTCTTTACGCCACTGTCTACAGAGATCGCTTGCTTCCTCCACCGAGCATGGCAGAGGCGGTGCATCAAAGTTTCCGGCTTTTGCTTGTTTCTGAGGCGAAACCGTGTTGACCTCAGCTTCGCGTCCTCGCTTGTAGCCGAATCTGCCGATCTTGTAGGTGGTGCCGCTCGCAGGTCGTTCTGGAGCGCTCTTCTTTCTCTGTCTCTCGACGATGGGCTCGATGTTCATCGTGCACTCGATGAGCTTTGAGAACGTGGGTGTTTGCAAATTGATTAGCATGCTCTTGTACTCATCTCGCATGCACTGCAGGCATATCTCTACGAGTCGGCTTTCGAGCATGGGATCCTTGCACTCCAGAGATTTCGCTCTGAATTTCTTGATGAAAGTGATCCCATCCTCCTCGCGTTTCTGATACATCCGCGAGAGATGGATCATCGTCACCTTCTCCTCCATCTGGAAGAACTTAGTGTAGAACTTCTGGACCATGTCGTCCCAGGTCTTCACGGATCCGGCCTCCAGTGTTCGGTACCATTTGTATGCTACATTCCCAAGAGTCTTTGGGAATTCTCGCATCAGCAGTTTGGGGTCAGCTCCATACGGACCCATGACATCAATGAAACGCATGACATGCTCATGGGCGTTTCCATTGACGTCCTCGAACTTATCCCATTTAGGAGCCTTGTACCCCACCGGGTTAGGCATGAGATAGATCTCCCGTGGAATGGGCGGATCGTTGTCTAGCTTCGGGATGATGGTATCCGCGAGCGACTGATGAGCCAAGATGGAGTCCACGCGCTTCTGCAAAGACGTCATGCATTCTGGAATGCTCCCCTCTGTAGCTGGCGAAGGGGTTGCCGTAGGCGGTGGCGACACATATGCCGCCGGAGGATTGGGAGTGTATTGACTGCCCGCGTTTCCCCAGATCGTTGCTGGTGGAGGCAGAGTGTATTGCGAAGTTGGGTTGGACGCCAAAGCCGTGGGCTGAGAGGCGTGAGCAGCAGGGGGTAGCATCTGCGCCGTTGACCCTTGGACCGAAGGCAGCTGCGTGGCCGACGGCGGAGTCTGCAGATGAGGATTGGGGGGCGTGGCCGATACTCCCAATCCTGGAGCGGTAGGGGTACCTCCTCCCTGAGGGATAGCGGTAACCGGTGGAGGATTTGGTGCAAGGGTGTTCAGAACGGCCAAAATCCGTTCCAATTGCGCAGATTGAGACTTGAGAGCTTTTGCCTGACTTTGGACAGTGGCGTCCAAAGACTCTAAAGTCGGTGCCTCGCCGGGTGTCGTCGGAGTACGGCGGACTTCTTCTCCTGAGGGAGTTTCGGCAGAAGGCGATCGGTTGCTGACATCGTCCTCCTGAGACATGGTTGCTTTTGCTGGTAAGTTCACGTCGGGTTCACCAAAATGTGCACAAGAGATTCCGGCAGGGAGACCTCCGTGTACACCGTATGTAGTGGATCAGGGATCGCACAGGAAGAATAGGGGTGTGTGTAGGGAGAGAGTAAGTCAGTAGCAATGTCTGAGAGAGAGACAGAGGTTTGGCAGAGCTTCCGCGTATGGCAGTGTTGTTCCCCTTTGTATGGAAAGGTTGACGATCTATATATACTGGAGAACGTGACCGTTGTAGTGTGGTTAATGCGCCCATTGATGGCGGCTTAATTAGCTTAACCATAACGGCACGTCCGTCCGAGTATATAGGGACCGTTACAGCACGTGGTGCGCGAATACCGGAACCGTTACGAGGTTGACCGGGTTTGACCGGATTGACCGGGTCTAGGGAGCTCGTGCCATAGATCTCTCAAAACAGTTACTAAAGGTCGCGCGCGGGCTTGGCTCGCACGCGACAGGGCTTACCCTAGCCTCCAAACCACAAATCCCTACAAGTCCCGTGCAGTGGTATGCGAGGGCTCTGTCTCGCAGCCCCCACATGGATCAGCTCGGCTGGTGATCCTGTGTGTGTGGAGCACAATATGGTGTGCTGGATGATCGCCACGTGGCTAAGATTAGCCATGTCAGAAAGCAGTATCTACACTATGCTTGAATCTTGTTCCTATGACTTCTTAACTTGATCTTTCATTCCCACGTCCCACTGTTTCTAAATCACGCTACTATTGTTGTAGTAGTGGTAGGCCTGGCCATCGGCGCAGTGGCCCGACCAATCCGCCCAACCTAGCCCACTGCGGGTGAGTTTGGGTTCGGAAAACTTCAGCCCAGTACGGGCTTGGGTTAACAAAACGAGTCCAAAACATTAATGGGTTGGGCTTGGGTTCGACCTCCTCAGCTCAGGCCCAGCCCAGTGACGTAATGAATAATTAAACGTTTAATAGTTATACATATTATATATGTTTTGAATAGTTTTACTTTGCACATGTGTAATTTTGTAATTTTTTTACTAACACATAGGGATGCACAAGTATCCATCAATCAACATCAATCCGCAAATTCGTAGGATCCGTCACGGATTGGGGTCGGACCGATGTGTGACGGATCGGACTAGGACCAAGAAATATAAGTCAGATCCGATCCGTCAATCCGCTTGATCCGTTTATACTTACTATTGTATTATTTTTACTTATTTCATCAATATGATTTGTTCTAATGCTAACTTTAGCTTAGTAATGTCATTACTTATCATTGTTGTTTTGATTAATGTGAATGTCGATGATATAAAGAAGAAATTATTGTATTATTTTTACTTATTTCATCAATATGATTTGTTCTAATGCTAACTTTAGCTTAGTAATGTCATTACTTATCATTGTTGTTTTGATTAGTTTGATTGTCGATGATATAAAGAAGATATTTCTTTCGTCAACTAAAAACTTTACTAATTGATAATTGTATATTACTATTTACTTTGTTAGTTGAACATATTCTAAAATATTTTGAAATATTTATGATCCGCAGATCAACCGAGTCTGATCCGTAAAACCGCGGATTCATTTGGATCCGATCCATTTCGATTCGTATACCGGCAGATCGGATTAACTCAACATCAATCCGGACCGATCCGATCCATGTGCACCCTTACACATAGGGGATATTGAATTGTCATAAAATAATATGTATAACATGCCAATATCATCATATACTTACAAGTTACAAATCATCCAAACCTAATTAATCTTCTCATTTCTTTATAGACAGCGACATAGCGGCTGGGTTCTTTACGTGACATTGATATAGAAAAAATTGTTCAAAAAATTATTAAATGCATGATTAATTTCAATCATATTTGTATTTAACATACTAATAAATAACTTTTAAATTTTCAAATTTATTATTTTAAATAAATATTAAAATTATCTTGGCCCACGGGTTGGGTTTGAGTTTAGAGTTTTTTAAATGCGTCGGGCTTGGGTTCGAGTTTTGGCCCAGACGATGGGTTAGGTTGGGCTTAGGTTCACATTTTCAGAAAACAGGCCCGGTCCAGCCCGACCCAACCCAACGCCCATGGCCAGCCCTAAGTAGTGGTACTTTGTACAAGAAGCGAATGACATATTTCATAAGGCCATTCTATGAGGAGTTCTTCCGGCGTGGCCTGGCACGACTTACCAAGTTTCTCCCTGGCCTGGTGCTACATACCTGTGAGGTCCTAGCAATTTTGGGAGTGAAGAACACGGATAAAGAGCTTAAGTATAGTGATCAGCAGACGCATTCACAAGTTCACCATTGATTCTAAAAACAAGCTCGAACAGCATCACAATCCTCTATGCTACCAAGCAAAAGAAGCGATTTGGTAGCTGGCTAGAGACGATCAAACAAGTGTGCACAATTATGTGCATAGTGATCTACTTAGTAGGCATCAACGAAAACTAATAGAACAAACTGCTAAAAGCATAAAGATTCACAAAGCAACTTATAGTTAAACTTCCAACGAGCGTTTAAACTTTAAACTTCACAACATATTTTAGACACAAACATGAAAGCTGATGAAAGAAAGACCTTGCGCTACGGCGGGGAGTAAGCAACAACAACACGATCTGCACCGTCTAAAACAGTTACAATAGAAGCTTCTCTCAGATGTTACAACGTTCCTTCTGAACGAACCCTTTAGGGTTTCGTCTGTGAGAGACGAACAACAGAGAGGCGGAAGAAGAAAGAACACAGAAAAATGAATTGATTAATTGATGCAGCAATACAACTCACAGCTTATATAGCTGTGATCCAACGGCTAAAAGAGTACGGACCAGATCCAACGGTAGGAACCCTTTTAGGGTTTGTACAAGGCATAAAAAGACTACAATACCCTTGAGAGTTTACAGAATTAATAAGAACTGGACTGGTCTTGTAATGGGCTTTGACTTGAGGTCTTTGGGCTTCATTCAGTAGAGTCCATTTAGCTGATCTTGGGCTTCAAATGATCCATTCTGTTAATACGGCCCCTTAAACTGTTGGTGGATGATGAACCAACAGTTTATCGCGAAAATGTTGAAATTGACTTGGTTGCAGGGACTTTGTGAAAACATCAGCAATTTGATCTGCACTAGAAAGATAGGATATAGTTAGATGCTTAAGAATAGCTTGTTCACGCACGTAATGGTAGTCGATTTCAATATGTTTTGTACGTGCGTGAAAAATAGGGTTATTAGTTAAGGCAATTGCAGAAACGTTATCTGTGTATAATAAGGGAGGATGAGGTAAATAAATGTGAAGATCGTGAAAAATTTGACGAAACCAAGACAGGTCAGCAGCAGCCGTTGCCAAGGCACGGTATTCAGCTTCGGTGGATGACCGAGAAACAGTGGACTGCTTTTTAGCAGTCCAGTGGACTGGGTTTGGGCCCAGAAAAACAACTAGCCCAGTTGTGCTCCGACGATCTGATGGGTCACCGGCCCAATCAGCGTCAGAAAAAATTTGAAGTGGTAAGTGGCCCTTTTGATAAAACAGGCCCAATGTTTTAGTTCCTTGTAGGTATCGCAAAACACGTTTTGCCCCGCTAAGATGAATGTCAGTTGGAGCATGCATAAACTGGCAAAGATGATTTACAGCAAATGCAATGTCAGGACGCGTAAAAGTGAGATATTGCAACGCACCCAGTAATTGTCTATAGACAGTTGGGTCATCAAGAGCATTACCTTGATGAATATGAAACTTAATGCCCCCAGCTAGAGGGGTAGAACTGGGCTTACAATGAGTCATATTAAAACGACAAAGAAGATCAGAAATGTATTTTTCTTGGGTAATTGAAATACCAAGAGAAGTGCGTTTGATTTGGAGGCCCAAAAAATATGTTAACTGGCCCAAGTTGGTCATTTGAAATTCAGCATTTAATTTGTGTAGCAAAGCAGAAATATAAGAGTCATCATCACCAGTCACTATAATATCATCAACATACAATAATAACAAAGTGATGCGATTTTGATGATGTCTAATAAAAAGTGAGCAGTCAGCAAATGATGCAACAAATCCTAGAGATAATAAATAAGACGTGAATCGCTCAAACCAGGCCCGTGGGGCCTGTTTGAGCCCATATATGGACTTGTGAAGTAGACAAACATGTTTAGGAAATTTAGCACTAATAAACCCAGTTGGCTGCTTCATATAAACAGTTTCTCGCAAGTAGCCGTGTAAAAATGCATTTTTCACGTCTAACTGCTGAAGTGGCCAATTAAAAGTAGCAGCTAAGGCCAAAATAGTACGAACAGTGGCGTGTTTGATAACGGGACTAAAAGTTTCGTCATAGTCTAAGCCAGGGGTTTGGTGGAAGCCCTTGGCAACCAAACGAGCTTTGTAGCGAGAAATTGAGCCATCTGGGTTAAATTTGGTGCGAAACACCCATTTATTTCCTATAATGTTTGCCTGTGGAGGAGGTGGAACTAAAGTCCACGTGTGTTGCTGTGAGAGGCTGTCAACCTCAGCAGCCATGGCTTGGCGCCACTGAGGGAATTTGACAGCCTCTGTAAAACATGTAGGGTCAATATGTGTAGTGTGTGTTTGTGAAATAACAGAGAACCCAGCAGGAAGAGAAGTAATAGCAGAAAAACCAAGAGGAGATTGTGGAGAGGCATAATACACCAATTTTCGTTTACTTATGCCAGATTTGCTGCGAGTTTGCATTGGGTGAGTAGAAGTGATGATAGGAGGGGGAGGGGGGGGGGAATCATCATAGGGTCACCTGTATTTGCCATTCCAGAACTGAGAGAGGATGGCTGTGCACCAGAACCAGGAGCAGCAGGTGTAGTATCTGAGAAACAGTGTGTAGTATCTGTGGATGGTGTGCCACCTGGACTGGGAACAACAGTTCTCCTCTCTGCAGCTGGCTGCATAGGATCATTTCCCTCAGATAAGTTTGTATCTGGTATAAAACCAGATAGAGACCCAGGTGAAACCTGGGTTGAATCCGAAGGGACAGTGTTAGAACCTGAAACAAAAACATGATCATGTGAGAGTGGTGAAGAAGTAGAAGCAAAAGGAAATGAAAATTCATCAAAGAGCACATCTCTACTAATATAAAATTTGTTTAATTGAGCATCAAAGCAGAGATATCCTTTATAACCAGAAGCATAACCCAGAAAAGTACATTTCTTAGTTTTAGGATCAAGTTTAGATGCATTATAATGAGTTAACCTAGGATAACAGCAACATCCAAAAACTTTTAATTGATTATAATCAGGTTTTGTTTTAAATAAGAGCTCATAAGGTGATTTATTATTAGTATTTGAACTTGGCATGCGATTAATCAAATAAACAGCTGTGGCTACAGCATGATACCAGAATTTTTTTGGAAGAGAAGCTGTGTGTAACAAAGTGACTGCAGTTTCTATAATATGCCTATGCTTTCTTTCTGCCACCCCATTTTGTTGGGGTGTATAGGGGCAAGACTTTTGGTGTTGAATGCCATGTTCTTGTAAAAATTTTTGAAAGGTGTAAGCTATAAATTCACCACCACCATCTGAACGTAAAATTTTAATAGAATAGCCAAGTAATTTCTCAACAAATAACTTAAATGTGGCAAAAGTAGATGAAACTTCAGATTTCAGTTTTAAGGGAAATAGCCATGTAAATCTAGACAGATCATCAATGAAGAGAACATAATATTTAAATCCATCATAAGAAAGTGTAGAGGCAGGTCCCCATACATCACTATGGAGGAGATGGAGAGGTGCAGTAACATGAGAATCAGACACAGGATAAGGCAATCTTGTCATTTTTCCAGCCAAGCAAGATTCACATAAGGTATTACTATGATTAGCAGATAATTTAACAGAGGAAGAAAGACATTTAATGCATTTAAATAAAACAGAGTTTGAAGGATGTCCCAGTCTGGAGTGCCACAAATGTGATTTAACTCGTTGACCTAAAAAGGCTTGTGGACTGCACGAAGAAGACTCAGAAGAGAGGGGATAGAGGCCTTTTTTACTGGGTCCCTGAAAAAGGATTTGACCCGTAGATTTGTCCTGAACATAAAAGTAATCTCTATCAAATATAAATCTGGCGTTATGTTCAGAACAAAATTTATGCACAGAAAGTAAGTTAACAGAAAGACTGGGAACGTGGAGTGCATTAGATAAAGTATAAGAACAATTTGCAGTTGAGAGAAAGGCAGTACCGGAGTGGTGAATAGGAAGAGAAGAGCCGTTACCGACGGTGACTGAATCAGTGCCTTTGTATGGTTCAGTGAGAGAGAGATTGTTGAAGTCTGCTGTCATATGGTTGGATGCGCCGGTGTCGGTGAGCCAGAGATCAGAGGTAGGTTGCTGTGCCGAAGAAGTAGAAGCAGCCATTGCAGAGAGGTGTTCGGGTGGATGTTTGCCTTGATAGGCATAGTCCATTCTATGATAACAATCGATTGCGGAGTGATAGTCATACCCGCAAATTTGACAAGTAACCGGAGCTGAATTGGACCGACCCGAACTACCTCTGCCACGGTTATTGGACCGACCTGAACCGCGACCCGAACCATAACCCGATCCACCTCCAGATCCGAAACCGTTTCCGTAACCCGACCCGAGTCCGGATCCGGATCCATAGTTAGGGTTGAATCCAGAACCGTACCCGGAAGGCGAACGACCTCCCCGAGAATCCGAACGGCCACCGCCACCACCTCGGTGACCGAATCGACCGCCACCACCTCGCTGACCGGTAGGGTTTCGACCGCCGCCACGGCCGCCACCACGCTGGAGGTAGAAGGCGGTAGGATGAGGGAGATCGGAAAGTGGAGCTTCAGAGGCATGCATCTGCTCTTCAGCCTTCAAAAGAACATGAAGTTCTTCAAAGGGGATCGGGGTCGAGTGAATACGGAGAGAGGATCGGAAGGAGTTGAACTCCGGTGGAAGGCCATTAAGGGCATATAACAGCAGATCCTCATCGGCGGTGTAAACCCCGGCAACCGCAAGCTTATCTCTAATGGTTTTGAGCTTCTGCATGTAGAGATCGATTGGATCTGAGCCCTTTCTGAGAGTGTGAAACTCCGATTTGAGAGTAAGGACATTAGATCTGGTGAGAGAGGCGTAGCGGCGCTCAAGAACAAGCCAGGCCTCGCGAGAGGTTTGCGAACCAATCACCAGGGTAAGAGCTTCTTGGGACAGTGTGGCGTTGAGAATAGTTAACACCGCCTGATCTTGAAGTTGCCAGGCAGTGAACGCCGGATTTAGCACCGGAGAGCCATCAGAGGACAAAATTGTAGATGGTGGACAAGGAGAAGATCCATCTAAGTAACCGTAAAGAGTATGTGTGCGAAAAATTGACGAGATCTGATGCTTCCATAAAACAAAATTGGAAGAATCAAGTTTAAGAGGTAGTAAGTTGTGTATGTTAGAAAGAAGATAGATCGGCTGCAAGGCCTGTGAGGTATTGGCAAGAGCCATGAGAAGGCTCTGATACCATGAACGAACCCTTTAGGGTTTCGTCTGTGAGAGACGAACAACAGAGAGGCGGAAGAAGAAAGAACACAGAAAAATGAATTGATTAATTGATGCAGCAATACAACTCACAGCTTATATAGCTGTGATCCAACGGCTAAAAGAGTACGGACCAGATCCAACGGTAGGAACCCTTTTAGGGTTTGTACAAGGCATAAAAAGACTACAATACCCTTGAGAGTTTACAGAATTAATAAGAACTAGACTGGTCTTGTAATGGGCTTTGACTTGAGGTCTTTGGGCTTCATTCAGTAGAGTCCATTTAGCTGATCTTGGGCTTCAAATGATCCATTCTGTTAATACCTTCCAGCTTCAACTATCACTTTACTATCTCCTCTAGTCCTGTCTTTCTGTAGTAAGATAAACTTCTGCAAGCATTTTTTCCAATGAAAGTGTAAGCAATTTACCCCAAAAAAGAGCTCCACAGAACTAAGAGTAGAAACCAAGAAAAGACCGGTAAAACACAGAAAGCAAGGCAAAAGAAATGGACTTCGGTCCCGTACGGCATAAAATCACTAATATCGTGCTTCTCTCAAGAAAAATAATACTACATTCATATCTCCTGAATCTTCCTAGTGCACTATTCACCTGGTCACTTAGACCTGGAGATTTGTTTAAGAAAACGATGCAAGAATTTGGTAACCTTTTCATGGTGGTGTTACCAAATTCTTGGACTGTTTTGCTAACCAAATCACCGGACGAAAGTGACCCTCAAAAATCAACTGGGAAGATTTAAGAGAAACAGATGTAGTAGTTTCTGGGTAAAGTTTCCAACTTTCCACATCCCAGCACTACCCCCCTACCCACAAGTTTTATCCTTGTGTTATGCTAACATGCTTACTGATTTATATTCTTTATGTAAAAGATACGAAGCTCGACAGAGAGTGGGAAAATAAATTACTGGTCGAGAAACTATCAAGTAGGAGTAATCCGTAAGAACACTTAAAACTTGGAAGTAATGAAGACGAGCTTCAAAAAAAGTTACTAATAGAGCAACTATCAACTAGCATTCATTGTCTAAACCTTTGAGCAATTAGATGGTCAAGATGAACTTCTACAATACCACCCCGATCCCTCTCTTTGTCCCTAATTTGACTTTTTGGCTCGTATTTGTATCACTTTGACCGGGTGATATGTATCGCAAGCGATGCAATTTTTTGATAATTTTTTCACCTGTGTTATAGAGCAACTTTTACTCTACAACACCATGAAAAGATTACCAATAAAAATATTATCAAAAAAATTCTATCATATTGCTAGCTAAATCACCTCTTCAAATGGACCCAGTGAACAGTGGTAAAAGTCAAATTGAAGACAAAGAGAGGAAACTAAGTGGTAAACAGTAAGAACGCTTACATTAGTCCTCGACCCATCCGTCGAATCTTCCCCTCTCCTGCTTAAGAATCCGCAGGTGGTGGTTGTTGCTGGTTTGGCCACATTGGCTGCGGTGCACCATAAGGAGAGGCTGCTGCCCGTAAAGGCCTTGCGCATGTTGCTGCCGCGGCATGTAATAGTAAGGAATTCCTTCAGTAGGAGCTCCAACAGGAACTGTCCCTCTACGAATTGACCCCAGAACCTCATCTTTGAGATTCTCCCTCGGCACAATGTCAACCAAAAAGTCAAATATATTAGTCCTGGTAATTTCGACGATTGATGGTTTCCCACCCGAATATTTTGAGCAGAATTGGGATATTGTTATGGATCGAGTTACTGTGGCTTGTCTGGGGGTTTTAAACAGAACCGAAGATGTCCGCTGCTTTAATAAAACAATTATTGTGCTTATTCCCAAAATCAAGCAACTTAGGCGACCGGCAGATTATAGACCGTGTTGAGGAGGTGCCTTGAATTGAAAGTCAAAGGTAGCAAAAGGTCAAGAATTAATTAGGTAACAATTGAATTAGCAATTGTTAGGAATTGTTTCCATATCAAGATTAGAAACATGGGGCTGGCACATGTACGTGGAGCTTTTCTTAGTACTATATAAGTACTACTTGGGCTCCTAGTTTCATATGCAATAATCTAAGTGTAACTGTTCCTCTTAAGTGAATAAAGAGTGTTTTTCCGCAGTGGAGGTAGCTAGTAAATATTTTGCTAGCGAACCATGTAAAATCTCGTGTTCTTCTGTATTCTTTCTTCGTTTGTGAGGTGGTTTGTCATAAGAAACTGGTATCAGAGCTCGGGTTTGGCGGTGTTTCAAGATCAAGGCGGAGCAAAGCTAGGGTTTCACAACTTGGTGAAATCAAAGCTAGGGTTTTGCGATCTAGGTGGAGCACGCGACTAGAGTTCAAGATCCACCAAGAACGATGTCCGGATCGATGTTGAAGATCGACAGGTTCACATGAGGGAACAGCTTCAGTCTGTGGAAGATAAAGATGGAGGCTTTGCTCAAATCACAAGGCTTGTGGGCACCTTTGACCGCGGAAAAGGGAGGTATGAATGTTGCATCAGCGGAGTTCAAGGCGATGGAGGAGAAGGCACACGCAACGATTGTGCTGTGCTTATCGGATGACTTGATCATCGAGATCGCAGATCAGAAGGAAGCAGTGAAGCTCTGGATCAAGTTGGAGAGTCTCTACATGACAAAGAGTCTCACTAGCAAGTTGATGCTAAAGCAAAGGCTATTCACCCTGCGGATGCTCGAAGGTACGGCTCTCAAGGACCATCTTGATCAATTGAACACAATTCTGTTAGATTTGCGTAATATTGGCGATAAGGTGGAGGATGAGGATGCTGCACTTTTGTTATTGATCTTGTTACCTCCATCATATGAGAACTTCGTGCAGTCGTTCATTGTGATGGCACAGGTATAGAGGATCATGCTTCCGGACTGATGGCAACGGGGGGAAGCAATAAGGGTAAGAAGAACAAAAAGAAGCAGTTCTCAGGTTCTGAGTTACCCAAGGATGTTTATGCCTTTTGCAAGGAAAAGGGGCACTGGAAGAGAGATTGCCCGAAACGAGGTCAACAGGGGCAAAATGGATCCGCAGTCGTAGCAGAACAAGGAAACTCGTCTGAGGATGATTACGTTCTAATGGCGGATGTTGTCACGCACTCTCAGTATGCGTGGGTCCTTGATTCCGGAGCTTCCTATCATATTTGGTCTAACAGGGAGCTATTCTCAACGTACAACCAAACGGATTGAGGGTCTGTCTTCATGGAAAACGAAGACGTATGTAAGGTGATTGGGAGTGGATCAGTTAGATTGAAGACGAATGAAGGGAAGTTGTGTACTTTAAAAGGGAGTTAGGCATGTACCACATATTAAGAAGAATCTGATCTCCTTGAGTCTACTCGACAGCAAGGGATACAGTTTCAAAGGTGAAGGTGGAGATCTACAAGTCTGCAAGGGTTCTAAGGTGATTCTCAGGGAAGTCAAGAATGGGACTTTGTACATGTTGCAAGGTTCGACGATCACAAGTTCTGCTGGAGTTGTCTCAGCCGAGATTAATGAAGCTGATCTAACTAAGATGTGGCATATGAGGCTCGGTCATATGAGTGAACGTGGAATGCATGAACTTCACAAGAAAGGATATCTCATCGGGCATGCGCCCAAGAGCCTAGGGCTTTGTGAGCACTGCGTGTATGGGAAGCTACAGCGTAGCAAGTTCCCTAAGGCGGTTCATAGAACGAAAGATACTCTTGATTATATCCATTCGGATTGTTGGGGTCCATCTTGAGTCGAGCCGATTGGCGGGTATAGGTATTTCATGAGCATCATAGACGATTACTCCAAGATGACTTGGATATTCGTGATGAAGCACAAGAGTGAAGCCTTCGCAAGATTCAAGGAGTGGAAGACGCTAGTAGAGAATCGGGTGGGAAAGAAGGTGAAGAGGCTGCGCACGGACAACGACTTAGAGTTTTGTTCATCAGAGTTTGATGGATTCTGCAAGGATCGGGGAATAGCACGCCATAGCACCGTTCGGCACACATCACAGCAGAACAGTGTAGCCGAGAGAATGAATCAGACACTTTTGGCGAAAGCAAGGTGCATGCTTTCGAATGCAGGTCTTTCTAGAGGTTTCTAGGGAGAGGCAGTTTCCATGACATGCTATCTCATAAATCGGAGCCCGCACACAAGTATAGGGGTCCGGAGCAGTGGATTACTCGGATTTGAGAGTTTTTGGTTGTGTTGCCTATTATCACGTTGATGATGGCAAACTAGAACCAAGAGCTAAGAAGGGAGTATTCATGGGATTCGGAACAGGTGTGAAGGGATACAAGCTATTGGCATACAACAAGATTATAATTACCAGAAGTGTAGTCTTTGATGAGACTCATATGTTGAAGAACTCCGTGGAGGTGAAGCTTGGGGATGCAGAGAAGAAGGTGGAGGGAGATTCGGTACCTACTGATCCTAAGGATTCCGAAATCCCTACACCGCCGCCAGAAGCAGAAGAGGAAGAAGCAGAAGAGTCTGATAGTGAGGATGCGTCTACACCAGAGGAATCGGTTCATCAAAGTATTGCACAAGGAAGACCAAGGAGAGTCATAAAGCCTCCGGCGAGATACAGAGATGATGGTATGGTGGGATATGCATTACAGGTAGCGGAAGAGGTAGAGGACGAGCCATCCTCCTACAAGGCCGCTATATCTAGTTCTGAGTCAGCACAATGGATTGCCGCAATGGGAGAGGAGATGGAGTCTCTTAGCAAGAACTCGACTTGGAAGCTTGTTAAATTGCCAGCGGGAAGGAAGATAGTCAGCTGCAAGTGGGTTTTCAGAAGAAAGGAAGGAACTACATCTGGAGAGGGCGTCGAGTATAAGGCAAGGCTAGTTGCAAGAGGGTTCAGTCAGAAAGAGGGAGTTGACTACAACGATATCTTCTCACCGGTGGTCAGACATACTTCTATCCGGGAGTTACTAGCTTTAGTGGCACCACGACCTAGAACTTGAGAAATTGGGTGTCAAGACAACTTTCCTGCATGGAGAGTTGGAGGAGTAAATATACATGAGCCAACCGGAGGGGTTCCAAGTTCCCGGAAGAGAGAACTACGTGTGCAAGCTGAAGAAATCTCTCTACGGACTTAAGCAGTCACCGAGGCAATGGTACAAGAGGTTTAACATCTTCATGTTGAAGATTGGTTACCACAAGTGCGAGTATGATTGCTGTGTGTACCACAAAGAGTTGCATGGTGGATCACGTATTTACCTAGTATTGTATGTGGATGATATTCTGAGTTGCATGCCCCTCAAGTTGAAGGGGGGATGCCACCTTCAACTTGCTAAGCTAAAAAGATGAATCAGAAGCACTCTGGCAGTAATTTATGAGAACATGAATTGAAGGCCATGCAGTGTCCTTGAATGGATCTCCCACTGTATCTCCGACAATAGCTGCTTGATGGCAGTCACTCCCTTGGCCTCCAAGAGTAACGGTCTCTATGTATTTCTTTGCTTTATCCCAAGCATCGCCAGCAGTATTCAGAAAGAGAGCCATACGAATCCCGAAAACTGTTGCAACCATTTCCCTCAAAGATGTCGATGCCACAATGACAACACAATTACCATAATCTGGTTTTTCCTTGTAATCCATGATTATAGGCCTTTCAATGAACTGTCTTCGTACTACATTAACAACCTCTTGAACAGTTCGTTCAAATGCAGAACAGGCCCATGCGCTAAAGAGGAAAATAAGCATAGATTCCACCAATCCACAAACAAAAACTTCGGGTATCGCCATGTCAACTTATTTATATGCTATATGAGAGAATGCAGCTACCTCATCCATATAAGCATTGAAGGAGAGGAAAGAAACCATTGTTCATGTCACAGTAGCAATGCCTTTGGTTATAGCTTTTGTGGTGTTCCTAATATCAGCAAGTAAATTACTTATTTCATGGACACTTGTACTCAGGGTTAGGGATGGTTGGTGTTGTCCACTCACCATCTTCCTCATCATCCCAGTCTCCCCATGGAACATCCTTCTTAAGCAAGTGGTTTGTGTCATTGTAAGTAAGAACATCATGGACTTTCTTAGTGGTGTAGCCACGGATATCTGGACCAAACATAATGCTGTATGACACACCACCGAATTTCTTTTGGTCAATCCCATCACTTAGCAACTTCATGTATCCGCCACCACAGTCAAGCTTTTGTTCATGCTTTACAGAGAACTGGAACACTAATGTGTTGTACTTGTTTCTGAATTCGCGGAACTCGGCTGAGATAGCATAGAATCTGTAATCTTCACTGGTCCGGATACCGTCATCGTTGGCATCTCTGTTCAGTCAGATTTATCCCATCGATTCTCCGAGCCATCGGAACGCTCCTTGAAGAAGACTATAGTGGATGCGATCGCTACGAGAGAGAGGATGGTGAGAGTGAGAGGACCAGGGTTTCTCGTCCCCATCACCATGGCTGTACTCAAAGTCCAGAGCATCTCCATAATACCACAAGCATTATCAGTAATTGGACCAAACATATCCATGATGAGAACATAAGCTGCAGTGCTGAGCATATTTGCTACAACTATGATGTTAGTTCCATGTCCGGTCGAGCTAGAGAGAGCTAACGAGCGCACGGGTTCATGTTTGTAATCTATGTTATACGTGGTAATCCATACAAAAAAGTATACAATGATAGTCCCAATCAAACCACACAAAGCCAAGTTCAACCATGCTGAAGGTGCTTGTTCAGTATATAACATCCACCAAGTAGACACTTTGAAATTCAGAAGAACTAAAATTATTGTCAATGAATATCTTTTATGAAGGATAGTCATAGGGTCCTTTCCGAATCCAATCACTCCAGACTCATGTGTTCCACAAATTGAGAATATGCCTACTGATGATATCACCAGGTCAAAGCAGAGAACAACGAGGGGAAACAAAATGAAACCAGTAGGATCTTCAATTTTGCAGCGTTGAGTCATTGTCTCACCAAGTATCATGGCACTTATGATTTCTGCTACAATACTTTCAGAAACATCAGCACCTCGAGCTGCACAGTCACCAACATTGTCCCCTACCAAATTAGCTATAACAACTGGATTGCAGAGATCATCTTCAAGTATCACATTTTCTACCTTCCCAACAAGGCCGGCTTCAACGTCGGCCGCTTTTCTGTATATTCCACCACCCAGCTGAGCGAAAAGAGTAGCGAAAGAATCAACAACAACCAAAGCTGTAAGTCCACCAGCACGAACATACATCCGCATTCCAACAAAGCCGGCAAGACCTAGACATACAGCCCCAAGAAGAAATGCAGCAACAGTAGTATATGCGTTTGGTGTCCTTCCTTTCCCAGAAGATTGCTCCCGCAATATGAAATCATTCAACACAAAGAAGTCTCCAAACAGAATACCCAGAAACATAAAAGCAATGTTCAATGTATTTCTCTTACACTCCAACATTTTGTACAACCTTGATGAGGTGTAACCAGCAAGTAAGGGCATGAACACCAACAAGAGAATCATTGCAGTCACAAGTCCTCCCCAATTAGATAGTGATAAGAAACAAAGCACATGAAATATCGTCGTCACAAGTTCCATGTCTGAACATCTAGAAACTCCATAAACACCAAAAACCTCCAACAAAATCACGACTAAACAACTATCAAGCATATAATTATCTGAACTACGGAAGTAATATGTTGAGGAAGCATCAAACGCCATCACAAAACCTCCACAAACTCTAAAATCCTCAGTCAAAAGCAGGGACACAAAATATAGAACATCCACAATCAGCCAGTTCAATCCATTGCGAAAATCTACTAAATCCTCAAGCACAATCACAACTACTTGATTCAAGCAACCGCTAACAATACCAAGCATGTACTGATAAACATGGTCTCTGAGGGAATATTGTTTTGAGTTCTGATAACACCAGCAAGCGCTAAGATGGTGCAATTCTTCAACCTATCTAACTCATGCAAATTCATTAACACCATTCAATCAAAAAACTCAACAACATCAACCATCACAAAACCCAGATAACCAAACCTACCTGTCAACTTGAAACAACCAAACAAAATCCCATCTTTCTAACACTCTAAACCAAATTTGATGATTTTATTCAGCCCAACGGCCAAATTAAAATTGAATCAAAAGTAAACCAAAGGGGGAGAAACCCATGACTTGAAATCATCAAGAGATACGGAAAAAACACAAGATTCGATGCATATGAAGATATGAAGAACCATGCCCAGACGAACCCTACTCCGACAGAACAATGAAATGCGAAGAGAAGAGCCGAAATTGATTACCTGAACAGGTGGCTGACATGGTGGTAGCGCCCATGTGTACTTGGCTTACCAAATTTATATATAAGGTATAGAGATACATAATACATGAACAATTACTTGTAATAAGTTAATAAGACCGGTTTAGTAACATTTTGCTCTTTGCAGCAGCAGCAGCAGCAACTGCGAACAGGTGTTGACCTAAAGTTAGGACCAATCGTGAAACAATTTATCAATAGATGTGACATTTTTCTCATCATTCAAAACAAAAACTTCTGGTTCACCTAAACTTATTAGCAATGGTAAAACAACTTATCAATCAATGTGATATTATTCTGATCATTGAAAACAAAAACTGCTGGTTCAAAATACTGGGGAGGTGATGGAGCAATTGAGTAGGGCGTTTTCTGATTTGGAGCTTCCACTTTCAGTTTTAGGGAATCATCTACACATCCTGGTATCTATCTCTTTGAGTACAGATCTCTCTGTAAGACTCTACTAATCTTCTTATGCAGGGATTGGGCGAAGAAGAAGTCCAAAATTGAGTAAATAAATCCTTATGATCAATCACGGGATCATTAAAGGTGTAATCCCTATCCCCGGGGAGCCTACGTAAGAGTAACTTCTCCGCTCGATCAAAAATTTCTTCATGAAAAAAATCCGGGTTCAGCCATTTGTACCAGTGTTCATTAGCGCTGCTATCGTCGTTGTGGTCTTCTTCAAGTTCCTCCGTGCTGCTGTGGTCTTCAAGTTTCTTCTCAGCTTTTCCTCCGTTGCATAAACTGTTCAACAAGCTCGTGTACATGAGGTTGTCAGGGACCATACCCCTATTTACCACCATCTCATGAAAAATAACTCGTGCATCGTCGCATCTACCGCCTATCAGAAGCCCTTGCAACATACAATTGAAAGTCTCCGCATCAGGCCTTAACCCCTCCCGAGGCAGCATTTCCCGAAACAGATGCAGCGCGGCGTCTAATTCCATTCTGTCGCAATATGCACCAATTATAACGTTGTAGCTGGAGATGTTAGGGCACAAGCCCCTATTCGCCAAACTCTTTGAGAGGATGCGTAGTGCCATTTCCATCCGACCGTCCAAACAGTAGACTTTCATCACCGTATTGTAAGCGACCAGATCAGCGCCCGCATCCGCCATTTCATCGAGTACGTGCTCCACCCAAAATCCTTTCGAGTAGAAGAACAATGCTAAATCGGAACCTCGAGGAAAGATATCATCAGGCTCAGCAGTAACCGAATGGCGACGCTTGTAGTCGGATATTACTTCATCAAGCATTTTAAGGACCTCTGATTCGCCACTTTGTCCGACTACATCCCTTAATACGTAGAACGTATAGGGATTAGGTAGGACTTGCTCCACCACCATTTCCCCCAACAGCCTCTTGACGTCGTCCCACCGACCTAGTTTGGCAAATCCCTGGATCAAAGAGTTGAATGTGCTCGCCGTCGGGCGTCTCCGCGAGTAGTAGGTCATCGCGGCGTCTACTTGGCCGCATTTGCAGAGGCCGTTGATCACGGTATTGTAAATTATCTGATCAGAGCTGTATCCGATCTGATTCGACACCCATATCGCTTTCTCTGCATGTCCTGCTTTGAAGAGAGCATTCAGAACGGTCGCCTGAGTAACACAATTCACGTCCCCGCCTCTCTCCTCCTTTACCAGTTTATCAAATAAAACAAGTGCGTCATCAATCATGTTGTGTCGAATTAGGCCGTTCATCAGAACGGTGAATGCGGTTTCATGAGGCGGACCGTATCCGAGTTTGAAGAAGGTGGAGAAAACGCCTAAAGCATAATGAACACGATCCAAGCGACAATAGCAAGTCAACAAGACATTCAAAGTGAACTCATCAATGGGGTTAGTACCCCAATGTCGCATTCGTTTAATAAGGGTGATGGCGTAAGGGTAGAACTTTGATTTGGTGATGATATTGAACAAAAAATTGAAATCGGCAGTCGTTGAAACAGGGCCGAGTTCGACCATACGTTCATAGAAAGCAATAGAATCGGCTTGTATCTTAAAACCACATTTGGATTTCTCGACCAGAGCGCTTCTCAGTTGTTCTGGAGACCTGATACGGGACAAAGTTGAAATTGTATTGTTATGTAGATATAGAACATCACCTTGTCGCAGCCGCCTGAGTCCGGAAACCGCCGCAGCTCGCGCTTCAGCCAGCATCATCCGAAACATGATTATGCTCAAGAAATGAAATTGTGTGATTTCGCAGTGCTCTACAGGTTGTGGAAGAAGAAGTAGAAGAGTGAAAGTCTGAAATCCATCGCACTTGACGGCTTTTTAGAGAGAAAAATTCGCCTGACTTATGGAAGTGATCAAGGACTCTACCTGTTTTGGTGATAAGGTTTGTTTGAATTTTGAGATATATATGGGACATAAATATATTACAGTGCAATTAAAGATGAATAATATTTTGAACTTAATTTTCTACTAGCAAACCGTCCGTGCATTGCACGGAGTAAATTGTCGGATGAAAGACACCATGAGTTAAGTGGCAAACACTATATTGCGGATAAAAAAATCATACTAAGGGCTAGTTTAGGAATGCTGTGGCGGTGGTAGAAAGTTGCTGTGAATTCTTGATAAAATGTTGTTTGGTAAATATTACGTAGAAGCTGCTGTGAAATATTGATATAGTAATTTTGTGTTTGGTAAAATCAACTGTGAAGTTGCTATGAGAGGGTAAAATGACAAAAATATATGACACGTGTCATTTCCGGAAGGATAACTATTGATAATTTAAAAAATTATAAGGTCAAAATCGGTTATTGATAAATTAATCAAAAGCACTTTTTGAAAAAGCATCTCCCCCCTTGCTTCCTGAAAACTGCTGTGGGACAGCAGAAACTGTCCGAAAAAACAAAAATTTATTTTTACCAAACACACTAAAACTGCTTATGCTGTCGGAAAGCAGTTGTGCTGGTAGCAGAAGCATTCCCAAACTCACCCTATTAGTGCTTGAAACTATATGATTCAATATCTTTATGTTAGCAAACTACATTTTCATTCCACAAAAGAATTTTCACATTAGCGAACCCTGATTGTTCAACAGCACGAACACATATCTTTGAAATGATGACATTGGACATATGAGTAGAATATATAAAATAATGTTTATTTTCAAGGACAAATTTTTATAGAAGTTAAATTACGAAATATTATTGAAAAAAAAAGAAATATAGCATGTCATTTTTTGGAGGATTATTTTTTTCTGAGGAAACACAGCATGTCATTTAAGTCAATATCAATTCCCTATCTCGAGCCATATTTGGCAGGATTTGTCAGTTCCACAAAGATTAACACTTATCAGTTACTAATTTTAAAATTGGAAGTATCGTATTCAGAAAATTATATGTGTGTCAAATATGTGTTTTTTTTTTTACTATGTATCAAAAATACACCAATTACATGAGTCATGGCAAGGGTAGATCATTCAAACAACCATAAAGAAGAGAAAAACATAACGAAATTGTCATCTTCATCACAAACAATGGTATTCCAATGGAACAAAGTTCCAGCGCCATGCAATGGTCTTCATTAGAGAAGATGAATAAATTTAAGAAAGAGTTGTACATATTTTTTTCTCAATTTTTCTTTTATGAAATACTTTCAATGTTAACTTGTCGGATACTTGGTAATGAGTTCGATTTATGAAGTGCTTCATATAACCTTAGAATTTCAAAAGAAAGATGCAGGTACACCAACTATTATTTTTTTTGAGAAGTCCTCAAGTATCATTTCGATTACATTAAAATTTTGTTCTAATTATATATGCAATTGCAACTTTTTCGAGAAAAAATAGCATTAGCATCAAGTAGCATAAAGTATTTTCAAACACATTTCCAGTTATGACCCGAGGCTTTCGTTTTGGGAATTACTTGTCTTGTTTCATAGGTTTAACTTAGAAAATAAAAATTAAATTGTATCTGTAGCATATTCGATGAAAGAAGAGGAAGAAGATGTACACCAATTTTTGTGAGAACTCAAAATAAAAACCATCAAAGGTGTTCTGATCTGTCTAGGACTTGCTCTGAAAAATCAAAATAAAGTTCACTAAAGGTGTTTCAATTTCTATTAAACAATGTTACATCGAGAAGTCAGAATTTGAATTAAGCAAACAATAGTATGCTATAGTTTTTTTGAAAACAATAGTATGCTATAGTTGTTTTATGAAGAGAAAAACAATAAATCATATAAATAAAGGTTTTTTTTAAGAAAGTTTATTTTTTGAAGAAATTTTAAGAAAGTATGATATTTACAACAAATTTGAATGAATAAAATTATAAAAACTGATATTGTTACGTTTTCAACAAAAAACCATATTATTATCTAGATGATAGGAAAACAAAAAAAAAATCAAATTATTTCAAAAAGAAAACTTCAATCCCGAATTCCATGTTTTGCAGATTGAATGGAAAGTTAAATAGAAAATCTATCAATACTTAATAGAACAATTCTAAAGGGACATAATTTTGGACATAATTTTAGAGATAATTTCTACTTGTATTGATTTTGATTACGTGTCAATGTTTTCTAACTTATCCTTATCATTTTTCAAAGAAAAAAAAAATTATCCTTATCAAGGAAGTAACTAAATTGTTTTGGAGAAACAAAGTAACTAAATAAAGAAAAAAAAGAAATCCTGTCAAAACAATCAATATCAACGTTCAGAGTTGGTAAAGATTGCAGAATTTTGAATGATCTAAAGATGTGTTACTTTACAAAAGAAACTATTTTAATGTAAAATATAATGCTAGAATAGAAGCCAAGATGAAGAGAATATGCAATTCCCTGTTCAATATATAATGATATGGACAAATACATCGAATTTATTTATTCGCAATTTATAAGTGGAGAAATACTACTTGGAGCCACTACTAATCTCAAAACCATTCTACTCGAAAAAAAATCTCAAAACCATTTACTCAGTAATGTCATATATCGCCGATATTCATTCAAAATACTATTACATAAGTTCTACATATCTCATGACCTTTACATGGAATCAAGCTTTTTTTCTTCCGATAATTCACAGCACGGCAAAGCTCTAGCTGTTGGTGATAGCGCCTGATTACCTTTGTGTTGCCTCTGCGTGATCGCTCTAATTGAAGGTGACAAAAGACGCATCTCTAAAATAATAGTTCATCGCATGATCACATTGAACATGGAACAAAGTAATTAACCAGGACATAGTGCTTTTCGGTTGGCCTTACCGTCATAGCCGCTAACGTGCTTTCCGCCGATGAAAACATTGAGTGCGATCCTCTGTGCAGTCCACTCTGCTAGACAGCTTGCACTTAATTCCATCATCTTCAATTGATATCTTCTAGAAAAATGCAAAGTCTATCCCTCTAAAAGAGGCAATGACTATCAGTTCATTAGTAACTCTGCTACCTCTAAACTACGTTGATTTCACAATTGAGTTGAGCCAAATTATCTATCGCCAATGTCGATGACCTATCAAAGAGGGTGATATCATGAAGTAAGTAGAACAAAGCGGAGTAGAAATAAACAAAAAAGATGGAACATTACCTATTGAGGAATAAGTGCAACCTCGTAAAGAAAAAGAAGAAGAGGTAGAAGTAGAAGAATAAATGTGAGAGACAAAGGTGGGAGAGATTTAGTCTGCCATGGAGAGTATATATAGACAGATAGATTGACCAAGTCCATTATCTAATTAGATAAGAGATAATTTTTGATGAATAGATAAGAGGTAAGATTTGAAAAATTAATCAAATCATATCATTATTTAAAACCAACGGATTTGGATTCCTAAAAAAAAATAAAAAAAATACGGAATTTGTTATCAATTAAAACCAACCGTATTTTGAATTTTGCGATTATCTAATTAGATAAGAGATAATTTTTGACGAATATATGGTAAGATTTGAAAAAAGAATCAAATCATCTCATTATTTTGAAACCAACGGATTTAGATTCCTAACAAACAAACAAACAACGGATTTGGTAATTTCAAAAAAAAAAAAAAAAACAACGGATTTGGTAACAATTAAAACCCACTCGTCATTTTTGAATTTTGAATTGATAAATTCATTTTTGGAAAGTGAGTAAAGGATAGGGGAGTGAGATATGGAAGTTTTTGTAAATGTTCGTTCTGCTATTATATATATAGATTTGCTACGGTTTCTATACACCGTTTATCCTGCATAATGATCTGTATTATTTACTAGCAAACGACCCGTGCCTGTAGGGCACTTATAAAATAAAAGTTCACTTATATTTTTTATCTTGAAATAAATTTAGATAATAAATTATTTCATATTTAATTTTTTTTTTAGTGGGCAGATAATTAATGAAGATCACATTTAATCAGATAGGACAGGATTTTTGAAAATATGAACAATATCTCAATATCTTAAGTTTGATTGAATAGATTAGATTGGGTTTTTAAAAATATAAACAATATCGTATACTATAACTGAATTGATTTTAATTTTTTTTAGGAAAAAAGTCATTCAAATCAACGCACCAAAATATATCAAGACATTTTTAGGAATTGGATGGCTAGGATCTTTTCATTTAGATTTTTTGAAGAAAAACACCTAGCAAAAAAAAAAACGATTTGTATTATTTTAATAGGATAAAAGACACTTTCACCCCCTCTTGTTATTTGGATGGGAACCACACCAGTTGGGCTTTGCTGAGTGAGTGCAATGTTATTTGGATGGGAACAATACTGTTGTAAGAGGACTCCTGTTTAAGAGCTCTGTTACCAGTTTGTTATAACGTGTGGATATTCGAGCAAGAACGACGAAAACAACACAAGAACGAGACAAATATTTAACGTGGTTCAGTAACGAATTCGTAACGAACCCGCTAGCTAATCCACGGCCAGAACCAGATATTTTATTGAGAAGAGAACCCGATTACAATGCACGTCGTGGCCGCAACGGCCACGGCGGCGACCCGAAAAAAACCCACCAGACACACTCAGAAAAAGGAGCTCTCAAACTCACAAAACAAACCCGTGTGTGTATTTGTAAACCAAAACCTGAGCCTCTTTAAATAGGCAAACACATGGCTTGGACACAAAGTCACAAAGCCACCGCCACCATCAACATAGAAACATTCCATGTTCTTCTCATCCTATTTTGACTTCAAGTCACCGCCTAACAAATCTCCACCTTGACTTGAGTCATCTCAATAACCCGAAACCGGAACCTGATGCTTCTCTTCTCAAACCTGAACCGGATGCGTCTCCCAGAACCTGAAACGAGCACGCCTCCCCAGACTAATGTTCCGCAGCTGTATGCGAAACTCAAATCGCCAAATCGTTGCTCCAACTACCATGCGTTCCTGCAACGAATGCGCCCGATGTGGTTGCACTTCCGGAAACAGAAACAAGTGCTCCACCCAGAACCAGACTCGAATGTATTCACTGAGACAAGACCGAATACATTCCAGATGCGCCCAATTGCGCCAGACAGATGCACCATGACAGAATGCCCAGATGTCATCCAGACCAGATGCAACGATGACGAGTGCCCAAATTGTCATGCCAAGTGCGCCCCGTATGCCTCAGATGCGCCAGATGCTCGCCAGAAGCAGATCGCGCCAGATGTGAGCTCAGTGCGTGTCATGGTACACGCTGAAAAACCATATGCACGCCAGAACAAACTCGTGCATAATGCGCGCCAGAACCAGAATCAGATGCGCGTGCCAGAAATTTCACGCGCCAGATGCTCCATGTCGTTGCTCCAACTCCAACGAGTTCCTGCAACGCATGAGCCAGAACCAGATTCAATTCACACGCCAGATGCTCCATGCCGGGAGCCGGATTGCGCCTGAACGTCAATCGTCATAACGCCAGATGCGCGTGAACTGCCAGATTCGCGCCATTACTGAATGCGTGCTGGATTTGCTAGATCCCTTGCACGCCTAATCAGATATGCGCCAGATTGCTCCAAAAGGAGCCTGGATAGCCCCCTGCACAGGGCTTCAGATGGTGGGTGTACATGCTTCTCTCTCACGAACAGATCGATCTTGATAGCCAAACAAGACATCATTCTTGGCGAAATCTCGAAACCCAACTCTTGATAGCCTGCTCCACCTGAATCGCGAAACCCTAGCTTTGAGTAACACCAAAACGTGAAACCCTAGCTCTAGGCTCCACCCTGATCTTGGAACTAGGCTCTGATACCAGTTTGTTAAAACTGGTGATCCCGTGACCTGGCTCTGATACCAGTTTGTTGTAACAGGACTCCTGTTTCAGAGCTCTGTTACCAGTTTGTTATAACGTGTGGGTATTCGAGCAAGAACGACGAAAGCAACACAAGAACGAGACAGATATTTAACGTGGTTCACTAACGAATTCGTAACGAACCCGCTAGCTAATCCACGGCCAGAACCTGATATTTTATTGAGAAGAGAACCCGGCGACTCGAAAAAAACCCACCAGACACACTCAGAAGAAGGAGCTCTCAAACTCAGAAAACAAACCCGTGTGTGTATTTGTAAACCAAAACATGAGCCTCTTTAATAGGCAAACACATGGCTTGGACACAAAGTTACAAAGCCACCGCCACCATCAACATGATACATTCCATGTTCTTCTCCTCCTATTTTGACTTCAAGTCACCGCCTAACAAATACCATTTGGGCCAGGGATGTATTGAGTTATGATGTGGGTAGTAAAGCTAGACTGCAACTCGGGTGCGCTTTACGGGTTGGCACTATTGTCACAGCTCGAGTTCGGTCGAGATTGTCCAAGCCCAGCCTAACCCGAGTTAAGAGCATTGTCAACTCGTCCAAGTCTAAGTTCGTACAAATTAATTCGCGGTAGGATTGAATTCAGGCTTGTCCATTTAACTTAATTTTTTTTTATAAAACATAAGAGGATGATAAATAAATAAAAAAAAAGAAAAGCAAATCAACTAATTCAAGAACAAATTTTTTAAACTTCACTAATAATCAAAAAAAAAAGTAGCAAATTTATTTTTTTAACTTCATTAATTGGTTAATCATATCAATTCTACCATATTCATTGTATCAATGCAGGGAAACAACCACATAATCAACCAATTAGAGTTTTCTGTGGTACCACATCCCCCATAACCCCGTGATATTGAATATCTTCTCCTGTTACTCATCTCTATTTCACCCTCAACTCACCCACGACCAACACAACCTCGACATCACCATCACCACTCCATTTTTCTTAACGGGTATATAAACCCAACTGAAACACCATCACTCTCTCCATATTTCTCACTTCGAACTCACGGAAAACCCCTCTCCTCCCTCCATTGCCGAGCCAAGACAGAACCAACCACCACCAACATCGCCGCCGCCATCAGCGCCGGCCACCGCGACGAAATCCGTTCGCCTTTGTCTCTGCACCTCACTCCGCTGCCTATGAACCCGGCGATAAGCTCGCTTGAAAGTCGACGAACCGTCATCACCGTCGGCCACCCATGCCACCTACTCGGAGATCAAACAAACCTCGTCACCGTGCTCCGCCTCTCGTCGTCATTGTCGTCTCATCGCCGTCGAGTTGCCTCCTTGTCCCTCGAGTTCTCTGTCGATCTCTCGTCACTCTCGCAGATTTCTCTCGACCGATTTCTCGGTCAGTTTCTTTTCTCTCTCAACTGTTATATGCATGGTTATATATACAACCGTGTATGTTGTTAACTATTATAATAGATTACATATTTTTATATAGTAGACTAGGAATTGCCCGTGCCCGAGGGCACTACCCAAAAACATGTGTCATAATTGATTTTGCTAGAGGAGAAGATGAAATGGCGTCCCCGGTAAATTACGTAAATTAATCAAAGAGGGAGGGTAAGTTTTCAAGTAATGAATAGTTAAGTGGGTAGTGAAGTAGTGGGTAGTTAAATAGTGGGTAGTTAAGTGGGAGGTAGGTGTGATCTAAGGGTTGGGGATTATTTAAGGTATCTAAAGGCTCAAAAGCCTCAAGTTAGTTAAACCATGCTCTTTTATAGAATAGATAAGTGTAGTGTATGTATAATATATGTACGTGCAAGTTTATATTATATATATATATATATATATATATATCTACACATGGTATATGAATTTGTATGTGCATGTATATATGTGTATGTATATGTATTGTAAATACATTCTTTTTTATATAAATATCATTTGTACCCATACATATTTTGGGGGATTTTGCACTATTAGTAAGCTGTAATTGTCTTTTATCTTAGTCATTTACTAGTGGATAACCCGTCCCGTTGGGACTATTACCATCTTCTCATGAGCTAAAAATGCTAATGTTTAACATTCTAATCAATTTTTACTGTCTCGCGTTACTAAATTGAAAAGATATCGTGAAATTATCTATCTAGAATGTTTCATCAAACTTAATTATGCAGTTAATTGCGACTTTCAAAGTCTGCTGCTTTCAAAAAATGTTAAGCTAATTGTGCAAGTTTTTTTTTTAGAAAAATTGAGTAGGTTGATTTAAATCATTTCATGATAACAAAATTTAAAGTAAGAGCCATTACAAACAAATAGACCCAATTATGACTTTGTATCAAACATGAATGGTAAAAGTGTCTTTTTCTCAAACTGGAGGAGTAAAAGTGTCTTTGTGCCAACCTAAGGGTGAAATGTATCTTTTACACTTTTTATGTCATGAAACACAAATCAATTTGTAGAGAATTGTCTTCGTTCTGTAGCCAACCCCCAAATCGCAACCCCTCTCTCTCTCTGTAAACGTATAGGTTTGATTCTCTTCGTTTTCCTTGCTGTCCGCCCCAAGCGGCAGATTCAAAGCTAACAGATCCTTTCCAAATTGATTTTTGTATTAGCGCCATAATTCGTCGGAAGACTGCGTTTTCGGCGATCCAAAAGGTTCGAGCCGTTTCTCCACCCTCCCCTCTCTCTCTAGTCAGCTCAGTTCTCTCAATCTCTCTCTCTCTCTCTCTCTCTCTGGGAACCCCCGTACTGCGCATGTCATGGCGGAGGAGACAGGGGAGAGAGATAAGGCTTGACATTTTGATCCCTATCACATCATCTCCGATCAATTCTGGGGCGTTGGATCATTGTGAAATCCAGTGATTGAGATTGGGACAGCAATGCTAAAATGAACAGAAAATGAAACAGCCCGAAGGACCACGGTTCACAGCTAGTACAACTCAACCAAAATCCAAGTACATTATTTATAAATAAAATGAGAAAACCCTCCAACAACGTTTCGAAACAAAGAAATAACATTGAAATAACATCGTCTGAAATGTCTAAGTGTTGAAAATGAAAACTAAACTTTATTTGCAGCTGGCCTAAGCTTCACCATGTGTGCGCGTTTCCCCCACCTCAAAGCCAATCTGCGGGTTTTACAATAGACAAAGCCGACCGCAGGAAAATTTTAAGTCAGTAAAAACTGAGTAAGAGCATACTACAGCACGTGAAAACAGATGATTGGGCTCTAACTAATATAAGTTTAAAAACAAACTTTAAAAGAAATGGAATTAGAATTGTAACAAGTAACCGAACCATTTAATTGGATATTAATTCAGCTGAAGCACATAATGCCCAGCAGGAACGATGTATTCAGAGAGGTCACGATGCAATATAAAACATCATCAATAGAGGTGCCTCTTGGGATATCACAAATCCCATTTCACCAAGAGCGTTAAGGGCTAGCCTACGCAACCCCGCTCAAACACATAGCTAAAAGACTTTAAGTGTCGACACCCCTATACTGTTGTGACCCACACTAGCATATGTAGTACTCTGTAGCTTTCACAATAAATAACCCCCCGCTACCTCAGCACATCGGTGCATATTGGCCACCACAGGGGCGGGTATGTAACCGCTATGGATTACCCTCGAGGAGGTTCGCGTCCTAGCGCCTCCGGCCTTAGCCTCCACACACATCCTCTGAACATCGCCCTATTTATATTAAAGTGAATTAAACTTCCATGTTTACAACTTGAACCATTGATTTCCAAAACAGTGGTTTCCACAAGTACTTTCCAAATCAGGGGTTTGAACAAGTTCATCACAGGATATATACAAAACATGTATAAAGACATTTTCACAAGTAATCACGTTTTGAGAATAAAAACTGTACATATGAACTTACTTGGATCGAAGGAAGCTCGACACACACAAGCAAGCAGAACTAATAGTATGGATCCTCAACGAATTGATCGTCTACGAACTCGGAATCTACAATAGTCAAATAATCCTAACATTAATGCGCAGCCACAACGACAAATGCAATTATGCCCTATATGAAAATGCAGTGAATATTTATTCCCAACAAGTTCCCCAATTTAATTTTACACGACTATAGTGTTAATAAAATAAATAAATAATATCTTATAAAGTCATGATATTATATATATATATATATAGAAAAATAATAAAACTAAAACAATAGTAACAAGCTTTAAACTAATTAATAATATACTTAAAAATCTAATAGCTATTTAGAAAATAGTATAGTATTCAACTTTGATATTAATATTAAATAAAAGTTACATTTACTTATTAAAGAGTATATACATATTTACATCATGAAATCTTGAAATAAACACAAAATCGCCAAATTATCTAACTTCTTAAGAAAAACACCTTTGTTTATTATTAAAGAAATTATTTTAATTAATAAACTACTTCTTACAAAATTAAACTATAAAACTTATATTTGTTTTCATATTAAAAGAAACTTATTAATTAGAATTAATATATAATAAACAAAACACAAAATATAAGTAAAAGAATAATAAAACTAAAACAATTTGTAGTAAATAATCGAGACCTCCCCGAAACTTTCTGAAAGTACCACAACAACCCCAACAAAGTCATTGAATGACATAATGACCCCAACACATAACCTCTTCCTCAACCCAGCCGTCTCTTTCTTTGCTAACACCCATTTACAGTGATTTCACACAATCACCCACATACATGCTCAACCAAATTCTGGATAAAGGGAAGCAGGAATTCACGAACAAAAGGGGAAATCACAAGAGGGTATTGCGTTTACCAATTGAAAACGAATCGAAGAGAAGAAGGCGACGATGGTGATGTCGCTGCTGCTGCTGCTACTAGCGGTAGTCGTCGGAAATTGAGGACGACGGTGGCGAGAGGGAGAGAGAAAGGCGTTGAACGGGAAGAGAGGAAGAGGGTCGCCGGATTTGGCGTCGGCGGTTCTCGGGTCGGAACCGGGTCTGTGCCAAAACAGAGCCGGAGATGGCTCTGTTACTTTCTGGTGGTTTCGCCGGGATGAACGGAGGTTGGAGGCGAGTTGGTGGGGGTGGTTTTCGCCGGGATGAATGGAACAGTGGTGGTGGTGATGCACGGTGGTGAGTACTGAAACAGGGGAGTGGGTTTCTTCCTCTTCTTCGGCAAAACAGAGAGTGCGGGTGAGATGAAGTGATGAGGGAGAGGAAGAGGGTTGATTTATTCTGACTATGGGTGGAAGTTGAGGGAGATGTGGGTGAATTCGTGGGGGAGAAATGGGCGACGTGAGAACAGGGTTTGTTCCGATCAAACCGATCGGCGAGAGAGAGAGAGAGAGAGAAAGAGGTGGGTTCTCCACCTGTTTATAGTAAAGACACTTTAACCCCCCACACCTAGTTTGAGAAACTACAAATGCATCCCCCAATTTCAAAAAGAATGATTTCAACCTCAAATAATTAAGAATAATACCCTAAATACCCTATTAAAATATAGGGGTATTACAGAAAAACCCCGTGCTTCCTTTATATATAGATTTAGTAATCATAATAAGCCTTTTTATTCAGCAATTATATCTATATAATAAATCAGCTAGGTGTTTCCCTCCAAAAAAAATCTCAATGAAAAGTTCCTAGCCATCCATTCCCTAAAAATGTCTTGAGACATTTTGGTCCGTTGATTTGATTGATCATTTCTCTTTTTTAGACAAGTTAAAGAAAATCAAGTTAGTTAAAATAAATCTGAGATAAGATATTCTTTCTATTTCAAAAAGATACCTATCATATTTCATTAATATTTTCTTTTTGACAAAATCGCATTAATATTTAGACGTAATGTTTAATTATCTAATGACAGGAAATTAAATAGATTTAAATTCATTTATCATATCAAGAATAAATTTAACAAGTAAAATAATATCTATTGTGAGTGCCCTACGAGCACGGGTCATTTTCTAGTTACTAGATATTATGACATGTTTTACTACATTTCTTACAAAGTTGTATATATATATACTGTCATATAACCTTTTTTATATGATTAATTAATTAATTGTAGTAATAGTTTATATAATTATATCATACCGGTTTTTATTGTAATCTATAATTCTACTAGGGGATTGCCCGTGCCCGATGGCACTACCCCAAAAAACATGTCTCACCTATTGCAATGTCATAACTAAAATGAGTACTTTTATCCACAAATATGGGCAGAAAACGATGACAACTTAGAGCATCTCCAGTAGCACTAGTTAAAAGTTATTTATAATTTGATGAAAATTTAACATTTCTATTTTAGATATTGTAAAAATTTAGTTAGTGCTCCAATAGTGTTAGTTAAATGATTAGCTAAATAACACGTGGCACATTCTCAATATTTCTTGTATGAGAATTTTAAGGAATTCATGACATAACCACTAACAACATGGGTAAACAAAATATGAAGTTATTTATCCGGCTCGTTAAAAGTAGTGAGCGGGATAACTATCCGCTAAAATAAAGAGCGTAGT
Organism: Linanthus parryae; assembly: GCA_023055425.1. Classification (NCBI taxonomy): domain Eukaryota; kingdom Viridiplantae; phylum Streptophyta; class Magnoliopsida; order Ericales; family Polemoniaceae; genus Linanthus; species Linanthus parryae. The sequence goes on along the minus strand of JALGPY010000008.1, from coordinate 3,141,844 downwards.
AGAGAGCCTATTGGAGACAATATTTTTCCTATCTTATTTATATTTTGAAGATAACCGCCATAAAAATAACCTATTGGAGATGCTCTTACATATTTGTACTATAGAGAAATGCTAAGGAAACTCTCCTTATGCACTCTCTTTAGAAACTCTCTACTATAATGTGCCATGTGGCCCTAATTTTTCTCAACAAAATAACTATCATAATTGATAGGAGAGAGGTAGTGAGATGATTCCCACATTCAATTTTTTATTAATTCCATGTTTACCGTTTGTTATTTTTTATTTGACTACATTTCGAAAATTCGTTAACCTACAAAAAAAATGTATCTTTCTACCCAATAAATCGATTGTCATGTTTACCCTTCAAAATCTCTATCATTTTTACGTTATAAAACAAAGCATTTATTTTATCTGTTTATAGAAAAATTTACAAACTTTGAACGAAAAAACACTGCTTCGTTAAGATTTCTAACTAAAATCTTGTGTAGTTGTCTAAAGTTCACCAAATTTAAAAATAAACTTGCTGCGCCAAATTATTGAAGGATTGTTTTATGGCTCTGACTCACTGAGTCAAAAATTTTAGAAATATGTCAGGGATCAAAATGGTTCAAGTATTTTCAATTCAGTGAGCAATCTAAAAATTTAAGCAACTTTGTAACAAGAGTTTAGTCCGACATAACAAAGTATTATTTATTCATTCAAATTTTAGATTTTTTTATAAAAAGATAAAAACAAATGTTTTGTTTTTTGTTGACAATTTTTTCACTTGTTGAAGCAGTAATGATTTGGTCAAGCAAATTTCCCATGGAATTGTCCTTATTGTTTTAGTGATTTTATGAAAAAGTGATAAGTATAACATTTCTCTTTCTTAGGAAGATAAGGATAAAGTTTCTGACCGGTAGAAAAAAAAAAGTGACAGATCAATGAAGAATAAAAAAGGCTGCAGCGAAGAAAAATTGAAGTGAAAAAGATAAGGGTAAAAATGGCAGCCGGTGTATTGAATAGGATTACATGATTTTCAAAATGTGGTCAAACAAAAAATAACAAGCAGTAAAATATGGGATTGACAAAAATTTAAACGTGGGAATCATCTCACTACCTCTCTCCTATCAATTATGATAGTTATTTTGTTGAGAAAAATTAGGGCCACATGGCACATTATAGCAGAGAGTTTCTAAAGAGAGTGCATATAATACAAGGGTAAAAGACAAAAACCACCCCTCGAATATGGGGTATATACAAAAAAACCCCTCGTGTTCGGGGATATACAAAAACCACCCCTGTTAACGTCGGACGTTAGACAAATACCACCCTTCTGTTACAATCAGTTAGTACAGGGGTGTAATATGACCTTTTTAATGACTATTTTGCCCCTAGTTGTATTTTTGTATTTATTGTGGTTTATGTTGTTGGTGTTCTTCATCACCACCAACACACCACAAGAAACACCAACACCACCAGACACAGCAACACCACCAGAAACACAATCACCACCAGAAACACAACAACCACCACAAAGAAACCCAGAGAAAAAGTTCCCAACTTTTTACCCCTCTTTGTGTTTTTGGGTTTATTTTATTGATGTTCTTGGTGTTCTTGACCACCTCTACCACCGCCGCCGATTTCTCCAAAACACCCACTGCTTGAACTACCACCACAACTGATTTCTCCAAATATAATGAATAGAAAAAAAAAAAAAAAAAGATAGATACTTTGTAGATGCAAAGCTTAAGGGTACCTAAAATTCAATCTCCATGAGAAGCTTACACACACAATTAACAGGGGAGAAGCTTATCAACCCCTAAAATTGAAAACATGTCTCCACTTCATATCTGCGGTGCGTCTACAACAACCTTACACACACAATCAACAAAATCCCCAGCAAATCGAACTCCAAATTACGCTTCTCCGACCACCTACAGGAACCCAAACAACCATCAATCAAACTCCCGGTCGATTAGACGACCACTCTACCAAACTCCTATTCAGCAGTTCAGCACCAAACACCCAAATCGAACCCAAGAACAGGCCTCGGTGACAGCCGTAGTCCCGAGGGAGAGGGAGAGAGCGAGCGGCGTGACTCCTGTTGCCTCGATCTGACAGCCGTAGTCCCGAGAGAGAGGGAGAGGGAGAGAGATGGAGAGAGCGAGCGCCCCAATCGCCGAGGCTGCAGTTCGATCCGATTGCAGAGGCATGACTCCTGTTGCCTCGATCAAAACCCAGATCTGGATTTTTGAAAAGTAGTTATTCTTAGGTCAATCAAAACCCAGATCTGCGTCTTCCCCAATCGCCGAGGCTGCAGTTACGAACGACGAAAAGGAGAGAGGCGAACTGGGGTCTTACTCGGCGGCGTCTTCCACATCTGCGTCTTCAGGGAGGAGGAGACGGAGAGGAAGGACGTGGAGCTGGAGTTTGGGAGGTGAAGAGAGATAGACGGGATAGAGAGAGATAGAGGAGCAGAGATGGAGATGGAGATGGAGGTGGGTCGTGGGTGCAGGCTGAGAGAGAGAGAGATCGATGGGGAAGGGGAAGGTAGGTTAGAAAGTGAGGAAGAAAGAAGAAAAAATGGTATTTATAGTGTGACTTTTTTTGCTAAAATGAGGGTAAATATGTCTTCTTACCCATCTGTTAGTGTGCTGTTAGTGACAGGGGTGGCTTTTGTATATCCCCGAACACGGAGGGTGTTTTTGTATATACCCCATACTCGAGGGGTGGTTTTTGTCTTTTACCCATAATACAAATATGTAAGGAGAGTTTCCTTAGCATTTCTCTTGTATTATATAATCAGAAACAAAGGAATCCCATTTTTTGTAATTAGGATAAAAGGAGTGGGTAGTTAAGCGGTAGTTAAGTAGTGGTAGTTAAGTTTGTGGTAGGTGGGATCTAAGGGTTGGGGTCGATTCAATCTACGGTTGAAATAAAGTTAACCGTTCTATTTTATAGAGTAGATTTGTAAAATAGTATTTTATTATATTATTATAAGTTATAAATAAGTAGACACAAGCATTAAGGTGCATATCTTGTAGTATTACTTGCATAAATAATTGGTTAAATTAGGTTTATATTGATTAGATGTCTCTTTTGTAACTGTAGATCACGAGTTTGTATCCCAGAGATACTGCGACTTCTAGGATTGCTAGTTACATGTCATTTCTTGGATTGCTTTGCTATCGTAGGTGTGCACAAGAGATTCCGGCGGGGAGACCTCCGTGTACACCGTGCGTAGTGGATCAGGGATCGCACAGGAAGAATAGGGGTGTGTGTAGGGAGAGAGTAAGTCAGTAGCAATGTCTGAGAGAGAGACAGAGGTTTGGCAGAGCTTCCGCGTATGGCAGTGTGTCCTCCTTTGTATGGAAAGGTTAACGATATATATATACTGGAGAACATGACCGTTGTAGTGTGGTTAATGCGCCCATTAATGGCGGCTTAATTAGCTTAACCATAACGGCACGTTCGTCCGAGTATATAGGAACCGTTAGAGCACGTGGTGCGCGAGTACCGGAACCGTTACGAGGTTGACCGGGTTTGACCGGATTGACCGGGTTTATGGAGCTCGTGCCATAAATCTCTCAAAACAGTTACTAAAGGTCGCGCGCGGGCTTGGCTCGCACGCGACAGGGCTTACTCTAGCCTCCAGACCACAAAGTCCCTACAAGTCCCGTGCAGTGGTATGCGAGGGCTCTGTCTCGCAGCCCCCACATGGATCAGCTCGGCTGGTGATCCTGTGTGTGTGGAGCACAATATGGTGTGCTGGATGGTTGCCACGTGGCCTAGATCTGCCATGTCATAAAGCAGTATCTACATTAGCCCCCTTTCTGCGCGTGAAGGCTCATAGCTGTATAGGCTTCCATGCGCGGAAACCAACATGCGCGTCGTCGCCACGCACCAATTCAAATACGGGCAGGTTCAGCCCCCGTGCGTGTCATTATGACCTAAAACCCCTAGAGTCGTGCCGTCTGACCTTTAGGGTTTTAGGCGTGACGTCAGCCCGTCCTGTGATTGCGCGACACGACGGTGACGGTTGCGATTCGACTACTGAAGGGACGCAACCCTTCATTCTTCTGGATAAATACCTTGTATACCATTATTGCAAAGCATCACTTCTTTCTCTTAAAGTGAATGGTACCCGGAGATCTTCGAGAGCAGATCCAGATAATCAATCACCAGTTCAGAACTGCAAATCGTATTCTCCAATTGTGTGTATCCAAGCAAGCTTCAAGGAAACAAGGTTGGCCTCGTTTACTTTTGATTTAAAATACCAGTGCTTGCCTTGAACCGCGTTGAATCTGTAAATCCATGAAATTTGTGAAGAGGCTTTTGATCTTTGAACCCGCTTCGTTTTAATCTATCAACTCCCCAATTTCTGAAATCGGTACCGGAACTGTTTGCTTTGGTTTGCATAGATCTCAAATTCCAAAATTCAAACTGAAGTGTGGTGTGGTATTTCTCCCCCCTTTTTTTCTTGCCCTTTCGCAGGAATGGCCAAGACAAGAGTAACCAGACCCGTCAAGGAAGACGAAGAGATGCCGGAGCTTCCGCAGGCTCTGTGGCGTAAAGCCCCCTTTCTGGGTGGGAAGGATTTTTATCATGCGAGGGTGAAGGCGAAGAGGATGCCTGATCCTGTTCCTGTTGAGCAATTGCTGACGTTGACTCGCCCAGTTAGCTCAGCCCTGCTCGAGTGGGTTGGTTCCGAGGATGTAGTCCGATTGGGGATCGAGAACGGGCACTTCCCGTATACTGCGATTTCTACTCAAGCGTTCGTCCAGAAATTGGACTATATGGATGAGTGGATCGACCACGTGTTGGATCATCACGCCGAGACTCTTGATAAAGCCGGCATTTTCTTTGCTATCCGTGCTATGAAGGGTGCTGCCGTGAAGCTGGATCAGTCCATGCTTCTAGACCTTCTGTCCCGTTACTCGCCCGCGACTCACACGTTTCATTTTGCGGAGTTCAAGGCTGCCCCCACGCTCGAGGACGTTCAGATGCTGTATGAGCTTTCCCCCATGGGTGAGGTGGACCCCTTGAGTCACCTGAGGACATCTGCTGAAATGGCCTTATACGCGCAGATGGAGGAGTGCCTAGCAGAGGTAAAGAAAATCTCCACTCGGTGGACCACTACAAAGCCTCTTCCGAACTGGCAGCTGGTGGATACGTCTGCGAAGAATACCTGGAACAAGTGGTTGCAGTACTTCTTCCGAGACTATGCGAACAGCAGCGTTACTAAGAAGCTTCAGAGCGAGAACCCGGAGGCCGAGAATTACGTAGAGGGCAAGGGTTATCATTTAACCCTTTGTGCCTTTCTCTGTGCTTGGCTGTCGAGGTATCTGATTGATGGTCACTCCCATGACGGGGTCTTCTACCACGTGCTGCCACTTGCCGTGAGGCTCGCTCTTGGCCAGAGAGTCGCACTCGGACCCTTGGTCCTGGGGACGCTATATTACAGGCTGGATCAGCTGGTTCTGGCGATGAGGGAATCGCGTGGCCGCCTCGATGTTCTGACCTTTGTCAATATCAGCTTTTTGACAATGTGGGTTTTCGAGCGCTGGCCGTCTTATGCTCCAACTCCCCTCCCACTTGATAAGTGGTGTCCCCCAGGCGAGACAGAAGCGCGCAACAGCGGAAGGGCTGCGAGATGGTTTGGAGCAAGCAACACCAAGTGTACTTGGAGTTTGATATGCGACAAACGAAAGGAGTTTACTGCCAGGCCCTATGCCACACGCGTTGAGAATGTGCGGTGGTTCCCAAAGCTATACCCTTCCAAAGGTATGGTCTTGTCAGAAGACCTTCTCTTTGAAAAGGGACCGCATTTCCACGAGCGCTATCGTGAGTTCTTTTGTTGGTGTCTGCGAGGTTCCCTTCCTGCCCTTGCAGAGTATATTCGTGAGCTCGCGCCAAGATACGAAAGGCTTACAGTGGATGTTGACCCCACTCGGGTCTCTCCTCAGTTTGGTTTTGATGCAGTGGCCCCATCGATCTGGCCCCAGTCTATCATCAGAGGGTGCTACAAGCGTTTGCTGACAAAGGAGTGCAAGACGGTCCTTATGAGCAATCTTCCCTTTGAGCAGCCTGCGGGAACTCGCAAGGGTGGTTGTTCCCAGAACTGGATCGCATACTGGGTTGCCCAGCAAACGAGGATTGAGACGGAGGCGGCGGCGCAGCCAGGAAGGGCCCCCTTGATCAAGAGAAACTCTTTTCCGTTTCGCCCCAATTGCAGTTTGAGCGAGTCTGAGTATGGTTGCTACTCGCTGTGGGACCGCGAGAATCATTTGTGCCCCGATTTCATTCTGAAGGAGCAAGTCGACGCAATCAAGAAGGGTGACGCGCAGGTCATCAAATATAGCAAGGCGTTTGCTGAGGTAAGCAATTTCCTTATGTGCTTTAAGCTTTTTGGTTTCCTTGCGCTGATGCTTTTTGTTCTGTGCTGTTTCAGTGTCATGTGCGGAGGTTCGCAGCTGGTGATCGCTCCAAATCGCTGGTGGACACCATTGTTGCCACCAGAAGGAAGGGGGAGTCGTACCGGCTAGCATGGAGGATGGATGCCGAGGTCGAAACAAAGGTTCGCGGAGTCATGAACACTTTTGCTGACTCGCTGATAGACAACCCTCCGGCTCCGTCTCCTCCTAGAGGTGACCCGTCCCCTCCAGCGACTGCGGCGCCGAGAATGAAGAGACCTAGGCAGAAAGGGATTACGATTTCTTCCCCTAGGAGTGCTCCAGCTTCTCCCCCAGTGAGGTCCCTTTCCATCAAGGACAAAGGCAAGGGTCGTATGCCCAGCAAAGTGCGAAAAGATCTCGCAGTTGAGACTTTCGTTCCATTCAACCAAGAGGAGGAAGAAAGACAGGAGCCCCAGGCAAGTGATGAAGAAGAAGAAGCAACAGTTGTGATGTGCGAGGAAGAATCAGGAGGTACTTCCGTCGCATCTCTTTGCCCTTTATCTTGACTTCTTCGTAGCTCTTTTCTTTGAACCAAATATGTATTCGCAGATGATGGTGATGAAGCCGTTGGTGGCCTTGTGGCCAAGAGGCAAAAGAGAGATGCCCCTTCTGGCGTTTCAGATGATCCTATAAGCGAGGATGTTCTTGCTGAGTCCCGGAAGACAGCCGCGGAGGCTGCTGAAAGAAAAAGGCAGCGAGAGGAAGAGGAGCTCGAGCGTGTGAAACAGCGGAGCCTCGAGGAGCAGCATGTTGACGACTTAGTGCGTCCAGTTGGCGAGGAAGACGAGCTTCCCGAAGAAGTGGCTCCTCATGTGGAAGAGGAAGATGAGGTTCCTGGAGAGGATGCAGCAGAGCTAGAGCAAGTCCAAGCGGACTTCGCAGAGATCGCAGGTGGCGATAAAGGTGAGATCTTCAATCTCGCAGTTACTTATAGAGATGTAATTGTGGGTGCGTTAAAGCACGGTGTGTCAAAGCCTGACATTCGCCGTTGGTTGGTAAGCAAATGCGGAGAACCCTCAGGTAATTATTTTGAGTGATACGCGCATACTAGGCTGTAGCCACTTGAGGCAAAATCATGACTGGTTTACTCGCATCCCAGGTCACGCTTCTCTTAAAGATTTGCTTAGTGAGGATACACTGATAGGGCACGGTTCCACGTCCCTAGTGTATGATGAGGATACCTCAATCCCACCCTCGCGTGGAGGTGCTTATTCTTAGCTTTAGTAAAGATAGCGAAATAACTTATAACACAAGTTACCTCACATTATCGCATTTGGCATCGCAGGTCATGCTGAGGAACCTGAGCTGGAGCAGAGAAGTCAGCCTTCTGCATCCCATGTTCCAATTTCGAGCTCCCATACCGAGAAGCCCGTCGCAGCTGCTGGACACGCAAGTGAGCATCTCGAGGATGTCATCGAACTCTCCGATGATGTCGAAGCTGATGCTGTGCCGATGGACGAAGGTGTCCGTACCGGTGGTGAGGAAGAGAGGACAAGTGATGCTAATGTTTTCGCATCTGGGAGTGTCCTCCGCCCAGCGACTTCGGCTGTTCCTTCACCTCCAGCGATGACTGAGCCAGAAGCACCTATTCCTGCGTGGAGCATTTGGGGCTCGCAGGTTGGGAATGTAGTCGCAGCTGGTGCGGCCTACACTCTTCCTCCTGACTATGAGAGGTTGGAGGTCGCAGCTGATAGGAGAGCCATGGAGCGAGGGCAGTCTTCGAACAACCCAGTGGCCCGCATCCCTTCTCTTCATGAAATTCTGGAAGGCACTGGTAAGTAAAGATTTACCGTTCGCACGTCGCATTATTCGCTTGCGAGTTCTGACATTATAACCATTTTTGATGTCTCAGGTTTGAAGCAAACCGATGTAGACTGGGTGGTTCGAATGCGTCTCAGATACCCCCGATCGTTTGTGAGATCTCTGGAGATCGGACCTTTTGACAGGAGGCTATTCCTTACTGAAGCCATCTGGATACTGGAGCAGCTGTCTGCGGCTACACCTGCGACCATTTCGGCCCAGAGTGCTGAATTGCTGTGTGGCATGTGCCAAAATCTCCTGTTCAAAGTCCAAGGCAGACTTGGTTTTAAATTCCTCAAGGACAGAGTTACACTGATTCGCGCAGCTGTAACTTTGAATCTCGGTCACCAGAATCTCGCAGCTGAGATGCAGAAGGTGGAGCAGCAAAAGCAAAAGGTTGATGAAGCTTTGAAGCTGTATCAGGAAATGAATGCCAAGTGCGAGCAACTAAAGCAAGAAGTGAAACAAGTGGAGAAGCTGAGCGAGCAGTTCGAGCCCCAAGACTCCTTGATCAAGAATTTGTTTTGACTTTTCGAATCTTGAAAAGAAAACAGGAAAATGGCTGAAACATTAATGTAATGTTTTGAAACATTAATGTAATGTTGCTAGGGTTTCTCCCCATTTTTTTTTTAACAACAAACAATGAGTTTGCCCGTTTTGCCCTTTTCGGGATTTGATTGGACATTTCTGTGCATATCCAATTATGACATCAGCAATTGATTTTCTGCTTGATTTTCGCGCTAATTTCTCGGCAGATAAGCACGCTTCCGTTGGGAAGTCCATCCGAATCATGACTATCCGTCATTTATTAGGATACGCAACTGAATCGTCGTAGCCTTTAGTAGGGTAATTGATTGTTACCGCTTTTCAAGGCGTAAGTGATTGAACTTACCCTCTTTTTGAATTTTGCTGACTCATCTTAGGCAACCGAAGAGTCTCCACAGGGCCTATATAAACCCTGTCTTTGCCATTTGGGTTCTTCATCCCAAACATGTGCTTTGCCGTGAGTCCTTACGACTGCTGGCTTCAACGCTTGTTTTTCGTTGATTCATGGCAACTTCAAGTTTTGAATCCTGAGTTTGCGCTTTGTGCTATAGAAATAGTTTCCAAGATCCACTTTATGAGGCTTATTGCTGTTTATAACCATCATAAAGAGGATGCAGATAATACCTCATGTGTGTTCGAAGAAATTTCTTCGTGTATTATGTGTGCAGGTCATGTTTCCGGCCGCCTCGTGGTGAGGTGCAGCGCCGAAGTGACCGTGCTACCGTCTCGTAATGAACGGCGGAATTCTTCTTCAGCATCTCCGAAGAAGAATCCGTCACTTTCACATTTGTGAGCCCGGGGTGACGAACCGTCGCGTTCATCCCCGTCTACAAGGAGCCCTTGCCCTTTGGAGCTCCTGCTTGCCTGTGGATCGTCGGAACCGGTGGCTCCTTGGGCAAATGTTATGGGGAGCATATCTGACAACGGTCTTGTCGGATAGTGGGATGTCGAGCGTATGGCTTCATGTGGCTCTTTTTAGAGCAAGATCCCCCTTGCTACAGATGTTCACCCGCAGATCTGGGCATTGCGTAGCCGGCGTTTGAAGCCAGGGGGTTCATTCTTTGCAGTCCGGGTTTCCGTACCGTGTCTCTGCTGACTTATCAGCCATTTTTCGAATGTATTGTAAGCCATGTTGGCTGCGTAGTTAGATTCGAGCTTTTCGCTTGTAAGCTGCTATCTAGACAGATAAATTGTAAGTCATTTGACTCATAATGATATATAGCTTTTGTATTATCTGCTCTTTGCAACAAAATACAATTTCGCATGCGTTTCAGCTTGTTTTGCCTTGCATAATGCCATGTAATGATTTCACATATGCGACCTCAATGCGCAGATGTTCCGCTAGATCATTCGAGATCGTAATTTCGCAGATGTGCCATTTTGATGGATGGGCTTGCAGTTGGTCGTTGTAAATCATATGAAATCATGTTCACAACTTTACTATCGTAACAGATAGTTTTTTAACAGATCAATTAAGATCGTTAAGTGGTGCGAATTGCTATCATAGAAGATAGGCTTTATTATAGGATTGCTTGAGATATTTTCTCGCATAAATTGCTATCGCAGCTGATAGACCTTTAGAAGATCTAGCAAGATGGTTTTGCAGTTACGTTGCCATCGTAACAGACGGGCTTGGGTGATCAACTAAAATCACTTTGCGTATAAATTGCTACCGTAACAGATAGGCTTAAGAAGATCATATAAGATCGCATTTGCATAAACCGCTACCGTGAGAGATAGGATTTTGATGATCGATTGAGATCGTTTTTGTATTTTGCTGCTATCGTAAGAGATAGGCTTTGGATGACCACTTAAGATCACATTTGTATTGGCTGCCATCGTAAAGGATGGGCTTTAGATGATCAATTAAGATCGTATTTGTGTTGACTGCTACCATGAAAGATAGGCTTTGAGGATCACTTAAGATCGCATTTGCGTTTGGCTGCTATCGTAAGAGATAGGCTTTAGATGATCAATCAAGATCGTATTTGTGTTGACTGCTATCGTGAGAGATAGGCTTTGATGATCACTTAAGATCGCATTTGTATTTGCTGCTATCGTAAGAGATAGGCTTTGATGATCAATTAAGATCACATTTGCGTTTGGCTGCTATCGTAAAAGATAGGCTTTAGATGATCAATTGAGATCGCGTTTGCTATCGTAAGAGACAGGCTTTGATGATCAATTAAGATCGCGTTTGCGTTTGGCTGCTATCGTAAAAGATAGGCTTTAGATGATCAATTGAGATCGCGTTTGCTATCGTAAGAGATAGGCTTTGATGATCAATTAAGATCGCGTTTGTATTTGGCTGCTATCGTAAAAGATAGGCTTTAGATGATCAATTGAGATCGCGTTTGCTATCGTAAGAGATAGGCTTTGATGATCAATTAAGATCGCGTTTGTATTTGCTGCTATTGCAGCGAATAAATCATTGTTAACAGTAATAACAAATTTAAGTAGAGCAATATAAACGGCTAGAAATATGAACTTCTCATTTGGGAGAATTCTTTTATTATGACATTCTCATATGTGAGAGATAGGGTTACAATCCTCTCATATGGGAGAGGAGATTGCGTTAATCATAGCCACATGAGACATTAAGCAACGTTATCATAAAACGTATGAAATAAGAGAAGTCAAGGATAGTACTTCTTGATCCAGCGCATGTTGACTGAGCTTGGAGTTGAGGTTGTGCCGTGCAACCTTCGTATGCTGCAGTAGCCGCTATCGAAGACTTCTGTGACTTCGAAGGGTCCTTCCCAATTAGCTGCGAACTTCGGGTGAGTTGCTTCTCGCATGCAGTGGTCAGATGCGCGCAAGACCAGGTCGCCAACTGCGAAATCCCGTCGCTGGACTGTCTTGTTATAGGCGCGAGCGATTCTCTCTTGGTACCGCTTGTTAGTCCTTTTGGCTTGTTCTCGCTTTTCTTCCAGCAAGACCAAATCATGATCGCGTTGATTTTCATAGAGTGCATGGAAGGCCAGCCTTGCCGAATTGACTCTGACCTCCGCAGGTACTACAGCTTCGGCCCCATAACATAGTAGAAATGGCGAGGCCCCTGTAGGTGTCCTTGGAGAAGTTCTGTAGGCCCACAGAGCTATGTTAAGGGAGTCGGCCCACTTCTTGTGGTCATCTGCGACCATCTTGCTCAGAATTCTCAACAGCGTTTTGTTAGTCGCTTCGGCTTGTCCGTTTCCCTTTGGATAATAGGGGGTAGAGCATATCTGCCTGATATTGTACTCCGCGAGTTTCGTAGCTACCTGACGATTAACAAAAGGAGTACCGTTATCTGAAAGAATAGTATTTGGGATTCCGAACCTGCATACGATGTTTTCCTGGATGAAGTTAACCACAGCCAGCGCGTTTGCCGTCTTTAGTGGTATTGCTTCCACCCATTTGGTGAACAGCTCGGTTGCAGTGAGAATGAAATGGTTCCCATGTGACGTTGGTCGGATGGGTCCGATGAAGTCCAAAGCCCATGTGTGAAATGGCCATGGTGTCCCTAATGCATGTAGATCCACGGCGGGAGCGTGCACTAGGTTCCCTTTGAATTGACATTCTTGGCAGCGTCGCACCTTGGTGCGGCAATCGACTTCCATCGTGGGCCAGAAGTATCCGATTGAGAGGAGTTGTCTGCATAATTTCGCACCTCCCTGGTGTTCCACCTGATGAGAAAGGTCCATGACTTCTTGTGCTTCCCTGCCGTCTAGGCATCGCAGCAAGTTACCCTCGTGACCTTTTCGCCAAAGCAGGTTTTCCTGAACCACGTATCGAGAAGCTTTCCTCTTCAATTTGTCGGCTTCTTTTCTCGATTCGGGTACGGTGCCCTGGGTGAGGAATTCAAACAATGGCTTCCTCCAGTCTATGTCGTCATCGGTTAGAGCGATGAGTAGAGAATCTTTGATTAGTGCGCAAGTTTCGCACTTCCCTTGTATCAGGGCTGCAGCTGTTGACATGCTTGGCCAATGAATGCCATATCTCTGAGCTTTCCTGTAGATTGACACCTCGCTTTCTCCGCAAGCGTGTTGGTGAATCTTTTCTAACAGCTGTTGTCCCTCTTGCTCGGAGACACATCGCATGAGTATTCCTCCAGGACCCTTGTAGTAAAGGGTGTTGTCGTGGATGCAGTATCCTTTCGTGAGTGCCCAACTTTCGCTGCTGGTGCCTTTCGTAATAGCTTGCAGGATTGCTTTTCGCCAGTCTGCGTCATCCATGTGTTCGTCGTCGCACGCATCTTCTGTTAATGCCGACGATGTTCGCACTTCGATGGAAATCCTTACGGGGCATTTGTCTATACTGACCTTAGATCCCAGAGTTGCTAAGGCGTCTGCATGCCTGTTGTCCGCTCGGGGCTTGTGCTCGTATTTCACGTCGCAGAATTGCTGCATCAGCTTTTGCACTAGGGTGCGGTATGGCAGGAGGTTGATCTCCTTTAAACCATATTCGCCCGAGGCCTGCTTAACAATCAATTTGGAATCTCCCATGACTGTTAAGTTGCTCACTTCCAAAGCTTTCGCCGCACGGAGCCCCGCGATGAGGGCCTCATATTCCGCCTCGTTGTTCGTGACAGCGAAGTTGAGTTTTGCGGACATTTGTATGACTTCCCCGTCCGGCTTTGTCAAGACTATCCCAATGCCTCCGCCTTTTCTGGTCGACGAACCGTCAAAGTGGAGGGTCCAATAGGGCGTCGATCGCGTAGATTTCAGGGCCTTCGAGCTCTTCCTCGATCACAGGTTCGTGACTGTTGTCGGGAAACTGTGCCAACAGATCTGCTAACGCCTGCGACTTGATCGCTCTTGGTTTCACGCATGTGATATCGTATTGAGAGATGGTCATGTACCATTTCGCCAATCTCCCGCCCGGAGTAGTGTGAGTTAGCAAGTATCGTATGGGGTCGCTTTTGGTGACCACCACTACTTTGTGCGATGCAAAATAGTGTCTCAACTTCTCTATTACGAAGAATAAAGCAAGGCAATGACGTTCGATGTCTGTGTACCTTGATTCAGCGGGCTGCACAATGCGAGAGATGTAATAGATGGGCCTCTCTTGGCCTTCATACATCTGAGCCAAGAGTGCTCCTATAGATTTCCTTGTCGATGTAAGGTATAGCAGAAGCGGTGATCCCAGTTGAGGCGCGATCATTATCTTTGGGGATGTGAGTAGCTCCTTTAGCTTTTCGAATGCGGCTTCGTGATCAGGAGCCCAGTTGTACGCGGCGTCCTTCTTGAGAAGAGTGCTGAAACAGCATGTGATTTCGGCGATTGCCGGGATGAATCTCCGCAGATATGACAATTTTCCCAAGAATGTTTTCAAGTTACTTTGGTTGTGAGGTGGCGTCATGCTGGTGATGGCTGACACTTTCGCAGGGTCAGGCTCGATCCCTTGGCGATGGACTACGCATCCCAAAAACTTCCCCGAGGTCACGCCGAATGCGCATTTCATGGGGTTCATTTTTAGTTGAAAGCTCCTGCATCTGTTGAACACCTTTCGCAGGTCTGCAAGGTGATCTGCTTCATGCTTGGATTTGACTACCAGGTCATCCACATAGAATTCCACTTCTTTTTGCATCATGTCGTGGAATAGAGCCATCATGGCCCGCTGATAGGTTGCGCCTGCGTTCTTAAGACCGAATGGCATTACCGTGTAGTTGAATACCCCCACGGGGGTGATGAATGCAGTTTTCCTTGCATCTTCGGGATCCATCTTGATTTGATTGTACCCGCTGAAGCCGTCCATGAAACTGAACATGCGATGGCCTGCCGTTGAATCAATGAGAAAATCGATGTTAGGCAGTGGGAAATCGTCCTTAGGACAGAAGCGATTGAGATCTCGGAAGTCCACGCAGATGCGGAGCTGTCCGTTCTTCTTCACCACTGGCACGATGTTGGCCAACCATGTGGGATGGTGATTTGGCTCTATGAACTTGGCGTCTAGGAGTTTGACAATCTCCTGTTTGATCTTCACGTTGAGCTCTGGCCTGAAGCTTCTGGTGCTTTGCTTGACCGGTTTAGACCCTGGGATGATGTCTAAACGGTGCATGGTGATGCTCGTGTCCAGACCCGGCATCTCGTCATATTCCCATGCGAACACGTCCTTGTATTCAGTTAGGAGCTGCAGCAGTCCTTGTTCCTCTTCGCTTGTGAGGTCCGCGCTCAGGAAGACTGGCCTTTTCTTTTCCTCGTTCGGGCTGAGGAACACTTCCTTTAGCTCTTGCTTTTGTGGTCTTGGCCTGTCTTCCATGCATTCGGGCGCTTCTTTGAGTTTCTCATCTGGAGTGCCCTGTGTTGGCTCTTCTGTCAGCGCAACTTGCTCGATTTGATTGATTTGCCCAGGGACATCCCCATGCCCGTGTGAGGACGTCCCCGCGCACCTTCATATGCGATAGCATTTCTTCCCGTTGGCGTAGAAGCTCTCTATCTCCTTACCCTCGGGGTCATGCTTTGCGATCCTCTTCAGAGTGTACACATTCTTGCGATGATATGCGATGCGCGGCGCCTCTTCGTGTGTAGGCGGCTTTTCCTTGGCATCTCCCCTTGTCACCATCACGCCTGCAGGTGACTGGTCCTTGATGTCCTCCCAGAGAGGTAAGGGAGTAGGGTTGAATGGTCCGGGTGTTTGCTCGTCCGCCATCTCGGTGAACCACACCGCCTCGCTGAGATGTGCTTCGTCCAAGTTGAACGGGTTAGTTGAGGCCGGTATCTCGACAATCCTGTCGTTCCAGATAGCTTTCATCACCTGGTGAGCCGTCGAAGGGATTGCGTCAAAGCGATGAATCCAGGCCCGACCTATGATCATGTGATATGTGGTGTTCGCGTCTATGACATAGAACTTTGCCGAGCACTTGATTTTGCCGATCTGAACGCCCAGGCGGATCCATCCGATCGTCATTCTAGAATCGCTTCCGAATCCCACCAGCGGGGATGGACGCTTAACTACCTTGTGCTCGGGGATCCCTGCTAGCTTCAGTGTGTGGAGTGGAACAACATTGACCGCTGCTCCTCCATCGACAAATGCTCGCTTGAATTCGACGCCGTTGATGATGGCGGTCACGTACAGGGGCCTCTGGTGGCTCGCATCTGTCTTCTTGTCGCTGGCAGAAAAGGTCATAATCTTTTCTGTGGAACGGGACGCCCTGACGACTTTCCCGTTGGAGACCACGAGGTCCTCCTCGTAGTCCTCTGCTACCCTTAAGATTGCTTTTGTCATGTCCGCTCGACATTTTTCGGAGAAGTTCATCTCGTTGAAGAATTTGTCGAAGCCGTGCGACCCTTTCATGCGGTCGGCACGCTCATCTTCCGTGTCCATGCTGTAGTCTTCATCTTCATGGACTTCAGCAATGATGGGCAGACCATCTTCTGCGACTTCTTCCAAGTCCACTATCGAGATCATGGCGACCTCTTTGCCCTTTGAGCCCGAATCTGTATGGGCAGGCAGCGGGTTGTTGCGCACATCCTTCCGGTGGTCGCTGACAATGAGTTCGCCATTCTTCATCTTCTGATCGAACGCGAATCTGAGTTTCTTGCACTCGGCTGTGGGGTGCATGACCTTGCCGTGGTATTCGCACCACTTAGGGTCCCTCGTCGTCTCCTTGGAGGGTGCTTTCTCGAGCGGTGGCAGGACGCCGTCTTTGCGCCACTGTCTGCAGAGATCGCTTGCTTCCTCCACCGAGCAGGGCAGAGGCGGTGCGTCGAAGTTTGTAACTTTTGCTTGCTTCTGGGGCGAAACTGTGTTGACCTCAGCTTCGCGTCCCCGCTTGTAGCCAAATCTGCCGATCTTGTAGGTGGTGCCGCTCGCAGGTCGTTCTGGAGCGCTCTTCTTTCTCTGTCTCTCGACAATGGGCTCGATGTTCATCGTGCATTCGATGAGCTTTGAAAACGTAGGTGTTTGCAAATTGATCAGCATGCTTTTGTATTCGTCTCGCATGCACTGCAGGCATATCTCTACGAGCCGGCTTTCGAGCATTGGATCCTTGCACTCCAAGGATTTCGCTCTGAATTTCTTGATGAAAGTGATTCCATCTTTCTCGCGTTTCTGATACATCCGCGAGAGATGGATCATCGTCACCTTTTCTTCCATCTGGAAGAACTTGGTATAGAACTTCTGGACCATGTCGTCCCAAGTCTTCACAGATCCGGCTTCCAATGTTCGGTACCATTTGTATGCTACATTCCCAAGAGTTTTTGGGAATTCTCGCATCAGCAGCTTGGGATCGGCTCCGTATGGACCCATGACATCGATGAAACGCATGACATGCTCATGAGCGTTTCCATTGACGTCCTCGAACTTGTCCCATTTGGGGGCCTTGTACCCCGCCGGGTTAGGCATGAGATAGATCTCTCGTGGGATGGGTGGATCGTTGTCTAGCTTCGGGATGATGGTATCCGCGAACGACTGATGAGCCAGGATGGAGTCCACGCGCTTCTGCAAAGACGTCATGCATTCTGGAATGCTTCCCTCGGTAGTTGGCGGAGGGGTTGCCGTAGGCGGTGGCGACACATATGCCGCCGGAGGATTGGGAGTGTATTGACTACCCGCGTTTCCCCAGATCGTCGCTGGTGGAGGCAGAGTGTACTGCAGAGCTGGGTTGGACGCCAAAGCCGGGGGCTGAGAGGCGTGAGCAGCAGGGGGCAGCATTTGTGCCGTTGACCCCTGGACCGAGGGCAGCTGCGTGGCTGACGGTGGAGTTTGCAGATGAGGGTTGGGAGGCGTGGCCGACACTCCCAATCCTGGAGCGGTAGGGGTTCCTCCTCCCTGAGGGATAGCGGTGGCAGGTGGAGGATTTGGCGCAAGAGTGCCCAGAACGGCCAAGATCCGTTCTAACTGCGCGGATTGAGACTTGAGAGCTTTTGCCTGACTTTGGACAGTGGCGTCCAAAGACTCCAAAGTTGGCGCCTCGCCGGGAGTCGTCGGAGTACGGCGAGCCTCGTCTCCCGAGGGAGTTTCGGTGGAAGGAGATCGGTTGCTGACATCGTCCTCCTGAGACATGGTTGCTTTTGCTGGTAAGTTTCACGTCGGGTTCACCAAAATGTGCACAAGAGATTCCGGCGGGGAGACCTCCGTGTACACCGTGCGTAGTGGATCAGGGATCGCACAGGAAGAATAGGGGTGTGTGTAGGGAGAGAGTAAGTCAGTAGCAATGTCTGAGAGAGAGACAGAGGTTTGGCAGAGCTTCCGCGTATGGCAGTGTGTCCTCCTTTGTATGGAAAGGTTAACGATATATATATACTGGAGAACATGACCGTTGTAGTGTGGTTAATGCGCCCATTAATGGCGGCTTAATTAGCTTAACCATAACGGCACGTTCGTCCGAGTATATAGGAACCGTTAGAGCATGTGGTGCGCGAGTACCGGAACCGTTACGAGGTTGACCGGGTTTGACCGGATTGACCGGGTTTATGGAGCTCGTGCCATAAATCTCTCAAAACAGTTACTAAAGGTCGCGCGCGGGCTTGGCTCGCACGCGACAGGGCTTACTCTAGCCTCCAGACCACAAAGTCCCTACAAGTCCCGTGCAGTGGTATGCGAGGGCTCTGTCTCGCAGCCCCCACATGGATCAGCTCGGCTGGTGATCCTGTGTGTGTGGAGCACAATATGGTGTGCTGGATGGTTGCCACGTGGCCTAGATCTGCCATGTCATAAAGCAGTATCTACAGTAGGTAAGCTTGAATGTTCAATCTTTAATGCCTCAAAATGTGTTTCTTGAATATTAAATGTTTTTATCTGTTTTACATGTTACACTCTCAATGACTTTGCAAACTGAAATGAAATGAACATCCTCTTTGATAACTGCCTTTTGGAAATATATGAATTACATAATAAACATAATCGGTTAATGACGTGAAGTGGAAAGAACAATGTATCGGGGATGATTATTTTGGTTACGAACTCATGATGGTTCCTTGGATATTTTATTGCCCATGATGGCTTATTTTCGGCCTAAGTCCCACTGGCTAGGGTTAAGGCATCTAGTACTCACCCTCTGGATTGATGTTCTCCCTTAGGGGGTGTCATGACACTTAAGGTCTAGTTGGATGAGGTCGTTGGAGGCGGGCGCGGACTTCGGCTGCCGTTCCTAAACGCCTGGTAGGGCAGGTTTAACAGACCCCCTGGAATGCCCTTATTATGTTATTGGTTTGGATTGGATTTGATATTGGCGCTCCGATACATTGGTAATAATCTTGTTTTAAATATAATGGACTTTGGATATTAATAACGGGAAATGTTTTCCTCAATATTACGTGGATCAACATGAAGTTTTAAACAATGTTCTTTAAATAAAGAAATTGTCTTTTAAAATTGTGCCCCCACTCTGTTTTACATATTGAGGTTCTTGTTTACTCAATTTTCATTGATTTTGAAACTGTGGTTCTGTTGTTTCTGTTTTCGAAAACCACCACAGGTTCGAGCTGGATGGGATTGGGACGCACACGCTTCTAACTCTAGGCAAACTTAGTAATTTAGTATATAGCTCCTTTTAGATAACGTAGTTAGGCTTCACTACACGAACTCTGTTGCTTTTCTCATTTTGAAACTCTGTAATTTCTTCTTGTAATTTAATTAAGCCTCGCGTTTCTGGTTCGGAAAACGAGGGTGTTACATTTAATCTATTAGAAAAATATCGCCAAACACACTAGTTTGAAAAAAAAATCTTCTAGAAAATTTAAAACTTAAATTAATAATCTAAAAATCAGTATTTCGACTAAGAACTGTTGTACCAAACGCACCCTAAATGACCAGTTATGTTCATATTTGGAGCATTGTAACATGTCGAGCGTCTTAGAGAACCAACATGCAATGTTCATCGTGCTTAGCTCGTGACTGTGGTCCAATCCATAACAAGTGTGGGCGATCTATTGGATAAAACCCCAAAGGTAAAATTTTAGAAAGAGTATTATTGTACT
Source organism: Linanthus parryae (assembly GCA_023055425.1). Taxonomy (NCBI): domain Eukaryota; kingdom Viridiplantae; phylum Streptophyta; class Magnoliopsida; order Ericales; family Polemoniaceae; genus Linanthus; species Linanthus parryae. The sequence continues at coordinate 3,122,160 of JALGPY010000008.1, read as the reverse complement.
TTGCACAGAACATTCAAAAACATAATAAAAGGGGGTTAGATTGTAACTCTAGGAGACGACGAGAGGCCAACGCCCATGACCTTTTGATCTCCACCATTGATACAGTAGATCAAGACCGTAGATGTGGATATGGACTAGTATATGTTTGAGAGATCAAACCATCTAACACTAGTATTGCTCTCTTACTCTCAATACTTACCTTCTATCATATTCGTCGCGTTCACTTCTTCTCTTCTTCGTGTTCTTGATTGTGTTCAAAGATTGGCAATCTGACTTGAGCCTTTTTCTCATAGCCATGCGAATAAAGAAGGATATGCCTTTCGATAGCACGGGTTATGCGTAGATTATAAAATTTAATAGGTCAGGGTGAAGCTTTCAAAGCATATCAATTGGCAGGGCACATGATTAAGGACAATATAACATCATGGTCGAATAGATTTATATGGGCATCACTGCTGAAAGGAAAAGATATTACTGACCAATTTATAGAGTATATGAAACGATTTAGCATTTTTAGGTAATCACCAATACGCGTACTTTTTAACATTTGTAGACCGAATGTGTGGCCTCATCATTCTGATATATTGAACCAATTTTTTACCTACACACCCTCTGAGTATGGCTTACCATGCTGATAAACTTATAAAGTATATGGAAGAATTCTGTGTAAGCCCTGACATTAAAAGCACCAATATTTTTCTGGCTTATGCGGTGAGAAGGGGAAGATCGGATGAAGCATGCCGCCTTTTAAAGAAGATGATGAAGAATTCTGAGTTTAACATAGGCACGCAAATACTAGCAATGAAATTCCACAGAAGGAATAAGATAATGGTTAAAAACTGAGAGCATTTTTTGACAAATCAAAAAGCACGATGTCTTAGCCTATAACCAGATGATTCGAGCATGTTTCTTAGTTGGACATGTTAGCTCGGCTATGAGCTTGTATGAGGACATGGGTCCTAGTAAAATCATGCTGAATGTTTTTCACATACTCGATTTTCATTGAGGTTCTTTTTAATGCGGGGTTGCACGAGAAGGGTATGAGCATATTCAACGGGATTGGAGGTTTCGAGAAGCCAACATTGTTATAGTCACCCAGGTGGCTTGTAAGCTTTGCAAGATAGGCAAAGTACAAGAGGCTATGACTGTATTCCGAACAGGATTCAAACCCGACAAAAAGGAGCTTTGGGAAAATCATTGGGCTTTGGCAGGTGCGAGAATGATAAAGCATGCCACGCAGCTGTTGGGCGTCATGGTGAAGCGGCCATTTTGAGCCTTAGGAGAGGACGTACACAGTCCCAAGGAGTTCTTTGACTCTTTAGATTACAAAACTAAGTAGTTAGAGAAACACTGAGTGATAGGGCCACTCTTTCTTTACGATTTTCCTCTTTTAGCCAATATTGCAACTATTGTTGTTGTCGGTAGGGGTGTTCACGGTCCGGTTCGGTCGGTTTTACAGGATATGAGACACCTAAACCGAAATGTTCGGTTTCAATATTTTCGAAACCGAAATACCTTCGGTTTGAAACTAAGAAATCAGAAAACCGCACCGAAAATTCCGGTTCGGTCCGGTTAAACCATTCGGTTTAGAACCCAATTACATTATGTATTAATTCCTAACTTCGACCCAAAGTAAACTAACTATACCAAAAAGACCAGTTTACTTATATTTTTGTTACTTACCGAATACATCTAAAACATTAAGATTTACTCAACATTTTAAGAAAAATAGTGGTTCCCCACTTCTCTTTTACCTCAACATGGAGAGATAAGAAATTTCTTTTTAATAAATTAGGGCTATAGTGTGGTTGTGCGGCTTAAAGTGTTAAACTCAAACTGTGAGGAGTGAGTCAGAACATGGGCAGTAGTAAGCAAAATACTAAAATTTGTATTTAAAACTTTTCTCGGTGCGGTGCGGTTTTTTTCGGTTTTGTCGGTTCGGTCTCGGTTCGGTTGGTGCCCGGTTCGGTTTTCAAAATAATAAAACCGTTCTTTAAGAAAAAAAATTGTTGAACCGTCGGTTTAGGTACGGTTCGGTTTGGTGCGGTCGGGTTTTGCCGGTGCGGTCGGTTTACGAACACCCCTAGTTGTCGGAAAATATAATATCGCTACTATTGGTTTTTTCGGAAAATACACAATGCCAAATGTCGTGTCTCTTTCATATAAAATTCTCAAATTTTTCTATGCTTGAATCTGTTTCCTACAACTTCTTAACTTGATCTTTCATTTTCCACTTCCCATTGAACATGTTTGGTATATTCCTTGAATAGGCTCGAGAGAGAAGCTTGGCGAGGAGTTAGGCGACGAAGAGGGGCAAGGAAACAAGGTCAAACGGAGGACCAAGACGAAGTCAAGGAAGGAAAAGAAGAACCAGAAGTTGTTCGGGTGTCAGGCAGGTCGCACGACCTAGTTAGGGGGCTGCCGATTTTGGAATTGTTTCCTTGTATGTCCTAGGTCAGTTTTGGACGTTTCTTTGGACACAAGCTGTATAATGGGCCTATATTGAGGTTATAGGTCGTGATTCACAATGTGTGGGTTGTATTCGTGGTATTTCTCTCTAATAAAACGGAGTCTTCGAGCCGAGGATATTGCTATCATCGTGCTAGTGAACCACGTTACATCGGGTATGTTCTTGTTCATCGATTTCATCGTTCTCTTACTTGTTCCAGATCATAACAACCTGGTATCAAGGCATGGTTGGTGTTCCAATATCAAGGTGGAGCTAGAGAGCTAGGGTTTCACAATCAGTTAAATTCATGGCTAATGTTTTGCGATCAAGTTGGAGCACACATTCGGGGGTTACGGATCTGGACTAGGAGCTGCGGAGAAAATGATCGGGGGGTGGGTGACCAATATCGACAAGTTCAACAGGAGAAACAGGTACAACTTATGGCAGATGAAGATACGTGTTTTGTTGAAGCAGCAATGCATGTGGTTTCCATTGGCGGAAGATAAGGGGGGGGGGGGGGTCGTTACAACCACCAAGGAGTTTAAGACGATGGAGGAAAGAGCGAACTCAACGATCATGTTGTGCTTGGCGGACGACGTGATCACGGACGTTGCAGATCAAGAGACGGCTGAAGGATTGTGGAACAAGTTGGAGAGCCTCTATAAAAAGAAGTCGCTCACAAACAAGTTGATTTTGAAGCCGCAGCTGTTTGGTCTATGCGTGGAGGAAGGTACGGATCTAAGAGATCACTTTGATCGTTTGAACACCATTTTGTTTGAGTTGTGAAAGAGTAACGGAACGATAAATGATGAAGATGCCGCAATGATTTTGTTGGTGTCGCTACCACCGTCTTACAAGGGGTTCGTGCAATCTGCTTGTGTTGGAAAAGAGACTGTGACGTTGGAGGCAGGGCCGACTGGATCATTATGCAGCTCATGCCTTTTCTTAGGGCCCCACATGTGAGAAGGGCACAATTTTTTTAACAAAACAAGTGTATTTTTGTCATTTCATAATTTATTAAAACTTCATTATCTTTTATTGTCCACATTTTCTACTCCCAGTTTTACTAAACAGATCGTGGGATTTTGAAACTAAAAAAACATATCGTGGGATTTCCTAAAAAAACAGATCGTGAGGGAGTTGATCTGTTATTACCTGCCCTCTATCCCTCTTACTCTTCAAAATTTCTTCCTCAAATCTCTCACAGACGGTTCCAGTTCTCCATCAATGTTCAAGCCATAATTTCAGTCCAACGTTACAAAGATTTTGGTGTTAAATAGCTCCTGCGATTGCTTATCACAATCAAATTTTACAAATCGATTTTTCAGAAAACATCAGTACCTATTCCTTCAAGAATTCGGTTTGGGCATTTGGCAATTCCTTGTTTATTTGTTATTCAAAGCAGCCCTGTTCCAGAAAAATCTCACTCCCAGTCCTTCAAGAATCCATGACCTTGACGATTGTTGTTTAGTATTCAACAAATTATATGTTTGTTCTATCATTTTTTGTGTTTATGGGTGTTTTTTGTCATGTTTTTGATGTACTGAAAACCAGATTTCACTCGGAACCTTCAATATTTTGGTACAGATTCTTCACTATGTATAAACATATTTGTTTTCAATTTTAGGATGTCAAATTCATAATTTTGTTAACAATCTTTGTTATGTTGAATTATTGAGGGCTAGTTTGGGAAAACTGTGGCGGTGGTAGAAAGCTGCTGTGTGGAAACACTGTAGAAAGCTGCTGTGAATTTTTGATAAAATGTTGTTTGGTAAATATTACGTAGAAGCTGCTGTGAAATATTGATATAGTAATTTTGTGTTTGGTAAAATCAACTGTGAAGTTGCTGTGAGAGGGTAAAATGACAAAAATATATGACACGTGTCATTTCTGAAAAGATAACTATTGAAATTTTAAAAAATTGTAAGGTCAAAATCGGTTGTAGATAAATTAATCAAAAGCACTTTCTGGAAAAGCATCTCCCCCCTTGCTTCCTGAAAACTGCTGTGGGACAGCAGAAACTGTCCGGAAAAGCAGAAATTTTATTTTTACTAAACACAGTAAAACTGCTTCTGCTGTCGGAAAGCAGCTGTGCTGGCAGCAGAAGCATTCCCAAACTCACCCTGAATGGTATAGTATGTTTACTATCTTGTGTAATTTAAAAGTGTACCAAAAGTAGTCATGTTTTGATCTCTATAATCAGTGAATTTCGATGCGTGAGATGATCAATTTTCTTTTGTAAGAGCAACATAATAGTTGGAAATTTACACTAAACTGATATGAAATGTGTATAGAATTTGTTCATGAAGTAGGCATGTTCTTTTGATATTGTCTTCATAGGGCACCAAAATTTCGGTTTGCTTAGGGCAGCCAAATAACTAGAGCCGGTCCTGGTTGGAGGAGGTAACACTCACAGTGAAGAACCTGGAGAAAAGGCCTAAGCATAGTCAAAAGGCCTAACCATAGTGATTAGTTGACGCATTCACAGGTTCACCATTGATTCGAAGCTCAAACACCATCACAATCCTCTTTGCTACCAAGCAAAAGAAGCGCTCTCGTAGCTGGATAGAGACGATTCAAACAAGCGTGCACAATTATGTGCATAGTGATCTAGATAGGCATCAACGAAAATTAATACAAGAAGCGGCTAAAAGCATGAAGATTCACAAAGCAACTTATAGTTAAACTTCCAACTAGCGTTTAAACTTTAAACTTCACAACATATTTTAAACACAAACATGAAAGCTGATGAAAGAAAGACCTTGCGCTACGGCGGGGAGTAAGCAACAACAACAACACGATCTGCACCATCTAAAACAGTTACAATAGAAGCTTCTCTCAGATGTTACAAAGTCCCTTCCAGCTTCAACCATAACTTTACTATCTCCTCTAGTCCTGTCTTTCTGTAGTAAGATAAACTTCTGCAAGAATTTTTACCAATGAACCAGTGTAAGCAATTTCACCCCAAAAAATAGTCCAACAAACTAAAAGAGTAAAAACCAATAGACCCAAGAGAGGACCAGTAAAACACCAAAAACTCGGCAAAAGAAATGGACCTACGGTCTCTCAAGAAAAATACTACTACCTCCGTTCTCTTGAAACTTTCTCACCGGGTCACTTTGACCGATGATTTGGTTAGCAAAACGATGCGAGAATTTGGTAACCTTTGATGGTGTTGTGGAGTGAACTTTATAACACCATGAAAAGATTACCAAATTTTTGCATCGTTTTGCTAACCAAATCACCCAGATCAAAGTGACCCTCAAAAGTCAACTGGGAACATTCAGCAAAAACAGAGGTGGTAGTTTCTCGATACCGTTTCCAACTTTCCACTTTCCCGGCACTACCCCCTACCAACTTTCCACTTTCCCGGCACTACCCCCTACCGACAAGTTTTATCCTCTTGATATGCTAACACGCTTTACTGGTTTATATTCTTCATATGAAAGATACGAAGCTAGATAGAGAGTGAAAAAAAATTACTGGTAGAGCAACTATCAAGTAAGAATGATCCGTAAAACACTTGAAACTTGAAGATGAGCTTCAAAAATAGTTACTGATAGAGCAACTAGCATATCTGGCATTCCTCTTTTAGTCTTTGAACAATTAAATAGGCAAAGATGAAATTCTACAATGAAGAGTAGGAACACTTACATTAGTCATCGACCCATCCGTTGAATCTTCCCCTCTCCTGCTTAAGAATCCGCGGGTGGTGGTGGTTGCTGGTGAGGCCACATTGGCTGAGGTGCACCATAAGGAAGAGGCTGCTGCCCATAAAGGCCTTGTGCATGCTGCTGCGGCGGCATATAATAGTAAGGAATTCCTTCAGTAGGAGCTCCAACAGGAACCGTCCCCCTCGGCATTGTCCCAAGAACCTCATCCTTGAGATCCTCTCTCGGCACAATGTCAACCAAGAAGTCAAATATGTCAGTCCTGGTAATGGCAGCGGCAATATCATTCTTCTGAAGCGTCCTCCTCTTGTTCTCCTCAGTGTGGTTCCACGACCTTAGAGTCAACTCCAGGATGAACATCTCACAAGCCCTGGCAAACACCACTGGAGCCTCAGCAGAAATCATTCGGACATCCTCGTCAGCTTTCATAATCTTCTTGATTCTAGCCAATGGGAGGCTATGGTTCTTGAACTCTGCAGTTTGCTCAATGTCTTGTTGCTGCTCAGCCCAAAAACCTTGGAGTTGCTGTTGAAGCTGCTGTTGTTGCTGCTGGTGCATGTGCTGGTAAGCAAGCTGGTGATGGGCCATCTGAGACGATGGGGAGGAAAGACCTGCAGGTTGGGGAGGCTGGTATTGAGTTACACCGTACGGTAACTGGGATCCGGAAATCGGCGGCTGTCCCTGTCCTTGCTGATGATCCATTTTGACTGCTTAAGACCACACGAGATGTTTATCATTTGAGATCTCAAAAAGAGTATACATGGATGGCCTCAACCTTAAATTGCTTAAAAGTGTCGTGGTTCGACAATGAGAAATTTTATCATACAGAGCAAAAAGTTTGATGCATCACGCAAGTATAACAAGTTTATCGACTGATAATCCATTTTTGACTTCTCAAGACTAAAAGTGGATTTCACAGCTTTAAAGGTGTTACCTACTGACAATATCATGTATGGAAGACTGAAAATGACAGAAAATGACATGATTTCAATTCAAGAAAGTTCTCCTCGCGGGTTAATAATTATCGGTATACGCACACTCAGTTTCCACCAGAAAGTCAGAAACATAGAACAGAAACTAAAAGCTTTGTGACTCCTATGTATCATTATTGTTAGTGCAACCCAGTGACACCATAAGAATTAAGGAGTTCTTGCAGCTCCAGTGCAACAAGTAACATGCTACCACTTTCCATTAGACGACATGAAAAGAAAAACATTGTCACCAAAGAGAAAAGGTAACAGACAGATGAGGTTATAGGATCAAGAAGCATACTTGCAACTGTTACATAAGGGGACTCCATTTATCCGTTGAGGGACCCTTGGTGGCTCATATTGGTAATAAATAAGCTTGAAATGAAGTACCAAATCAAGAATAAGCAGCTGCTTCAAAAGAAGCCTCGAGCACATAACTTAAAATGATCTTTTAGACTGCTGACATGTTTACAGCAAAATTGCCTTTTTCTCATTTAACAAAGCGAAATTCGCAATATGACACAAACATTGAACCAAGCAATAAAGATTATCAAAAACAACACTAATTAAGCGCAACAACACTAATTTTATCAAATAGAGATGGAAACACTATTATTTAACTCTTCTCCTCATCCCCATATTCCTAAGTTACCATCCTGTGTTTATCCTGTATAGTCCAGGGAAATAGAAAACATCACGGATGGCATGCCACACCCACGCACGAATATTCAGTTCCTTCCGGGATACTCAGGATGAATCATCAGATCCCCCGCCAAATCCATGGTTGTCAAAATAATACTCATTAGTTTAAGTCACCATCTCCATACAAGCCAGACCACAAACACTCGCAACTCACAGGACACAATCTAAGCCCTGGCAAACACCCGCGTTATTTATTTCATTTATCGTTTCCAAAATCAGGGTTAAGATAGTTCATCACTCAACGAGTTAGGGCAGTCAACACTAGACCATAGTACCAGTGAACAAACCTTAATTACATCAATGATATTTCGTTTTAATATTTTTAGTATTCTGTTCTTGCTTAAGAATTTGGATCTCATGTGGTTGGCTAACGTGTTTCCAGGTAACCGGGTTTCTGTAGTTATTTTGTTCAATTGTTCATGGATCTCCATTGAACAGATAATCACCTCAGCCAGATTATGTTGTAACTCATAAGAAGTTCTCAGAGCAGCATTTAGTTGAAGGGTGTGAATATTAGCATTCGATTATTTTGCAAAACACCTGTTCGGATTCTGCAACCTCTTCACACTTGCAAGGTTACATAATAAGTACAGGATAACGTTTTTGTCTTTTCAGTAGTACCAAGTGCAACTAAAGTTTGAACTAAAAAATAAGATCTTTCAAATCTTTCCATACTAGTATTAAATACACCTAAATCCGAAGTTACCAGTATAAGAAGAAGCACGGCCCTATAAGGAAAGTTCTTAATGGACAGAATCTAGACATAATTTCACGTTATAACAGTTTTTAGTAGTTGTTTATTTCCCTCAAGGGTCCACCATTTCCTTTGTAGGTTGTAGTTTTACCACATTAGGAAATTCTGTTCACAATTATATCTAAAATTCTGTCCATGTAACATGACTTGCCCTATAAATGTTCGAAACAGCAGAGTGTTGACTGATAGCATGTGTTTTATCCCCTGTCCCATGTCCCTAACAGAAGAAAGGAGAGCAGCAACCGCTCAAATATTACCCACAGTTCTCTACTTCTATAATAGTACAACTATAAAACAGGGCAAATAATTCTGAACCTCCCACTTCTCTGAAGTTTCTGAAAAGAACACCTGTGTCGATACCTCATGTCTTCACGTGAAGTCTACAAAATTCATGTGGCCTTAGAAATTATAGCCAATTAAACTTTGCCACCCAAGCCTTTACCCATGAAAGCGAAAAATGACCATGTGGTATTTCACACCAACTCATGCTTTAAAATCTTTGACGCCTAACATCATTTTCATACTCTTCTTTCCCTTCACGGTGAGTATTCTGAAGAATATCTCAGTCCCAAAGCTTTCAGGCATAGCTTACATGACCTTGAAGCAACCATTACACATCCATCTTTGCCCAAACCAATATATTGAGTAAGAAAAAGGGCAACTGGCAAGTAATATTTCCCAAAGTTTTTTTTTTTTTTAAATTCCTCTACTCAAGATAGATCAGCAAGGTAACGGTTTCCTCGAAGAAATTTTACGCTACAAACTTATTACTGATCAAAAGACCTTCTCCATTTCTGTAACAGCTGCAGGTATGCAAATGATATTTACCACAAAACTGGAAAGATTGTACAATCAGATCAAAAAGGATGATTACTAAAAGAGAAGCGTTGCAACGACACCTCTACCACGCTAAGAATTTTGGAGTAGTACTCGTGGATGATGACTTGATTAACTTTGAGGCGATATCCATCCAAATACAGTTCAGGGCCCTCTATATTTATCATTTCAGGTAAAAAAGAATCCTGCATGTCTCAAATAGAAAGGGAGCCATCTCTGGCTCACTTTGTGGATTCTGATATCGTACTTCATATCAAAATCGACTTCTCCACAAGATGGTCTCCCCCTCCATTCAGAAGTAGACACAGCACATCTGATAGATATATTGATTTACTGAGTGCTTGTAATAGTGTAAGACTTGTGAAGTTTCTGTGTAATTACCTACAAGTTAGTAACAGCTATATTAGTTTTCCCTCTGTAACTAATTGATAACAACTTTTCAGTTAATACAAAGAAATTTCGTCTTCTTTCTCTCTCTTCCTCCTTCCACCTCTTCTTCTTTTATGAATCTCTAAGATCTTCTTGATATGATTATGCGGCTTTACTTTCTTTATGGTATCAGAGCTTGCGTAGCTCGTCGCTCATGATTCCGGCCTTCATTTCACCCAATTTCGCCGTCTGCGCATCGTCTACTGATCAGCTAAGGTTTTTCTGTGCTCTTAGGTTCTACTGATCAGTTCGGGTTCATGAAAAAGTTGGAAACAACATAAGAATTATATGATAAATCTTTAGCAAAATGTCACATGATCATCGGGAACTCAAAACCCATATTTGTCTATATATTCTTCAATAAAAATGGGAGAGTGAGTTCCGTGACTAGTACGTAATGTGCTAATGCATGTTACAGGTAAGCATACCGCTAAACGACACTGGGGAGCATGTCAAAAGTGAAACAAACTTTTGGTTACACATAGTTGAAGTTTGACGGTTGGTCGAAACTTTAGACGGGCGTCACACGTAGACTATATGAAAAGATACGTGTCAACAAGTTAAATGGTAAAACAATTACCAACACCCTAGGCACCAATAGAATGCGGACTTTACAAAAATCGACAAAATCAATTATCAACACCCTGGGCACCAATAGAATGCGGACTTCACAGAAATCGACAAAATCAGCCGTTTTTCAACTTCAGTTGGACGTGGATACCTTATACCGGAATAATAAATGAAGTTCAAAAGAGGAAATCACACTAGAGTTTCTTCAAAACACCAATAGAAGGCCAGTAACAAACACCTCAACCCACACAAACTTCAGAATCTATAGATTCTGCGATAGAGTAGTCTTTGTACTTCCCTTCAAGTTGGGAGAACACCCTGTGCCCTACAAAAACCTCAAGTCTCTCCCTCAACAAAGGCCATCAAACAAAGAAATGATAAAGCATCAAGCTCCTAAAGTCCTAAAGGTTTGATTCAACACAAAGACAAAGATCACAAGCTACAAAGTAAACAATCAAACAATCCTTTGAATTGCCTTTCTACCTTCTAAAACCTGTTGAATGAATCAGAATTTCCATTTTTTTTTTCTAAATCGATCAGCAGATCACAAAACCCCCAAATATCACCCACTTTAGCCAAAGCCACTACACAAGAATTTCAAACAGTAATCACATATAACCATCCTACTTCTCATCTCCATCAAAAAATCCATTAACATGCAAGCAAATCACACTCTATGATGCTTCTGATACCAAACATCAAACCAGAACCAGCCAATTTCACCAAAAATAGAAACCAAAAGCAACATGCACCTATAGATACACTCAATCTGGTACCTTAGTAGCTCGGATTCCTCCAAAATCACTTCTTTTGCTCGACGATCAGATTCCTGAAACCTGAAATGGATTAAAAGCTCTTCGATTAAAAGCTCAACAGAAATCGATAAAAAGCTCTTCGATTGATTACAAGCAAATGAAAGAACTGAACTTCTAACAACGAAATCTAACCTGAGCTCTCTGATGAAGACGAAGGAGGTGTGAGAGAGAAGAGTGAGAAGTGAAGGTTGTGAGCTAGGGTTTGATTTTGAAGAAGAAGAAGCAGAGAGACAGAGAAGAGAGAAAAATGGTATAAACGACACGAAAAATCAGGGAAAAGCAGAGTTCGTCCAATTTATACAAAATAGTTTTGACTTTTTTGTTTCCTTTTTCTTTCCAACTAAGCACTTGTGGAATTAAATTAACTAAGCACTTGGGAATTAAATTAACTAAGCACTTGAATTAAATTAATCCAAAGAAATGGGATATAGTTGATCCACAATACCTAAATATAAATACTCTAGGGTATCTTTATGTCTAGATCTTTCTTATAGTTTACCATTTTATTCTCCGAGGAGTTCCGAAACTTTGTTTCTCTTAGTTTTAATATTTGAGAGTACTATGTTTGCTTGTGCTTTCGACGTGTTGCAGTGATACATCTTTATACTGTAATATCATTACATGAGTATAATATTGTCCTGTTAGAATCACTATTAGTTATGGTTGATTTTCTCTATGATATGGATAAGAACTATTTACCATATTTATCATATCTCACACTTTTTAAATCATTGTTTTTTCTTTTGATTACGTTTTTTACAGTACATTGAGTCTCATATTTTCGTCGAACCGTTGTACTTAGAGAACTTGAGAATTCAAAACTAGCTTAGTATAAGTGTATCAGAAAAAATATTTAAGTACACTTTCTCACGCGTCAAGTTTGGAAGTAAGAAAATGAATATAACATTTGTTAGTTAACTGATCATTACATGAGTACAATCAGTGGCGGACGCAGTATTTTGATCAAGCGGGGGCTAACGTATATTATATGCCTACACTATGAGTGTATTTAAGTCAATATTTCATATTTAAAGGGTTAGAAAATGCACATTTGTTATTTTGTAGGGGCCAAGATGTATTATTTATAGTATAATACATTGAAATTATAGGAGATTTGAGTGACATTTTCGGACTTTGGAGGAGCCGTGGCCCCCGCCGGCCACCCCCTAGGTCCGCCACTGAGTACAATATTGTCATGTTGGAATCACTAATAGTTATGGTTCATTTTATGTATGATCATAAAAAGAAGTATTTAAAATATTTATCATGTCTCCCACTTTTTTAATCTATTTTTTTTTTGGAAAATATTTTTTCTTTTATCAAATGATGAACATTTTCTCAGAGTATGTTAAATTCATATTTTCTTCAGAACGTCGTACTTAGAGAATTTGAGAATTCAAAAGTAACTAGTATAAGTATATTAGAAATAATATTTTAGGTTCATTTTTTCACGAGTCAAGTTTGGAACGTAAGGAAATGAATATACAATTGTTGTTTAATCAATCAAATATATAAAAAAATATTTTTTTTATCATCTTCGCGTAACCGTAGCTAATCTATTATATATAATTTGTTTCTCAAAAAGTTATATTACACAAAATTCAAATTTTATCAAAAGTCTACAAAAGAATATATATTTGAGTTACTATAAAATTTCCGAAGTTACTAGAAATGATAGTAGAGGCAAATAAGTTGTTCATACGACGAATGTGTTAAAATTAAAGTGGTCGAGACTTTTGATTTTGGGCTGACTGAATTGATTTTCATCGTATAGGAAGAGCATAGCATGTGATTGGGTTTTCGAAAATCAACATGGTGGGCCATGTTTTGGGGTTGGATATAGGTAACTCTTGCAGTTAAAGCCCGACAATCCAGCCCATTTAGTTGGTCCTCTTCATGTGCACATGCTAGTGGCACCCGAATTCTAGAGTAGACTAGCAGTGACTAGTAAGGTGCATAAACAATCGGTCGATCCGTGACGATCCGGTCCTATCCGTGATGGATTATGTTAGGATTGCGAAATGTCAATTCGCCTAATCCAATGCGATTCATCGGCTTGTTTATACTTTTAACTATGCAACTTTTATTATTTTCTTCAATATAATTTGTTACAGTGTTTACTTTTACTTCAATCGATGAGTACTAAGTAACGTGACTATATATTATTGTTCCGATGAATAATATTGATATACGTAGGAAGATATGGTGTAACTTAACTGAAAAGTATACCAAACGATTATTATATACTAATTTCTAATGTATTACCTGAACATATTTGAAAGAAACTTGAATTATTTACATCCAGCGGATTAATCCTGTCCGCATCGGATTAGAGTTTTCTCGATCCATTAACTGCGGATCGGATTTATTTCGACCCCAATCCGATCCCTATGCACTACTAGGAGTGAGTATGTGTGTGGCTAGATTGACTTATAACATGTTTGCTGGTTCTTTATGAACAGAAAAAAGTTTCAAAAAAATATTAATTACGTTTATAAATAAGTTACATAAGCGTCAACAGACACAAAATTAGTCATTCTAAATGTTTCTTCAAATATTCTTTCTCTCTAGAAGTCTGCTCTCCAGAGAGGCCACCACCAGAAGCAATTGGAGTTCACAAAGCACGAAAATGGGATATCAACACTTCTTGACCAAGACTAAGCTAACAGTCGAAGAAGGAAAAGCGGTCTAAAAAAAAATGGGCAACAAGGTCGCTAAAGTCTGGAAACACTGTTTGATCCAAAAATGTCAGGAAAACGAAGTCGATGAGCAGATGATTAAGGAGGTCTTTAAAAGGACTAGTTAGTAGCACGTGCTTTGCGCGTGGAAGCTGATTTGTTAACTAAATTTATGTGGTACTCAATTTATTAATACCAATATTTTTGTGATATAAATGTCAGGATGACAGGGATAGATATTCGAAATAGTTCAATGTCTCATACATGGTACCAACAAAACAAAACAAAACAAAAAACCAGTAAAATAGAAGTCAACAGCTACACTCTACAAATATGACTATTGCAACCAATACATGTTTAGCCAATCCCTTTCATTTCTAGTTTATGAGCATTTTTACACTTCACTTCTGTAAACTTTATGAATCCGACATATACGAACCTTTTGGCAAGCATTTGAATCTTGTTATGGAGTATCTGAATCTGACATAGTCCAACATTCCTGAAAGCAGTTCAATCGTGTCAAGCATAGTGATGTGTCCATCATCTGCAATTTAGCCATCGCACAATCATTTTGGATAAAAAAAGGACATCATAATTGTCGGTAATTGTCTGAGATACCCTGCCTGCAGGCATTTGAAGCTTGTCCTTGAGTTTAATTATCATATAGTTCCTATGTTTTCATGATCACTTTTCACCTGAGAAATACTCGCATGATACAGTCAGTTCAGATCAAAGATATTTTATGATAATTAGTAATTGACCATAGCTCGCCCTCCTTAATAGCCTCAAGTTTATTATAAAAGAGGAACATGCTAAAACGAATTTTGCTTACATATGCAATATGGCAATCCCACACTGAGAAACAAGCAATATCAATATCAATGTCTTCCTTATGTTTATGCTTACTCGAGATCCGTAGTAACAAAGATACATAACTCATAGATACGATTGATTTTGAGCTTCTCTAAGTGCTTGATCACAACCAACAGAGTCTACTTTTAGTTTCGTTCACATTTTCTATGTCTAATTCCACTTTTGAGCTTTAGTAAAATCAGAGAGCACAATTTGAATCTAAAATCCCCACCTGCTTAATCTTAATGGACTTGATTTTGTTCAAAATTGTCTCATTTCTGCAGACCAATATGGTACATGGAATGCATAAGAAGAGCAACAACTCTGTTATTTAGAGAATCATCTTGAAAATTAGAAAGATTGTGTAATAGCCATTGCTTAAATTCTGTTGGCCAAAATGTAAAGGATAAAAGTAAACCATACATGGACAAAACTCTCAAATTCTAAAAGCAATGGCTCTAACGTTTCCCCACTTGAGTTAGATAAGCGGTGATTACAGCTTTAGGGGGGAAGAGCTAATTAAATTAGTAGGGGTGGGTGTGGTTAGAGATATAATTTCATTAGTAAATGGATATCGTAGTTGGCAGATAATCACTCTTGCACTCTCAAAGAGAGATCTTAATTTTTTTAGGTACCTTGCACTGTCATACATCAGAATTCTTTGACTAATCATTTACCTTTAGCGTATACAAAACTAAGTTATAAGGCAATGCAGCAGATTCAAGTTTACATTTCTAGGAAGCCAATATGCTGTTTCAATCGGCAACTTTCTAATGGATTCACGATTCCGAAAAGATGAAATAAAAGTGGGCAAGTAGGTAGTGGACCACTGGCTCTAGATGAGATATGTTCCAAGACAGGCCAAATTGCGTAGTAACAGTAAATTGTGATACAATAACAGAGGGGTCTCCATTATTTTCAATAGGCTATGCTTCACGGACTGGTTTAGACGTTTGGATATCAATATTTTTTCTAAATGAAATTTGTCACATAAATTAAACTACTTTGATGCCACAGTAATGTAACCTGAATTATACCACAGTAGTCCTTGGCTCCTCTCTTACCTATCATGCGTTTGGGGCCTTTGGGCATCATCTTCTAATTTTTATTAAAGGGATTGGAGGTTGGCCAAGTAGCTTTAGTGTCATTGAACTGTATTCTTCTTGGTCATCAAATTAGTTTTGATCAACTAAACGACTTACGTTTAGTCCCATTACCCATCAGTTCCGCGAGCAAATTTTTTTTTTTTTTTGAAAGATCATGTAGATCTTGGAGTTCTGTATCCAAAAGAGACATGGTCATGACTATTTCTAACCACAAAAAAATCAAGGTTTATCAGAGTATATGAATATAAGACAAGTTGTTCTAATGTATTGGTGTGTACTTCACTACTGAGAAGAATATTTGTAAACATTGGTTACAAATATCGCATTAGCTAATCAAGAAAAATATATGCGGAGATTAAGAAAGAAATTTTACTTTATTTGTGAACAATTTACAGTAAGCATTAAGCTCTCCAATGTAAGATCCCAAGAAAAAATATAGCACTCACCGGTTGGATTGTTGCCTCAGTCTTCCGTTTATTATCTTGTTAGGCGCGTATTCGTTTCCTCATAAACTTGTTGGATGTCTAGGTTATGGTAGCTGTAAGATGATCGCTTGTGTAGAATTCCCATGAAAGATCAAGATGCCATAATACAAAAGACCTAAAATGAAGGACAACAAGTGTAGACTCTAAAACAGGAGGTATGAAAACTGTCCATTAACAGAACAACTTACCGGGGTGAAATTAATCAACAATTGCATAATCATTCAAACAAGATCGATATATAGACTGTATAACTCACCTGTTGGAAGGTATAAAGCAGAAAGTCCTCTTATACAGGAGCATGTTGTTGGAGATTCAAACATGACGACCCAGTGATTAAATCAAAGTTCATACATTCAATTCTGCTTCCAATACAAATCAACACATCATATAAATATATCAGAACTATTTAGGGAGAACCGAAACATATACCTAAATTTTGTACGGCAGTAACCGACACCTATGTCGACAATCCGGTGACTTGAAGGTCCGACGTACCTGATGCCTTCATTAGCTACGAGAAGAGAGAGGCATGTACCCTGCATAATGCTGCTGGTGATTCGGATCGGCGTAAGAGAAGAATCACGATGTATGAGGCAGCATCTTTGTAACACGGGTGGATCAGAGAAGTGGGTATTAGAAGGACTCTTTTTTAATTAGGGCTTTTAACAGTTTTTTAGTGATTAAATTAACACACGAGGGTAATATAGGCATTGCAAAAGTATTAGTGTAAAAGAACACCGCTACAAACATTTAAATAGTAGAGATTTGGTGCCGGAAGAAGACCTTAAAGAGAAAGTTCTAGATATGGGAAAAAAACTTCTTCATCTTCAAATTCCAAAACAGATTAGTGGTGAAGGAATGTAATATCCAACAGATAATGGTTGAATGTTGCTTCACCAGTATAAATGTATGGATCCAGATAAGAGACTTATCAATCCATATCTCCTTCATGAAGATGTAGGATCCCTCATTAGAGCCTCAATAAGAAAATTAGGACAGGTCACTGGCAATATGAAAGGGTAAGACTAAAAAAACGTTTTACCGTCAACCAAACAAGCCTAAACGCGATCATATGAGTGCTCTAGAATTACCAAAAAAATTCGTTCCGAACTCAACTCTCTTGGTTGAGTTCGCCCCTAATGTTATCATGTTCCTAATCCACCACAAGAATTCATGTTGCAAGAAACAACATTTTCTGTTATTATCGAAACATTATTACATAAAGAGAGTCACATAATTTACAATACTTCAAAAGAGTCCAAGACTAGATAACAAGACAAGAGAAAAAGAAAAAGGAAAAGAAAGAAGCACATCACAAAGAAGCACATCACAAAGACCACAGGCACTACCACTCTCCTTCACTTATTTACATGGCCCCTAACTCATTGATTGCCTTTCACCACCATTGATCAGAAACCCCACCACTCCCTAAATATGCAATTGAAGGTTGAGAGAGAGATGGTGAAGACATGTTCTGCTACTTTGTGGCTGCAAAAACTGCTGGGCTCTCCACCTGAAATGCCATCCCAATAAGATAGACATTAGATGTCAAACTATGTGTAATATGTGGTTATGAAATTTGACAAGTTTTTGCTTTAGTACTATCAAGGTAGATGTGACAACTTAGTTTAGGACAATATGTTACAACATCAAAATAAGATGAAACAACTATGGTTTGGAAATTGTCAAATTTGCAAACCGCAAGGGGTTGGCCTACTGGTTGAGGGTTTCCACAAAAGTTAATGGGAATCACTGTAAATTTAACCAGTGGATTGTGCAGAATAAAATGAAGAAGAGAGTTCGTTTTCATTTCGAAACAGTCAGAAAATTTGCCAAAATAATTAAAAGAAAGGTAATTTAGGTAGGAGTATGAAAGGTTGATTAAGATTGGAGTTTATATTTAAAATTGCGTCGGACATGTACCTAACTTTGTGTCGGGGATATTTTACCTCTTACCTACTTCAAATTAACCATTTCTTAATCAAAGTAAATTTCACTGATGGATAAAGCATTAAAATTACCATGAACTTTGCACCCCAAATCTCCTCTTCAGCCGCAGGAACAGCCGTGATCTTGTTCTTGGGGTTCTCGTAGCATCTCAATTCCCCAATCTCTGTAGAGTAGAAGCATCCTGTAGCAAAAAATTAAGTGCAAACCAATGTGAAACCCTAAACCTTAAACTAAACTTCATCAAATTAAACATAAAAAGCCAAATTAATTAGCTAATCACCTTGGGGAAATGAAGCAAGTGATTTGCCACAAGCGCCTTTGAGCAAATCGGCGTCGTCAGCAAACGCGACGCAGCCGTCAGCAGTGATTCCCCAATAGAGAGGAACTTTACCAAATTGATCCTGTGACAAGCATCAAACACGATCACATAGTTAATGTTTTATGTCCAATTAAAGAAATTAAGGAGATAAGATAAGGTGGTTGGCAGTTGACAATTTACGCACCGTGGCCACAAACAAGGTGGAGGTGGCTTTGTCGAAGACAACGAAGGCGAAGTTTCCGGCGAGGTGGCCGACCATATGGTTAGGCGGATAAGGTGCCCGGTCTCGGAGCGCCTTGTACGCTTCGATGACGAGGATGACTTCGTTCGCGGACTTGCCGAGCCCGTATTGTTGGTTTAGGCTTCCCAGGTTGTCGAGTGCACCCTCAAACATGCAGAATATGTCGTCCTTCACGGCAAAGGATCTACATAAACAATTTCACAAGATTGTCAGACACTTAAAACCGTCTTTAAAAAAATTATGTATAAAAATAGAATTGTCAAAAAGACACTTAAATTTTTCGTGCTTAAGTTCCATCACTTGAAATGACAACCCAAATGAGAATGTTTATTCCCAAAAACAATCATTCAATTATTCACTACTTCAACCCTAGGACACCTTCCCTAGTACTACCTCCGTTTTACCTCCGTTTTTCCTCGTTTTACTTCAGGGGTAAAATTGACCAACTAATTAAGCTAATGATGTGATACAAAAACGTGTTGTTTTTTCATAACATTGTGCATCTTTCTTAATACTAAAATATTATGAAGAAAAAAAAACGTTAATTTTCCTTTTTATACTGTTAGCTAAATTAGTCTCTCAATTTTAACGTTAATTTTCCTCCTCAGAAAAAAAAACGTTAATTTTACTGACTCTAAACCTTTGCCCCGACTGCATATGTTATTGTCTTTACATAAACTTTTGCTCTGCTTGACTAAAAATTCTGGCTCCGCCACTGCACCAACCTTACATAACCGGTGAACCTGATCACTGATTTTCACGATCTGCCCATTTTAGGGCCACACAATCACAGTCAATCTCTATTAAAATTATTTCTAGTACAGACTAGCTGTGATTGTCGATGTAGCTATTCCTAAAATTGAAATAGAATGCTAAATCTGGGAAATTGGTTCGTAAAATTACTGATTTGACCAAGTGGCAGGCATGCAAGAGCTACCGACAAAAAAATGTCATCAGCTCTGATCGGCAAAATCGTAAATATCGCCTGATCGATGTGGCAATCTCATGAATTCGCACCTCATAAAAACTTCCCAATTCTCAATTTCAGTTACACTTACCGGATCGGGAAGATATTCAGTATAGGTGATGTTGTATAACGGGACACTCTAATTAGTTGATCACAGCTCATAGCCAGAATAAAAATTCCCCGTATTTCAATTTCAATTCATAGTCACCGGATCAACCACAGCTCATAGCCGGAAAAATTAAACCTTATTTTTTTACCGTGTCCGATTTTTACTGATTTAACGGTTTCTGCAATAATTACTAGTTGTAACTGTAAATATTACCTTGGCATAGTAGGCGATTCGTTCTGGTGACTGAAGGCCAACTGCACATCACCGCCGATCTGTATCGACACCGCCGACGAGTTGCCTTCCAGGAAGCGGTTCATGAGCGTCGCCGCCTTCGTCTTCGGCGACGGTGTACGGCTTCCGGCAGCCACCAGCTCGTCCGGCGGCGATACGATCGAGCTGCTAAATACACCCAACATGATGGTGAAGATGATAATAATAAAAATAAAAATTAAAAATGGGTCTCTCTCTCTTGTTCTCTGCAGGAATTGAATTGCTAAGGAGGATGACAACAATGGAAAATGGAAGATGAAACTAGAGATGAGCATGGTGATATATAGGACAATCAACCAAGGGCGTTATCGTCTTTCGGGCATCTTTTCCATTTTTTAAGGGTAAATTTCATTTACACCCCCTTTAGTTTTCGTCAGTCTTCACTTACGTCCCTTTTAGTTTGAAAAACTTCACTTACCCCCCTTATAACTACAAAACATGTTGTCACATACTCCCCCTCTATGCATTCAGTACGCTACCACTCTGTTTCTTCTCTTTCCCTCATTTGACTTTTTGCACTATTCATCGGGTCACTTTGACCCAAGTGATTTGGATAGCAAAATGATGCAACTTTTTGATAATTTTTTCATGTTGTTGTAGAGTAAAACTTGCTTTATAACACGGCGAGAAAATTATGAAAAAAAACGAATCGTTTTGCAACCCAAATTACCTGGTCAAAGTGACTCAATACGATTCAAAATAGTCAAATGGGGGTAAAGATAAGAAACAGATTGATAGTTCTTATTGTAACTTCTCAAATCAGTTTTTCAGACAAGCTTACCTTTGCAGAGGCTTCAGAGGTCAGTTTGCAGCGGCTACAAAGGTCAATCCAGCCAACTGTATATTCGTAACACATGCAAAATATTTGTATTCTATCAGATACTTCATATGCATTTCTGAACATGGTACACCTACTACAAGCAATCAGGATTAACTCGAGGTAGAGTTTACAAAATTAAGGAAGGATTGAACTTTATAGCATTTGCAAGGATAAATGTGTCCAGAAAAACTGGATGTGGAAGTTACGCTTCCAACTAACAGAATAAATATACACTTTAAAAAAGAGAGTAAATGCACGTAGGGATATAAGTGACAACAATTTTGGTAGTCTTAAGGGGTGTAAGTGAAATTTTCCAAACTAAAAGAGGTGCAAGTGAAGATCAACTAAACTGAGAGTGTGTAAGTGAAAATACCCTTTTATTGTTTTTTATTTCTTTTCTGCATATTATCCGAGGCATGGGGATGTGAATGGGGCCCACTCGAGCGATGATTCCCGTGTGTCGTTTTGTGTCAGGTGGGGCCCGCCGTCCATCAGCAAGCCCGTTAACCGTGGGATTTTCATCACGTAACCGTTGGATAAACAATTCTGACAAAGATAGGAAGTGCGAATCCTACGGGTGAGTGTCGTGAAAGTAATGAAGTGTCTGATATAGCGGTCGCAGTGGATAATAAATAAGAAGTGCTGCAACGTCACGTCATGGACACGCACTAAAGATAGAGCGATTGATCGGACGGACATCGGTGGACCAAACGTCATTTAATTGGTGGATGTGTGACACGTCAATGGTGAATTTTATCTTTATGTCGATTTTTGTCCCGCAATTTCCGTTTCGTGTTACTATCCTCCGTTTCGTGTTACTATCCACCATTTGGACACTGTTTCATCTAATGCTAAGTGTCTGTTTGGCAAAATATTTTTCTTGCCTGATTAATAATAAAAACAAAAGAAAAATTTGTTGTTTTAAAAAACACTAAATTTGGCATTTTTTTGGCATTTTTTCGATACGTTCGATGGTTAACCGCAGATTTACTCTTTTTTTATTATTATTGAGACTCTTATTCTTTTTTTGTGAGCAAAAAATTATTGAGATTCTTAATGAATGAACGAAATAGAAATATGTGTGCCTATATAAGATGTACACTGAGTGCATGTTTGGCATCCCTGTTTTTAATCAACTTTGATTATAAACGGGATGTTTTTTTTTTCTAAAACTCAGAGCTTGTTTGGTATCCATTTAAAAACAAGAAAAACAGTGGGAAAAAAACGTACCGAAAAAACACGTTTAAAAACAGAATCAAAAAACTGTTTGGTATCTGTTTATAAACAGTGTTTAAAATCAAAAACATATTTGGCAACATTACCAAATTTCAATGTTAATTTGCTTAAATATCATTTTTACGTACAATACCGACATATATTTGATATTTGTTGCATCAAATCATAGTTGAAATGTCTTTCAACATCAATAGTATGCAAAAAAACAGGCAAAAAACATTGACTGTTTAAAAAAAACAGCAAAACTGGTGTTTTTTTGGTTTTTTTTCATACTATTGGTGTTTAAAGACATTTCAACTATGATTAGATGCAAAAAAAAATCAAATATATGTCGATATTGTACGTGAAAATAACATTCAATCAAATTAACATTGAAATTTGGTAATGTTGCCAAATATGTTTTTGATTTTAAACACTGTTTTTAAACGGATACAAAACGGTTTTTTGATTCTGTTTTTAAACGTGTATTTTCAGTACGTTTTTTTCCCACTGTTTTTCTTGTTTTTAAACGGATGAACAATCTCTGAATTTTTATCACTGAAAGTTAACTGTTGTCAATGAAATTTTAATGTTAAATACTGTTTTTAGCATATACCAAATAATTTATGTGATGTTCTCATACAGAACGCTGTTTAGAATGATGAGTTTCAGTCCAACAATGAGCTTGTAACTTTTGTAATTTCAAGAGAATTTATTGTATCTAATTGTCTCTTGAAAATGTGTCATTTCTTAAAAGCCATATGAGCTTAAGTTCAATTGGTTGTCCCGCCTAATTTGGGGTGGCGATATAAGCTTAGTTAAGTCAATGGGGCACAACAACATTGTAACGGTTTAATAACCACCACTTGTTATAACGCTTAACAAGTGGTGGTTATTAAACCGTGATTCCCACCTAAGAAAGGGTAGGGGCGACACCATTTCAGACACCATGTGAACGTGCCCACTGCCAAATACAATGGCTCACGCGACCATGTGATTCGTACGCTAAGAATCGCATTTCGTTCTTCATCGATGCTGGAGCTGAGCTATCTGTTGGAGATAATCATTTAGTTTTCGTAACATGGCAATGACATTTGGTACCCGTGGACGGGGCTTCGGACAAGCTCTTTTTTATACAATTCTTTGGTGTCATACTACGATGGTTTTCGTTTATGTGTGTAGAAGTGCAAGTGTCGCCGAGACTGTGAATGCCCTCCCGAAAAGGGTAACGAGGGAGTATTGAAGTACATGCACATGCCACCAGAGTACTGGATACGAGTTTGATACAAATTATACTAGTCTGATTTCGACAATGATTCTTCTGCTGTTTCACCAAAAAAAACTTGTTAGGGTTAATCCCTTGCTCTAAGTGATAAGGTTTAATGGACTCCTCGCGACATTGCACACATGGAACCACCCCACATAGGCACAATTCGAAGGACAAGGATGTTACTACGAGCTAATGAATCGCACCTATTAAGAATTCCTCGAACCTATGCCCTTCACAATGAAGTTACAAATACTACACAGGGCATGCCGAGGCTTTAAACTTGTTGAATAGCGTGCGTGCAACCCATAATATCTAAATGGCATCACAGACCCATGGCTGATCCAGAAATCATTTATAGAGGGAGCTAAATTAAAAAAAAAAAAAAAAAAAAAAAAAAAACAAAACTTGTGTAAAATTCTATAGTAAAATCGAGTAGGGATTATAGTGTAATCTTGTAAAACTAAACTGAATAAAACTAAACAAAAAAATTTATAACATTTCAATTTTAAAAAGTTGAGTGTGGACTATGCCATGTGCATCCGTCCTTGCAGAAACATATAATTGCCATAGTTCATCTAAGAAGTTAGTTGTAGAAGAAACTTCTACGTACATAACTAGTTAGCAATATCAATCTGTGGTCTCTGTTCGTTAATGATAGTATTTTTTTTTTTTTGCCAAAATCTTAAGCTTTCATTACCAACAAGAAAGAGCCATCACGGCCAAATACAGATAACTCAGATCAAAACTGATCTGAACAAAGTGAATGCTCTCGAAAAGAGCAAAAGAAAAAACATTAAAAAACATCATGATCTTTCCCTATGGCCTTGAAAATAGATCCCTTCCACAAGCTAGCTTTAGAGTTCCAAGGACTGCAAGATGTAGGCTTCTCGAGAAAAACAAACTTGAAGCAGCTGGAAGGCACAAATCCGGCAACAATCCGACCACGGAAAAATCGCTTCAAGAACACGAATCTGGCCAACATTGAAATCGACTTCAAGCTTCAAGATTTTCAAAACATGGCCTTCAATAGAACTGAAATTTTAACCCAGCAACCACTTCCTTCGAAAGATTTAAGCTTGCACTGCTTCGTTAATGATAGTATTAACTTATTAAATCTCCACCAACTAAGAACAACCATATTGTCTTGGGAATATAACGTATGGAACAATACAAAAACTACATTCAAAATCGAAGCTAATATACTACTTGATGCAAGCATTTTATGAATTTCTAGCTCTTGCAAATGAACCGTCAACGGTAAATGGTGTCTTTAAGTCTAAGCACCCTTTTGCGTATTCCAGTTAGTTTCTTGTGTGATTGCATCTTCTAACGCTTTTGGTACATTCATATCACTTTCACCTCCTTACTTGTTTTTGGGTTCCACTTCCAAACACGAAAACAATCATTCGTAAGTGTATTTGGTGTTTAATGAAGTGTGAACACAGTGATTTTGCCCAGTGATTTTTTCCCACTTACAATCTGATTTATTATTGATATCCAGAAAAGTTTTACATATACCATATAATCCAAGGATTATGAGAATTTTTTCTTTTGAGAATTACTTCATATAGTCGGATCAAATTCTGAATTTTATGCAGAGGTTTAAACACTCTGCTACTAAACTAATGAGAATTTGATGGGATTGTTTTGTTAGTACATTGGCACATGTGACATGATTAGACTACTCGTCCTAGATAAGAAACAACATTAAATTAGCAGTGGCCTAACTTAATCAAAGTGGTAATCTAGCACACCCCTGAAAAAAGCTGTAATCTAACACCCCAAAAACCATGGATGGACCTTAGTTTATGTTTTAAAAATTGACAGATCAACAAGAACGGGTTAATTAATACTATATGTATTCTTTGATTCTTAATTGATTCTAGCATCTAAACTCCCCCATATACAACTAGTCATACTTTCACGTCGGTATTTCTTTTAAAATTGGAACTTTGAAAGACAGATAGATAGCGACATACCAGTATTCTATATGAATTATTGTATTCCATACTTAATGGAAAATAAATTAAGGACATCTAATAATATCTCGTAGAGGTGTAATTCCTAGTCATCGGAGCAAAATAATTACACTTTTTTTTTCGTTGTTTCGCAAAAGGAAATATGTAAGTTCATGAATCTAAGATTCCATATAAAATTATTTCATACTAAAAGAATGGTACAAGTTGACTAGCTAATAAGTGAATAAGGAACATTTCTTCAGTTCAATTGAGGTTTACATAAAGTGGTTGTTCCTTATCCAAGGAAAAAATATCAAGTTGTTCTTCGTGCTCCTTTGTTTCTCTTACAAAATGAATCTTATTTGATTCTATTCTTAACATTTATCTGTCACGCGTCTTCGATATTGAGAAGTGAGATTGGGTACGACTCTTTGGGCAGTTAACATTAATTTTATTTAAATCGTTACTGTTTTCCATTGGTTACGAAATAAACCACAATTTATATAGCCAGGAAAATAAGTTTTACATTTATTTCATCAGTTCATATACTCTTTACCAGCGGTGTCCAAATGATTAACATTGATTTTACGTGTCTCTAAACACCAAATTACTCTCAAGAAGACATCGGCGAGTTGGGTTATGTGATTGGAAAAGGTGATCGATATTCCCTGAGTAGGTTAATTATTTACATATTTTCTTCTGATAATGTGAAAATCCGTAACCACTATCATTTAAATACGTATAAGATAAATCTCAGATAAACTTTGTTCCCGAGCAATAATTGAAGTTTGAGATGCACATTTATTAGCTTTAAAAGCCAACATTAAGATTTTCCCTAAACTATGATAAAAGCTGTCTTTCCATGTAATAATTCAAAGAGGATGAGGAATCACAAGCCCGTGGTTTTGCTAGTTTTTGCCCACAGGGGACTGGCCCATTGTTTGTGAGCTTACTACTTTGACCATTTTGCCCCTAAATATGAATATGATATTATTCTCCACTCCCTATCATACCCCTGGACTTTGACAGAGATACTTGGTCTGTTTCTTCTCTTTCTTCCAGTTTTGACTTTTTCATCCGTAGGCATGTCACTTTGACCCGGTGATTTGGATAGCAAAACGTTGCAATTTTTCGATAATTTTTCATGGTGTTGTAGAGTAAAGTTTATCGTACAACACCATAAAAATTTATCAAAAAATTACATCGTATTACTAATCAAATCATCGGGTCAAAGCGGTCTGATGAATAGTGGTAAAACTCAAAAGTGGAAGAAAGAGAAGAAACAGAGGAAGTAAGCAACAAGGCCCAACAATGCAGGAAAAGTGACAAGCACCTTGATCATCAACACTCAACAAATTCTTTTTTGCCAACACAATTGTAGCAATGGGCCAACATGATGATGTGATGGTTTAGGACTTTAGTCCATCTTCATTGGGAATGAAGGGCAAAATTGCCAAACTTTTTGAGTGGCTTAATCTCCTAATATGGTGGTTGGTTAGTGGAGGGACCATCAAAGTAAATTGTACAAGACACATTAAGGAATCAAAACAAAGGAAAGTTAGATATGACAAGAGAGAGTGAGATTCCAACAAAGGTGTGAAGAGAGCTTTTGGAGTAAGCTAGTCACAACCACTACTCCACCCCCAAAGATCACAAGACTTTGTCAAACAAAAAACATAGATCTTTTTTATTTCTTTACACAAGCAGATTTTTCTTACTTGTTCTTTTTTCGCTATGACTTGGGGGTCATCTTCCTAAGCTTGAAAGCAACTATATTGATGGTTAAGTTTTCATAGATATCTTCATATACCAATCAAATTGGGGTTTGTTGGAAGCTATACATGCCTCCATAAGTGTTGGAAAAGGACCATTGAGAAGTTTTTCTTATTTAATTGAAGTTGTCTCAGTTATGTACAAACTTAAGTATATTATTGTTTCCCTAGTGTGTTAATGTTGTGAATTATGCCCTATAGACTTATTATCACTAGTGTGTAGGCCTGGCTGTGGGTCGGGCTAACCTTGATTGGGTCGGGTCAAACCGAGTTAAGTTTCTAAAAGGGTGAACTCAAGCCCAACCTAATTCTCAAATTAGGCCAAGACTCAAGTCCAAGCGTGTAACATTCTAAAAAAATCTAAACAAAACCTAACCTACGGGCCAAAATATAATGTAATGTAATTAAAATATGAAACTAATGATACTAGCATGTAGGTACTAATGGATGTATGCCTGGTGAGTAATTCTAAGTTAACTACAAGCATGTGTTTTTTTTATAGAATATTTATAAACATATATTTGATGCGTGCAAGGTAAAATAAAAGGTTTAAAGATTAACTTAAACACCAATATATCAGATGAGTCCAATTTATTGATGATTGCAGAACGGATACAAAGGCAGAGCTAAGAATTAAAGAAGCAACGATCATTGAGAGAACTTTTTGTTAAGTGTCGTGTCCGGACAACTTTCGCGTAACTTGACAAATTCACAGGGTCTTACAATACATCTACATTTTATATAGTCATATCGTCTCTAATGGCCCCAAATATAACATACGTTCGTGGGATTTGAATTTGAGACTTGAGGAAGACCAAATGCTTAAATTTTAAACGTCGCACAGGGGGCTAATCCCGTAGAGTTATCAAATGTTACTTTTTCATAAAATGATGAAGTAAAAATAAGGGGAGAAAATGAAAGACTAGCCAACTAAAAATGTGTGTTGGAGTTATAATTGATGGGGGAGGGACTATCTCAAGCATGACTTACATACTCTAGGAGTAGGAGATGCGGTCATACTCAAAGTATGACATGTTATGCATTGATTGGAGCACGGCACGTCAATTACTCCAGAATGATATGTGTACTCGAATTAGTCCTCAAGCATTTACTAGTAATGTGATATTTTATCACTAATTTTTATCTTTTGTATGTGTCCATAATGGTTGGTGGGCGGGTATGGAAACTATGGACTCCCTTAAGCATTCTAATTGACAATTATTGGTAAACCAATGTAATGGACTAATGGTTAATGTTAGACTCTTGTATAAGGTATTCTTGGGAATAAAGAGAAGACAAACGCCATAATATTTATAAAATTTCATTTATGCTCCTTTTATCGAATAATCCAGGTTTCAAGAAAATGGAGTGATTGGCAATTGAACATTTCTTTAACTATTACAATTATACTTTAACATTATACTGCAACGGAGTAATAGAAGAATGTGCCAACATAAAAAGGGATCCAATTGGTACGTTCTCTAATAGATTATGACAAGCTGCACTCGAGCTTAAGTGTAGTTTTAAATAGATAAGGACAACCTAAGACGTTCACTCGAAGCAAGCTCCACATCCTGAACTCAAGGATGAAATTTTCATTTCACAATATCTTGGATTGAAACAATATAATTGTATGAATTTCAAAGATGGATTCATTTTGATGTTGAATTAAGGATACCTCGGAGTATTGCTATGAGATAAAGCTTCTTACATGTTTCTTCAGTTTTCACGACGACGTTGTCTTATTCTGTGGCTTGTGAGTGGTGAGTTGGATGTTTCTGGTAGGTGGAGGAAGAATTGCGCCATTATTTTGTTGTTGGGATATGTTGAGAAAACAGTAGACATGATGATATGTAGGAGGATTTAGGTGGGAGAGACAATGGAGTGTGATGAACACAATTTGAAAGTTGATGAGCTTGTTTGATATGAAGTTGGTGAACATAAAAACCTTAATTGAAATGGCTGTTTAGTTTAGTGGTTAAGGTCTCGAGGAATTAAATAATATCTCAATTTAGAGTCTTCCCCTAGCAATAGCTTAGAGTAGGAATTACATGATGTTCTATGTACTTGACAGAATAACCTCAAAAATTGTAATCTAATTATCAGATAGTAATCGGCAGAAAATCATAGAAACTGCAATCTACTTATCAAATTAGTAACATTGGAGATTATACATGTTTTACATGTCTAAGAAATATTGTAGACTCAGAACTCGAGACCATATGAACTGCCGATACATCGAAGTTACTTACAAAAATGATCATGAGATTATACATACTGTCTAAATTCATAACAACTAGTTTCTTTCAACAACAATGAAGAGCTAAACCCAAGCATAGAAGTATCAAGATTGAACTCTAAAAGGTTGTCTTCCAATTGATATCCCCCCAACACTATTGAAGCCCTAGGGCTCAAACCCCCATCCAAGAACCCAAAGCACATCACTTCATCACTCACTTCCACCATTGAATTCCTCCCATGAATCCTCCATTTCACCATCTCACTCTGCAGCACAAGATCAATAACTGGCCCAATAGGCCCGGTCCAGGCTTCGTCAGCCCGGCCAGAGCAAAAACAGACCCCAAAGGGTGCCACAGGTGCAACCCTAGTCATGTTCATTGAGGTAGCAACCTTAATGTAAGATTTTGTGAATGCTTCATAGATGGTGCTCTCCATGGTGGTGTATGGAACACTTGTGCTTAGCATGGTGGGTATAGCATGGTCTAATGACAATCTTTTGTCATTTACTTTTATAGCTCTCACATTAATGTAGTAATCGCTATCCGCGTGTGGACTAGAAACAAGAGGCGTGTAAATCAATGAATTAGACGCGCTTGATCGAAGAACTGGTTGATCTCCAGAAATAATTATACCAGTAGTTCGAGACAGACAGACGGAGAACTGTCGACGAAGACCAAGCGTGGTAGCTAATTGCGACGGTAGCGAAATTCGAGACTTTCCAAGCCCTAGCATCCCCATAGCACCACTTGCTAGGCCATTAAGTAACAATGACGGTGCACAAGAAAATAGGAAGCTATCGACGGTCGCGATCGCGTTGACTTCTCCTGATCCGACGGCTAAGATATCTTCTCTCAGCTCCCCTTGAGTAGCCAATCCTGTTATGGTGTTGACTGTGGTGAGGCCACAAGTGTTGGGCAAGGCATTGGAGATGAAGCAAGTATGGGGACTAGCCTTTGCCCTTGAGCAATGGAGAGAGCCATGGGGGATGGACCGGTAGGATGATGACACGTGTCCTGAGGCGCAGGTTAGCCAGGGGAATGGACCCCCAAGATCAAGTACAAGCTTGGTGGGAACCATTGGAGTGCCTTGATGCAATAGGGCAATATACTGGTTTGTTGAGGCATCTTTTGTGACTGAGAAGGCTATGCCCTTCTGCAAAGTGTTGGGTCTCTGAGCAAATGAGAGAGTGATGAAGAAGATGAAAGAACAGAGGAGAGATTGAAGTGAGGAAGCCATGAGAGAGGGAGAGAAGTGTAGAAATGGATAGTTTGGTAGGGGAGAGACGCGGCTAACAGACTTTGTATATAAAAATGTGGATAAGCGAGAGAAGTATTAGGTACCCTCACGGCATCGCAGGGTTTTTGTTTTAGTGAACCAGACAGTGTCGTACAGTCGATAATTTTTTATTCTTTAAGGCATACTTATACCAGATTGAGTTTGATTTTTGGCCAATAAAATCATTTCTACATGAAAACGTCAAAGTTAGACTCCGAACTTCATGTTGCACGGTGACTGATGTTTCATTCTAATCCTGATGCAATATATACTAATAAAACGGATAGACAATTTTTTTTTATGAATTGTTACGATATCTCAATACGCATAGTTTATGTATATACCAAAATATTGTTCTCATTGGCTGGTCTAGAGAGTTCGGACTTTCGAACAACTCAAACCTCCTTCTGATTTTAATAAAGTTGTAACTTTAGTCGATAAAATGTAAAGTTAAATATTTCAAAGATGTCAAATCATCGAAGTAAATGTTGTCTTTCACAACAAACATGTTTTGATACGGAAGTGTTCGTATTCCCTTCCAGTACTTCATATTTGAAGTCTGTAGAACTCAATTACTTACTAATTGTGTCAAACTTAGTAATGACCAACTCAAATGTTATACGCAAAGTACCAATGTGAAGAAAAAACTCAGTGTGTTGTATTTGAGTTTGTTGGTGCTCTAGCTACATGTGGAAAATTCTAATGGATAAGGGCGAAAGGATGTGACATTTTGCTGAGAAGGAGTTGTGGGCAAAGGGTTTTCTATAAGGGACCACCTAGAAAGAAAACAAATCAAATGTTAAAGTTGTACCCTTTGTTTTGTTGGAGCACTGTCATTGGTCCATTGGATTAGAAATGATCTGGTTGAAAAGTAGACTAGTGATATTTCATCAAGAAAACAAATGGAGAGTGCACTCACTTATTGATCTGATCATGTGAAGATAAGATGGCCACATGTGGAAATGATTTAAAATATATGCCCACTATGTGTGATAACTGATAGGTGATGCTATAGGACAAAGAGCTCAAGGAATACAGGGACTTAGATGAAAACAGGGACAAATCTGTGTGTTCATATGGGGTACAATGAATATATGAGTCTTGCCCATGTCTCCTTCACGGAGAAAGTATTCATTGGGGCTTGCCCCACCACTGTGGCATGTCTGCGTGGTGGGGCGCGTCATTCATCTTCTGACAAATATGCATTAGTCAGATGGAACCCACCAAATTTTGCATGCTTGTCAGAAGATGAATTGCGCGCCCCACCACGCAGGCATGCCACAGTGGTGGGGCAAGCCCCAATGAATACTTTCTCCTCCTTCACGTTCTAAAACATAGTACTTACAATCATCAAGTTGGTTGAGTTGGTAAGGGCAGGAGGTTGGGGTTCGAATTCTGTAACTACCAATATCTCTTGCAGGCAGCGGCGGAACTGGGAAATCGAACCAGTCGGGACAAAATTAGGATGTGACAGATTTTTTTAATTCTAGCCGAAACATTTATGCATTCTTTAAAGGGTTTTAATGTAAAATAATTATATTTAGAGGAGTGTTAGTGGAGTTTTCAAGAAGTAATGGATGGCAATTGCCACCCCTTTTCCTCAAGTAGCTCCGCTCCTGCTTGCAGGTAATTTTTGACAAGAGGTATAAACTATAAAGTCCGTCATTACATAAAAAGTAAAAGCCCATATGTCAAACTTTATTCTACCAAATGCAGAAAAATACATTAAACGAAATATGATGAATGATAATTCTCTTGAACAGAAAGGAGTATGATAAAAAAAAAAAAAAAAAGTTCCAAAGAAGTGTGTGGTAGTCCCGATCGGCTATTGCAGGTCATAAGAGAGGGGGATACGATTTTATTGAGTTATGCCTCAATAATGAGGAAAGAAGCTACTATACGAAGCTGCGACACCGTGTTATATATTGGTCATTTGGTAATCTCTTCACGGTTTTCTTTTTATGGTTACTAAATTCTTGCATACTTTTGCTAACCAAAGCACCGGTCAAAGTGACGCTCAAAAGCCAACTAGGAAGATCCATGAGAAACAAAGATAGTATTTCATTCCAGCTCGATCATATTAATGAAATTGTGACAGTTTATCTCAATGAGAGCAACTACATGTATGTATGTACCTCTTGAAAGTGGGAGAAATCTTCCGTGCTTTTCATTGATTATTTACACCCTTAAATAGGTAAAATATAATGCTAAATTATACAACTAGTCCTCTAATTATTTACATAAGAGTCCTATAACTATAACCAAGCACGGGGAGCCTGCTTCAGACCATATAAGGATTTGCGTAACCGGCAAACAAAATCAGGATGGCGTGTGTCGCGGTAGCCAGGGGGCTGATGCATGTATACCGTCTCAGAGAGATCACCATGAAGAAAAGCGTTCTTGACATCCAGCTGACGGATAGGCCAAGAGCGCGTGACTGCAATGCTGAGAACTGTACGGATGGTGGTTGGTTTGACAACCGAGCTGAAAGTCTCCTCACAATCAATCCCAACCATCTGGGACTTCCCATTAGCTACCAATCGCGCCTTATAGCGCTGCAGACTACCATCAGCGCGAAACTTGTGGCGAAAGAGCCACATAGATCGCAGAACATTAGCCCCTGTCGGGCGAGGAACCAGATCCCAAGTGTGGTTCGTAACCATAGCTCCAAACTCATCATCCATGGCCGCTTTCCAGTGAGGATCCGACAAGGCTAGGATGGGGGATTTGGGAAGGGGTGAGATGGGGTTTGGTGGCTGGGCCGCTAAAGTGAGACGGGTGACTGGTTTGACTATGCCATGCATGGATCTGGTAGTCATCTGAGGAGAGAGATGGGGAGGAGAAGTGGCCACTGGGCTCGGTGTGGGTGACTCAGGGGGGTCAAGTAACACAGGCACAGAGGGTACAGGAGGAGGGCGAGTGGACACAGATCGACGGACGTAGTGCTGAGGAAAAGGTTCCACAAGGGTCCTGGACGGGGAAAGCTGTGTGGGTGCCCTAGTAGGTGCGGGTGGTGATGTGGATGCCCTAGGAGGGGTGGGTGAGGGTGTGTGTGCCACAGGGTTATGAGCACGATGAGTGAAAAGGGGAGACGGAAGACTGTCATCGGGATCAGGCGTCCTGTGAACAGAGGGAGACACAGACCCAGGAGTGGAGAAAGGAAACACCGTCTCATCAAATGTGACATGACGGGAAGTGTGAACCCGACCAGTACTCAAGTCTAGACACCTGTACCCACGATGATTAAGAGGGTACCCCAGAAAGACACATCGAACAGAGCGTGGTGCAAGCTTGTGAGGTGAGGTGGCAGAGAGGTTCGGGTAGCACAAGAACCCGAACGTGCGGAGATGCTCATATGATGGGGAGCGATGGTAGAGGGCAACAGTAGGAATATTGTTGCCAAGGACTTTGGTGGGAAGAATGTTATGAAGGTAGACAGCAGTCAGAAGAGACTCAACCCAGAAAGAGGCTGGAAGGGAGGCCTGAGCTAGGAGGGCACGACTGATGTCATTGATTCGACGAATCATGCGTTCAGCTTTGCCATTTTGAGATGACGTCTGAGGACACGCAAACCGGAAGACAAGTCCATGATTAATGGCGTGAGAGTGAAAAGAGCCATTATCGAGTTCTCCACCAAGGTCACATTGAAAAGTTTTGATGGGTCGCCCAAATTGAGTTTGTACGAATGTAGTGAATTGTTTAAATTTTGATATCGCTTCGCTTTTCTGTTTAAGTGGGAAAACCCAGAGAAAATGAGTATAGTCATCTAATAGTAGTAGGTAGTATTTGTAGTGCGATTTGCTTAAGACCGAAGATGTCCATAGATCACTGTGAACAATGTCAAATGGACTAGAAGTAGAAGAAGTAGATGGTGAAAAAGGCAAACGCACGTGTTTACTAATTTGACAAGCATGACAAAGAGCTTCTGAATTATGCCTACTACAAGAAATGAAATGACTACTACGAAGCGAATCTAAAACTAGACGCCCGGGATGACCAAGGCTGTTGTGCCAAACGGAAGCAGGAAGAGCAGCAAAAGAGACGGCAGACGACGGTGGTGGGACAGACTGGAATGGATAGAGATCACCCGAACTGTTGCTCCTCTGTAAAAGAGCTCCCGATCGTAGGTCCTTTACAGAAAAACCATAAGGGTCAAACTCAACAGAAACATTGTTGTCAGTAGTGAATTGACGAACAGAAACTAGGTTTTTGATAACGTTTGGGTTGAGTAAGACATTTCTAAGGTGAAGGGAACGGGAGTTGGTGGTAAGGGTGTGATTGCCGGATCCTTTCACTGGAATGCTAGAGCTGTTTCCCACGAGTATGTTAGGAAAATGACAAGATGACGAGAGAGAGGAGAGTATACCTGACTGCGGAGTGAGATGAGCAGATGCGCCAGAATCAAGATACCAAGTCTGATCCGGAACGTTGAGTGTCATGCCAGAGAACTGAGATCCCAAATCAGTAGCAGTCGGGTAGGCAGAAGCAGCTGTGAGGCCCTGCTGTCGCGCAGCCGGTGGTGGGCCGAGAAGGCCAGCAAGGCAGGGCCGAGGAGTACTCCAACCCGGTGTCGGGGAATGGGGGCCCGACTGAGAAGTTGGGGATGAAGAGGCGGGACACCACACCCACCTGCCCTGAGGATAAGCAGGTAATGGTTGGTGCTGCTGATGGTGCAGTTGAGTGCAACTGCGTCCTTTCCGACTAGACTGACGACTACCATGCAGGGTTTGCGGTGACGTCGTAAGATGAGTAGCGGCTGTCTGACGAGATCCTTGATACGCCGCCATTGCAAACCAGATAAATTTCCAACTTTATCACCACAAAGAACAGCCAATCAAACAGTGCACCCGCAAATGAGTGACAAATCACCTCACAAAATCCAAGTGAAAGCTTCAATTGAAGCGCACAAAATTACCACAAAATTGAGTCTGTTGAAAACCTTCAACACAGAGTTGAAGAGAAAAGTGAGTATCAATGTGAATAAAGTCAAAACCTGACCCCACAAGCACACAAACACCACTTCGTTTCCAATTGCAGTTCTTTGAGATTGAATCTGACCCGAAGCAAAAAGAGATGACCCAAAGTTTAGGGCGGCGATTGCAGCTTCTGAGCACTGGTCGAATTCTCCACCAAGCCGAGCGTGAAAACCAAGCCGAGAAGAAACCAAGCGTGAAAACCAAGCCGAGAAGAAACCGGAGGTGCGAGGAAGAGGTCAGGCGACTGAAGGCAGCGGCGGATTCTGCAACTCGAAGCAAAGACGACGACGAGGAGAAACTGATCGGACCTGATTATGGTCAATGGATCAGAAAGTTTGGGGTACCGTTGCAGTGGGCAACAACGATGAGGACAATTTCGCCTTAAGAAGAAAAGAGGGCGGAAGCAGGGGATCGGAGCCTAAGGCGGCAACGGCAGCGCACAGAGAGGACGTGCGACGGCGGCAGCGGCAATTAGGTTCGCTCTGATACCATGAAAGTGTGGAGAAATCTTCCGTGCTTTTCATTGATTATTTACACCCTTAAATAGGTAAAATATAATGCTAAATTATACAACTAGTCCTCTAATTATTTACATAAGAGTCCTATAACTATTACCTCTGTCTATCATATTCATACATTACTACATAACTATCCTACACCAGACAGCAATTCTTGCCTTTCACATAGATGAGTCAGTTGATCGGGAAAAACGTGCATCGATCTGTCATGAAGTCGAAGAATGTTTCTAAGATAGGTGCTACAACTTCACTTCCAGTTTCAGCTCTCCAATGTTGCTGTGCTGCTGAAGCCAAACATAGGTACAGTAATCGAGAAACCCTTGAAACACTGTCTAGCTACTTCAATGCCTCTTTCTTCGCTTCCTCTTCCTGATGTCACTTTCATCAGAGCTCGATGAACTTAAAGAATCAGATGATGCTGGTTTCTGTTGCTGCATAATGAGACGCCGCATATTCTTGAGGTAATCTCGCAAATTCTCTGTGATACCTCCCAGACCGATCGAGGTGAAGAAGTTGATTGCAAACCGGGTGTTCTTTGGGTTGTCTCTTGGGAAGATGGACTCGAACGAGTCCTGCATTGTTGAGTCACTCAGACGCTCGTTCAGCAAGCGTATCCCAAGGTGCTCCGACAGTTCCTGCATAACAACAAACCATATTAAAATTCAAATCTGCAGTAAAGCTTGCCCCGACACCATGATTATCTCTAAAATAATTCATAATGTGCACATTAAAATAATCTCTGGACAATTGTAGAATCTCCAAATTTTGTGGGTTTTTGCAGCTGAAAATTTATAAAAAAAATGTGTTTTTAACAATACATGATCAGAGTTCAATTATAATAAGTGAGTGTATTCGAGTAGTTTGACTATACAGCTCTTTAAATTTTGTTTAATAGATCAAATTAATGACCTACAATTCCAGATCATACCAAACAAATCGTGATTTTCACTTCAATGTGATTTTGACATTAGCATGATCGTACTTCATTTATAAGTGGGCGTATTCAAGTAATTGATTAATAATTTACCATTTCAGCTCATACCAAACGGATTTGGATTTTCAATTCAGCTGGTTTTTTACCCAGATTTTTTTCAGACGTTTTTTAGATTTTCAGCTGATACCAAACAGGGCCTTAATGTGTTTGGGACATTAGCATGATCACAGTTCAATCAAAAGTGGGTGTATTCAAGTAGTTGACTATAGAGCTCTTTAAATTTTGTTAAATGGATCAAATGAATGACCTACAATTCCAGCTCATACCAAACAGATCATGATTTTTAGTTCAGCTGGATTCTTCACCCAAATTATTTTCAGCTGGTATTTTCTTGATTTTCAGCTCATACCAAACAGGGCCTTAAATGTGGCACAATTGTAACGAGATGAGTTAGGGCACCAGAAGGAATAGAGGAAACCAAGAAAAGAAAAGCACACACAAGATCATTTGAATTTTCAGTTACCTGAAAGAGGATCTTAATGAAAATAGGGGAAGACGAAGTTGTGTCCTCCTCTGTGAGCCGTATATAAGCCAAACATTGCTACGGTAGAGCATCAGTCCCAAGAAAATGAGCAAAGAACTTTGCCACGTTCCGTAGTTTGTTGGTCTCGAGGCGATGAATCATGGAGTACTGCTGAACGAAGCACGTCTCGAAATTTTCTTGGTGGATTCTGTTAATCATGCAAAACCGCTGCCCCAACAGGCCATAATAGCGGAGGTAAGTTCTCTCTTGGCTGCAACATTCCAACAGCATGTTACATAATTCCATCTGAATAAGCAAGATTAAAGATATGAATGAGATTCCGCAGCAATGTAAATTGTACATCTACAGGCAAAAGCTTGCAGAGTTAAACATTTCTGAAAAATATAACCAATAAGATTAAGAACTAACAAACTATTTTTTGTTTGGGGTGTGGGGGGGGGGGGGGGGGGGGTGGGGATAAAAAACAAAACATCAAACTACCGAACATCTAGGATAATGTTTACAGAAGTTTATAGGTCATGTAAGTAGTGGAGGGAACTCATGCGTCAATTTTAATTCGATTCATATATAACACTTGGATACATACATCACCAATTCAGTTCCAATTTGTAGAACCTAGAAGTTCTTTATCATAGTAAATATATTATTTTCAGGAACAATTGACACTTAAGTACCATGCAGTTTCACATTACTGACATTTTGGTGCACACAGATTTAAAATTGACACTTGACTATCATGCAGTTAGACATTACTCACACTTTTGTGCACCCAGATTCAAAATTGGCACTTTAGTGCACGCAATATGCAAATTACCGACAACCCGCTCCAATTTCGATGGCGATAGTCGTCATCAAAATTGGAGCGGTATGTCAGTAATTTGCATACTGCATGCACTTGAGTGTCAACTTTGAAACTGCTTGTACCAAAGTGTTAGTAATGTCTAACTGCATGATAGTTAAGTGTCAATTTTGATATTGTATGCACCAAAATGTCAGTATTGTCAAACTGCAAGGTAGTTAAGTGTCAATTGTTCTATTTTCAGCCACAACACTTGCTGCAAATCATAATTTAGTTACCATAAAAGTGCCTCGATGAATGCAGTTGGACTTCCAATATCTAAAGAAAACCTTCAAATGCTAACTACAGGGACCAAAGGAAGCTTGAAATTACCAAGACGACGGTATAGCTTCCCTTTTAGAATTACTGTAACACGGATGATATTGTCCAAGTTGACTTAGCATATCTGTGGGGGTGATGGTGGTAAACCCAGAGAGTTTATATTCCAACCTAACAGCATCTTTGAAATCTTATTGCTACCCAAAAAAGAATTCACCCAAACCATACCCACATTATCCTCCATGCTAGGAACTATAAAACTGATGTTATCCGTTTACTTCCATTACACATTTTGTTGACTTCTTTTCACCAATATTATTAAATACTGATTCTGACTAGGAATCCTCAATTCAATAGAACCCAACTTTGCAAATATAGTTACAGTCAAAGGAGGAAGTGATCTGGAGCATGAAGTTCCTATTCCCCTAAATCAATAGAAATCTACATGCGTCGTGTAGAGAATGTTGAGCAGCCACATAGCCAAATGTGAGAATCAAAGGATAGTACGGACTACTTAATCCAACATGACCATGCTTGCTATTTTCATACACCGTCCCAATTATATAAGTCACGTAATGGAGCCAAATAGTCGATCAGACTCACGCCCAATACCAATTCTAATTCTTATCCATCCACCATCATCTATCTTTTAGCAAAAACACGCAATGGAGTAAATAAATGTTGGTTGAGATCGCCTATTAATTTGTCACCAACCCATTACATGCGCTCAAGAACAGATTCTGCAGGTTGGGTAGTTGGTAATCCAGAAGCATTTAGAAAGTGAAGCACAATTCCTAGATGGGTTGCATTTTAGGTGAAGTTGGCCTGCCTAACTAGGTATACAATGGGCTAGACCACAGAGTGCAAAAGAATCATTAGGTATTGGTCAACTACTTGCCACTAAGGAGCATGAAAGGTTAGAATTTGGCTGCAGTTGTTTAAAAGATATATCATTATAAAAGATAAAGCCTTCACGATAAGCTCATCATGCAATTGTAATAACAGAGCACACGGGTTTGATACGACTATTTGCCACTAAGGAGCACACAAGTTCGATACGACTAAATTAGGGTGATCCTTAAAAAATGAACCCTAGCTCCAAACCGAGAAAAGCGACTAACCATGACCCTAAATAAGCCTACTGCAGTCTTACAGTTGCATGCTTAAATGCCCTCTCCAAGAAGATACCAGCAAAAAAAAAATAGTTGAATTCACAGGATTCGAGGAAGACAAGTTTGGTCACGATTTCCCTGTAAACTTATCCACAAAAGTATTCGACATGATATAGCAGCGCATTTGTGCATAATATATGAATCTATTGCCAGCTCAATTTGAACAGACAAGATACAAGTAAGATCGAAGTATACTAAGTTACTAACCTCTTGACCAGGCTCCAATTTGATCTTCAGTAGCTTGTGGCCAGCTTCCTCAAAATCAACACTAGACATGATTGTTAAATAAATTGTTCTGCGAAGATTGACAAGGTTTGTCTCTGTTTCATCTTTTATTTTCATAGCCTCTTCGTCTTCGTCATCTTCTTCGTCAGATTCCTCATCATCCTCGTCATCCGAACCAGCATTAGAATCAGCTTCATCCTCAGAATCGTCACCAAGTATGGTTTTCTTTAGTTCCTCGTATTTTTTCTCGTTCTCCACAAACTGAGGATCAGGCTTAAAGATATCTGAACATGGAGAATAACAACTTCAGTACAAAATAACCCAGATCAAAACATAGAGAGATGAACTGTGCATAGAGAGTGCCAGCTACCTAAAGCAGTCTCAGGATCTAGGCCTTCTTCCATGAGAGCAATTTCATGAGTAAGCTGGTCTTCCTGCTCAACAAGGTCCAATTCTGGACGAACAGCAGGGTACCCCTGCATAAATAAAGAAACGATAACCAATTAGCATAGCTGAACAGTCATTTTGAAAGTTTTTTTGATAGGCGATAATATATATTTGGAAATGGCGAAGTTATCTAGCAAATTTACATATATCTACAAGCAAAGTTGAAGTTTATGTAACAAGTACCACCAATGGAAATATGGAATGGAACACCAAATAGGTACCCTGGTGCATCATCAGGTTGGTCGAGGGTAACTAGGAAGCATAAACCATTACTATCAGTCATTTACCTACATTGGTGCCTATCCTGCAGGTAAATGACTGACAGTAATGGATGCAGGATAGGCACCAATGTAGGTAAATGACTGACAGTAATGGCTCAATTAGCCATCAAAACTTTCAAGCTTGAACCCTTAGGCCAACTGCTTTCCTCCAAAAATGGCGATCCTCTGTAATGCTTGGCATGCTATAATGATGTAAGAAAAAACTTGCACCGATTTGTTTAGAAGC
Organism: Linanthus parryae; assembly: GCA_023055425.1. Taxonomy (NCBI): domain Eukaryota; kingdom Viridiplantae; phylum Streptophyta; class Magnoliopsida; order Ericales; family Polemoniaceae; genus Linanthus; species Linanthus parryae. The sequence goes on along the minus strand of JALGPY010000008.1, from coordinate 3,080,994 downwards.
ACTGACTATTCATTCTACTACAGTACTAGATTTTTTTTAGGAACACAACAGTACTAGAGTACTAGATTTGTTAGGGTTGAATTTTTGCATTTCTATGGCAGGTATATTTTGCATTGCAGTGACACCTAATTAACCAACGCAAACCCCCGGGATTAGCAAATCACTAACTTGGTGATAAAAAAACGCATTGTTTTACAAACCGAAAGAAAAAGAACATGAAGGACTTTGCCTCTTCCGATTCTTAAAATTGTAGTCAACGTACTCCAAAGTTAAGCTGAGACTGATGTTTCGGCAAGGATTCTGCTCCGGACATCTCAACTACTTAACTCAGTTCAGTTGCTTTGAGTAGAGTAGATTACGGTAGTGACTATATTTTATTTTACTATCTTTAGTGGCATGTAAAGATTCCAATTTTTATCATTGTTAATGCAATTATAAGAAGTGTTGCATTCTCTTCTACACGGCCTCCTGTGGGCACAGGATGTACACAAAAGCATAGGAATAAGCAATAGACACCCAACATGATATACATATATTCATACATATGAGACACACCTGAAAGGCTGAAACTTCGCCTTTCTAATTGCAAATAGCCCTTCAATCAAAAACTGAACCCGTTTGTCAATTTGTCCTTCGTGAAGAATCCCACGGAAACGCTCAAATATACCTGTAAGCACCGAACATCACGATGAGGTAATGCAGATAATAAAGATAGCAATAACTTTGGTGGGTTGGTCACATGTGGTTGAATGTGCGAATACTTAGTGATCTGCTTGGAACCATAAATTTTAAATGGAAATTTCATCTGACATTATAATATGTAAAGTAATGCAACCATGCATCTCAAAAACCAGGCATATATACAATCCAGCATTACGTGCTTCAGTTGCGGATACTAATAGCACACTTCCGAAATCTTATTTATAGGTTATACTAAAACAGAGATGATACCTAACACTCTCTACCCTATGTTATCACATTTCAGTCATAGCACAGTGAACTGCAAAATGGATCATGCATTTCAAAACGTGGTTCACCAGCTTTCCAGAAAGGTGAATTTGGCGAACCGACAAATGGTCTCTATTTTGACTCTAAATATTTCTCTTAGAGGGCAAATTAAGTTAAGTCTTCAGTAATGCACTTGAAAACATTGTAGAAATTGGGTTGTCCTACGGTTTTTAATCTTCTCTACTATAAAAAGCTGAAGGAGCTTTTAGTGTTTAACACTTCAAGTGTTTTACACTTTTGAGAGTTTAACACTTATTTGTGTTTTCTCTCATCTTTGGTTTTCTACTTTTTTTGGTTCACCAAAAATACCCCCAAAATAAAATAATATTTACCACTTTCTATTATACGCCATCTCAATTACTACATCTCATAAATATACCCCTGAAGATTCACCACTTTTATTTTATTCCTCAATGAATTAGCATTAACTCATTTCAGTTTTTCTGGCATTAATTCCTTTCAGTTTCTTTTTCTTTTGCAAGAAACACCGGATCGATTTCTGAAGGAAGCGGCTTATTGCATTTCGTCTCTACGTTTCCTCTCTCTCTCTCTCTCTCTCTGTCTCTCTCTCTCTCGTCATGAACAGTATCTTCAAATCAGATAAGGTATTTTACTAATCAAACAAATCCTTCCTCGGCTATGATGGCGATTCAAATTGCATTGATTCGGTTTGGGTCTCCAACACCAGTCTTTGTTTTCATTTTTCACGACTGGCAGCCTTATCCAATATTTGATATGGTTCGTCTCTCCAATTCCCGTCCTGATTTGATTTAGTTCATCTTTCAAATCTCCAATTCAAAGACATCTTCATGATAAGCAACCTAATAAAAATTCAAAACAGGTCCATATATATGTACGGAAGTGATCTGACTTTCTCGCCAACTTCAATTTCGAGTAGATTTCATGATTCTCCCACACGTCTTTTTTTTTTTTTTTTTTTGAGAAATACATGTCTTTTGTTATGCAGTACCTTACTCAGTACCAACATATCATTCATTCACATGGAGGTATTTTTATTTTAATTTATTTATTAACGTCAATGGTTGTTCTGAATTTAACATTTCTTTGTTACCACTGGTGCTGATTTCTTTAGTATTGACATATTGAGAAAAATCCATGCACAGTTTTGAGTTTTCATTTGATTTAGACTGTGCGATATCCTTGTGTTATTAACTGCACTGCAACAACGGATATTTTTAATGTAATTTTGCATTTTCAAATTGGCATTATGGGTAATTCCTTCTTGGTGACATCATTGGATCCTGATGCATTAGTGTTCTAATCAAGGTATTGTAGTTTCCAATTTATAAAATATATTATGTGCTTCGTTTATTGGTAGGCTGGCGGTGTTTCAGCCCCAGGGCTTATACATTCCTTCTAATCGTCTACCGTTTATGAGGTACATGATTATTTCAATTTTGATTATGTTGTGAACGTTACTTAATTATTTTGATACAACACAATTATGGTTTTCTTCTTAATTAACACATGATTTTAAAGTGTCATCAAATTATTATTCATTGGTGCCATTTAGAGTACTAATTAGCATCAAATTTATCATTCCGTTTGGATTTTCGAAACGCCATTTTTGTAATTTCTTATGCACCAACCTGTTTGACAGATTTTCATGCTTTTTTTTTTTTAACCTATTTCTATGTTATATACGTTCATTGATGAAATTTCATAAGTGAAGAGAGGTTTTGTGCACGAGGATGCACGAGCTGAAATTAAATCAAGCACATGAGTTTTAATCGTCTCAAAAAAAATTATATGAAACTTTAGCAAGGTGGCCAGAAAGGTGTTGTGATCAAACCTTCTGTTCCCGACGTATTAAATCGCTAAGAATGGGCGCTAACGATGGAGTAACTATATTAGCGAGTAAAAAAATTCTCAAAATAAGTAATATTAAACCTCTGTAGTCATCTTTTGAGATTAGAGCTAATGTTTTCGAGATTCCAAACAACATTCTGATCTTGGAGCAGTAGACATAAGAAACTCCCTGCGCCTCTGCCCAAGTGAACATCAAGTATTCAGAACATCAAGTATTCAGAGAGGTCAGCAAACCAGTATGGCGAAAAGACCGGACTGTAAGAAATGTTTTTGCTCTCTGTTTTGCCTTTTAGATTTGTGGATTTAAAACCTTTCAAAGGCTGCATCAAGTAAATGGCAGCAAATTTACCGAGAAAAAAAAATGAGACAGCAGAAGAAGGGAATATGCGAAGTAAAAATCTACCATAATCATTTACTGTTCCCGAGAGCAAAAGAACTGGCGGTATTCATCAACAATTCGGTGATTTCCATATCAACAGTTTACACCGTAGGAAAAACAAATCGAGTTTGACAAAAAAAATGGAATGCATAATAGCATAAAATGGCAAGAAAAAATTGCTCTTTGTATTTCAAAACAAGCGAAATATGTTTCAGGAATCAGTTTCTACCAAAGTAGAAAAATCCAATTCCAATGTCACTCATGGTTCCTGATCAGTCATGGCTTCATAAGATCATATATAATATCAAGGCTCATCAACATCAAATTTCAAGCATATACCCCCATCACAACATTAATTCGAAAAGAAGTAAGAAAAGACAACTCCAATTCTTGTTAGATCCGCATCAAGCAGATCATTTTCTGTTGTCAGCATCCATAAAATTGAAACTGTACGGCAAAAACATGTAACTTTTGATTGAAAGTTGAACCAAATTACTAAAAACGGTACGCTTTCTACATCTAATATGGCTTCGCATTTAATTGAAATCGGCGAGAGCGAACCGGTTACAGAACATAGTAACCCTTTGAGCATACTCCCACGTGCAACGCACGTGTGGCCTACTAGTACACGAAAAATGATGGCTTTCCGACTGAGACATCCGAAGAAGTCTACATCTATCGCACACAATTCCGTAAGGTACTGCGATCCACGTTTCAGGTAACAAAAGGTCTAGCCCCATGGGTGATATCTTCCTCACTCTCTAAAGTAGGAAACAATTAGCTCAAGATATCCACACACAAAAAGTTCCAAACTCGATTCAGTCTTGACTGTGATGCTACCCCAACTCTCAAGCTAAGACAGAAGTGTACCTCATGCAGTGAATTCGTACTATTTATATGTTCTCAACCAGGTGAATTGTAAACTGTTTACATAAAAGTCTATCAACTTGAGTGGATCTAATAAAGTAAAAGTTCCAGCTTCCTCTCCAACCATCAGCCATTGCAGTCTGAAAGTAGCTGTGTTGAAGCTTGATGGTGATTATCTATGGAGCACAGGTGAAGGCCCAGATCAAGAGGTGGACACCCGAGACTTAAGATGGAAGTGGAGTAGAAAATGAGTTTGAGTATACTCAAGGACTATCCTTGGATCATTTGTTCATGTTGTTTCCCCTTAGTATAAACTATGTAAGCGACTGAAAGAACAGATGATAAACCTACAGCCTGCACAAGGAGACTTCTCAAAAAAGCACTTTGCATGCCCGAAGAAATAAAATCTGTGATTGGCTTTGCTCCTCTACACACTCAACAATAGTTTTCTGAAACCAACCACTATAACATTCTTTATCTTTTAAGGAGGATAAGATGTTGGATCAGCGACTCGTAACCCGGGATGTCAGCCTGTTCCCATTTACACGCCATTAATCTCGTTGGCATCTTTCTCGACAAAAATAAGCATATCAATGACAGATTTTTTTGCCAGGCTGAATATGGAGAGCTGGAATATTTCTCAGAGCTTGAATATTTCTCATCTCATAAATTTCACTGTATTTGAATTTCGAAATCAATGGACATTTTGACAAAACCATACAAGAATACTCCCTCTCTCTGTCTGTAAAAGTGCACCGCAGAACTCTGGAAGGATGCGGTTATCCATTATTGCCGCCAGTGACCAAGTGCGGAAACCGGATAGATGGTTTGCATGGAGGGGGATAGTTTTCTCAGACAGGGATGGTGGATTGGTCCAAAATGAAATGGTGGACCGTGAAAGGACAGAATAGACACGGTGAGGGTGACTACGAGAATGAGAACGATGGTGAAATAGGATTCCAAAGTGAGGTTTAATTGCGAAAGATATAACAATTACTTTCCACATCTCAATGTATATGGAAAATAAGGGCAGATTTCAATATTTAGTTGTTTCTAGTGGCTATAAGGCGGAGTAGCGTTAAAAGTATCTAAACAATGAACCTTTAACTCACATACTAAAAGGGTCTGGTATTTTTTCCCTGTCATCAACACACTTTGTAGATATGCTTTAGTTGATCTCTAATAGGGTCTGGTATTCTTTAGTTGTTTCTAGTGTATACTCTTAAAATGCAGTCATACAACTAAGTAATAATCCTTGTTGAAGGCATATGGTTTTGGCTAATACACTCCCTACAGCTGTTAGAGTGATAACACCCCACATAATGTCTCCCTGGTATACTATCTTTCAAATAAGAAAGACTACCTACTGAATTATATCAATGCCTTCTCAGTATTAAAGCAATACACAGAGGCCTTACTAATTCTTTTTTTCAATTTTCTCTTAATCATAGGTGTGAACCGCAATAGATAATTTTGTGCAAAAGATTAACCATGCTTGGTGGTGTCAAGAACACAACAGTTTTCAGCATATCTTACAGCGGAACATATTCTAATTAGTATGTCTTTGTGATGTGTTATTGGATTACAAGACAAGTCCATACAGAAAGTATTTCGCAGTTCATAGTATCTATCATAACGTGCAATTTTCAGATATGCAGTAAACAATCAGCATTTAACTGTCAAAACTGCTATACTACTGGAAGCTTACCATGCAAACCACGGGGGCAGAGATCTTGAAGTATCGATCCACATTCAGTAACAAATCCAACCGCAACCTCAACACTGTCATCAGTAGGTTTCTCCAACAAAATTGTAAGCAACTCCAGGGCAATAAGCTCGTGAATAATTTGCTGATTTACCAGATGTGCAATGAACTTGACAGCAGCTAGTAGTTGGGGCTGTTAATCAGACATACCAATAAAACAAGACAATTCCTTTCACTTTCTGCCTTCTGGGTTCTATCTCTCTCATCTTTCTCGTCATCGCCGCGCTCTTCCCTCCTCCGTTTTTCAGACCGGTTTCGCTGTTCTTCGTTTCGTTCTCTCCTTTCATGGTTTTTATCAACACCATCCTTGTCCCTATGTCTCCTCAACATTAATCATGCCTTTGTCTCCTTTTATCACTCTTTTGAGCTCCTCTCTTCTTTGCCCTGGTATCTTTCACATCAAGTTCTTCACTTTCCTTCTCCTTCCTTCTTTCTGACCTCTTGGACTCTTCCTCCTCCATTTTCTCAAGCTCATCATCACTATCACTGTTCCGTCGCCTTTCTCTGGATCGGGAAGTGTCATGATCTCGACCGTTCCTTCTTTTACCGTTGGGTTATTTCAATAAGGGTAACGACGTTGTTCCGGAATGGGTTACGTGGCATCATGCTATTGGAGGGGAGTGTGTCATCTTCGCCTACGTGTCCATCCTTGTCAGCGACCATTACCTATTTTATTTTTCTACCTTTAGTTACCAGCACTTGTTGTTAATTGCAATTCCACCCCCCTTTTGTATAAAGGGGGTATCAGTTGTAAGAAGAAGGGGAATGAACAGTATCAATTTTATCTTCTTTTCAATCTTTTCCAGTTTTTTTTCTCTTTCGTTTGCGTCGTCGTTGATTCGAAAACAGAGAACAGCCGGCGGATTCACACCGCCGGCGAAGAGAACCAGACAGGGACCTGTCAACTGGTATCAGAGCACTAAGGCTCTAGGGTTATCAGCCGCCATGGTCCGAGTTGACGAACTCGCGACCCGACTCAACCGGACCGACTCCGCCGTGCGTGAACTGAGCGAGCAACAAGCGGCGATGAGGGAGAGCCTCACCGAGCAGCTCGACGGACTTCGGGGACGGATGGAGGAGTACTTCTACCTCACGAATCGCCGGAATTTGGACACAGGGAAGGAACGATCGACAGAGGGGGTCACTGAGTTGGATCGTTCCCAAACGAGCCAACACCGCGCCCGAACCCTAACGCCGGCGCCGCGGTTCGACCCACCACCCCCAACCACCGGCGGCGACGTTACCAGTCCGCCTGGGTTTCAGGCGTCCCGCCACAGTCAAAACCAGACACCCCTCTCCGCTCCCTTCTCCGCCCCCTTCTCCACAGCCAACTCCACCAGACCTCTACCACCATTCTCAACCCACCAATTCACCACCCAAAATGTTTACCCCTCTCCCTTAACAACACCCATGTCACAACCAATTTACACCACCATACCCACAGCTCAAACCCACAGAGTTCCCACCTCACAGCCAGTACCCAATTACTACCCTTTTTACCAACCAACCACCTCACAGCAGGTTCCACCCCCTCACTACACTCCCTTATACCCAGGGAATTATGCCAATCCCCAGCAGGCTTATGCCGGGTATGGTACTGGGCAGGACACATACCCAATGGGACGGCCACCATGGCTAGCTGGCTTCCAAGTCCCCAGACTGGAAATACCCAAGTTTGATGGATCGGATGTGCATGGTTGGTTGCAGCAAGTGGAAGTGTGCTTCATCATTGGCAATGTACCACCCGAAAACAAGGTATTGTTTGCTTCAGTATACTTTGAGGGGATACCTAAGTTTTGGTTCAAGTCTTTTATACAATCAAATTGGGGAATCACTTGGGAGAGGTTTGCACAAGAGTTAGTCACAAGATACAATGACTATGGGTTTCATAATGTTGTTGGTGCTTTTAATAAAGTACATCAATCAGGCACGGTTGATGAATATCTACTGAGGTTTGAGGAGCTCCGAGCACTAGTCATGAACAAAGGGGGGCAGTTTTTGGGGGAAGAATGGTTTGTTGAAAGTTTTATCAGTGGTCTCAAGGACGAGATTCAAATGGATGTGCAAATTATGAACCCCACGACTCTCACACAAGCCATCCGTATGGCTAAGATGCAAGAAACCAAACACGAGATGCACTCCAAGAAGGCCAAGTATCCCAAATGGCCTTCCACCACCTCCACAACAACCAAGCCCAATACTGTACCAGCTTCATCTCAGAAGTCCTACACTACTGCTCCAGTATCCACCACCCCCAGAATGCCAGTAAAGAGGATTACTCCTGAAGAAATGAGGTTGCGAAGGGAGAAGAATCTCTGCTATTACTGCGAGGACACCTACACTCCTGGGCACAAATGCAGGAGGCCCCAACTCTACTTGATTATGGGTGAGCCCCTAGCTACAGGTGAGGAAGTTGAGCTATTTGATCATTATGAGACAGAAGAAGCACTTTCTGTTGAAACAGAAACCCCAATGCAAATTACCCTCAATGCATTATCCGGAAGTACTACTCATGAAACCTTGAGGGTAAAGGGGCAGGTCCAGAGGAACCATATCACTATTCTTATTGACAGCGGCAGCACACACAACTTCTTGGACTTACACACAGCGAGGAAAGTGGGGTGCCAACTCCAAGAAACCAAACCTATGCTGGTCACAGTAGCTGATGGTGGTACAGTTATGAGCACTCACAAGTGCTCTTCCTTCACTTGGAAGACAGATGGTCAGGAGTTCACCACGGAGATGAGGATATTACCCTTGGGAGGGTGTGATGCAGTCCTAGGAACTCAATGGTTAAAGACCATTAGTCCAGTGCATATGGACTTTAACCACCTCACCCTCGGATTTCACTACAAGGGCAGGGAGGTTAAATGGCAAGGGGTCACAGAAGGAGGGCAAGCACCATCTCTCAGGAGCCTTAGTGGGCAAGGGTTCATCAACTACATTTCCGCAAACTGTAATGCCATGTGGGGAATGCTCTGGTCCCTCACTCCAGTTCCATCCAAAGACAGTACTCCCCATCCACAGATACAAGCAGTTCTTGAGGAGTTTGATGATGTTTTTAGAGAACCAACACGGCTACCTCCCAAGCGGCCATTTGACCATGCTATACCCCTGGTGGAAGGGGCAGTGCCCGTCAACATCAGACCTTACAGGTACCCTCACTTCCAAAAGGCAGAAATAGAGAGAATGGTAAATGAGATGTTGGGCAGTGAAGTCATTACAACCAGTGTCAGTTCTTTTGCGTCCCCTGTATTGTTGGTTAAGAAGAAAGATGGCAGCTGGCGGTTTTGTGTGGATTACCGGGAGCTCAACAGCCAAACCATCAAAGACAAGTACCCCATACCAATCATGGATGAGCTCCTCGATGAGCTCCATGGAGCCACCCTCTTCTCCAAGCTAGATTTAAGAGCTGGATACCATCAAATCAGGATGCGACCTGAAGATACTCACAAAACTGCTTTCAGAACTCATAGTGGCCACTACGAATTTCAGGTAATGCCTTTTGGGTTAACCAATGCCCCAGCCTCTTTTCAAGCTATGATGAATGAAGTGCTCAGACCATACCTCCGGAAGTTCGTGTTAGTTTTCTTTGATGACATCTTGGTCTACAGTCCGTGCCTGAGTTCTCATCTGCAGCATTTGAGCACAGTTCTTACCTCACTCAGAGAAAACTCCCTATTTGCAAAGAGGTCAAAGTGTGCCTTTGGGCTAGAAAGTATGGAGTACTTGGGTCACATCATTTCAGCGGCAGGGGTAGCAGCGGACCCTACCAAGATACAATGTATGCAGCAATGGCCTATTCCAAAAACCCTCAAGGGTCTCAGAGGGTTCTTGGGCTTAACCGGGTATTACAGGAGATTTGTGAAGCAATACGGGGTGATTAGCAAACCCTTGACAGAGTTATTGAAGAAAGGGCAGTTCTCTTGGTCACCCACAGCTGAGGAAGCCTTCAACCGGCTCAAGCATGCAATGACAACCACACCAGTACTAGCCATGCCAGACTTTACCCAACCCTTCATCATTCAGACTGATGCCTGTAACTCTGGAATTGGGGCTGTGTTAATGCAACATGATCACCCTATTGCCTACTTTAGCAAGGCTCTATCCCCACAACACCAGGGTTTATCCACTTATGAAAAAAGAGTTGATGGCTGTCACTCAAGCAGTAACCAAATGGAGGTCTTATGTGGAGGGGGTACCATTTGTGATCAAAACTGACCACCAAAGCATCAAGTTCTTCCTCGAGCAAAGGCTTAACACTTCTCTCCAATACAAGTGGCTCTCCAAGCTCATTGGATTGGACTACACCATCTCCTACAAGAAGGGAAAGGAAAACTTAGCTGCTGATGCTCTATCAAGGCTTCCTGAAGAGCAAGGTGACACTACACAGTGTCTAGCTATGACCGTGGTTCAGCCACAGTGGGTTCAATCGGTTAAGGCTTCTTACCAAGGGGATGCTTGGGTACAAGGATGGATACAAAAGCTATTAGCCGATCCCAAGGCAGGTAATGGTATCTACACTCTCTCAAATGACATGGTGTGGAAGCAACACCAAGTGTATGTGGGCACTCACACAAACCTGAGAAAAGATATAATTCAGCAAGGTCATGACACTGCAGTCGGAGGGCATTCTGGCATCCTAGGTACTTATAAAAGGGTGCAACACCATTTTTTTTGGGTAGGCATGAAGAAGGACATCAAGGACTGGGTCCTAGCTTGTGACATTTGCCAGAAGATGAAGAGTGAGCACGTTTCCTACCCTGGCCTCCTGCAGCCACTTCCGATACCAGATAAGCCGTGGACTGATATTAGTATGGATTTCATAGTCGGCTTACCCAAGTCAAATGGGAAGGAAGCCATCTTAGTGGTGGTTGATAGGCTCACCAAGTATGCCCATTTCATTGCTCTCACCTACCCCTTTACTGCAGCAGCTGTCGCTCAGGTATTTTTTGACAATATCCACAAATTACATGGCCTTCCTACTACCTTGCTCTCAGATAGAGATCCCATCTTCTTGAGTGTTTTTTGGCAAACACTCTTTAAGCTCTTAAATTCCACATTGATCCACAGCACTGCCTATCACCCCCAAACCGATGGTCAGACAGAGAGGGTGAACCAATGTCTAGAAACCTATCTTAGATGTGTTACCAGTGACAGGCCACACAGGTGGACTAAATGGTTGGGATTAGCAGAATACTGGAATAACACCAACTACCACACCAGCTTGCAGAGCACCCCCTTCTTTGCTTTATATGGTTACCCCCCTCCTCAGCTCAGCTTCCACCAAGTGAACAACTCACCTAGTGACGAGGTCAACAAGTTTGTGCAAGAGAGGCATAAGGTGATTCTACTGTTACAAGACAATTTGAAGAATGCCCAAGCCAGGATGAAATTCTTTGCTGACCAGCACAGATCGGAGAGGACCTTTGAGATCATGGATTGGGTTTACCTCAGGCTGCAACCACATAAACAAAGCTCTCTCCAGCACTCTAGAGCTCACAAGCTATCAGCTAAATATTATGGGCCTTTCCAAATTCTCGAGAAGGTGGGAAAAGTTGCTTATAAATTGGCCTTGCCTCCACATGCTAAAATGCATCCAGTCTTCCATGTCTCTCTCCTCAAGAAGAAGCTGGGCAATCGCACTGAGGCTCAACAGACATTGCCATTTCAGAGTCCGGAGGGGCAGCTCCTTACTGAACCCCTCGCTCTTCTCAGCCACAGGACTGTCATGCGAGACAGTGTTTCTATTCCACAGGTGTTGGTGCATTGGGCTGATACTGTACCCGAGGAGGCTACTTGGGAGGACGAGGTTTTAGTCCGTTCCCAATTTCCTTCTCTCTTTCCATGAGGACATGGAAAATTTCAAGGGAAAGGGACTGTCATGATCTCGACCGTTCCTTCTTTTACCGTTGGGTTATTTCAATAAGGGTAACGACGTTGTTCCGGAATGGGTTACGTGGCATCATGCTATTGGAGGGGAGTGTGTCATCTTCGCCTACGTGTCCATCCTTGTCAGCGACCATTACCTATTTTATTTTTCTACCTTTAGTTACCAGCACTTGTTGTTAATTGCAATTCCACCCCCCTTTTGTATAAAGGGGGTATCAGTTGTAAGAAGAAGGGGAATGAACAGTATCAATTTTATCTTCTTTTCAATCTTTTCCAGTTTTTTTTCTCTTTCGTTTGCGTCGTCGTTGATTCGAAAACAGAGAACAGCCGGCGGATTCACACCGCCGGCGAAGAGAACCAGACAGGGACCTGTCAGGAAGGGTCGAATCTCTCCACATCTCGCCTCATCGTCTCTACTTCCATTGTTGAGCAAATCGGAGGAAATCGGTTGCAATTGGTGGTGTGATTCGACGGAATCGGTGACTAACATTGGGAATTAGCTGGAAAAACGTGCGATTTATAGAAAAGAAAGTACCTCCGGCGTTCGAAGTTGGAGGTTTCCGGCGTGCGATTCAGAGTTGGTTTCGGACGATGAAGATGATGAGATTGACGAAAAATCCCCAAATCTATCTAAAATTTGGAAAACCCTAACCCCATGAACTATGGTAAGCCTTGAAGAGTGGGGTTTTTATGAAATTTACGTTGAAGTTTGGGGGTCGGTGGAAAAGATGTTACAAAATAGGGGTTCGCAAATGGTCGGACCTGGATCGGATCAGGTCCTTCCCGATCCGACCAGGGGAAATGGGATCCAGATTCGGTCAAGATCCGTTCGAATCGTCATCGGATTCAGATCAGAATCGGACCGGGTTTTATTTAATTGATCCAAAATCCGTTCCCTAACCCCATGAACTATGGTAAGCCTTGAAGAGTGGGGTTTTTATGAAATTTACGTTGAAGTTTGGGGGTCGGTGGAAAAGATGCTACAAAATAGGGGTTCGCAAATGGTCGGATCTGGATCGGATCAGGCCCTTCCCGATCCGACCAGGGGAAATGGGATCCAGATTCGGTCAAGATCCGTTCGAATCGTCATCGGATTCAGATCAGAATCGGACCGGGTTTTTTCAAATTGATCCAAAATCCGTTCCCTAACCCCATGAACTATGGTAAGCCTTGAAGAGTGGGGTTTTTATGAAATTTACGTTGAAGTTTGGGGGTCGGTGGAAAAGATGTTACAAAATAGGGGTTCGCAAATGGTCGGATCTGGATCGGATCAGGCCCTTCCCGATCCGACCAGGGGAAATGGGATCCAGATTCGGTCAAGATCCGTTCGAATCGTCATCGGATTCAGATCAGAATCGGACCGGGTTTTATTTAATTGATCCAAAATCCGTTCCCTAACCCCATGAACTATGGTAAGCCTTGAAGAGTGGGGTTTTTATGAAATTTACGTTGAAGTTTGGGGGTCGGTGGAAAAGATGTTACAAAATAGGGGTTCGCAAATGGTCGGATCTGGATCGGATCAGGCCCTTCCCGATCCGACCAGGGGAAATGGGATCCAGATTCGGTCAAGATCCGTTCGAATCGTCATCGGATTCAGATCTGAATCGGACCGGGTTTTATTTAATTGATCCAAAATCCGTTCCCTAACCCCATGAACTATGGTAAGCCTTGAAGAGTGGGGTTTTTATGAAATTTACGTTGAAGTTTGGGGGTCGGTGGAAAAGATGTTACAAAATAGGGGTTCGCAAATGGTCGGATCTGGATCGGATCAGGCCCTTCCCGATCCGACCAGGGGAAATGGGATCCAGATTCGGTCAAGATCCGTTCGAATCGTCATCGGATTCAGATCAGAATCCGACCGGGTTTTATCAAATTGATCCAAAATCCGTTCCCTAACCCCATGAACTATGGTAAGCCTTGAAGAGTGGGGTTTTTATGAAATTTACGTTGAAGTTTGGGGGTCGGTGGAAAAGATGTTACAAAATAGGGGTTCGCAAATGGTCTGATCTGGATCGGATCAGGACCTTCCCGATCCGACCAGGGGAAATGGGATCCAGATTCGGTCAAGATCCGTTCGAATCGTCATCGGATTCAGATCAGAATCGGACCGGGTTTTATTTAATTGATCCAAAATCCGTTCCCTAACCCCATGAACTATGGTAAGCCTTGAAGAGTGGGGTTTTTATGAAATTTACGTTGAAGTTTGGGGGTCGGTGGAAAAGATGTTACAAAATAGGGGTTCGCAAATGGTCGGATCTGGATCGGATCAGGCCCTTCCCGATCCGACCAGGGGAAATGGGATCCAGATTCGGTCAAGATCCGTTCGAATCGTCATCGGATTCAGATCTGAATCGGACCGGGTTTTATTTAATTGATCCAAAATCCGTTCCCTAACCCCATGAACTATGGTAAGCCTTGAAGAGTGGGGTTTTTATGAAATTTACGTTGAAGTTTGGGGGTCGGTGGAAAAGATGTTACAAAATAGGGGTTCGCAAATGGTCGGATCTGGATCGGATCAGGACCTTCCCGATCCGACCAGGGGAAATGGGATCCAGATTCGGTCAAGATCCGTTCGAATCGTCATCGGATTCAGATCAGAATCCGACCGGGTTTTATCAAATTGATCCAAAATCCGTTCCCTAACCCCATGAACTATGGTAAGCCTTGAAGAGTGGGGTTTTTATGAAATTTACGTTGAAGTTTGGGGGTCGGTGGAAAAGATGTTACAAAATAGGGGTTCGCAAATGGTCTGATCTGGATCGGATCAGGACCTTCCCGATCCGACCAGGGGAAATGGGATCCAGATTCGGTCAAGATCCGTTCAAATCGTCTTCGGATTCAGATCAGAATCGGACCGGGTTTTATCAAATTGATCCAAAATCCGTTCCCTAACCCCATGAACTATGGTAAGCCTTGAAGAGTGGGGTTTTTATGAAATTTACGTTGAAGTTTGGGGGTCGGTGGAAAAGATGTTACAAAATAGGGGTTCGCAAATGGTCGGATCTGGATCGGATCAGGCCCTTCCCGATCCGACCAGGGGAAATGGGATCCAGATTCGGTCAAGATCCGTTCGAATCGTCATCGGATTCAGATCTGAATCGGACCGGGTTTTATTTAATTGATCCAAAATCCGTTCTGTAGATCAATATAGTACGTTGTCGGATCGGATTATGCTCGACTTTGCAGTAGTAGTAATAATAATAATAATAATAATAATAATAATATAGAAAATAAACACTATTTCATATGTTAAAGCACGTTCGTACGTTATGAAGCATGAAACAGTCAAAGAAAGAAGTTCACAGATTAGACTTACTATACTATTCATCTAAGAAGTGTAAGTAGAGAAGTAATAGGGTATATTTGTAAAGCATGCATATATGTCGGATCAGATCGGGTCGAAACCCGATAGATCTGAAGTCAAATCCAAATCTGACCAGGTCTAGCTTTCTGAATCCAAATTCGATCCATTTTCAATTAGATCGGATTCTGATATGATCCATTCGGCTCAGCTCAAGTCACCCGGATCTCGGATCAGATCGGACCATATTATCATTACAAAAGTGTAAAAGACACTCATATTTCACGGAGACTGCGAAGTAGCACTCTTATTTCTAGGTAAATGCAAATTTGCCCCATGTGTTTGCAAGCTATCTCAATTCCATCCAAATCAAACTAACTAAAACGTCCACTGGTACAGAACCTAAAACACCCACCAAATTTCTCTGCAAAACTGAGAGAGAAATCGACGTCTCCGCTTCCTGTGGCTTACGTTCTCCTTCTCCGAAGATTTCGACTCGCTCGTAGGTTCATTATCTCTTTTGTTGTCAGATTTGAAACCAATCGAATTTCTTCAGGTAATCGAATGTTTTAATCTCACCGTTCTTGGATCTCTCTGTTTGGTGTTATTGTATCTGGGTTTTCTCGGAAACTCTCAAAGATGATTGCTTGGCCCGCTTGATTGAATTCTGGTTTGCTATTGATTAGAAAAAGTTCTCTCTTTTCTTGTATATCTCCGACCATGAAATCTTTCTTAATATGAAGATTTTATGTATCATTAATGAGTTTTGTTCTAAACAATTTCATTGTTCTTTTGGTGATCAAATGCATACTTATGGGTGATGTGGTACACAAGACACTCTAATTGGTTGATTATGTGATTATTTGCATATACTGATACTATGAATATGGTATAATTAATACGATCAACCAATTAGAGTGTCCCGTGATACCACATCACCCATTACCTCGTGGTATTGAATATCTTCTCCGTCCTCAGTACTCTGATTAGTTGTTTCTGTTTGGTCAAATGTAATGATTTTTGGCAAGCTCGTTTACAAGTTATGCTATGGGAATCATAATCATGATTGTGTTAGGCTGTTTATGTTTTGTTAGCTTTGTTGGTATGATCTCGATTTCTATAATTAAGATTTCTTATTTTGGTTATGCTTTTAATAAATTTTATAAGAAGAATTAGCTGCAAATGCAAAAGAATTAGCTTTTATTGAATTTATTACAAGATTTAGCTACAAAAGTAAATGAAATTGATGTCGAGTTCCATATGACCTAAATGGTTAAGGTTTCCTTCTGTAAACCAGAATAGAGATGAACTGAAGTTGAACTAAAGTGCGAATCGGTCTAATAGACAAGTTGAGCCAAGCTTAAGCTCCGTTTTTTCGCCCCAGATAAAGCTCGAAGACATGAAAATAGTTGGTGACCGAAGCTAGAGCAACATAAAACAAGTGTCTCAAGCGGCGGAGCCAGGAAAAGAAATTAATGAAACCATCCTGAATACCCAAAATCAGAACCCGAATGATTTCAGTTTTATGTTATCTTCATTACGTGCATCCAAGAACGACTCGTAACTCGTTAAACCCATCGAAGAGTATACATAAGAGGGAAAAAATCTCTTGAAAATTATTCTGCTATAAAACTCAACTGCACCCAATTCCAACAAATTCACTTCAAGTTCACCATATATTTCTCAGGTTTTTAGCCGCAATATCGCAATATGCGCGTAAACCCAAATTAACAGTATTAAAACACCAATTTCCAACATAGTATAACCCTACGGCAGCAGCCCTTGGGATAGCTACTTACCTTCCGACGTGTTACCATGAAAGATGTGGATGAGAATAGAGACTTCTCTCAAGTCTCAACATGTGATCTCCACGACAATGTGGAGTTCGAGCTCTCGTTTGCATTCTATAGAGAGAGGTGTTGGAAGGGGGCCAAATGCCAATTATAGCTGAAATTATTAAGTCCGGGTAAAACTATGATTTCCTTGGGGTCAACTGAACTATTCTTCACACACTAGGGAGTGTATCGGAGGTTCTTGGGAATTTGGGGGGGGGGGTGTCTTTTTTTAGCTATCAAGAAGTAAACATATCACATGCCCCTTTGTGCCTCTACATAGCTCCGTCCCCGAGTGTATCATAATACACTATCCGTCGTCTTAGAGTGTAAAAGAGAAACGGAAACTTCCTGATAGATGAAGACCGAGCATCTCATGGTCTTCTTCAAATTCAAAGGTCTATAATATAATAATTAAGTGGTCATCAGTCTACAACGGGGTGTAGGTTTTCACTCATTCTGGCAGAATTCCCTAAACAAATCCTTCAAAACTGAAGCAACAATTTCAAGGGAAGTTTTTTATGATGAAATTTAAATCTTGGTGTAGAGATAAATTTGTTAATTTATTCATTTAGAGATCTAGCGAGCTTGCCTTAGTAATTGACTTCACCACCAAACCTCATGTATGTTTGATCGCTGAAGAACACAAATCTTATTTACTAGTTGCTTCATCAAATACCTCCGATATGCCATCAGTTTGTGGGTCTAAAGTGTCCAAGCATATTTGACTGCCGTTTGTACTGGTAGGAAAGTTTTACGTGTAAGGCTATTTATGTCTTCACTCTTCAGACACGAGCATTGCAATGTCTAAAAAATGTCATTTTGCTAATCTGAAATTGTGGCCGGAGTGTATAGGAGGAAGGTCTTTTATTGTCATCACTTTGTCAAAACACCTCCCCTCATTGGGATATTGGTTTTCAGTAGTCCTGAATACCTTTCTATGTAGAGAAAGATAAACATGACGGCATGCAAATGAGAAAATGAGGTTATCACTTAAGATTTTATACATAAAAGTGTGGACCCCCCCCCCCCCCCCGGCACTTGAACATGCCATGAAGCTTGGAGGAACGGCTTATTATGTCTTTTTAGTTGGCTTTGCCATATATTTCATAGATAGCGAGTCTGTAATCGAGTGACATATAGAACACTTGTTTTGGGTTTTTGTGTGGATATATGTGATCCTAACTCTTGTTACCATTCTTTTTCCGCCACTTTCGGGTGTCTGAGCAGGTGTTACTTGCTGTTTACGGTGTGAGCTTCTTTGCAAGTTCCCAAAAACTTGAGCTTTCATAAGATCCCGAAAACTCGGCACTATTAAGACTGAGTTTAGGGAAGGAAATTAAACAGTTTGATAATATTAGTAGCGATGGATCAGATTGATGAGATCTATAAAGAGCGGTTAGCAGCAATCTGGCGTGTGTTATATGCAACAAAGTATGTCCGAGATGATAATGTGCCTTGCCAAATAGAAGAGGTAATCAAACCGTCGCCTCGCCAAACAATATATTTGTTTAACAATTAACTTATCGGACTTTTCATTAGTTTAACGATTTTCTCGGTATTTTGCAATTCTGATGATGAATTTATTCTTTTTATTTGATTCCTAGGGTCTATATTTGGGTTCTCTTGGCGCTGCTAATAATAAAACCGCTTTGAAAAGCCATAATGTAACTCACATTTTGACCGTGGCTGGTTCATTGGCACCCTCTCATCCAAATGACTTCGTGTACAAAATAATTGAAAGTAAGAACTTCTTTTCTTGTAATATTCATTTTCCAAAATTTTCTGAAGAGTTTGTCGTTCCTTCTGCTTATGATTTCAACACACTAGTTGCATTTGTGAAGTTCGTGCAATGAAGTCCCTCATTTCCTAATTGCGCTAAGCCTGAAGAATCTTAACATTTTTGTTAATTTTTTTAGGCGCTGTAAAGCTGTTTTATGTAGACTCCTTACTCTGAATCTGCTTTTAGTTTTCTTCGTATTCTGTTACTTCTTATTCTTCACTCATTGCTCAGGTCCACTTGCTAGTTGATAGTGACTGATGAAACGTTATGTTTTATAGGCTTTTCGTTTTACAAATTGCTATTGAACATTACATGAAGTTTGTGGTGGCAGAGTTGCTAATAGTCTTGGGCATTCTTTTATCAATCGATGCAGTTTCAGACAAAGTGGATGTAGATATTGCACGGTATTTTGAGGAGTGTTTCAATTTCATAGAGGAAGGTAAAAAAGCGGGTGGCGTGTTGGTTCATTGCTTTGTCGGGAAATCAAGAAGGTGACTCTTCTTATCATTTTTACCCTAGCTTTTACTTCTTTATCTCCATAGTGAAAAAAAATATCTGAGGGCTGTTTGGAGTTCGCATTTAAATACATTACCGAAGATTCTGACATAAAATAACCACATTTCACATCAGAACACAGATATTCTTAGGATTATTTGGAGTTCGCTTGCAAGTACCACGTCCTGGAGCTATGTTAGCGGAAACGCTGACCGTTCCGGGGTCACACGACCTGAAACCGGTACGTTTGCGATCTGGAACGCAAATAGGGCGACCCAAAACCTTTTAACATAATTGAGAAGAAGATAGTTTGCCTTCGATGATGGCAAGACTATTTGATAGTTCACACGCCCACTTCATGACTTTTTGTTGAGGGTTTCTCCCTGTAGGGGACAATAATTTTGGTTAATCAATCACATTTGCACTACATAAGATACCAGTATTTGAGTATTTTTTAACAATGTGCTAATTTTTTTTTTTTCTTTTTTGAAGTAAATCATGTGTGTAGTTATGCAAAGGTATTATAGGTTAAACCATCCCTCATTCCAGAGACCATTTGGAAGAAGCCTACCCTAGCGTACCCCATACCATGACATATCACGTTGTGCGTCCCCGTTCCACGTACCGCGGCGACCCACAATCCTGGTAACTTAGTCCTGGAGCGGAACGGGGGTCACCCCCCCCCCCCCCCCCAACGTGTTAAAGTACTACATATGCACCCCCAAATTTTAAGGATTTATTCGGTTGTGCCCCTTTTTATTACAAGTGTGACCCCAAGAAATTCCAATCGCGTTCAAAATATTAAATATTTCTTTTGAAGGACACACACACACACATTTTTCTTAAGTACTACATATGCACCCCCAAATTTTAAGGATTTATTCAGTTGTGCCCCCTTTTTATTACAAGTGTGCCCCCAAGAAACTCCAATCATGTCTAAAATTGTAAATATTTCTTTTGAAGGACACTTACACACACATTTTTCATAAGACCCCCAACCATTAAAAAAATCGTGCCCCCCTCTTCCTAAAATCCTGTCTACACCGCTGCTGACTTTGTCTCATAATTTTTGAAATAGGATATATTTTCGATGACACGTAAGTCTCATAATGTAAGGTAGTTTGACGGCCAGATGTTTCTTATTTAGAGTTTTGGTTTATTCATTACTAGAAACCCTTGTCTTTCAGTTTCTTTGGCTGTTTTTATGTATACTCGAAAGATGTTCTTGTGTTTTGCAGTGTGACCATTGTTGTTGCGTATCTAATGAAAAAGCACGGAATGAGGTTGGCTGAAGCTTTGGAGCATGTGAGAAGTAAAAGGCCCATAGCTTCTCCTAACTCTGGTTTTCTCTCGCAGCTCAAATCCTTTGAGGTACATTCATTAGTTGACTGGCATTTTCTTTTCCTCCTACATAAGAAAAGGACGCGCTCGTACTGACTTATAAGCAGCTTATAAGTCAATTCTGGATTATAAGTTGAAGACAACTTATAAGCAGTGTTTGGTATGCAACTTATAGCTGAACTTTTGGATTTGGACTTATAAGCCATTAGTGTAAAATTGAACTTAAGAAAAAGTTAGGTTTTTGAGTCTTTTTTTGAACTTTTGGACTTACCAACTTTTATACCAAACACGCATATCTTTTTTCTCTTTTTTGGCATAAACTTATAAGACAACTTAAGTTGCAAATAAGTTATACCAAACTCACCCTAACTATTGGGCTAAACTGCTAGTTCTGTTACTATTGTCTGTTGATGATACATTTTCTCCTGTTGCTGACAAACTCGAGTTGTTAATTGACTCAGGAACAAATACTAGGAAAGTGTCAGGAAGGCTGATTGCAGACTCGCCGTGTTGACACAGATGGCGTATTCTTCGGTTTGCTTCTTCTTCTTGAAAGTACTACCTTAACATAGAATAAAATGTTCAAAAAAAGTTATCTGATGAAAATAGGTCGGCGTTTTTGGATTCTTCAAATGTGAAATCTGAAACAATTTGTCTGATGAATATAGAGATTAGCGCATTCGGTTTCCCTCAGGTTCTAAAATGTGAAACAAGTATGTATGATGGATGTGGACCATTTTTTTTGTTAACATATGAGGCCCAAGCTCAGACAAGATTGGGTTTCGTCCTCTGAATAAGCAGGTCTAGCCCAAAGGGCTCTATCCCCATTCTGTGGTCCAGGCTCTGGAATGAGAGAGTTTTTGACGTGAGTTTCAATTTCATTCATAAGAGCCTGAATTCATCAGTCTCTTGAAATGACTGGAATGAAAAAATAGATAGCTAAAAATCTAAAAATAGTCTAACAAGAGTTGAAAATACATTAATTCCTTTCAAAAGCATTAATCAGTTGCATTTTGGGTGTCCCAGTTTTAATTATTGATTAAAAGAAGTCATTTTGATTCAATTATGTTTGTTATCTGTTTTGCAATTGCAGACGTCTTTCACATTGATGTCAATTTTAGTACCTGTCTGTCTCATGTCTTTTGCATCGTTTGGACTTTTCCACTCGTAACTTGGTCATTTGACCCGTTCGTTTGGATAGCAAAACGATGTAGTGTTTAGATATTTTTTTATAGTCTATTAAAATAAGAGTTAGTCTACAACACTTTGAAAAAATTATCTAAAAATTGGAAAGTTTGTTGTCCAAATCACCGGCTTAAAGTGACCCGGTGAATAGTGGTAAAAGTCCAAATGATACAGAATGGTAGTACATGATATTATTTTGAAATACATAGTGACATCTATCAGTGGATCAATCAACTAAGCTATATAGATCGAGAGTGTTATTTGACGATGATGATTCGTGGATTTTATTTTTATTTTCGCATAATATTACATATGAGTTGCAATCAAAACCTAATTTTTTCAATAACATCTCATGTGGAAGCCACATGAAAACAATCAATCAACAACACCGGGCAATAATGCATGCTGTGATAAACTACTGTTTGGTAGGGTATCCAACAAAGAGTGAAATGATGAAATGACTTGCTACCTATAAGTCCCGCGTTTGATCCATCTTTTCGTCGTGGACAGTTCTGTTGTGGACAATTTTGTTGGGAGAAATCATATCTCAAAAATCACCTCAAATGATTCCAAAAGATGGGGGAGACAAGTACTCGAGTTATTTTACAAGAAAGTTTTACCGACTTGAAAAAAAGTTTGACCATGTGGTCTTTTGGTACCAAATTAATATGAGTATTTGTTCAACTTAAAAAAAAAACAAATATTGTTCGAGAAAAGAAAACTAAGTATATATAATCATAAATAATAATTATTTATTAATATAACCGGTTTAAACAGTTAGCTAGATTTACAAACTCGAAAGCTAAACCAAAATATTTAATTTCGGTTTAGAATTTTTGGAACCTAAACCAAACTAGAAATCTACTGAATCATACCACTTAACACGGTTCGGTCGTTTGGACGGTTTAACTTACAGCCCTAACATTGACCATGAAGTTAATTCTTACATACTCTAGAATAAATTATATGTTCCAAGCAAGAGTATAATTGTGCAGTTTGGATGAGACAGATTATTGGATTAGAAAAATTGTAGGTAATATGATTTTAAAAATTCACAAGAACAGCCGCCCAAGTATGTGGAGAATCGGGACCGTCCTTGAAGCTACCAGATCCAGATTAAAGCCCCGTTTTCTTTACCTAAATTTAGGCGATTTTTTATCTTTTTAAGAAAAAGATAAAAATATTGTTTACTTTGTGTCTATAAAAGTTTTAGTTAGCAAAATAATTGTTTACTTAACTTTTATTTTATCTCCTAAAAAGTAATTTTAAAAAGTAAAAAGATAAGAAAAGGTTGAAGGGTAAACAAAACTTTTTTTAGTCAACCTTAAAAAAACTATATTTAGTCAAAAATAATTATCTTAAAAAATTGAGAAAAGAAAAGGCCAAAATACAAAAAGTTTAATGACTTAAAAAAGGTAAATAGACTCGCTTTAAAAAATGTAAAAGGTCGTCTAATTAGGCAAAGAAAACCGAGCCTAAACAAGGCCCACTTCGTCCAATTCCGAACACCCACAATCTCATATATTTTGAATATATATATATATATTTATATATATATATGTATATATATATATATTTATATATATGTATATATATATATATCAAAACATTTTTATGAAGGAGAGCATTGGCGTACTGATATAGTTGTCGCCGTGTGATCCGGAGGTCACAGGTTCGACTCGTGAAAATAGCATGAGTCTGACCCTTCTACAATGTAGGTTGCGTACAATAGACCCTAAAGTGGGACAGACTCTTCTACAAAGTAAGACTGCGTTCAATAGACCACAAAGTGAGTCCGACTCCTCCCTGAACTCTGCGCATATCGGGTTGTCCTTTTTATCAAAACAGTTTTTATATTTATTTTTGCGGATTTTTATAATATAAACATTTTTTATATATTATATATTTTATTTTAATTCATTAATAGGTGGTTGATAAAACTTATACTAACATCACAATTAAACTACTCCTCAAACTCATGAAGAATTATTGGACAGCTATTACCCAATTAGAGTCCTTGATGTTTTAATATTGCCATGAAAAAGACAGTGACACACATCAATTCTCTCAGAAATGAAGGAGACTTTGAGTTGATAACCCAATCCTTTTTACCATGTGCAGAATTGATTGATGAAGAATAAAATTTCTTGGACTCAGCAATTCTTGAAGTAGAATTTGAGCATTGGAAATAACCAACTCAACTTTGTTGACTTCAATGCCAAAATAAATAACCCTAAATTTTAACATTTTTTTCTGACTAATCTAAAAATTTAAATAATATTATTTTGACTCTGACAGTGTGGAACAAGATTTATCATTTTCAATTACCACTCCGTTTCTTCTCTTCCTTCCCCTTTTGACTTGTACCACTATTCATTGGGTCACTTTGACCCGGTGATTTGGTTAGCAAAACGAAGTAATTTTTTGACAATTCTTTTATAGTGTTGTAGAATAAGTGTTACTCTACAATGCCATGAAAAATTTATCAAAAAATTAAATTGTTTTTCCATCCAAATTGCCGGGTCAAAGTGATCCAACTACGAGTGAAAAAAGTCAAATGGGGAAGGAAGAGAAGAAACGGAGTGGTAAGATTTATGGGTAAGCATGAAATAAATGTACGAATTTGTTGTTTTACTAGTAGACTTTAGGTAGCCCATTCAGTGGTTGCACCAAATCCAAAGACAGATTGTTAGGAGAACTAAGCAAAACAAAAATAAAATAATCACTTCATTAAGGGTATATTTCGTTTGCCTAAATTTTCCCAATATTCTTTGACTATGTTCCCTAATGATTCGTTTGGAATCGCAACTGTATGAAAATTGAGAATTTCTTATCATGGTGAGAACATATTTCAGTGTTTAGCTGAAAAACTTGTTGATGGTTGAAAATATGCAAATTATTTGATCACTAATTTTGTACTACACAATCTCTCCCAAAAAAATGTACTACACTATATTATATCACCGGAATCGGGATATATATTAAATTGTTATTTTTTCTAGTGTAATTAAATAGTTGCGGGGTCTCCTTTTCTTGTAATTCAATTACTCGATTATTTGGCACCCGAATAAACTATACTACTATAAGGGATGAAAGTACGTTTTTATAATTTAATTTGGTTAGGGCTTAGTATAAGTTGAGTTTAAAATTTGTTCTGGGATGAAATTATGTGAATTCTCTCATATTTTTGCAGGCTTTCGACAAACAGTTTTGTGATTTCAGCTACTTAAGATTTTCATCCAGTTTCTTCACTCGAATAATTTCAACAAAATTTTAAATTTTATTTTAGAAAAAAAATTGAGAAAAATAATCAACTAGTAAAAATCACAAGCCTTTATGAAAGAATCATAGTGTCTAAACTGATATGTCAACATGGGAGGCTGTTACTGAAATAGGAACAACTTTTATGCAACCATGGTCACTAAAATTTGGACTGAAGTATTTGTTTTCGTTATAGATAGAATTAGATAATTAGCATTGTTACTTAAAGAAGATTGGAGTGGGGACTTGTGATAGTGATTCATTCACAACCATAAACAATTCTACCAAGTGGAGGAGGGTTTTCAGTTTGACCAAAAACCACTTACACTACTTACTACCAGTAGTAGTACCAGTGTTGTTCATCAACTTATAGTGTTTTGTCATCATCTTCTCACACATTACATGTGACCCTTCTACACTCTTTGCCAATTTCTTATCTCTCTGACTATTTTTTTTGGTTGTTGCTAGTGTTCTCTTATTTAGGCCCCCCTTTATCTGTTCATTTATCATACTGGAGGCACCATTATTTCGTGCACACCAGGCTTCTTTCTAGTAGCACTTATTGATAATGGGGTTGTTTGGATGAGCTAGATCAAGTAAACGGATAAGTTAAAAAGCTCGTTTAATCTGGAGTATTTGGAGATGCAGATTGTAGATTATTCTGTAATTTTTTTTGTCAAATTCACAATTTTTCTTACAATTCAAAATTACCCCTAGAACAATCAGGAATCCTACAAAATAAGTATTCAGGTATTCCCGTAAAAAAATTCGAAATCCTTCCAAAAAAATTTGGATTCCTGTCTTTCCGTCGAAATTCCTTATTCATGTTGAGGTTTGACCGCTTTTATCAGATTACTATCCGTTACCGGTTACCAAGTGATAGTTTTCATCCAAAAATGGCTTATAAGTGTAATTTCTTACATGTTTAACGTGGCTGCATGGGCGGAGTTAGAATGCGGCACGGCAGGGCACGTGCCGCACCATGATTTCGAAAGAAAACAACCCCTACACCCCTTCGTTAAGGTAAAAATTGAGTAATACCCCTATACACCTTCGTTGAGGGAAACATTGAGTAATGCCCCTGATAAAATTACAAAAATGCTCCACATTTATATAAAACTTAAGAATGTGTTTTATTACTTCCTAATTCCCGTCTCCACCCCTCTGGATTTGAGACTTCTCAACACTGCTAGGTAACTTCTTTCAGCCTGTGATTGCTTGTTTGGATTTGCAAGAATAATAAAATTTCTATCACGAAATGCAGTATATAATAGTCCTTTAGCAATGTAGTGATCTCTAATGCCGTTTGAAAATCTTACGTATGCGCATGCCAACATGTTCCGCGTGCAGGACCGGAGCCATCAAAGGAAAAAAAATTACAGCCATCTAAATTTTTATTTTTTTAGTAATGGTACTCTTTATTCAGCTGCAGAATATCCCGGCAATCCTAAAATGTTGCACTAATAATTTTGTTATTGACTTTATAATGAATTTTGTCCAAATTATTCCTAATTTTCAGACCAACAACTGCACACAAGATTATCCTCCAATACATAGTACAAGATCATTGGTCATTCAAAATCTTAAGCTGAATTTGAATCAACTTTTAAGCTAAAAAGATCACTTTTCAGTCAAATTGAACAAACAATACCTTAGCAACTTTTGTCACTCCACTCTAGAAGAATATTTAAGAATAAAGGGGTTCGGAGAGAATGAGAATGATGGTTCAAAATGGTCACAGAAGAGTGATCTTCAGTCAGCTTCAAGAGAAAAGTGAAAGCTTTATGGAATAAAAGTATAATCATTTGATGCTATTTTTTTTTCTGAACTACTACCACTGTGTCGAATGAACCCATCGCTAACCATCCAACTGTTAAAATGGAGTGGATAGTAACAAAACAAAGGACTTCTGCATTGCAGCTTTTTACTAACCAACTTCCTCCTTTGCTTCCAATTCAATTCAACTTGGAAAAAAATGTTCATAATCATCATCATTCTTGTTATAGCTCAAGTCCAATCTTACTTTTCCATCATTTATAAATTTAATTTGCCTAAGGTGTTTGATCGAAAATCCGATTCATGTCGGCCACGGTAACTTTTATTTTGGGGCAAAAGCGTCAAGAACTTTCACCCGAAGGGGTAACATGGCATGACACGGATGATCCGTATAACTATAATTATGGATATTAATTAATTAATATTAGTTATTAATTATTTTATTTAGTTAGTAGTTTATTTATTTAGTTGTTTATTTAATTAGTGAGTAGGCCGAGCCGAGCCCGTTAGGTTAAATTATCTAGTTAGGGATAGTCGTTTTTCTATTTAAACAATTGTAGTCTTGCTATTTTAATAACCAATCAATCAAAAAAGAAGATTATCAAAATTGTGTGTGGGTTAAAAATCTGTGTGTGTGGAAATCGTAGCTTCTCGAACTGCTACACGTTAGGCAAACCCTAACATGGTAACGAATGTCGTAGATGGCTATCAATCGTAGACTTACATGCCTTTTTGTGCGATAACTTTTGTTTAAGAAAAAACGTCCAGAACTTTCAACGGCAGGGTAATATGGTTACAAATGCCGTAGCTGGCTATGAATTGCAGAATTACATGCCTTTTTGTTCAGCATTCCTTTTCATCAAGGGGATTTTCCTTGAAAATTACACGTCTTTTAGTTAAGGATAGTAGAGAGATATTAGCTACTTCCGCACTATCTTTAATACTACCAGGGTAATAATCTAGAATGTTACTGTATGGATTGTGTTTTCGGGTAAAACACACTTTCACCCCTTCTAGTTTAAGAAATAGCACTTACACCCATATTGTGTTTCAAGCTTGAGGACACTGATTGTGTCACACTCTAAGAGATCGGATTTGTCATCAAGACTACTATAGTTACGAACAACCGTTCACAGACTAAGGATGACACATTTTGGAGTGTAAATATTCTATAATTTGGCTGACATAATGAGTAAAAGGTCTTTTACCAAACTTGAGGGGGTGAAAATGTATTTTACCTATTTCTTAAAACTCTCAGTATTATATTTTACAATTAGGCAGTCTTGTTGTCCTAAAAATATGAAGAGCCAGATTCCAATCAGGGAAAAGAAGAAAATAAATGATCCAAGAGTAACTCGATGGCCATGTACTCCACCCAACACGGCATCACTAGTCATTTTTGGATGTTGTAGCTAGAGTACAATGTTAATAATGTTTGATTATGCTCTCCTATTGTGGGTGTGTTCGACGACACTCTTTCGCTTCACCTTAATCATTCATTCGAATAAATTGATATAATTTCATCTAATTAGTCCGTCCAAACAGGGCCAATAACTTTCAACTGTACCACCACTAGCTAGCTAGTCAACTTTCTTGATACATAATGGCCTCTTTGCCATGCTGATAATAAACCTTGAAATATGGTGGGGGCTCCTCCAATGCTCCAATGTTCGATTTCCCTATCAGAATATTAATTAAATTATCAACATATCTACTACTCCCTCCGTCCCACTCGTTTCTTCAAAATTTCCTTATTGGAACGTCCCACCCGTTTCTTCAAACTTTCCTTATATGGACATTTTTTACGTGAAAAATACCATCTTACCCTTTTTATAAAAAAACCACCACCACATTTAATTGGGTCTAATTAAATTAGATTAGCAACCTAACCCAAAATGAGTTAGACCCAAATGTAATTATGGGTAACCCTTTCCCCAACCTAACCCAATAAATCATCTACAACCTACCTTATCCTGTCATTTCTTATCCTTTCATCATATGTTCTTCACTTCTTCATTTCACCAGAGGGTGTGAGAGAGAGAGAGAGCCAAAGAGAGGGAACTGGAGGAACACCACGGCCGGAGAGTTTGCCGGCGGGAATCTCGGAGGTGTGAAGAGAGATACACCCTCCTCAGCATCTTCTCCTGGCACAACGAAACCCTAAATTTCATGACGTGAGTTGTTGTTCGATTGATTCTTCTTTCTCCGAGATCGGATACGATTCGATTTCATGGCGTGAGTTGGGGTTTCCGGTGTGTGCAAGTCTGATGATTTTGACCTCGATGGAGACGACGAAGGTTGAGGGCTTGGTAGCTGATTTCTTCATGCAACCAATGGAGGCGGCGGCGGACGCGGGCGCGGCGGTGGTTCAACTCCTGATCCTCCTTCTTCTTCTCAGATCTACTTTTATTCTGTTGATTTCTGCTGATTTTTGTTTTTCTGTTCTGTTCTGTTGATTTCTTGTTGGGTAAAAAATGATGATGCAATTAGCCGATCTGGAATGAAGTTGATTTGTGTTGTTGTTGATTGTCGATGTTAGTATTTTGTGTTCGTCTGTGTGTTGTGTGTTGATAGATCTATTCATCTGTGTTAATCCAGAGAGAGAGGCGAAGTACAAGCAGAGAGAAAAGTTAAATTGGTGGAATTAATGAAATG
Source organism: Linanthus parryae (assembly GCA_023055425.1). NCBI lineage: Eukaryota > Viridiplantae > Streptophyta > Magnoliopsida > Ericales > Polemoniaceae > Linanthus > Linanthus parryae. Next base: position 3,051,624 of record JALGPY010000008.1, on the reverse strand, counting down.
TTGAGGGGGTAATATTGTCTTTTCCACCCGTTTTTAATAAAGCAACTTCTGAAATTTTTGAACTAACGTGCGGGACAGAGGGAGTACAAGCAAAGTATTAAAAATGTTGAAATATTATTTATCTTCTAAAAGTAAATTCTTTTATGTATAATTTTCTTTTATAACGGAGAGTCTGAAATATATTACTCGCTTTAGGACCGTGAGTATCTTGAGTCTGCCACATTAAAATGCGTAGACTTCACGAAGTATAACGGCTGAAATTGTCTCTCTTTCTCAACAAATTTCGAGCTCTGCCACTAATAATGCTTACGTTATGTTGCGCTCCGAGTTAGAACCTTCCTAAGTGCCGACCAATGTCAATGATGTGAGAGATGATGGAAGATTTTGAATTCAGACAATGCGCTAGGTCAATTATCAACTCATATGAGTGATGCTAACTCGTTACACGTCTCGTAACATAGATTCACGTGATGTATACTTCTTCTGTTTCTTCTCTTTCTTCCACTTTTGAGTTTTACCACTATTCATCAGCTCGCTTATCCGATGATTTGATCAGCAATACAATGTAATTTTTTGATAAATTTTTCGTAGTATTGTACAGAAAACTTTACATTACAACACCATGAAAAATTATCGAAAAATTGTATCGTTTTGCTATCCAAATCACCGTGTCAAAGTGGCATGCCTACGGAAGAAAAAGTCAAAACTGGAAGAAAGAGAAGAAACAGACAGTTAGATTTGTGGTGTTCATACCTAATTCCAACAAGGTTCGGTTTGGGAAAGCGAGAGATCTATTTGGCTTTTTTGTTATTTTAGTTTTTTGTTTGCTTTATGTTCTGTGATTCATGGATCATGTGATTATTGAACGATTTGGTAGCGAGAAAGTGAAATGTTTGTTTTGAACAAACCAAACAACAACCAAAATAAAGATTACAGATTAAAAATAAAATTTAGAAAAAATGAAGAAGAGGAGGAGAAGCAGCGGAAGAACTCCTGGATCTCCACCGCCCACCGACACTATTCCGGTACCACCGCCGCCAACCAAATGCTCTGCCGAAGCAATCGGAATTGTCCAATGTTTTTCTTTTAGTTTCTGTTTGATACTAGTTTTAAAAAAAATACCCAATCAAAAGAATCACGAATTATATTTCTACCTACGTATAACAATGGACTCTGAATATGTAAAAGACAAAAACCACCCCTCGAGTATGGGATATATACAAAAACACCCTCCGTGTTCGGGGATATACAAAAACCACCCCTGTAACTAACGGCCGTTGGACAAATACCACCCTTCTGTTAATGTCAGTTAAGAGAGGGGTGCAATCTGACCTCTTTTATGACAATTTTGCCCTTATTTGTGTTTTTGTGTTATTTTGTTCTTGTTCATAGTGTTCTTGGTGTTTTGGCCACCACCACCACCACCACCACCACACTGCCACCACCACACCGCCACAACAAAAGTAACTAAAACAACTCACATGAATTTCAATTACCAGAACCTATCAATTTCAATTACCAGAATTTACAAAAGTACCCAAAGTAACCATTTTCGGCTTCAATTCAATTGTTGATCGATTTGCTCTTACCTTTTGTTGTTCTCATGTTGTATCTGCTGAGATTCTACAAGTGAGTAATTGGGTATTGAACCGGCTGGCGAATTGGTCTTTGCAATTCTAGTATTAAGATAAAAAAAGATCGGAACTTGGGGATAATTTCTAGTATTAAGGCGAAGAGCTTTGACGTAAAAACCCACCAAACAGAAGAAGGAAAAAAAAAACAGAGAGAGACAGAGGAAAAATTATAAGTTACAGAAGAGAGAGATTAATTTACAGAAGAAGATGAAGCAGAGAGACGAACAGGGCGCCACCGGAAGGATGAAGAATCGACTGGTGGGTCGTCGATCCGTCGGAGGCTGGAGGCGCCGCTGATGGGTGTTGTGCTGTTCCCTCGATTCCAGATCTAAAATCCGCCATCGGAAATCATCGATTCGTTCCCGATCTTTCACTACTCGGACGTGAAAGAGCACAAAATCGGGAAAGGGGCTCTGGAGTGCGCCGTCTGTATTTGCGAATTTGAAGACGACGAGGCTCTCCGGTTGCTGCCCAAGTGCGATCACGTGTTCCACCCCGAGTGTATCGACGCCTGGCTCTCTTCCCACGCCGTCGATCTGCCTTCACCGAACAGCACAACACCCACTCCGGCACGCCGTCGAACTGGAAGTCGAATCTCCGATCAGGCTTACAGGTTCAGTCAAACCCCCTCTCGCTGCTCCACTCTCTCCGATTTAACACTCTAAGTGCAATTGGGTCTTGGACTTGGATTCCCCGATCAGAACCCAAACGTTCTGAATCAACGAAGTCCTCGATTCAACTATTTTCAAATCCAAATTCACCGAAACAGACCCAACTAGCTTACTGGAACTCAACCCACAGCTTACTAGATTCAACTGATTTTGGAATCGAGAGAGAGTGGAGCAGAGAGAGGGACGGAGTAGGGTTCCCTTTCAGAGAGTGGGAGAAGAGAGTAGAAGAGATGGAAATGAAGATGAAAAGACTTACATAGTACAATCATCACCCATCAACTACGAAATCCAAATGAAGAAAGGGGCTTTTCCAGATTGGTGGGTTTGATGGAAGAAAGAAGAAAAGAAGAAAAAATGGTGGGTTTGATGGTGAAGGATGCAGTTAGGTTAGAAAGTGAGAGAGAGAGATAGATGGGGAAGGATGCAGCTAGGTTAGAAAGTGAGGAAGAAAGAAGAAAAAATGGTATTTATAGTGTGACTCTTTTTTGCGAAAATGAGGGTAAATATGTCTTTTTATCCATCCGTTAATGCGCTGTTAGTGACAGGGGTGGTTTTTGTATATCCCCGAACACGGAGGGTGTTTTTGTATATACCCCATACTCGAGGGGTGGTTTTGTCTTTTACCCTTTTTTTTTGTCGAAGACTCTGAATACTCCACAGTTGAATTTAACACTCAATTTTCTAGTATCGAAAACACGCACTGTTATTAACAAACTCGTGAGTTGCCAATGTGACACTTTTTGTTTGAGGATTTCACCCAACTTTCAACAAGACTTTGAAAAAGTTGATATACTAGTACAGATTTATGAGGTTTTTGTCCCAAACAACCACTAGACTTGTGACATCTCTCAACTCTGTATCACTTTCACAACATTTATCAAACCGTGTGTTGGTTGGTAGTACAGTATAAATTAGTCCTTGATGAAAGTACGAGACTACCCTTTGAAAGAGTATAAAGAATAGTCCTACTCCCGTTCCATTTCTTTCTTCTTTGTTAGACATTTTCATCCGTAATTTGGTCATAGAGTACAAGACCTACTTCTTCAGTTTCCTCTCTTTTCTTCTTCGTTTGACTTTTTCATCTAGCAAAATAATATAATATTTGAATTTCGTTTTATAGTGTTGTAAATTAAAATTAATCATTACAACACTATGAAAATATTACGAGATGCTCGCACGGTTTTGATAATCAAATCTTTACTATCTTAAAAGAGTGAATAATCTCAATTGATTCCTAAGATCGTTAATTATAAAAGTGCCTCTCAAAGTTTATTAATTACGAAAGCTCCTCTTATAAAGCTAGGCTATGAAAGAAATTTGTTGCTCAATGGACTCCTATATCACTCTTCCATCTAAGTACGTGACTCTTCCTCCCAATCAGAGATCCCCTCAGACTACTCTTCTCTGCCAATCGCCCGTTCCACTATTCCTTTGGTTAGGACGACGATGCAGTGTCCTTTCCGTAAGACGATACTATATCCGTCGCCATTGGCGTAACCAGAGGTAACAATCTCTTGGTATCTCTTCTTTCTCTGTCGCTTTTGTACCTCTCCTTCACTGTCTGTCCTCCAATTTATATTTTGAAGGGAACTTCGGCCGGTCTTCATGAAAGAGCTGCGATATTGTTTTCTCATGGTAGGGTGAAGTTTGATCCGGGAGCTGGAATTGCAAAACCATGTTTCTAAGTATTGGCTAATCACCAAGTTTGTTGATCACCTACAGATAAACTTCCAGGTATTTGGTGCATTTTTTTCTTCTTTTGAAGAATATCAAAATTTCCTTGCTGTTGTCTTGCTCACAGATACATACATAATTAGGTTAATGCTACTATATTCCTTTTACTTTTATTTTTCAATAAACTCCTGCACGACAGATTCCAATGTTAACGAGGGTAGTACGAGTACTTCCGGCTGCAACTGCAACATCGGAGATCCACATGACTACATGAGTCAAACGGACCAAAGCTATGCTTCATATTCTTCAAAGGTTGTCTCTCCAATAGTCTGTTTCAGTCGTTGGTTCATTAGTTTGTTCTATGTCTTTTCTTTGCATCATATATTTCTCAACTATAAAAGTGGTAGGCCATTGTTCCAGACATCCAGGGTTTATATAATTGATAGTGTTAATATTTAGAGCTGATCATTGATTTCATCGTCATATGGTTTAAGATACTTAGCCTGGGAGGAGATTCATAACTTTGAAACATCACATATCCATCTGCAGCGCTGTAGGGGTATTTTTCCTCAGTAGTCAGTCCTCCCCTCTGCTTGATGAAGTCGAAAGCTATATCCATTAGGCCTCCGTTGCAGCCTGCGTTCTTTTTGGTGTCACAGTCAACCAGTTCCAGCTTAGACAGAGAAACCAACTTATTTGTGTTGATGTGGTTGATACCTTCAACAACCATAATCGTTGAGAATTCCCAGCAACTACCCGAATAATCAAATAAAATCCACAATCGAACCATCTAATGACTCTTCCATAAATTATGAGTGATGAGAAATGTTTAGTTATCGTATTGTCCTTGATCTTGAGACCAGTTACGTCCTCGACGTTGTTGTACATAAAATCTCCGCCACCGCGCTGGATCAATAAGTTTCTCCAAGGAAGTCTCAAAGTTTCGTCTTTTCACAGGTTTTCCAGATGTTCCAATCCTTGTGCCACAAGATAAAAAGATCCTACAAACCTCCATAGAGGCATGGGGATTTGCACAGCAACATCATAGTTCAAGGAGGCTAATTGTAAGTCAATATTTTCTAATCTTCCGTACTAGAGACTTATAATCAACTGCCACAGTCATCAAATGTAAGGTGGACTTTCTGGTAAGTTAATTTCATTTGATATGATGATTTTAATGAATGTGGAATTTGGTTAGTAAGTCCTAATTGGTTAATCTATTTGCTACAATGGTCAAGTAGGTGAGGCCATAGGTTTATGAATTCACCAGCTTTTCATGAATTCACCAGCTTTTCTTGTTAGTAAGTCCTAATTGGTTAATATATAGGTTTATGAATTCACCAGCTTTTCATGATTCTCAATCCTTTAATCTTCTTATTGTGTGATTTTTTCCCTACGGAGTTTTAATTTTGAGATAGAGACTTTTTTGTGCGGTGTGCTAGAGTTGAAGCCTGGATTCACATGACTCAAAGGATTATACTTGATTCTTAAAGCACCATAATTTCTAAAATTGTGGCTATCTAGGTTCTCGTTTCTGGTATGTAAGATATTGTCCCTTCAAATGTTCTTGCAATTGTATTTCATCTTTCTAGAGACACCAAGATTGATGTGGGCTATGTAGCACATGTGCAGGTGCGGGTGCAGAAAATTCCCCAAAAGAAAGAGTGCAATAAGGGTGCGTCAACTTTATTTCTTTTTATTTTTTGTATTATTTGAGATTCTATTAACTAATGTAGCAATAACAATAATAGTAATCCAAACTATTATGAAACAGAAATGCATACACAGATTCAAAGATGCATAGTTACTATATCAACAATATAATCTCTTTTTTTTCATTGTTCGTAGCTACGGAGAGACGAGTAATCTAAATGTGAGAATGTTCACGTACATGTACATCTTTTTTGGGATAAATTGTAGTTTCACGTTAGAAGATCTCTCAATTAAAACTTTTAAAATGACCATGCCTTATCCTCAAAGCACCCAAGAAGCACCGAAGCACCCAAGAAGCACCCAGAAACACCCAGTGCGGGTGTGCGATCTCCCAGAAGCAGCCGTGCAACATAGGATGCTGGTACTCTATAATCCTTTGTAAGGACGGTTTGTTGAGAGGTATAACTTCTTGCTATGACTGGCTATTTGCTTTGCAGTATGAAACTGGTTTCGACAAGGCCGTACAAGTAGTGTTCATCACTACTATCAATTTCTAGCGATCTCGATCTTGGTTATTCTAAGATGGGCAAACAAATATGCGTACGTAACTTAAAATAGTGACTAAGCCATGAAGATGGTAATTTCTTTATGTGCTAACTCCCCTTCTCTTCTTCACTTGTCTTATCCCATGTTTTGCCGATAATAAGAGGGATGGGTAGGCTTCTTCTAAACTTGAAGAGTTTATCTAAAAAAAAAACACACCTTAAAGAGAACAAGTAGGAACTGACTTTCATGAAGGTATAGCAGTCATTCCTAAGAATAAATTGTGTATTTGGACGAGATTTGACCTTAATAACCTTCTCTAGAAGACCCATTCCTGCTACTCAACGAGTGAATATGTATTTGTTTTCTGTTTGTTTCATACAATATCTTTTTCCCATGAATTTAACATCTGGTTGGATTAGCCTGTATCACACTTTTGCTCATAATTGTTTCACAAAATGAGTAAGCGCGATTGCTAAATTCTACCTATATAGGAGTAATTAATATTACTATCCTAATACCGAAACTTCTTCCAGCCCCAATGTGGAAAATATAAATTGGTAGATCAGTTCAGAAGGTCATTGGCTTTTCATAAAATATCCAGGGAACTTCTTGTGCATTCCTTTCATCTGATGTACCAGAAATTGCTTGTAGAAGTAAACTGACAAGGAAATGACCGGATGAAATTCCCACGTGTTTGGCTATCTCCTTAGTTGCATGAGCTACCCTGAAGCTCCTCCCTGGCGTTTGTAGGATTTATTTCACATGTTGTTTTAAAATATTCGGTAAAAGAGACTACAATTGTCCTGTGATATGTGATCTTTAACATGCGTCTCTTCATTTTCAATGAAGTTGCGACTATGCGGTTATGGTTGTCAATTTGGTGTATGCCATTAATCTCCAGTCATGTTCTTCTCAACTGAACTTTCAAGTAGTGTACACACTTTTTTTTATCATAAGTTTAATCATCTCTTCATGATGAAAAAGAAAGCAATAATGCTTTAATTATCAAAGTTCAGATCTCATTTTGCCCTGTAAAGGGATCCTGTGAGCACATCATGGTGCTATCCATCAATTGCATTCTATTACGACGGATCTCCTTAGAATTAATGTAGTGCATGGAGGTGAAGAAATAAATTTTGTCAGTGATTTCAATTTTAAAATTTCTAACTAATTTGTATTTTCCTTCTCCTCAGGTAATTGGAGTCGGTTTTGCCCCTTAACATAATTTGTTGCAGTTGTTTTCTGCAAAATGCTCCTGGTACTTCATATACTCATCATCTTTTTGTGTGTTTCTTTGCGTCTTAGTTTGTCTAAGGTATATGCTCAATTAATCTGTTTAGGGTATTCTTATGCTAATGTGCATATTTATATTTTAATAATTTCATCTAATTTTTGTGAGGCTAACTTCATCTAATTTTCCTTTTTTCTCCTTCAAATCCTTCTTTCCAAAAATTTATGAAAGAAAAATAGTTATCATGTATTCAAATGTCAAATACATCCCTTCTCAAGAACGGAAAAGAAAAGAGATAGGAATATGTAAATACTTGAAATTTGTAGCAGAGATCATATATAAAAGTACGATGGACCGGTTTATTTCCTACTGCTTCATGCACCAGGCATATGCACCCTACTATTTAATGATTCTTCAGCCACCATTCCAGTTTCCAAATGCCAAGAAGAGGAATTATTCAATTTCATTACCGAAGTAAGACCATCAATCTCAAAAACTAGATTTGAGAGATCTAATTCCCAGCATACTATTTTAAGGAGGAAATACTTTACCAAACATGTAGCGTTGTTCTGCGTGCTTTTTCTCACGTGCAAAGCACGTGCTCCTAACTAGTTACTAATCAAAATGACCACATAATGAACTAGAAAGAAACAAAGAAAGCAAATGAAATAATTTAGTAAATGAGCAAGGGAATCATGGGTTGTTTAGTCAGAACCAAGCTTAAAAGTAGTGAAATCAGTTGCAGATATGCCCATACTGGAAAGTAGGGCCCACCAGTCCAATTAATCATCATCCGTTGTCTGGTTTGGTTTTGTCTCGTCAAGTTGAAAACAACGGGACCAAATTAGAGAGAGTACTCTTGGATTGATTGACGCATATACTACCACTCCGTCTCAGCTCTTTCTTCTCATCTGACTTTTTTGACTCGTATTTGGGTCACTTTGACTGGATGATTTGGATCGTAAAATGATACAATTTTTTGATAATTTTTTCACCATATTATAAAGCACCTTTTACTCTACAACACCATGGAAAAACTATCAAAAAATTACATCGGTTTGCTATTCAAATCACCAGGTCAAAGTGACTTAATGAATAGTGACAAAAGTCAAATTGAGAAGAAAGAGCTGGGACAGAGTGGTACTACTTATGTTTCTAAGCTTTGTTGGAACTTGTAAATCCGTTTGTAAATTTTTTTAGAAAAGGACTTGTAAAATGTGCGCTTCATCTCTACTCACGAAAATATGAGGGGAAGGCCACCTATGTTCCTAAGTACTTATAGACAAGGGAGGATCTAGAAATTTAATCAAGCGAGAGCTAAATTTTAAAAACATAAAATGTTAATGTAAAAAAATAAATTTTAGTATTTTAATTTAAGTGGGAACTAGACTTATTTAGTAAACGTAATGTGGAATAAAATTGAAATTTTGCGAACTTTGAGTGGGGGTTACAGTCCCACAATTCAAAGGGTATATGCGTCTAGGGATGGCAATATGGTCCGATCCGATCTGTGATCCGAGCGATCCGGGTCGAATGGGTCGGATCCGAATCCGATCCAATTGAAAATGGATCGGATTTGGATCTGGAAAGCCAGATCCGATCGGATTTGGATCTGGATTTAGATCTAAGGGCAGAACCAACGGGTTCCGACCTGATCCGATCCGACGTATATATTGCTTTACAAATATATTCATATTATCTCCCCACTTTCAATTCCAAGATAAATACAATAGTAATTCCAACCTGCAAAGCTATTTCTCTTGTGTTTTAGGCTTCATAACTTGCGAACATACCTTAGCGTATGAAATAGTGTATATTTTTTTTGTTATTTTTTGTATTTTTATTACAAACCCAAGTTGGATCCGATCCGAATACGATCTAACCACATAGTATATGGATCTACGGATCGGATTTGGATCACCTGGATGAAACCCGATCCGATCTGATCCGAATCTGGTGATGATCCGAACGGATCTGAATCGGATCTGGATCCCATTTCTCCTAGTCGGATCTGGATCGGATTTAGCCTGATCCGATCCGGATCCGACCCGTTGCCATCCCTAGATGCGCCCCTGTTTATAAAGACTATAAATGATCTTCTACTAGTTAGCTTTCATTTGGACAATAACATTGAATATGATGTGTATAGGAACGCACCACAAACGTATTACTACCTCCGTTTCTTCTCTATGACACCGGTTTGACTTTTAGACTCGTATTTGGGTCACTTTGACCGGGTGATTTGGATAGCAAAACGATGCGATTTTTCGATAATTTTTTCACCGTGTTATAGAGCAACTTTTACTCTATAACGCCATGAAAAAATTATCAAAAAATCGCATCGTTTTGCTACACAAATCACCGGGTCTAAGTGACCCAGTGAATAGTGACAAAAGTCAAAATGGTGTGATAGAGAAGAAACGGAGGTAGTACTACCTATGTTTCTTCTCTATCACACCGGTTTGACTTTTGTCACTATTCACTCGGTCACTTTGACCCAGTGATTTGTGTAGCAAAACGACGCAATTTTTTTATAATTTTTTATAGCGTTGTAGTGTACAAGTTGCTCTATAACACGGTGAAAAAATTATCAAAAAATTGGATCGTTTTGCTCTCTAAATCACCCGGTCAAAGTGACTTAGATACGAGTCTAAAAGTCAAACCGGTAAGGCAGAGAATAAACGGATGTATATGAATTTTGATGCCCACTCGGATAGTGCCAAAATGGAGAGCATGGGAAGGGAGTGTTGAGGAAAAATCAAAATAGAGTGTACTACTGTAGAAGGAGGTGACGAGACTACACATTGTGCCTTTGGTAACGGAATTTTCTGTCTAAACTGTCAACGACGTTATATCTTTCCTTGCCTTCAAATCATTATTTTTTTACTTTTGTTCTACAAAATATTTGGTCATGATAATAAAAAAGTTGTGAGCTTGTTCTTGTGAACTACGGTACTTTCTCCATTTCCTCTGGATATTCTTAGTTGACTTTTGTAAGGTCATTTGATCAACTAATTTAATTAACAATAAGATACAAAAACATACAAACTATATAATAATAATAAAGTGTCAATAAAAAAGAAAAATACTATAAAAAATATAACACACTTTCGTATCATATTGTTGGAAAAATGAGTCGTTCAAAATGAGCTAATCAACAGTGTCCTAAGAAAAATATGACGAACAGAAGCAGTAGTTGTATGCCCCCCTTTTCAATCACCCAAACTTAGCTAACAATAGTCCATATCAACCTCATTGTCTCATTTTAATAATACTATGATTAATAGTGATCGTGACTTAAACTAATTTTTATAAAAAACGATGTGATCTAAATTGCCACTACATGTCTTGGTATCATGAGGGTGTCAAAACAAGAACGAATGTGCAGAAAATCAAGATTGAGACACGAAATTTAATGTGATTCGCTAACGATCACGTTAATTACTATCTCCACGGCCATAAAAAAACAACTTTACATGTATGAGAAACACTCCAAGACATCCACGATACACCGCACACTATTACTGAAAGTCTAAGCCACGAATTAGGACCATTATGTAGACCTATGAACCCCTTTGCTTGGAGCTCAAGTTTCTACAAACGTTTCCGAATTAATATGGAAACAACATGAATTGTCCAGACCCAAATATTGTTCGTGTGAACATGTCCAGGTATTCGTGCGAAGAGCTTTCTATTCGTTGGAATTCCTTGCACTCACCGAGCTGCTGCCATGTCTTTCTTCTTTCTTGACTCCTTGTCCTGCTATCTTCTTGCGGGTCTCGGTGATTGATTCAAGACACTCTAACACGTCTCAAGAAGAAGTTAGGGATGATAATGAAACATCAGGGTATTTCCGCTATAGTTATCACTTTCACTGACATATATGTTTACTTAAATATCTTGACTTTTTCCGAAATATATTGATATCAATGTTTACATAATCTTCATGTATACGAGTTGATTCAATTATTTGATTGTGACTATTGCTTCAATGTATAGTTATTTTCTCACTTGCGTACAAACACCCTCTTTAATCGTGTCATTTTCAAAATCATAACTGTTTAAATCTGCATATTGTTTTCTCTATCTTCATGATTTGTAAATTGAATTTGACATTGTAGTACTAGTATAGTCCATCTGTGGAGAACTTCTAATAGAAGAAAAGCGTATAAACTTACAACTTAATTAATTTAATGCAAACGTTCTAAAATAAGTTGAGATTTTAACAGTTTTCAAAGTCAAATGTCACCAGACAGTCTTTGACTTTTAGGCTAAAGTGGGCCCCACTAAAACAAAAATCACCAGTCACTGCACCGAGTCTCCACTGCACCATCCAAAACGATCTCTGAAGAATCTGAGTGGTGAGCAGTGTTTCACTGTTGAGTGCATGAACTTATGATGGGTTTGTTCATCTTCTGTGAGTGGTGGGTCAAAGCCTCCAATTATTTCATCACAACATGTTTGATCATTTCATATTTTTCATAGATCTAATTATTCTAAATGCCTTGTTTGGATTTCAAAAAAAATGCCTCGTTTGGGGAATCTGTTTCAAACACAACAAACAGAAACACGTTTGGCATGCTATTTTTCTGTTAACTTAAAAATAAATATTTAACATATTTTTGTGGCTTATTGGCCTTTTTCTTGCTTCAAACAGGTACGAAACACGCACCCATCATCGGAATGCAGTAAAACAGAATAACTGTATTAAAATTGCGAGTCTTTGCATCTAAGTGAGACTTCAAGCACCATCGTATACCGTAAACGAGAATAACAATATTGAAACAGTGAGTCCCTGCATCTAAATGAGATTTCGAGCACCATCCGAGTGCAGTAACTTGTATTGAAATTGCGAGTGACTGCATCTAAGTGAGATTTCGAGCACCATCCAAATACAGTATAACCAGTATAAGGAAGTATATTACCCTCCAGTTAAGTAAGACTTGGAGCACCACCAAATACAGTAAAACCGGGATAAACAAGTACATTACCCTTCAATTAGGTGAGACTTCGAGCACCATCCGAGCATGCCAAGTTACCTTGGTAACTCTGTAAGAGTTAGGGTACTTGAAGTTCTAACATGTGCCTAAAAAGAAATACTCCATAAACATTTCTTGTACTGATGTTCTATGTATATAGCAAAAGAATTAAGAGACGCGGATTTAGGAAAGTAGATTTGGGAAGAAAAGGCAGAGAGAATGGGCATTTTGCAAAACACCATTTCTCTCTGACTTGCATTTCATATCATTTTTCATATAAACATATACAAACATCATCAGTCACAATGCAAAAAGCCCAAAACCCAAACATTGAACTTGTTACATTACATCCCTCTTCCTTATACTATTAAAAGAAAAAAGCATTTTTTTCAATACCCATTCTTCTTATCCTATAGATTACTCCTTCCTTATGATCATCATCATACTTTCCAAGTCCCTACTAATTAAACCCATAATTTAAGAAGCATTTCAGTACTAAGATAAAGAGAAAAATGAACTTAAAATTAAAAATTGAAAAACCCATTTCCCTGTATCTTATGGCTGCTGTTGCTGCTGCACCAAAGCTTATAAAACAGCCCCCAACCACCACCATCGCCGCTACTGACCGACCGGTAGGGCAAAGTTAGGGCATATCATTCTCACATCATGCTGCAACTCGAGGGGTTCTCGTCGCTGAAGGCGTGGACATACGGGTCCGACTGGGGGTGATACTGCTGGTAAGGGTACGACGGCGGCGGCATGTAATTGACCGCTGGCGGCGGCCGGGCGTACATCATCGGTTGAAACCGCTCGTTCCCGTTGGCCCGTTGCTGGTTCATCATCATCTGGGCCATCTGCTGCTGTTGGAAATACGGGTTGCCGGCAGCTATCTCCGGTCCGGCGCCGTTGAAGTAACCGGCGCCGGCCGCGGGTGCCGGTAACCCTTGGACAGCTGGCATCTGGCCCATTTGACCCGGATGGGCCATCGGGTTGCCGTTACCCATTTGGCCCATATGGGCCATTGGGTTGCTGCTACCCATTTGGCCCATCTGACCCATTGGCATTTTACCCATCTGGCCCACATTACCTCCTCCCATCCCATTGAACCCATTGCTCATGTTAGGCATGCCTTGACCACCACCATCATTCATCCCACCACCCTTTTTACCACCTCCTCCACCATTATTTCCTCCACCACCCTTATTTGGTGGCCCACCACCACTTTTACCATCACTCTTGCCGCCTTTTCCACCTCCGCCACCGCCTTGATTTGGCGGATTTCCGCCTCCGCCACCACCACCGCCTCCGCCTTTCTTAACTTGAACAGGTATATTTCCTCCACCTCCACCACCCTTTATGGCATTTCCCCCAATATTACCACCACCACCGCCACCGCCCGCCTTGGCCTGATTCACCATCCTCAACATATTAGCCATATGTTGATTCCCTGGAGCACCTCCTCCCTGAGGAGGCATCATCATGGGCTTCATTTGCTTGGGTGGTTGAGGCATATCATCATCTTCATCCTCCAAATCATCATCATCATCAAAATCATCATCATCGTCATCGAATTCATCATACTCATCATCACTCAAGTCATCTTCCTCAGGCAAATTGAACTTCACAGCCTTCTGGTCCTTGCCCCCACCTCCAGCCCCCCCAAAGGGCATTTTCAGCCCCTTGAATTGGGGCAGTTTCAGATCTGGTAGCCCCTTCATCTGCCCACCACCTCCACCACCCTTGGGCTGGCTATTGACGATATTACCCTTCTGGGCCTTGTTATTACCACCCTTGCCACTACTGTCCATTTGCAAGTTCTTGAACTGGCTCTGGAGCTGTTGGAGGTTCTGGTTGTTTGACTTTGGTGCCCCCCAGAGCTCTGCATGTTTACCACTCTTTGAGAGCTTCTTGATTAGTGTTTCTGGGTCTACATTTCCTGACACAGTCACCTTCCCAAGCTCTGAGTCTATGCTGGTCTTGTATACCCCTAAGAAATCAGTTAATTGCACACAAAAATTGAGAAATTGAACATGGAAATTCAAAGAAAAAAAAACAAATGTTTTTGAGGGATTTATTTACCTTCAATTTTCTGCAAGATTTTCTTCACTTTACTCTTGCAACCATCACAGTGTATGTTGACTTTCAGCACACAAGTCTGCAAGAAACAGGGGAGAAAAACAGAAGACACCCCCCAAAAAAACAGAGTAAGCAAACAAATTCAACACATTCAGGCCTCAAAGGAGAGAAATTGAAGACAACCCAACAAAGACTGTGACAAAACTTTCATGGGTTTATGGAGAAAACATGGAAAGGAGAATTAAGGAAGGAGAAGAGAGTAGTACCTGGATCTTCAAAATCTCTTCTTTACTCATGGTTTGTGTGAGGCAAAGAGGAGGAGAAAAAGGAGGAAATGGGTCGGTGGGTGATGATAGATCTGTGACTGAGTTGGAATGAACAGATAGAGCTTAAAGCAAAGAAAATTGCACTGAACAGAAAATTCCAAAACAGAGTTCTCTGTTTTTTCTCTCTTATCTTCAACTGTAACCGAGAGAGAGAGAAATGGCGTTTGCACTGAGGAAAGAAAATTTAAGTGTTCAGAGGCGGTGGTTGGACATTAAACTCCTCTGAAGGTCCTCTATTTTCAGGGTTAGAGAGAGAGAGAGAAAACAAAGGGCAGACTGGCAGGCAGGAGAGGAGAGAGCCCCAATGACTACTACTGACCTCAAACTAATGGTTTTTGGAGCTCCATTATTTATTGGTAATTTTACTGTGGTACTTGTACTTTACAAGTGTAATTATTTTCAGATTTGGGTTGGGTTTGAGATTATCTAAGGGGGCCAAGCTCATGCTTGGGACCAGCCTGGCCCGGCCCACCCAAAATGAGCTAGGCCAAGCCCCGGACCGGCCCCTTCAACCCTTGAACCGCGACCCCCCGTAACTCCTGACCGGGCCCCAACCCGGCGTGGTCCCTCCTTGACCCGCTCCAACCCGGCTCGGCTGGTTCGGTCCCCTCAAAACGGAACTTTTGTTATTTTTTAATAATAATTTATTTTAATATGTTTATTTATTAAACCGGCCCATCGAGCCTCCTCAACCTACCGGCCCAGGGGTTACAAGTTCTCTCCCCTCCAGCCCGGCCCCTCCCACCCCTAAACTGGCCCGGGCCCCGTAACCCCCCCCCCCCCCCCCCCTACTTTGACCCCAACCCGACATGGTTCCAGTTTGACCCCTCCAACCCGTCCAGACTGGTACGGCCCCCTCAAAACGAAACTTTCATTATTTTTTATTAATAATTTAAATTAATATATTGATAAACAGGCCCACCCAGCCCCCTCAACCCTCGGGCCCAGGGGTTCAAGTTCTCCAACCTTTGCCCCATTCCCCGACCCAATCCTCTCCCAACCAGCCTCTTCTAGGAACCGGACCGGCCCCTGACACCTTGACTCATACCCACTTCATAAGTTAGACGTAAACAACGAGAGTGTAAGGGGTTAGGCAACTAAATAGTTTGGGTCGTCCTTCTGCATAAGGACCCACCGGAGGGAGGAGCATCGAAATTAAAGTTTTAAAATCTGAATCGGTCATTGAACCGACGAGGTACTGGTTTGCGGTTCAACCAGTCGGACATTGCTATTATAAGTATGTAACAAATTAAGTAAAATATGGCCTGGATACCTTAATGTGACCAACATCTTGATAAAATTAGAGAATAATAATAAATTGACATTATGAAAACAGTAATTTTAAAGTTAATATTTGATCAATTGACACACAACATTATTATATGAAGTTGGTTTATTTTTCGAGATTATCACTACGTTTTTTATTAAAAGTGTATGCATTTTGATGTATATACTAGTATGTTTAAAAAATGAGATCCAACAGTTGAGATCAAATTGATCTAATAAACTGAAGTCATTTTAGAATCAATCGTCATATTTTGTTATATAGATTTTCCACATAAAATCCATATCTTTCTCAACTAGCAACTCTGTGTATTTACATGACACCACCCAAGTAGATAATATTTTATTTTGAAGTTCATAATTAGCGTTGAAATTACATTTCGTCTATTCATTTCACCTTGAACATGTGTTCATGTTAAATGATAAATTTTCCCATTCCCAACTAAAGAATTGGGTTTAATAAATTATTTCTATTTAGGGTCATTGACATAAAACTTACATGCAATATTACATTTGTGATAGAAAACTCTCTTCACTTCCAATTTTCCACAACAACCCCATACAATTTACTATTCTGTGACACTTGACCTAAAATCAGTAATGCCGTTAAGGAATTGGATGGAACAAAGTTACATGACCAACACATGATGGACTTATTAGTAATTTCTTGTTCACGGGACTTTGTTCCGTCCAATTTATCAACGGCGTTATCGATTTTGGGTTAAGTATCACAGAATAGTAAACTGCAGAGGGTTGGTGTGAAAAAGTAAATGTGCAGAGGGTTTTGTGTCGCAAATGTAATACTACATGTAAGTTTTATGTCAATTATCATTCTATTTATTATCTTACAGAGAAGGTTTAACTTCTAATGTTAAGCGTTACCATAAGTGTTGTAAAAGTAATTAAGGGCCTAGGTTTTTGTCTGCGTTAGGCCCCAATTTAGGTAGAGACGGCCTTGTAAATATTACACATTAAACATTTATCGCTACTGAACCAAGGCTGTAATGGAGTTTATCATGTCCTACACATGGCTTAAAAAACAATCAGATTACATGTAAATGTAAGCTGCACCGTTATCAAACTCACCTCTTGAAGAATAATGTAAAGTTCTAAAATTTCGAAATCTAACACAGTGAAGATCTATACATTTTGAATTTTAAGACAATATGGATTTGAACTTTAAGACAATTTTGTTCACCTTAACATTTTCATCCAACTTTAGAATTTCAGCCTGTACCAAAGAAGCTAGCTCAACCAAACTATTAATTCAATGCACATCCGAGTTTGGAAACATGTTGGTAATTGTTTGGTTGTCCACCAATAATAAACACCTTCAACAGGTAGTTTGGGCACACAAGTGAAGTTGCGAGACCTACTACTTAGTTCATGCTTCCCAATTCCCTCTAACAACCAAAATTATCTTTGATGTTACAAACTCTCTAAATGTAGTCTTTAAAATGTTGGTACAATAGTTCCTCAAAAAAATGCTGTTACTATTCATAAATTATGTGTTTATCTGTATCAGAACCATTCAATTTCATATGTCATATCACCTGTTGTGTTTTAGTCGGAAAGTATTCCAACAAAATCCATCGGGTAGGAGTAAGATGGATAAAGGCATATCATGCATAATATCTAACACAATGTTAAGTTTGAGCGTTCCGAATATACTAAAATTTTAATTTGTTTGTTTCTTCTTATCAAACTCCAATGAAATGAAATAGATTTATCATAGTACCAACCCGCATTAGTGATTGGGGATTTAGTTAAGAAAAATATCCTCACAATAAATACTCCCAAAGATTTGAATGCGACATTTCTGTCCCATTTTCACACCCGGAA
Source organism: Linanthus parryae (assembly GCA_023055425.1). NCBI lineage: Eukaryota > Viridiplantae > Streptophyta > Magnoliopsida > Ericales > Polemoniaceae > Linanthus > Linanthus parryae. The sequence continues at coordinate 3,033,708 of JALGPY010000008.1, read as the reverse complement.
TAAGATAGTACTAGTAGTACAATAAATGGGTTAAAACTTATTAAATGTAACCCCACACAGGTTGTTACCTTTCAACTGTTCCGTGCAGGACTCTACAATTGGGCATCAAGTCAAATTACCAAACAACCCCCTTATCAATGTCGCCAGCTTCAAGGTATTAAAGGGGTGGCATGGGGGCGGGCTTGGAGGAGGGCTAAGAGGGGAGGGGACCGGACCAGGCCGCTGGGTTAAACGCTACCCTGACCAATTTTGGGGTTGTGCGACTGTGTAGGGGGTCGGGCTGGGGCCGGAATGGTGTTTAGGTGGTCGGGCAGGGCCAATTTTACCCGGGGGTGGGCCCTCGTGACACCATGACGCCAACTCTGTTTCCACAACTAGGATTATGAGATTGTAGTAATTTAAATATGTGATTGAGATGAAAAACAGTCTTTGCATCCTCATAATTCATAATCGTCGCCATATGCAAACACGATTTTTCTGTTGAAAATCTTACCTGATACATTTATAGTTAACACCGAGTTTTCATTTGGTCCTTGAACTATTATGCATGTCTCGTCACAGGCGCACGATCCTCGATTCCTCGTACTTTGTAGATGCAGCCGGCGATGGATATGACTAATGCTGATGACAGTATTATTTTTTACATATGTAAGAAAAATATTATACTCCTGAAATTTCAAATTCGGGACTATGAATGTCATATTACGACAACTCTAACATAATATAAGACAAAAATATACATTAACAAAGTGTGGAGTTCATATTACTTACGACGGTGTGGAGTTCATATTACTTACCAGTCCGTCTCTGCTCTTTGTTTCCATTTGATTTTTTTGACTCGTATCTGGATCATTTTGACCTGGTGATTTGAATAGCAAAATAATACGATTTTTTTATAATTTTTTCACCATATTATAAAACAATTTTTATTCTACAACACCATGAAAAAATTATCAAAAAGTTACATCGGTTTGCTATTCAAATCACCGAGTCAGAGTGATCCAGTAAATAGTGATAAAAGTCAAATTAGGAACAAAGAGGAGAGATACGACGGAAGACCACATTGCAGTAAACAAAACTTGATTAGTTCCTACTTCTAAGCATGCACTTTACACAATTGATTAATAGGTTAAACAAGAGTGCAAGAAAGGTAGATGTCAAAAGTCATACGTTGGTAGTTGTATAATGAGTCCTTTGAATCCATGAGTTTTGAAGAACTTAAGTGAAAAAGAAAACCCTAACCAGGGCTATAAAGAGGTTGAAACCATGTTACTAACTTGAAGTAGTACTATTCCTCTTTGGCACCAAAAGGGTTTAAAACTATCTTTCTTTTTACAAACTAATTATTGTTCTTCTTAAAAGGCTAAACTAATGATGAACCCTTGTGACTTTGTTGTCCTTCCACCCTATTTTCTCTTTTGGCCATTTTTTCAATTCTTGCAAAACACATCAACTAATAGAGACATGAAAAAAAAAAAAAAAAAAAAAAAAAAAAAAAAGTTACCATGACAAAGCAAAAAAGTACGGAAAAAGGGTTATTTGGTCAAAATTTATGCGTGTAGTTTAACTATTCAACGTTGCATCATTGTGCTAATTAAAATTATTTCTGCTAATTAAAAGTATCAACACAACCAAACGACAAATTGTTTCATATCTTGAATATTCGTTCAAATGATGTTGAAATATATCTGGTCCCCAAACGAGCACGGTAACTTCTATTTTTGACCATCTTTGTACATGCCCTACACATGGGATGCACATAATATTTGCTGTAGATCTAAGGCATGTACTGCAAAAATTTATGACATAGTAGTAGGTCAAATAATTGTAACTAGTGGACCATCAAACATAGCAGCATCTTCTTTTTCTAAATCCTTGTCGCTTATTGTAAAAAAACCATTAAATCACTTTTTCCTCCTTTTACTCGTAATTGTACTGTCCTAATAATTCAGTGAAATTGGACTTCATGTACACTGCAAGTTACCACATGATCACACCACATGGCAAATAATTGATGATGGTAACAACTTAGTAATGTGAAGGGTAAATGACACTTTTGCCCCCCTCAAGTTTGATGCATAGACACTTTACCCCTACCAATTCGGGAAATAACACTTTCACCCCTTTAGTGTGTCGACTTTCACCCCTTTCACCTGCATTCTCTAATGGTGACGTTGTGAGTCAGGGTGTGGAGTCCGTCACTGATAGTAGATTTGGGAGCAATTTTAGGTTCTTAGAGTACAGAATGAGACAATCAGGCCATCCGTAGAAAAAGTGCTGATCGAAGCACTGTTATCCTCATTTGGCCCTAATCTGACTTCTTAAATATTGCACAGCTTCCATCTTGCACACAGCAAGGAAAAATCCTCTATGACTATTTTATTACAAAAATTTCATACACATTTTGCATAATTATATTTTTATCTAAGAAATAGATAAAGAAAATAAATAAATTCATCATAATAATTTTCATAATTAATCATTGACATTCTTAAACTATTTTTGGATGGGGAGAAAAGAGAAAGGAAAAATAGAATTGAATGAACTATATCCAGACTCTGGAGAAAAAAGAATAGTGCTTCAAAAGAGGATAAACAACGCAATTTACATCAGAAACGACGGAGTCCCCGCCGAGCACGTCCGGCTCGACAACGTACTCGAGAAGCCCGACCTCAAGCTCAATTAGCTACCGCAAAGCCCAGACCCCCCCCCCCTTCCTTCTGGGCAGCCTAAACAACTTAATCGTAGCCTTCGGATAGCCGAGGAACTGGTGCTGCGGATGGCCTCAGAAGTGTAAGTTTCATGAAGTTTGGCACCATAAAAAAGTGAAAGTGTAATTTTCCAAAATGGAAGGGGTGAAAGTGTCTTTGTGTCAAACTTGAGTAAGCGAAAGTGTCTTTTTACCCCAATGTGAATTGAGATCTGAGAAGAGAAGATTTTGGAGAGCAAACTTGTGAATTGTCATGAGTGATGATAGATAGACACCAATAATGTGGATTTCCCACTATAAATATAAGGGTAAAAGACAATGACCACCCCTGAGTTTAGGCTTAATACCATTCAGCTACCCTGTGTTTTGGAAAAAGACAATCTGCACCCTTTTTTTGGATGGAGGTGACGGTGGACTAACAGAGCAGGCGAAAAGACTATTTTACCCTCTTAATTTCTGAAAATGACCTACCTTCTCCTTTATCTTCTTTTCAAACCCTATCTCATCTCATCTCATCTCTGGTCTCTCCCTCTCTTCCCCTCCCAAGCAGAGCCGACGCATCTCCACCTAAATCTCCACCTTCGCCTCCCCAATCAAAAAGCCGACCACCATCAACTCCATCTGCATCTCCAGAACCCTCAAACTGAACACAAGCTCCTCTTATATCTCTCTGATGGAGGCGTCGCTCGGCTGTGAACAAGGCGGCGGCGGCTTTAGGGCTCAAGGTCTCCCATCACCGTCGCCATCTTTTCCGTCGACCTGCCGGCATTTCGCTTCTCTCTCGATTCCGTTTTCTCCGGTGCACCGACCCACAACAACGTCGTCTTTTTCCGCCAACGACATATCCGCCATCGCCACCGTCTTTTCCGCTGACCCAACTCTCTATTTTCTTCAGAGATCGACCGATTGGTGGCACCCCCGTGTTTAATCGACCTCGAACCAGGAAAGGACCGATGCTCTGGCTGAAGAATTTGGAGATCCATATGAACAGTTTTGGGTAAGTGATTCTCCTCCCATTTAGAAACACTGTAATCGGATCCCTGTAGTTCAAACCCAATCTAACCATCAAAAACCCAAAGACATACAAATGAAGAAATTGATTCAACTCAGAAATTTATCATCTTGTCCTAATCGATGAAACTTAGAAGTCGATTTAGGGCTAAAATCTTCGAATTGATTGGGTAAAGATGATAGATTTCTGGGTTGTACACCGACCCACAATAAGGCCGCCGCAACCGAGGCCCTTTTCTACGCCTTCCACCAAGCAAGCAAACCCATATTCATCATGCAAAGGTATCAATCTCTTCTCTCTCTCCGTTAGTAGCACTAAATCTCAACACCTCAGTTTGAATTTGATGTTAACTAGAGGGGGAAATGATTGTGGCGCTTGGATGTAAAGGTTTGTTTGTGAGGTGTTCGTTTGTATTGTATTGAATTCATTCATTTGTGTTGCAGGGTTTATTAATTTGGAACAAAATCTTGTGAGTTTGAAGGAAGCATCAAGAGGAGAGATTCAAGTAACATTTGGTGGAGACCTCCTGGAGATAACTATCTGAAAATTAACTGTGATGCAGCAGTGAAAGAAGGTGTCTATACCTCTGCTTATTTGGTAAGAAATGATAGGAGTGAATGCATCTTTGCTGAAATTTGTCAAACCAAGGGCACTTCTGTTGAAGAGGCAGAGTTCAAGGCAGTTGAGATGGCCATTAAAAAGATTGCAGCAGCTAAATGGAAAAGGGTTTCTATTGAAACTGATGCTAGAATTGTGGAGAAAGGCTGCAAGGATCCAAGCTCGCTAAGTGGTGCTCTGAGAAATAGGGGTGAAGCTGTAAAATCGTGGCTTTCTTCTAACCCCAGTATTCAAGTTGTTTCTATTTTCAGAGAGGCTAACAAAAGTGCTCATGAGATTGCCAAATGGGCTAGTAGAAATAGCTTAGAAGGTTGTTTCAAGTTCTCTAGTTTTGATAACTTAGTCAAGAGAGCTCTAGATGAGGATAGGAACTGTAGTTCAGGTGTTGAAGCAATGTAAGCCCTCTTTTCTTTCAATAAAATCTAATTCATCAAAAAAGATATTCTTGGTGGTATTTGTCTGTTCTTGGTGTTGTATTGAAATATTGTGGGTATGTTCATGCTGTTCTTGATGATGAACATGGGTAAAAAAAGTCCAAAATATAACAGGGGCAAAATAGTCTGAAAAAAGTGTATCTCCCAATATTCTAACAGAATAGGACAGAAGGTGCTAAGTGTCCAAGGAATATTCCGTTAAATGGGTGCAGACTGTCTTTTTCCAAAACACAGGGTAGCTGAGTGGTATTAAGCCTAAACTCAGGGGTGGTCAGTGTCTTTTACCCTAAATATAAATACCCCATCTGCAATCAAATGCTCTCACATGGTGTCTTTCTTTATTGTAGCCCTAATTTTTATTGTTTTTATGGAAATTTGCTAAAAGCAGGGAAAGTCTGGGCCTGTGTTTTTTGTTTGACTGTTAAGAGGAGATGCCTAAGGGAGGGGTCTCTCTGTGTCCTGTGGGGTATATACCCCCAAAAACAAAGGTCATGTGCAAGTGAAAGTAACCTCCATTGCAGAAATATCTAGAGTGTGCCAGTTTTGGATACTGATGGTTTAGGGTAGGAGCACTTATTGCTTTCATGTCTGGGATGTTTTGAGCTCATTGTTAGATTTTTATGCCCAACTCAACGATTTTTGCATCCTGTGCATCTAATGGAAAGACGCATCAATTTATTGCAACTACCGCTCAGAGGAACACCTGATCCACCATTCATTGAGTTTACGAAGTTGCAGAACTGACAAGATCACCCACTTTGATTTTGTAGTTGGCCTCCCTAACCATTATTTTGAAAAGATTCGCGGTTCATATTCTTGAACCTCCATGACCCAACTCCAATAATTTACGCAAAACTCGATTTTATCTGAAGTATAAAGAAGTTCGCAAATTTTGAGCTCCAATGGACTTGGCATATTATCATCATACATTTTCCAAAACATGTATCTTCCTCTCCATTAAATAGCTATGTAGAAAGTAGAGAGACGTCCCGCTCACATTCTTTTGCATTTTAATTATTTCAAGAAATTACCATACAACTATGAAACGATAAACGATAAAAATGCATCGCACTATTGGTGTCCGCATTAAAAACCCATATTATGTGAAGTCTAAAAGATTTAAAATTTGCATAATTTTATGTTTTACTGTTAGAGATGCCCTTGTAGGAAAGACAAGGCATGCCTTAGGATGGAGTGATTAAAGGGAAAATATGCACTTGTACCCTTTGAATAAAGAGTGAATTCATCCAAGCTTCATGTACCTTTTATCTCGCTTCCATTGCACATATTCTATGCTAAGAAAAACAAAAAGAAGAGGAAGATACTACTTTCGAATCTTGAATCTTCACCTAGGGCTTTAGAGGCTCGTGCTCTCGTAAGAGCATCTCCAGCAGGCAATGCAAATCGATTTATTATGCAAATTATAAAGAACTTGGGTGAAAAATGCGATCCAGCAGAACATGCATCCCCTCATGCAAAATAGATGTCATGCATCTTGATCGCCAAGTTTGGCGATAATAATCCCTCGCCATCTTATTTGTTTTTCTATTTTGTAGGTGTATTCCTATTTTTTATTTTGTTCCTACTTTTTAGTAGACTTGTCCTAATATAATAATAATAATAATAATAATAATAATAATAATAATAATAATAATAATAATAATAATTTTACAAAACTAATATGCCTATCTTTTAGCTTGCATTGGCTATTAAATTTGTGGACATGCAAAATGCAGAAATATGATTTTATGTATAATTTGCATTTCTTTTACATAACATTGCTGAAGATGCTCTAAAGATACATATTTCAGTTCAGAAACTTGAGTTCTACCCAAAATTTGACAAAATGAGGAGAGTCAAATGAATAAATTGCGATTATGTTCTCTTCTACGTCGAAAGATGTTGACTACTCGCATTTTTCATGCTAATTCAGAAATAGAAACCAAGGAGGTAACAGCCATATCTGTAAACACATTTTTCTGTGTTTTTGAAATCTAATGCATCCAAAAAACATTATCTCAGAAACCAACCACAGCCATTTCGAAAACCTTATCATTCCAGCTGTTAGTGTCCAAGATCTAAAAACACGATTGAAGGTGCCATACAGTCCAGCTACCTTACACAGACAGGGTCAACTAGCACAAGCCCAAGTGTGAGGTCCACGAATACGACGGGTGGCCCGTTTACCGTCCCGCCACCGGGAACTTTTTCAGATATAATAGAAGGTATTTTGTCCTAGTACCAAACAAAGACAAGCCTACTGCGGAAACGGAGCTGACCACCCCTAGTGCACATCTCCCTCGAAACACCCATTGAAGGCTTGTCTTGTTGGTATATTACTGTTGAGAATCATTGTTTTCCCACATCAGGACTCTGTCTGTTTCCCATGTGGTTAATGGACAACTTCCCTCATTGCCAATTGGCTCAAAAGTTTTTTTAGGTTCGAATCTGGCAACCAGCTGTGGTTTAAAGAAATTTTAGTTTCTTGACTTAGCCAAATCAATCTATTTCATACTACAATATTGAATTACTATTATACTTTTAAAAATCACTTACGTATTTTGTAAAGAATTTTTACTGTTTAACATTTCGAATTAACGAATAATGAAATATTAAAATATTAATTAAAAGATCTTTTTTTGGTTATGTTAAGTTCGGGGTCTGAAATGTACTATTCATCTTAGGCCCCGAAATGGCGAAATGTCTTGGGCCGGCCCTGCATGGTGCCCCAAACGGAGCAGCCCGCTAGTGACCCCATGTAACAATGATGTATCAGTGGCGTATCATCCTGATCTGAATCTCTTACAGAAGAAGGTTCAAGGCCCACAGAAACTACTCTAACCTGCTTCTGAAGTCTGTGAGTGATGAGTCAAATAGGTTCAACCAATGCTCTCTCACTGAAGTTGGGATTTCTCAGATGTTCCTAGTTCTAGTAGCTGAATGACTTGTTCAGAAGTTGTCGAATCCAAGACCCTCACACTAGTACACACCATTATGCAGAGCATCCCATAAGTCAACTTTTAGCCTGGAGCAGAAAAATTTCTCTGGTAAATTCACCGGCGTGATGCGTGGGTAACTTAATTTGACGACAATCATACTACTATTCGGGAAGAAAGTCTGCAGTTTTCACTTCCAGGAGAGGACCACGTAAATGGCTAAGAGATTTGATATATACAACAATGCAATGCAATCAGGAATATGGGAACTTGCTTTGTTTCTAATCGTGAATTTGAAGTTTTTTCCCACATTTTTAACAGCTTTTGGAACTTGAATAGGCATACTTGTTCGAATATTGACAGATAACTACTGAATACTTTTTGGGTATAACCAAATCTCAGAGGTCCCGGGCAGACAGTGATCATATATCTTAAACAGACAGTGATGTTATATCTTAAATTTAATCTAACATCAAGCTATCAACAGTGCGGGCCGGGCCGGGTTGGAGGGGGCTTGGAACTGTGAGAGAGGGGGCAGGGGCAGGGGCAGACAGTGATCATATATCTTGAACCCCGCCAGTCCTGGGCCCTAAACCCGTGCGGTTAGGGGCTGGCTGATATTTATTATCAATATATTAAATAATGTATGTTTAATATATACACACACATTAATAATATATTAAAAAAGGGTCGTTTGGGGGGGGGGGGGGGGACTTGGGGGTTAGGAGCTGGGCCGGTTCAGGTGTTGGGGGGGGGGGGGGGGGGGGTTTAGGGACTGGGCCGGTTAGGGTATTGGAGGGGGGTGGTCTGGGCCAATTTATTTTAGTGCGGACTGGGCCGGTTTCAACCCTGAAGTGGCCACCTTGACACCTTGAGTCAAACATAAGTTTTAGGTTTCTACTGAGCTAGATTGAGGCAAACTGTGACAGGAACTCCTAATATTCTTTCTATCAATCCTCTAAGTAATCACTACCACCAAGAAAAGACGAAATATAGGCACTTTAAACTACGGATAGATCAGAAGCAATCCTGAAATTCATCCAAATCTGTCTTCAGAGTTCAGAATTATGCTTATGTGATGTCCAAGATAACCAAACTTCTGTGAAATCTCTTCTTCGTAAAACAGTTAATGTGAAAATACCCTCTACTGCTTCTTTTGCCACCCGGATTAATACAGTTACAATTCATATCGACACTGTTATCGCCCCCTAATTCTTTGAACTAGTCCTCCGGCAAAATTTCATCCCAATTATTAAAACATCTCCTCTTTTATTCATTGAACATTGAAAACAGAGTGTGTATGCACATGATTGATGCTATCTATCTGTATCGATCAATAATGGAGTGACATTGAAGGCTAATTCGAAAGAGAGGTATGGTTGAAAGCCATAAATGGCTGTCTAATGCACTACTTACATGCACCCCCATGTGCCCCATAAATAGCTGTCTTTGCCGCCTTCCCCTAACCTATCCCCGGGTTTTTAATCTTAACTCCTCTTTTCTCGGTCTTTTCAGCTCGTACCAAACATGTTTCAACACACGACACGAAAGGCACAATTTTGATACCATATGATTTTATTTTTAAGTAATTATACAGTTCTTTTTTCCGTACTAGATTTTCAGTGTAATATCACCCAGCGAACTGAATTCTGAGATGTTGGGGGTTAATAAACTGAGGGAATTTCGACAAAAAAAAATGTAAAGACATAGATGTATGAACTAAATTATTATTTCAATTCAAGTACAAAAGCAATAAAACAATAAATTTCAAAGATTTCAAATAGCATTGTACTTTAGTCTGAGTGGTAAACTAGTGTAAATCAAGTATCATGTGATAGAAAAAGGAGAAATGCTAAAAAGGGTAAAAGCAGTGATAGCAAACCGCAATCTTTGTACGTAAAAAGTCTTACTAATCCTTAATTTTATCAAAGCTTTTACATGCTTCCATAACACACATTCTCACCAGAAAACCCCCCACTTTCAACTTCAATCTTTACCCGGCCTTGAAAGCCACCATTTAAAACTTTATATGTTGGGCTTTGAACCCCAAAACTTCATGGTAATGGAAGATGAGACTCAGATTTGTAAAAGCATCACTGCAGTGTATTCCATCATTCCATAGGAACCAAACATGACACAGGTTTGTATAAACATCAACTCAATGAAATCCAAGATAAAAACACAACGATATTTTCATTAGGAGGAGGCAGCGCATAAACAAGAAGGCAAACACTAACCCAAGGGAAGGAAAGTTAAATGATAACCCCGAGTGACCAAAAATACTACTAGTATAAGATACTTATGTGTAACAAGACTGAGAGAAAAAAGAATATAGTGGTTCATTCATATAAATGGATACAATATGTAGAAGGGATCGCTTACTGGTCCTAACGGCATATGAGTTCCGCATCACGCACATACTCCTCGCATGTAGGCTGCAAAATCGCAATATTTCCCAAGTAAGATAAGAGCAAATTAAGTCATAGGACTAGTGTAGTCGTGTTCAAAGAGAATTTTGAAGAATTTCGGAATGAAAAGAGTAGTAAAGGAAGCACCATAGAATCATCCTTATATTCAACAAAAATAAAATTCTAAGATTTTAATACGAGCAATTGAAAGAAAAGGAGCTTTGGAAACGAATAGGTACTTTGTTTCAATGTACAAAAACGAAACTATTGTATTGAGATTCATGGTGCCAAATGGCCGGGCTGGCATGGGGGGCGGGCTAGTGGGGGGCGGGCTAGTGGGGCCGGGCTTGGAGGGGAAGGGGCTGGGCCGGGCTTTTGGGGGAGGAAAGTGATCCAGACCAGTTAGGAAATAAAAGCCCTTGGGTAAGGGGCCGAGAGGGGTATTGGAGGGTATTTTGGGGGGTTGGCGTGAACCGAGGGGCCGGGCTTGCCCGGAGAGGGCTGTCGAGGGGAGGGGGCCGGGCCGAGCCGGGCTTTTGGGGGAGGAAAGTGATCCAGACCGGTTAGGGACTTAAGGGCTAAAAGCCCTTGGGTTAGGGGCCGGTTCGGGTCCAGGAGGGGTATTGGAGGGTATTTTGGGGGGTCAGCGTGAGCCGGAGGGCGCCGGGACGGGCTTTTGGAGGAGGAATTCGACCCAGACCAGTTTTGGGGCTGGGACCGGGATGGGCCGGTTTTGCCCGCTGGCCGGCCCTCTTGACATCATGAATATAGATAAGGACACTTTTCATCTTTAGCCAAGTTCTTGTAAATATATATCTTTATAAATTATTTTTTACACAGTGAAAGCAAATCAACAAAGTTCATAACACTAGAAGATTCAAAACTGTAACTTCCGAGAAGATAAACAAACTTACCAATGCACCTCATGACATGCCACTGAAGAACCACATCTCCTTTCCAGAATCTCTTTAATGTCCAAAATATACACCAAAACTTTCGACGGTTTTGCATCCCTGTACTTGAGCTTTTACTTTGCACAGAGAACGTTGAGAAGCACGTGGCCGAGCATGAGGTCCACAAAGTACTGATGCCCAATCTGCCCGTCCCTCCATTGCGCATACGCCGGAGCGCGACCATAATGAACTCCATCATTGCACCTGTTATCATAGTGCCATGGGTAGGTCATGTCAAAGTGATCCACCACCCAATTCACCACCTTAGACCTTCTCAACTTCTCTAGAAACACCCCATTGAATGCCTCCATTTTCGAAGGATTGAATGCTAATCCCCTTGCATAACCACCAGTCGCCACTGTGCTCCGGTATATAACCTCCGGGCCCACCAGACCCCTCTGCCTCACGGACTCCAACACCTCGGCCCAGAACCCAGCGGCCCGCTCCGCCCCCTTCGTGAACCTCCTGATGGTGGGCCAATAGATACCATCATGTAGCCCAGAGTTTATGATCAGAGTGTCCGGAACACGCTCTTGGGCAAAGAACTCCTTCAGAAGCTTCCTATACTCATCATCTCGAAGCGACTCCAACCCCAAATAGTTCCCACTCGCGTTGTGATGGCCGTTGAAAATGCTGGTGATGCGAACGACCTGTGATGGGTTCTTGGGGTTCGTGATGTTCATATCAAACCTTCTTGGGACTACATTAATGTCTTTGACACCGAGGATCAAGTTAAGCATGTTCCGAATCGTGTCGCAGTGATTCGAGTCACCCCAAAAAAAGATCCATCGGCCACTCAAGCAATTCCATGCCTTTTTAGCTGAGAATAGTTTGAATGAGCAATGAGTCGAATACGTCCAACCATTGCTTTCTAACAGCGCTAAATGACCATCACACCAAGGTTTCTGACATGGCAAATTCGGCTGCAAGCATCTGAATCTACCTTCGCTATCGACCGAACAGCTATCGTTCTTCACTTGACGAGTCCATCGACCAGACCAGACATCCTTAGAGAAATCAGACTTCTTACAAGTTTTTATCTCCGGCAGCTCAACCTTAGACTTGTGGAACTTGACTTGGAATCTACGAAGCTCTTTATCGAATACCATTCTCTTGGGGGAAAACTTTAACCCCTCGTAGTGTCTGAAGAGTAAGATGATGGTGAGGTTATAAACTCCGGCGAAGTCCTGATGAACTTGAAGAGAGAATGAGTATGTCCCATTCCCAAAATCCTTAATCGGTGGCCGAGACTTCCATTTCTCCCCAGAGAGGTCAATCTCAAAGTAATCGCCACCCAAACATTGGGGGTTTCCTGAATCATCCAAAGCCTGGAAAACATATTCATGGATGTTCCCAGTTGGCAACTCAATCTGGTTACCCCCATCTAATCCCGGGACAGAAATCTCCACTGTTCTTGACTCTCTACACGGTTCACCGCCAGGTGCAACCCATCTAGTTAGAAGAGTTTCGGTGTAATCCGGCTCGAGTTCAGCAGAAATCCAAGATGGAGCTACACTAACACTACTAGGGTTTTCCAATTTTTCAGGAGGGTGTGACTGTGAACTCAAATTGGTGAAATTGAGCTGATTCTGAGGGGCAACATAGGTCAAATTCTTTAGGGTTTGAGAGAAATTTCTATGGGATGATGTTTCATTAGGATGAACAGTTGCAATGCCTGGCCTCAAATCTTGAAAGGGTATAATAGTCTGATTCAACCTATTGAGCTCAACTATAACAAATTCAGTACTACTAGTACTACCCCATCCATCAATCCCCCAAACAACCAACACCCCAAGAAAGAACAACACTATCACAACCTTAAACCAAGACTGAATCATAGGAGGAAGTGTTGCAACACTGTTCTTGGCTTTCTCAGTCATCTGAGAAGCTGAACAGACCAAGAAAAACAAGAAAAACAAGAAACACCCACCAAAATATGCAAAACAAAGGAACCAACTTTCCAAGAAATCTATCGGTTCTGGAGCAAACCCAGGTGCTTACTCGAGAAAATAAACAGTATTTTGTAATGGGTTAGTGGACTTACTATGAATGCCTTCAGTGAACAGATCAAGAACAAGCTTCAACTTTACAAAGCTTCAACTTTTTTTTCTGGGTTCTTGATAAAACGACAATGTGTGGGTATGTGTAGTCCAAAGTTTGAAGATTGAAGAGGGAATGTGAAAAGGATTAGGACAAAGAGAGAAATCTTGAAATGGGAAAGAAACAGTGGCTGAGGAGGAAAAGAAGAAGAAGACAATATCAATTTTGAGAGATTTTAGTTGTTTCCGGTTATGCCCTGGGGTGTTGGTGGAAATTACTGTCGGAATTGGCCGACAAACACGGGAACCAGAACACCGGCGTCGGTGCGGTGGTTGGGGGTAGTTATGTCTTTTTGACTAGGACCACAGGTGGCCTTTGGCGGCTTTGTACGTGTTATCTTATCATTGGCATTGGCAAAGACTAAATTTAGCATTTTAGCTTGATCGTTCCACCGCCACCGGCGAGAATGAATCTTGATTTAACGGTCAATTAACAAACTAATTACTACTTAGGGTAACTTTTACTTTCACCCCCCTCTAGTTTAAATGAAGGACACTTTCACTATTTCTAATTTTCTAGCGTGGAAAATGACACATTCTTCCCTTCTACGTGTCAAACTTCAAATAACCTACGCTCTTCTTATTGCGACACTGTTAGTTAAGAGTTGAGTTGTGTCATTTTTTGAAATGCCTAGTTGAGTTGTGTCATTGATATTACTTTTAAGACAAATTACCTGATATTAAGAAAAATTTAGGGTCAGCCAATGGCAGTAATAGAATTTATCCAAGATATGAGGTAAATTTATCTCCAAATTATTTTAATTAACCCGATATTAGGAAAAATTTAAGGTAAGCCAATGGTAGTAATAGAATTTATTCCAGTTATAGGGGTAAATTTGTCTCCAAACTATTTTAATTGGCGCTTCCCTGATCACAAACTAATAGTGTCACAATCAAGGGGAGTAAGTTACTTGAAGTTTGACATATTAAGTGTGTCAAGGTGTTCTTTCTCAAAATAGAAGTGGAAAAGTGTCCATTAATCAAACTAGATGGGGTGAAATGTCATTTACCTAGTAGTAAGTATTACAAAAGTAGTAATTTCCTCTTTTAATTTTTAGGGTCTAATTTTTATTGTGTTCTCGAGTCATGTTTTATGTGTTCTTTTAAATGAGAATGTGCAGAGTACTTCTACTCATATTTTCAAGTTATACACTAATTCTGACTCACTGTATTTGTTACAGTATTATTTACACGTTACGCACAACAATATGTAAGATTTGACGGAGTCATGCAAACGCAATGCCAATAGCTTACAAGCATTGTAATTCGTGCCTTTTCGCTAGCAATTCTAGAGACCAAATCGTAAAGCACAAAACTTATCAAATTAAAGATTATCGGATTATGTGCATCATTAAAGAAAGAGTACTAGGTTATGTGGCTAATTAAATTGATATTAAAACTTTACTTTTGGCAAAAATTTTCAGGCTAATCAAACCATTCTCAACCCTAAAGAGGTAGCCATGTTCCACCTCAAAAAATGAAGCCACATGTCCCACTTTGAAATCACTAATGCATTTGATTATAGCTATAAAGTGGGCCAACGAGAATTGAATTGGAGGTGCACATTTCAATGTTCCAAATAACATGGCACTTATCATAAGAAAATAAAATAAATATAGAATGATATGCTAGGTTTAAAATATACCGCCACTTTGTGTGATTAGTGGGTGGGTCATAATTTGATTGAATTTTTAGTGTATATCATGTCATGATTTGTGCATAATCTATCAATTCTCACCTCTAATGATGGCAATTGTATTTGGACACATCTCATGCGGATGTGCACTAAATATGTATTTCCATGTGATATAGCTTGTGGCCAACAAACACTTTTATAAAACATATAATTTGGACTCTCTATAGTTGTTAGTATTTCGTATTCCATATTAACCATGATACTTCTATGTGAACCACGAATTAACTAACTCGTTGAATGGGTCATTATCTTCAACCCTTAATACAAGAAACTTATAAATATCAGTATTCTGATTAAACAATTTGGGAAAAATAATGGAGTTGAAATTATAATCTGAAACTTACTTGGTGTGCGTTGTAAATTTGAATCAAAATGTAAATGTATTTGACAACATTGATTACTAGTTAGTATTAAATTTTCAATAAATGTGTGTTAGCTCAATGGTAGAACATTTGAAGTCTCTGCGTGAGTCTTCAGATTCGAACTCGGCTTTATGATGTAATTCTAAAGAAATTATGGCACAACTAAAATGTTGTATGTTTGAACAAATTGATAATTCGTAATGAAGAAGAGGATAAACATGATATTTCAACTAGTCTTACCAAAAAAACTGTCAAAATGAAAGATTGTAAAATTAGCATATTGCTAAGATTTAAGTGCGAGTTCGCTATAACCAAACTAGATGAAATGATTTGTTTTGGCAGATACTAATCTTAAACACACAATTATCAAGAAAGAGTACGTAATCATCACAATTGTAGACGTGTGGTGTTTCAACTAACGAAAGATGCGTATATTTTCGCCATTTGCAATTTTTAACGTGCTTGGTTAATCGTAAGGGATTCAATATTAGCCATATATGTATGATTAGTATCTGATCACGCTCCACACGTCGCAGATTTTGTGACACTTGTTTCTAAAATTGTAGGCTCTTCATGAAAACCCTATTCTTGAGTGTGTTCGGGATATAAAGTCAATATAAATTTGAATTTAGGGCTCGGATGAAGATAGAGAAAGACAACAATTATCTACCAACATATTCAATAACTGTATTGAATTATAATCTAATAATTCAACTTCCTGACACACCCCTTATGTTACGATTCTATCAATTTTTTAAATTGTGTTGCTTATCCGTGTTATACAAGTAAATATCCAGAGCGACGACATCCTAAACATTAGGAAACCCGGTCTCAATCATGTACAACCTTGTAGTAAGAAGTGCTTGGCTAAACAAAATGACTCGAAGAGAAAATTTGGGCAACAATTAGCCAATGACTGCGAACTTTTGTTATTCATACCATTAATGATGTTCATGTTTATGGTGTTCATGTTCTTCGCAACAACTAACACACAAAAATCACCCCTCAAATCATCTTTAAACACTCATCTTTCACAACTAACAATACCACCAATTTTAATTTATCTCATATGAATGCTAAGAACATGGCTCTAAACACAGAAAAAATTAGTTGTGATAAAGATGAAATCAAGACCCATCAACCTATAACACTGAGAAACATATTTTACATGACCTACCAACATTATACCTCATCTCCATCTTTCTCTCGCAATCTGCTACCCTCAACCACCAACAATGAGATCCCTAAATTCTTAACAACCGAAAGTTCTAACTCCCAGAACGTCTTTGCGTCTTGTGGGGGGCAATGAATAATGAGAAGGGAAGAGCGAACCCACGCAAATGAATCCAAGGAAATCCAAAAGCCAATAATCAAAAGGTGGAGAAACCCTAAATCTAAAAGAAAGTACAATCTAAAAGCTGTCAAATTGAGGATTCCAAATCAGCTCTTATACCTGCTTAGCGAAGACACCCATCTCCCATATAGCACCGAGTGGTTCTTTTCAAACACCAACACGAGAAAAATCATGGGGACCAAAAGCTCTCACTATTGGGGATAGTTGACTCGATCGTTTGACTATTTCATTTACTTTTTGTTGATTGCTGACTTTATTTTATCGAAACTAGTAGTTTGACCTAATGGAGACCGCAAAGTTGACCAGTGACTTTAACTTTAACTTTTGAGTTGATCGCTCACTTTATTTGATCAAAACTAGTGGTTTGAACTAGTGGGGATCGTTGAGATGGCCGTTGACTTTGTTAGACCTAAACTAGTGGATTGACTTAGTGTGGATAGTTGACTTTACTGTTGCCTTTTATAGACTGTTGACTTTATTCTACCAATGTTAGTAGTTTGACCTAGTGGGAACCGTAACGTTGGCCGTTGACTTTGAATTACCAATCTCAGGAGTAGTTTATTGGTCTTCGAGCCCGATCAAGATCTCCGTATAATCGAGTATCATGCTACGCCGGCTAGTTGTTCGGGTCACCAACTCTCGAAGTCGAAGCCAAAGCTATTCACATCACCGCCTCCGCCTCCACATGTCTTCTCCACACACACACCCCTCGTGGTGGATTTGGTAGAATCCAATCCATACTGACCACCATTACAGGTTCGAGTCTCATGAGTTTTTAATATAGAAGGCTCAAACCCCGCTAATAAATGCTCCCAACATTTGAATCGAAGATCGAAACTATTTTGAAGTTGTAATATATCAGTCTGAGCTCTGAACTGTTGAGAAGTCCCACATCGGACATTCAAGAAGAAGAGCATAATTAATAAGTATTATGGGCTACTTAGCCAATTTAGTTTGAGGTGGAACCCTATGGATTCTTTACATGGTATCAGAGTCTGGTTCACATACGTGAATGGTCTAACAACCAACAACCTCACCGTCACCTGCAGACAAAAGATTCATTTGTAGGCCAAAGAATTCCACACGTGAGGGGCGTGTTGAGAAGCCCCACATCGGACATTCAAGAAGAAGGATCATAATTAATAAGTATCATAGGCTACTTCCCTCGTTGTCAATTGATTTTGAGGTGGAATTATATGAATTATTTACATAAACCAAGCTCTAAACCAGTTCAATTGAACCTAAAAAAACCAAGCTGGGACAGATTGGATGAGATGGAAAATCGCGGATGACTTCGGATGTAGGTTTGTGGGTGGAGGTGGAGGTGGAAGAAAAAGAAGATAGAGGGAACGAGCAGTTGTGGTGGCTAGGGTAGAAATGGGTGGATGAGAAAACGATGGTTCTGGGGATTAGGGACAATGCTGGGGTAATATTGTCTTTTTGGAGAAGTATAATGCTGGGGTAATGTCGTCTTTTCAGGGATTGGGGACAATGCTGGGGTAATATCGTCTTTTTGGGGAAGTATAGTGCTGGGGTAATGTCGTCTTTTCAGGGATTGGGGACAATGCTGGGGTAATATCGTCTTTTTGGGGAAGTATAGTGCTGGGGTAATGTCGTCTTTTCAGGGATTGGGGAAGTAGAGTGTTGGGTAATATCTTCTTTTCGGTAATGATGAATTTTTCAGACCAAAATGTATTTCACCAAAAGATGGGATGGAAAGTATCTTTACCCCATATAAACTATATAAAATTATCGGTCATACTATATACATAATTCATAATTAATATGGCCTTTTTGTAAAGTTTTTTTTTTTTTTTTTGAGGAAAAATTGCAGAATATCATTAAAAGAAAGATAACAAATTACAATTAACCGTGAATGTCCTAGTGACAAACACAACATAAGTAAGTGAAAAACAAAATTGAAAATAAACATAGCTCAACTGTCTTCTTGTCCCACCGCCCTTGATCGGCTTGACGTGGTGTCGCTGATCAGAGGACACTGCGAAACATGTAACAGAGAAAAGCATGACTTCAGTACTCTTTTCCTCCTTCAACTTGAGTTCCAGAATTGGACATGAATAGGTGTGATGGATGTGTTCAAAATGAACAGATGCTTGAACTGAATCAGCCAGAAAAACAGACTTGACGTCTGTAGTTGGTGAATTACTTCAAAGCCAAGGGTGCCTTACGGCAGTTAGGAGAATGGATGCTCCGTTTATGGAGTTGTGTGTTACTCTACTACTTCGAGATAAAGCAATAGAGAAAAATCAACTAGAGAACAAATTTCATCCTACTAGTAAGGGACACGTGCGTTGCACGTGAGTTTGTTTAACAAAAATTGGTTATTTGTTAGAAGCTCTAATCCATTTTATGAATAACATACGAGGTCTTTATTTGGCGTCCAATGCTCTTATGAAATTGTATTTATTTTTAATCACTTTAAATTTCATGAGCACACTTTGTTGTATGTAGACAGTTACAGTTTATTCCATGTACTTCCTTTTTGTCAATTTAAATTGCAAGAGCAAAATTTGTTGTCAGTACACAATTATAGTCTAATTCCATTCTTCTGAATTTTTCATGTCTAAACTTTATTTACACTTGTTGAACCAATATGCTGAACTTGAAAAGGTTTAGATACTATTCGATTTTAGAGGAGTCAATTGTCCTTATAAAACAATTGCTTTCCAATTGGATTGATGCTCTCTCAATCCAAGTGAATCATTAGCATTTGCTTTTTTAAAACTTGTATATTGAGAGTGATTCTAATACTATTTCTGCAATTACATTGGGTGCTAAATAAGACACAGTACATATGCCTTTTCGGAAGAATCCAAAGCCATCGGAATTGAATGGAACTGTCAATACAAATGTCATTACAGAAAAACATTGTAGTAGCTCCAAAGAGCAACTTAGGATACATATACATCGAGAGCCATAAAATTGATTTCATATGATCAGTCATCAAATTGAATTCATATGATCAGTACCAGAAAGTTTACTCATCAATCCTAGCAAATTTTAGCCAAGCTATCAAATCCAGAATACATTCTATATCATCACAAAAGGAAAATAAAGTGCTTTAAGAGGCAACTGTTGCGACTGCAACTTTTGCTTTCTCAGGTAAGCTCCCACAACACAACCACGTAAGCTCCCACAACACAACCATGGTACCTTTCAAACGGTTCTAGAGTCACCTGCTCCATCGCCTTAAACTGCTCGGCTTGAAGTTTCTTCACCTCTCATGCAAATATGTGCTCCACGGGCACAACTAAGTTAATGCAGTTCGCCTTAAAAAACAGGGTTTATATATAAGTACATGTTGTGCAAAGGGAAAACAGTACAGCTAAATAATAAATTCTGAAAAATCTCTCTGGAGCAGCTTAACAATGATTATGTATACCCATGGGTACGAAGTCCAAAAAATGCTCAAGCCAGTAAGTAATGTCATATGAAAATTTGAAAGGGAATCCAAAAGCTGATACAAGGTCAGCAATGGGCATTTTCAAGGCCCCAAGAATGAATACGTATATTCATGGGAGCATAGCTTGTCCACTTTTTCCTTACATTGTCCCCCTTTGCTTTCTACCGATCCACATAATAAGGCTACAAAGACAACAGTTAACTTTGAATCGGAAGGCTTCATCTAGTAAATCACAAAGCAATACATACTCATCTGAAAACAAAGATTACTTATCTCATTACTTACATTTGGTATGCAACTAAATCTGAGACAAGTTATTTTACTAAAACGCCTACAGATTTGTAACCACTGTCATCATATGATTCATTATATCTCGTTATTATACAAATTTGAACTCAAATATCACAATAGGCCCATCAAATCAACAAGGGAATGGATAGTGATTATATTCCTCCACGAGATATTTAGCCCTTTTTACAAAATTTTAGTTTCAGGAAAAGGGGTGGGTCAATGATGGTGCGAAATTGTCAATGGCAGTAGTCAGGAAATCGTGTGTGGTAAGATAAGTTTTCAAGGGGTCAACAGTTATTAGATACGCCTAATCGAGCGTAGATAGTGTTCTAGGCTTTAAGGAAAGCCACGGACATTTATTTTTTGAGATATGTGTAGGTTTAGCCATAGCAATATAGCATCCAGTAATAGGTCATTGTCATCACGACAATTTGATAACGAGAAAGAATGGTAGGAAGCTCAATTTGTGTGATCTAGAGTTTAATTACTGTTCGCGGGACACTTTAACAATATATTGTAACCTTTGCTTCATTAGTGGGAACGAGGTGATCTTTGTCTGCAATGAAACATAAAAACACGTACCAAACGGGGAATGCGATTTGGGAAAATGGGAGAAACTGAAATGCGGGGAAGAGTAAATAATATGAGACATCTGATGTGTCATTATTTTCAAAATAATTATTCTTGGGACGGAAAGGTAAGTATAGACAGGGCCATATGCGCTCTCTATGGGCTAGTTTAAAGGATTTTAGTGGTGAATGTAGCTTCAAAGCTATTAAATCTACGGAACCTCAAGTAACCGCCTCTAACACTCGATAAGCACAAATTAAGTCCTCGAATAAGAGAACAGATAAATGATCCTCCTTAAGGGTACTTGGTTCGACTTCAGCCAACCTCGGTTTTTAGAATCAATTTAAGCAACATAGTCTTTGAAGTTCAACTTTAATGCCTACAAACAAAAACTCTAGTTAAACAATTATTTAGCAGAAACAACAATTAGCACCCCAATAAGGAATCCTGATTCTGAAGAACGAACAAATAGTGAAGTACCCCATGATCTTCACTAACATTCAACTCAAGTTCTGATGTGTTATTACTACTGGCTGAATTGAAACCAAAAGATTGGATCTTATCTTACCTTAATTATTAACGCCAGACGAAGGGCGAGGCAATGTCGGTTCACGATATGTTGGAGTTGGTTCAAGCGTGTTCGTCGGTTCAGAGCTTGAGGCGACGTTTGGAGAAATCTCCGCCGAAGAGAGGGAAGATACGGTTCAGGGCTTCAGGCGATGTTTGGAGTATTCTCCGCGGAGAGAGAGAGAGACGATAGAGAGTTAGGGTTCTTTCGTGAGGGAAGAGATGACAGAGGGTTGGGAGGGTGAGGGGGGTTGGGGGTTTTATGATCATGGGTTCGGGGTTTTTAAGTCATTGTCAAAAGAGTTTGGGGCAGTATGTACATTATGAAAAATATTAACCGATTCTGGTTAGGAACCATGACAAACTTTTAATAGTAGAGATTTCTCGTTATTACGATTCTCTTTTGTTAGTGAACATTAATCAGTTTCATTCTGATTGCTGGGTGAATTTCTTGTATCAGCTTTTCTACAACAATCTTTAGTAACATCACAAACAGTTAGAAGGAGATATAGAAAAATTGAATGCCCTAGAATAGAATTTGCAATGCTTGGCAAGAACGTCAAAATCTTTAGGGCCTAAACAAACTTTGGTAGCAAACATTGATAACTGTAGCTAGGTCTTTCACCGACTACCAAAAGATAAATTCTTAGATGTTCTTACGAACTTATTTATCTAATTGTTTAAAGTTGAGCCACCAATATAGTACCACACCGTTTCCTCTCTTTACACCCATTTGACTTTAGGGGGTCACTTTGACCAACTAATTTAGCTAGGAATATGATTCAAAAATATGTTAATATTTTCATAATATTTGTACGTCTTTCTTAACACAACAATACTATAAAAAATTAGAAAACATTCGTATCATATCGTCACTTAAATTAGTCGGTCAAAGTGACCCCAAGGTCAAATGAAGACAAAGAAAGGGAACGGAGTGGTATACACAAAAATAAATACAAAAACAAAATAAAGTAATATTTTGCACATTCTGGCCACTGTTGAAAGAAAAACTTTGGGGCTTGCTAAAAGTTCGAAGTAGGGCATAAGTATAAGTAGTGTCTTTACTGTTCCACACTTTTCCAAAGCAATATGAAAGAAATATGACAATAACAAAGGGGCTGAGAAAACGTGATTATCCTATACTAATGCTTACCTTTGTTCCCTCTCTTTCTTCATGTATTGACTTTTTCACTCATAATGAGTCACTTTGATCATAAGATGCATTTTTCTTTATAATATTTGCATGATGTCGTAGATAAAAGTTTATCTACGACACCATGAAAAAGATATTAAAAAATTGTACCGTTTTATTATCTAATTTACCGGGTCAAAGTGATCCAGTGAATAGTGACATGAATATTATCAGGAAGAAAGAGATGGAACAGAGGACGACATTATGTTGACGCAAATAGAGACTACTGATTGTCAGTAGGAGATATGACAAGTTATATCCTCACCAAATGCTTGGCGCAGAGATGCATATCATGCATTGAATGCTTTGTGGACCTTCATGCTCAAGCCACCAGTCATCAAGGCTTGAAAGCTAAAATCACAAAAAAACATACACCAACACCGTTGAATAAATGAATGAGTACCAGATTATGCATGTAAGTATTTGATCTATCCGAATAATACACTATTCGAATCCTCAAATAGTTAAGCATTAGAAACCATGCAATGCACTCAAACAAAACAAAATTGTTAACGTAAAGTGCTTATTCTTTGGTAAGGTACACACATTCTTCACACTGTAGACAACTTGGACTACAAAGAAGCAATCGGTTGTATGTCGTCATGTGAATACCCTCCAGTGTAGATCAGAGAATAAATTTTGAAATACAATTTTTTTCTTCATAAACTATGAAAACCACATCAAAAGTGTTGCGAGACAAATTGACAGAGGATTGGCCATAATTTTGACACTAAAGAATGATAACATATTCTGAAAATGCTTATTCTAAGAATGAATGAAACTACGGCGATAGAACATGACTCTTTGTGTAGGAAGAGGAAGTCTGTCCGTAATACTTCTAATATAAAACTTCTTTCCGATCTTCCGTCATACGGAGCAAAGAAGAAAACCTAACCTAAACCTAGCTATCTCCCCCAACAAAGAGCGAGAAATAAAAGATCTTTGATTGTGGGCTCACAAAAGAAATTGGAGTCGAGGTGCTTTAGGCCCTAGAGGAGCAGCAAATCGAAGTGCTTTGTGTCATCAAGTATAAGATCAGAAAAGAAAATAGTACTCATAATAATCTAGGACATGTAAAGTAAAAAATCTCACTTCAGTCGCTGATTATTATACATATGAGATGCTACTTTCACATTCCCATTGATAGGGAGACAATCTTTTACTCTGCCGCAGCATCCACTGAAATTACATCGCTTTAAGGTTTTTGCTCCAAGAAACAGAGCGGGTTTCAAATCTACTTGGTGATATGCTAGCAAGAGGTTACAGTTGAACAAACAAGATTACAATGTCACTGGTGGCAAAAAATGACAATTGAATTGATCATAGTTAAAGATTTGCAATGAAGAGATCATCAAATTCAACGCCAACAATATTAGTTAAGCAAAAAAAACCCTATGTACTACTAAATAGTAGTATCAACTTACTAAGAAGGAAAAGTATCAGCGTTAAATTGCCTAACATAAACCCTAGAACTGTTTCTATTCAAACTTAACACAAGCACTTGTAATAGCAGTGGGCACCCTTTTGCTATTCTTTGGACCGTCCCACCATATCGTCATGCATGACACACTCTGAACCAACGCAGTGATATTCTCCTTCTTCTCTATTCACAAGAAAAAACAATATGAGATGATGATTACCACTACCAATTTCAGCGGACTAAATATTTGGCTTTGATGCATGTGCGTTCATTGAAGCCGGAGGTTCTATTGGGATGAATCAAGATCATCATCGATATCTTCATAATCATTAAGAGAATCCCGGTCTCAGTCTGGAGAATCCGAATGAATTGGACTCGGAGGATGAATCAAGAGAATCCCAATCTGAGTCATAATCAAGAGAATGGCGACGAAGAACATGATGCATGAGACATCATGAGTTGGGAAAGAATGACAGGTAACCTTTGTTAAGCAATTCAGAATCGATATGACGTATGCTAAATCAGCCATGCGATTTAGAAACGCCGTGACATAGGGTTTGTTTTTCTAGAAGAACCCGCGATTATGAATAGGTGTGAGTGAGAGTCTAAGGAGTCTTTTTTTATTATGGCTTTTATCGGTTTTTTAGTGATTAGATTAACACACGAGGGTTTTATAGGCAGTGTGAAAGTATTAGTGTCAAAAAACACCTCTACAAACATTTAAATAGTAGAGATAGAGATAAAATTTATGGTGGAGCATTGGCGCTGACAGAGCTGCAAAGTAGCCCATTCCATCAGAGATCCAACGGGATGCAGGGATTTCCTTGCCAGTTTTTCTTCACCCCATATGATAACGAGATATTCACCATTGCATAATTTTCAAGAAACATGTCGAGAATTCGTTAAACCACATTGATAAGGACCCTGAAGGTTTCGGTGAGGATTTTTTTTCCGAAAAGTTCGTGAAATTAGCTTATCAAAGAAGTAACCTATCAAAGTGCACAATAAACTTTTCCTTCTCTACTTGTTTTTACAACAGTTGCGATAGCTCTTATTGATTCCTAAAATATGTTGGTAATACAATTTTGTCCATAACTTGCAGGTTTTCGTCATCGTTATATTGAATCTTTGGTGCTTTTACTTACATCTCTGTGTTGAACTACTAAATGGGTAAGCATTTAAATATCTGTTATACTTTAAGAGAACTCGACATCCTTATGAACGATGTACCCTGGGTAACATCCATTAGTCCCACGTACCTGAGGACTACTACCATTACCAAAGACGCCCCTGTTCGTGGCGGTTCTGTGTAAATGACGAAAAGGTTAACCCTTACGGCCATCCTTAGCGCAATGGAGATATACATAGAGAAGAAGCTGCTGAAGTTATCCTCAACCCAGAAGATGGTACAGTTTGACTCTTTATTTAAATTTGACTTAAAAGAAGGTCTACTTATGTCACACACCTCTTTCTTTTCCTTTTATATCTTCATTCAAATTTCAATGATGCTTAAAATATAAGTATTTTAGAGAAAGGAGCCTGTAGGGGATTCTTATATCATCGTTCCCACAAAGAACGCACTATTTGAAATTTTATGTTAATTAATTCTTTCTAAACTCGGAACTTCCAAAGGAAGACTCTATACAGACCAAAACCAAACAAAAACAGGGCACAATGAGAGAGAGAAGAGAATATGATGCCATCAAATGATTTACTACCCCTAAATCAGAAGAGAATGGATGAATATGTAGGGAGATCAAACCAAGACCAAACAAAAACATGCCTCAGAAAGTACAACAACAGACATTCTCATAGAGAATCATAAACGAATGTATAAATATGTAGGAAGATTAAGTACCTCTTTGATCAAATGGTTGCAGCCAGAAATTGTCCTACTACAAAGTCGTCTGTGAGAGATAGAGGAACCGATCAGGCGGAGTTGTGAACAAATAGTCGCGCAGCAGTCATGACTTCTCAAAATAAAACCATCGGATATGCAATCAATTGTATTAGTTACATGAACCCTAGAACAATCTCCTACGACTTTATAGATGAGAATATAGAAGATAGAAAACATATAAGAAGACGAAACTAATGAACCAACGTCCAGCCCAGGACTCGGAAAACACATCCATAGAGAGAGTGGGATTGTCAATATACCGCAGAGAGATGGGGGATAGACGACCGTGAGAGAGAGAGAAGTTGCCTAGGGTTCGGAAGTCCTGTGGTGACTAAACAACGTGAGAAAACAAGCTTAAGGGGTCCATTGTTCGGAAGAGTAAACTGTTTGATCTAATAAGGGCTCTTTTTATGATAATTTTGTTTATGTGAGTCTCTCATTATTCACCTTGGGGTTGTTTTAAAATAATTTTGTTTATGAGAGGTCTTCTTAGAATAAACCATCTTAGGAATCAACTTTGATTATTCACTCTTTTAAGATAGTAAAGATTCTGGAAACAAACTGACGGTTGATCTGGAGAAACGAAATGTCATGGCAACCCATCGCCTCTCCACTTATAAAGAAGACGTGACAAACATGTTGAACTATGTGAGACAAAATACTAGCTGTTTGAACTGGTCGAGACTGTCCCAAGTCCCAACAATTCCAGCTATTAACCTTCATGATTGTCGCGGAGATTGTTGTGGAACAATCTCCGTAAAACCCTCAGAACAAGGAACCAACTGGCTAGATGGTGCAAATTTTTGCTTGCAAAACTCGACTCGAACCGTTGCAGATTCACGCTTAATAAATTTATCTCAAAGGGCCGGACTTCCATAGGAAACTTTCGCTTCCTTGCTATGAAAGTATTTGTCGTGTGCAAATCATGGCGTCGAGCTCCGAGATAGTGAAAAGGAGAACCCGTACCCTTGTTACTTGAGCAGTGGCGCTTCCAACTACGGAGTTGCTGCACCCGAAACCAACTACGGGAATGACCCTTAGTGCCTAGCAGTGGATCTAACAAACGAGGCCTATCTAATACATGATCGAAAGGAAAAACTGAATACAAATTGAAACTAGAGGGGTTTACAGAAGAAAAGGAGGTACAAATATTAACTCGATCGGTTGCATCTCCTTTGACTGCTGGGAGCTTTAGATGCAGCAAGCGAGGTCCTCCTTGCAGAATTTGGAGTTGGAACAAGCAGACGATCCTATCCCTTTGCCCGCCGAATTTGGAGAGTGGTGTTGTCTCCATTAGTGGCAGATTGAGCAGCCTTGACCGACAAACGACTAACATACATCACCTGTTTTGTTCGCTTGTTAATGTAGGGAACCAAATCGGCGTGGTGTTTGTATGTGGGTATTGCTGAAGAGCTCAAGACTGCAGTGATTTTGGCACAAACATTTTTCATTTTCTCAGAATGGGGAGTGCGAAAACGCAAGGCCAAAATCTCACGTCTCGGGTAGGTAACGCTCTTGTCGGGTGGGTATGGGTCTGGATTTGTACCAACAAGGTGTCCGGACAAGGGGCTTAGACTAGGGAGACGTCCTCTGTCCCTTGGTTGGGCATCTAGTTTCTCAACAATAACACTAACCCTCCTCACAGCAAAATCCGAGAGGACTAATTTGAGTCTCGATGCTGCGAAAAGTTTCGTGTTATCGGTCGCTGAAAAATCAGCAGATGGGTCATAGAATAAATTTTACAAATTGCTATAATAACAGTACAAATTTTCTTCCATAACACATGTGTGACCTGCAACGCTATATCTTATTATTATACTGAATTTTTCCAGTGCACTATTTATAGGGTCATTTTGACCCTTGATTTGGTTAGCTAAACGGTGCAAGAATTTGATAATCTTACTATGGTTCTGTACTATAAAAGAATTATCAAATTCATACCACTCCGTCCCACCAGCTTTGCACCATTTGACCCGGTGATTGGGATCGCAAAACGACGTAATTTTTCGATAATTTCTTTATGGTCTTGTAGGATAAGAGTTACTCTACAACACTACGAAAAAAAATTCTAAAAATTGCAAAATTTTGTTACCCAAATCACCGGGTCAAAGTGACCCAATGAATAGTAAGAAAAGTCTAATTGGTGCAAAAGAAGTGGGACGGAGTGGTAGATCATTTTGCTAATCAAATTAGCGGGTGAAAGTGACTATTTGAAATTAATTTAAAAGAAAGTAAAGTATTAAACCAATGCCAGAGTCCTCTCGCATAGGCATAACTATCCATAATTTTGGCAAGAGATAGTCAAAATGACACTATAATTTTTGACATTGGCTGACTGCTACCAACTCCAACTGATGACTAACAACAAAAGCTAATGACCTGCAAATGATATTTTCTTCTGTATAATCAAACAAACAAACAACTGTTAGACACAAGAAATCTTGAAAATGTTGGAGGGCGGATAGTGGAGACATAACATAACCATACGGCAATGCATATTTCTGATAACATCGATGATACACATGCTTACGTGAAACACTATTGGTTTATAATTATCTATATATGATTAGGGGATTGCCCGTGCCCGAGGGCACTACCCTGAAAACACGTTTCACCTATTATAATATCATAAATAAAATGAGTATTTTCATCTACAAACATGAGCAGAAAACGAAGACAACATAAATAATTGAATTAAATAATTAGGAACAAAGGAAGTCCCTTTTTAAAATTATGATAAAAGGAGTAGGTAGTTAAGTGAGTAGTTAAGCGGGTGGTAGGTGAAATCTAAGGGCTATGATTAATTCAATCTAACGGTATAAAAGACATTTTCAAGTGAACCGTTCTAATTTATAATATAGATATGACATGACGTAACGAGTCAATAAAGTAATCACATAGAGTTGACGCATAATACCATCTCTTAACAACATACTGCATGTTTATCTCTTACCATATTCGACTATTCGTTATTGAAACTTATGTTTTTGTAAAATGAAGGAGGCTGAAATAGGTAGATATTTGAGACATATCCATCAAAGCTTTTATGCACGTATCACTCACCATTTGGTTCTCAACCTGGGTAACAATTGCGCCGATTGAGATGTACATATATTGGAGGAGTACATATATTCCTCTACTAATTCTTCGATTTTTTTTTCGAATTTAAACTGTTCAAAAACTTTAACACGAGAAGAATAAATGTTGCTTCAATAGAATCAGTCTCTAGCTAACAACTACTGCAGATAATAACAAGATCTTAGCAGAATTAGTATGCAACTTAGTGCATGTTTGGTTTGGATTAAAATTTGTATTTTCAGATAATTTCGTTTGTTATGACATGGAATTTTAAGCTACAAATCTGCAAATTAAATATAATTTTGGAGTAATCGTATAATCTTCAAAATGGAAGATTTTAGAGCTAAAAACTCTATAGAAAAATGCTCGGATATTTTTGACAATAATCATAGTTCACTTATTAACAGTTGTATTCGAAAACTTGCGTGTAGTCTTTTTAAAATTTGTGCAGTTGATCAATTTAGTAATCTATAATTTTCAGTTCAATTGATTTTGATTTTATTCACCTGAGCTTTTCACCCAAATTATTTTCAGCTCATTTGTCAATCTTTTTTTGAGAATTACATTAACCAGGCTCAGTTTGGAACTTCATGCAGGAATTTCAAACGCTATACTGCTGAACTAGCTCTCATTTGCAGTTTTTCAAATTTTCTGTTGATACTAAACATGCATGCTCTTAACAGTTGCATATGGTGAAATGAAGAAATACAGAATTATAATAGAATTTTGGTAGCCTTTGCCCCATTACTTAGAGAAAGTATTCATTGGGGCTAGCTCCACCACAGTGGCATGCCTGCGTGGTGGGGCGCACCATTCAATTTTTGACAAACAAGCAAATTTTGGTGGGTTCCATCTGATTAATGCATACCAGTCTGTCCCAGCTGTTTCTTCTCATCTGACTTTTTTGACTCGTATTTGGGTCACTTTGACCGGGTGATTTGGATGGCTAAATAATACGATTTTTTGATAATTATTTCACCATATTATAGAGCATCTTTTACTCTACAACACCATGAAAAAATTATCAAAAAATTACATCAGTTTGCTATTCAAATCACCGGGTCAAGGTGACTCAGTGAATAGTGTCAAAAGTCAAATTGGGAAGAAAGAGCTGGGACAGAGTGATATTTGTCAAAAGTTGAATGGCGGCCCTACCACGCAGGCATGCCACAGTGATGGGGCTAGCCCCAAAGAATACTTTCTCCCATTACTTATCCAAGTTTATAGGTTGACAAAAAAAAAAAAAAGTTTATAGGCCGAGGTCACGGCCCAGATGGCCCAGCAACTATATATGGGCCTAATATCTGACCCAGCGTGTAGATTGGTTTCAAAGTTGGACATTAAGGGGCTTGCCCAAAAAAAAAAGGACATTAAGGGGCAGGATTATGCAGGACCCAATTTTTTTTATTTAGCTCCGTTTGGATTCACAAAGAATTTGAGCATGGATTTATATTTGATTTACTCTAGGATCAAATCATTTTTCACCGCAAAACTAAGTTCAAAATTTGATTGGAAAGTTTTAGTCCCGATTTTTTTTTCACAACATAGTTGATTTCAAATGACTACTAAAAACGTCGTTTCAAATCTTAATTATTTCAACTATTCGGGCTCTCGTTTCATACATTTTATTGATCTTACCCTACCGGGCTCTCAAATTAAGTTCAATCTACATAATAAACTGCTACGCAGAATAAGTTATCCCTAAAATGTGACATGCGGAATAGTTTATCCCATCTACCATTATAATAAGATGTTATGGGAAATAAGCCATTCCTAAATTAGACATATGAAATAGCTTATCCCGACTATATCCGAAGAACTAAATACTTCATAATAAGACAACATCATGCATTGACTCTTGAAAAATTTATTATACTTTTGTTGTGGTTCTGCCCTCGGA
This sequence comes from Linanthus parryae, assembly GCA_023055425.1. Taxonomy (NCBI): domain Eukaryota; kingdom Viridiplantae; phylum Streptophyta; class Magnoliopsida; order Ericales; family Polemoniaceae; genus Linanthus; species Linanthus parryae. The sequence goes on along the minus strand of JALGPY010000008.1, from coordinate 3,002,784 downwards.
CACGAGATATGCACTCGTTATAATACAATCTTTGTTTTAAACCCAAATTCAAATTCAAATATTCCATCCAAGCGCAACCTTTGAGAATTATTTTTAACTAGGGGATGGCCCGTGCCCCAGGGCACTACCCAAAGAACACGTTTCATAATCGATTTTGCTAGAAGAGAATATGAAAATGGCGTCCCCCATATTTTATCTTATCCATCTAGTCATGTTCTTACACATTTTTGATAATTACTTATATTAATCGAAGAGGGTAAATTTTAAATAATTGGTAGTTAAGTTGGTGGTAGGTGAGATCTAAGGGCTGTTGCTGATTTATTTAATCTAAAGGCTGAAAATACATAAATTAGTTAAACCATGCTGTTTTATTTTTATAGAATAGATGATTTCTAAAATTAGAGGGAATTGATAAAATTTAGGGTAAGAAGACAATTTCATTCCATCTAGGTTTATTGAAGGACTAGAGTATTGCCCGTGCCCGAGAGCACTATCCCTAAATTGGATAGTTTTTGAATTTAGATGTGTTTTTTTAAAATGAATTTAGATGTGTTATCAAAAAATTATATTTACAAATGTGGTGAAAAAAAGATAACAACTTTCAAGTATGGGATGAGCATTATAATGGACGTGAGAATCACTCATAACCTATCTCTTATTAGTTAGGGATATAGTTGAGAAAACCTATCTCCTACTACTATTAGTTATGAATGTCCAAGGAGAGTGGGTAATTAGGAATGTCCAAGGAGAGTGGGTAATTAGGAATGTCTAAGGAGAGTGGGTAGTTAGATATGTAATAAGTATGTGAGATCTAATTGTGGGGATGAAGTTGATTTAATCTAACGGCTGAAAAGTCACAAGTTAGTTAAACATTGCTATTTTATAATATAGACAATATCAACCCCTTTAGTTTATAATAAGGACACTTCCACCCCTTCATGAAAGAGGTGTTAGGCCTTATTTTGCTGGCACCAAACTCGTGTCGCAATTCATTTCTTGAAATCTCGGTGAAATTGTACTCGTCGGCGATGTGGGTTGTTTGCCTAAGACAGTAAAAGCGCCGATCGCTTGCTGGTCCTCCGGCACATCATCGTTGTGAAGTTCCAACTTGGGTGCTACTACTTTGCAAGTTCTTTTCAGGATCTGGGTTTTCAAGCATGGAATCGAAAGGTTCACCTGCATATATTTTACCTTGATTTTGTCTATCTTATTGTTGCTGCAATCTAACTTGTTTGTTGTGGGTTTTATTGCCTCCTCCTCAGGAACTGGTGATTCATCATCCTCCGGGAACACATTGGCGAGGCTCAGGCCACGCAAGAAACGCCAGGTGTGTGGAGTTCTAGGTGTTCGATTGTGTGCTAGATATTCATCAAATAATTCACGTTTTTTTTAGATAAAACTTTTTCAATTGTTTGGGGATTTCTTTTTTGATTTTTTCATTTTTTTGACATAAAAGAGAACTTATCTTTAATGATTAGAAGTAATGGTCTGTGGAGCAGGAAATTCCTGATCTAGGGCAATGACCTCTGCCATTGTCACCGCCTGTCTCCTCACCTCAACCACTCATTCAAATAAGCTAATACAATTTCGTCTGATTTAAGTTCATCCATACACACCAAATATATGTTGAACAAGTGGCGGAGTATCAAATAAGTGGTCTTGAATGAGAGAATACAGTGAGGAAAGGGAGTGGGAGTTGAGTGTCTTGGATCAAAGATAAGCTGAAGCCTTAATATGCGGATTACAGACTCAAATAGGATGGAAGCCAACCTTGCTCTCCGTTCGTTGTAATGGAGACAATTCATGGGCGACAATCTCACTGTAGGATCGTTTATGCACAGTAATTATCTAGGATTTCCTTCTACGTTGGGGGTTGTCATCTGGTGAGCCAAAAATAAAAAATAGGAGTATTGCATGTATACATATAACCAAATGAGTAAATGCAACCATGGATTAGTTATGAAAGAAGCTAATATATAATCTGTATAACATTATCTTCATGCATAATCTTGATAACATTCGTCAACAAGTGTTCATCCTTCAAAAGTGACTCTGCCTGACCCACCGAAGCACCGGAGGGCACCCAGTGTGGGTGCGTGACCTCCCAGAAGCACGGGTGTTTCCTTGCACGAGATTTACCTAGTCTCTAAATAAACTTAAAAGAGATCCCAAATTAACATAAGGTCATACTAGGATTGTTAGCAAAATTCATGAAATACCCACATGGCTAGAAGCAAAATTGATCCTTCTTCCTGGGCTGGTTTGGCTAGAGGATGTGCTGAGTAGATATGGTCCATGAAATCACGCGGCCAAGAACATCCAAAACAGCCTGGTGTATCTTTCTACGTGTTAATAATTGCACTATCTTTTTCCCCCTTGTATTAGCTCATAATTGCACTTTGTCATATCTTTTCTTGCTCTTTGATTTTCATTGTTATTGTATATACACTTATCTATGAACTTATGACATCTTGATCAGTTTGTAATACATTTAACTAATGAGTTTATTTGTACGTATTAGATATAGATTTTTGTTCAAACACGGGACGGAGCTTGCTCAATTATACCCAAGCATGAGTTTTAAATGGAGCCTCAGTGTATCGACATTCAGTTTTTTCTTGTCGCATGTTTTAAATAGAGATATTGGATGGGCAATAGCCGAAAATTGTAGAAGTGATTTAGAAATGAGAAATTTCAACACGGAATTCGAGGGACATGTCATATTACTCTGGAGGCTTTGAAAATGGTACCTTTAATTAGTCTGGAGCAGTGGGCAAGTCAAAGCCCAAAAGTAAATTTTAGATTATGATAACACCTTTTGACTTTACACTTCTATTAGCTTGATATCCTCCCCTGACTGGGCTTAGGTAGGACAATGATCCTGCCTTTTAAAATTAAATGGAGTACCTTTTAGTTTTACCCTTACATTTTACATTCACCTTTTTTTAAAATGAAAATTTACTATTTAGTCCCCTAAATTTCAACGGATGGTCATATAAGAAAATATTAACATACAAATATTTCAAAAACAGCATATATAAATTATTCGCACCCCTAAATCGCATCCTCATCCCAAAATCGCATCCGCATCCATGCTTCTAGATTATAACTGTCAGGTTGTCGTCGGGAACTGGCTTTTTATCCCCCCAAACGAGCAGCGGTGGCTCTTTTTCTCTCTTCTCTATGGTCATTCTCTCCGGATCACTCATCAATCTTAATGTTTCTCTCTCATTTCCTTCGAATTTGACACCAACAACATGGCTAGATACCAGAATATGAATGGACGGCAACAGGAATCTGATGGGTTTTGGGGTTGAAATGTTTAACCAAATGTTATATTTACTAGGACTGCAACTCGGGCGGGCTGGGCGGGTTGACACCCTTGTCCAAGCCCAAGCCCGAGTTCTGTCAGGGTTGCCCAAGCCCAGCCCAGCCCGGGTTAGTAGCATCGCCAGCCCGCCCAAGCCCAAATTCGGATAAACCAATTCGGGTTCGGGTTGAATTCGGGCTAGCCCATTAAACTAAATAAATTAACATAATTATCACATTTAACTCAATTAAAATTATCCCCTTAAAGTTAAGTTAATAACTTGCATATGAAATAGAAACCGAATGTAGACATTTCATTTTTTTTTATTTAAGGCTAAAAAATGATGACTATATATTCTTAGAGTGAATTAAAAAATTATCAATTTATACAAGAGAATACGAAATATTTTGTGGGAAAAAATCTATTAGTTAAGAACATAAACATTATTAAAAATTTCACTAATAATTAATATAAAATAATAAATTTTTGATAAATATTCTATATAATACTCTCCGAATATAACATTTTATAGGTAATAAGTATAAAAATTGGGCAATTCGGGCTAGCCCATCTTTAAATATTCATACCCAAGCCCGACCCTAATTACAATTCGGGTTAAGAAATTTTGCCCGAGCCCGTCCAAGTTACTAAGAACATGTGCCCAAGCCCATCTTTAGTCCGGGCTGGGTTCGGGTTGGTCGGGTTCAGCCCGTCCAAGTTGCACCCCTAATATTTACAGTGACTGTAGTCAATTTTTAGTCTACTGTCATTCATTCATCATTTGGAACATGCACCAATGACTTTGTTCAAGTTCTACGCTTTGATCTGGGACCTAGGGTGGTGCACTAGTGTGGATGTCATAGTTGCAGCACCGCACATGGTAGGAGGTGGTTGAGAAAATGACCGTTGGTTGCTCATTAGCTTAGGGGTCAGATGCAACGGAGTGATGGGGGCGGGGTTTCACTAATACACGAGTGTTAAATGCAGTTTATTACATTTTTAATTCTACATCAAATTTGGTGAAAAGACAAAATGCCCATCACTTAAGTGATTCCAGTTCCAGCAGTACTTTCAACGGAATCGGACTGTGGTACTTGATTGGAAGTTGGAACAAAAAAGAAAGGCCGGTACCGTATTTGCATTCCAAAATGTAGCACAACTCAAAAGATCGGTACTGCAGATTAGGGCTTGTCATCGGCCCAGTGGTCCAACCAAACCCCCCCAACCCAGCCCGAGAATTTACGGGTTTGGGTATTAACAAATTTCGGCCCGTCATGTTCTTGGGGTTGAAATTTGAGCCCGACCAACATATGGGTTGGGTTTGGGTTGAGTAAATTCGAGCCAAGCCCCGCCCGGCCCGAATTCTCTGTTACATTTATTATTTATATGTAAGTATACTTAAATACGCCTATATACTTATCAGTATAAGTGTACTCTATAAATTAAACGGTAAATGTGCTATGTTAAACACATACTATGACATAACATCGAAAATATCGTTGAACAATGTCAAAGTCGCCCAATTTGGTGATTGATATTTTTTCGTAAAGTCCTTTTAAATGTTTTATAATTACATTTTTAATCATTAATCTTTTTTGTAACTAAGTTTAGTTAGTATTTTGGCCCGTCAGTTGGGTTGGGCTTAGATTCTTTTAGAATGTTACGAGCTTGGGCTCGAGTCTCGGCCCGATCAGCGGTTGGGCTTGGGCTCACCCCTTTAGACATTCGGCCGGTTCGCCCGACACAACTCAGCCCAGCCCGGCCCACTGCCAGGCCTATGACACTACTGGTGCATTTTGCCTATTTGTTTTATGTTTTCCTCTGTCATTTAAAGTTGAAGGATTAGATATGTATACTTTGACCTACCTTTACTCCATCTGGATAGAGCCATTTCACTTTTATCTGTAATTTATTATGTTTTCGGGTTGAGAAACTAATTGGGGTTAATTGTTGTAAAAAGAGTCTAATGGTTTTTTGTTCTTGTTCTAATTGATTTGGCGGACAGGTATGCAGTAATTTGGTTGACCGCATAAGTCAACTTCCAGATGGAATTCTTATTGACATATTATCATTCTTATCCGTCAAAGAAGCGGGAAGGAGTTGCGTGCTTTCTCATAGATGGAGGTTTTTGTGGAAAATGACAAAACGCCTAATCTTTGTTGCACCGTCGGTAAGTTCAAGTGAACTTGACCTTGAGAGGTCTAGATATGTGAAATGGGTGAATGAAGTTCTGAAGTTGCACGAGTGTCCCGCTCTCGAAGTGTTCCGAGTAAAGTTTGATTTGGATATTACTGTTTGCCGTCAGGATGTTGATAACTGGATAAAGTTCTTTATACCGAGAAGAGTTAAAGTACTCGAGATTAATTTGAAATCATACCACTTTTCAGAAGCTTACACCATCTCTAAGGAGTGCTGTAACTACTTCAGAAGTCCGTCTAACTTAAATAGCATTAAGTGCCTCAAAGAAATTTCTCTGCACCACATAAACTTGAACGAGGAACTTCTGGATTACATTATAACCGAATGCTTGCATCTGGAAACTTTAACTATCGCTTCTTCAAAAGATGCTATTGATGTAAAAGTTACCAGTCCCTCGCTCCACAGCCTTTGTATTGTTAAGTGTAATTTCACTACTATAGAACTTTGTGCCCCCAAGCTTGTGAAGTTTATGTATCTTGGGGCAATGACGGAATTTCGGATTGGCACAAATCCTTGTCTTGCCAATTTAATCTTCGGAGGAAGTAATCTTGAAGAAACTATAGGTGCTCTTGTTTCGTTTTTGGACCTTCCCAAGTTGAAGATGCTGCAATTAAGTTTTTTGTTGAAGGTTAGTGTGTTAAGTTTTTCTTGAAGTTTTTTCCTGAAAGCAAGTTTTTCTTGGTCTTCCTTTATAATGTCTAGAATGACCTTTGTTTTTTTTTTTTTGGTGCAGAACGGTGTGGAGATGCCACGGATTCCCCAATTGAGGATTCTGAAGTATCTAACATTAATCATTAAAGTTACCGGCGATACTAGCCTTCTTGGATTTGCTGATATTGTAGCTGCAGCTCCGTTTTTGAAAAGGGTTACATTAAAGGTAAACTTACTTTCAGGTTTGTTGTTATTTGTTTATTAGTATGATCGTGTATTCAAAACTTTAATTTGCTTCAGTAGTTGTCAGTTTGTGCAATCACCTTCTAGATCCTTTCTAGTTACTAAGGGCACGTTTGGTGCAGGGATTGGAAATCGGGGGTACAGTGGGCCTACAATATTATATGGTGTATTGATATTAAGGGGGTATTAATTATTTAAGTATGATTATGTAACATGTTTGTTTGCACCATTATAAAATAGAGTATTAAGACTTAGTATTCAATCCCACTTACATGGTGGTATTTGATTTTAGGCATAGAAGGGGTATAAACATTAAAATGGGGGTGGGGTGGGGGGGGGGGGGGGGGTATTGAATCCCCTTAATTTATCCCTGCACTAAAATGCTAGTTATTACCCCCGGTTAGTATTATAATTACTGTACCTATTCTTTATCCCTGCATCAAACGTGCCCTGAAGAATGAGGCACTTCTACTATTCATCATGCTTTGTTGTTATTTTTTCCTAACCTTTGGATGTATTATATCACATCCACTCATGTGTTATTCTCACTACGAGCCCCCTAAATTTCGTTTTCTTTTCAAATTTGGAACCAAAATGACAAAACATTTTCAAATTTAATATCATTGTTATGTCCATTGGTAACCTATAATTAATTTAGCGATAAAGTTCTGTTTCAAGGTAGTGCCCTCGGGCACGGGTTTTGCGCTGGTGCTATAACTAATAAGAGACGGTCCTTTTCCTATTTTAATTCTTTTTCTTTTATGGGTCAATTCCAGACAAAAGTGAAATAGCTATAACTAATAACCTGGCACCACACATTAGCATTGAAGGTGTGCAATCACTATGATTTCCCTCATTAGAATTTGAATTAGTACCAGATCGCACAAATGGGTGCCTGAGGTTCAAGGACTTGTCCGCTCCCAACTTTGCAGCCATCTGCATACTTTGGGCTCACATCTCCATATCATCATTTCGATTCACCAATATTTATGCAACAAATATCCAAACTGTTAGTGCCTTCGAGGTGTAGTAGAGTTGGTCGGGTTTGCAGGCTCGATTGTTTGGGTGTTTGCCTAGAGGTCTTGGGTTCGAACCTTGGGGTAACCCAAGAGCTGTCAATCGCCCTTCCGCTGGTTTACCTCTCTAGTGTTGTTTGCAGGCTATTGCACTAGAGCAGGGGTTTACCCATAAAGGGTTTCACTCGATCATTCAATATATGATGAAAAAATTAATCTTATTCAATCATAAAAACTGAAAACAAATGCAGACTTGAAGCGTATAAAAAAGGCAAAACTGAAGGAGTCCTCAACAAAATAAAACGCAAAACAAGATAAACTCCTGAAAAGATAAGCTCCTAACTTATTTGAGAACAATAAAAAAAAGGATAAATAATTAAATATATTAAAATCTTAATAAATTTAAAATAATTCATGTCTTTATCCACATCACTTGGTCTCTGAGCTATCCATGCCATGTTAACTAGCTTCCTAGATAATAGTACTAGGTTATTCCCTGTAGTCCGAGGCCACTGCAGGGGTGATAAGCTTTTCGTCTCCTTCTTATCAATTACTACCTCCGTTCCCCCTCAATCTTCACGAAATTCGAAATCTGCTTTATTAAGGAGCAAGTGGAAAGACTCCACTGCCCTTAATATAAGCAGATGACTCATCACAAACTGTGAGTGCAATTCTAGTGGCATAGATGTAATGACTTTTAGTGAAGGGTAAAAGATGGCAAATAAAGAAAGTGTGAAGAATCTGGGGGAACGTCCAAATAAGGAAAGTATGAAGAATCTGGAGGAACGGAGAGAGTAGTTTTAATCAAATCTAAAGGCTATAATTGAACCACACTACTATCATGAACACTAAAATGCCATCGTCTTTTAGTATATAGATTATACAACATTGTAAACTACTTTTTGAGCAATTTCGAGGGTTGGCCACACTTGTGTGCACACCTGTAGTTCCATTGTTTTCTACAATCAATGCTGAGTGAAACAGGTCTTTCAGCCCCGTTTGGTACAAAGAAAATATACGGTAAAGAAAACATTTTCCGGGAAATTGTCTTTTCTGCATTTGGAAAGTGAAGAAAAATTATGGAAAAGGATTTATGGAAACATTTTTCTCGAAGCATCTTTTCCGGCACCATTGTCATTTTCTTCTTTTCCGATTTCATCTCGGTATTTCAACTAACCCAAATTCCAGACAACAAATTAGACTGATCATTGGTCGGATTTATTGGATTCTTGGATGTTATGGTACTGGAATTATTTGATGGGAGTGGTTTTGTTATTAGAGGAGACTCAATAAAAAGGAGCATAAGCCCAAAATATATGTTTGTTTGATCAACCATGTAGAGTTTTCCTTAGAGGAACCTCCCCAAGTACTATTTACACTTTTTTTCCTCAAATAAAAATTGCTCGAAGACGTTTCGTGAGTTCCATACAAGTTGTTCATGAGTTCCATCTTTTGACGTTGCAGTTTCTTTCCTCGGCGCCCTTTCATTATTCAAGATCAATGCGGTCTTTAGTTCGGCAGCCTCATGAATGCCTGAAAGTCGTGGAATTGCATGGTTTTCTTGGATGTCAAAGTGAAGTAGAGTTTGCAGCATACCTGCTAAAGAATGCTATCAATCTCAAGAGGCTAGTTATTGATCCTTATCCACCCTTGGGACCCAAGGAGAGCAGAGAAAAGCTTGAAGGGAATGCCGAAAGAATACTCGTTGGTGTAGCGGAGCTGAGAGAAGAAGATTGCCTCCTGGAGCAGAACTAATTACTTCACCACTTCCCAATGCTGAGTAATAATTACTACCAGTCCGTCCCAGCTCTTTCTTCCCATCTGACTTTTTTGACTCGTGTCTAGATCACTTTGACCGGGTGATTTGGATAGCAAAATAATACGATTTTTTGATAATTTTTTCACCATATTATAGAGTAACTTTTACTCTACAACACCATGAAAAAATTATCAAAAAATTACATTGGTTTGCTATTCAAATCACCTGGTCAAAGTGACCCAGTGAATAGTGACAAAAGTCAAATTGGGAAGAAAGAGCCGGGACAGACTGGTAGCTGTTGAGAATACGCCATGGAGATTCGAAACCAATTGTTATTTTCGCTGCTGACATCTCAACATGATCAGATGTTAATATTTGTACAACTATATTTATCCTTTTGTATGTAAACCTGAAGTATTCAGAGTGATGTAAGTTTAGCATTTTCCAATATAGAACCATTATATCACAATCTCTACCTGAGATTGCTCCCAGAGGTGCAACTCGAGTGGGTTGGACGAGTTGACACTGTTAAAATCCATGTTAGAATCTTTCTTTTCTAATACCATGTTAGAATCCCTGGAGTCCCACCGCAAAGCCAATTGGCAATGAGGGGAGTAGTCTAGGACACTAATTCATTTTTTTCCTTCTTGAATGTCCGATGTGGGACTTCTCAACACGCCTCCTCACGTGTGGCATTCTTTGACCTGCACTTGAATCTTTTTGTATGCGGGTGACGGTGAGCATGTAGGTTGTTAGACCATTCACGTGTACGAACCAGGCTCAGATACCATGAAAAAACGATTGATGTTCTTGAAAGATAACGTAGAGAAGAAAGAGAAAATGTATATACGTTAAAGGTGTGATGTATCTGCCTTGTACAATTTTGTCGCCCAATGTGGTCGCAATCTTAATGTACCTCATGATACTTATTTCATCGGCGAATTTGACAAGTCCTTCTTCCAACTTGTATTGCTCCTCGACAGACCACTGCACAGTAAGACCAGTATCGTGCTTGAGTCCTGGAACAATATCAAGAAGAAGTGAACCAGAAGAACTCCCAGCTATTGTTGTTAATCATGCTGGAATCTCCGGTGAACATCATGCCCGTGGTATCTACCCGATAGTAATTTGTCATTGGAATCATCTCGGATGTGCTGTTTATTGCACCAGACTGGAAAGATATAGCATGCCGGCTCAAAGCGGAGCCAAAAGCACCCTCATGGTGAATTATATCGTCAACAATTACTGTGAAGAAGAAGAATCCCTGTATAAGGGATGGCAACGGGTCGGATCTGGATCGGATCAGGCTAGATCCGATCCAGATCCGACTAGGAGAAATGGGATCCAGATCCGATCCAGATCCGTTCGGATCATCACCGAATTCGGATCAGATCGGATCGATTTTCATCCAGCTGATCCATAACCGATCCGTAGATCCATATAATACGTGGTCGGATCGGATTCGGATCGGATCTGGCTTGGGGTTTGCAATAAAATACAAAAAATAACATAAAAAATAAGCAGTATTTCATACCCTAAGACATGTTCGCAAGTTATGAAGCCTAAAACACAACAAAAATAACTTTGTAGGTTGGAATTACTAATGAATTCTTCTTGGAAGTGAAAGTGGGGAGGTATATGGATATATTTGTAAAACACACATATACGTCGGATCGGATCGGGTCGGAACCCGATTGATCTGCCCTTAGATCCAAATCCAGATCCAAATCCGATCGGATCTGGCTTTCCAGATCCAAATCCGATCCATTTTCAATTGGATCGGATTCGGATCCGATCCATTCGGCTTGGATCGCTCGGATCACAGATCGGATCGGACCATATTGCCATCCCTACCCTGTATCCTTTGACAATTTCACTCCATCTAGTTTTATTGAAGGACACTTTTCTCCCCTTTAGTTTGGAAAATGACACTTTCACCCCTTCGTGAAAGAGTTATTTGGGCTAATTTTGTTGGCACCAAACTCGTGGCGCAATATGCATTTCGGAAAATCCCGGTGAAATTGTACTCGTCGCCGATGTGGGTTTTTGCGTAAGACGGCAAAAGCGCCGATCACTTGTTGGTCCTCCGGCACATCATCGTTGTGAACTCCCAACTTGGGTGCTACTACTTCGCAAGTTCTTTTCAGGATCTGGGGTTTCAAGCATGGAATCGAAAGGTTCACCTGCATATATTTTACCTTGATTTTGTTTAATCTTTATTTGCTGCAATCTAACTAACTGTTGTTTGTGGGTTTTGTTGCGTCCTCCTCAGGAACTTGTGATGCATCCTCAGGGAATACATCGTCGAGGCTCAGGCCACGCAAGAAACGCCAGGTGTGTCCATAGAAACCCCCCTATGTGTGGAGTTGTTGGGTGTTCAATTGTGTGATACATTCATCAAAAAATTCACCCATTTTCAATTGTTTGGGTATTTGTTTTTTGATTTTTTTGACACTAGGGGATTGCCCGTGTCCGAGGGCACTACCCAAAATACACGTTTCATCTGTTGTAATGTCATAAATAAAATGAGTATTTTCATTTAGAAACATGGACAGAAAATGAAGACAACATAAATAATTGTATTAAATAATCAGGAAGAAAGGAAGCCCTTTTTTATAATTACTAGGGTATTGCCCGTGCCCGAGGGCACTATTTCAAATTAGATGGGCATTATCTATTTTTATTTGAACGACTTAACATGTCGAGCTTTTCGGTTTAGAGAGACCCCAGTTAATACATTCAAAGAAACAAATGCAGATAGCTACAGGAAAGTGCAACACGTAAGAGAAAATAAGACACTTTCAATTCACAAAAGGCCTGTTAGCCTGCAGGTATCCAAGGTCTTCAATTTCAGTGTAATAGATTCAATTATGGTAAAATGCCGCAAGTTTCTATTAAAGGAAATTGCGAAGTGTTCAACAGAGAGATAGAGAGCTTCCGAGGTGTTCAACAATTCTGAATTTCCAAATGAGGAGTCCCTCTCTCCTCCAACTTGCTCAATCCAATGGCTGATAGAAGACGCTTCGAGGTACTAACTTCAAATTTCTTCATTGTAAGCTTGCCAATGCTGCAATTTCCTCAAGATAGTTCGCCATGGGAAGAGCAAAGAGGTTGAAACCTTTCACCTTCAAAATTTCAATTATCAAGACAAATGTGCACCTCAAGTGCAATTCGACACATTAACAATGATAAATAAAAGATATAAATTAAGTAGACACAGTAGCTATTCGCGAGTTTGGGTCTTTATTTCAAAATAAAAGGTAAGGAGACATAGGAAAAATATAAATACAGCTACAATTTAAAAAATTCTGGTACTAATTAGAACTCAACAAAGCCTATAAGAACATTGCAATTTTACCCCCCTGCATGTATAATGTTATTGTAGAATGAAACAAACAATAAAAGCATTCTTTTCATGTGACATTGAAGGTCTGAACCAACCTATTCAAAATCATGGCTTGCGAGGGAAGGAAAGAGTGAGAAGAGAAATAACTGAAGTTACTACAAAAGAACATCGCTGAGAAAATTGGACCATTTCCTCGTACAAAATTTGTAGCTAGCAGCCAATTTCAATGTTTAATGTTGTCAGAGGTAGAACCTGACTGGGAGAGTACACTTCCATATGTTCCGTCTTGCGCGGGTGAAAATCATCCGAGTCTCGTTGTTTGAATTGGAATGGCTCCTGCAAAGAAATTGACACAGTTTTAAGTAGCATAAAAAAATTGTTTAAAATTTGCACTATCTTGAGCGCAAATTCTTACCTGGTTACATTTTTGCTAAGTTTTAGTACAACATTTTAGTGCAAATACACATCATATTGACCAAGTCAATATCATTCAGACCTGAAAACCAAATATAACAATGCAAATTTACTGCAAAATGGTACTACGAAACTTCAAGACAACAAAGGATTACAGTAGGTAACCGCGACAATAGAAGATCTGCAAATGGGTAAATTTTTCCCTTTATGATTGGTACAGAGCGTAGAATGTATGTTTCTTTTTTATTTCTTATTGCTAATCAAGTACTAATCCTCTGCAGTAACTTTTAGCGTCCTTGTACATAAACGACTAACCGGTACAGCCATGGAAATTCCTTCATCAGGGCAAGGCACTACGAAATTCAAGTACATTGATCGACTTGTTCATGTTGTAATGTCCCCTAAGATGCCATCAGGTTCATAATATGATAAAAAAAAAGCAATAACCAAGGTTAGATTTCAAAGATATAGCTGAAGGTGAATATAAAATACCAGATCATTATGACCTCTACAACTATTAGTGGCTTTGAATCAAACATCCTCCTTCACAAATACAGTAAAACCTGCTTTCCATGGAACTCCAGTTCTTAACCTCTGACCCGTCACATGAGTGGGGCTATATGTATCACTACCAAATTCGCATAATCATGAGTTTTTATCTAAGAAAAAAACTCATGCCCGTCAGTAGTAACCACTTCTTGGCTCCCTAGATAAAACTCAGACAAATGTAGAACAAACAAAACCTGTTGTTCCTCTAGGTTCTGAATTATGAGCGAGAACGAAAAACTTTAAAATGAAGAGAGAACGGTAAACTTACCAGATGAGAGCGAGGGAGTGTTTGGGTACGGCTTTGACTCCACCACCTTCAATGTTTCTCTCCACCACCTGCCAGTTGAACCCTGAGATCATCTCACACTCTCTACCGTAACCAATATCCGAATAACGTTTTCCTCGAAGACCTGCATATACAGAGAGAAGATGGACAGAGGTTTTGAGCCAACCAAATGACGCCCGAAACAAAATAATGATACTTAAAACAAACAAAACAATATTAAAGGAGGACAATAGCCAGAAGAGCAATAGTTGTAGGTATACATTACCTTGTAAAACTAATGCATAAACCAATTTAGGTATGAACCCCAGAGCACAAAAATGTAACTAATTAACCCCTAAAAGAATAAACTGCGTTTGAGAATTTGAAGAAGCAAATTGCATAGAAATCCAGGATTAGAAATTGAAGTTGTAGCATGCCATCTTACATTTTCCAATTACTAACGAAGCCTTTCTGTACCCAATAATTTTTCTCGGTAAAGAGGCAGCCAAAAATCTCGAATCGACATACTAAAACTTTTGCAACCTTTGAAGTTCATATGATCTTTTCCTACCTTCCAAATGATAGCCTGGGCTCACTAACCCAATCAAAACCAACAGAAACCAAGTGAAACCAACAAAGTGAAGCTTCAATATAAACTGAAATCAACTGAAATCAACCATTAAATCAATCTAAACCCATCGAATTACCTGCTTCAACAAAACACAAACAGATTGAAAGAAAACTCCAAAAAATAGACAAATGATTCATTATACAATTTGGATGCAAATTAACAACATTGGTAACAATATTGAACAACTGAGTGAGAGATTTACCGGTTCAGATTTAAGCACTTGATTCATATTCCAGTGGGCAGATATGAGGAGGCACGGGTGAGGTGTGAGATAGATCATAGGTGTGTGTGTGTGAGAGAGAGAAAGAGATTACCTGCGTCCCTAGAAGCTACCAGAAAACTCGATTCCGACAACATAATACTGAATCGTAGACTAGTAGAACATGGAGAGATGATGAGAACGCTCCCAAGGGTTTGGGCTCTTGATTTTGATTTCGAGTCTAGTTCCGATTTGGGGGCGCCGAGGCAGAGCATCGCGTGGAGAGGGAGGGAGAGAGAGAGACATAGCACGAAGTCTAGGGTTCTGACTATCGAAAGAGAAACAGAGTACCAAACTATGAACAGACTGTTGAGAATCGGAGCTGGTGACAGCAACGGCGACGGGTAAAGGTCGCCTCTTCCCTTCTCGATGTGGATGCCGACGGCTATGAACATATTGTTGGGCTTCTCCCCGAAGTGAGAGAGACGACGTGAGAGAGAGGGAATGAGATGTACAGTTGAGTTGAGTTCGTGTGTTTCTGATGAGGTCGTGTGTTTAATTTTCTTTTTTGTCAAAATTCATTTCTATAGGTAGGTGAGATCTAAGGGCTAGGGGTGATTTAATCTAACGGTTGAAAAAAAGTCAACCGTTCTGTTTTATAGAATAGATGATAAAAGGAGTTGGTAGTTAAGTGGGTAGTTGAGTAGTGGGTAGTTAAGTGGGTGGTAGGTGAGATCTAAGGGCTAGGGTTAATTCAATCTAACGGTCTAGAAGACATTTTAAAGTCAATCGTCCTAATTTATAACATAGATGAGAGAACTTATCTTTAATGATTAGAATTTAGAAGTAATGGTTGGTGTGTCGCCGAGGCTTGAGCAGGAAATTCCTGATCTAGGGCAAGGACCTCTGCAATTGTCACTGCCGGTTTTGGGGGCGAATTCTGTCGGGGGGGGGGGGGGGGTTGTTATGACTTATAAGCTGCTTATAAGTCAATTATGTATTTATAAGTTGGAGGCAACTTATAAGCAGTGTTTCGTGTGTGACGGGTTGTTATGACTTATAAGCTGAACTTTTGGATTTGACAGCCAATACCCGATACGATTGAAAAGCAAGGAAAGGACTTATAAGTTCATAGTGTAAAAATGAGCTTAAGAAAAAGTTGAGTTTTTGAATCCTTTTAGAACGTTTGGACGTAACAATTTTTACACCAAACACACATCTTTTTTCTTTATTTTTTTTCGTAGACTTTTGTAACATATACTTATAAGTCAAGTTAAGCTGTAAATAAGCCGCACCAAACTCACCCTTTGTTGAAATATATGTTGTATAAGTGGTGGAGTATCAAATAAGTGGTTTTGAATGAGAGAATACAGTGAGGGAAGGGAGTGGGAATTGAGTGGCTTGGATCAAAGGTAAAGTTGAGAATGGGCTCAAATGGTAGCCAACAGGTAAGCGACAATTTCACTGTAGGATCGTGTATACACAATAATTATCTAGGATTTCACTTTAGATATTTTGGGAATTTTAATGTTTCACCAAAACTGAGGCATTTGCATCTATAATTAGTGTATATTATTTGTAAGATATTCCTTTGGTTGCCAAAATATAAATAAAAGCTATAATAATAGCCCAAATCAAATATAAACCAAAGACATTAACCATTCAACAAAGTAGATATCACAGTAACAACTCACACAAGAGGTAAGTTGACTTTCAGAAACTACAAAATGACTCTGCCGAACCCACTGAAGTACCGGAGGGCACCCAGTGACCTCCCAGAAGCACGGGTGCTTCCTAGAATGAAATTTACTTAAGTCTCTAAATAAACATAAAAGAGATCCCAAATTAACTTAAGGTCCTATTAGGAATGTAAGCAAAATCCGTGGAATACCCACATGGCTAGAAGCAAAATTGATCCTTCTTCCTGGGCTGGTTTGGCTAGAGAATGTGCTGAGTAGATATGGTCCATGAAATCACGCGGCCGAGAACATCCAAAACAGCCTGGTGTATGTTGGCGTCCTTGAGGGATCATCTTACAGGATCATGGAGCTGCATAACAAAGTTATTACAGTCTGCTAGAAAATTTACAGTTTGTATATTTTGAGCACGATACCCAAAGGATATAGCATAGTAAAAAGCTATATATTCCGAGTTAAGTGAGAGTGGTCATAGGATTTGCACTTCTCTTTGTATAGGAGTTGCGCGGGAAGAATAATTCAAAGCTCATATCTGCTGGACCTGTAGAGTGGTCCCAGAATCCATCGTTTTAGACCGCAGCTGGCGTACCTTGATGATGTGTTTGCTGGAGTCTGCACTTGAAGATGGGGGTTGGAGTGGTTGTTCTCTGGTGGCTGCACTCTTGTACCAATTCAAATCCAAGTCGTCTTTTTCCCGATTACCCCAATTTAGTTTTAGATTTTAATTTTGCATCACTTACTGTGAGATACATAGGGTGGATGTTTTAGAAATTACACGTTTGGGGCCCCTCCAGTGTATATAGGCATTCAATTTTTCTTGTCGCATGTTATAAATAGAGATACTGGATGGGTAATTGCCGAAAATGGTAGAAGTGGTTTAGAAATGAGAAAGTTCATCATGGAATTTGAGGGACACGTCATTTACGTTGCAGGCTTTGAAAATGGTACCCGTAATTAGTCTGGAGCAGTGGGCAAGTCAAAGCCCAAAAGTAAAATTTTAGATTATGAAAACACCTTTTAGCTTTACACTTCTATTAAAGCTTGATATCGACCCCTGACTGGGCTTAGGTAGGACAATGATGCCGCCTTAAATGGAGTTTCTTTTAGTTTTACCCTTAAATTTTATAATTACCTTTTTTAAGATGAAAAATTACTTCTTAGCCCCCTAAATTTCAACTGATGGTCATATAAGAAAATATTAACATACAAATATTTCACAAATTATATAAATAAATTAGTCGCACGCCCACACCCCAAAATCGCATCCGCACCCATGCTTCTAGAGTATAACTGTCAGGTTGTCGTCGGGAACTGGCTTTTTATCCTCCCAAACGAGCAGTGGTGGCTCTGTTTCTCTCTTCTCCATGGTCATTCTCTCTCGATCACTCATCAATCTTATTGTTTCTCTCTCATCTCCTTCGAATTTGACAACGACATGGCTAGATGCCAGAATATGAATGGACGGCAGCAGGAATCTGATGGGTTTGGCGGTTAAAATGTTTATCAAAATTGTTTATGTACAGTGACTGTAGTCAAATTTTGATATTTTGTTATTCATTCATCATGTTGAACATGCACAATGACAATGACAATGACTTGGTTCAAGGATTAGATATGTATACTTTGACCTACCTTTACTTCATCTGGATAGAGCCATTTCACCTTTGTCTGGAAATTTATCTTTTTCAGGTTGAGAAACTAATTCGAGTTTATTGTTGTAAAAGGAGTTTAATGATTGTTCTTGTTCTAATTGATTTGGCGGACAGGTATGCAGTAATTTGGTTGATCGGATAAGTCAACTTCCAGATGGAATTCTTATTGACATATTATCATTCTTATCCGTCAAAGAAGCGGGAATGAGTTGCGTGCTTTCTCATAGATGGAGGTATTTGTGGAAAATGACAAAACGCCTCAACTTTGTTGCACCGTCGGTAAGTTCAAGTGACCTTGACCTTGAGAGGTCTAGATATGTGAAATGGGTGAATGAAGTTCTGAAGTTGCACGAGTGTCCCGCTCTCGAAGAGTTCCGAGTAAAGTTTGATTTGGATATAACTGTTTGCCGCCAGGATGTTGATAACTGGATAAAATTCTTCATACCGAGAAGAGTTAAAGTACTCGAGATTTATTTGAAATCAGACCATAGTTCAGAAGCTTACACCATCTCTAAGGAGTGCTATAACTACTTCATAAGTCCGTCTAAATTAAATAGCATTAAGTGCCTCAAAAGCATTTCTCTGTATCGCATAAACTTAAATGAGGAACTTCTGGAGTATATTTTAGCCGAATGTTTGCATCTGGAAACTTTACGTATCTCTTCTTCAAAAGATATTGTCGATTTAAAAGTTACCAGTCCCTCGCTCCACTGCCTTTGTATTCATCATTGTAATTTCACTACTATAGAACTTTGTGCCCCCAAGCTTGCGAAGTTTATGTATCTTGGGGCAAAGACGGAATTTCAGATTGGCACAAATCCTTGTCTTGCTAATTTATCCTTGGGACGGGGTAATCATGAAGAAACTATCGGTGCTCTTGTTTCGTTTTCGGAACACCTTCCCAAGTTGAAGACTCTGCAACTAAGGATGTCTTTGAAGGTTAGTGTGTTAAATTTGTTACTCATGAATGGGTACCTAAGGAATAATTGGTCTTGCTTTATAATGTCTAGAATAACATTTGTTTTTTTTTGGTGCAGAACGGTGTGGAGATGCCACGGATTCCCCAATTGAGAATTCTGAAGTATCTAACATTAATCTTTAAAGTTACCGGCGATACTAGCCTTCTTGGATTTGCTGATATTGTAGCTGCAGCTCCATTTTTGAAAAAAGTTACATTAAAGGTAAACTTACTTTTAGGTTTGTTGTTATCTGTTTATTAGTATGATCTTGTATTCCAAATTTAATTTGCTTCAGTAGTTGTCAGTTTGTGCAATCACCTTTTAGATCCTTTCTATTCACTTAGCATCTCCAACAGGAGGAGCAAAATCAATTTTGGACCAAATTTGGTCCAAATTCACAAAAAACCCAACTCCAACAGGTGGAGCATTCAGTGGAGCGAAAGCTAGGACATTTTTTTGGAGGAGCAATTCTGTGACAGTTTTGGGTGAGGAGCAAAAATATTAAATTCAAGTTTAATGAAAAGTTGTTTCTTCCATTTGAAACAACTCCAACTAATATATCAAAAATTGAAATCCTACTCTGTAATTGAAAATAACAATTTATTAAAAAAATGTTAAATTTAATTTATATATATACAAATCAATTTAGTATTATATTACTAGTAAAAAAAATCATATTTTGTTTAAATAGACTTTGCTAATTTACTTTAGATTAATTAATATGAAAATATTTAAAAAAAAATTAATATTAAAAAAATAATAATAGTTATAACAAGAAAATTATAAAATAACAATAATGGAGCAAATTTGCTCCTCACTGATGGAGCTCAAGCAACAAACTGGAGGAGCAAATTTTGCTCCAGGACCAAATTTGGTCCAAGGACATTTTTTTTGCTCCTCATTGTTGGAGATGCACGTTCGGGGCAGGGATTTAAAATTGGGGGTTACAGGGGACCTACAATATTATATGGTGTATTGATATTAAGTAGGATTATGGAACATGTATTCAATTCCACCTACATGGTGGGATTAGACTTTAGGTGTTGACTGTACCTCTTCTTTATCCCTGTATCAAACGTGCCCTAAGGAATGACTAATGAGGCACTTCTACTATTCATCATGCTTTGTTGTTATTTTTTTCTATCCTTTGGATGTATTAAATCTCATCCACTAATTTGTTATTCTCACTACCAGCCCCCTAAATTTCGTTTTCTTTCAAATTTGGAACCAAATGACAACATTTTCAAATTTAATATCATTGTATGTCCATTGGTAACCAATAATGAATTTAGCGATGAAGTTCTGTTTCAAGGTAGTGCCCTCGGGCACGGTTTTGTGCTGGTGCTATAACTAATAAGATAGAGATCTTTACCTATTTTTGTTCTTTCTTTTATGGGTCAATTCCAGCATCATTATCATTACACACACACACACAGACGTACACACACACAGACACACACACACACACACACACATACATACATACATACATACATACATACATACACACACACACACGCACGCACACACACACACACGCACACACACACACGCACGCACACACACGCACGCACCCACACACACACACGCGCGCGCACGCACACACACACACATCATTATACATACATACATACACACACATGCGAATCTTTACGATTCGGTTCGATTCACCATTCACTGATATTTGAATCTCGATTTGAAAACTATGGATGAAAAAATGTAGCTTCCTGAAGACATTATGCTCAGATGGTAGTGTTGATTTGTGTGATAAACAACGGGGCTACATAACCTTATTGCTAGCTGATTTCATGTAATCAACAGTAAGATACTTCACATATCAACATAAAATAATCGGCTTTTCCTTAAATGTAACCTTATTATTGCTAGCTGATTTCATGTTGGCAAAATGTACACTCTCTGGATCTGACATATTATTTATAAGGATCAAAGCTGGGCGATCCTTCGTACTTGTTTTGGAGGTACAAGTGTGCCAAACTTATAAACTTGAAAAAGGATGTTCAATGATGTTTCCCAAGGTTAGAAGTCATGGAAAGTGTAGGAACCAATTCAAATTAAGTGGATGTGATATCATATGCTGAAATGGTCTAGGTAACTCAAATTTATAGCCTGGATGAAGTAAAATATACAAGACTTCAAGGAAATCAATAAAACCTACATGTAAAGTAATGATTACGAACTTTGAAGTCGGTTGCAGTTTCAATAGAATACTTGAAGATTGTTCATCCTGATAAATCTTTATCAAGGTGTGGTTTTATGAAGAACAAAGTGTGATAATGTAGTTTAGCAGCAAAATGAAGATCAAAGTGTGTATGATATTAGGTCTTAGTTCTACTTGGATTTTAGAACCCGGAGTCCAAGAATACCCCCAAATAAATGAAGTGTGATCTAAAAAAAAAAGTCAATGAAGCATGATGTTAGAGGAGACTCAATAAATAGGAGTATAAGCCCCAAGTGTATATGTTTGTTTGATCAAACCATGAACAGTTTTCCTTCCTTAGAGGAAACCCAAGTACTAGTTACACTTTTTTTTTTTCCTTAGAAATTGCTTGAAGACGTTTCATGAGTTTCATTCAAGTTGAAAGCAATGTTCACGAGTTCCCTCTTTCTACGTTGCAGTCTCTTTCCTCGTCGACCTCTTATTCTTCAAGATCAATGTGGCCTTTAGTTCGGCAGCCTCATGAATGCCTAAAAGTGGTGGAATTGCACGGTTTTCTTGGATGTCAAAGTGAAGTAGAGTTTGCAGCCTACCTGCTAAAGAATGCTATCAATCTCAAGAGGTTGGTTATTGATCCTAATCCACCATTGGGATCCAGGGAGAGCCGAGAAAAATTTGAAGGGAACGCCGAAAGAATACTCGAGGGTGTAGCGGAGCTGAGAAGAAGATTACCTCCTGGAGCAGAACTAATTACTTCACCTCCTCCCAGTGCCGAGTAATAATTACTAGCTGTTGAGAATCCTCCATGGAGATTCGAAACTAATTGTTATTTCGTTTATTTGCTGCTGACATCTCAACATGATCTGATGTTAATATTTGTATAACTATATTTATCCTTTTGTATGTACACCTGAAGTATTCAGATTCAGAGTGATGTAAGTTTAGCATTTTCCAATATAGAACCATTACTTTCATCCGCCCCGCAAAGATAATCCATATTTCTATTTTGGTTTGTCCTAAAATAATTGTCCACTTGCATTTTCAAGGTAAAAAATACAATGAAGTTACAATTCTACTCAATCATATTCAATGTACATAGTCTTGGAGAAAACAAAATCAAGGATAATTGTGATTTTTTTAATCAAAAATAATAGTAGAAATAGCTTGTTAAAAACTTGTAGTGCGATGCAATAATTGCATATCTCTAAAAAATAATTAGTCTAAAAAACGGACTATCTTTCTGTAATGTGATATCCACAAGTACCCATCCTTTAATGATGGTATGTAACTGGAGACAGAAAATGAAATCCACTTGTTTATGGAGTGTGATATATTGCTTTTGAAGTTTGGGGGGAATTTTTGGGAAAGAGTGTCCAGATTGAGAGATTATTGTCATGCAACGTTGAGTAACAAATAATTAGTAGTATGATAGTCACTTAAGAAAATAAGACTACAAAAGATACAATCGCTTAGTTTTAACTAACTAGTGCATAACCCGTGCCCGAGGGTACGACCATAAAGAAGAAGATTTATCTTCAAAAAATTTATTTTTTTTTATAAAATGTTTGGTCTCTAGGATATGGTGGGATAAGCTATTCCACATGTCACATTTTGGAGGATAGCTTATTCGTCATAACAACTTATTAGGTAGATAGGAACATGGCATGTGAGAATTGTGTTTTATAAAAAAAACATTGTAATAGTATAGGAAAGAAAGATCTACGATTTTTCAGTGACCTCGAGGACTAAAGACCCATTTCTATACTAAATAAACAATTTCCGACCCCACCCGACTCGACCGCAAGACATGAAGTACGAATTTCGACTGACACGAACACGTAATGGGTCGACTTGAAAGTAAAAAGAGAATAAATAGATTGGGTTAACTTCAACCTGCACAATCCAAAAACAACTTGTTTTGGCCCGCTTAACACAACAATAAGTCAATAACCTTAATTTCACCGTTAGCTCTTCTCCGAGAAAAGAACGTAGGCATAATGCTACGCCATTCTGGTTGACGCGACGACACGACACAAGCCCCACACAAATTTACTTGGTTTGATTGGCACGAACAAACAACGGGTCGGAAACATGACAACCCTAAAGTGAAACGAAAATAGTTGGGACAACTTCGAGTTCGTTTCTGACCCGACACGGTTAGACCCAACCCGCAACCTGGGTTGACCCTAATTGCCAAGCATAAAAGGGTGGTATAACCTTTAGTAAACCCATTTATAAATGGGTTTATAAATGGTATTTGAAATACGCATTGTAGTAGTTTTGTAGTGGTGGGTGGGTATTGGTAGCACAGAGAATATACTATCCCAAATCCAGCGTAGCTCATCAGACTGATGACGCAGTCGCACACAATCAAGACAAAAATCACATAACCAGTCTCTTGAGAGAGTGAAATTGAGCGAGAGAGATTGAGAGAAAGGAGAGTCAGAAGTGATGCACATAGTGAAGGCATTGGAGGTGTTGCGAATGGCGACGACGGGGAAGGAGATGGATTTCGGATCGGTGTGGTGGTTCATCTACGCCGGGATCTCGTGCCTGCTGGTGGTGTTCGCCGGAATCATGTCCGGCCTCACCCTCGGCCTCATGTCTCTCGGCCTCGTCGAGCTCGAGATCCTCCAGCAGAGCGGCACTCCCACCGAGAAGAAGCAAGCAGGTATCGATTTTGATGATTTGATTTCAGTCCCCAATTCATGACCTGCTTGTGTCAATTTTAGGTATTTTTGTTCGTAATTTGAGCTGTTGCATTGCTTCTACTGACTACCAAATGTTGATGTTTCTATTAGAGCTAGGGATTAAAAGAGTACTATGAGGCAATAGAATGCAATTAACCTATATGCTCTATTGAACAGTTGTATCTGTTAAGAAAGGAAATTAAATAGAAGAAATTGATCCATGTAGCAAAATGCTGTTTTCTAGAGCTAGGGATTAGAAGAGTACTATGAGACTGTAGAATGCAATTTATCTATCTATTATGCTCAATTGAACAATTGTATCTCGCAAGGAAGAATGAAAAATTGGAGGTAATTGATTCAAAATTGGAGGAAATTTATATATGCTCAATTGAACAATTCTCTCTCTCTCTCTCTCTCTCTCTTTCTCTCTGTGTGTGTGTGTGTGTGTTTTGATGATTTGAGTCGCAATTCAGCATCTGCTTGTGTCAATTTTAGGTATTTTTGTTCCTAATTTGAGCTGTTGCATTTGCTTCTACTGACTACCAAATGTTGCCATTTTCTAGAGCTAGGGTAGAGATAGAGACCATAGAATGTAATTTATCTAGAAAAATTGGAGGAAATTGATTCATGTAGTTAAATGCAGTCTCCATATGAGCTGGTTGAGGCTTTTCGATTAACTACTTAATTTACGGATTGATGAATCGGAGCTGTAGCATGCTTAGTTATTACGGTACAATCTCTCATGGTTATATAGGTATGAGAAATTAAGTTGAAAATGTACAATCTGATGCTTATTCTATAGATTCCACATTAAACAGGACACGCACCTTCAAAACCTAGTCAAATAGAACGATTCCAAACAGTTTATTATACAGTCAACAGAAAATTGAACAATTGTATCTGGCAAGGAAGAACGAAAAATTGGAGGAAATTGATTCATGTAGCCAAATGTTGAGCTGGTTGAGGCTTTTCGATTAACTACCAAACTTTACCGATTGATGAATCGGAGCTGTACTTAGTTATTACGGTACAATCTCTCATGGCTATATAGGTATGAGAAATTAAGCTGAAAAATGTACAATCTGATGCTTATTCTATAGATTCCGCATTAAACAGGAAACACACCTTGAAACCTAGTCAGGGTAGAAATCAGCACAATACTGTGGTTGCGACTTTAAAGCAGTTTGGTGGCAGCATGAGGAGAGTTCTCAGCTACCTTTGATGATTTTTTTGTCATTTCGGTGACGATGATCTGCTCAAGTAAAAAAGTTAAACTGCTTAACCTTCATGGGAACTGGCACTGCTTTTCATCAAATGATGATATGTTATATTTTCCATGCACTGCACACTTTAATGAATCTTGTCTGTGGTGTTGAAGAGGCGTGCTGAGTTATACTTATGGCCATCGATATGCTCCACAGTTTAAGTAAACATCCATTCTGTATATCTATATCTCTATCTACTACAGTACATTCACAACTAATTTAAGGATATCTTTAGCACATACATTGCAAAGCTGCACTCAGTGCTTGGTGAAGAAACAGTTCCATGTTGTTATTACCAATTTCTAATACCTCTTGGTTGGCTACCAGAAACTGGTAAAACAGATGAGGAGCCAGCCACATAAAATGTCGTAATGTAAATACTAATGACGGAGAGTTGACGAGTGATATCTTCAAATAGAAGATGCGTACATTATAGACATGTTTGGTTTTCCGGACTAACCAGATTGGACTGGACTGGATTAAATTTTCCGGATATGATTGTATTGGATTAGCTGAACTATAATAAAGAATGTGTTTGGTTTCGTGCATTATTAACTCAGCATTAAGGTACAAAATACAAATAGTCCAATCCTGCCAATACCCTCATGTGAGAAGGGACTAAATGGTGGTGGTGGGGGGGGGGGGGGGTATTAGGACCATCTTTTCACTATTTAGCACCGGTATTAAAATTAGTCCAAAACAACCAAACACAGAATATCTGGACCATATTTAGTCCAATCCCAGCTATAATACTTCTAATCCTAGAAAACCAAACACACCCTATAGGCATAGAGTTTCCAATAGACCTGCTCCTGACCTCGAACGACGAGCTGGTTAGTTAGCCGAAAACATGGGTTATAAAGCTAGGGATTCACAAACGCAAGCACCCACCCGCCACTTACAAGAACCTTCAAAAGGAACTATCTCTTTCTGCTGGTAGGTAGCCAAACAGAATAAGGTTTTGGAGGTTGCTTGAACAACTGTTCCACTTCCATTTGGTATGTCATGGGTTGTTGGGTGAGATGTTAACTTATATCTACTGAGTAAGGAATATGCTGTTATCTGTTATGCTCACATTTTCTATTTTCCTGTATCCAGCTGCTATCTTTCCAGTAGTCCAGAAGCAGCACCAGCTTCTTGTAACTTTGCTCCTGTGTAATGCTTGTGCTATGGAGGTAAGTCTCCTTTAGTAACCATCCTGGTTTCCTGCAGTTGGAGTTATTTGTAGGTTGCTCAATGGAGATATTTGAAAAATATTTTCCCTTTCTCTTTTAGCTTTGGTCTCAAGTAGCTATATTCTATCTAACATTGCATTCACGCACTTGAAGGCCCATCAACACTCTTTCATATTAATTTAGTTATTAGACTCTAATAAATGCTGCAAATCCTGGAAAAGAATGAACAGAACAGATGTAGGGGAGACGTCAAAGGAAGAAGAGCAAAACAACCATCGAGAAGGATGCTCCTACATTTCCATAATTACATGTTGGGTTGTCCCAATGTGCTGGTCCACATGCTCTTTTGATGACCCACACTATTTCAATCTTGAAGTTCTCCCTAAACTAACGTTAATGATTCATAGGAAGCGACAGTGTCGGGATATACTGTATTTTCATATCAGAAAATTGATTTAGTATTTAGGGAGTCGAGATACGTGCTCTCTACTTCTTCTAAGTAATTGGAACTCTGAAGCTCGACTGAAATTCTCTATGGAGGGAGGGATTAGCATACCATGATATCATGGTTTTTTCTGTTAACATGGTATTATATGTCCTTCTCCAAAAAATAAAATGAGCATACAAGCTAGGATCCATGCAGAAATTCCAGCTTTCTTGGGAAGACTAGCCACGAAAGGAGCCCCCAAAATGGTATTTCATCTAAAGAATCCTTCCATGCCCTTCTCCTAAGCAAAACTAGAATCACAGAAAGTCATTTTAGACCAACTAAAAGTTTAAACAATAGAGCTTAAGTCTTCTGCAGACATCAACAATTCACACAATGTACATACGGTATCTATAAAAGAAAGAATCGCAACTATTAGCATGATGGAATCTGAGCACAAACAATTATGACGGCATTGAAAAGAATATCTGATGAAACTATAAACAAGTATATTGGATTGAGTTGCCAAAAATAACAGATAAGGCGATATATACAACCCAATTAGACTCAGGAAATTGGCAATAGTGGTGATAGTGATACTGTGATACAAACTAAAAGCATATAAAGTTTACAGAATCGGGTTGGGAAGCTATAACAAGAAGATTGGGAACATACTTACAATGGCATTTTAAGATAGATGATGTACCTACAAATTGTCGCCAAATTTAACAAAAATGGTGTTTGATATGTTGATGTTAGGAATAAAATACAGCATGATATCATTGAAATGAGTATTTCAATTTTTATAACATACAAAGTAACTAAACTGGACTATCTGCCAAGGTTTAACTTCAATAGGAAAGAGAAAAGAGAAAAAACAATTGTAGTGAATAATTAGTGGGGTGTTGAAGCTTACCAGTCTGGTCGGTACTCGGTAATGTTTGGTCTGCATGCTGAAGCATTGTCTTAGTGCTGTCAGACTAGAGAACTAATGGCCTATTGACTGAAATAAACCAAGGCTGATGCTCAACTTCACTAGCTCTGGGGTTTCTTGAGTAGGGATGTTTCATCTTCTCCAAACATCCGAAACTTTGTATTGCCTGTATAGTAAATTGTTTGGAAGTTTGGTGGTGGTGTAACGAAAAATGAAGTTATGTTCCTGGGGCTTCAGAGGGCCCTGCCTTTGCATTCTACTGCAAGAGATTCGTTCCGACCTGCTATTAGATTGAGAAGCATATATGCAGACAAGTCTTGTACCATCAATTTAAAGAAAAAGGAAAATAAAAGAAGAGCTCTTGGTATGCATTTTTTACAGATGGTTTGAACAACAACAGAGTAAATAGATATTGATTTTCCCACCTAGCGCAAATAGACTGTTTCGTTCTCCCCTCAGATACACTTTGGATTAATTCCATTAATATATTCTCCTAAGACCACACAACACATATGTAGAAGCTTGAAGGGGAACGTAAGAGAGGAAAAAAGATGAAAAATGCAGTTCCTAGAGATGTATGTGCAAGAAAAGTCAGTAGCGGAGAGACTCTTCGAACTTACCTTCAAGGCCTTTGGATCATCCAATTTTGAGAATAATTTTACTGTCACTATGTTCTTAACATTTCCCATTTTCTCTGTTTGGTTATTTCCATTTAACAATATTCACTAGTATTTTCCAGCATTATAAGATTATATGGGTTTCTCTGCATCAGGTTATATACTGACATTTTTTTTTTCTTTATTCCTCACATATTTGAAGGCACTTCCCTTGTACTTGGATAAGATGTTCAATCAGTTCCTTGCTGTTTTGCTTTCTGTGACATTTGTTTTAGCTTTCGGAGAGGTATATCACTTTTGATAATATAATATGTATTGCGTTTACTTTTAAGTGAACATATACAGTGGAATCATTGAGTTGAACTTCCTCTTGCAGGTTATTCCACAAGCAATCTGCACTAGATATGGACTTGCTGTGGGTGCAAATTTTGTTTGGCTTGTTCGGATTTTGATGATAATATGCTATCCAATTGCTTATCCTATTGGGAAGGTGACTTTTCAAGTTGCAATTTGTTGTCTCTTAAGAAGAAAGGACTGATACATTATGATACAGGCATATGACCTCATTGATAAACTATTGAAAGTTGTAGAACTGTACACACAGTTTAGAGACAATGGCACTGCTTATGTTCAATGAAGAGTAATGAGTACCGAAAAGGTAGTCTGGTCAAAAGGAATTGGATTTAAGCAATAATAGACAACATTATTTCCTGGCATAATCATGTTTAAGGGGAAAATAAAGCTATCGCCACAATGAAATAGTAGAAAACTAGAAATTGATGAAACATCAGCCAAAAAACAGGAGGAACAGATTTCGTTTGATCAATTGGTCTAACCAAACAAAAACACAATCAAATGCTCGTTGCGTTCAGTTTAAAACTAATTTTGTCATCTGATTGTAGAAGATGCCAATTGCAGTCATCTCAGCTCTTACAAAACGGAAATGAAAGAAATGGAAATGAGGAAGAATTAGAATATATTGCTGGCTTATTTTTGCCTTCAGTTTGAGAAGTTGGTAGTCCACTTTTACTTGTTTGAAAATTGCTTGGGTTTCAGCTTAGCTTTTTTGTCATTCCAGGTTCTAGATTGTGTACTGGGACACAATGATGCTTTATTTAGACGGGCACAGTTGAAGGCGCTTGTCTCCATTCACAGTCAGGAGGTAGAATTTATCCTTAGTACTTTACTTCAGTAAATTCATGATTATAAAGCAAGATCAAGATTTCCAGAGTACGAGACATGATAATGTTTCCGGCTCCGTTATTCTTCACACTTTTTGTGTATATATTTCAAGAGTTCTCAACCTGAGCTAAAGTTAGTTTTTTCTTCAGAACAGAGCTCGAAACTTCAATGCTCCCACCGTCCACAAATTAGATCTTTCCTAATTGGGATGTCAATACAAAACTGTTAACTTTCCTTTTTAGTTATTGCTTTCTCAATGTTCACCTAATAAGTAGCTATACTTTTAAGAAAGTGAAAAAGGTAGGAACAAAGCAGTAAATGACATCTCAAAAAGTGAGTGCAGTACAATCATTATATGTTCCCTTAAGACATGGGAATTTCAAAGAAGGAATCTAATTGTGGGCACCTAAAAAGTTCTTATTTCTCAACAAAATTCTTGATAGGACAAAGGCTAATCACTTCCATCACATAAACCTTGTCAAATAAGGATACTATCATGTAGATTGGATGTTCTCCATGCTTTTGTTCATTTTCTGACATCAATCTGTTTACATTTCCAGGCTGGTAAGGGCGGCGAACTCACTCATGATGAGACAACTATCATTAGTGGAGCACTAGATCTAACCTTGAAGGTATGAGGTACCTTAATGCTAGCAGCGTCGAATTACTTTATCCTTAAATATTTTCCATGTATGCTCATGAAGTTCTCGTTCGGCATCTTATTTGTCCGTAACATCTAAAGGCCAGCACATGATCACTAAAGACAACATTTTGAATATTATATTTCATTCTTCTAGTTCTTAGTTGAGTGGAAGAATTTGAAAGATTTGTATATCACAATATTCTTTGTATTAGT
The DNA here is from genome assembly GCA_023055425.1 of Linanthus parryae. Taxonomy (NCBI): domain Eukaryota; kingdom Viridiplantae; phylum Streptophyta; class Magnoliopsida; order Ericales; family Polemoniaceae; genus Linanthus; species Linanthus parryae. Next base: position 2,972,572 of record JALGPY010000008.1, on the reverse strand, counting down.
TTTTTTGGAACATGGAACTCTATGGACATGGTTGTAGGCGAGTCTTAGGAAGCATCAAAAGCCCTATGTAAAGCTCAAGCCTCCTGCAACCAGTGTACTAGTAGGTGGTGGTGGTGGTGGGGGGGAGTATTAATGCAACATTGCCATCCTCTACTCGCAGTGTATTTAAAAATTGTGAACCATGGACTTATAAGTTACGGCTCAAAAATATTACCATCTTGCTGAGGTTCACCCCTAATACTGGTACTTTAGTAGTCTTCCGTATATTTTTTAATATATTCCCCCAGTTTCTCTCTGACAAGTTTTTCTGCAGAATCTGATGATTCCACCTTGGCACTGCTTCCCCAAACTTCATAGTCGTAGACTTCACATGTAGTGATATGTGAAATACTTGATGTACTAAAATCTTTGTATGCATTTTTTGTTTTACATTCAGACTTTCGTTTACTGTAGTTGCGAGTCGCTATGGCCTTATCTCGATTGTCAGTTTTCTGGTTTTAACTTTTTATTTTTTCTGACATTCCAACAAAAGAAAAACAAACTGGTAATCCAAACAAGGCCTACATGTTATTGTTCTCTAGCACGAGTCACATAAATTATTTCAACATCACAAACTCCTTATTCCTTCTTGCTCAACAGACAGCGGAGGAGGCCATGACACCCATCGAGTCAACATTTTCTTTGGATGTGAATTCAAAATTGGATTGGTAAGTGTTGTTTTACTATCTCTTTGGATGCCAGTTCTTCTCATTATGTGTGGCTGTTTACGAGATAAGTCTCTGAATTCAAGTAGGAAATTATTATCTTGCACATATTCATCTGTTTAAACTTCTCTTAATGGTATCTCAGGGAAGCAATGGGAAAAGTTCTTGCTCGTGGTCACAGTCGAGTTCCTGTTTATTCTGGCAATCCAAAGAATATTATTGGACTTCTACTGGTGGGTGTTATTTGGTTTGAAGTAAATATTGGAGAAGTCTTACTTTGGTTTGATGAATATTAATTTAAATACTCCGGATAAAAATTTGAAACTAGGTAAAAAGTCTTCTGACAGTGCGTCCAGAAACGGAGACCCCTGTCAGTGCTGTGTCGATTCGAAGAATTCCACGGTGGGCTTGTTGATCTTGAACACACGCTTTTCAGCAACATAAACAATGAGCATGATGAGTATTACATATGTTTGATCTTTTTGCAGGGTTCCCTATGATATGCCTCTGTATGATATATTGAATGAGTTCCAAAAGGGTAGCAGTCATATGGCAGCCGTGGTGAAAGCTAAAGGGAAAAACAAAAGCTTGCCGGCAAGTGTTACAGAAGAAGCTGATGAGAACAATGCTTCTCATGGCAACTCTCCGCTAAAGACTCCTTTGTTATCCAAGCAAGATCTGAAGCAAGAAAGCATAAGTGTTGACATCGAAAAAATTGCAAAGGCACACGTTATCAATCGGCAAAACTCTCAGTACAACAATGACGCATCAACAAATGGATTGCCTTCTGTCACTGAAGACATTGAAGATGGTGAGGTAATCGGAATTATCACTCTGGAAGATGTCTTCGAGGAACTCCTGCAGGTATGACTTTCATTTTACGTCAGTTCCACTTGCATATGGCTTCTCGAGTCAATGATGAAGTGTATGGTGATTTTTTTCCATGTTGCAGGAGGAGATTGTAGATGAGACAGATGAGTTCGTTGATGTACATAAAAGGTAATCTCGAATCTGAGAATTCCTCATGAATGTATAGACAGATGTTGGGGTGAATGACCTAGAATTTTCTGATATTCCTTATATTTTGCAGGATAAGGGTGGCTGCAGCTGCAGCTGCATCATCGATGGCACGTGCCCCATCAGCCCGGAGATTAACTGGCCAGAAGGGACCTGTAAGTGGATTTCTCTTTTAATTCTATCTTCTAATGAACAGAATAAACCCTGTGAATTCTCTCGATTGCTAAAAATGGTGCGACCCACTTGTTATCAATTGCAAATGACATCTAGATCCTTGGCAGAATACTACTACACTTTGCAAGTACTTATTAGTATTTGTTAATGGCATTTCAATTTTCTTGTCAATGAGATATAAACCTGATAGAAACGGTGACTTTCTCTCTTTCCCCAAAGCAGTATACTTTGTATACTAGATGGTTTGGTGCTTGTAGGATTGGAAGTCAAATTTCCGCTCTTTCAATGTTAAGCATTCCCAAACTTATGTTGAGGAACCCCATTTTCCATATGAACATATAAGCATTCTCCATCTTATGAATACTTCTATTGACCCCTCTGTGGAAGGATCATAATAATAATAATAGTAACAACAACAATAATAATAACAATAAAAGACTACTTCCACCCCTCTATTATGGCAAAAATAAGAATACCCCCCCTGCACTATGGGGAAATATATTTTGGTCCCCTGTCAGAGTTAGGTAACACCAGGTAACACCAAGAACAAGGCGAAAAATAGGTTGTATGGGCATTTTTGTAATTCCACCCTTCCAAGGGTAGAATGGTCACAAAAAAGTCAGATTGCACCCCCCACTAACATTTTGTAACAGAAGGGTATGTCCACCTTCCATCCACTGATAGGGGGAGTATCTGTCTCTGACAGGGGGGTATATGTGTTTCCCCATAGTGCAAGGGGTATCCGTATTTTTGCCATAATAGAGGGGTGGAAAATGTCTTTTACCCATAATAATACTAAGTCATAATTTGATAATAATATTTTCTATATGAACATATAAGCATTCTCAATCTTATGAATACTTCTACTGACCCCTCTGTGGAAGGATGATAATAATAATAATAGTAATAGTAATAGTAATAATAGTAATAATAATAATAGTCATTTATTTACTGAAGTGACATATTCTAGGGCTTAGAAGCAGCTGTTGCTGAAGCACAAAAATGGTAGTTCAAGGAAATATTGTATTTTTTTTTCCATTTACATAGAACATCAAGCAACTATAAACTAAACGAGTGCCACATGGTTTGAACCCTAGGGGCAGGTGGTGAGCATGGAGTTGCAATACTTTTCCAACTACGCCAGCCATCAAGCTCAGCAAATCTTGTATTTGAAAACCGGCATTTCATTTCTTGAAAAATCTCGTGCAATTATACAATACTTTTCCAACTACCATTTTTGTGCTTCAGCAATACTTTTCCAACTGATTAATTTTTGTAATCATTTCAATACTTTTTGTAATCATTTCATTTCTCCTTTCTTGTTGAGTGTCCCGGTTCCTAGTGACTGGAGGTGTACTTTGAATCATTTTACTCGATACTCCTATCAAATTTCCTTGAGTTAATCTTCTGAAGGTTTGGCTTTTGTGCTTCACTTTCTCCAACAAAACGGCTCCCTATTTCAACTAGAACCAAAGATGTAGTTTTTTGACGGTTTTATGCTCTTATCTATTTTCAGGGAGGCCAAAGTAAATCCGTGCTTACCCCAAAGAGGTCCGGAGAAGAAGAGTCAGGTTCAGTGCGCTTACTGGGGAGTCTTGCTGAGCCGCTTCTTGAGAACAAGAGATGATTGTGAAAGTGGATTGACAGCGTCGCAAGACCTGTCGCCTGATTGCAAAAGTTTCTTCTAGTAGAAACTAGAGGAGACTTGATTAATTTTGTGGTATGCAAGCAAGTGAGAAGGCTTGTCTGGTGGGGTGGGTGATATGGTGTAAATTCCGGAATTCTGCTATTGGGTCTTATTAATGAGCATGTAGGTCTTGCAAGTGAATTGGCACATTTAAGTCATTTTAGTGTATTAGTCTCTCTCTATGTAGAACATATCATACAATCCCTATTGTTGTAGTAATTCATAAAATAAAATGGGCTCGTAAATCAAGGAAGCTATTGTAACTTTTTTGGCGGGGGACAGTTTTAGCTTTTTATGAATCTAAGATGGTTGGCATAACCTGAAAACTCATGGAATTTAAGAAAAGTGATTGGTATAAGCTGAAAATCCATGTCATGAACATGTGTTTGGTATCAACAGAACATCCAATCGATTCAATTCTACTAAATGTGAGCGCGTGTACTTTATGTAAGGAGAGCACGATTCTAAAGTGTTCTTGGATACGCATGGGTGAATATAGAATATTCCTCGCCGAGGACAAGGAAAAGAGTACTACCTCTGTTTCGTCTTTTCCGGCCTACTTCACTTTTTGTCACTATTCACTGGGTTACTTTCATTCGGTGATTTGATTAAAAAAACGATACAAGAATTTAGTAATCTTTAAATGGTGTTATAGAGGAAAGTTTATTCTAAAATACCATGAAAAAATTATTAAAAAATTACATCGTTTTGGTACCCAAATCACCAAGTCAAAGTGACTTAGTTACGGGTTAAAAAGTCAAACGCAGACGAAACGGAGGTAGTATGCGCTAGAGGGAAAAAAATCAAATAGAAATATGAATAGAAAGTGATGTAGCATTAGTAGAAGTCTAAATGTCTCCAAATTTATTCTTTCTATTTGCTAATAATCATCACCATGTTTGCAAAAATAATAATAATAATAATAATAATAATAATAATAATAATAATAATAATAATAATATTCATCATCATCACCATGCATTTTATAAATGATATGTTCTGTCCACGTCACTTTATGTTATAATTTAGGGTAAAAGACAATTTGCACCCTCCTTAGAAGGGTTATATACAAAAACAACCTCATTGTTTGGGAATATACAAAAATCACCCCTGTAAGTGGATGGACGTTGGACAAATACCACCCTTTTGTTAGTTTTAGTCAATAAGGAGTGCAAAATGACTTTTTTATGACTATTTTGCCCCTCTTTGTGTTTTTTGGTTCATTTTGTTTATGTTCTTGTGTTCTTGGTGTTCTTGAACAACAACACCACCCCCACCACCAAATACCATTCACAACCAGACCCTACACCATCTTAAACCCAATCAATTCAGATTAACAAATCAAAAACACCATAATCTGCTGTTACTATCCACCACTGCCACCATCAACCAATTTGATCTATTTCCCCTATCCCTCTCCCTCCCACCAAATTACAAGATGAAGAAGAAAAAGGAAGAAGATAAGAACAAACCCAGAAAAGACCTAATCGAACCACTGCCTTCCTTCACAACCTCCTAAATCACATAAACCCAATACAATACAACCAACACACAAAACCAATTCACCATCACCATTTTAAACCACTGCCTTCCTTCACAACCACCATTTCGAACCCAGAAACCCGACAAACCACAGCCACCGGCCTTCACTCCTCCATCTCCTGTCATCCTGATTCCTATCGAAATCCACATAAACGCTGAATCACTGGCCTGCAATAGACCCAAAATAGCGCAGAAGAAAACCCAACAAAAAGAAGCAGAGAGGAGAGAATGAGAAGAAGCAGAGAAGAAAACCCAGCAATCTGTCGGAGATAGTTGTCACCACCGCCGTCGCCGTCGACTCCTCTTCCCGTCGGCCTCTCTTTCTCTCTTTCCGGATCTGGATGGGTTCAATGGGAAGAGACCACCAACACCGCATCATCCAAATCGAAGCAAAGACCCGTTGATTCTGAACCAGCTCCGCCCACACACCAACCCACCTTCGGTTCTGTTCTGATTGTGGTCTGTTGGGTGAAGCGAAATCTAGAAGAAGATATCATTGTCGTTGGATATTCGGTTTTGGTCTCAGATCGGTGGGACTGGTTTTTGTTCTCCGATGAACCCCACCGATATCGGTGAGATTGGCTCTGTTCTCCGATGAACTCCTCCAATGTAGGGAGTTTTGGGTTTTTGTCAATTATGGCTGCTGGTCGAATTGGAGATGAGGCAGGTTTGTTTTGGGAGATGATTGGCGGAGGAATTAGAGTGGGGTTGGTGGCGATGGGAGGAGCAGAGAGAGGGACATAGATGGATGTGGATGGAGGTGGTCGTGGGTGAGCAGTTGAGAGGAGGAGGCAGTTGGAGACGTGAAGGAGGAGAGAGAACGGAGGAAAAACTAGGTTACAAATGAGAGGAGAAGGAGAAGAAGTGTTTTTATAGTGGTGTAATTTATTTGAATCTCGAGGGTAATTTTGTATTTTCAAGCCATCCGTTAGGTCCGTTAGTTAGCAGGGGTGATTTTTGTATATCCCCAAACAATGAGGTTGTTTTTGTATATAACTCGTCTAAGGAGGGTGCAAAATATCTTTTACCCTATAATTTATTAGAGTTTTTGTTCGCTCTAGACTTCCCCAAGGAAAATGGTTGGATCACAGCTGTGTATAGAAAACTTTCTTAATGGGGGGATTCAACTCTTTATGGGGATGAAGAGGGAACCTCTATAGGTCATTTGGCGGATGAAGGTCGAAATCTCTCTACTGATCGGTCTCACTTCCTATAATCAGGTCTTGCTTAGAGGCGAAGGACGCAATTGCCTTGGGCCGGTCTTCTTTTCTGTCCTAATCAATAAATCGGATGAAGGCAACACAGCGACAAGTATTAGATACATTGGATACATTTCTCTGCAGGACAAGGGAATCTTGCTACCGCTGTATGAGTATTAGATAAAATTTTATTTATCTGCAGTAATAATCTACAAACTACACAAAAAGTTTACCATCCTAAATTGGTCATACAAAAAATAAGGGGATTGATTCTTACAAAGCAGAAAATTATTCTTACAAAGCCACTAACATTATTTATACATATAACGACCAATGAAATTGCACAAATAATGTTAGTGGCTCTGTAAGAATCATTTTCTGCTTTGTAAGAATCATTACCCAAAAATAATCCCACTAAAACTTGAGTGTTAGTACTAAAACTATATGTTGGTACAAGAATCAAGAGACATAGCATCTCTCTGCAAAATCTAGAAGGCACTGTACATCTTTTGAGAATTACAAAGAAAGACAGAGATCCAATGCAAAACTGATGAAAGAGTCATTGAGAGACTCCTCAACAATTCAAAAACAGTATCCGTAATGCTAAGAGTACTTATGCCAACAAAGAAGCATAGAGACACACACTCTCATGATATAGAGCTTTGCTCTCTTTTGTCTCACCACTCTCTTCAACTTTCCAAATCTCTCTCCCATCTTTGGCATTCCTTCTTGCTTAAATTTGCTTGATACTCTCACTCTTTGTGGCTCAAACTAAAATCCTTTTAAATTGAAAATAATCACTCACTCAAAAGATCTTTCTCATGCACCCCGTTGTTGGCTCCACTTGTTCCTCCACATTGTACCCATCTCACGTGCGGCTAGCTAGATTCTTACTTAATAGTTAAAACATCATTTCAACTTGATGAAATTTGTTGTCTCAATAACATGAGACCTTATCATCTTTTTGCTCCTAACCCCACATGTCTTCTACTTATTTTTTCATCTTTTTGATGAAGTCGTACAAGCAACACAGTGATATCACCCTTCAAAGCGATGGGTGAGGAATGAGAACACCAGGTCTGCCATAAACAACTCAATTATTATTCATACAAGTTATCAGATATAAACGTTATACAGTATAAGATAAATTTACAGAGAAAACATATATTATTAGTTAGATATTTCTTGATTTTGATAATAGTGAAGAGTGTGACCTATATGTCCACACAATGGAGTCAATCAAGAGGGTCCAACCATTTCATGTGATCACCATATGCCCCAAGTGTCATTATAAAGAATAGCAAACAAGGGTTCATGATGTAAACCCTTATCTTAAAGCAACAAGAATCAAGAGATAAGGATCTTTATATAGCTCTGGATGTGTCCATGTGGCCCTAAGAGATCTGATCCATTTAACACAGGGTTAAGATTTGGTGATTTAGCCTGGTTTTGGCCCCTCCATTAAGCAAATCCTAACCCTAAACCCTAGACAAGTTAGGTATCAAGAACATTGGAATTATAGCGAGTTATTGAATTCCAAAAGAAAAGAGAAGACAAGTCCACCTTTCTCTGTTTATGTTGCATGTTTTGGAACTACAATAATGGGGGTAGAGAGAGGTACTAGTTGTTGAAGTATAGAGGAGGATGTGACTAAGTGAGAGACCACCATCACAACATTGAGAGAAGATGTGACACTAGTTGTGGACGAATAGAGAATTGAATGATCTTGCATTCTACTCGTTTTTGTATTTGATCGCACTGTCAACAAAATTCCAACTGTATTAGCTCGTGCGCATGTTTCACTAAGTACTTCATGTGGTGGAGTCAGAAATCAGGAAATTATGTTGCATAAATTCATGTTCAGTCGTAACAATGTTGGTAGTGCACAAAATTGAGTACACTATGGAAGTTGTGCTATTAATATAGAGGCAGCGCTGCTATTTTGAAATTGGATTTATGAGTAAAATTAAAAGAAATTAAGGTAACACCTAAGTCACCTCGAGCGGGAATGTAAATGGGACAATTTTTGAAAAGGTTGTATTTGAGAACGCAATGAGAGCACATATATAATTTATTTATTTAATTTGATTTTGGACATAAACATATTATAGATTCTAATTTTTGGGCAATAAATAATTGATGACAATGACTACAAAGCTAATATACGAGACTACAACCTCCTACATTCAACAATGCAATTGAAGTTTAACTTTACTAAGGGTCAGTAATGAGAACTTGACATACAGTGAGGTAGCGGACTACATTAGTAATGAGTTGGTTATTCATTTTAGTTTAAGTTTTCGTTTTGGCCTAGTTTAAAATAGACTTGGCAACTTAATAGTGAGACTAATTGATGATACAATACACCGTGTAGGTAAAACCGAGGTCTAAAATTTTAGGAGCGAAGATCAAAAACAAATTTGAACTCAAAGCGCTAGAGCGATGATTGGAAGCGGGAGCGATACCCCTCAGTGGAATTTTAGGTGATTTAGGATAACAACATGTCACGGTTATCCCTCTGTATCTTCCACTCACCGAGGATAATGTCACGGGCTGCATAATTTTACTTGATAATGTTCTTGGGCCTCGTTTGGGTAGAGGATATACTATGTAGGGATAAGGCTTATGCTGGGATATGAGCAAGGATATGAATGCTGTCTGATAAGCCCTGATAAGATATGCTGGCTGTCCGTGTTTGGGTGATGTCGGATATGATGCAGGATATGAAGCAGGACATGTTCCCAAATGACTGTAATACCCTCAGTGCTGTTAATTTGTATAAAAGATTGTATATTTTAAATTGACGAGGAAAATGTATACAAAATATATTAGTATTTATGTTTATATTTTAATACTCTTTTTTCTACACAATAATGACTTTGTCAAAATGTATACAAAATGTATATTAATACGCAATATAAATTTGTAGTAACATGCAAACATAACAAAAAATTCATGGATACAACATGGCCATAGCAAAGTATGGAGTATAAATTAGTAATACTTATTGGCATATTGGCATGGTGTTACATAACCTACAATAAATAAGTTAAATTAAAAAAACTAAATTTTAGCAAGCACGACAAAATGTCTTTATATTTATCTCAACTATACATACTCAAATAAAGTTATGCAATCCCAAAATAATAGTTATCAAACCCATGATGACCTCCTCCAAAATTGTAGTTATCAATTCCAAAAGAATAGTTACCAATCCCAAAATGATAGGGTTTGGAGACAAGGGTAGGAAATTAGATAGTTTGTGGGGGTATTTTTGTCAACCTACTAGCATGGTAATATGCTATATTTTCTTATCCGACCTTATACCTCCATGTTGGAGGTATAAAATTTGTTCATTAAAAGCTCCATCAGCATAAGGCAACATAACTTATCCCCTCTCTTATCCTGTACCCAAACACTTGATAAAAACAGAGATGGTATAAGTTATCTTATGCTCCCTCCTTATCCTCTACCCAAACGAGGCCTTGGTGAATATCCTTGGGCATGCCCATGACACTTTAGCCCACATGAAAATATGCTACTTTGCGCCTAGGAAGATCCTAGCCTACTTAATTACCCATTTCTCGAGTGTTCTTCTTCTTGTAGGCTTCATTGGTGTGTTGGGCTCTCTAAAATGTTCACTTGTAAATACCTTAGACTAGATCATGGGGAAAAGTTCTATACCTTCGAACCTAACCGCTAGATTAGATGATATATAGATACTTCTATGAGAGAAAGCCTTTGTATAAATAGGGAGGGACCATGTGCTTCTTACCCTCTCTTTGGCTTAAATGGTAAAAACCTGAAGTCCCCCTCATTGCCAAAAACAGAGGTGGATTTTAATATCCTGGACTTTCTACCCTCTCAGCCTCTTTTTGGTTAAAAGGGGAAAAGTTTCAGTCCTTCTTATTGACCCAAAAATTATAGGAGGAAGAAACTTATTGGAATAATCTCGGTTTTCTTACCCTTTGGCCACTATCGGGCTAAAGAGGTAAATTTCTAACTCCCTCATCGGCAATAAAAAAGGTAGAAAATAATTGAATATCCTGAATTTCCTTACCCTCTCAGCCTCTTTCTGGCTAGAGAAGCAAAATTTCAAACTCCCTCATTGCAGTAAAAAAAGGTGGAAAATAGTTGAATATCCTGGATTTTCTTACCCTCTCTCTTTAGCGTAAATGGTAAAAATTTCGAGATTGTATACGCTAAGGTTATGAGACTGTATACGTTAAATATGGACGACTGGTGGTGCGATGAGTGGCGGTGTTAGTGAGCGTGCGCTTGAGAATGTGAGTATGGCTGAGTTCCCGAGTGATGCCTTCTGTGGCTCTGAGATCGAGGATGCGACCTGCGTCTATTGGTCTTCCCCGGTTGAAAGTTGCCGGCCTCAATGAAGGACTTCCATTCCTGGCTTACCCCTTCCTCGGTGCTCGTCAGGTCATGCTGGACCTTAAGCCTGATAAGAAGAAAAAGAAACAGATATATCATCAATGCAAACCAACTTTTCAACACTAAATAGATACTAGTATTAAGTTGCACAAAATAATTTACTTAACAGAATTTCGGAAAGCTCTGTGATACTTTCTTGATGGCACGCCATAACCGATATGCAAACTGCTCACAATAGATAGAAGAAGATTGATAGATCACCCCCATGACACAATATGGAAGCTATATCAAAGGAAGATCCCGATGACTTGTGAGCTCTTCTGTACCACTTCACGATAGATGACTGACCGCGTGCCTTTTCTTCTCCTTTTTCTGCGAATTGTGCTCGCCTCTGCGCATTGAATTCTTCTGAAGTACTTATGTTACATTACAACTTTTATACGCTTTGCACATCCTGTTTCTACTAACCGTAGTTGACAAGACTTTGTGGGTATGCTTTGCACATACTGTTACATTAAAACTTTGATACGCTTTGTACACAATGTCTGTTGGCTTTGGCTTTGGGTATGTGCGTTCTGTAGTTCATCTTATTTTTCTTCCTCATCTGTGTGTGTAGCTTTTAGAAATAAAGCACAACTGCTAGATTTGAAGAATTCTAGCAAGTCTTTTGAATTATAACAAGTCTTCTTCTTGTAACTCCCCCCCCCCCCCCCCCACACATTTCTTTTGAAACATAGTGACACATTTTAGCAAGAGATTATAGAGTTGCGAAGGAAGGCCAACGTTCCTATATATAGGGCATAAGAGTGTCGTTACGAGGGGTTAACCGCCTCGTTCACAGCACGTTACCCGTATATATAGGGAACGTTACACAATCGTCCGTGTATGTAGGCACGTCCCAACGATTATCCGTGTATATAGGACACATGATCATCAGATCTCTTAGACAATTGACAAAGGTCGCGCGCGAATGTTGATGTTCGCGCGCGATGATCCTTACTCTAACCTCCAAGCCACTTGAACCCTACAACTCCCACGCGGTTAGTATCGAGGGCGACCCTTCCTCGTAGCTCCCATGTGGATACGTCTAAATATAAGGACAGTGATTGAGTGATACCGGAGTACCATCGAATTCCCTGGATGGCTGCCACGTGGATGGTGATTGGTCTCTCTGTAATGCACTATCTACAATAACTAACTCGCCTTCTTCGATGATGCCTTTGGGGGGAGGGGGGGGGGGGGTTTAGCTGACCGTACGTGGTTGGAAGAGACACGCCTTTGCTTATGGAAAAACCTGCTTTGAGATCAGCATTGCATAGGGCTCTGAGGTAACTTGACATAAGCCCTCTTGTTTCGGCTGGTGCCTGCATGAATAAATAAGATTTCGTCTCAACTTGTTTCCTGAAAATAGGAGTCACGAGATTACAATCACCATGACCTTGCCCCAAACCACAGCCTATACTAGTTAAATGGTGAGGCCAACAACTTTAGGGCCAGTTTGGGAATGTTATGGCGTTTTAGAGAGTTGTTGAGCACAGAGTGTTGTGAGAAAGCCGCTGGAGAAGTACCTTTAAAAATACTTTGGTAAACCTCATATATACCATGTTGTGGAAAGGAATTTCTTACATTTTTGTGCTTGGTAATTATTGTTTTATACTTTCTGTAGTGTCAAAATGACAATGTCGGACATGAGAGCGTTCTAATACAATTAAATACGTAGTTGTTGATTTATTGTTATGGTTAAAATTGTCTATTTAAAAATTGTCAAAAAACAGATTTTGGATAAGCAACACCTCCTCTGCTTCTCAAAAGTTGCGGCGGGAAAGTAGATGTTGCCCCTATAGGAAGCAGATAAATAATAATTTACCAAACACATCAAATACTGCTTTTGGCATAAAAAACAGCGTTTTAGAAAGCAAAAACATTACCAAAGGGGAAACTTAATAGCCAAAGAGAGGATATTGAGTAAAGACGTGACAACTATTTGTGGACGAATGACGAATTGAATGATTTTGCATTCTACTCGTTTTTGTATTTTATCACACTGTCCACAAAATTCCAACTGTATTAGCTCGTGCGCATGTTTCACGAAGTACTTCATGTGGTGGAGTCAGAAATCAGGAAGTTATGTATCCGAATTTCATGTAAAGTCGTAACAATGTTGGTAGTGCAAAAACTTGAGTACACCTATGGAAGTTGTGCTATTAGTAGAGAGGCAGCACTGCTAAAATATTGTGAAATTGGGTTTATGAGTGGAAATTAAAAGAACTCAAGGTAACACCCAAGTCACCTCGAGCGGGAATTGTGAAATTGGGTTGTACGTCGAGAATAGCTCCCTGTTAGAGCAAATATGATAGGAAGCTCCGGAATCAAGGACCCACGCATCCTGAGAGTGTGTGACAACATCCTCCCTTAGAACGTAATCATCCTCAGACGAATTACCTTGTTCAGCTACGGCTGCGGATCCATTCTGCCCCTGTTGACCTCGTTTCGGGCAATCTCTCTTCCAGTGCCCCTTTTCCTTGCAAAAGGCACAGACATCCTTGGGTAGCTTAGAACCTGAGAACTTCTTCTTGTTCTTCTTACCCTTCTTGCTTCCCCCCGTTGCCATCAGTCCGGAAGCATGGTCCTCTGTACCTGTGCCTGCACCCTTATGGCGCAACCCTCTAGCATCGAGTGCCGATCTGACCTCCTCTAGAGATAAGTCATCCTTGTTCACAATGAATGACTGCACGAAGTTCTCATACGATGGAGGTAACGAGATCAACAACAATAGTGCGGCATCCTCATCACCCACCTTCTCGCCAATATTACGCAAATCAAGGATAATTGTGTTCAATTGATCAAGATGGTCTTTGAGAGCCGTACCTTCGAGCACCCGCAAAGTGAAGAGCCTTTGCTTTAGCATCAACTTGCTAGTGAGACTCTTCGTCATGTAGAGACTCTCCAACTTGAGCCAGAGCTTCGCTGATTCCTTCTGATCTGCGACCTCGATGATCACGTCATCCGATAAGCACAACATAATGTTTGAATGTGCCTTCTCCTCCATTGCCTTGAACTCCGCTGATGCAACATTCATGCCTCCCTTGTCCGCGGTCAAAGGTGCCCACAAGCCTTGCGATTTGAGCAGAGCCTCCATCTTTATCTTCCACAGACTGAAGCTGTTCCCTCCTGTGAACCTGTCGATCTTCAACATCGATCCGGACATCGTTCTTGGTGGATCTTGAACTCTAGTCGTGTGCTCCACCTAGATCGCAAAACCCTAGCTTTGATTTCACCAAGTTGTGAAACCCTAGCTTTGCTTCGCCTTGATCTTGATCTTGAAACACCGTCAACCTTGGCTCTGGTACCAGTTTTTTATGTCAAACTACCTCACGAACGAAGACGAATAAAAGAAGAACACGAGTATTTTACGTGGTTCGCTAGCAAAATATTTGCTAACTACCTCCACGGCGGAAAAACACTCTTTATTCACTTAAGAGGAACAATTACAATGTTTTGCATACCTAGTAAAGAGACTACTAGCTTCTTTATATAGTACCCTAGAGGAAACCCACAGGCCAAAGGTTTCCAAAACCAAATTGGAAACAAACTTGCTGCCCATAAGTTTCCATCTTTGATATGGAAACAATTCCTAACAATTGCAACCTCACTATTCCACCACGTTTGACTAATTCAACATATTCAAGGCACGTCCTCAACATAAATATATGTTCGGCATCCATTGGCAGGAAATTGTCATTAATAATTTCTTCATCCCAACAACCAGTGTTTTGATTGATAAGGTTGTGAACTCGCAGAGATTCAAAACCCAACGGACAAGGGGTAATGACCCGAAAGGTGTCCGGCCTCGTCAACCAATTATCTAAATAGGCTCTAACTCGTACTCCATCATGAATCTTCCATACTAACCCAGATTTAATAAGATCTCTTCCTGCTAATATACTTCGAAAAACAAAGGAGATCTGTGCATTCTTCTTCAATTCAAAATCAATTATATTAGATTCTCGCAAATATTTCGAAGAAAGAAGTCGACAAAGGAGATCTGTGCATTCTTCTTCAATTCAAGGAGATATGTTTTGCTAGCATGGCAATGTTGAAAGATTGAAAGTCCTTAAAGCCGATGCCTCCATCTTCTTTGTCCCGCGTAAGCTCCTGCCACTTAATCCAGTGGACTTTCTTACGGTCCTCGCTACCTCCCCACCAAAATTTTCTGACTATTTTGGCCATGTCTTCACAAATACTTTTTGGAAGCAAAAAACAACCCATTGCATAGTTTGGAACGGATTGCAAGACAGACTTGATGAGCACTTCTTTTCCCGCTGCAGATAGAAAATTTCCTTTCCACCCCTTTAATTTACAGCAAAGTCTTTCAATCAGGTGATTGAACTGAGCCTTCTTGCTCTTGCCGAAAGTTGTGGGGAGACCTATATAGTTCTCATGACTATCTACCACAGCCACACCCGCAAGCTGACTAAGATTTGCCTTTTCCTCGTCCTTCACATTTTCTGAAAAGAGAATAGAAGATTTCTCCAGATTTAATTTTTGCTCAGAAGCAGACTCATATTCCTGTAAAATAGATCTTAAAACAAGAATCTCAGTATCATTAGCTTTGGAGAATAAAAAACTATCATCCGCAAAAAAGAGATGCGAAATGATCGTGCCTCCTCGAGAAGCTGAGACACCCGAAAGCCTGCCATCTGAAACAGCCTTTGATAAGCATCTTGAAAGACTTTCGCTGATTAATAATAAAAGATAAGGCGAAAGAGGACAGCCTTGACGTAGTCCTCGTTCGGGTGTAATATGCCCCTTTACTTCTCCGTTAACAATCAAACTATATGTAGCAGTGGTAACACAATTCATAATCGCGGTGATCCAATGATTCCCAAATCCCATTCTTTCCAACACTTTCTTCAAGAAACCCCATTCAACGCGATCATAGACTTTACTCATGTCTGCTTTCAAAGCAAAAAAACCTTCTTTACCTTTTTTCCTATTTTTCATCGAATGCAAAATCTCAAAAGCACAAATAACATTATCAGATATCAGTCTACCCGGTACAAATGCCCTATGATTCTCAGATATTAGGGAGTCCAAAATAGTCTTGAGTCGATTTGCAAGAGTTTTACTGACGAGCTTATAAAGCGTAGAACAAAGACTAATAGGACGGAGATCAGAAGTTTTACGCACCTGTTTGATTTTTGTGATCAATTCTAGCAATGTATGATTGTACATACTAAAATCGTCACCATCATTGAGAATCCCCAAAACGACATCTTCAATCTGATCACCAAACACGTTCCAGTGTTTCTGATAAAAAATAGCCGGAAATCCATCCGGACCGGGAGCTTTGATCGGAGAGAGACCCTTTAGAGTAAGTCGAACCTCTTCACTAGTAAATGGTTGATCTAGACGGGTTTTATTGACTTCATCTACTAAACCCGTAATCACCTCGAGCAGCGGTTCCATCTGTTCGGCAGATGGGAGTGAAGACGAGAAGATCTCTCTGAAATAATCTTCCAACATATTCGTAATCTGCCCCAAATCCTCCACCCATTCGCCACTGTTTGTCTCTAGACCACATATCCGATTCCTTGCACGACGAATAGACGCTTTCCGATGGAAAATCTCGTATTTTGATCACCTTTTTGCATCCAGATTTGCCTTGACCTTTGCCGCCACATCTCCTCTTCGGCAAGGAGGGTTTGCAGAATCTCTTTTCTCAAAAATCTAATCTCTTCTATTGCCGCTGAACTCTGTGGTCCTTCCATAACAGCCCCAAGTCTGCCTCGAAGTCTCCCCAGTTTTTGTCTTACCGAGCCAAAGGAGTCGCGTTCCCAGATCTTCAATTTAGTCGCCACTGATTTCAATTTCATATTCACTGGACCATCAGAAGTTTGCCAGCTATCTCGAATAACAGTACCACATTCACGATGTTGGAGCCACATCGCCTCAAACTGAAAACGTCTACTTATCTTAACATTCTTGTTAGCCGTAGAGAGCCACGAAATCTCCAGTGGGACATGATCCGAAACCTCAGCAACAAGGTGACGAACAATACCCCTGCCGAATATATCAATCCACTCATCAGTATTCAGACATCTGTCCAAACGTTCTCGGATCGCCCTATCGTTCACCTGATTATTTGACCAGGTAAATTTATGCCCCGAAAAGCCAAGATCACGCAACTGTAGATGATCAATAACGCCCCTTAAACTCTCTATCTGTCTGAAGGGAACTGGACGACCCCCTTCCTTTTCCAGTATAGACGAAAAGGCATTAAAGTCACCAAACACACACCAAGGTTGACTGATCGGTTGAAGCTTTTCCAGCAAAGCCCAAGAATGATGCCGTTGATCCCTATCTGGATCACCATAAAAATCGGTAAGAAAACCCTCTTTCCCTTCCGTAGGGATTGAGAAAATACCATGCATAAAACAATGTCCCCATTTCTTTAAAACAAATGTAACCTCATCATCCCACATCATCGCAAGGCCACCTGGTCTATCGTCACAGTCTCTGAAGACACCATTTCGAAAGCCAAGTCTATCCTTAATACGGATCATCTCACTTGCACACAACTTTATCTCCATTAAGAAGACGATATTGGACTTCTGTCTCCTCACAAGATCGTGAAGAGAGATAATGCTACGGGGGTTCCCAAGCCCCCGTACGTTCCAGCTTAGGAGACTCATTGCTGCTGGCTAGACTGCATCGCAGCCTCAACCTGGTTCAAGATTGGGTTCCTTAAGGCTCCCCCGTCCTGTGTCGGAATCCGCGTAGCATAAACCTGAGCTTGTGACTTAATTGACTTTTCTTCATCCTCCTTGCTAACCGAAGGGTTTCTGTGGACTGTGTGATTTGCTTGGATTGAATCTTTACCATCCTGATTCTCTCCTCTCCCCTTGTCGGATTAGATCCTACTCTTCCACCCCTTCCTCTTCCACGACCATTACCACGACCTCCAATTGACAAGGGACCAGCGACCCTTACCCCAGCCTGGGGTCTGACTTTCTCAATTGGGTGGGGGCTTAGGTTTGCGTCACTAATTTTCCTTTTTTCACCCGTTGTTGTCTGACCAAGGGCAACAACAATGCCCTTCGCCTTATCATTAGAATAGTCAGCTTAAAATAATCTATCCCCCATTCATAACTTCAAAATTCTTCCTAAAATATATCTTCAAAATTCAAATAATTACTATTTTTAGGGAACTTTTTCGGATGTTTTGGTCAAGTTCTGCGTACCTGGAGTAACTAAAACCAGACTAGATTCCTCAATAAGAATATGACTACTACGCAAATTATGAACCCAAGGCTCCACTGCAAAATGGGCGTTGGCTTAGTGAGCGTTTGATGCCCCTGCATGAAATTTCGGAATTGAACTCGGCTATATGATGTAATTCTCTAACAATACCTCAAGACTCCACTCGCTCTTAAGAATCAATTTCTTTTCTGAAATGCTTGGGGCGTCGAAATCGTCACCCGATCAGAAAGCCGAAATGGCTACGTCATGTGTAGGTGGTGACATATTAAATGCTGGTTGTATGATTATTATATATGAATAAATATAATGGCGGGTCATTTTTCTCTTTTGGGATTTACATATTTTTCGTCTATTGGGTTTGAACCCAAGACTTTATTCAGAGAGTTTTAGGACTAGTTTGGTAATGCTGTGGCGGTTTAGAAAGCAGCTGTGTAGAAAACACTGTGAGAAATCTGCTGTGAAAATCTACACAAAAAGTGTTTGGTAAACTGCGCATAAAATCTGCTGTGAAAAACGCTTTTGACATTCTGTGATTGGTAATTAGTTCTTTAGATTTTTTGTTAATGTCAAAACAACCATTTCAGACATGGCATAATAAATAGTACTATGATAATAAAATTTTATTATTATTTATCAATGGATAATGATGTCAAACGATAAATTAATCAAAAAATAGGTCGTAGAAACCAACCCCTGCCTTGCTTTTCAAAAGCTGTTGTGGGGAAGCAGTTGCTTTCTAGAAAACAGAAACACAAAACTTTCGCAAACACAAAAATATTATTTTTTGTTTCAAAAAGCATAGTTCTAGAAAGCAAAAGAATTACCAAATGGGCTCTTAAACACTCTACTACTTGAGCTAGCACTCATCTACTTGCGGGTCACAGTTATGCATATGTAAACATAATTCGTTGACTACTTGCGGGTCACCGTTATGCATATGTAAACATAATTCATTCACTACTTTACCTAATTATCCTCAGTAAGTCCTGATAGGCTAAAATTAGGGCTGGCAATTCGGGTCAACCCACCGGGTTACGGGTTGGGTCAAAACGCGGGTTGACCTGAAAATGACCCGGACCCTAAACGTGTCACAATCTCTAACCCTAACCCGACCTGTTTAATAAACGGGTAACCCAACACAACCCGGGTAACCAGTTTATTATACGGGTCTTGTCGGGTTACCAATTTTGACACGACCCGCACCTGTTTATTACAAAACCTGATATCATACCAGCTTAAAAATTGCGTTTTGCCCAGATAAAATGAAAGAAGGAGTGGATCTTATATCATACACAAATTGGAAACAAGCATAAAAATTACAATTCAAATAAAAAACCAGATATCAATATGGATCTGAAGAATTCAAATCCAAGAGAGGTATTTGAAAGAGATTAATCTATGAGGGAGACACAAATACGAGCAGAAAGGAGGGGGAGAGAGACGACAAGCAGACACGACTTCCTGATCCGAGCATCCGAAGCCTTGGCAGGCGACGACAAGCCGTGAACCAACTGTCGCGAGAATAGTGCTTCAACCAATTAATCGACATTCAATTTGTTAGAACATGCAATTGATTATTTATGAAAACAGCAGTGAGAATTTCTGAAGTGCTCTTGCGAGATCGTGAGAGAGAAAATGGAGTCCTGGAGAGACCTGAGGGAGCGTTGAAGAAAAGGAGAAAGAATTGTGGGTTGGAAGTATGAGCCGCGCATGTGGCTGATTTTAGGGTTATCACTTTTTATAAAGTATTGATTATTTATTATATGCCCCTCTAGTTAAGCTAGCATTACAAAATAGCAGATTTTTTTATTTGGATGATGAATTTGAACGGGTTCAACGGGTCAACCCGCGAGTTATGCGGGTTGACCCGAACCCAACCCGCGTAATTTTGTGTCGGGTTCGTGTCAACCCATTTTGACACGAAGCGGGTTCTTGTCGACCCAAACCCGCTAACTTCGTGTCGGGTTCGTGTCGTGTTGTCGTGTCGTGTCGAATATTGCCAGCCCAAGCTAAAATACCAAATTGTCCCTTGATAAAGAATGACAAGAGTGCAAGATAGTTGGCTTCTTCTTCTCTTGAAGTTGTTTGATCATCTCCTATTGAAGTTGTGTAGACGTAAGGCCAGATCTCATAACTTACATAGGGACAGGTGGGTGCTATAGCCCCCACTCAATTCTTTTTAATCGTAATTTTACCCTTGTTTTGTTTTAGTTTTTCAATTTAGCTCCCACAGAGCTATATAGCCCCCACTTAACTTTATAAAATTTAATTTTATCCTTGTTTAGTTTTAATTTTTCAATTTAGTTCCCACAAAAAATTCACAATAATCACCACTCAACTTCTTGTTTAATTCGGTAAAGGATACTTTGCTCCCTTCACTTTTGAAGAAATATCAGAGTACTCCCTGATATATTAAAAATTCCACAAACCTCCCTGTTACGGAAAAAAGAAAAAACGATTGCCCCTTTTGTGCCATTTCGGTCCGATAATGCGCAATTATTACTTTTTTTGTGACGATTTTGCCATTTTACAAATATATGGCAAAATCGACACAAGAAAATAGTGATTGCGCACTACCGGACTGAAATGGCACAGAAGGGGCATCTTGTATTTTCTTTTTTCCATTACAGGGACGTATGCGGAATTGTTAATTTATCAGGGAACATTCTGGTATTTTTTCAAAAGTCAAGGGAGCAAGGTGTCTTTTAGCCAATTTAAATTTACCCTTATTGAACGACACCAATAACATTCGTCCTCATTGTGCAAATAAGCTAAAACTTGTTTAATAAAAGCTAGTCCTTCATCTTTGGTACAATTCCAAGATGAAAATTTACATAAGTTTACAATTTGTACCTCGGGTTTGGTTTTCAAGGCCTTCACAAATTGTTTCGATCTCTTTCTTTTATCCCCATTGGAAATTGGATACAAGGTTTTTCACGTAGTCTTGTCCCAAGATATGTACTTTTCTTTACAACACCATGTAAAGATCATCAAGTTCTTGTATTGTTTTGCCAACCAAATCACCACCGGGTTAGAGTGACCCTCAAAAATCAGCTGGGAAGAATGAAACGAGGTAGTAGTATATGTACTTTTCTTTACAACGCCATGAAAAAATTACCATATTCTTGCATTGTTTTTCCAACCAAATCACCACCGGGGCCTAGATGATCCTCAAAAGTCAACTGGAAAGAAAGAACAGAGGTCGTAGTACAAGCTAGTTTGTGTTTCAGGAAAATAAAAATAGGTGAAATAATACATCAACAATCACTCGATAAGAAATATCAATGAGGTGTCTGATGACCATAATGAGGAGAAACAACGATAAGAAATGCGCCTAAATAACATCATGAAGAGGAGAGGAGGAGAAGCTTACAAGGCTATAAGCAAAGTCTGAGTAGCAACAGGACAACCGGGTATGTGAACAATATTCAGGCCCCAAACTGGAGGTCTTTCCCAGCTTGACATTGTGGGCGGTAATACCATTCTTTAAATTACGAAATATCACCACCTCCCCGTACGTTCTTCACCCAAGCCACTAGAAACCTAAGACTGTAGAAACCATTGTTAGGATTCCAATACATGAGAGAGCAAGAGAGCGCTAGAACAACAAGAGTAAGATCAAGAACACAAGAATTACGTGGTTCACTAGCTTCGAGACTAGCTACGTCCACGGCCAAACCAAACCAATATATTGATGAGAAGCTAAACCAATAACAAACACCCTACTCAAATTCATGACCCGCGTATCTATTTATACTAGTACAAGACTTGGAGCCAAAGTAACGACCAAAACTAATCTGAGACAAAGTAGGAAAAAAATCAATCAAAAATTGTTTTCTAACTCAATAAGGACACTACCAAAAATATTAGTCAAAGTAGACTCGTACAAGAAATCAAAGAGATTCCTTGCTGCCAAAGAATATTGTTTGAATCAATAAAAAAAACCCAACAAACCTCCCCCTTGATTCAAACCTCATAGCTACCGAAACAATTCTTCTCATCAACCCAACAAATCCAATCCGAGTGTATTCTCAATTTGCGGAATTGAACACACTCCCAATGCGTCCCAAGAAATGGCTCTTCAATGCACCATGAAAAATGCATACCCCAACGTTGCGCCAACGACACTTCGCAACAAAGTGCCTATCAAACGATGTCATGCCAATTTACGCCGCCATTCCCACCAATGCGCAAAACTAATAACCGAAGCGCGCAAATTCAAGATCCAATCGCGCCACCAACATATGCCTGCACAATAACACACCACTAATATGCGTGCCCAATAACACACGCCCATTCTGCATGCCTGGAGCCCGAACCGTCCACAAGGGGCCTAGAGAGTTTCATCGTCCTCGAGCGTCCCTCCTCCTCCACCTGAAGCGATAGCTACATGTGAACGATTCTTGTGACATTCCCTCTTCCAATGACCTTCCACCCTCAATTCTCTAGCTGACTCAAGTCGCCTCCACCTAGGCTTGAATCCCCCTAGACACCAAATCCAGATGTAGATCCAAATCACTCGCCGGGTTGAGCACGCCATATCAATTGACGCATGCAGGAACCGAAAGCGTGTTGGATGTACTAAAAATAGATCCAAAATTCTTTTGAAGGCCTTACACACATCCCCTCCAATGATATGCCAATAAGATTGAAAGAATTTACCCGTGAAGCCATCATAGCCTGGTGCCTTATCTAGGTCCAGTTCAAAGCATGCATCATTGATTTCCATATCAGTCACAGGAGAGGTTAAGAACTGATTCATGTCCGATGTTACTTTCCTCCTCACTGTTGAGAGAACAGGCTCCATGTCCATTTCTTCATCAGCTGAAATGAGATCTGAGTAAAAGCTATTAAACTCTCTCATAATGTCCTCTTCATTTTTACACCATGTGCCATTTTTTGCCACAATTCCTAGGATCAAATTATGCTTTCTTCTTTGTCTAACTGATTCTAGCTTTTTCCTTCCATAACTTCTCTTCCTCCAACCATAAGCCTTCTAACTCAATTTCAATCTTCTGTAGCTCTTCCATGTCAGCATTCAAGCCCTCTTCTCTAATCATTGTAGCAACAACATCTCTCTCCTTAATTTTGTAGATAAGCCTCTATCATGAAGCTTACTCCATGTCTTCAATTCCTGTCTACAAATTTTCAGCTTTGTTTTCAGCACAAACATAGGGCAGCCAACCACATTTTGCTTCCAAGTGTTGCTAACAATGTCTTCTACCACAGAGTACTTCAACCATCTTGAATCAAATCTGAAAAGATATTCTCTTTTAGCTCCTACTACTGGATAAGAGTCTAATAAGAGCATGCAATGATTTGAACCTGTGACATAAACATGGTTTAGAACATACTTTCCCCAACATCCAAGCCAATCAGAAGTTACAGGGCACCTATCAATCCTTTCTTCGATAACATGGCTGTTTTTCCTTCTATTCCACCATGTAAACGGGTAGCCCTTGAAGCCAATATCCACTAACCCATTTTGTAGAATGAAGTGAGTGAGAACAGCACAAGAATTGAAACTTCTCAGACTTCCACCCCCCTTCTCATTAGGATTGGTGATATCATTGAAATCACCCCATATGAAACATATCATGGAGAAATTTTGGTGAGAACAAGTTGATCCAACTGGATTCTTCTAAGGGAATCATCAGTACTCAAATAAACAAACACAACATCACTATACCCTTTTTCATCAAGCTCCACTTGAATTTGTGTGAAGAAAGCACATAACTTTTTCAGAATTACTTTTGCATCATTACTCCATAAAACCCTTAAACCTCCAGCTTTCCAATAGCATCCACCCATACAATGTTACTCAATCTACCAGTACAATAATTTCTACTCATAAAGGTAGCTTTTTGTTTCGTTTCACTAATGAAGCATACCTTAGGGGAGTGAAGGTTTGACACCTTTTAGAATTGTCGAATTGTCAGGGGTCTCCTTGCACCCTGACAATTCCACGCGAGGAGCTTCATTGGTCCAATTGGCATCATTTTGGGCTGGCTGCCTCCATCCTTTCAGATTCATTTCCGGTAGCAAGAACTGACAATTTCTTCTTCTTTCCCTCGACTGAAGAAGCCAGAACTTCCTCATCTATTTCCATGAAATTTCCCTCTCTTTTCTTCATATTCTTTGATGCCCCTTTTTCTTGTGCTGACATTGGCTTCCCATGCTCTCGACCCAATATTTTCCATCTTCTCACCCCTAATCCTTCAATTTTCTTACCCTCTTTGATTACGATTAGGGTTTGTTCATCCTTAGTGAGGGTTTCATCTTCTGGATCTGAGATTTCTCCAATCCACGAATTTACTGAAATACCCATTGTTAATTCATCAGTGGGATTTGATGGCAATTGGGCTTTAAAAGCTTCCACATTATTACATTTCCGAGTAAATTGCTGCTCACTTGCTTCAGTTGTGTCGGCTATTTGTGGGACAATTTTACAAGCCCATTCCCCGGTTTCAGGCCCGGTAAGAAGATCAACTTGTTTCTCTCCACCCGGGTTAAGACCCATATTATCTGGTACGCGCACAATGATCTGATTTTTAACAACATAAGAGTTGAAATTATTCGGGCAGCGGAGCTACTAAAGCAGCGTGTGGATGAACTGGATAATCTTCCACCACTGAGTTTCACCAGGTCAGGGGCACCAGCGGTGGGAAATTTGGGTGGGTCCTCCGGACACAATGATAAAAGTAAACTTTGATGGGGCTTGTGATGCGATGACGGGGGCTTCTCATGCAGGGATAGTGGCGAGGAGTAAGGATGGTTTGCTACTGGCAATTGTTTCTCGTTCTACTGGTGTCACCCATTCGGCAAAGTCAGCATAAGCGAAAGCGGCAAACCTTGCGATTGAGGTAGCAATTCACAGGGGGTACAAAAATGTTATCTTTGAAGGCGATGCAAAAATTCTTATCAAGGAAGTCCTGGATCGTCACGGAGGGGCTGCTGCAACTGATATATCTGAAATAGAAGATGAGATTTCTTTCTTCTTATCAAGGGTTGTTTTTTATATGCCTGGTGTAGATACTGCTTTCCAGACAGACGGATCATCGCCACGTGGCAGCCTTCCAGTACACCCAGCTGTGCTCCATACACACCGGATCACCACCCGTGCTGATCCATGTGGGGGCTGCGAGACAGGGCCCCCGCGCACCATAACACGGGACTTGTAGGGACTTAGTGGTTTGGAGGCTAGGGTAAGGCCCGTCGCACGTGGGCGACAACCAAGCTCGCGTGCGACCTCTGGTAACTGACTAAGAGTTCCTAGGCTTACGTGTCCCATTAATGTGGCTGATCTCATAACGGTCTCCGATACTTGCGTGCAGATACGTAATGGTTCCTATATACACGGTCGAACGTGCCGTTGAGGAGTCTATCTTTAAGCCGCCATTTATGGTGCATTAACCCTTCAACGGTCACTTCCCCACTATATATAGGATCGTTAGCTCTCTGTTGCGACACAAGTCATATACTGGTCCAATACATAGCTTACTGTCTCTCTCTCACAAGCAGTTACCGGTGTTTACCCTCTCCCTACACACACCCTACAACTTCTCTGTGTCTTAGCCTTCATTCTCTGTTTGAGGTGCACACTTGGGTTCTCTCCTCAGGAAATCCTTGTGCACACCTGGTCGATAAATGTTCTTGCAAGAAAAGAAAATACATGCCCATACAGTAGCTGCACTCTCCAAAATATCAATGTAGTTTTAGAATGGTATTCTGATTGCCCAATTCTGATTTTTGAGATTGCACAGCAGGCTGTAAGAGCTGAATTTTTTCTTCCGCCCTATTGCGTTTTTATACAATTCATTTTCCTCAAAGAAAATGTTGGAGATCGTGAATGCGGTAGAAATCAGGAACAGAAACAGTAAGAGTGTAGGAGACTTAGGAGTTAGGATATTGATAACTATTTTGACATTTTCACCGATTCTCAAACAAACAAAAAAACTATAATGAAATGACTAAAGTATCCCAATATTTTATAAAATCTGGTGTCCCTAAGAATTTGGTGCCCTAAGTACTGCCTTTAACGGCTTACTACTAAACCCGGCCTGCATATTGTCTCGGAAATCAAAGACCAACAACAGAAAGAAATCGGTTGTTCCTCCCTTCTTTTGGATGTTGCTGTTTTTTTAATAGAAAATGTGTAATATAAACTAGGCTCCAGGCCCAAAACGACTCAATACATCAGCTTCTAGAACACTCGTGGCCCAGTCTGGTGGACGATGGTGCCAAGTACAATTTGAATGAAGCCGAAGGGCTTTTTTGAGCAAATAGGTGCGTTGTATCGTTCCACTTTCTCGGAAAATGTGAGACCACGTGGTGGCTTGAGTTACCGAGAAGCTCGGTACATTCTCCCACAGACAACTAGGGATGGCAACGGGTCGGATCCGGATCGGATCAGGCTAGATCCGATCCAGATCCGACTAGGAGAAATGGGATCCAGATCCGATCCAGATCCGTTCGGATCATCACCGGATTCGGATCTGATCGGATCGGGTTTCATTTAGCTGATCCAAATCCGATCCGTAGATCCATATAATACGTGGTCGGACCGGATTCGGACCGGATCCGACTTGGGTTTGCAATAAAATACAAAAAATAACATTAGAAATAAACAGTATTTCATACGCTGAGACATGTTCGCAAGTTATGAAGCCTAAAACACAACATAAATAGCTTTGTAGGTTGGAATTACTAATGTATTCTTCTTGGAAGTGAAAGTGGGGAGGTAATATGAATATATTTGTAAAGCACACATATACGTCGGATCGGATCGGGTCGGAACCCGGTGGATCTGCCCTTGGATCCAAATCCAGATCCAAATCCGATCGGATCTGGCTTTCCAGATCCAAATCCGATCCATTTTCAATTGGATCGGATTCGGATCTGATCCATTCGGCCCGGATCGCTCGGATCACAGATCGGATCGGATCATATTGCCATCCCTACAGACAACTCCACTTCCGTTATATCTTCTGGAGGTCTCCTTTGAATCTGACGATTCATTTCTCTCTAGAGAAAGAGAGTAAGTTTCACACCATAGATGAGTGTAACCGAGCTCCGTCGCCAATTTGACTCCCATCTCTCATAGCCTCTGCTTCATAAGTACATTAGAACTTTTGTTGTTTGGTTAGTATACTAGCTAGTATAATAACAGATTAATATTTAAGATTCAAAACTCAACAAGCCGAGCAGGCTGCGGTGGTCTATTTCATTATGAGGAGGAGAAACAATGATAAGAAATGCGCCTATATAACATCGAACCTTACAAGGCTGTAAGCAAAGTTTGAGTAGAAACCAAACCACCCTGAATGTGAACAATACTCAGGGCCCAAACTGAAGGTCTTTCCCAGCTTGACATTGTAGGCGATAAAACCTTTCTCCAGATTACGAAATATCACCACCTCCCCATTCTTCACCCAGGCCACTGGTATCAAGAACCTCTTACAGATCAATAAATCATCACTAGAAGTTGCTATTGAACCCAAGTCGAATGTGTATTGCTTCGTCCACTTGAAACTACTACCACCACTCTTGGCAGCATCAAAAGACATGAACCAAACATCAAACAGGTTATCCAACTCTGAACGAACGAATAACGACAAGGATTTCTCCCTTTCCGTGTACAAATACCTGTGTTTTTTTTCGTAAAAATCAATGATGGAGAAGGAACCCGATAAAAAGTTCTTGATTCAACGTCCAATGCTGTTATTAGTAATCTTCTACGACTAGTGGATTCACCCCCAGAACGACGAAGAAGCAACAATCCTGAACATAAGCTTTCGGGGCACCAATAAATAAATCTGCCAGCACGTAATGTATGTACGCGATTCATATCATGATGTGGAATATTATTATTAATCGATTCCCATGAAGAAGAAGTATTACCCACAGTAATCATTGCAAACCTTGTACTACCTAATCGACTTTCAGGGTGGTAACTTACAAATACTTTGTAGCAGCAGCTCCTCCTTGAACTAGCAGAAACAAGAGTGATGCTTTTCCGCTAAGTATGACGCAAAGATTGGCAAAACGAAGGAAGATGTATGGTTTCCTTGGTGAGAAGATTCGCAACATAAAGATTCCTGTCGGAATGTTTCACCAGAACCAATCCATCTACGCTATCAACAATCAAGTGCCCAGGAATCGGCAAACTGAACTTGTTCATATCAACAAATCTGGATTCACCAATATTGAAGACCAAACAGGGCTTGCAATTTTTGCGACAATGAAAATCAGCCAAGAAGCTAGCTGATGATGATTCCTGCTGCTGACGATGAAGGAGGTGTTCTTTAATGAATAGAGATGAACAAATGATGTCATACCATTGACGACAGATGTATCTCATGCAATTATAAAGAACATCCGCGGGAAGCCAGACAAGGATATGGAACACAATCTCCTCAGGAATAAAACGTGCGTTGTTGATGATCCTCCTTTTGTATGAACGGGTAATAGTTTTGCACCACGCTTCACAAACAACATTTCGTCGTGCCACCTAATTAACACAGGATTGAGGATGCAACACATTATCTATTAGACACACAAAGAAAAAATAGAATGTCATTAACAGATGCAAAGAATATGAACCCATAGTTGTCATACGCATCGTCAACGATACAACTAACATTGTTAAAACAGATTCATAAAATATACTTTGAAAAATCATAGAACATACCGAACCTTGAAGAATTTATGGATTGTAACTAAGGAAAATGTTAATAGGCAATGGAACTTAATGCTTGCCAAGCAGTTTTGGGGTAATGATTTATTTGCCTAGTGAGTTAGACTTAGATTAACCAATTCGTATGATATATTTTCCTAAGGAACAATTTTCAATAACAGATAATGAAACTTACAATCACACAGTTCAACTAGATAATGAAACTAACCATGAATTTTCTGTTGTTTAAAAAAAAAACCATGAATCTTCTTTCATATGATCATACCGCCATTGAAGAAAAACACAATGAAATGGGAGGAGAAAACTAACTAATCAAAAACCTACCACCGAAACTTTTGCACCATCCATTTGACGCCGCCGCCGATTTAAACAATGTGACGAGAGAGAGAGAGAGAGAGAGACTTTACTGGAGGGAACGGATGGGAATATTAGAGGGCGAAGAGAAATAGATTCAACAGCCAAAAAACAAACAGAGAGTAGTGTAAAGAAGGGTAAATAATAATCAAAATGTTTGAAACATTTACCCAATTGGATATTTTCTCTCAAAAAAAACATCTCTTGGATATTCTGTTTATAAATAGAAAAGTCAGCTTAAAATAATCCATCCCCATTCATAACTTCAAAATTCTTCCTAAAATATAACTTTAAAATTCAAATAATTACTATTTCTTAGGGAACTTTTTTGGATGTTTTGGTCAAGTTCTGCGTACCTGGAGTAATTAAAACCAGACTACGATTCCTCAATAAAAATATGACTACGATGCAAATTATGAACCCAAGGCTCCACTGCAAATGGCCGTTGGCTTAGTGAGCGTTTGATGCCCCTGCATGAAATTCCGGAATTGAACTCGGCTATATGATGTAATTCTCTAACAATACCCCAAGACTCCACTCGCTCTAAAGCATCAATTTCTTTTTAGAAATGCTAGGGTCGTCGAACTCGTCACCCGTTCAGAAAGCCGAAATGGCTACGTCATGTGTACGTGGTGACATATTAAGTGCTGGTTGTATGATTATTATATATGAATAAATATAATGGCAGGTCATTTTTCTTTTCTGAGATTTACATATTTGTCGTCTATTGAGTTCGAACCCAAGCTCCTTCAGGGTGGTAGCTTACAAATACTTTATAATTAGTACTATTACCACAAGCAACGAGAGCAATGTTTGGAACCCACGAAATACAATACTTAGAGTGACAAATTGGAGGAAGATGTATGGTTTCCTTGGTGAGAATATTTCCAACGTAAAGATGCCTACTGGAACGTATCACCAGAACCAGTCCATCTTAGCTATCAATAACAGATTGGCGAGAAATTGGCAAACAACTAAACTTGTTGATATCAAGAGCACCAGATTCCTCAATATTGAGGACCGAGGGATGGCAATTGTCCCTACAATGAAAGTCGAAAAAGAAGCCAACCGATAGATTTCTGCTGCTGCCTACGATGAAGGAGGTGTTCCTTAATGAATAGAGGGGAACAAATGATGTTGTACCATTGACGACAGACGTATCTCATGCAATGATAAATAACATCAGCGGGAAGCAAGACAAGGATATGGAACACAACCTCCTCAGGAACAAAACATGCCTTGGCGATCCTCCTTTTGTATGAATGGGTAATAGTTTTGCACCTCGCTTCACAAACAACCTTTCGTCGTGCCACCTAATTAACAAAGGAGGATGCATAGAGCAATGCACGATTAGACGCAGAATAAAATCAATTGACAATTAAATGTCAGTTTGGGAATGCTTCTGCTGTCCGTACAATTGCTTTCTGACAACAAATGTAGTTTTTAGTATGCATGGTAAAATATTTTTTTGGCTTACAGGTACTACAGTCTTACAACAGTTTTCAGGAAGCAGGGGAGATGTTTTTCTAGAACATGCTCTTTTTTTTTGCAAATTCTAGAACCTACTTTTGATTGTTTTATTTACGATTTTAAACTTACATTTATTAAAGTTTCTATATTAATCTTTACGAAACTGATGCATGTTAAATATTTCTGCCATTTTGCTCTCTCGCAACAGGTTCACAATTGATTTTTCCAACCATGAAATTACTATATCAAATATTTTTCACCCTAGCCTTCACTTAATATCAAACAATACTTACTTAAAATTAACAACAGCTTCAAGCACCGCCCATCATTCTCAAACTAGCTCCAAGAACATGTGTGATAAACAGAGTCCTACCGTGGGATTAAAAAGCAGTACCACTCCGTCTCTGCTCTTTAGTCTCATTTTGACTTTTTGACTCGTATCTGGGTCACTTTGACCGGTTGATTTGGACAACAAAACGATGCGATTTTTTAATAATTTTTTCACCGTGTTATAGAGCAACTTTTTTTCTACAACAACATGAAAAAATTATTCAAAAAATTGCATCATTTTGATATCCAAATCACCGTGTCAAAGTGACCCAATGAATAGTGATAAAAGTCAAGATGGGGCTAAAGAGCAAAGACATAGCGGTAGTAAAGAAGAAGAGAGCCCAAACTACATCTAAAAGTGGGAGGGGTTGATTTCTTGGAACACCAGTCGGTAGAGGCATTTCAAGAAATAATGAAAATTATCAGCAGTTTTTAAAAATCCAGACACTAAGTAGCGAGAGAGCAAGATGATTGTTACTATTAAGCATGAAAATTCTAAGCATAATTGAACCATGAATATTCATTCATACGATATGCCGCCTTTGAAGAAGATGATTAATGGAAACATACCAGCGATACTTTTGCACCCTCCATCTCAGGCCGCCGCCGATCTAAAGAAGGTGATGATGATTAGGGGCAGAGAGAGAGAGTTTAGGGCGAAGCCACGTAGGGGATGATTACGGGGAAATTGAAATTAAGTGAAACATTTACCAAATCTCTACGATTCCGTTTGATAGAAAATAAAGGGTAAATTGCATCGGCGGTACCCATAGATTGAATTTTGTGTGGAGTTTGTATACTATTCATAGTTTCAATTAAAACATTCAAAGTACACATAGTTTCGATTTGTTGCCAATGTGGTATTTTTCATTAACTTTTCATCCATATATTCAATGTAAAATAACAATTTTATTAAAAATTTATCTAACATTTACCTACGCTATTAGTATGAGTGCAACTTGGCGGGTTAAACACAACCAACCCGAGCCTAGTCCGAGCTAAAGTAAGGTTGGGGCACATAGTTTTAGTAACTTGGACGGGCTTGAACAGAATTCCCAGTCTAGATAGCAATTAAGGTCGGACTTAGGCACAAATATTAAACGATGGGCTAACTCGAATTGTCCAATTTGCATGACCACTACCGATAAATATTATATTTTGAGAAAATTGTGTAGGGTATCTAAAATGAATATGCTACGTTTCTATTTATTATTAGCGGTGTCTTTTACATTGTTTCGGTCTTGAATTAGTTGATTTGTTTTTTTACCAACAAATTATTATTCTTTTGTGTTTAAGGGCATCTCCAACCCATGCGTTTTTACCCCTCACCTCCCCATCCCCCTCCCCCAAACTACTACTCGTCTCCTCCCCTCACATGGTTGGAGACGAGTAGTAGTTTGGGGGAGGGGGAGGGGGATGGGGAGGGGTGCTATGGGGAGAAATTTTGTATTGGTGAGGGCATGTCCATAGTGCATCCAAGACAAAATGTCTCCCCATAACACCCCCTCCCCCTCCTCACATAGGGTTGGACATGAACCGTATTTTATACGATTTTCTGCATCCCCTCCCCCTCCCCTATAGGATTGGAGATGCCCTAAGTAAGGTATTAAATTTAATGTACTGGTTTCAATTTAGCCCGAATTCGAATTGATTTGGACGAATTTAGGTTCGGACGGGCTAGTGATGCCCTTAACTCATGTTGGACTGGGCTTGGACAGCCACGGTAAAACATGGGCTCATGCCAAGATAAGGGTTCCGACCCGTCCAGCCCGCCCGAGGTTCAGTCCTACCTGCTAGTAGTGGAGATGCTCTTAACAAACCTACATTACGTAGCTATCATGAGTTGATCTTCGCTGAATTATGTAACATATCATTATTATTGCACATATTTTGCTTTCTTCAATTATTAGTTATATTGTTTGTGATTAATAAAAATGGTTGAGATTACATTTCAATCGCGACTATATGTTGGGGTGTGGGTGGGAAGGAGGACGTGTTAAGGAGCATTTCTTTTGAAAACTCCTGTATACTCTCATTTTTGAGCCCCTACAAAGAATACAAAAATATCCTGCATTTTTTCCTCAAAAAAAAAAAATAAATACCCTGCATTATTAGACATTTATACGCGGGTTTTGTTATTTCTAATTTCTACCACCTTTATTCAAATCCTGGTTCCGTGATTTGAGCCAAAATCACGGGTGACATACAATTGCACATTATTTTCCATTGCTATAATAATTTCTATCTTAAACAACGAACAAAAGCACATAAAAAAGCTGAGAAATTCAAAGTACTATGAAGAGTCTTGACTTCTCTCTCAATTGTGTATTCACTTTAGATGCTTAGCGAACCAATGTATCATATATCGATGTGCTTTCCTCGCAGACCTCATAGCCATCATATCTCCATCTTCATATCTTGTGGTCCATCCGTGCTCCACGCCACGGAATATTTTCACAAAGCTATCAATCTGCACAACCCACAGAAAATTGTAAGAATGTGTGTTGTACTAATGTTTAGTGTCTCACAGAAACAGTGGGAATTTAACAGTTTCTACCTCGGGTTTGGCCTTCAAGGCTTCTGCAAACTGTCTCACAAGAGCCGGTGGAGCCACTTCGTCTTTTTCAGCTCCCAGAATTGAAGTTGCAACCTTAAGAGCTGACACATCGTGCAGATTGTTAACAAAACATTTGTGTGACATTATTACGAGGAAAATTAACATTCTAGTCATCATATATGTACCTTTGATGTCATCGACAGAAACAAGTGCAGGATTTATTAGAACCTCAGCTTGAACAAAAGTAGTACTCTTTGATAGTTCGACCGCAACCTTACCTGTCAACCATAATTTTGTTACAGCGGGAACTAAATTGGAAAACTTAAATTATAAGTGTAATACTTAAATTTATAAAGTTGAGAGGGGTTAAAGTGCAATTTTGTAAGTCTAAAAAACTTAAACAAAATAAGGGTAAATTTTCAAATCTCTAGTCCCACATTTGTCTATGTAGGCTGCCCTTGCCTGTCAACATTACCATACAAAAATGTATTCAATATAATACCCGGAAGTACCTCGTGCCTAAATTTCTTCTCAAAAAAAAAAGAAAAAAAAAAGTGAAGATCTCACCTCCCCAACAAAAACCTGCGGCTCCGATGCTCGTTAGACCTTTACATTTTAAGGCTTCAGTAATTGATTTCGAATCTTCAAATCCTTTTTCCTAGAAGAAACATTCAAATAGGGAAGAAAAAAGAGTGTTAAACATCTCTAGTGTTCTAAGACAAAATGCTATAAAGAATTCATTAGTTTCTACAATGGGTAGATAACCAACCGGTGTATGGTCTTTTATCCAAACTTCCAAAGGCCTAGCGGTGTCTTTAGGGTTAAAGGGATCCCCGCGAAAATAGTCGGGCACCACCGCGTAGAATCCAGCAGTTGCCACTTTATCAGCAAGTTTCCTGAATTTTAAAAGAGCCAATAAGATGATTTACAAGAACATGAAGACACAAGTTGCGATTATTATTATTATTATTTTGGGGAAATCAATGTAACATCAACAAATTACGAAAATTTATTACCTCAGTTTAGGAGCGTCATATCCTGAAAAAATTCAAAGTACCGAGTAAGTCTTAGCTCAAAATGATTCAATCCAATGAAATGTGACGAAGCTGATAGCACTTCAGAGATTGTGGTGTTAAAGGGGCTGGCACACAATGCAAATTGGCCTGCCCCGCCCGGATTTCCCCCTAACCCGCCCCAGCCAGTCCCACCCCCTCCCTCACCTAGCCCGGCCCGACCCCCTCCCTCTAATTAGGCCCGCCCGGCCCCCTTACTATCAATCCGCCCTGGTTCAGCCCAACCACCTACAAAACAGTCATTTTTTTTATAAAAAATACTTGAGTAATTGACCATTTTACCTATATTTTTTTTAAATACAAATGGCTATTTTGATATTAATTTAATAAACCCATTCATATATATATATATATTATGCATGTGACCGGTCCGCTAACCCTTAAACCCGTGGGTTTTGTGCCTGGACGGGGCTAGATTTCCTCCCCACAAACCCGCCCCGCCCTCCTCACTGACTGGTCCGCTAACCCGGCCCAGCCCATTGACAATTCAGAGAGCAATCACTTGTCTCACAGTTCCACCAAAGTTTGATCTGATTATCGTAAATTACCCAAATCACCATGAATTTCCTAGATTCACTCCAAGGATAGCCAAGGTAAAAAAACCTAATACCAAAAAACCTCAATGAATAGACGAGAACATAGCCACAAAATTAATACAATAAAATTTGACAGCCCAAAAAAAATAACCAAAAACCCATATAAAAAAATGGAAGATAAAACAGGAAATTTCCCTCTAACAAAAAGAAGATAAAACAGGAAATTTCTTAGTTTCAGGGAAATACCGAAGATGTCGGAGATGAGAAGGATGGAACGGTTGGAGTGAAGAGAGCCAGAAACATAGGCCTTGAGGCCACCAAGTTCCTCCACATGTCCTGCCCCATAACTTGAGTTGAGTTCCGGCCGCTTCAAGCCCCCATGACCAGGATTGGCCGAAACGGAGCGAATAATCAAGTTATGACAGAGAAACAGAAGCAGCAATATCATCGTGTTCCTCATTTTCTCAGAATGAATTTATTAAAATCCCACTATGTGGGTACGAATATATATAAGGTGAAGTCCCGGAAGATCAAATTGTATCTTTTGATGTCTTAATAGACAGAATTGAAATAAAGAGAGACACGCGTCAACACGATGCAACTACAAAACAATGGTCAAATTATTCAGGAAGCCGCCTGGTTGTTAGAGTATGCGACCTTATGGTCATTTGACAATATGATGCCAATAAATTTTTTTGGCTATGTGTTTGTTTTGTGGGATTCGTTTTGATTTATGGTCAAATTACTCAGGAAGCCGCCTGGTTGTTAGAGTATGGGATCTTATGGTCATTTGACAATATGATGCCAATAAATTTTTTTGGATATGTGTTTGTTTTGTGGGATTCGTTTTGATTTATGGTCAAATTACTCAGGAAGCCGCCTGGTTGTTAGAGTATGGGACCTTATTGTCATTTGACAATATGATGCCAATAAATTTTTTTGGATATGTGTTTGTTTTGTGGGATTCGTTTTGATTTATGGTCAAATTACTCAGGAAGCCGCCTGGTTGTTAGAATATGGGACCTTATGGTCATTTGACAAGTATTATGCCGATAATTTTATTAGGATATGTGTTTATTTTGTGGGATTCCTTTGATTTAGTTACATTTTTGTGCTTCTTGGGTAGTTATTACATTTTCCCAACTCGCTTATTTAATTATTTTTTTTGGAAAAAGAGCATTTATGAACTAGCTTTCGTAGAAAAGGTCTTTGGTCAAATTCATCAAGCTAGTTTCATGTAAGCATCTAACCGGACTTGCTTTTAAGAAACACAATTTTAGAGCATTTATGAAATAGATGGCGTAGAAAAGGTTTTTGGTCAAATTCGTCAAGCTAGTTTCATGTAAGCATCTGACCGGACTTCCTTTTAAGAAACACAATTTTTAGACCATTTATGAACTAGCTTTGGTAGAAAAGGTTTTTGGTCAAACTCGTCAAGGTAGTTCCATGTAAGCATCTAAGTATCTATCCAGACTTGCTTTGAGAACTCTTGGAAATAAATTGTGAAATATTGAATACAATAAAGAGAATCAACAAGACACTTCTAATAGATTTAGTACGATGTACATATTTGTGTTATTTATGGCTCCGGCCGGAGACGCCAAGGGATCGTCCTGTTACTTATAGCTACGACCATTGAAGCAATGATTCCTATTACAGGCTAGAACTTACATGCTCACAAATTCACCCCCGACGAGCCAAAATGTACCAAGGTATTGCAGCCAAGGGGTTTTGTAGAGCTATAGAGTGCTACTTATGCTTATAGGGTTACTACGGTATAGGGTGTCGACACTTAATGCCTTTTAGCTAATGTTGTGAGCGTGGATTGACGTATGGGCTCCCATAACGCTCGGGTGAAATAGGATTTGATAGACCCTAGAAGGAACCCTTTATGATTACTTCGTGATCCCTCTGTCTACATCGATCCTCCTGGTGGGTCTGGAAATGCCTCAACTAAACTTAACGGTTAATTGGACTCGAAAGAAAATTGACTTCTCTATTGATGTTGTTTGTGACTCTGGATATGCCCTAATCGAATGAAATGAGTTGAAAAGCATTGGCTACTCGTGATTCAATACCATTATCAGTTTAAATAAACTTGTTTACTATGGTTATTTGACTGATTTAGGCTTTCCTTGAATACTCGTAGTTTATAAACATATTAACGTTGTGAGATACTTGCTACGCGATTATTTATAATTGTTCAGAAATTTCCAATTCTTGTACTTATAATTATTTCAGATCTCTTGGTTTATTTCAACTTATGCTTGTGTGCGACACATTGCTTTACTTGTCGTAGTGCGTATTTATTAATTTTTTATTGATTTTTTTCAAACTCTGGTGTCTGCGTTTGTTATTTAAAAACCACCACAGGTTAGTGCAAGACGGGATGGGAACGTGTTCGAGAGGACGATGTGAGCTTAAGATAGATCAAATAGCTTATTTCAAAAGAATAACTTTTGTAAACTTATCTTCTCAAAGATTGTTGTAATTTATTTGCTAAATTGTAATATTGTTACTATATTTCTACTTTTGGTTATCGGTTGTCTCTTTAACCCTGAACCGAGATCCCGGGGCGTTCCACGCCGTCTTCTGGACGTGTCTTGCGTGTAGTAATGCAATCAACCAACCATTCCCTCATGTGACCTCAATTTCTTCACTCTCCACACACACACACAGAGAGAGAGAGAGAAAGAGAGAGAGAGAGAGAGAGTAAGAGAGATATGTCGTGCTTGGCTTCTTGCTGTGTGTTTTTGACGTGCGATCTCTGCTCATCAGTGGCTTCTAGGATCCCCAATCGCTCTGCTCGGCTCCGCGATCTGTTCGGTGTCTCCTTGGTCGTTTCATGGGTCCTTTGAGAATTCGCCCGACCACTTCTTAAAAAATCTATCCTGTACGTTTCTGGACCCCTTCATGCAAGTTTTACTCTTGGTAGAAATTTTAGTTAACACTGGTTTAGCTAAAAAAATTATTTTACATACTGTGGTGCAATCTTACTTAGTCTTGTATTGAATTAATTTTTTTGCTGCATCAGCTTTTGCCATTCAAAAACCCGGAGATTGCTAATAATGTTGGAGATCACTCATGACTTCGTGGAATAAGGAAGCTTGCTAGGAGTTTCCCTTAGTACTTGTCACATGAATAATGTTTTGAGTATTTGAAAAAAATAATTTATAACTAAATATTTATGTTTTGTGGATTATTCGTGGTTCGTACTAGCGAAGAACTAACGTTCCTATCCGTTCCTAATTGGGTTCATCACCTTGGTCGGAGGCATCCTATATTTTTTTTTTGGGGGGGGGGAGGCTGTTGCAGTGGCTCTGAAAGAGGAGATGAAGTTCATAAA
Source organism: Linanthus parryae (assembly GCA_023055425.1). NCBI lineage: Eukaryota > Viridiplantae > Streptophyta > Magnoliopsida > Ericales > Polemoniaceae > Linanthus > Linanthus parryae. The sequence goes on along the minus strand of JALGPY010000008.1, from coordinate 2,934,238 downwards.
GGGAGATTTGACTTTATGCAAGGAAGAAGTTGTGAAACGTTCAATTAGCTCGTTGGCGGTCCCAAAGATCGATGTCCCTAGACTGAAGACCTACGGAGGTAAGATGGATGCTAGGGAGATTGGATCTTTCTTGTGGAGTGTAGAACGGTACTCGAAACATCTACGGATCGAGGGCGAACAAGAGAAGATCGATGCGACTATATAATGTACTTAGTCGACAATGCGTTGGCATGGTGGGGCCTAAGGAGTGACAAAATCAAACGAAGTACGGTTTTCTTTCTCGACTGAGGTGTAGTCTTGCATCGTTGATTATCGATGATATCAATCAAGGTTATAATGATAATGTATAATAATGTGATATTGTATTTGCTTGCATATTTTTGTTTGAGCAGTTAAGGTGAGAATTGAGATGACTAAGTTGATCTGATTTGAAATTGTAGAAGTTCTGTTATGGCCGGTTGAGAATTTGAAATACTAATAGAGAGTAACATCATTGACATTGCATCGAATCAAAGCTGGATTATTGTGTGTTTCTTTTGAATATTTTTGTCGCTGATTTTCATCGGTTAGGAATTTATCACCATGAAAATTGGATACAGGGTTTTTCAGGTAGCCCTCCGAGATATGTACTTTCCTTTACGACACCATGAAAAGATTACCAAATTATTGCATTGTTTTGCCAACCAAATCACCACCGGGTTAGAGTGACTCTCAAAAGTCTGGGAAGAAAGAACGGAGGTAGCAGTAGTACAAGCTAGTTGTTTGTTTTTTGGAAAAATAAAAATAGATGAAATAATACATCAACAATCACTTGATGAAAAAATATCACTGAGGTTTCTGATGACCATAAAATAGGCGCGACCATAATGAGAAACAACGTTAAGAAATGCGTCTAAATAACATCATGAAGAGGAGAGGAGGAGAAGCGTACGAGGCTGTAAGCAAAGTCTGAGTAGCAACCGGACAACCGGGTATGAGAACAAAATTCAAGCCCCAAACTGAAGGTCTTTCCCAGCTTGACATTGTGGGCGGTAAAACCATTCTTATAATTACGAAATATCACCACATCCCCATTCTTCACCCAAGCCACTGGAAACCTATAAGAATGTAGAAATCACGATAGTAGCCGATCTCATCAGAGATTGCTATCGAACCCAAGTCGAATGTGTATTGCTTCATCCACTCAAAACCACCACTCTTGCTATGCCTCAACCAAACATCAAACACGTTCCCTTCCTCTGCACGAACAAAGAACGATAGTGACTTGTCCCTTTCCGCGTAAAAATACCTCTGCTTGTTTGTGTATTTCAATACTGGAGAAGGAACTTGATAGAATATTCCTGATTCGACGTCGAAAGCTGGTAAAAATTCACTGGATCTGCCACCACCAATATTTCGTATATTGTTATTAGCCCATTAGCCCACCCTAATGTCTATATAAGGAGGCTGCCCAAGCCCAACCCGAGTTAAGAGAATTTTCAGCCCGTCTGAGCCCAAATTCGTTTGAATCAATTCGAGTGCGGGCTGAATTCGGGCTAGGACATTAAACTTAATGCATTTAAATATATATATATATATATATTATTTTTTTATGAAAAAACGAAATAAACTAGTTCAAGAACAAAATAATTATTAAAATTGTAATAATCAATGAAAATTAGCATATTCATGTACATATGCTACATAATTTTATCAAAATATAATATTTAGACGTAGTGATCATACAAATCGGACAATTCGGGTTAGCCCGTCGTTTAATATTTGTGCCCAAACCCAACTCTAATTGTAATTCGGGCTGATAATTTCTGTCCAAGCCCGTCCAAATTACTAAAGCTATGTGTTCGGGTTCTATTTTAATTCAGGCTGGACTCGGGTTGGTCGGGTTCTACCCGCCCAAGTTGCACCCTAATAGAAACTAATAATACCCCTTTCAAAACAAAAAGGGGTGTCAGTAGAGATCTTCTTTCTGAACTGAGGGCGTGTTTGTAAAATTTACCCCTACTCATTAATGTCAGTTCACCTAACGACGCCGTTTAGAGAGATCGTCTCCTTGACGTGTCTTGCGTGTTGCAAATTCAATCAACCTACCAGTCCCTCCTCTGACCTCGATTTCTTCACTCTCCACACACACATAGAGAGATTCAGCGAGAGAGAGAGACTCGGAGAGAGAGAGAGAGAGATTCATCGAGAGAGAGTCATCATCGATGTCGTGCTTGGCTTCATGCTGTGTGTCACTGACATGCGGACTCTGCTCATCAGTGGCTTCTGGGATCTCCAATCGCTCTGCTCGGCTCGGTTACTGCGGTCTCTTCGGCATCTCCTTAGTCGTTTCATGGGTCCTTCGAGAAATCGCCCAACCACTCCTCAAAAACTTCTCCTGTAAGTTTATCCTCTCAATTTGATGAATTTCTGTCAATTGTAGGGTAGAATTTCCGTTTGGAAATGGTTATTTTCCTGTGTTAGCTTCCTAGGCTTAAAGTTGGATCAGTTAGGGTTTATCTTGATCAACAACCTTAGATACAGTAACATGATAGTTAGGTGATTTGATGAAACTGAAGAAATATCAAAATTCATCAATAATTTATTGTTTGCAGGGGCACCTCCTAAGTCACCTGGAGCGGGAGCGTGAAAGCGAAAAATTCTAAAAAAATTGTATCTGAGAGCGTCATGAGAGCGCTTATTTTTTTTATTATATATATTTAGTACAATTTTAGATATAAATATATTGCATATTAAACTTATGTGTACTTTAGATTTGGTGACAATAACTACAAACTACAAAGCTTATATGCGAGACTATAACCTCCCATATTGAAGAATTTAATGGAAGTTCAATTTAACTGAGTGTTCGCTACAAGAACTAGACATACAGTGAGGTAGTGGGCTACCTGAGTAAGGGCTTGGTTAGGTCATTTTAGTTAAAAAAATGTCTTGACTTAGTTTCAACTAGGCTTGGTAACTAAGTACTAAGGCCAATTGCTGAGGAAGTATAGAGCGCTGGGAAGTTTGGGAGCGAGGATTATAAGCGAATTTGAGCTAAAGCGCCAGAGCGAGGATTGGGAGCGGGGGTAAAGCCTCTCCTAGGAGTTTTAGGTGATCTAGGGCACCGCTCGATTATTTTCCAATACACTTGGCTAAATCTGCAGTTCCTCAAAATTTGGGGGTGGGGGGCAAGTGACCTCCCTTGCCCCTTCATACATCCGCCGCTGTTCGGCTGGTCAGCAGACAAAGTTAATTGATGTACCAGAGGGTTAATCTTGCCATATTTCGGTTAACTGGATTATTGATATTGTATTTAGGTTATTTTACTCATTTAACTTCAAGAAAATGTTACCCAATGAAGAAGGTCCTTTTAGGAAATTTTAGTTCTCATTCTACTCCATAATTCATTCATTATGAGTTCATGACCACAAATCCTGAGTGTTTATATGTAATAGTGCGGTGAGGAAGTGAAGTAATGAATCAAATGATTATGTTAGCTTAGAGTTTGGCTTGTCATTTTCAGGGATAAATGGCTCTGGAGATCATACTAAGTCGTGGTATGAAGCACAAGCAGTTTTACGTGTCAGCTTCGGCAATTGCTTGTTTTTTGCTATATTGGCGCTTGTGATGATAGGAGTGAAGGATCAAAATGATAGACGTGATTCCTGGCACCACGGTGGATGGATTTTTAAGATTATAATTTGGGTTTTGCTCACCGCTGTCATGTTTATCATGCCAAATGAAGTCATCGCACTATATGGTAAGCTTCACCTCTTTTACTGAAGTTTTATCCTGCTGCGCTCTGCTTTTTCTTTTTTACTTTCCCCCACCTTCTTAGCTACTCATGTTTTCATGCTCTGATTGCTGCAATTTTTCTTGATTGTCTCATGCATCTTAGCCCCAAAGTAAAAAACAGTTTCTTTTACGGTATCAGACATATTATGCATTTTGCGGGAGATGTCACATGTTGGAAGAGACACATACGAGAAACCTGATGTGGGATTTTGAGAATCGACATTGTTATATTCAGTTCACTTCTTGATTAAATTCTAATTTCATCACTTTCCCCCTACATGATGTGGTTTTCAAGGATTTGTTCTTGGTCTCTTTTGATGCATTTTGCTTTGCAAGGCTTTCTAATTTCATCCAGTCTGGTCACAACCTGAAGTCGGTGACCAGAATCGATCGTCCTGCCATTCGAGTTATATTAATTACAAGAAATCTCCATCTCATCATTTTTTCCACAATTTTAGGTGGGTTTCTACATTTGTTCTGGGTTTTGATGCTTCTTGTAGTTTTAGAAACTCCCTAATGGAAGCAGCATTTGTGGTTGTGGTAGAGGTAAGAGCCGGATGTGGTGGTGGGCTGGACGGGTACTGCAGAGGGGTAGAGTGAGAGAGAGAGAGAGAGAGGAGATGGCACTGATCCCTATTTTTCACTGTTGTGAAAACCATGCGATGCACAATTATTTTATGCTGTCTGATCGATGGGGCTCAACGTGAGGACTACTGAAAATGCTAGGAGTAATGTGTCCAAACCGAGTATGAGAGGGATTATGTGTCATTAATGGTAAATGTAAGGTAGTTTAAGTTCCAAAAAAACAAAAAGAGATTGATAGCTCAAAAATGATGAGGAAACTCTTATCTGAAATCATATTAGACCTCTTCAGAGTAGTGAGCACTATTTAGTTGATGGAAACTGATGACACAGGAATCAAACTCCACATTGAGCTACATGCGTGCCAGTTTTTTGAGTTACCGTGAACCTTCTCTCATGATGTCTTCTTATCATTATCATTTTGTACTATGCCACTCTCTAAAAAAAGTTGTGTGAGTTTGGATTCAAAATGTTACTTTTATCGTTTGAATAGTTTATTAGGTTACCCCATAGGGCCCTACCTACGAGTTTAGCTACTCATGAAAAACAAACGACAATAATAATCATAGAATTCATGAGCTAAAGAATAGAGATGGGAACTCTGAATCAAACTCAGGATGGTCCTTGATTGGTCCGACTCGTTCCCAGCAGCGTACAATACCCAAGATTTGCTCCAAGTCGCCCTTAATTAGGTTAAACAAAGGTTTTCAAAAAAGTCTGCTTGAAATTCCCGATGTACCCTCACAATTGCAAAATTTGGACTTATCAAGTCACAACCGGCAGAGGAGCACATCATGACCTGCTCTTAACACTTACAATGTTTCTGAAGTTCTTCAAAATTTGAGTTTCTGGAATGGGTCTGCAGGTTCTGATATGAATTCATCCTATTTGCAGGCGTTGTATCGAAGTTTGGGGCAGGATTATTTCTATTGGTTCAGGTCATCATATTATTAGATGCGACACACTCGTGGAATGATGCATGGGTTGCTAAGGACGAGGACAAGTGGTTAGTTCTAGTTCTTATATGCCCTCCATGTCTATTTTCTGTTCTTTGTGACTCATAAACATGTCTTGGTTTCAGGTACTATGCTTTGCTAGCAGTCTCTGTTGTTTGTTATATCGCAGCCTTTACCATCCCTGGTATTCTGTTTATCTGGTTCAATCCTTCGGGGCAGGACTGCGGTCTTAATGTCTTCTTCCTTGTCATGACCTTGATCCTTGCATTTGTATTCGGTGTTGTTGCTTTGCATCCAAAGGTATCTTTTCTGTTGGTGCTCCATTGCTTTTTACGTGGTGAATGTCTCATTGTTTCTCGGCTTTTTCTATTTTCATTTAAGTTGTTTATATCTCCATCATTTGTCACAACTGTTTGCTTAAACCTGTGAATTGTAGGTTAGGATGGCTTCCCGAGTCCTTCCTCTTAGCACTGGCTTCTCCCTAACATTAATTATAAATAATAATATTAAGTACATGTGCTACTTTAACACGATTTTCCCAATCTGCAAATTTATTCGTTCCAATAGCTTTTATTGAGCATTACCGGACAGTTGTGGTCCGTGATGATGTGTAAACCAATATTCTTCCCAATGCTTTTGTTGAACATTTCCCTCATCTTGTGGTCCCTTGATGATGTATGTAAACCAATATTCTTTCCAAGTGCTTTTGTTGAACATTTTCGGCAATCTGTGGTCCCGTGATGACATATATCAGGTATATTATATCTGGTAAACCGAATGCTAGAAGTTGAAAGTAAACTATGGGTCATTACTTTGAGAGTTGTGAGAATTGAGATCATCGTCTTGAAAAGATTATGCGTGTTCAAATCTGTAGATGTGGCTCAAAGAAAGTTACATTTTTCCTTGTGTTGGTTGGTTTGGAATCTATATCGTGCCAACACCTCTGGCATATTGTGTAAAGTGAACTTGATAAACTGTACCAGGTATGTGGTGTTTCATTAAGATGATAGTATTAGAAAAACACGTCACGGCATTCGTGTCCAAGACTTTGAAACCATAATACGTTTCACCATTTTCCTTTGTGTAGACTGTATCGATGTGGATGTGAAATGTGCGATTTTATAATGTATCTATGATTCTTTAGCAGTTCTGGATGAAATAATAGTGCATCTGCACAAAAGATCAATGAAACGATATTCCATATGGCCATTTTTGCTGTTATCCCCCTCATGAATGTGGTTGGTTTATATTCAACGTGTCCGCAAGTGTATTATGCTTTGTCATGCACTTGGGAACGCGTACACACATATTTTGATCATCTTGCACATGTGTAAAAATTTGTTCTTCCAGTGACATACGCAGTAACTTGTCCATTGTTATTTGCATTTATCTATCAAAATTCAAACTTCCAGAAGCTTATGCTTTGTATTAAGTAAGAGCCTCTACTCCATTTGTCCTCAACAGTGAATCTTATTAACTAACCCGGTGGACTGTAAATAGGTGAATGGAAGCCTGTTGCCTGCTTCTGTCATATCAGTTTACTGTGCATATGTGTGCTACACCGCCCTCTCTTCTGAACCTCGTGGTTATGAATGCAACGGTCTCCACAGATCTACTGCCGTCGACACGGGTACCCTTCTTCTTGGGATGCTGACAACAGTTCTCTCAGTTCTCTACTCCGCGCTGCGTGCAGGATCTTCAACAACATTTCTTTCCCCGCCTTCTTCACCCAGATCAGGTATAAAATAAAATGCTCATTCCATAAATTGAACAAAATAAGAATTGGTCTTATTCGACCTATTTACCTAATGCTATGCTATCTTATTCAATAATGTAACAAACTAGCAGTCTTCGGGCTTGTTTGGGAAGGAAAGTTTATAGTCTGGATTTTGGAAAACCAAACCTGTGTTGTGTTTGGATATGAGGGTTTTGGATTTTGAGGTTTTGGTTTTTTTATGTTGGTACAAAAATGAGTGGAATGTGAGTCCTACCAACTTTGGGTTGAGGTTTTGGTTAACTTTGGATTGAGGTCTACAAAACCTCTCTTCCCAAACAAGGCCTTGGAAGCCTGATCTTGCAACTTACCAAGTGGAGTAAGACAGCTGGTATTGAGCTGTAGTCAGCATAAGTGGATATAGGGCTGAAGACTGCTATGCCAGCCTTACTTTCTGCATTTAGTTCGTATGTGTTTTTTCGCAGTTGGACTTACGATTTCTTCTCTGCGATGGGATATCATGAAATTTGCCATTTTGAAGAAAACCTTCAACGTGCCAAGCAACCTATCTTAACAAGCCTTTTTTTCTGAATTTAGTTAAGGTCATGTACATCATTTTCCTGCATTTGCTTCTTTTTGAAACCTTGAGCTTATTTAGCAAAAATGAGAGAGCAAATAGTATAATTCCCTGAGGCCCAGACTATTTTTCTGAGGAGTTGTTGGGATTGTCATTTGTGTTCATAATTGCAAGCAAATTCTTGTTTCAGCAGATACACACATTCTACTGGATTTGCAAGTGTTCTGAGGTTATTACTTCTCAAAGAAAAGTAGGCACTGGCAGTTGTTATTGATGACTGTTTCATTCGATGAATTGGTGTTGCGCGCTAACCCTGTTTAGATATGTTGAAGGAAAATGAGAATATAGTTGCAAATGAGAAAGTGCGAAAGTATTTCGTAGTTCCTGTAAAATCAAATTTTAGTGCTGCATTGTGAAGCTGAAAGAGAAATCATATTTTTTTTAGGGTTGAATAGGAGTCAAGTAAACCCGGTCCAATGGATCTTTGTATTAAAAGTAGGGTAAAAGACACTTTCACCCCTTCCAGTTTGGAAAAGGACACTCTCACCCCTTTAGTGCGCCTAACTTCCAGAAACTCAAAACCCATATTGTGACACTGATAGTCTGGAATATGTCACCGAAAATAATTTTTGGGACAAATTAGCCCACATAATATGCAAAATGTAGGCGTTACCCTAAGGTATAATAGACTTTGTGCATGATACGGGGGCAGATTTTTCTCCAAAACTATTTTCGGTGGTGTATACCGCCCCCAGACTAGTTTTCTCACAATCAGGGGGTGTGAGTTACTTGAGGTTCTGCATACTTGAAACTTGAAAGAGGCCTTTTCCAAATTGGAAGAGGTGAAAGGGTTGACCATCGGCTCAGTGGCCAACCCATGATATTAAGGGTTTGGTTCGACCAATTTCAGCCCGCCATGGGCTTGGCTCAATATTTGAGCCTGATCCACATACGGGTTGGTTCGGTTTTCGTACTTTTGGCCCAACCCAGTCCTGATCCACATACGTTTAGTTACATAAATAAGTTTACATACACATGTAACAAAACTTATATTACATAAGACGTGTTGGGTTGGGCTTGGGTTCACATTTTCAAATCTCCGGTTCGGCCCAGCCCAACCCAACCCAACCTGGGCCATGGCCAGCTCTAGTTGAAAGTGTCCTTAAGTCAAACTAGAGGGGGGGGGGGGGGGGGGGGGGGGGGGGGTTGAAGGTGTCTTTTACCCTTAAAATCAGGCGAAACAGTGTCTGAATTCGTGTTCTTCTCTTGCAGGTGCAACACAACCCCTCATTGATTCAGAGATGGAAGAAGGGAAGGCTAGGGGGAAGAAAGAAGCAGAGCCGAGGCCAGTAAGTTACTCGTACACATTCTTCCACTTGATATTCGCTCTAGCCAGCATGTACTCGGCCATGCTTCTTTCTGGATGGTCATCTTCCGAGAACTCTGAACTTATTGATGTTGGGTGGACTTCTGTTTGGATCCGCATCGCCACTGAATGGGTCACTGCTTTTCTTTACATCTGGACCCTCATCGCTCCTTTGATCATGCCTGATCGCGAGTTCTATTGATTCGCTCCACTCGTTCTATGGCTGCGTGTTAGGGATCCACTGATACAGCCTATATATATGTATAGGGTCAAGAATAATAGTTTGGTCAGGTTTAGCGGTGCGTATGTTGTAAAATTCCTATTGTTTTATTCATGCTAGTACTACGTAATTTGAAGAAGCTATTAGTGTGATCTGTATAAGAACCCATGTTCATAGACCAGTATATGTGTAAATACAAAATGGGTTCTGGTACAGTTACTGGTTTTTGCAGATTGTGGGTGAGACAACCTATGCATTGAAGAGCTTATTTGTGTAACAAACATTGAACACTTGGCCCAAGAATGTTAGGGGAAATGACTCGAGGAGACATGATGCGACTGTAGTCACTATGGTTGGCATGCGTTTGTGAGATTGAGTTAAGGAACCAAGATTGGAATCTTATTTGTGTCACAAGTGAAGTAAAGCAACGAGGAATCTAACTTGTGGTACAGTTCAAGAATTTTATTCTAAACATTGAAATCTTTATTCTCTACACTTTTACTTGTTTACTCAAACTTCTCTAGAATAAGCTACCAAGTTTAACTTTCTTGACGGAACATCTAATTCCAAGAAAAGGTTTATCGAAAGAAAATAAAAATTCTGTCCTTCAAGTCCATATTGCGAGAACTTTCTCTGGAATTATGCAGAATCTAGTCTATGAATAATTATAGAAATTTTATGACAATGAATGTACATGTTGTAGATAATTTACAGCGTAGTCCAAGTCTGCAATCACGTGTACCTATCAACAGACTGCAGTTCTACTATGCTCCACGCACGACCGATCATGCCATGTTTGCATATATAGACATGAGACAAGTTCCTTCGCAAATTGCAGCTCACACGGGAACCGTGTGATCGAGTGCTCTGTAATAAGACTTGTTGCACCCTTGTAGATGGTTGATGTCCCCACTTGCAATCATTGTATGTCATAGAGAAGACTTGTTCACTCCCTGTATATGCAATTTATGTATCAATGGTAAGAAATTTTCAAAATATCCGCTTTGACCACTTAATTGGGTGGGGGTGTGGGGAGGGGGGGGGAGGGTTGTGATTAACTCTGTAAACCCCCTATGACCTTTACTACTGGTTCTCTATATATAGCCATACAGGGATGGCATCCTCTGTAACATATGTTGTTTATTTCCTTTCTCTATCACTACTTATTTATCTTAGTATGTTACTACACTTGAATTACTTGTATTATTCTGACTTTGCCATGAGAACACTCTGCATCATCCCAATCAGCAGTCCTTCTTACAAGGATCCAAATAAATTTAAAGGAAAATATTTATGAGGGTCTCTAGCTAAACACCATTACAAAGACTGAGGAGAAGTATAATTACATCAAATTATTCAGGAAAAACAGATAGTTAAGGGACCTTTAGCTAATTTACAAAACATCGCTTAGCTATCATGCGCAGGAGCATGTAGTGAGTCAACTATCGTGCGCACCAGCCTCCCAAATCTCTCTTCCCCCAAGAAGAGCCACATAGACGAAGAAAGCCCCACTCACCCTCTCAACACCTCCATGTTGTTCTTCCCCAATCACTCCACCGACTAACATGCGCCATCTCCACCATTTCTCCTCCATCTCCTCCATGGCACCTTCCTCCTCTTCTCTCTCCCGCACCACCACCGCCACCAACCACCACAACCACCACCACCACAACAAGAAGCCCCACCTCTCCCACCACCTCTCAAACCCTAATTGCACCTCCCTCTGCAAACACTCCCCTTCGGCAACCCTAGACATCCTCGTCCTCGTCCTCGTCCTCTTCTCCGGCACCTTCCTCATCACCTCCTACTTCTCCTACATCTTCCAATCCCTCTCCCTCCTCCTCCCTCCCATCTCCCTCTCCATCCTCCATCAATCTCCCCTCGGGATCCTCATCTTCTTCACAGTGCTCTTCGTCTTCGTAATCGTTTCTTTCGAGATCTGCTGCGGATACCGGTCTCGGAAGTGCGGGAATTCCAAGTGTAAGGGGTTGAAGAAGGCGATGGAGTTCGATTTGCAGCTGCAGACGGAGGAGTGCCTCAGATCGGGCGGTGTGGCCGTGAGGGAGATCGATGAGCTGCCGTGGAAGGGTGGGAGTGAAGGGAATGGGGATTATGAGTGCTTGAGGGCTGAGTTGAGGAAGATGGCTCCGCCGAATGGACGCGCCGTGTTGCTGTTTCGGGCAAAGTGTGGGTGCCCTGTTGCGAAGCTTGAGGGGTGGGGGGCGAAACGCGGTCGCAAGCATAAGAAGTGAGTTTCATTCAAATTGATGTGATCTTTATGTGAATTTCATTTCTTTTGTCTTTGAATAATTGTTCTGAATTTAACCTATAATAATCAGTTTTAACCTTCCCTCAAATTTCAGAGTAACTAAAAATTACTTGAAAATAAGTTTGGTATTTGGTTTTTTTTATCTGTTTTGCTAGTATAATGTTTCGAATTGTTTGTGACTTGGCTGATGTAACTTCACATTTTTGTGTGCGTAAATGCCTTTGGTTTTGGACCGTCCTGTATGATTGGATGTTGTTGATATGATTCGTACTTTAAGATCTTGATTTGGGTGGGTTTATATTAATCCTGTGATGACACAATGTTGAGTTTCTTTGGGAATCTTCGATGGATGCTTGTTTTGAATTCTGGGAACTGGAACATAAAGTGAACTGGTTAGACAGTTGGACTTAGCGATTTTTGTTCTGCCAGTGTTCGAGTATGTTCCCTCCTTGTTCAGATAAGCTGTTGCCACTCAGTTTCAAGGTGGTTTCAAAATTACTATGTTCTAAGTTTGATATGGTTGTTGAACTTTCATTGCAAGGGTTCCCCTTTAGATCTTCTCCAGAGGTTCCTGTGTGCAATTTTAGGAAACGTCACATGACTTAAATGGTTAGGCTTTTGAATTAGTGATTTCCACTGGCCCTGCCCTGGTAAGAATTTCTGTCTCCCTTGTCAATGTATGTGCTGTTAACATTAACGTAGTTTTGGATTGTGGTACATGTTTTCAATGTTTTCTTGGAAAGAAGGTAACTCATAAAAAAGTTGTAAACATTTAATTCAATCTTTACTAGTACTGCGGCATTCCCAAAGTTAGCTGGTGTGTGTGTACCATCACAAGTTTGCTTGTAAAGTTCTTTCGCTAAGTATATCAAAGGCTTACCAAGATGAGGGAGAGATGACGATGGGAGAAGGTTGGCTTCCTGCTACTTTGTGAATATATAAAAAATGGTGATGGGGCTTTGGTGGCACATGAAGACAAGCTATTGATGTTCTAAGTCTCCAAATTCCCCAGATTAGAGAGTGGACTCTGAAGATTTTCTGTAGCGAGAACTCATCAGATAAATGGGAGACCGTTGGATGTACCCTTCTGTTGTTTACTTGGTGCTCTACCATTCCTTTTTATGATTATGACATGAAGTCAAACCTTGAGGAGCCAAAGGGCGGCCAGAGTTCTGGCCATGTGCCAATGTTGGGTGGTTTATTTAATGGTTTCTTCAGCCACATGATGGGCTTGTCAAGTGTGACGTGATGCCAATGTACACAAGTTGTTTAGAGGAACCTTGAGAATTGTTTGTTTACAATCTCTGTGCACTCAATTCCTGAAAATATAGGGGAAGAGAATTTAAGGAAAAGTTTGGAATAGCATTCATAAGGGTCCGGGTATTGTTTTAGCTGCGAAGTTGAAAACATTTGTTTGCAGTATGTATGTCAAGGCATTTGATCTTGTCAAAATTGTGCTTCTTTAATAACATCATTCGAGCTGACGGCTTTTGGCGCTTGTTAGGGATCACTGGGTTTGTAGTTATAGAGTGCACCCTATGTAGCACGAGTGCGGGTGCTGGTTCGGGAACTGGGTGACGGTGCTGGTTCGGGAACTGGGTGCGGGTGCTGCAATTTCCCAAAAATCAAGGGTGCGGGTGCGGCGGGGGTGCGGCCACATTATTTATATTTTTATCTGATATTATTAGTGATACCATTATACTAATATAATAACGACAATAATAGGGATCATACTATAATCGAACAGAAATTCATACACACATTCGAAGATACAAGGTTACTATATCAATAGTATAATCTCTTCATTTCGTTGTTCTTAGCTGTGGAGAGGTGAGTACTCTAAGGGTTAAAAATGTTCACATATATGCACGTTTCTTTGTTAAATTCTAGTTGTATATGGAAGACCTCTCAACTAAAACTTTCAAAAACGACACTGCCTTATCCACAAAGCACCCACAAAGCACCCAAGCACCCACGAAGCACCCGCAAAAACTTTCAAAATGAGTCGTCTCGTATTGAAGCCAAAAGAAAAGTAGGGAAAATTGTTGGTGTTGACTGAAAATAATTGTGTTTAAGGTAGTAGATTGGTTTCCTAGTGGATCTGTGACAGAATGATCGAGTCCGTCCATTATGGTGGTGCTCGGCAGTGGTCAGTTCACCGAGTAAAATGGATCATGGGGGTAGGGGTAGTTGATGCGTGCTGGTAGGAGGTGCAGTGATTGCTATGAGCTACTTGCAGAGGTCAGATAAGACATGCTACTTGAATTAGTGGTGGCTATGAGCTCCTAAGTTACCCCACCCGTGTCGACAGGACACTTAGTGGTAACTGGTAAGGAAGATCCTTACTAGTTACCACTAAGTGTTAACTGACCCCGTACAATACTAATTTATAAGCACTGATAGGAAGATCCTTTATTTCAAAATGACATGTTAAGAAGGAGGTCCTTTGACTCCTGAATTGTACTAAAAGAAAGGATCAAATTCATAGGTTCCATGATCAGAGGGGCTTAAAATAGAAAGTAGTGATCATATCCTCTCACCGTTGTCCAAATTACAGACCCTTTTTTGCCGGGTCCACGAATCCTAAATTTCGGCAAGTACACAAGTCCGGTTCATGGATAGGAACCTGTCATGACACCTGCCCCCGAGTCCAGGTAACTAGGCTATGACCACTGCAGTGGTGTTTGTAGGGGCTGTAGAGGTTCGCATTTCTGAGACTAGGTAGTACTTGTGCTGGGAAGACTGTGGTCTGCTTCATCGTCTGCTGCCCACACTGATTAAACATTAACGAGCACACATATTTATGTCGATATACACGTCTATCTGTGTGTGTACATCTATCCTAATACTGTATATAATAGAAGGTATATGCTATGGCAAATGTGGTAGGGAGTGGGGTCTTTGTTGGATCTCGATTGATTGTGATTAGTGGGGCTCAAACTTTAGGTGATAAGAAGAGGAAATTATTGTGATTTGCTGGTCTTTTTCTTTTAGTACTTTTTTTTGTTCTATTTTAAACTTCAGTTTTAGGGCCTGTTTGGTACTAACTGAAAATCTAAATAATCAGCTGAAAAAAAGTTGGAAAAAATAAGCTGGCTGAAAATCTGGACTACTCGAAAATTCTAAAGATGTTTGGTATGAGCTTAAAATCCGCAACTGGTTGGACCGAAATAAATAAATTAATTGGTATAGTTTGGAATGAAGTTGAATGAAATTGGAGCCATGCATTGTTTGAATAGTGTTACCACAATTCACTCATACCACCGCAAGTTGCGAATTGGATCGCGCGTTGTGAAACGAGGAACACCAGCTATCCAAATCACTTAATTTGGCGATCGCAGTTTTGTTCACTATTTTCACATGAAGTATCTATGTAGAAGGGAAAATATAATTTAGACATGTTAAGTTAAATTTTTTTTAGAGTATTGACTTATATATATTGGTTATAGTGAGCAGTTTTATACTTCATGATTTGTGGACATGGTAGAAACTACTATAAAGGTATCCAAAGAAGCCTACCCTTGGCGTACCGAATTCCATAGGGTATGGCGTTCCGCGACCCAGTTCCCCTTCCATTATCCGTAACGATCCTAAGTTCCAGGTAACTTAGGAATTTGATGTGTGATTATTCTTTCTTATTTCGAATGAGTCTTATTTGCTTGGATTTCGTGGTTGCTAGTTTTCCTAGATTTTTTCTCACGACTCAATATAAATATATCTACACCCTCCTCATAGAATTCCCTGGTCCACTTCCAGTTGTTAGGTGCTGGTGGTGTATCCTTCTTTCAGCTTGGTAACAGTATATACTCTGTCAACTTCTATGCGGAGGGCTATAAATATAGGAAAAGAATATGGGATGGCGTAGGAGGAGGAAAGAAGACTCATCTTGTCAACTTGACAAGAATAAGCTCACCTTTGCTGGCAGGAGGTTTTTGGGTAAAAAAACGTCACAAATCTTTAACCAAGTAATAAATGGTTGTGGCGTTATGGATTTGAGCAAGGAAGCCTTTGGAGAAGAATTGTTGATTGCAAGTATGCTACAAATGAAGGGGGTGGTCATCCAAGGAGGGTAACACTGTTTATGGAGTGGCGTTATGGAAGAGTATCCGGTCAGGTAGGGCTGATTGCTCAAAACATGTATCAATGTATCATTCCAGCTAAGACGGGGTTGAAGGGTAAATTCTGGACTAATCTTTGGTGTTGGGACGTTCCTCTTTGGCTGGCTTTCTCATCTCTTTATCGAATATCTAATAACAGAAATGTGTTAGTTCCAAATTTTGTGAGACTGACTTAATATATGATATTTTGGGAACCTATCTTCTTAAGAGCGTTCAATGATTGCGACCTGTTCTTGGCACAAGAACTCTTGCAGAAGATCTTTTCGGTTCAGGTGTGTATGCATGATGAAAATATGATGGTATGTGAAAGGTCAGGCTTTCTGTCAAAAGTTTTTCTACAATCTGCTGTCTTGTCGAGACTCTTCTGAAACTTTTGGAGCAATGAGGAAATCTATGGCGCCAAAGAAATTCGGGTTCTTTTCTTGGTGCGTGTTGCACAAGGCTGTCTTAGCAACAGAAAAAAGACAACGTAGAAAGAAGAGGTTTCAGGTTAGCAAGTTGGAGCATTCTGTGCAAGAGCAAGGAAAACACAGTTGACCACTTATTCTTGCACCTTAAGGTAACAAGAATGTTTTGGAACATGTTTCGTGTTATTTTCGGAAAATTTAGTGGGCGATGCAGTAGGCAGTGGGTGATGTTTTTTGCTCAGTGGGATTTTTCTTGTAAAGGAAAATAGAGAAGATTTAGGGATAGTCCTTGTATTTGTTGTTTGTGTGGAGGGAAAGGAATTGGTGAATTTTGAAACTGATCTTCATACACAATTGAGAGATCGGAGAATGAGGATGAGGGTGGAGAGAAAGAGGGAAGAAAAGAACTCTATAATCCATCAACTGACTCAATTACAGTTCTAATTATAAAATTAGAAGTCTAGCTACCAACTGTCATGAACTCTTGAGATATTACAATGTAACCCCAGTACTTCCACAGGTTTTGCAGAGAATGGAAAGCACTTTCCTCAACACCTTATAGTTTTGGAATAAAGGTTACTATGAGAATTCAGTTTTTACCTTTATAGATCTCCTTGAGGAGCTCAACACCTGAGTTTAGGTCAGGCTTTTGACCATGTTTTGTAATTATGTCTTTCTCGAGTAAATATAATATTTATTTATCAAAATTAAGAAAAAAACATAATGGGTAACCTCCTCCAGCTTAGTAGCGTTTACATACAAGATTAACCCTTCCTAATGGGGTCTAGAAGTAATGGGACCAAATTGTCTCGGGCGTCTGAGTAAGTGATGAGCTTTTTTTTTTTTTTTTTTTTTTTTCGGGGGACCTAGGTATAAACTTTGGGTGTTGATGTGTGGGATCCTACACAAGTTGGCGAGGTGAGTGTCATAGGGTTGGCATTTTCTTCGATAGCAGTGTCAATGAGGTGTGGATGATGTGGAATAGTTGCAGAGATGAGGATGATGAATATAGTGCCATCATCTTACCATGTTGAATATATTTTCATTGTTGACTACCATGCTTTGAAATGCTTTTTTGGTGAGTTGTTAGAGCATCTCCAACCATGAGGGGGGAGAGGGAGGGGGAGGGGGAGGGGGGAAGGTGGGGGGGGTGTGATTTTAGGCATGTGTGGGGGATGGTTACGGTCCTAACATCCCCCTCGCCCCTCCATGATTGTTAATTAATCCAATTTGGGAGATGTTAATTACACTTAATACTATTTTATTATTATAATACGTGTTTTGAATTATGATTAATAATATCATCGATACAGTTGGGGTCTAATTAAGTTAGAGTTAGTCATGAAGTCATGCCTCTATCCTGTTTCTATCCATTTTGCTACACATGTTTGGTTCAAAAATAATTAGCACAGCTTCTTTAAGGCCAAGACTACTAGTTCCCCTATTACTTTCTGTTGTCTTGGTATCTTATTTTTCCCTGCTCTACATACAAACCTTCTTATATACAAACCTTCTTACGTCTTTGTCTATTTTATCTTTTGGATAGACTCCTAAAGCTTCTAATCACTTAGGGCTAGTTTGGGAATACTTCTGCAGTACAACTGCTTCCGGACAGCAAAGCAGATTTGCAGATTTTAGTGCGTTTGGTAAAAGTTGTCGACTTTTTGGACAGTTTCTGCTCCCCCACACCAGCTTTTAGGAAGCAAGGGCTGGGGTAGATGCTTTCCCGGAGCCTGCTTTTGATTAAATTATCTACAACCGATTTTAACTTACAATTCTTAAAGATTTCAATATTTATGTTTACGAAAGTGATAAATATCATATATTTTTGTCATTTTACTCTCCTACAGCAGGTTCACAGTCAATTACCAAATACAAAATTACAGTATCAATATTTCATCGTAGCTTTCACGTAATATTTACCAAACAACATTTTGTCTAAAATTGACAACAGCTTTCCCACAATAATTCTCACACAGCAGCTTCTAGCACCGCCACAACATTCCAAAACTAGCCCTTATTAGGGCTGCAGTTTTCTGGAAACTTGTGTTTACTTATTGTTGAGATATGAATGTATTGTTTGTATATGCTCCCAGATTTAAAGGATATGTTATTCCATATGCGTAATAAGATTCGAAATGATCCTTTACGATTCACGATTCGATTCGTGATTTAGCAAAGTAGAATTTCGATTCATGATCTGAATCTCGATATGACATCTATGGTCTCTAGTTTATAGCTACAGCCTACAAGGATAGAATCGGATAAGAGATGATTTAAATCAAATAAGCTGTCTAATAGTTTTTTAGGCCTTCATATGTATATATATATATATATATATATATATATATATATATATATATATTCAATTCTTTCTGGTAACTTGACTTCTTTTCCCCATTTTTTGGCTTGTTTCTTGGAACTTGTCAGCCTTCTCTCTTTCCCTATTCCTCAAATTGGTCTGTTGTGCTCTCTCATTGATTTCACAAATATAATTTGTTAATAGATGGACACCCCATATCAGGCTTCACATTAGCTCACTTGGTTCCACCAGATTTTAGGATAAGATTTATGGGTAAATGACACAGACCACCCCTGAGGTATGGCACATTACCAGGACGGTACCCTGTGGTTTGGACATTACCTAACTCCTGAAACAGTGGATTTTTATTTGGGTTATTTTCCAACATGAGACCATAGTAGGCTAGTAGCTGAGAGACGGAGTAAAAAGAGAGAGCAGGCTGCTGAACTCCACCACAGCCCCAAACACATTGCTACAAGACCTTACTCACTTGAATAATCTCACTCCTTCTCAAACAAGGTTAAGATAATATATAATTTATCCAAAATCCTTAAAAGTTCTTTGTCCTTAAACAAGGCCGTTCAGGCTCTCTAGTAAAAAATGGAGGAGGTTGACAAGTTATTTTGGTTAGTGATACTGTTAGGGGTAGGTGGCTAGGTGCTCAAGTCAACTGAAAGGGGAGTAATAGATGGGGCACGAGAGTGTCCAGGCTCTCTAGTCGAAACCCTAGAGCAGGTCATCACTTCGTTTTGGTTAATGATACTGCTAGGCCCTTAAGTCAACTAAAAAGGGAGTAATAGGAGGAGTGCCAAATTTTAAGAACTGGATTTGAGAGTTCCACGAGAACGTCTATGTTATAAAATAGTTTATCATAAATATATCTCAAGGTATTGGGTGGATACACGCTTTTAATAATAGTGAATATAAGACGGGATTACTTTGAAGATTAACAAGAGAACTAAGGAATGGGTTATGTACAAATACTTATTGTTTAAAGTATTTAAAAAGTGCTTCTCTTGCATGAAAACATCTTTTCCTAAATGTTCACTGGTTGTGGTGTTGGGAGTTGCAGCTCACATAGTCAAAAGTCAAAATGATACTTCTCGGTGATGTTTAGCTGTAGTCTTTGTCCGATCTCAAGCTTTTTTACCACTGATTTAGCTGGCAGCTTAGTTATAATATAGAGGAAAGGCTATATTTTCATGAACTAGCTTTGAGGTCCACAACTCCACATTGGAGTTTCAGCAATAGGTTAACCTTAGCTGACAGTACAACAAAGCAGCCAGGCTGAACAAGTTCATTTGAAGGCTAAGTTTAGATTCTGCCTTATCCTTCCCAAGAGGCACACTTTAAGTACAGTCTAATAATTGACCAAGTCACTAATATTTGAAATCATGCTCTGAAATTTGTAAATCGCTGAATTGGTGAGACTCCTTTCCAAATCCCCCCATTGGCAATCTGAGAGTGGGCACGGATATCACTTGTGACATTGCTGAAACTCCATTGTGGACCTCAAAGCTGGTCTGATGTGATCAACTGGAGTAAGTGTTGTCATGTCGGGTGGTTATGGGCCAGTTCTGTATGTGACTATCCAAATCTAGGGTGTTTCTATGCTTCAATCAGTAGGATTTCTCAATTTGGTTGTCTGAAATGATTTATTCTGATTGTTTCTGCCTTCAAGATCTGATTTGCTTGTTGGCTGATCTTACTTTCATGGACTACTTGCCAGTCTTACATTGTTTGCATTTATATTTTTTTTGCTTGAATGATAATGATTTCTGTACTCGTGACTTAACCTTGAAATGAAGTACCAAATCCTAGGTACTACACGGTGTCCCCCCTCACTCGTTGATGTACCAGTTTACTTAAGGAATTAATGATATGTAATGAAAAGACCTGGAATCTTGTAATGGTTTGTTTGTCATATATGTTACTTGACGGTGGGGCCTCCATAGGATTCTAGGTTAAAATCCTGGAGGAGGTCATGAAGTTATTTTGGTTAGTGATACTGTTAAGGGTAGGTGGCTGAAGCGGGAGTAAGAGCTGGAGCATCAGAGTGTCCAGGCTATAGTCGAAACCCTAGAGGAGATCATACTGCTTGGTGCTTAAGTCAATTTGAAAATGGAGTAAGAGCAGGAGCGTGAGATGGTGAGAGTGCTGAATCTCAAGAACTGGATTTGGGAGTGCCACGAGAGCGTCTATGTAATAAAATAATTTTATCATAACTATATCGTAAGGTATGTGGTAGATAGACATTTACTAATCAGTGAGAATAAGATATGAGTACTAGGTAGATTAACAAGAGAACTAAGATATTGGTTATGTACAAATACTGCTTACTGTTTAGGATATACACATAATGCTTCTCTTCCCTGACAACCTCTTTTCCTAAATGTTCACTGGTTGTGGTGTTGAGAGTTGCACCTCACAGTCAAAATGATATTTTTCTGTTATGTTAACGAGTCTTTTTTTTTTTTTCAGTCTAACTCTTACTCTAATATGAAAGCCGATTTTGGACGTTGTAAATGCATTCACCTCTTAGGAGTAACTTGTTTGTTATGAAGGCATCTGATCTATTTGCGCACCTTGTTTGTAGTGGTCTTGTTGACTTTTGACCAGTAGGTCACGGGTACGATTCATCGAGACAGCTTCTTGCAGAAATGCAAGGTAAGGCTGCGTACTTCCGAACC
The DNA here is from genome assembly GCA_023055425.1 of Linanthus parryae. NCBI lineage: Eukaryota > Viridiplantae > Streptophyta > Magnoliopsida > Ericales > Polemoniaceae > Linanthus > Linanthus parryae. Next base: position 2,913,260 of record JALGPY010000008.1, on the reverse strand, counting down.
TAAGTTACCTGGAACGCGGATCGTTCCGGTTCGTGGAACGGGAACGGGGTCGCGGAACGCCATACCCTATGGAATTTGGTACGCCAAGGGTAGGCTTCTTTGGATAGCTTTATAGGAGTTTTACCATTTTCCACAAATCATGAAGTATAAAACTGCTCAATATATACAATATTTAAAAGTCAATACTCTAAAAACAGATGTAACATAACATATCAAAATTTAATTTTCCCTTCCATAGATACTTTATGTGAAAATGGTGAACAAAACTCGGATCGCCAAATTAAGCGATCTGGATCGCTGGTGTTCCACGTTTCGGAACGCGCGATCCAGTTCGCAATTCGCGGGGGTATGAGTGAATTGTGGTAACACTGTTCCGAACCCAAAGTGGGTCCGACCCTTCCCCAGACTCCGGAGTTTGTTTAAGGTTGTTTTCGTGAGTATATTTTAGTAATTTTGCTCTATTATATTCACACCTTGATTCCAGAGTAATTCTGCTTCATTTTTTTTCATGTGACTGTTTACTCATTTAAGTTCCTGGCTTTACATGCATGTTCCTTTGTAACTACGAGACACTCATAATTTTTTTCTAAATTGTTTCAAATGACACATTCCTGAATTAGAACCTGCCCTTTTTGTGGTGTTGCAGGGGTTTAGCCTTGCATGGTGGAGGACATCATCGCTGACTATGGGGGGAAGAAGACTCTGTCCGTGTCCGTGTTCAGGATTCTTCTTCATACAAAAGCAGCTTTTGTCTCTCTGGTTGACCTTCCAGTTTCTAGACTGTTTCTATTGGAAGAGTCGTATTTTCAATTAGAAACAAGATTAACAATAATAATCTCATTTTGATCTCTTACAAAACTTAGACTCGGTAAAAATACATCCTTTGTAATGCACATTGTCATTGGACATTTTGCTCTTCTACATGAGACAGCAGGACAAAAATAATAAATATATATATTTAAATTCATGAAATGCATTATGGTACACTCTTTCTGCAGCCGCAAGCTGCCTTGTCTGGCTACACTGGTTAGATGATAATCTTACGATGGTTTTGTTTGGCGTTTGTGATATTTTGGGGGCTGAAGGGTGCGGTATCTTTCCAGATAATGGGTGGAACGGTTTTGATCCTCGACTCCTGGGTGGGCCAAAATTATGGCTCCATTCGGATATTTTTTTTCATCCAATCCCTTGACATTAGGGGAGGATCCAAGAGATTACTGCGGTGGGAGCAGAAAATTATGGCAAGTTTAAGGGTAGTTTTTGGGGTTTCAATTCTTTATATGTTACCGCTAATAAGGTTGATTTATCACAATATCTGCGTGGGTTGTACTTGTAAATTTATAATCTCTTTGGGGTTAAATTAATACATTTGATGAACAAAATATGTCTAGTTGGCCTAAAGTGAACAAAATAAACGAAGTGCAAAATTGAGTTGGACTATAGCCTGCACTTGTCTCTTGCTAAGTTTGGCTTTTGCTGCTGAAGACTCGAATATAAAGACTCGAATATAAAGAAGAACCAAGACCACAGCAATAACAATTAGTATGGGTCAGTGGTATTTATCAAAAAAAAAAAAAGTATGGGTCAGTGGACTTTGGCCCTCTTCACCAAAGTCAATTTTAGGCAAGTTGCTAGAAAAAGGAGATATTGATAATGGCGCATTTTGAGTTTGGACCATTGCTTATAGTTGCATCCTTTTGACTTTGGACAAGATTTTCTATTTTCACAGCCACCAATTCCCGGATAAGAAATGTCTTAATTGAACTCGGGAATTCTTAACGTGTTATAAACTCCGGGACAGCTTGTGGAGACGAAATTTAAAAAGACAACATATAACGAGACTGAATTGGGAAGTGATTGTAGTGCATATTATTGCATACCAAATTATAATTTATAACTGAGGCGTGATGATCAATCAATATGACATGAACACAAGGGACATGAATATCTTACAACCAATGCGGTAGGAGTTCTTATTGGTAGGAGTTCTTATTGCTTTGGGAGGCTACTGTAATTTACTAGTCCATGTGACATACTTTCTCCGTATCATCTCTTTCTCTACGATTTGACTTGTCGTAATTGAATCACTTTGATCCGGTGATTTGAATAGCAAAACGATGTAAACTTTTGATAATTTTTTCATGTTGTTGTAGAGTAACTTTTAATTTACAAAACACCATAAAAAATTATCAAAAAATTGGATCATTTTACTTTCCAAATTACTAGGTGAAAGTGATCCAGAAAATAGTGGTAAAAACGTAGAGAACGAGAGGATACAGAGGAAGTATAAAATTAGAACAAAAATATTTGAATTGATATAATTGAAATTATATTTATAAACAAGTTCTTAATTGCGGTGTCAATTTAAATATATACATGTTGTCGTTTTAAATGTCAGATGGACCAATTGATAGCAAACCATCTTGTAAGGTACTAAAATATGAACTCCTACAGCATTGTTGTTTGAATAAGTTATTCTATTATTCACAATCACCGGTTTGGATTGAGAAAATGTTTAAAAACTGAACTAAAAAAAGACAAAACTACATCAATTTGAGGACCCATGTGGCATCGAAAGATACGATTTGATCTTGGATACTTTGACCTTTATGTATTCATACCGAATTAAAACTATTATTCATTCATTCAGATTCAGAGGAAAATGAGGACCATTAGCATATTGCTCCTCCTTGTATTGCTCTGTTATCACAACTTGGTTGATGTTAACTCTGTTTCTGCAAATCCTGATGATCATCTTAGCCACCCACCAAAACTCAACTCAAGCTATGGAGCAGGTCATGTGGAGCAATTTGGTGGCCTCAATGCCTATGTTTCTGGGTCATGTCACTCCAAGAGAGCTGTCATACTCATCTCCGATGTTTTCGGTACCTTCTTCCCCAAAATCTCATAAAAAATTGTAGATTTTCTTCCATATTTGATCTGGGTTTTTGGTTTATTTTGTTGGGTAACCGATATTTTATCGGATTCTTTTACGGGTAGTTCTTAGATTTATAGGATTGGTTTTGGCTTAAAACTTATATTTCTTTTCATGTTGTGAATCTGATTTATGCATTTGGATTGAATCTTTATTTGCAGGATATGAAAATCCAAAACTGAGGTAACTGCATAGTTCAGAAACTCCTTATAGTGCTACATTGTTTATCGCGTTTTCATGTCTTCATAGTGTCTGTTTATACAGATTAGTTGTGAATTGTTGTATCTTCTCAGAATATGATCTTTCACCAGCACATAGAGCATTGTGTCTCAAACTGCATGTTTTTTTTGAAATGTAATGAAATGTTTGGTTGCAGTTGACGATCCAAATATATATATATATTTTTTTTTTAATAATCTGAGAAAGTAATGCAGTTGAAAATTCTAAAATTGTTTGGTATGAACTGATAACCGGAGAATAAGCAATCTGCAGATTTTGGTCCAAAACGGATTTTAAACCCATTTGTAAAACGGGGTAACAATCGAAATTAAATTAGAAAGGCCGATTAATCAGGGTCCCGAAATTCCTCTCAAAGAAGGGCGATAAAGCTGGGTTGTCATTGGAAGTAACATGATGATCGGATGATGATCGGTCAAGAATGTATGCAAACTCACCTTAATATCCGACTTTCTTGACGTTCAGGGCAGTTACTGATAAAGTGGCAAGAGCAGGATATTACGCGGTTTTACCTGACTTCTTTCGTGGAGATCCCTTTAATCGTAACGACACTTCTAGGCCTCAGGAAGTCTGGCTAAAAGATCACCCACCGGTTGGTTCGACTTACATATAGATCTATTAAGGATCATTTTTGACATATAACTCCCATGTAGTATACGTTCATGGACAGTCAAATATATGCAGTATGAGATCTGACAGATAGTCGTACTGAGTTTACTGACATCCTGCACCATTTTATCATACTTGTGTGCGATGTCAGTAGAATCAATATTGCGTGCATGTTATCTGTTAACCCTCATATTGCATGTATCACACTGTCATCCAACATATACTGCACGAGGTTTATATGTCAAAAGTTCTGTTGATGATTTCTTCATAGTATGTTGGCTTAAATGACATCATTTCTCCTACTATTTCTTCAAGGAAAAAGGATTTGAAGATTCAAAACCAATAATTGAAGCTTTGAAATCTAAAGGTGTAACGAGCATCGGCGCCGCAGGTTTTTGTTGGGGAGGTGAGATTTTCAATTGTTTTTCCCATTTCTGAAACAAAATCCGAGCACGAGACACACCCGACTTGTATATTGAAATTTCGTAAATCTCCACTCAGCTTTTAAAATTAATTTTTTCCCAATTTTGATTGGTTTTTTCATGTTAGTCCCACAAAAATTGTACTATAGCCCCACTTAACTTTGCAAAATTTAACTTTTTACCTTTTTTGCTGAACTTTTCAAATTCAGCCTATCCTGTAGCTAATTCCTGAATCCATGTCTAAATACAGGCAAGGTTGCGGTGGAATTATCAAAGAGTACTGCATTTGTTCAGGCTCAAGTTCTGTTACATCCTACGTTTATTTCCGTGGATGACATGAAAGGTACATAACACGATGACTAGAATGTTTATTTCCCTCGTTTTCCTCGTGGCAAGAATCATCCATTTATTTGCATGCTTTTTCAGTGCTCAAGGTTGCAACTTCGATTCTGGAAGCTGACAATAAGGCCGCTCTCGTGAAACAGTTTGAGGAGGCCCTGAAGGCTAAACCCGAGGTACAAATTTGTTGAATTCTTATCGCTTCCATCAGAAATTAACAAGAATACGCGCAACCGAATTCTTACAACTTCATTGCGTTGTGCAGATTGACAGCTTTGTGAAATTATTTAGTGGCGTAAAGCACGGATGGACAATAAGATATGACGAGGGAGATAAGCATGCTGTGAGGTCTGCAGAAAAAGCACATAGATATATGTTAAGTTGGTTCGCCAAGCATCTGAAATGAGAATACACAAAAAGAGAAAGCCGCAATACTTCATATATTGGAAATAATGGCCAAATTGTTTAAGTTGTATGTTCAGTCGATATTATGCATTCGGAAAACTTTTTTGTTGCATAAAATTTGTGTTTGATAAATGTTTAGGTCGCTTGTGCGCCTTGCACACTTTCTATCAAGTATCGAATTTCCACGCAAATCTATGAAAGTGTATCGGGTTTATTTTCCTTTGGTTACATCGCCTCATATATCCACGTCGATTGTCCAATCCTCCAGCCAAACCATAGTATGATCTAAGACAGATATGAGATATGGAGTTAAACAAAAGGGGGATTCTAAGAAGGACTGTAAGATTCATATTGGGATTTTGACAACCGCGGCGAGAATTCTTCGATTGGTCAGGCATGCGGGCTTAAGTCTTTGGGCTACGAACCTATAAGCCTGGACTTGCTCAGGCTAAACAGGGCTTCATATTAGATCTTAGAGTAAGAGTTGGACGAGTAAGGCCTATTCAGGAATGTTGTGATGGTGCTACAAGCTGCTGTGTGAGAATCGATGTTGGAAAATTACTGCACATTCTAGATTAAATGTTGTTTCGTAAGTATCAAGTGAAAGTTACGGGTAAAATATTGATGTAGTAATTTCATTTTTGGCAAAATCATGTGTGGACATGATGCGAGAGAGTAAAATGATAAAAATATATGACATGTGTCAGTACTGTAAAGATAAATATTGAAACTTTTAAAAATTATAAGATTAAAAATCAATTGAAGATAAATTAATCAAAAACAGGTTCTGGATAAACATCACCGCTTGCTTCCAGACAGCAGAAACTGTTTCAAATGCACAAGAAAATGTTTATGTTGTCGAAAAACAGCTATACTGGTAGCAGAATCATTTCAAAGCTGGCCCTAAGATCCCCCATAAGAAGTCGGCCTTTTGAGTCAGAGACGAGGGTGGCAAGTAGACACAGGACGCTTAGCGACAACTTCTGGTGCCTGTTCTTGCAGAATAGGCAGGATTTCATACCTTACAAGGGAAGGGTTTGTTTTCTTCTTTCAGGATTGGGAGCTTGTTTATGGCAATTGCCCCCATAGTTTTCAAAAAGTACACACATAATAACATCTTTTTTTAACATCACAAATGTCCGGGCTAGTATCAAACCCTTGTAATATTGTCCCTTTTGGCTTTACATTAAATTTTCACTTTACTTGTTCCTAATTCCAAGCTCCGCTACTGCGTCTATGTTCAAGATTCAAGGAAAAACGATATCTTTTGTCTCCGGTTGACCTTCCCACTTTGTAGGCAGTTTCTTTTGGAAAAGTCATAAGTTCAATTATTACTTTTGTATGGAATAGTCATTTGTTCAATTAGAACAACAATATTCTCTTGTTTTGATCTTACACAACTTAAGACTTGTTCTAAAGGTGCATCCTTGTGATGCAAATTACCATTGGACATATGTTCTTTGCGCTTTAGGAAACAAGATACAGGACATAAATAAATTTATGAATTGTGAAACGGATTAAGAAACTATCCCATACTTAATCTGACTAATGGTTCGATGACAATAATTCAGAGGTGTGACATCCTTTTTTGGCTTCATTTAGGATCCATGCGTGGTTCCTTTTCAGATACTGCATGGTGATGTACCTGATGAAATTGTGTTTCTTAAAGGCAAGTCCGGTTGGATGCTTAAATGAAACTAGCTTGACGAATTTGAACAAAAACACTTCCTTCTATTAAAGCTAGTTGGGAAAATGAAATAACAACCCGAGAAGCACAAAAATGTTGTTAAATCAAAACGAATCCCACAAAATAAACACATGTCATAATAAAATTATTGGTATCATACTTGTCAAAGGACCATAAGGTCCCATATTCTAACAACTAGGCGGCTTCCTGAGTTATTTGACCATTGTTTATAGTTGCATTCTATTGACATGTCTCTGTTTATTCCAATGCTGTGTACATTATTTTATGCAAAGATGGATTATTTCAGGTCCACTACGACATCAAAAGCTACAACTTGATCTTCCGGGATTTCACCTTATATATATTCGTACCCACACAGTGGGATTTTAATAAATTTATTCGGAGAAAATGAGGAACACGATCACATTGCTGCTTCTTTTGCTCTGTCATAACTTGATTTTTAGCTCCGTTTCGGCCAATCCCGGTCATCGGGGCTTGAACCGGCCGGAACTCAACTCAAGCTATGGTGCAGGGCATGTAGAGGAACTTGGTGGCCTCAAGGCCTATGTTTCTGGCTCATTTCACTCCAAGCGCGCTGTCCTTCTGATCTCCGACATCTTTGGTACTTTCTTGAAACTCAAAATTTCCTGTGATATGGGTTTTTGGTTAATCTTTTGTTGGGTTACCAAAATTTATTGAATTAGTTGTGGGTATGTTCTTGTCTAGTTATGGTGATTTTTTTGGTAGTACTGGGTTCTTTTACCTTGGCTATTCTCGGTTTGAATTTAGGAAATTCGTGGGTGATTTGGGTAATTTAAGGTAATCAAATCAAACTTTGCTGGAACTGTGAGAGAAGTAATTTCTCTCTGAATCGTGGTGTCAAAAGGGCCGGGCCTGGTTGAAGGCGGGCTGGGAGGAAAGGGGGCTGGGGCGGGAAGGGTTTGTGGGGAGGAAATCTAGCCTGGATCGGTCCAATGCCCAAAACCCACGGGTTTAGTTTAAGGGTTAGGGGAGCTGGTCCGGATTTATTTTGAGCTAGGACTTACTATGTTTGGTATCATTTGCAGGATATGAATCTCCTAAGCTGAGGTAATATACTTTTGTAATTTGTTGATGTTACATTCTTTTCCCCAAACAATAGTAATAATCACGTCTTGTGTCTTCATGGTCTTGTAATTCATCTTATCGGCTCTATTGGAATTAGGAAACTTGCTGATAAAGTGGCAAGTGCTGGATTCTACGCGGTGGTGCCTGACTACTTTCGCGGTGATCCCTTTAACCCTAACGACCTCATTGGAGAAGCTAATGATTTTTTCATAATATTTTGTCTTGATATTACCAGCAGATTTTTGACACTCTTTTCCCCCCTACTTTCTTCTAGGAAAAAGGATTTGAAGATTCGAAACCAATTACTGAAGCCTTAAAAAGTAAAGGTGTAATAAGCATCGGAGCCGCAGGTTTTTGTTGGGGAGGTGAGATTTTCATTATTTTTCGTTTCTGAGACGAAATCTAAGCACAAGGCAATATCGAGTTGTATATTGAAAACATCGTTAATGGTAATGTTAACAGGCAAGGGCGGACCTACATTGATAAATGTGGGGGCTATATCCCCAATAAACTTTTTATAAATGAAATTTACCCTTATTTTGTTTAAGTTTTCTAGTTTAGGCTTAAAAAATTACACTTACCCCCTCTTAAATTTATAAAATTTAAATTTTACACATAATTAAGTTTTTTTAGCCCCCACTCTAATAAAATTCTGGTTGACAGGCAAAGTTGCTGTGGAATTATCAAAGAGTACTGCTTTTGTTCAGGCCGAGGTTCTATTACATCCCTCATTCGTTTCTGTGGATGACATCAAAGGTACGTAGACGATGACTAGAATGTTAATTTTCCTCGTACTAATGTCACACAAATGTTTTGTTAACAATGTGCACGGTGTTTCAGCTCTTAAGGTTGCAACTTCGATTCTGGGAGCTGAAAAAGACGTAGTGTCTCCACAAGCTCTTGTGAGACAGTTTGCAGAGGCCTTGAAGGCCAAACCCGAGGTAGAAACTTTTAAATTTACATTGTTTCTGCTAGACATTATGCATTAGTACAACACACATTCTTACAATTTTCTGTGGATTGTGCAGATTGATAGCTTTGTGAAAATATTTCGTGGCGTGGAGCACGGATGGACCATAAGATATGAGGATGGAGATAAGTTGGCTGTGAGGTCTGCGAGAAAAGCACACAGATATATGATACGATGGTTCGCTAAGCATCTGAAGTGAATACACAAATGAGAGAGAAGTCGCGACTCTTCACGTACATTGAGTTTCTCAGTTTTTTTTATATGTTTTATTTGTTAGTCGGTTAAGATAGAAATTATTATAGCAATGGAAAATAATGTGCTACTGTGTGTCATCTTTGTTCCGTGATTTAGCGTGGCGAGGATTTAAATAAAGTGTGGTGCACATTCAAAATACGAAACTCACGTATAAATGTCGAATAATGGAGGCTACTTTTGTATTTTTGTAGGGGCACAAATGAATATATGTAACAAAAATAAGGAGTATTATAGTAGTTTCAAAAATTGAGTGTAGTGAAGTGACCCATGCCCCTTAACACCTCCTCCCCTCCCCGAGACAAATAGCTGCCAACACGGATTGAAATGCAATCTCAACCATTTTCACTAATTACAAACAATCTAAATAATAGTTGAAGGAATCAAAATATATGCAATAATAATGATATGTTACATAATTCAGAAAAGATCAACCCACACTGGCTACGTAGGTGTGACATAATGCGAAAAGATCAACCCACAAGGGCTATGTAGGTGTGCTCTAACGCTTGTAACGACTAGTGGTATGCTCTATTGGCCATTACCAGCTATTGACTACCACTCCGTCCCAGCTCTTTCTTCCCAATTTGACTTTTGTCACTATTCACTGGGTCATTTTGACCCGGTGATTTGAATAGCAAACCGATGTCATTTTTTGATAATTTTTTCATGGTGTTGTAGAGTAAAAGGTGCTCTATAACATGGTGAAAAACTTATCAAAAAACCGTATTATTTTGCTATCCAAATGACCCGGTCAAAGTGACCCAGATACGAGTCAAAAAATTCAGATGGAAAGAAAGAGCTGGGACGGAGTGGTACTGAACAGTGGTGTGCTCTAACGCTCAAGAGACCATAGGGAATCCATACATGGCCTAGCTATTTTCATTAACTGATATAAGGTTCTTAAATACAAAATACAAAGAATAAGTGTATTTATTTATTTATTTATTTATTTATTTATTTATTTATTTATTTATTTATTTATTTATTTATTGTCCTAATTTTGGATCACATTCACTCAACTTCTCCTCCTCCTTGTTACCAAGATTCTACATTAGATGCCAACAGAATGAAATTTTTAATCCCAATGAACAGATGGATCTTGATTATTGAACGTGACATAGTTCCTGATGGAATCTCGAAACCCTAGCTCCGCTAAACATAATCTGGTTGCTCCACCTGAATCGTGAAACCATAGTTGAGTTTTGCCTAATTGCGATACCCTATCTGATAGCTCTACCTGGATCTTGAAACACTTGCTGATGCCAGTTTGTTATAACGGAGTATCGAGATAAGAACGAATAAACAATAATCAAGGAAGAAACTAATTTAATTTGGTTCACTGACGAAATAGCTACCTACATGGCCTGAAATTGATGTTTATTACTAAGAGAAACCCTGTTTAGAGTCAGGATACACCACACAATACTTAGACAGAACCTAGACCCTTTTTATTGACATAAGAGAACCTAAAATTGCTGCCAAAGTAACTTGAAACATCCCCAAACCAACAAGGAAACAACCAAAACCGTAGCAGCCCCAAAGTTGCTCGTGCGAGCATGTTTATGCTCGTGCTCGTGCGAGCTCCTTTGCGCTCGTGCGAGCTCTTGCTTGCCCGTACGAATTCCCAAACTTCCAGAATTGTTGCAACTTGTTCCCTCTTGCCTTGTTGCCCGTTTTGCTAGTTAATTAGAGTCTCCTTTAAGTCCAGACTGCAGCTCATTTGAGCTGAATTTGAGGGGGCTGTTAAGAGTAATGCATAAGTATTGGGGCGTATGTGTAGTTTATGGCAAGTAAAGGGACTGTTATGTCCATATGGTAACATAAGTTGTTAGAGTTTGTTCGGTGCTGACTCAGCATATGGTTAGTTAATGTATTACCTGATGTATAATTAATTGTTGTTAGGTAAGAAATTAGTTAATGGAAAACGTTCCCAATTCTGTTATTTTCTTATTCTTCTTCTTCCCCTTCTCTTTAATTCTCCGTAAATCTAGTTTTTAAACAAAAATCGATTGAAGATAAAGTAATCAAAAACAGGTTCGGGAAAAGCACCACCCCTGTTCGAGAGTAGAAACTGTCTGAAAAATTAAAAAGTTACACTAAAAATTGCTTCTGCTGTAGGGAAGTAGCTGTGCCGGCATTAGAAACATTCTTAAACTGGCGCTGAGATCTCCCACAAGAAACTGGCCTTTTGCCTTACAGATGAGGGCGGGAGGTAGAACTTCTTTGCCAAATAAACTTAGGACGCTCAGTGACAGCTTCTGGTGCCTGTTCTTGCAGAGTGGGCATGAATTTCATACCTTACAATGAAAGGGTGTAGTTTTCTTCTTTCAAGGTATGCTGCGGTGAGCTTGTTTACGGATGTTTTCCTGCTGCTTTCAGTGGGAGTAAATTAGCAGTCATAGGTTGATTGTTGATTTGTCCTGGTCTACTTGCACAAAATGTTTGCGGTTTTCTGGAAATAGTGGAGAAGGCACTTTCAGTTGCACGGGACATCATAGCTGACAATGGGATGACGAATTTGAGCAAAAAACATCTAGTTGGAAAAATGCAATAACAACCCGAGATGCACAAAAATGTAATTAAATCAAAACGAATCCCACGAAATAAACACATATCCCAATAAAATTATCAGTATCATAATTGTCAATGGCCATAAGGACCCCATGTTCTAACAACCAGGCGGCTTCATGAGTTTTTTGGACCATTGTTTATTGTTGCATGCCGTTGACAATTGTTAATTTCAAATGCCATGCTTTATTAAATGAGTTGGAATATAGCAGGTCGGCTGTGACAATCAAAAGACAGAACTTGTTTCCGGTACTTCACCTTATATATATATTCATACCCACATAGCGGGGTTTTAATAAATTTATTTCTGAGAAAATGAGGAACACGATCATATTGTTGCTTCTGTTGCTCTGTCATAAGTTAATTGTTAGCTCCGTTTCGGCCAATCCTGGTCATCTGGGCTTAGATCGACCGAAACTCAACTCAAGCTATGGGGCAGGGCATGTGGAGGAACTTGGTGGCCTCAAGGCTATGTTTCTGGCTCACTTTACTCTAAGCGCGCCGTCGTTCTCATCTCAGACGTCTTCGGTACTTTCCTGAATCTCGAAATTTCCAGTTTTTTCTTTCATATTTTGATCAGAGTTTCTGGTTTATTTTGTTGGGTAGCCAAATTTTATTGAATTAGTTTTGTGGGCAAGTTCTTGTCTAGTCAAGGTGGGTTTTTGGTAGTACTAGGTTTGACCTTGGCTATTCTGGGACTGAATCTACATACTACCTCTGTTTCTATTTTTTTTAGTCTGTTTGACTTTTTCAATCCGTAATTGGGTGACTTTGACTCGGTGATTTGGATAACACCGAGTATGTGTCCCGAAAACTATTTTTGGAGATGTCCTTAGGGCTAGTTTAGGAATGCTGTAGGGTGCTAGAAGCCGCATTGTGAAAAACACTGGGGGAAACTTGCTGTGAGTTCCAGATAAAATGTTTTTTTTGGTAAATATTACGTAAAAGCTGCTGTAAAATATTAATATATTAATTTTGTGTTTGGTAAAATCAACTATGAACTTTCTGTGAGAGGGTGAACTGACAAAAATATATGAATCGTGTCATTTCTGTAAAGACAACTATTGATATTTAAAAAAATTGTAAGGTTAAAATCGATTGTAGATAAATTAATCAAAAGCACTTTCTGGAAAAGCATCTCCCCCATTGCTTCATGAAAACTGTTGTAGGACAGCAGAAACTGTCAGAAAAAACAGAGATTTCATTTTTACCAAACGCACTAAAACTGCTTCTGCTGTCGGAAAGCAGCTGTGCTGCCAGCAGAAGCATTTCCAAACTGTCTTCATTTAAAATTTTAATTTTGAGCTAAGATTTGTTGGTTTTGGTACCGTGAACTAATTTACGCGTTTGGTTTGAATCTTCATCTGCAGGATATGAAGCTCCTAAACTGAGGTAATTTACTTCTGTAATTTGTTGATGTTGCATTGTTTTCCCCCAAATATCATAATATTTATTTGCATCTTGTGTGTTCATTGTCTTGGAAATCATCTTACCGGTTCTATTGGAATTCAGGAAACTTGCTGATAAAGTGGCAAGTGCTGGATTCTACACGGTGGTGCCCGACTACTTTCGCGGGGATCCCTTTAACCCTAACGACACAGCTAAGCCTTTGGAAGTTTGGATAAAAAACCACACACAGGTTGGTTATCGAACTTACTGTACAAACTAATGATTTCTCATAGTATTTTGTCTTAAAACACTAGAAGATGTTTGACATTCTTTTTCCCCATATTTGAATGTTTCTTCTAGGAAAAAGGATTTGAAGATTCGAAACCAATCATTGATGCCTTAAAATGTAAAGGTCTAACGAGAATCGGAGTAGCAGGTTTTTGCTGGGGAGGTAAGGTTGCGGTGGAACTATCAAATAGTACAGCTTTTGTTCAAGCCGAGGTTTTATTACATCCTTCATTTGTTTCTGTTGATGATATCAAAGGTACGTGACACGATGACAAGAATTTTAGTTTTCCGAGATTTTCCTCTTACTAATGTCACAAGAATTTTTTGTTAACAATCTGCATGATGATGATGTTTCAGCTGTTAAGGTTGCAACTTCAATTTTGGGAGCTGAAAAAGATGTAGTGTCTCCACCGGCACTTGTGAGAAAGTTTGCAGAGGCCTTGAAAGCCAAACCCGAGGTTGAAACTATTAAAATTCTCATTGATTATGTGAGACATTGAACATTAGTGTAACACCCATTCTTACACTTTGTCTCTGGGTTGTGCAGATTGATAGCTTTGTGAAAATATTTCGTGGTGTGGAGCACGGATGGACCATAAGATACGAAGATGGAGATAAGTTGGCTGTGAGGTCTGCAAAAAAAGCACATAGATATATGATAAGCTGGTTCGCTAAGCATCTGAAGTGAGAATATACAAAAGAGAACATCGCGATACTTCATATATTGGTTTCTCATTTTTTTCTAGTGTTTCGTTATGTGTTCTTGAAAGTACAAATACTTTACAGTTCATCGTCCTTCTATCTGCAGGGAAGGCTGTTAATTTTCAGATCAAAACATCAAAACATCCATGAATGGATCGAGCTAAAATGCAGAAAGGTAAAGTAGAAGAAGAAGAGAAAAGATGAACATGAACCAGTGAAGAAAATGATTTTTCTTAATCGAGAAGAAAAAGACCCACATCGATACATATAGTTACAGCTCTAACGGCCACAGCAAATTGACCAATTAGCAGCTGCTTAGCTGGACAAGTGAGCTTAATAAAACGACAGCGTAATACTAGGGCTAAAACATAAATAAACAAAACTGAAACAAAGAAGCAGAAATTACATAAAGCACCCCTATTCCTTCATAATTCTAATATGCCCCCTCAAGATGAACTGGGTTCACTGAACACAGCCATCTTGCAAATTAGATCTTTGAAGATTGGAGCTGTAAGGGGTTTAGTCAGAAAATCTGCAAGTTGAAGCTTGCTGGACACATGTTGGAGCTGAAGAACCTTGTTTTGAACCAACTCTCTTATGGAATGACAGTCCATCTCTATATGTTTTGTCCTTTCATGGAAGATATGATTGTTTGCTATGTGGATGGCTGAGCTACTGTAAAAAAAAACAGTAGGAATGGATGATAAAGAAACATGGAGTTCTTGCAGAAGAGATAGAATCCATTGTATTTCACAAGTAACTAGAGCAAGACTCCTGTATTCAGCCTCAGCTGAACTCTTGGCAACAACTCTTTGTTTCTTTGATCTCCAGGAAATGAGTGATTTTCCCAGAAAAACTAAGTAACCACTGGTTGATCTTCTTGTGTCTAGGCATCCCCCCCAATCAGCATCTGCATAGGCAATGAGCTTGAGATCTTTGGTGGTAGAAAAATGCAAACTATAGGCTTGACTTCCCTTGAGATATTTGAGAACATAAGTGAGAGCAGCTAAGTGTTCTGAGGTTGGAGAAGACATGTATTGAGATAACTTGTGTACTGAATATGTGATATCTGGTCTTGAATTGCATAAGTAAAGCAATTTTCCAATCAATTGTCTGTAAAGAGTGGCTTCTGCTTCTGAGAGAATTTCTCCACAATTAATACTGAGATGAGAACTTGGCAACATTGGTGACTTTACTGGCTTGCAGTCTTGATGGTGAAACTCTTCTAAAAGACTTTGAACAAATTTTTGCTGGCTCATGTACATACCAGAATTGGTTCTGTGAAATTCAAAACCAAGGAAGTAATGCAGACTTCCTAGATCTTTGAGTTTAAATCTGTCATCCAATAACTGCTTGAAAACACAAATTTCCTCAAGATCAGTCCCAGTCAAGAGTATATCATCAACATATACTAGTAGAAGAAGAAAACTGGCATGATTTGTGTTGCTTTTTTGTCTGATGAAAAGACTGTAGTCACTCTTGCATTGAGTGAATCCCAGCTGAAGGAGAGTGCTGGAGAATTTTGAAAACCACTGTCTTGAGGCTTGTTTTAAGCCATAGATGGCTTTCTTGAGAAAGCAGACACCATTGTGAACATTATGTGGTGAAGAGTATCCTTCTGGTAGCTGCATATAGACTTGTTCTGTAAGCTCTCCATGCAAAAATGCATTATTGACATCTAGTTGAACTAGATGCCAATTGTGCATTGTAGCAAGTGCTATTATGCACTTAAGTGTTGGCAATTTTGCAACAGGTGAAAAAGTCTCAAAGAAATCTACTCCTTCTGTCTGTGTATAGCCTTTGGCTACTAGTCTGGCTTTGTGCCTCTCCAATGATCCATCTGAGTTGAATTTTGTCTTGTAGACCCATTTGCAACCTATCACTTTCTGATGTGAAGGTCTGCTAACAATTATCCATGTGCCATTAGCTTCAAGAGCTTGTAACTCAGAGTTCATGGCTGATATCCATTCTGGGTACTTTGAAGCCTCTAAATAACTTTGAGGTTCTATTGGACATGAGAGAACAGAAGAAGAAGATAGAGTGTAGGAATTTGCTTTAGATCTAGGTTTGGTGAGTATGAAATCTTGTAGATGTGCAGGCATTTTAGAAACTCTCACTGATTGTCTTGGTGGTAGAGGTATAGGGTGTGTAACAGTTGAAGGTGTGAGAGAAGGTGTGGGACAAATTGGTGCAGCTGGTATTTGTGAGTTTGCAGTGGTGTCACTCTCAGGTGATAAATCTATTGGAGAGCTAGATGTAGATATGGTTGTAGTGGGTGATTCATCAACAACATGAGGCAAGCAGAAAGGTGTATGAGCAATAATTTGAGAGGAAGGATTCATATAAGGAAATATACCTTCATGAAAAACAACATCCCTTGAGATTAACATATTTTTATTGTGAAGATCATATAGCCTGTATCCCTTAACTCCAAAAACATATCCCAGAAAGACACACTTGACTGCTCTTGTGTCAAATTTGCTTCTTCCATGTTGAAGTGTGGAGACATAAGCTAAACAACCAAATACTTTCAAGATTGAGTAGTCTGGTACTTTCTTGTATAGAACTTCAAAAGGTGATTTGTCTTGCAGTCTTGGTGATGGAATTCTGTTTATAAGATGAGCAGCAGTGAGAACACATTCTCCCCAAAACCTGATTGGCACATTGGATTGAAATCTCAAGGCTCTTGCAACAGCTAGAAGATGCTGATGTTTCCTTTCTACAATGGAGTTCTGTTATGGGGTTGCAATGCAACCGAATTCATGTAGAATCCCTTTACTATCACAGAAAACTTTAAGCTCTAATTCAGGTGCTTGATCACTTCTGAGCTTCTTCACAGGGAGATTGAACTGTGTTTGCACAAAATTGCAGAAGGCTGGTATGATGTGTTGAGCTTCTGATTTGTGCTTCATAAGATATAACCAGGTGGTTCTTGTAGCATCATCCACCAGGGTTAGAAAGAATCTGCAGCCATCATGTGTTGCAGTATTGTAGGGACCCCATGTGTCACAGTGTAATAATCTAAAAGGAGTTTGGGAAATGCTGTTTTTCTTCTGGAATTTGAGCCTCTTTTGCTTGGCTAGAGGACATATAGTGCAACATGTATTGTCTGGAATAGTCCCACATCTTAGGTTGGAAGAAAGCTTGTTAAGCTTCTTAAAAGAGGGGTTTCCAAGCCTCATATGCCAAATATCAAGAGAAGATGTGGGTGCAGGAGACACTAACATATTTGCACATATATTTTTGCTTTGATTCAGGAGATACAAACCCTCCACTTTAGAACCAGTAGCTATAATGTGATGTGTGATTTTATTTTGTATGGAACAAGAGTCCATTTCACACACAAAACAATAACTACTATCTTTAGTAACTTGAGATATGGAGATCAAGTTAAATTTAAAATCAGGAACACAAAGGACATTGTGAAGTATCAAGTGTTCATTAATGATAACTGTGCCAATATGAGATACCTTTGCAGCTTTCCCATTTGGAAGATGAACAGATACATCCTTGACCTTTGCTGCATCTTGAAGAAGATGAATTTGGGAACAAATATGATCTGTAGCCCCAGAGTCAATAATCCAAGAAGAAGAGCTTAACAGATGTTGTTTCAATGCAGCTTGCATAGAAAAAGTGCTGAATGCTCCTCCCAAGAAATGTGCATTTCCAATACTGGAAGTGTCATGTTTCCCAAATAAGGGATTATCATAATGAGTCTGCTGCTGAGGAGGATCATAAGAAGCAGTAGAACCAGCTTCACTCATAGAGGAAGATTTGAGACCTTGGAGTTGAAGTTGTGAACTTATCAGTGAAGCAATTTGCTGACATTGTGCAGGAGTGAATTCAAGTGAAGAGTTGGTGCTCTTCTCTTGTGTTGAGATAGCATTGACATGAGACTTGGCTTTACCCTTGTAGTTAGGTGGATAGCCATTCAATTTCCAACACTTGTCTCTTGTGTGTCCTGTTCCATTACAATATGTGCAAGACAACTTGCTCTTGGGAGAATTCTTGTAGTTTGAGTGCCCATAATTCACCTTAGGGACAGAATCTATCCCATTTGTGGCTGCCATGGCCATGTTTGGATTAGGAAGAATTCCATGAAAACCAGCACTCAATGCCATTTGATTTTCATGTTGTATCACTTTAGAGAAAACATGATTCAAAGATGGTGTAGGTTCCATCAATAGAATTTGTTCTCTTACAGCTGCATATTGATCATTCAATCCCATCAAGAACTTCATAGTTCTTTCCTCTTCTTGCATTTGAGAGAAAGTATTGAGATGACCACAACTGCAATTTGGTAAACTTTTATAATTCATCAACTCCTCCCATAGTGTTCTGAGTCTAGTGAAGTAGACTGTAACACTTAGATCCCCTTGTTTGAGATCAGAAATCATGGTGGATAGTTGATATATACGCGGCTTATTGCCTTGAGAAAATCTCTCCAACAAATCAACCCAAATTTCTCTAGATGTTGTTCTATAGACAACACTAGCAGCTATTTCCGGAGAAATTGAATTTAACAGCCATGAAATGACCATGCTATCACATCTTCTCCGAATGTTAGCTAGTTCAGATCCAGGGTTAGGTTTCAGTATAGAACCATCAATAAACCCTAATTTGTTTTTCGCATCCAAAGCAACATTCATCGAGCGTTGCCATGGATAGTAATTAGGACCAGTAAGAACTTGCGTAACCAGAAGATGACCTGGATTATCAGAACTAGACAAATAATAGGGGGAAGAAGGGTTGATACCTCCATTAGCTCCGGTTGAGAGCTCAGAAAGAAGAGAATCTCCAGAGAGAGCCATTTAGATGAGATCCAAAGGAAAATTTGTGACCCAAAAATAAATCGGGTCACACAGCTGCAATAGATACTACAGACGATAGCTTCGAGATCTGAAAATCGATCTAAGAGCAACCTGGCTCTGATACCATGTTAATTTTCAGATCAAAACATCAAAACATCCATGAATGGATCGAGCTAAAATGCAGAAAGGTAAAGTAGAAGAAGAAGAGAAAAGATGAACATGAACCAGTGAAGAAAATGATTTTTCTTAATCGAGAAGAAAAAGACCCACATCGATACATATAGTTACAGCTCTAACGGCCACAGCAAATTGACCAATTAGCAGCTGCTTAGCTGGACAAGTGAGCTTAATAAAACGACAGCGTAATACTAGGGCTAAAACATAAATAAACAAAACTGAAACAAAGAAGCAGAAATTACATAAAGCACCCCTATTCCTTCATAATTCTAAAAATTTAAAACATCTTTTCGTTTCATTACATAAACTGTGTGATTGATACAAGTACATTGTTCTTGTCGCCTGTTCCTTGATTTGTTGCGAGGACCAACGGTTAACACGACTTCAAATGAAATCTCAACCATTCTCATTAACTAGAAACAAACATAATACCACTCCGTCCCACCTCTTTTGCACTGTTTGGACTTTTACCACTATTCACTGGGTCACTTTGACCCGGTAATTTGGATAGCAAAACTTTGTAAATTTTAGATAATTTTTTCGAAGTGTAATTCTACAAGACAATAAAAAATTATCAAAAAAATGTATCATTTTGCGATCAAAATCACCGGGTCAAAGTGACCCAGTTACGGGTGAAAAAAGTCCAAACGGTGCATTTGAGCTGTGACAGAGTGGTAATATGTTTCATAATTCAACAAGATCTAGTGGACTCACGCTATATAGGATTCTAGGATAAACCAGTCTCCAACTATCGCTTCGAGCGACTTTCGAACAGTTGAACGCTCTATCATTACAGTTATAACGGAGGGATTGAGAAAGAAAATGAATAGATGAAGACACTTCGCACCCAAATGACACTGATCACCTCTGACTTCAGGATTAAATCAATCCCGCTACCCTGTGTTTTGAAAAAAGACACTTCGCACCCAAATGACGAAATATTTCCTGGACAGTTAGCACCATTTTGTTAGATTCGGTTAATAAAGTGGTTGATTGAATTTTTCCGAACCATATTGCCCCTATGTAAGTTTTTGGACCTTTTTTCCATGTCTATCATCAAGAACAACACCACCAAAATATCAACATATTATCTTTCATTTGAGTCCAAAACATCAAACAACACAAATACAAACTTCAATTCACAAAATATTGAACTGCCTTTCATATAGAAAAATTCCACGCAAAAGGCACAAGGATAAATGCAAAATCACATGAAAAGTGGTCATTGCAATCTCTGTAATTGAAAGTGATGGTTCCAATTCAAGAACCACCAAATAGTCATGGATGAAGATGAGTAGAATCTAGTACAGTTCAAGTTCATCTAATCATCCTAAGAAATTTCAAAATTTTACTCAAATTTCATGAACATACATACGATTCCTGCGAGGTGAGTATCAAATTCCAACTCACATTTAATTGTAGCCTCTAGCTACTCTAAGAAGTAAGAACCAGCCTACAGCCTCGACTAATGAAGTAAATTTACACCAGCAACGAGAGCATAACCGAGCAGCCCCAATTGCTTTAAACAATAACCCACAAATTGCTATCATCGATCTGAACCCAAATCGGACACCACATCAGCCCCTTCCCACAAATAGCCCAGAAGAACAGGAGCATACGGGGATCTGGGTTCATCGCTCAAAAGAACAGCGACGGCGGCACAAGGATGGCGGTTGGTCGGGGAAGAGAGAAGGAGAAGTAGAAGTTGGAGAGGGAGGGCGGTGTCTGGCTTCTGTGTTCGGGAAGAGAGAAAGATGAGGAAGAGTGAGACTAGGGTTAGAAGAGAGAGGGATTAGGGTAATATATAGGGTGTAATTTTATCACATTTCAGGGGTAAAATGATCTTTTTCATCGGAGTGTTAGTCAACTATTAGTCTCCATCTAAAAAAAGACGAGGTGTCTTTTTTCAAAACAAAGGGTAGTGGGGTGGATTTAATCCTAAAATCAGGGATGGTCAGTGTCTTTTACCCTTAAAAAAAATAAAAGTTAAATACTAAAATCACTGGAGGGGTATATCATTATTATATATGTGTTGTTTTTCTTGACTAAGTTTCATTTAAGTTGAATTTCAAAAAAAGTTTCATTTAAGTTGGATTTATAGATATTAATTATAATATATATAATGAGTATTATATATATAATGAGTATTTAAAAGGAAATAGTTTTTTATAAAAAATGAATTTTTTCTTAGATATACAGAAATGAAAAATGAGAATCATACATCTGGAGTGAGGAATTGTTTTTCGAGTTATTCTCAACCTTTGAGAACTCCTTTCTCTACGGAGAGAACACATTGTTGAACAATTTTACAGATCCATTTTCTCTTTCCCTTTCGTTTAACATCTTCTTCTTTTTCACCATTTCGAGTTCTCAAGCGGGGAATTTTCCTTAATTTAGCTACTTTAATATATATAGAAACTGTTCACCAAGAATGGGACTTATCATCATGGATATCAAATTGCTTCTTCTTCTGGTTCTCTGTTATCATAATAACTTGATTGGTGTTATCTCTGTTTTGGCAAATCCTAATGATCATCTTAGCAACCCACCAAAATTCAACTCAAGCTATGGAGCAGGACATGTGGAGGTACTTGGAGGCCTCAAGGCCTATGTTTCAGGGTCATTTGACTCCAAGCGCGCTGTCATAATCATCTCCGACGTCTATGGTACCTTCCCCGAATCTCCAAACTCTGTGTTTTTTCTTCCATATTTGATATGGGTTTTTGGTTTATCTGGTTGGCTAATGGATACATTTTTTGAATTCTTTTGTGGGTAGTTCCATCATTTATGTGATTGATCTTGACTTGGAACTTTTAAGGCTTTAGTCTATAAATGTGTGATGGATTCTGATTTATGCATTTGGATTGATTCTTCATTTGCAGGATATGAAACTCCAAAACTGAGGTACTTCCTTGATCTGAAATTTGCTTACATTGTTTCACTTTCTTCACAGCTAGTTTCATCGCGTGATTTAGTCTTCACAATGTTTGTTATTAGTGTTTATAGAGATGGAGTTGCGAGTTGTATCTTCGTAATAAGAATTGTTAGCTTGTGAACTCTCTTAGGTCTATTGGAATTTATCTCGTGATGTTTTTCATGACTCATCTTAATGGGCTGATCTTGGCGTCCAGGGGAGTTGCTGATAAAGTGGCAAAAGCAGGATTCTACGCGGTTGTGCCTGACTACCTTCGTGGGGATCCCTTTAAAAAGAACGACACTTCTAGGCCTTTTGAAGCTTGGCTAAAAGCGCACACACCGGTTGGTTATCGGCTTATTGTATAAACTAATGAATTCTTCAAAGAATTTATTCTTAAAACACTAAGATATGTGTGACACTCTTTTTTCTTCCATATTTGAATGTTTCTTCTAGGAAAAAGGATTTGAAGATTCCAAACCAATAATTAAAGCCTTAAAAAGTAAAGGTATAAGGAGCATCGGAGCTGCAGGTTTTTGTTGGGGAGGTAAGATTTTCTTTCCTAAACGGGAATATGAGCACGAAGAAGCAAGGGCAGAGCTACCGTGTGACCACTGGGGGCCATAGTTTACCCCACTCAACTTTAAGTAATCGGATTTTTACCCTTATTTTGTTTATTTTTTTCATTTAGCCCCCATAATAATTGTACTATAGCCCCGCCCAGTTTTACAATATTTAAATTTTACTCTTATTTTATTTTCCTATACTAGCCCCACTTCATTGAATTCATGGCTCTGCCCCTGCGAGGAAGTTCCACTTTGTATATTGAAACTTTGTTTTATGATATCTCGTCGACAGGGAAGGTTGCGGTGGAACTATCAAAGAGTACTGCTTTTGTTCAAGCTGAAATTTTATTACATCCTTCGTTTCTTTCTGTTGATGATATTAAAGGTACATAAGACGATGATTAGAGTGCTAATTGTTTGAGGAATTCCTTTTGTTGTAATGTCACGCGAAGATTTATTAGTACATGTCTTCAAGCTGAAGCTATATTGCATCCTTGAACTTTTTTGCATGATTTTTTCAGCACTTAAGGTTCCAACTTCAATCCTAGACGCTGAGAATATGTCTCCACTCATGAAACAATTTGAGGAGGCCTTTAAGGCTAAACCCCAGGTATAAATTTGTTGAATTCTTATCGTTAATTTCCATCAGAAATAAGAATACACGCCAATGAGTTCTTGCGTTTTGCAGATTAATAGCTTTGTGAAAGTATTTCCCGGAGTGAAGCACGGATGGACCATAAGATATGAAGATGGAGATACGTTTGCTGTGAGGTCTGCGGAAGAAGCACATAGATATCTGATAAGTTGGTTCACTAAGCATCTTAAGTGAAACTTTGATGCATGAACGAGACCCGTTCAGGGCGGATGCGTCGGTTTCAGCGATCTGGAATCGTTTAGGGTGTCAAATTGCAATTTTTTCTATTTTTTTTACTATTTTTTTTATAAGACTTTATGGCGTAATATCTTGAGTTAGAAAACTTCGCGATCCCGCAAATTGGGATAGTCTTAGAATTCTTCCCTCCGTTTGGGAAATGAATTTTGTCAATTTTTTACTATTTTTACCAGTATTTATGTTCGGGATTTTGTTTGACTATTAAACAGCTATAGCCTACAACAATAATATCTTATTTTTTTCTTTGATACAATTTTAGAGTTTCTCTAACATAGAGATCTCTTTACACTTATGAGATATTGTCGTTATTCGTTGCTTCTAATTTGCGTCAAAATATACAAAAGAAAATTCACAAACCGCGTGGTCTTTTTTAGTAGCTGCCAAATAAAAACTCCCTCGAATACCTTAGGAATTCTCTAGAGAGATCATAATGTGGACACAGGGATCGTTGTGAACACTTTCTTAGTATTGGGGCATTTAGTAAAGGTTAAGTAAACATGGGAACTACTGAAATACAAGTGACTTCAGGGCCACATGAAATTTCTGGATTTTCACTCCCGCTTGTATCCTCGCGTGTCATTTGTGTGTATCTTTCACTGTATCCTAGATGTCGAGTTACTTGAAGTTGTGTGTGGGAAACTATAGTCTATAGACAGTTCAATGTTTAATAAGAAGAAAGAACGAATTCCCACATCTGGAGGGGTCGTTGTGAACACACTCTCTCTTAGTATTGGGGCATTTAATAAGATTTATTAAACATGCATGGGAACTACTGAAGTTAGATATAACTTTAGGGATGCATATGAAATTTTCCAATTTCTATTCCCTCTCGGATTTGATTCAAACCCCCTATATAAACCCTAGCCCTCGTTCTGCTGGCCATACAAAATTTAGATCTCCCTCTCCCTCGCAATGGATCAAGAAAGAAGGCCGAGGCAGAAACTTCTGTTTACAAGTGAGTCCGGAGAGGGGAGGTTTCTTACTCGTCGAACCATCGACCAAGCTGGTCTAGTTGAAGACGCCCACAGACAATTTGTTGAAACGCCTAGGACACAATCCTCGTACCTGATCAAAATCCTTGGTTCCTGTAACGGATTGTTGTTGATTGCCATCGACGAGGATTTGTACTTGTCTAATTTGACCACTCGCCGCTCGAAAAAAACATCATTATCCTCACCCTATGTAACGAGTAGTTCGCACCTGACTGTTGGAGGACTTTGCTTTGACTCTAGCCAAAACGATTACATGGTCGTGTTGGCCGTTAGTCATGAAAGCCCTGGATACCGCGACTTTGTCACCGTGGGCAGCCCCAAGAAGAAATCTTGGAATAAGAACATAAATTTCCCTTACAAAGTCCGATGGACACAATCGGGGCCCGTATTGAACAACATTCTACATTGGTGTGTGACGGACGAGGAAAAAGATTCCTGGGATTTCCCACCTCAGCATATAGTTTACTTCAATCCAACGAGGTTTGAGTTTGTAAAGCTTCCGATGCCAGAACCAAAGGGGGATTCTAATTATGATTCTGTAGCGAGTTTGGGGGTTCTGGATGGATGCCTTTGTATGGCTCGTCGAATAAACCGTGTTGCTAATCAAGTAGATATCGAGATATTGATGATGAAAGAGTACGGTGTGAAAGAGTCGTGGACTTTTTTATTCAAATTCTGTGGAGTTGATTATTATAGAGGGTTTGAGCCGTATTTTTATATGGAGAAGAAAGGCCATGTTTTGTTGAAGGTGAAAATATTGCGCCAGGAGTGTTTACTAACGTACGATACTCGAAGGAACCGTCGTACTGATACTATCAGGCCGATACCAGTAAAATATTTTGGCATGGTACCGATCGTTTATGAAGAAACTTTGGTTGAACCTCCTACGTACGATTGAGGGTTCGACTAAAATGCAAGCGCTCGCTATTTTTTATCTTTACCTTCAAGAAGAGGAAGGTAGTATCTGAATGAAGCTACTGAGTGGTATCCCTTTTGTTCATAGTTTCATCTTTAAATTTCTCTGTATTTGTTTCAATTATGTACCATATTGTAAAAAGAAGAGCGTTTTGTATTACTAGTAGGGAGCACGTGCGTTGCACGTGGGTTTGTGAAAGAACAACTTCTAAAATATGTCCTACCTAAGAAGTTGAGTTTAGAGCAAATATGCATGAATTAACAAACCATAATCTAATTATTCGCTCTCGTTAAGTTGTTCTGTAGCCATTGAGAGAATAAGGACCTTAAATTGCTTGGATCTTCTTAGGAAGGGTTAAATGACATTAAAGAGAGGAAATAAGCATCCCACCACTGTTATTGAAAAGAGGGTTTCAACTCCAAGAAATATGTCGCGTGCAGGCTCAACCAACTTTTCAAGTTCTACAATTTCGGAAAAAATATCTTTCATGTTCCATGGGTGTGGTATGTTAAAGAAAATGGACTTGACTTCTCCTGGAAATTGGAAGTTCCTCCAGTACCAATTTCATCAACTCCACATAATGCACATCTTTATCACTATGGAACCTAATAAACATTCTTCTTTCACTGTCTCGCAATGAAGATAATAGCTACAGCAACACTACTTCAACACCAGGTTGATGAACATAACAATGAAAAAGAAACCATAGTTATTCATATAAACTGTCTCTTATTATTTCTTGTTTCAACTTAAAAAACAAAAAGAAATATAAGGACCAAATCTCATGTTAGTTGGCATGTTTCAACCCAACAGGAATAATGATTCGGGTGTAAGAACACAAACCACATATATCAGCACAAATCCACTGATATGGACATAAATTCAGTTATGTTGTAAACCAATCTCTATTCGGACACTGCATTCAATCTGTAAATAATAAACACAATACCCAAATATCAGTGAAATGGTCCGAACCTGGCACAATTATAAAATATAGGAGCATAATTTGCGAAAAGTGCAACAAAATTTAACATATGCATCTTTTAATCTTTTTTCACCTCCTCAAGCTAGAATGATACCCCTATGAAACAGGCTTTTCAATAAAAATATATTCTTCTTAGATGTTCGAATAAACCCATTTTTTACTTCATAACAAGCTTCTAGCATATTAACATTACCTAACAACTTTTTGGAGCTTTTGACATGTCATTGAGATTTTTCCTCACTTAGAGCTTGTTTGGTACCAGCTGAAAATCTCAATAATCAGCTGAAGATAATCTGAAAAGATAATTCAACTTAACTGAGAATCACAATCTGTTTGGTATGAGCTGAAATTATAGCTTACTAACTTCATCCATTTAACAAAATTTATAGGAGCTCCAAATTCAAGTAATTGAATACACGTATTTATAAATAAACTGTGATCATGCTAATGTAGAAAAAATATTAAAATTATTTTTCTAGAGATTTTCAGCTGCATAATCCCCAATTTTGGAGATATACAATTGCACACAGATTATTTTAATCCGCAGATTAAAATTTGCAGGCATAACAAACAGAATTGTTGAATAGAAGTCGATTTTAATCCAATTGGATTAAAATCTGGGATACCAAACATGCACTTACTATTGAAGACAATAACTTCTTAGGTAAAAAGACATTTTTCACCCTCCGACTATGGACAAAATATATTTTGCCCCTTGATTTATGGAAAGACATTTTGCACCCTTGTTAACGGATGAAGGGTGGGCATATACCACCCTTCTGTTACAATTCGTTAGTGGAGGGTGCAAATTGACTTTTTTTTTTTACCATTTTACCCTTATAAATTGTGGACAAATAACAACCTTTTTTGTTGTTATTGAATCATCATGTTCTTGGTGTTATTGAGCACCACCTTCACTACCACCAAATCCCCACCACCACCACCAACACTAACACAACACCACCACCGCCACCACCACCGCCACCACCACCACCACCACCACCACCAACAACAACAACAACAACATCCAATTTCAACCACCACTGATTAATAGAGGTGGGTTCATGAAACCACACTATTTTTTATTATTTATAGTGTCCATCTTGTTCTTTGTGTTCTTGCTAGGTGTTCTTGATTTTCTTGGTGTTCTTCACCACCACCACCAAATCCCCATTAACAACCTGACCATCATCAACAACCCAATACAAAGAAATCACCAGGACCTTCTCCCACATCACCATGACCCAGAAGTAAACGTTAAGTGAATCCATCTGGGAAAAACCCAAAAGTTCCCATCTCCTCCAACAACTTCTTTGCTTGCTCCATCTTCCCAAACCGACATTGCCCCCTAAGAAGTAAATTTAAAGGCACAAGATTAGGTTTCACATTCTCAGCCTTCATCTACTCACGAACACTTAAAGCCTCATCCAATCCCCAACCCTGCTATACCAGTATACGCGCATTGTACGTAATCTTTTTCTCTCAGAACCCACCTTCATCCCTAAACAATTCTCTTAAGATGCTCATGTTCTTCAAAAATCAAAACCCAAAACTCAATCGACGAACATGGGAAAACCCATAAACAATCGACAAACAAGGAGAAACCCAAAAACAATCCAACGAAAAAGCGAGAAACCCAGAACTGGTTCGATGAATAGAGAGGAATCTAGTTCAAATCCGCACAATAGAGAGAAACCCAGAACCAATTGGACCGGGAATTCCAATTTAAACCCTAGTCTAGAAAGGAGTCGGCGAACGAAGACCAAAGCCAGAAACCAATCAGAGCGAGGGAAATGATAGAACCGAAAACTCTCGTCATCCAAAGGAGAACATAGATCCAATTGGTGACGTTGACGATTGGAAATGTTAGGGAAACGACAAAGGCAATGTTTCTCGAATAGGGATATATGCGCAACGATATTCTCTCTCTCTCTGCGCGACGAAGACCAATTCCTCTGAATCTGGTCAGAGATCTTGCGGCGCTGTGTTTGCGCGGTGGCTGATGGCGTTGGACGAGGGTGAAGGCGGCGGAGGAGGCAGAGGGAGAGAGAGAGAGGGCAGATCGGAAGAGAAGAGAGGGAGAGAAAGAGGCTGCTAGGGTTAGATGTGGGAGGAGAATGAGAAGAATTTCAATTTATAGTGTGTAATTTACATTACTCTTGAGGGTAAAGTATGTCTTTTTGTCCATCTGTGAATGTGGTTTTAGTTTTTAACTCCAACAAGGGTGCAAAATGCCTTTTTCCATAAATTAAGGGGAAAATGTCTTTTTTCTATAGTCGGAGGATGGAAAATGTCTTTTACCCTAACATATTTTTACATCTTGATAACATGGTGATATTATATGCTTATAAAAAAATTATATGCAATGGGATTGGAAGTAAAAGTGAATATCAGAATTTACCTCTCAAAGTTCAAAGAAGAATGGAATGTTCGCATAAGGAAAGATGATCCAGGAAATTATTTAATCATGAAAATATCCCCTTTTATCAATAGTAGGCGACAACACACGATTCAAAAATTTTAATTTGAGTAGCAATCTGATGATTCCATGAAAACATAGTACGAGGAATTAACCGAGAACGATCACGTAGCAGTCATCTATGAAATAAGAAATTGATGGCATCTGTAATTCATAGTTTATGTATAGCTGAGTATTTAGGCATGTACATCTATGGTTGTAAAAAATGGTAGCACGGTGCACGAAACTCCCGCTATGTGCGAGTCCGGGAAAGAGTCCGACCCTTTTGTGATCTATTGTATACAACCTTACATTGCATTCTACAAGAGGTTGCTTCCACGACTCGAACTCGAGCCCGTGACCTCCTGGTGACACGACAACAACTTTACCGTTGCTCCAAGACTCCCCTTGGCCTGTCTAGTTGTATGGTTGTATAGGTATTCTTAATTTTTACGACGTGGTCCGCTTCCCCATTTCTTCACTTTAATGAAATAAGAAATTGATGACATAGTATACAATAGTTTATGCATAGCCGAGTGTTTAGACATGTACCTCTATGGTTGTATATAAAAATTCACTATGAGGTCAATCCAATCCTCCTTAAGGCCTTGCGCAAATTGAAAGAAATCAATAACATAAAAACATAGTTGAGTAGTCTAAGGAGCACTAAATTACCATACATTCAATACAGTTTCTTATGAATAAATATAGATTATTTATTCGTACTTTTCCCAACATACATGATCAAGTAAATACTATGAGTTTCAGCAAGACCCAGTTTTAGGGAATACGTAGTTGCAACAAAAAAGCCTACTTCTATAGTACTTCCGGACAATTTCTCTAGCTTTTTTCATCCATTTTTACAGTGAATTTGCCCTCTCTTAAAATTCATAAGACAATCATCGTTCCACTTAACTCCATTCAAACCTTCCATGGAAAGGACAGTACCTATATATTAGTTCAAGTATTGAAAGAGCTATCAATCACTATTTATCATGGAAGCAGTGGTAGCGATTAACTTCCCGAATAGCGAGCTCTTTCATAGTAGGTCTTTATTTGTAAAAGCTAAACGTCCGATGTCTCAAAAGAAGAATATCTATTGGTTTGTTGCTGGTAGGTACTATCAGGTAAGAAAAAATATATGGAATTTCTATCACATAACTAATGTCAATTACACATGCAGTTATAAACATTGGTTCACCATATAATTACTATCAACAAAAGAAGAACCCAAAATTAGTTAACTGTTTCCACTAATCATATTTAATTATTTCGTCTGGTACCATAGTATAACAACCCGTAAGTGGTATAATCTCTGCACAGAGGATCCCCATTAATTGTGTTATTAGATGTTCATTGATATTGTATAAAATTCTTTGACACAGTTTTAACTTTTCTAGTTCAGCCGTATTAGCTCGCAAATAATTTATATCCTTCAAACTCACAAAGGAAATGAAGGTTAATCATGAAATGCAGAGTGTATAGGAGATAATGAAAATCTGCTAAAACATGGCATCAAAGAAACAACCACCACGGTAGATATTCAAGATCATAAATTAAAAGCTCATAAACTAAAAATATTGCAATTTGATATGAAAGAGATGAGTTTTACACACCTTTTTTGGAGGGGGCATGAACAGACCATAGGGATTTACCGTTGTTTGGGGCTCTCGTCAACCAAAAGAAAATCACGATCACTACAATTCTTTAGGAACGATTACGAATATCCTACTACTTGAAACCCAAACAAGGGGGAGTGAAATTTCAGCCGCCACCAAATCATTGATCGTGACTCCATGTCTTCTGAACTAAAGTCCGGCCTATGAAAAATATTGATGTTTGGAAATGTATAAGTCGAGTTTAGCCCCGTCGATTGGTGCAACGTCGTGTTAGTGGAACAGCCTGTTGCAACAAACAACCAGATAGGGATTTTCAACAGTAAAAGGTATTTTCAGAACAACATAATTATGTAGGGCACTTTCATAAAAATAAACGTTAGACCACTAACAGGAGGGTATGTTTGACAACAACATAAATATGTATGGGCAATTCCATAAAAAAAACAATCTCAGGAACACCAACATTTTCTTCTTCACTCTTTCAGAGGCCATAAACACTGCAGGTTGCATATAATTATCCTTCAGAAGCTTCTTAATCATAGAGGTTTTAAAGTAAGTCCACTGATTGAGCATGATTAACCCTTGTTATCTGCTTTTTCTTATCCTTAATAGATCTTTAGGTAATCACTTGCACTTGAAGAATCATTCACTCGTGATCTGGATCATTTTGATGACAGTTTTTACTTACATGTTGTAGTCGATGTTTTGAAGGAAAACGCATAATCTAATGGGATTTCATAGCCTTCTCCCGTCAGTTTGAGTTATGGAATTGGAGCACATTCCAAGTTTTGTAAAATGGGGAAGGAATGAACCCAACAACACTCCTAAATATACACTGCGATATCAATAAGCGAGACTTTGGGAAGTGAGGTTGAATGAAGCTGCTAACCTTCTCTTTCACAAGGGCACCCCCACTCGCGCTAAATAGGAACTTTGCTAACATGTGACGGCTTAAGAGGCTGCTATTTGTATCCAAAATAATCAATTCGTCTGAACAGGAGATTGTGACGAATTGGTATAGTAAATCAGTTTTGACATTAAAACAATCATCTCTTTTAAAAAAGGTAACTAACCTGTTTTTATCTCGCTGACATACCCAAATTTTATAGGTTGTAATGTCGACGGAAATATCAATATTGTTCTTGCTCCAATCGTGTGCTATTCGGGGGGTTGTCAAAGCACATAACGAAGCAAAAAAAAGGTAGAGACATAGAAGAATGGACTAACACTGTGTTTTCTGAACTTTGGATGTGTCCCTCCCTCTCTCTCATGATCGCGATCAGCCAATGCGTCTCCATATGAACTCATGAATGTCGTGCTGGTTGTCCGAATGAGAAAGATACAAATAGGACTCTGAATTTATTAAGGAAATTCGTCTGAATCGGAGTATTTCTGCAAAGAGCTGTGACTCAATATTTCATGCATATCTGGTGCATTTAAAACAACTTATCAGTTCTCTGTGTCAATAATGGACTATCTACAAAAAATAGATCATATAATGAACAAAACATTACTCATCAATAAGCCACATACCAGTGTTTTTGTCAACAAAGAGAGAGGCGCCTGACAGGTTTTGGTGTTGCCACACTGATTGACTTCTTCGCCAATTTGTTTCCCGCGACAATACGTCTTGGCACCAACAAATCATGAGTCGGGCCTCAAACCTAGAACCACAACGGCTGTGGCGACAATTTTTCAAAACAAAATGTCGATGATTATAGTTGCAGATAGGTCGTTTCAGGCGAGTTAGGGTTTACGTCAAGTCAGTGAAATAAAAATTGAATCCACGACAACAAGAAATTACTCACATGACATGAGCACATCATAACCAAAGTTAAATCCAACTACCTGCATTTTTATCAACAGTAAACAAGGGGAGAAGCGACGTCTGGAGTATGCGCGCGTTGGTTCATGCGACGTCTGGAGTGTGTGTCCGCCGGAGAAAGAGAAGACAGAAAAGGAACCCTAAGACGAAATCAAATTCCGCGTGATGTAGATAGACATAGAGATAAAGCGAATCTTAGGGTTTTTTTTTTGAGGAAGGAAATCTTAGGGTTAAGAAGACACTTTTGTAATTATAAACTTTAGGGAGACCCTTCCGTAATAAAAGATCTTAGGAGTCACTTTTCTATTCTTCACTCTTTTAAGATAGTAAAGATTATTGTTGTTGTCGGTCTTTCTAAATTATTATCTCGTTAAGTGGACGATTTAAGTATTAAACTTTTCTGTATCACAATCATTGATGCATAAAAAGAACGCTGAAGAAAAATCGAACCCAAAAGATGAGATCCATCACTCCCTTTTCATCCTTGAGGGCATAGTCCACGACAACATACTCTCTGCATTGCCCATCAAGTCTCGATTCCTATTCAAGTGCGACTCCAAACAATGGAATCATTGGATCTCCGAAACCAGAATCCCCAACCAGAAACTGCTTTTCCTAAGCCACCCAGATGATTAGAATCGTGACACTAGAAGAACAATTGATAAAAAGGTATGATCGAAAAGCCCAGCATACCGTTTGATAAAATGTCTGAAAGCGAGTCGTCCTGATACCGCATCCTAGGTTCCTATAACGGGTTGTTGCTAGTCAGCGTCGTCGGCAATCTAGACCTTTGCAATTTGACCACTCGCCGTGTTAGTAAAAGAATACTGCGGTCTAAATACTTGACTGCAGATGAATACGCCACCGTCGCTGGAGGACTTTGCTTTGATTCAGTCAATGAGGACTACATGGTCGTGATGGCGGTTGCCCACCATTCTAAAACCATGACTTTGTTCAGGTAGCGAGCGTTAGGAAGATCTTTTCGGAAAATGTATATTTCCCTTATAATTTTCATTCGATCAGTGACGGAGTCAAGATTCTGCTGTAGGGGTGGCAGTGGCACAGTGTCACATAAGGGGTACATATTTTAGGGGTGCACAAATTCTATTCACTGAAGGACACCATTAAAAATATTACATGATTTAAGGGGTATAGTAATAGATAATCAAAACTTGAGGGATGCACTTGTGCCTCTACATGGCTGCCATGGGCGGCACGTGCCCCTAAAAATTTTCCAAAAAACTCAAGATAATTCATAATTAAAAAGAAAAAAATAATAATTGTGCCCCTGTACAAATAAAAATGTCCCCACATAGGCACAAATGTGCGTCCAATTTTGTTGGTATAATGCTTGGCTTCCATATTTTTTTCCACAAAAAAATAAAGAGTTCGATCGTCTCTATGTGCGCTTTCATATTTCTTTTCCACAAAAATTAAAAGACAAGAAATTAAACTGTGCCCAAGGAAGCTCCAACCCTCGTGGGCGACGTTAAAAGTGGAGTGCTCTACTAAGCTAGAACACTCTTTTATATCTTTGTTGATATTAATCTTGTAAATAAGAGTATAAAACTCTTCGAGGTGTAGTTGAGTTGGTCGAGTGAGCATTCTTAAGACTATGGACATTTGCCTTGACGTCTTGAGTTCAAATCTTCGGGTAACTCAATGGCTGCCTATTGGCCTTCTTAATTACGAGCCTGACAGCCCGAGTTTTCTCAGGCTGGTTTGCCTTTCTAGTGTGGTTTTCAGGCTATTGCACTAGAGCAGAGGTCTACCCAGAGCTCACCCTAAAGGTAGTGCCAAGTTGTGCACCCCCCAGATTAAATCATCGCTCCGCCCCTGCATTCGATCAAACCCGGGGTAACATTGAACAATCGCCTCCATTGGTGCGCAGAGGATGATGATGGCCGTTCCTACTTCCAGCGTGATGATGATCCCCCATCAGATCATAGGTATAATTTACTTTGATATGATTAAATATTCGTTTGTGGAGTTGTTGACGCCTAAACCAAGAGCAAGGAAGGGAAAGCATTGGGGTGCTACATGGTTGCCTTTGTGTGAAAATATAAGGAAGAAGAAAATATTATATTGAAGTATGTGTGTTGCATATGTACAATGGGAGCCTTTATATAGGCAAACCCTAACCAACCTAAGGAAACAAATCAGATAAACTAAACAAGGCAATGTGATTATCCTAATTACACAATTACTAAATAACTAGGAAACTAAATAATATGAGGATAATGACAAATATCACGATATCTCCAACATCCCCCCTCAAACTCAATGTGCCAATATTGAGTTTGCAAGAAGGAATCATAGCAGCAACGGAGAAGCCCACAGTGATTGCGAAGGGCGGGTTGTATCAGCGGAGAAGACCAATAGTGATTGTAAAGTCCAGGTTGTAGGCGCGATTAGGCGAAACTAGGAGCATTGAAGTAGGATAGTTTAACGATGTATCGGGTCGTAATACGATAGTTTAGCGACGTATCGGATCGTAGTAGGATAGTTTAGCGACATATCGGGTCGTAGTAGGACAGTTTTACGACATATCCGGTCGAAGTAGGATAGTTTAGCGACATATCGGGTCGTAATAGGACAGTTTTACGACATATCGGGTCGAAGTAGGATAGTTTTACGACATATTAGGTCGAAGTAGGACAGTTTTACGACATATCGGGTCGAAGTAGGATAGTTTTACGACATATCGGGTCGAGTAGTAGGATAGTTTAGCGACATATCGGGTCGAAATAGGATAGTTTAGCGACATATCGGGTCGAAATATGACAGTTTAGCGACGT
Organism: Linanthus parryae; assembly: GCA_023055425.1. NCBI lineage: Eukaryota > Viridiplantae > Streptophyta > Magnoliopsida > Ericales > Polemoniaceae > Linanthus > Linanthus parryae. Next base: position 2,878,394 of record JALGPY010000008.1, on the reverse strand, counting down.
ATTGGGTCGTAAGTAGGAAATTTATGGAGAAGATCTGATGCTATAGTGGCGGCAATCGACACCGAGAACACATCGGAGAGGGTTAAAATTGGGTAGTTATGGCATTTTTTTTTTGGTGGCAAAGACATGGATTAAAGAGTCCAAAACAAAGCAGGAACACATGCTAATAAGTGTTCCGGCGGACGGCTAGTGACGGAGCCGCCCGCCAGAAAAGCGGAAGCTACTAACTAGGTCACCAGGAGCTCGATTGCTCTGATACCATGTGAAAATATAAGGAAGAAGAAAATATTATATTGAAGTATGTGTGTTGCATATGTACAATGGGAGCCTTTATATAGGCAAACCCTAACCAACCTAAGGAAACAAATTCAGATAAACTAAACAAGGCAATGTGATTATCCTAATTACACAATTACTAAATAACTAGGAAACTAAATAATATGAGGATAATGACAAATATCACGATATCTCCAACATATGACTCGGCGTGAAATTCGTTGGATCACGCCAACCGCAATGTGGGGGTTCCACTATTAACTAACATGTGTACTCTTAGTGGGCACAATACCATGCACTGGCCATCCCCATTAGGAGGTCGTTGTATATCTGATTTACTCCTCTCTGATAGCATGGGGCGGTGCTAGAGGTGCAACGGGGAGGGTCTCCACCGTTTTGCTCCAAGAAAATAACTTTGAAATTTACTTTTACGAATTTGACACAATTTTGTATAGTCATTGCCAGACTTTGTTTTCATGAGAAGTCCGAAGGTATTTCAAATACCGAACTGCACCTTTGTTTTCATGAGAAGGGGCTGGTGACTTATGATAAAGGTATTCAAATAAAATCGCATGTACATAGGATAATGGTATTCATGTAACGATTTCTTAATCTGGGGGTTTATTTCGAATTTATCAAAATTCAGGTCATAATAATCACCGACTTCATGGAATTCCATTCCCCGAGTCAGCCAAATCCCCAAATACTACTATAAATAAACCCCAGCCCCCAGTTCTCAGCACCATTACAAACCCTAGTTTTTTTTTCGTTTCTCTGCAATGGATCAACAAATACGAAAAAAGCATAAGTCCTCTGAAGGGAATTCAACCCCAACAGAAACAATTCATCACTTACCATACATCCCCGAAGAGCTTTTACGCAACATACTCTCTTCACTACCCATGAGATCTCTGGCACGATTCAAGTGCGTCTCCAAACAATGGAATCGTTGTATCTCCGGAACCAGATACCACGGGAACAAGAAGCTTCTCTTCGCGACTCATTGGGATGGAATGTGTCCCAGGTATAATACCGCACAAACCATCGACCAAAACGGTCTAGTCGAAGACCCCCACATACCGCTTCATAAAATGTCTAGAGGACGCTCCATAGACCACTACAATGTCCTAGGTTCTTGTAACGGGTTGTTGCTAATTAGCATCGAAACGGACCTCTTCTTGTGCAATTTGACCACCCATCGCTTCATTAGAACAATGCTTTCGTCTCCATGCTTGGCTCACGAAGGGTGCGATGTTGTATGTGGACTCTGCTTCGATTCGTGTAAAAATGACTACATGGTTGTGATGACGATGAGACATTATGACGATGACACTGTCGTGGTCGGTAGTACTAGAAAAAAACATTGGAACAATGTCTATTTCCCTTATGATGCTGGCTCGATCACACCAGGGGTAACATTGGGAAATCGGCTCCATTGGTGTGCCAGAGAGAAGCGATCACATGGGGATTGCCCATCTGATCATATAATTTTCTTTGATCCAAAGACACACGCGTTTGTGGATTTGCCATTGCCTGAAACCAAGGGCGGGAACGGGATTTCTATTGGAAGCGTGGGGGTGTTAAGAGGTTGTCTTTGCATGACTCGTCACAGAAACATTCAAGGTTTTCAATGCGACGTTGAGGTATTGAGAATGAAAGAGTACGGCGTGAAAGAATCTTGGTCTCTTCTATTTAAACTTCGCGGAGTTGATAATTATCGAGGCTTGATGCCGTATTTTTACACTAGGAATAAACACGAAGTTGTGATGAGGGTGTCAATGGCTCCCAAGGAATGCGTAGTATGGTATGATACCAAACGACAAATTTATACGCAAATTAAGGTTCCCGTAGACTTGTGTACAATGAACATCGTATATGAAGAAACTCTGGTTGATCCCCTTTCATATGGTCGTGAAGACCGGAGGAAATACAGAGACCGAAGGAGATAGATCTGGGAGCTTTAAGAAGATGGAGAAATTGGTGAATAAAGCCACGGGCGAAAAAAACTAGCTTTCTTTTTCGTTTGGTAGTTGAGAATGTTTCTCGTGTTAGCATAGCTTTCTTGATTATAGCTGCATATTTGGTTAACCCAAACTGGAACCGAACCGGGCTTTCCCGAACCGGTCGGTTCTCATGTGTTGTTCAATCGCATTAATTTCAAGTTTTTCTTTACTATGTATGGTTCGATTTGGATGCAGTCATGGGCGGATGTGTACTCTCGCCCATGTGTTGTTCGATTTTGAATAGACTGCTTTTTTACGTGTCCGAAAAGCCGAATCATCCATAACTGGTAGGTGGTATGTCAAGTAGCACCACCAAATCGTCGCTTCACGACGTAGTCAAGAATAACAATATATACAATGTCAATCATACTCTGATGAGTCATGGAACTACTCCACTCGCCACGTCATGTTGCTCTTCAGGATGTGTTTGTAGGAACACACAACATAATGCTTAAACTCACAATCGAGAGTAAAATTTGATCAATTAAAGTTCAATCACGTTCATTAGCAGAGATCAAAAGTTCAATTAGTCAATCTATAGTTTAATTGGTCTATTAGAAGTTTGAGTGACTTCATATTTTAATAACTTTATAAATGAAAACAGATAAAAGACACGTTTACCCCCTTTAGTTTTATTGAAGGAAACTTTCACCCCTCTAGTTTCGAAAATGACACTTTAATCCTTTTAGTATGCTGAACCTCAAGTAATTTCAAGTTTCTGAATTATTAATAAAAAATATTTTTCAAATTTATGATAGAAAATTGTAATTTCACCCTTGTTCAGGTTGATTTAACGGAAAAGACATCATCACCCATGCTAGTAGCCATATCACTAACATAATAATAATGTCGTTTGTCGAATTAGAGTGTCATGTCAGTTTTTGGTGGTGTGCATACACCCAAGTGTTTGTTTTGATACTGCATGTACTAGCGTGTCGATTTTGCCAAACTGCATTGGCAAATCACTAACTGGATAATTAAACTAACGCCTTAGTCAAATTAGAGCGTGATGTCGGTTTTTTGTATTGTGCATGCACTCATGTCAGTTTTGATACTGCTCGTACTGAAAGTGTCATTTTTGCAAAACTGCAAGGTTGTTAAATGTCTATTGTTCTAATTATATAGTAGTAGTACCACTCTGTCACTCCCATTTGTTTTTATTTGACTTTTTTTTACACTATTCACTATGTCACTTTGACCCGATAATTTGGATAGCAAAATAATGTAATTTTTTTATAATCTTTTCATGGTGTTGAAGAGTAAAAGTTGCTCCATAATTTATACTACACTGAAAATAATATCAAAACATCGCAGCGTTTTGCTATCCAAACTGGTGACTCAGATACGAGTCTCAAAATGAGAATGTGATTTTAGGGTAAATGCAAGACCCGAGGACTATTGACTGCTCAAAAAGTCAAAACTCAGTCAAAGTAATACAAACCCTAGCCCTCTCAGGTAAATTGATGCTTTTATATGAAATGTCTCATCAGCTACACAAACCCTAGCTTTTTTCTTGTCTGTTCGTTTCACTGGAGAGGCAGCAAAAAGAACTAAAAAGAAGAGATGAATCATTCACGTTACATACCGGAGGACATCGTCCGCAACAACATCCTCTCTTCACTGCCCATCATGTCTCGGTTCCGATTCAAGTGTGTCTCCAAACAATGGAATTGTTTGATATCCGAAACCACAATCCCCAACCAGAAACTGCTTTTCCTAAGCTACCGAGATGACCAGAACAGTGTCACTAGAAGAACAATTGATCAAACAGGTACGATCGAAGACGTCAGCATACAGTTTGATAAAACCTATGAAAGCGGCTCGTACAGATACCGCATCCTAGGTTCTTGTAACGGTTTGTTGCTGGTTAGCATCGGCATGGACCTATACCTTTGCAATATGACCACTCGTGTCATTGCAAGGGTACTGTCGTCTAAATACTTGAATAAATATGAATACACCACTGTCGCAGGACTTTGCTTTGATTCGATCAATGACGACTACGTGGTCGTAATGGCGGTTAGCCACAAAGTACGTCCCTACCATGACTTTGTCCAGGTAGGAACTAGGAAAAGCTCTTGGAAGAATATATATTTCCCTTATGATATTGATTCGATCGACCCAGGGGTAACACTGAACCATCGCCTCCATTGGCTCGCAGAGGAAGCCGATGATGGCCAATCATACTTCGAGCACGATGTGCATTCCCCATCCAATCGTATAATTTACTTTGATCTGAAGAGTTACGCATTTGTGGAATTGCCGACGCCTGAAACCAAAGGGGTTCCTATAGAGAGCGTGGGGGTGTTACGAGATTGCCTATGTATGACTTGCCACACAAATATCGAGGTATATCCACGCGACGTTGAGGTATGGATAATGAAGGAGTACGGCGTGGAAGAGTCTTGGTCTCCTCTGTTCAAATTTCAAGAAAGTGATGGTGATCTTAGCCTCTTGGCGCCATGTTTCTACACAAGAAAGGAAAACGAAGTTATAATGAGGGTGTCAATATCGTACAGCAAACACGTGGCATCGTATGATACTCAACGAAAAGTGTTTACCGATGTTATGATCCCTGTAGATTATTGGGAAACAAATATTGTCTATGACGAGACTGTTGTGGACCCCTCCTCGTATGGTTACGCAATACCCGAAAAGACCTTAAAGTCAGAAGGGAAGTGTCCTTTTGCGAAACTGTTTAGTCGTCAAGTGGTTTGAATCTGGAACCTCATGCAAGGGCTTTCAATGCTCTCTACCACTTGAGCTAGCACCCTAGGTGTAGAAGTGAAGTGTCCTTAGTAGTATTAACTTAGTAATAGTGGCATTTTAGATATTTCAGCGACGATAATTTTGCGTGATTCTCTATGTGTTTTAGGCTTGTAATGTTTTTAACGAGACGTTGAATAATAAGAGAATTTTCTTTTAGAGATTGCCTGACTTTTGCGAGAGCAAAGGGTTTAGTTCTCGTCTCCATAGTCTCTATTTTCACCCACTTTTGCTCCCAGTTGTTCTATACCTTCTGGATTTGCTTCAACTGTTTCCGTTCTATGTTAGTCGTTGTGAATGTACAAGAGGTCGTGACATAAAACTGTAAAATCTATTGTTTTATATTTCGTGTTATTGATTCATTATTTTTATTTCAGACTGCATCAAATTCTTAGATCCGCCCCTTATGCCGATTATATAAAGTTGTTAATCTCGAACAAACGAAACCCTGATAATCTCTAATAAGCTCGATACTCATACCATTGGAACGTCCGTGACCTAAATATTTCCAATCCCGAACTGCAAGTTCGTTCCCTCACCAAGGCTGATTATGACCAAACATGATGAATAACCTTGCACACATAAGAGTACGAGGGTATTTATGTAGCAATTTCTTAATCTTTGGGCTTTTGTGTATTTAGTTTACTTGTTGCTATCATTTCTCTCCCTCACCGTTGATTGGTTACTTTCCAATAGATAGTTAGGCAAAGTAAGGGTAGTTTATGTCTTTTGCCATACTATGGGGGTTGCGGGTGTGTTTGTGCCAAAAGATAACAGCAGTATCTTGATGAAAATTTCGGGACTTGTGCAAATTTAGGTCACAGTATCGTACTAACTATATAAAAGAACGGATCTGCCATCCACCTCAGCATTTCCTCCACGCTGGACCACTAAGGAATGTTGGCTGGCAAATAAATAGTGACGTGGCTCGAAAGACGTTTTTGCCCTTGGCTGGGTGAGATGGGTACTAGTTAGGAGTATGGGTGGAATGGTAAATTCGTCTGCTGTTTGGTGTGGGTGGGTCTGGTATCATGAGGCTTCTGAGAGGAGCCAGCTTCAAACAGAAGCTTCGTTGTTCTCTCTCATCTCTCTCTGTCCTCTCTTCCACGAGAGCACCGCGTAGCTCTCTCTCTCTCTCTCCGGTGGCGGTACAGGCCATGCAGAAGAAGAAGAACGCCATCGACTGAAATCTTTGCGTCGTTCTAGGGTTGCGGCATGGATTCAGATACGACCAAGTCTGTTGTGGCGGTGCCTCTAGGTTTCTTGGGTTTCTCTGGTGCTTTCAAGGTACCCTTCTATTGCATGTTGGTTTTGCTTGATTTGGATCTTCCTTTGTTCCAGAAACCCTAACTCTGTTCAAATTCAATCGATAGGAGGGGGTTCGATTTTGGATTCGAGGTAAGTAAAACTTCTCTTCTTCTCTTATTTCAATCATTTAAAGTCTGTGTTTTTCTACGATTCTGAAATTGTGCTATTTGGTTCGAGTTTATTGCTCTGTTAGGTAAAATCGAAGCCTCGGGTTTTGGGTTCGACTTTAGGGCTCATCATAGCCTTCCTGGGTTCGACTTTGGGTTCGAAGTAAGCAAAACTTCCCTCTTTTCTCTATTGCAGTCATCTACAGTCTGCGTTTTTGAACCATTCTAAGCTTCTGGAATTGTGATATTTGGTGCTTTTGTTTGTATTGATCCGGTGCAGTTCATGGTAGATGAAGGACTTGTGCCTTCTCCAGAAGAGGAAACGAAGAGGAGAAAAGCTATAGACAAGCTCCAACAGGTTTTTGAATACTCTCCTTCCAAGAGAATAGCTAATTTTTTTATATGGCAAATTAGTAGATCTAAGATATAAAGAAAAAAAAAATTCAACTCGATGACTCCTTTGGTTTTGTGTTTTAGAAGTGTCATTATGGATGGATTGTAAGATACCGACTTGACAAAAGTCAAAACCATGGCATATGCCAAGAGAAGAAAATGATCATCAAGGATATGCTTCATCTTTCTGATAAACATTAGACCAGGAAAATGGTTGACATACAACTTAATTGCAGAGACATTTACCATTTTTTTAGGGTAGACATTAACCATTTTGAATGCAATAATTAAGTCAATGCAGTGGAATTCATAAAAAATATCTCACCCTTGTGCACGTACAACTTAATTGAAGAGACAGTTACCATAATTCCCTTATTGTTATTGGTTCCCTCTTGCCTTATATTAGGGTTTTATGACTTACTATCTTAATTGTTCCGGTGTTGCAGTTGTTGTTGTATCTTCTTTCCACCTTACATAAATCTTGCACTTTACTGATGAATGTCTGAAAGCGGGGTTTCTTATTTGGCCGCTTTTTTAGCTACCGTGTACTCATGTATTATTCTTCAATTTGCATTGGAAGGTTTGTAAATGATTTGTACTTAACATGTCTTGAAATGACTCGTGAGTATGTCTTTCCCCATCTTTTGTTGCTCCGAAATTTAACGTCTTGGGTCTGAATTGCTATGCGGTAAGTTTTCACATTTATTTTATTTTGAAGTACACATCCTTGTCTTCTTATTTTTATGTATTTTTTCCCAGAAATTAGTAGCTTTAACTCTTGTAGTTGCCTGATAAAACCTCTGCTTTGCTGTGATAAAAATATTTTAATTTATTCTGGTGGGAATTGATCTTTGATTTTCAGACAACGTGGGGTCAGGCAATATTTCATACTATAGTAATTGAAAATTTCATGTCCGGTTTGTACCCTTCTCAACCATTAGCCACTCAGTTATGGACAATTTATAATGATTTAGTTTTTATCTGTGGTTTGTAGGCTGTTATTGAAATGTGAAGTTTACCAAGTGCACAATGGTAATTGTTTTGTACGCTGTTCTAGAAATGTGAAGTTGACCAAGTGCACAAAGTTTACCGATTTTTTTGGGCTGAAATGGTGTGTTTATCTTTGGCCGACTTTATTGTTTGTAGAGGATTTTCTGACTGTGATTGATGGCTGTTTATAACAGTCTTTTTGATTGCGTAATTTTTCCTTTGGTCCAAGAGAATGATTATTATGTTCAATTAGTTTACAACTAGGCCTGGAGATATATGCATCATTTAAGCTTAATGATTTCAGCATTAGACGAATTAGAAATCGGCATGTAAAATTCGTTCTGACTGAAGCTATAACATAAACATCTATAAGAAAGTTAAATGTCTATACTGAAATCGGCCATGTTTTCTTGTAGTAAGATAAATGAAATGCCTACTATGACTGCACCGCACTCCCACAAATACAATAATGAGAGAACCTGGGTAGAAGTACTATGGCAATGAATATCAAAGTTCTCTATGGAAGAATTGTGGAGTAACTAGAAAGGAGAGAGGTAGAGAAAGAACAGAAAAAACAGGGACTGAAATGAAAGTATGATCTGGATAAGGGGATACCCTCTATCAGCTAAGTCATCCCAGGATGAATAGTCTATGGTGCAGCTAAATCAGCACTCACAATATGCCATAAGTTATGAAAAAATAAAGGGTCTGAAAGAAACTGTGACATACGAGTAGTGTTCAGTTATAAGTATGCATCTCTATAGTACCGTGTAGAATCTTTGGTTTTTGGCGTTAAACTATTCGAATGATAGTTTCAAGCACTTTAAGTTCTTTCTCGAATTGCATTTCATAAGCTACAAACTCCAAAGTCTTGCTATGATCATGTACCGTACAACTATAAGCCCTGTTGAGTTTTCCCTGAAATTTTTATCCTGCCAATATGCAGAACTATTGATCGTCGGAAAAGGATGATTATAGCAATGCATGCACCCTTTGGGATGGAATAACTGTTCATGATATTATTCCTTGAACTGTTTCTGAGGTGCTTGGTGATGTTCCTTACTGTAGAGTATGACCGATTGGGCTCTCTGGAATGTTGTTGATGGGATATTCGGTTCTGACTGGGTTGTGGTCATGTCAGTATCTCCTTAAAGGTTGTGATGATAGCTTTCTGAAATTTGCAATTTAGATTGTGAGTTGACTTCTTATCTTGGCGGGGCGATTCGGAGGGATGATTATCTCTCCGTTTCGCAGCCATGACTTTGTCATCGCACACTACAACAAATACTGCCTCAGTTGACAACAAAATTAGTCGGTAGATAGCCTAAATTTGTCGGCAAATATTCTACCGACAGAAATTGGTTTGTCGATCCGTAGTCACAATATCTCCGTCGTTAGAGTGATAGCCGACAAACGTTCTGTTTGTCGGCAGAAAGAGTAAGCAGCGACATAAATTTCTGTCGGTAGTTTCGTTCTACTGACTATGTCCTTTTGTCGCCTTTAAAACTGGTGACAAACATATATTCATGTGTAGTTAGATAGATGACATCCAGAATAGTCACTAGAAGAGAAGTTTGTCGGTACTTCATCTTTCTTGTGACGTTCGTGCTTGTCACCTTTATCATAACTTAATAAAAAAAAAACACTTTTGAAGACCATCCAAACATGCTACCAAACATGAACAAGATGCCATAAATTGGCATTTTACACAAGATTAGAGCTTAGTTCAAAAACTATACAAAGTCATTCCAGATTCTAGTCTAGTTAACAGAAATAATAGACATAGTAGACATAGTGGATCCAAAACTCCGTGGCATGAACTATATATAGCACTTCATTCACGAACACCTGGTCCAAAAAGCTAACGTACTCCATTCACGAAATCCTGCAAATATTCATATATAAAGTCACTGCATACTTGATTCCTAAAGACACTATAATTGATGACATAATTTAAATTTGTAAACTTATTTAAGCATTCAGACAAAGTATGCAAATATTCATACACAAAGCATATGATTTTCATGGTTTCAGAGAGCATGAAATGCTAAGAAACCCCTATATGAAGACCCGTTGAACAATATGACATATAGGTCACAAGCTGGATATGCTAGATTCAAACCAAGACTAACCTCAAATTACATTTGGCATCACTCTTCTGGTAGGCTGCAAAAACTGATCAAGTCAGGAACAAAGTCTTAGGTTGGTGCTTCAAGCCGTGGAGACTGGTCCATTTCTTAAAGTCGTGGAGACTGCACAAGGCGGTGAAAACAGCAGCTGCAGCCAGCAATGAGGGAGGAAACTTCAGCATTTCATATTCCAATAGGCTGAGTTCCACGATGAAGAAGGAAAGACACGCAAGCTGAAGAAAAAAAAATGGTGTTTAGAAGCAAGTTCTAGGAAATAATTTTTAAAAATGAACTATTTAAGTATCTAGGAAATAAATGAGTGAGCAAACAGAAAAAACTATCGAGGACATCTTACTGTCGAGAAAAATGATATATGGCCGGCATGAGGTTTGAGGGAATAAGAAAATTCATTTCCACTCTTGTACTTTTGCTCGGTGATCAAGAATTCTGCACACACGAAGTTTGATAATTAGAAAAGTCAATATACCTTCCTGAGTAAAGTTGGCATGTCATGCTTTCCCGTGGCACTTATCATTCTTGCTATTTACAATTATTATGGAATTTTCTTGGAAGTGGTTGTCTTTGTTTTTGATTCAGTGTGCTTATTAGAGTTTTGTTCTTTTATAAGTGTAGGCTGGATGCTACTATAGTTCAAAATTATCATCTTCCGACCTTTTCCTCCCACATCCTGATCCCACCATAGAATACCACCCCAATCCACCCTCATCCAATGTTTGAAGGCACCACCTCTATTTCATTCAAGTCCAGTGTGCTTGAAGGCACTACCTTTATTTCATTCCAAGTCCAAATGACCTAAATGGCTTCTAGTATTCATGTGTCCTAAGAGTGTCACTGATTTCACAAGAAGCTTTACCTCATAGCTATAAATTAGTTATTTCTATAAATTTATGACTCATAGCTATAAATTTATGACTAATAGTTATAAACTAGTCTACCCAGAAGCTTTACCTCATAGCTTCACCATGGAATTCATTCTGATTTCATAAGACCCAACTTCACAATAATTTGCGAACAAATTGAGTACTAAGAAACACATACTTCCAATTTCATGCTGAAAATATGATGTCCAGAGTTTATTTGATAGTTTATAGGTGCTTTTCATACAGATTCAGTAACTAGAAAACATTCAGTGACCAGACAACTCATGATTCATTCAAGGTATCTTGATTATTCTCAAAACAACTATAAGGGAAAACAGAAATCCATATTAACTTTGACATGTCGATGTCCCTTTCTCACCTAGAAGGAAAATAATGCACACCCGTGTATTTGATATCCAACAATCAAAGTAAGAAAATGATATACAACTTAATGCACTTCATAAGAGAAAACATATATTTGCTTTTTCCTACCTGATATGGTGCTTTACATTGCAACATAAACTCTCAGGTCCAGAATAAAAAAAAAAATCAACAGTCAATTATATTCCAATAAGTATTTGTGTAATACCCCGTATTTAAGTTAGGGGTTATTTGGTCATTTTAAGAAAACATTTGAAAATTTCAAGAAATTTAATTTCAAACTTATTAATGACATTTCTTAGTTTTAACGTATAAGTGAGTCATTTCATATCTATGATGATATATACTTTTATTTTGGGGTTATTTTGTAGGTTTTAAAACTTGAAAAAAATTTATATGAAACTTATTTTTATACTTGGGAGGTACTTGTAGTTTTGTAAAAGTGAATTATACAAAGTGTTTCATTAGAAATTATTTGGAGATTTTACAATTTATGAAAGTTATCTTTCTAGTTTTACCTATTAATTGGAAATTATATTTTCACCCCTAAACTTTTAGATTTCACATTCTACCCCAACTAGCAAATCATCTCTTGTTTATTTTCATCCAACTCCCCTACCCACTATCATTGGTCAACTATACTAAAATATGGAGATTTTCTTTTTACAAGCATCTTTCAATTTTCTCTACTAATGCATCAAGCACATCACCCCCATCTCCATCAACTCCATCAACTCTAACTACTACCTACCCACATGTATGTACATTATCATGTGAATTCTTCACCACCAACCTCCACCATCATCTTCATTGCTTTCATTCTCATTCATTTTCATTTTTCTCTTCAAGACCACTCAAATACTCTCCCATCTCTCTCCCAAAAACTCCATTCCCGGTTTTGGAGGAACACCTTCACAAAACACCATCAAATCTTCATTTTCAAGCCTCCAAAACATGAAAAACTTTAGCCCAAGCATAGTATGATCATGGAGGGGAGTTATTTCATCATTCTTCTCAAGGATTGAAGGTCAATTTCATTCTTTTCCTTCACCATTTCTTGAATCTTTGGGTAAACTTTCTTCTAGTCTTTAATTCATTCATGCATGTCCATCTTTTGCTTTGATTGATGAAATTTCATCTTAGTTTTCTTCATATCCATGCTTGATTCTTCATTTACATGGTTAGATCATGTGATTGACTCCAAAATTTTGACTATTTCATGAAACCCACACTAAAACCCATATGAACTTTGTAAAATTATTGGTAGTTGCACTTGCATGTCAAGAAAATTTTGATCATTTGTGTCAAGAGCATGTAGAAATCTTAGTTAATGCCTAAAATGGTGTTATTTGGGTGAAAATCAAGTCTCCATAAGTTGCATGTATCATTTCAACCAAACTTGTTGATTTTTGGAAAAATTGCATATTTTTACAATCTGACCAGTTCGTGCAAAACGTACATTATCTCTAAATTTTGTCTCTGTGGAATTTTTAAATCTTATATATTCTGAAACTAGACTCAAAGAGGGTCATTTTGAAGAAAAAATCAACTTCATAGCTTTTTTGGTTAGGGAGATATGCTCATTCTAAGTTGCAAGTTTTCTGAAACTCTGTTTTTGGACAAGTTTTACCATTTTTGTTAAAAATCTCATTTCCAGAAACCTATGGCACCAAATCTTTCTTGTGATGAAGCTGGACACATAAGGGATTCATTCTGGAGAATATGGGCATTTTTCCTATTCTTCAAGTAGTAGTAATTGTTCTTCAAAGTTTAAACTTTCTTCCAAACTTGTCTCTGCATAGCAGTGTTTGTTATTTTTGTAACTTGAGTTTTATAATAGCTATGCATGATTTTCTTGGTGTTTCTGAAATTAGACACATGTAGGTTCATAATACATTAATTTCAAAATTTTAGTAGATGATTTGATATGGTAAATATGTCTCCAAAGTCAGAGCTACAATTCTGTCCAGAATTGTAGTTTCACATTTTTTAGAAAACTTGAATTTTTGAACTTCTAGGTGTTTTGTTGGACTTGTTTTGATAATTAAACATCATTATATGTGCATTAGTGACATTTAGGACTTTGTGACATGCAGGTTCTCATTTCTATATAAATGTGTAAATTGGTTATAACGAGTACGTCATACGTGTGATTGTAGACATCGACCTCGTAGGAGAGAGCGGTTGTCGTCGGAGTGCTAGGCTTAGTTTCTTGATTTTGATTGTTCTTCATCTCAGTGGTAAGTACATATGTACGACCTTTTCATATCAAAATGTGCGTATGCGTTCGATGTTTCAAATGAATTCATGTTATATGAAAAAGTATGATAATGCATGTTTTCCACTCGATGTTGTTAAACTATTCTATTCATCTCCTTTGAGAACTCTCGGAAATTACTTGTGAAATGTTGATATTTTAATTCTGGTTATGTGAAAGAGAAGAAATAAAATACCTCTAATAGACTTAGGACGATGTACAGAGTACTGTTATTAATGAGAGGCGACAAGCGATCCTCCATTTTCTTATGGCTAAGACCATTGAAGCAATGCTTCTTATTATTGGATAGAACGTTAATGTTCACAAATCCGCCCCCGATGAGCCAAAAGGTATCAAGATATTGAGGCCAAGGGTTTTATAGAGCTATAGAGTGCTACTTATACTTGTAAGGGTCACTACGGTATAGGGGTGTCGACACTTAAGGCCTTTTAGCTAATGTTATGAGCGGGGTTGACGAATGGGCTCCCTTAACGCTCGGGTGAAATAGGGTTTGATAGACCCTAGAAGGAACCCTTAGTGATTATTTCGTGATCCCTCTGTCTACATCGATCCTGCTGGTGGCTCTAGACATGCCTCAGCTAAACTTAATGGTTAAATTTGGAATTGAAAGAAAGTTTGATTACTCTATTGAAGTTGTTTGTGGCTCTTGATTGCCTAATCTAATCAAATGATTTGAAAAGCTTTGGCTACTTGTGATTTAATATCATTATCAGGTCAAATGGACTTGTTTACTGTTGATATTCTACTTGTTTAAGAATATGTTGACTTCTTGTGGTTTATAAATGTTTTAAAGATGATGGTTCTCGCTACGCGGTTACTCATAAATGTTCCGAATTGTTCCAACTCTTTTGCTCATTGATTTTCAAATCTCTTTATTGCTTCAACTCATGCTTCCGTGCCACTCGTTGCTTTACATGCTGTAGTGTGTATTTACTCAGTTTTTACTGATCATTTCTTCAAAACTGCGTCGGCTTTTGCCATTTTAAAACCGCAGGTCATCACTCAAGGTGGGGGATGGGAACGCGTATCGAGACAAAGACGTTTAGATTAAGTTAGAGTAGATCACATAGATTATTTCAAACAAATTATATTTGTAATCTTATCTTCTCAAGATTGCTGTATTTATTAAATAAAATGTAATATTCGTAACTATATTTCTACTTTTGGTTATCGATTGTCTCTTTAACCCTGAACCGAGATCCCGGGTCGTTTCAGATGGTATCAGAGCATCGGTTCTCCGGTTAAAGTGACTTTTCGATCTCCATTAGTAGGGAAGAAGAAAGATAACACGTTTTCAAAATTTTAAAATTGATTAGGATATCTCAATTTGGTAATAACAAAGTAAGCAAGCCGCGGTGGATTTTGGGGTACTTACGTATTCTTAAACTCGATTTGTATTGACTTGTTGATATGTGATCTATGCGAAATCCACTTGTTAATTATATGTTGGTTATTCTATGGGCATGTTTAGTTGCTATATAGAAATGATTTATCATTGTCGTGTGATGCGTATCCGCGTTCCTTTGTTTGATTATGTTAATTAGTCGATGAGAGAGTAACGACGCTTTAACTTAGAAGAACATGAGACCATTCTTTTCCTACTTATGAGCGCGAATTTTAAGATAATAATTTATTTTATCTCATTTTGAGTTAATTTGACATGGTCGTTTCCAAAATTGGATAGTTTTGACAAAAAAAAAATATTCTTAAAAAAAAAAAAAAAATAAACGATTTCAAAAAAAAAAAAAAAAATATTGGGTGCGGAGATACCAAATGCCAAGTGATATGGACCACTATGTTTAGCAGTCCGCTGGCGTGACTCTTAGTACGACGGTACTATGAGTCGTACCCGCTGTGTAGACTAAGTTGGAACATTTGAAACACATGCGAGTTGTGATGGAGAGACATGTTGTGTGACGACACATAGTGTTCTTTTCCCCCTCGTATGCGTGGAACACTTGAGGTGATTGGTTTATCTAATCCAATGAAGGTAAGACAATATTTTTAGCGCGGATGAGCACAACAAAATGGCATGTTAGTTTTGATCAAATTATTTTTCTAAAAGTTTCGTGAATGTTTAAATGTTAGAAAATTTTCGAATTACTTTGTAAACGTGAGAACTTGCATTTTGGTCTAACTTTTCAAAATTTGGTGCGACCTTTTACTTGAGCTAATTTTATATGAATTCCTAATGTGACACGAGTGAGAAGAGACGAAACCGATCAAGTGCGCGTTTTCCGTTAATTTAAGTGTTGCATGTGCATTAGCATTGCATACAAGTCTCATGTGCATTAGCTGCATTCTCTTCAAGTATGTTTGTAAGTTCTCTCAAAAGTTTTCTTAAGCTTCGGGGACGAAGCTTCATTTTAAGGGGGATATAATGTAATACCCCGTATTTAAGTTAGGGGTTATTTGGTCATTTTACGAAAACATTTGAAAATTTCAAGAAATTTAATTTCAAACTTATTAATGACATTTCTTAGTTTTAACGTATAAGTGAGTCATTTCATATCTATGATGATATATACTTTTATTTTGGGGTTATTTTGTAGGTTTTAAAACTTGAAAAAAATTTATATGAAACTTATTTTTATACTTGGGAGGTACTTGTAGTTTTGTAAAAGTGAATTATACAAAGTGTTTCATTAGAAATTATTTGGAGATTTTACAATTTATGAAAGTTATCTTTCTAGTTTTACCTATTAATTGGAAATTATATTTTTACCCCTAAACTTTTAGATTTCACATTCTACCCCAACTAGCAAATCATCTCTTGTTTATTTTCATCCAACTCCCCCACCCACTATCATTGGTCAACTATACTAAAATATGGAGATTTTCTTTTTACAAGCATCTTTCAATTTTCTCTACTAATGCATCAAGCACATCACCCCCATCTCCATCAACTCCATCAACTCTAACTACTACCTACCCACATGTATGTACATTATCATGTGAATTCTTCACCACCAACCTCCACCATCATCTTCATTGCTTTCATTCTCATTCATTTTCATTTTTCTCTTCAAGACCACTCAAATACTCTCCCATCTCTCTCCCAAAAACTCCATTCCCGGTTTTGGAGGAACACCTTCACAAAACACCATCAAATCTTCATTTTCAAGCCTCCAAAACATGAAAAACTTTAGCCCAAGCATAGTATGATCATGGAGGGGAGTTATTTCATCATTCTTCTCAAGGATTGAAGGTCAATTTCACTCTTTTCCTTCACCATTTCTTGAATCTTTGGGTAAACTTTCTTCTAGTCTTTAATTCATTCATGCATGTCCATCTTTTGCTTTGATTGATGAAATTTCATCTTAGTTTTCTTCATATCCATGCTTGATTCTTCATTTACATGGTTAGATCATGTGATTGACTCCAAAATTTTGACTATTTCATGAAACCCACACTAAAACCCATATGAAATTTGTAAAATTATTGGTAGTTGCACTTACATGTCAAGAAAATTTTGATCATTTGTGTCAAGAGCATGTAGAAATCTTAGTTAATGCCTAAAATGGTGTTATTTGGGTGAAAATCAAGTCTCCATAAGTTGCATGTATCATTTCAACCAAACTTGTTGATTTTTGGAAAAATTGCATATTTTTACAATCTGACCAGTTCGTGCAAAACGTACATTATCTCTAAATTTTGTCTCCGTGGAATTTTTAAATCTTATATATTCTGAAACTAGACTCAAAGAGGGTCATTTTGAAGAAAAAATCAACTTCATAGTTTTTTTGGTTAGGGAGATATGCTCATTCTAAGTTGCAAGTTTTCTGAAACTCTGTTTTTGGACAAGTTTTACCATTTTTGTTAAAAATCTCATTTCCAGAAACCTATGGCACCAAATCTTTCTTGTGATGAAGCTGGACACATAAGGGATTCATTCTGGAGAATATGGGAATTTTTCCTATTCTTCAAGTAGTAGTAATTGTTCTTCAAAGTTTAAACTTTCTTCCAAACTTGTCTCTGCATAGCAGTGTTTGTTATTTTTGTAACTTGAGTTTTATAATAGCTATGCATGATTTTCTTGGTGTTTCTGAAATTAGACACATGTAGGTTCATAATACATTAATTTCAAAATTTTAGTAGATGATTTGATATGGTAAATATGTCTCCAAAGTCAGAGCTACAATTCTGTCCAGAATTGTAGTTTCACATTTTTTAGAAAACTTGAATTTTTGAACTTCTAGGTGTTTTGTTGGACTTGTTTTGATAATTAAACATCATTATATGTGCATTAGTGACATTTAGGACTTTGTGACATGCAGGTTCTCATTTCTATATAAATGTGTAAATTGGTTATAACGAGTACGTCATACGTGTGATTGTAGACATCGACCTCGTAGGAGAGAGCGGTTGTCGTCGGAGTGCTAGGCTTAGTTTCTTGATTTTGATTGTTCTTCATCTCAGTGGTAAGTACATATGTACGACCTTTTCATATCAAAATGTGCGTATGCGTTCGATGTTTCAAATGAATTCATGTTATATGAAAAAGTATGATAATGCATGTTTTCCACTCGATGTTGTTAAACTATTCTATTCATCTCCTTTGAGAACTCTCGGAAATTACTTGTGAAATGTTGATATTTTAATTCTGGTTATGTGAAAGAGAAGAAATAAAATACCTCTAATAGACTTAGGACGATGTACAGAGTACTGTTATTAATGAGAGGCGACAAGCGATCCTCCATTTTCTTATGGCTAAGACCATTGAAGCAATGCTTCTTATTATTGGATAGAACGTTAATGTTCACAAATCCGCCCCCGATGAGCCAAAAGGTATCAAGATATTGAGGCCAAGGGTTTTATAGAGCTATAGAGTGCTACTTATACTTGTAAGGGTCACTACGGTATAGGGGTGTCGACACTTAAGGCCTTTTAGCTAATGTTATGAGCGGGGTTGACGAATGGGCTCCCTTAACGCTCGGGTGAAATAGGGTTTGATAGACCCTAGAAGGAACCCTTAGTGATTATTTCGTGATCCCTCTGTCTACATCGATCCTGCTGGTGGCTCTAGACATGCCTCAGCTAAACTTAATGGTTAAATTTGGAATTGAAAGAAAGTTTGATTACTCTATTGAAGTTGTTTGTGGCTCTTGATTGCCTAATCTAATCAAATGATTTGAAAAGCTTTGGCTACTTGTGATTTAATATCATTATCAGGTCAAATGGACTTGTTTACTGTTGATATTCTACTTGTTTAAGAATATGTTGACTTCTTGTGGTTTATAAATGTTTTAAAGATGATGGTTCTCGCTACGCGGTTACTCATAAATGTTCCGAATTGTTCCAACTCTTTTGCTCATTGATTTTCAAATCTCTTTATTGCTTCAACTCATGCTTCCGTGCCACTCGTTGCTTTACATGCTGTAGTGTGTATTTACTCAGTTTTTACTGATCATTTCTTCAAAACTGCGTCGGCTTTTGCCATTTTAAAACCGCAGGTCATCACTCAAGGTGGGGGATGGGAACGCGTATCGAGACAAAGACGTTTAGATTAAGTTAGAGTAGATCACATAGATTATTTCAAACAAATTATATTTGTAATCTTATCTTCTCAAGATTGCTGTATTTATTAAATAAAATGTAATATTCGTAACTATATTTCTACTTTTGGTTATCGATTGTCTCTTTAACCCTGAACCGAGATCCCGGGTCGTTTCAGATGGTATCAGAGCATCGGTTCTCCGGTTAAAGTGACTTTTCGATCTCCATTAGTAGGGAAGAAGAAAGATAACACGTTTTCAAAATTTTAAAATTGATTAGGATATCTCAATTTGGTAATAACAAAGTAAGCAAGCCGCGGTGGATTTTGGGGTACTTACGTATTCTTAAACTCGATTTGTATTGACTTGTTGATATGTGATCTATGCGAAATCCACTTGTTAATTATATGTTGGTTATTCTATGGGCATGTTTAGTTGCTATATAGAAATGATTTATCATTGTCGTGTGATGCGTATCCGCGTTCCTTTGTTTGATTATGTTAATTAGTCGATGAGAGAGTAACGACGCTTTAACTTAGAAGAACATGAGACCATTCTTTTCCTACTTATGAGCGCGAATTTTAAGATAATAATTTATTTTATCTCATTTTGAGTTAATTTGACATGGTCGTTTCCAAAATTGGATAGTTTTGACAAAAAAAAAATATTCTTAAAAAAAAAAAAAAAACGATTTCAAAAAAAAAAAAAAAAATATTGGGTGCGGAGATACCAAATGCCAAGTGATATGGACCACTATGTTTAGCAGTCCGCTGGCGTGACTCTTAGTACGACGGTACTATGAGTCGTACCCGCTGTGTAGACTAAGTTGGAACATTTGAAACACATGCGAGTTGTGATGGAGAGACATGTTGTGTGACGACACATAGTGTTCTTTTCCCCCTCGTATGCGTGGAACACTTGAGGTGATTGGTTTATCTAATCCAATGAAGGTAAGACAATATTTTTAACGCGGATGAGCACAACAAAATGGCATGTTAGTTTTGATCAAATTATTTTTCTAAAAGTTTCGTGAATGTTTAAATGTTAGAAAATTTTCGAATTACTTTGTAAACGTGAGAACTTGCATTTTGGTCTAACTTTTCAAAATTTGGTGCGACCTTTTACTTGAGCTAATTTTATATGAATTCCTAATGTGACACGAGTGAGAAGAGACGAAACCGATCAAGAGCGCGTTTTCCGTTAATTTAAGTGTTGCATGTGCATTAGCATTGCATACAAGTCTCATGTGCATTAGCTGCATTCTCTTCAAGTATGTTTGTAAGTTCTCTCAAAAGTTTTCTTAAGCTTCGGGGACGAAGCTTCATTTTAAGGGGGATATAATGTAATACCCCGTATTTAAGTTAGGGGTTATTTGGTCATTTTACGAAAACATTTGAAAATTTCAAGAAATTTAATTTCAAACTTATTAATGACATTTCTTAGTTTTAACGTATAAGTGAGTCATTTCATATCTATGATGATATATACTTTTATTTTGGGGTTATTTTGTAGGTTTTAAAACTTGAAAAAAATTTATATGAAACTTATTTTTATACTTGGGAGGTACTTGTAGTTTTGTAAAAGTGAATTATACAAAGTGTTTCATTAGAAATTATTTGGAGATTTTACAATTTATGAAAGTTATCTTTCTAGTTTTACCTATTAATTGGAAATTATATTTTCACCCCTAAACTTTTAGATTTCACATTCTACCCCAACTAGCAAATCATCTCTTGTTTATTTTCATCCAACTCCCCCACCCTCTATCATTGGTCAACTATACTAAAATATGGAGATTTTCTTTTTACAAGCATCTTTCAATTTTCTCTACTAATGCATCAAGCACATCACCCCCATCTCCATCAACTCCATCAACTCTAACTACTACCTACCCACATGTATGTACATTATCATGTGAATTCTTCACCACCAACCTCCACCATCATCTTCATTGCTTTCATTCTCATTCATTTTCATTTTTCTCTTCAAGACCACTCAAATACTCTCCCATCTCTCTCCCAAAAACTCCATTCCCGGTTTTGGAGGAACACCTTCACAAAACACCATCAAATCTTCATTTTCAAGCCTCCAAAACATGAAAAACTTTAGCCCAAGCATAGTATGATCATGGAGGGGAGTTATTTCATCATTCTTCTCAAGGATTGAAGGTCAATTTCACTCTTTTCCTTCACCATTTCTTGAATCTTTGGGTAAACTTTCTTCTAGTCTTTAATTCATTCATGCATGTCCATCTTTTGCTTTGATTGATGAAATTTCATCTTAGTTTTCTTCATATCCATGCTTGATTCTTCATTTACATGGTTAGATCATGTGATTGACTCCAAAATTTTGACTATTTCATGAAACCCACACTAAAACCCATATGAACTTTGTAAAATTATTGGTAGTTGCACTTGCATGTCAAGAAAAATTTGATCATTTGTGTCAAGAGCATGTAGAAATCTTAGTTAATGCCTAAAATGGTGTTATTTGGGTGAAAATCAAGTCTCCATAAGTTGCATGTATCATTTCAACCAAACTTGTTGATTTTTGGAAAAATTGCATATTTTTACAATCTGACCAGTTCGTGCAAAACGTACATTATCTCTAAATTTTGTCTCTGTGGAATTTTTAAATCTTATATATTCTGAAACTAGACTCAAAGAGGGTCATTTTGAAGAAAAAATCAACTTCATAGTTTTTTTGGTTAGGGAGATATGCTCATTCTAAGTTGCAAGTTTTCTGAAACTCTGTTTTTGGACAAGTTTTACCATTTTTGTTAAAAATCTCATTTCCAGAAACCTATGGCACCAAATCTTTCTTGTGATGAAGCTGGACACATAAGGGATTCATTCTGGAGAATATGGGCATTTTTCCTATTCTTCAAGTAGTAGTAATTGTTCTTCAAAGTTTAAACTTTCTTCCAAACTTGTCTCTGCATAGCAGTGTTTGTTATTTTTGTAACTTGAGTTTTATAATAGCTATGCATGATTTTCTTGGTGTTTCTGAAATTAGACACATGTAGGTTCATAATACATTAATTTCAAAATTTTAGTAGATGATTTGATATGGTAAATATGTCTCCAAATTCAGAGCTACAATTCTGTCCAGAATTGTAGTTTCACATTTTTTAGAAAACTTGAATTTTTGAACTTCTAGGTGTTTTGTTGGACTTGTTTTGATAATTAAACATCATTATATGTGCATTAGTGACATTTAGGACTTTGTGACATGCAGGTTCTCATTTCTATATAAATGTGTAAATTGGTTATAACGAGTACGTCATACGTGTGATTGTAGACATCGACCTCGTAGGAGAGAGCGGTTGTCGTCGGAGTGCTAGGCTTAGTTTCTTGATTTTGATTGTTCTTCATCTCAGTGGTAAGTACATATGTACGACCTTTTCATATCAAAATGTGCGTATGCGTTCGATGTTTCAAATGAATTCATGTTATATGAAAAAGTATGATAATGCATGTTTTCCACTCGATGTTGTTAAACTATTCTATTCATCTCCTTTGAGAACTCTCGGAAATTACTTGTGAAATGTTGATATTTTAATTCTGGTTATGTGAAAGAGAAGAAATAAAATACCTCTAATAGACTTAGGACGATGTACAGAGTACTGTTATTAATGAGAGGCGACAAGCGATCCTCCATTTTCTTATGGCTAAGACCATTGAAGCAATGCTTCTTATTATTGGATAGAACGTTAATGTTCACAAATCCGCCCCCGATGAGCCAAAAGGTATCAAGATATTGGGGCCAAGGGTTTTATAGAGCTATAGAGTGCTACTTATACTTGTAAGGGTCACTACGGTATAGGGGTGTCGACACTTAAGGCCTTTTAGCTAATGTTATGAGCGGGGTTGACGAATGGGCTCCCTTAACGCTCGGGTGAAATAGGGTTTGATAGACCCTAGAAGGAACCCTTAGTGATTATTTCGTGATCCCTCTGTCTACATCGATCCTGCTGGTGGCTCTAGACATGCCTCAGCTAAACTTAATGGTTAAATTTGGAATTGAAAGAAAGTTTGATTACTCTATTGAAGTTGTTTGTGGCTCTTGATTGCCTAATCTAATCAAATGATTTGAAAAGCTTTGGCTACTTGTGATTTAATATCATTATCAGGTCAAATGGACTTGTTTACTGTTGATATTCTACTTGTTTAAGAATATGTTGACTTCTTGTGGTTTATAAATGTTTTAAAGATGATGGTTCTCGCTACGCGGTTACTCATAAATGTTCCGAATTGTTCCAACTCTTTTGCTCATTGATTTTCAAATCTCTTTATTGCTTCAACTCATGCTTCCGTGCCACTCGTTGCTTTACATGCTGTAGTGTGTATTTACTCAGTTTTTACTGATCATTTCTTCAAAACTGCGTCGGCTTTTGCCATTTTAAAACCGCAGGTCATCACTCAAGGTGGGGGATGGGAACGCGTATCGAGACAAAGACGTTTAGATTAAGTTAGAGTAGATCACATAGATTATTTCAAACAAATTATATTTGTAATCTTATCTTCTCAAGATTGCTGTATTTATTAAATAAAATGTAATATTCGTAACTATATTTCTACTTTTGGTTATCGATTGTCTCTTTAACCCTGAACCGAGATCCCGGGTCGTTTCAATTTGATCGAGAGGACTCTGGAGAGAATGAAATTATGATAGGTCACAACAAAGAAACAACAGCTGCAAAAACACAAATCAATGATCAAAAGGTTAAAGAAGAGACTGAAAAACAAACAGATAACATCAGGTCTCCAGTTGATAGTGAAGTAAAACTGATGTATTCACCTGAGAGATGGTGTACAGAGGCGCCATAGCCCTCGCCATCGTTATCCGTCAGTAGACCACTACTGAAAACCCACATCGAACTGCTACAACCAATGCTCAAAGTCCATAGCACAACCTATCGAACTGCTCTCTTTCCTATTGATTTGAATGAAAACGAAACTGGCAACCCACAATCTTATGAAAAGTATTACCAATTAGCAATTTGATACTCGATTAGAAACTACTTCCAGGCCCTAAAATTGACATCAAACAAAAAGAGGTGAACAAACCTGAATCTGAATGAAGGGGTAACTCCACGATTCAGTGTCTATTTTCTGTTAACATATAGTGATTCCAATCCAGCAAAACAACACCAAGTCGAGCCTGGATCTAATGTCTTCAGCGATTTCGAGCGGGATTGATGAGATGGCGGAAAAAATAAACACCAAGTCAAACCTGTTTTAAACATGTATCGTTAGAAGACGAAGAAAACAAAGAGGAGTATCAGGAGGCGAAGAAAGACGTACCTGCATCCAACCAGCGAAAGAACTGATTCCGATGGAGTGCTGCGGCGAGAGGTGAGAACGTGGGAGCTATAATCCCTGTGTCGTTAGAAGAACTACATCAGTAAATTCCTACACAAAAATAAGAAAACAAATCAATTATCCCTAATTTGAAAGCACCGTCGTGCCCCAATTTTTACATCCAGTGGAAATATTCGATTACACCTAATTCCACAACCGAAAGTTGCAAACATAAAGATCCGAGGGCAATTACAGAGAGGAGAGAGATTACCTGTTACTGGTTAGTGCTTCATCAGCGCAAGAGAGAGATCCGAAGGCGAAGGGCGAAGGCGAAGGCGAGGGCGAGCGGAGAGACAACCTCTGAGGATTTTAACTTGCTTTTCGCTTGAAGGGAATGGATAATAACATCCGAGGGCGAGAGGGGGTGAGAGAGAGGAAGAGGAGGGAGGGGCGGTGAGGCATCGGGGGAGGGTTTCCGAGGGATAAGTGCGGAGAGAGGTGTCTCAGAGCCGGACGTGTGAGTGTGGAGTGTTTCTATTGTAACTCAATTAATTGAGAGGGTTACCTCAAAAAAAAAAATTGAGAGGGATATTTTTTTTCTTAATTTTTATTTTCCCTCCCTTCAACAATTTGGTAGTGCCATAATATTTTAAGATAACCCTCCAAAATATTTATTATACTTTTAAAGTTTTTTTGACAATTATTGTAAGTCACTAAATATAAGGATTGTCACCTTATTTTATCGTCGATACGAGAAATTAAATGAATATCGTTGGTCGACTACTTTTTTATCTAAAATACATAATTAGTTATAACATCGACAATCGGCAACACGTTTATCGACAAACACAAATATGGTCGACATATCCTGTAACCAGCTACACAGTGTCGACAAAAAAATTGTCAAGAAAGGCTGTATTTGTTGTAGTGGCAGTCGTTTGCATTGAAAGATATGAGCCTCTTTTTGAATTCGCTTGGAAAGATGAATACACGAAGGTATCTACTGTGCTTACGTTCTTGGTGTATGAGTTTTGGCTCGCTGATGTAATTAATCTCGAACGAAGATTAATTACTTCCACTGCTATGAGGCAGTAAAATGGCGCTATTCACCGATGTATGGTCTCGGTGTATGACTTTTTCTATGTTTGCGATCCTCGATTCCGTGTGGAGTGCTGCTAGCTGATTTGGATGTTCTACAAACCGATTGTTAAACAATTGAATAGGCTTTCCAGCCATCTCACATTTAATTTTCTTGGAAGCCACCAATGAATGGTCCAGCGTGGCAACTAAGCCGAGGTGGATGGAAGAGTTTTTCTTTTATATTAGGCAGTTAGATTCTTTTCTCATGAATGCAGTTTAGCATCAAAAGTTCACTGGACGCTTGCTTGTTGGAAGAGTTCTTATACATGTCCTATTTTATATTATGCCCCTTCTGGTTTTGGGTAATACGAGGCTGTGACGATGAATTTTCTCGAGAAAATGATTCAGGCACGGAGATGAGTTCCGCGTGTTGGCGGGGCAACTCGGAGGTACTTTGGCCACTGTAGTTGCAGCCACGGTGGGCTCGTTCTCGGCCGAACACTTAACAGATCCGAGCCTCACTAGTTGTTAAATTCCTTATTACCTTTCCGTTGTTTGATCCAGTAGCTACATTACGGGTTCTGTTTATGGGAAGTTACAAATTTCCATACTGGTGATAGAAATGCAATATGAACAGTTCTTAAGAACCCCTCTAACTTGCAAGTTCAATCAGGGCTAATTAAGTATTTTTTAGTATTATGTTGAATTCCCCTGTTTTGTTTTCTATTTTTTTATTCTTTTGAGCTATTTTTGCAGGATCGTTGTTTCCGAGGCTGAACAGTCACCAGGGACTACTTCGATGACTATCTTTTACAATGAATCTGCCGCGTTGTTTCAATTTACCTCTTGACAGAGTAAGCTGATATTTTTCCACAATTTTTTCCTTCCAATGAGGTGTTGACGTATTTTAATCTCATTGCAAATTGTAATGATTTTTCAAGCAGAGAATACATTGAGATTGCTGGATCACAAAAGCTGTTGAATCAGTGCTTCCGAGGCTACCTATTCATGATTTTTTATCTTTGATCAATTTGGTATTCCTCAGGACAGATTATGAGGCCTCATTATGGGTGTATTTCTTCTGCGGCTTGTTGAACATTTTTTTTTGCATCATTGGCATATGGAGTTCTAGCTGGGAGAAGGTTAGTCTGCTTTCTTTCCCTGATGGGTCATGTTCTTCTTAGGTTTTGAATGCTGGTTCATTCCTCTCTTGTAAACATTTATTGACTCGTGTTTACTTTTTTTTATTACTATTATTATTATTCAGTTTGCCTCAAACTCGTAGAACAACTCTTCATCCAACAGTGCCATCGATGCTCATTCTATGTAAAGAATACTGGTAGAAGATACTGCTGCCCAGCATATTGATCAATCAAACAGCTCCCGGTGATTCTTTTGTTTTGTTTTCAATTTTTCTTCTTCAGCCATCAATGATACTTTCTTGATTGGTACTGGAAAGACTAATATGTCCTAGTGATTTTAGTATCATTTGACATGTGAGATATAATATAACTAAGTAACTAAAAATTCAAAACATCCGTGTTCTTATCAGGCATAAGGCTTAACATACCTTGGCATGTTTGTCAAAAAAAAGCTATAGGTGCTTTTTCTGAAAAGAATATGGCTTAGGAATCATGGAATAAGAACTAATTCAGTTCATCGAAACAAGAATCTTTGTTGGTTATATTGCAAGTGTGCAGATTTATTGTGCGTAATTGTTACAGCTGTCTGTTTTATGTTCGAGCTTAAGAGTTTGGTAGGATTATTTGCTTATGTCTTTACAATAATCATTGCTGCTACTGTTTCTGCTGTTTAGTATGCAAGGGGAAGATGGAGGTAGGGGCAGTAAATATTGTCAGGTACTGTTGTTCGTCTCTGCATTTGAAAATTCCAATTCTCACACTTAGCTTACTGCAGGTGTTAAAAAGTTCTTTCATATTGTTTATTTAACTAAAAGTGCACATGTACTTATGTCCATGCTGCCATCTACCAAATTGCTTCATACAATGTGCTGAAATCTTACATCGCTGAGAGGCCGTGATGATAAATTTCTATAGATTGCCATTCGGACTACGATTCTGACCGGCATCTTGGCGGCGTAACAACAGCAAGCGTCGCCTCTCGCTGTTGTTGCAGCCATGGCGGTGTCATCGTGGCCTGATCACATTCACCAATCTGAGCCCCCAACCAAATTGTTCTTATTAAAATTTAAGCTGCCTCTGCCTATATTTTGTGTTTGAAATGATATGTTCATCATTTTTATTGAAATATTTAAGCGGTGGAGAGATGTCTGCAAGTTAGCATGTACCAATTAGACATAGTTCATACTCGTAATTTCATTTTCCTGATTTATAAAGAAAATCAACTGAACATCCACAAACTACTTTATATGAAGTTTTTTTCCTTGTCTTACTTTTTGTGGAGAATGATGAAAGATAAAAGAGTGCTCGGAAAACGTATAAATACATTATGAAGATGGGAAAGGTGGATTTTAGAAATTATCAGGTGTTCAAGTACTGAGATTGAATCGTGTATTGCTCTTTTTAACAGGTATTTCCTCAGGGTTGGGACAAGACTTACTGCCTGAGATATCTAGATGAGTTTTAAGAAATCCACTTTTTCATTCAAATCAATTGTCCTCATTTTAACTAGATAGTTTCATTTCTCCATATTTGATACAGAAACTTCAAATTTTTGTTTTGGTTTGACCATATGACAGCTTTTTCCCCCCTCAAACTGTTGCGGGTAAATCATTGGTTTCATTTAGGCTTAAGGGTGTGCTATGTTTTATGTCTGACAGGGAGGGAATGACCTTGATATATATAAATCGAAACAGACCGTCAGCCACACAGGTAAAGCTCTTGATTTCTGCTTATTGTTGATCTCAATATCACTGTAATTGATTTCATCATACCATAGATTGTGGTTCCCAACTCCCAAGTCCCAACATGTCCAGAAATGAACAAAAGATGGGTATTTAAAACCACCCGGCTTCTTCCTAAATTGATTGTTAATAGTCTCGCTACTCGTTTCTCACGACATTAAAACTAAGGCGTGCGCATTGAAGATGCTGCAGATCCAAATGGTTTAAATTTTAAGCAAAAAACTGAATTTAAATACTCCAAATGGAGCTGCCATATGCATTCTATTTGAGCTTCCTGCAATCATGTTAACATTTTCTTCCAGTTATAGTTTTTGGACGTCTAGGTGTTCTTGCTTTCCTTTACATGATTTTGGTCTTCTCGGTGACAGATTTATGTAACCAATTACAAGACCGATGATGCTGAAGTAACTATTTATTCAAAT
Source organism: Linanthus parryae (assembly GCA_023055425.1). Taxonomy (NCBI): domain Eukaryota; kingdom Viridiplantae; phylum Streptophyta; class Magnoliopsida; order Ericales; family Polemoniaceae; genus Linanthus; species Linanthus parryae. Next base: position 2,849,698 of record JALGPY010000008.1, on the reverse strand, counting down.
TTCTCGCTGCTTAAGTTTCGTTTCTTTTGTTTGTTTGAAGGGGTGTGCCTTTTGTTCACGAGAAAAGGGGAAACTCCAATCCAATCAATTGCTCTACTGTATCCGGTATGTCTTGATAACCTACCGCGCCATTTGTGTTTGCACTGTGGATCATGCTCACTGACTATCCATTCTAACGAGGTTGAATTCTGTTGATAGAGAATGGATAGGCACGAGGTTGACTATCAATTCTCACTGACTATCTGGTGTGTTTGCTTGTCATAGAGACTTTGGAGTTTCTATAGTACCCTTTCCACAATAATTTATACCAAAATAACAAAAATGTTTGAATTTGATCCAACAATGTCACATGAAAAAATTTTGGTGTTGGTCCTATTTGTTATATCAGGTTTACCCAGGAAGAACACACTAGATGATCATAAAATTTATGCAAAGACAGAGGGAAACACAAAGAGAAGGAAGTTACCACAATCTGTTTTTGCAATAAAGAACGGTCTAGCACTTCCTCTTTACTACTGTAACTGCTATGACGAATTGCCTGTTTGGTATCCATGTTTTTTGTAGGAAAATGTTATCGGCTTCCTTAACCCGTTATAAATGTTCAATCAATGTTAACAATGTTAACATCGTTACTAATCACCCGATGATTATTTTGAAACGGGAGGAGTGTGAGTGGGACAGGTGGCTTTGTTCCTGGATGGTTACATATAGGCTCTGATGATAGCTTTCTGCATATTGCAATTTAGACTGTGATTTGACTTCTTATTTTGGGGGGCGATTCGGAGGGATGATGATCTCTCCGTCTCGCAGCCACGTACGTGTTGGCACAGTCTTTTTGCGTTAAAATATCTGAGCCTTTTTACATGTTCCCCTTCTTGAGGATGGTCATATAGCTTGCGTGTATGGTGGGGCAACTCCGAGGTTCACTGTTTCGGTCACTGTATTTGTAGGTGTTGGTCCTGATTGGGTTGTGGTCATCTTAATTTCTTGGTGAAGGCTGTGATGATAGCTTTCTGAAGCGTGCAGGGCGATTTGGAGAGATGATGATTCCTCCGTTTCGCAGCCATGTTTGTGTCAGCGCAGTCTTTTTGCGTTAGAAGATCTGAGCCTTCGTTGTACTCATATGCTTTAGCCAATTTCTTTCCCAAATTGCTTTTCCGTAGGTAATGTTGTTTTCTTTAGCATGAGCTTCCATTCACTGTCCAATCTGGATTTTAAAACTTCGCTACAACTATTAAAGGCTATGATGACACTTCTGTGGGGGTTCTAAGATACCAGAGATTGAATGTATATGAGACGTACTTACTGGCCAGGCAATTCCGTGGACACAAACGGAGAGGTCTTTGATTCCGGATTTTTCAGCCATCGTACGTACATCCATTCTCTCCTCTGATGTTAGAACTACCAGATCTGAGCCTCGTAATTTCCAAGCAATCAAACACTCTATGGGTTTTCTGCTTCAACCCCTGTGACCCTATTTGCATATTTATTTTTACTGATTTATACTGCAAATGTGTGCCTTTTGTAAAAGGAAACACATGCCCATTCTATTCCCGTTCAATGACGCCAATGTAGCATGATCAAAGTTTTCTCTATAAACGACTGGTCTTCTTCTCCTTCATTTCTCTTGATGGCTATTGTTCAGTTCCAGCAATGAAGAAATGCATAATTTCACATTTTATGTTCATAACTGAAAATCTTCTCCTTTGTGTCGGCATATTTTTTTTTTGATTTTTTCTCCTGTTATGACTTACGATGGAATTTCATCATTTTGATTGCAGGCATTTGTGAATATAGTTCTCACATTATGTGATGCTGGGACTCCTTAGGTAATTTAATATACATGTATAGTTGTATGGTGTGCTGACATCTGTGTTAGTAAAAGATTGTGAATCTGTTCTCAGTTCCAGCAATGAAGAAATGCATAATTTCACATTTTCTGTTCATAACCAAAAATCTTCTCCTTTGTGTCTGCATAAATATATATATATATTTAATTTTGTTCTCCTGTTATGACTTACGACGGAATTTCATCATTTTGATTGCAGGCATTTGTGAATATAGTTCTCACATTATGTGATACTGGGACTCCTTAGGTAATTTAATATACATGTATAGTTGTATGGTGTGCTGACATCTGTGTTAGTAAAAGATTGTGAATCTGTTCTTAGAAGATTACGTCTACTATTGTGATTACAAAATTTAAATAGCTTTATTGTCAACTTCTTGAATACAGCTACTTAACGAAATTGTCTAAAAATCTGGATTTTAATCCAAATCAGATTAAAAATCAGTGATATCAAACATGAACTGAAGCTCTATAGTTTTGTGCAGGAAATGCACTGCTAGGAGCATGCAACCGATCTAAGCTACTACTACTGAACTACCTCCAACAGTTCAGAGTGAGAACAGAAATCCAAATTGGTATCTTAATTTCTCACTACTACTGTAAACAGCGAGTGTTTTGTGCTTACATATTACTTTTGCTTTTAAGGATTAAGAAGCAGGTGAAAGACAAATGTTGGAATCAATGGTATGTGCTCAATCATTTATGAATTTGTCTTAGTTGTTTCTATTTAAATTATTAGCAAGTTATTATGCTAGCAGACTATGTAATGTATGTCATGTGATGTTTGGGCCTCAATCAGATTATGACAGCTCTTAAGTTACTAAGCTTTTTCAACGAGGTTAAGAAGTGACTAAAGTAGGTATTGGTTTGCTGCTTCGAAGGACTGTGCTACTGAAACCAACTATAGTGAATGTATTCCTGGTTCATCAATTTAAACAATTTGTGAAGATAGGTAGTTATCATGCAGTAGCCGCTGATTATTCTCTTACTTATAGGAATCGTAACCACATCTTTTGCGATAATTGACACTTTAAGAAATGGTAAAATACAAGAGTTGGAAAAAATGAGAGCAGATTGTCAATTCGCTCTATGCATGTTATTTTGTTGTTTTTACAACTACTCAAATATTGAATTCTCTCATACCTTAACATAACAATACACACACACACACACACACACACACACACACACACACACACACACACACACACACACACACTCCATTGGTGCAGCATCCCTGATTTATTTGTGTGGGCTGGTAGTAGTATTTGGGCTCGGGTTTTGGTGATTTCCTCTTCGTCAGTGCCCATATTATGAAATAAATACTGTCAATATTTTCTCTTTATGTCCTGTATTGAATGTCATCGTGTTCGTTGTAGGGTGCCTTACTGCCGATAGCCAATGATGATTATTGTCTAACGAAGTGTCTGTAATGAGTCCATTACTGAAACTAAAGAAGTCGACAAAGGTACTTTATTTGAGTCACTGGTCATGCGCTTTTCCGATGACCACCTAAGGAGGAGGAGCAGGATTACGAGAGGTCTGGGCAAGAAGTCTTCACTGACAATGAAATTCCAGTAAGTGGGTTATCAAAGTTCTTGATGAAGCCTCCAGGGTCACACAAGAAAATGTTGAAGCTGAGTTGCGAGCTTGTCCGATTCCTTGTCACAGATGCTTATTGCCTAGGATAAAACTTTTCACATTTTGGAAATGATATATGTTTCCTTTTGCTTTGCTGCTCTTCGAGAGTCCAATGAAGATCCGTGGTATCGCAAGTCTCACCCCACAAACAATCGACCAAATTGGTCTAGTCGAAGGGGCCCACTTATCAGCCCACTTCAATGTCCTAGGTTCTTGTAACGGGTTGTTACTAGTTAGGGTCGAAACTGATCTCTTCTTGTGCAATTTAACCAACGGTCGATTCAGTAGAACAATGCTCTCGTCTAGTTACTTGGATGACGAGAACGACAAGGTTGTTGGAGGACTCTGCTTCGATTCGCGTAAAAATGACTACATGGTCGCGATGGCGATTAAACAAGATTCTCCCGGGGACCATGACGCTGTCATGGTCGGTAGGACTAGTATAAACCATTGGAACAAGCCTTATTTCCCATATGATGCTCGTTCAATCGAACCAGGGGTAACATTGGAAAACCGCCTCCATTGGTGTGCTACGGACAACTATGAGGAGCGATCCTATTTCCAGACAGATGGCGATTCCTCATCCGATCATATAATTTACTTTGATCCAAGGACATACGCGTTTGTGGATTTGCCACTGCCTGAAACCAAGAGCAGAAAAGGGATCTCTATAGGAAGCGTGGGGTGTTACGCGGTTGCCTTTGCATGACTCGTCGCAGAAACATTGAGGGGTCTCAATGCGACGTTGAGGTATTGAGAATGAGAGAGTACGGCGTGAAAGAATCTTGGTCTCTTCTGTTTAAAATTCGCAGAGTTGATTATTTTCAAGGCTTGGTGCCGTGTTTTTGCACTAGGAATAAACACGAAGTTGTGATGAGGGTGAGAAGGTGGCCCGAGGAATACGTAGTATCAAATGATAGCAAACGGGAAATTTATACCGACATTAAGATTCCGATAGGGACGTATACACAGAGTATAGTCTACGAAGAAACTCTAGTTGACCCCCCTTCATATGGTCATGGAGACAGGAGGAAATACAGGGACCGAAGGAGATTGATCTGGAAGCTTAAAGAAGATGGAGAAGTAAATTCTAGATTTCTTTTTCATTCGTTAGTTAATATGTTAAGCGTCAGTTTGTGAATTTTCTTTTGTCAGTACTGTTGATTTCTGATCGTAGAAATAATATTTAATATATGCTATATATGAAAATTGCTAATTTTCTCAACCTTCACGTGATGTAACATACGAGAATAAGCTTCTTATTACGTGAGAATGTGCCACAAACAAGTGTATTGAATAAGCGCCTCTTGTAGTACGATAGCCTCTGAATTACAACTAAATAGGAAAATCGAGATTTACATTCTCACCGGTGAAAATGGCGATACAGTAAAACCAGTATAAAGTGATATCACTTTAGAGACGATGTCACTTTAAGGAGGCTTATATTTCATTTTGATCTAAATTTATTGCGATTTTGTTTGAGAAACTAAATACATATACATTTTTCGCTATATTCAATTCGTTAAAATTTAGTAGTTATTTCTTTTTCTATACTCAACTCACCAAAATTTCTATAGTTTCTCGAATTTCAAAAGTATTATTCACTGGAAGGAGTTGGGAAGATTAATTCAGGTGGTGCTCGTGATGGCATCTGCTGTAAAGATGGGATCAGAGTGTGCAAACCACCGGCCCCTTATCCAAATACAGTTCTGGAGATTGAAAATGGAGGTGATCAAAGAGGGTTTTATGCTTGCTGAAACCTTATCCTCTCGAAACATCATCCTTGCAAGTGACGATAAAAGGTTTAGTTGAGAGAGAAGAAGAAATAGTTAATATGGCTGCTGAGTTTACACTGAAACACAGCACTGGGTTAATGAAGATGTTCAAGGAGGTACCCGTCAGGCACAATGGATGGAGAGCTGAGAGCATTCACACTAGTCTCAACTAAACATATTCATTTTAGCTACGTAGTTTTGCTCCAGTAGTGTTGTACCAATAATGTCTAAAATTAGAATAAAAAATAAAATTAGTTAAAATATGTTGACTCGCCACATCTGGCTAGCATGAAAGTAGTATACTAACTAATTCTACTGTAAACCGTGCTTATTCAAATTGACATGCTATTTTAAAAGTAACTCTCATTTGAATAGTCTACCCTGATGCTCTAACATGTTTGGGCGCGCAACACTAAAGAAGAATGTTCTTTCTCACATACGGCCGATTGGGCTAAAGATGTACGGGACAATGATTCTTTGGGCCATGTAGGCCATCATTAATAGATCTAATCTTTTCTTAAACAAAATCATTTATGATTACACTTTGTTATAAAAAAAAACACAATAAATCCTACTACCTATATAAAAGAACGGATATGCTGTATACGTGGACAACGTTTCCACGCTGGACCACTCTGTGGTGATTGCTGGCAAATTAATAGTGACGTGGCAACAAAGACCCTTTTGCCCCTTGGTTATTGTTGTGGTGTGTGTTGATGTTGAAGGTTATTTTGGTCAAAGATTACCCTATGAGATTGTTCTTTCTCTCGCTTCTCCCACACCTAACCCACGCAGCTTCCGACAGAAGCTTTAGTTTCGCTTCAGCTGCAGAATAGAGAGAGAGAGAGAGAGAGAGAGAGAGAGAAGTGAGGAGGGGGAGGAGCCCTAGAGGCTTTCCTCCGCAGGACTACCAACCAAGAAGATTGCTTCTTCTTCTTCTCCTCATCTGTGCGCACCTCTTTCTTCCTTGTTTACCAATCGCCGACCTTCTTATGCGTGTTGATGGGGGAGGACCTTCTTCTGTCCGCACGACATTTCAATGACCGACCATGGTTTAGGCGGAGCGCTTCTTCCCCAACTTCACCGCCTTTGCCGAGCAGCAAGCGCCCACACACGCCACCGCGCGTGGGCGAGCCCGCCTCCGTCACGCGCCGACGTCGGCCAAGTGCCACATCAGCCACGTGACTGCCACGTCATCGACACGTAATCCCTAATGCTGACGTGGCACCGTCCAGTCACCATGCCACGTCATCCCCATCCACATCAGCAAGTCCGCCGCTGCCCATTGGTGCGTGCGGCGCGGGGCCGCGCGTGGCCGCGCGTGGAGGCGGCATCGGTGGCGCGTGAAGCCCACGCGCCGCCTTCCGGGCCTCCGTTTCCGGCGATCCTTATATCGATGGACTCGTCTTTTCACCTTGATTCCGATTATGTGTTCAAAACTCAATTTTAACATGTTTTGAAAAAATCTTTTTACTTCTTAGATCTAACAGTCCAGATTTATACAGTTCCGAATCTTAAAATATTCATAACTAATTCTCTGTTCGTCCAAAAATTATAAAATTTATTTTTATGGAATCCTCGTGAAAAACCCTATCTAACCATATAGGTTTCACTAACAGATTATGAATTTTCAGATACTCGATTTTCTAAACTGATTCAGGAAAGCATAACGAGGCACGAAAAACAAGCCTAAGGCTCTGATACCAATGAAGGACGAACATGATCTATCACATTAAGATCTACAACATGAATTATAGCGGAAGATTCATGTGTTTACCTTGTCTTCCTTAGCTCCTATGCACAGCGGATGATCGTAGGATGCTTGCTTTCACGTGCCCTTCTTGCTCCCACAGTCTGGCTTCAATCACTAGGACGAAAGCTCTAATCCACACCAAGTTCCACCAATGGAGGCTAGTTAGAGAGAGAGTCTAGGATTTACTGTATTATGATCAACACATGATCTCTACAGTAGTGTGTATAAAATAATAGGAGGCTGTCTCCTTATATAGACAGACTTATACCCAATTGCAACATTACCCCATAGGGTTTATGTCCTTGCTACTAACCCCATAAGGTTTGAGCTTGTCTCACCTAAACTCATAAGTTTAGGATAATTGCATTATGCACCCCACATGGGCGCACCAAATGCTAACACGATTCAAGTGTGTCTCCAAACAATTGGAATTGTTTGATATCCGAAACCACAATCCCCAACCAGAAACTGCTTTTCCTAAGCTACCCAGATGACCAGAAGAGTGTCACTAGAAGAACAATTGATCAAACAGGTACAATCGAAGACGTCAGCATACCGTTTGTTAAAGCCTATCAAAGCGGCTCGTAAAGATACCGCATCCTAGGTTCTTGTAACGGTTTGTTGCTGGTTAGCATCAACATGGACCTATACCTTTGCAATATGATCACTCGTGTCATTGCAAGGGTACTGTCGTCTAAATACTTGAATAAATTTGAATACACCACTGTCGCAGGACTTTGCTTTGATTCGATCAATGACGACTACGTGGTCGTAATGGCGGTTAGCCACAAAGAACGTCCCTACCATGACTCTGTCCAGGTAGGAACTAGGAAAAGCTCTTGGAAGAATATATATTTCCCTTATGATATTGATTCGATCGACCCAGGGGTAACACTGAACCATCGCCTCCATTGGCTCGCAGAGGAAGCCGATGATGGCCAGTCATACTTCGAGCGCGATGTGGATTCCCCATCCAATCGTATAATTTACTTTGATCTGAAGAGTTATGCATTTGTGGAATTGCCGACGCCTGAAACAAAAGGGGTTTCTATAGGAACCATGGGGGTGTTACGAGGTTGCCTCTGTATGACTCGCCGCACAAATATCGAGGTACATCCACGCGACGTTGAAGTATGGATAATGAAGGAGTACGGCGTGATAGAATCTTGGTATCTTCTGTTCAAATTTTAAGAAAGTGATGGTGGTCTTAGCCTTGGCGTCGTGTTTCTACACTAGAAAGGAAAACGAAGTTATAATGAGGGTGTCAATTTCGTACCAGGAACACGTAGCATCGTATGATACTCAACGAAAGGTGTTTATCGATGTTATGATCCCAGTAAAGTCTTGGGGAAGAAATATTGTCTACGACGAGACTGTTGTGGACCCCTCCTCGTATGGTCATGTTGTGGACCCCTCCTTGTATGGTCATGCAGTACCTAAAGGGACCTTTTTGTCAGAAGGTTAATGTCCTTGGAGGCATGTTGATTTTTGAGCTTAGATACGAGGGATTCATAGTACTGGAATTGATTGTACTGGGATTGATAGTGCTGTGTGGAAAATAAGAATATCATGTTTGTTTTTTATGGGATTGGAGTTGTATTGGCTAAATGACCAGTTAATTCATAAAATAGTGATCTAACCAGAAGAACATAACAAAGGGGATGAAATTTGATATAGGAAGGACAAGTGTGTTAACCCCTTACAATACCTGAAACCCCCAAGAGGACCTTTCATTGAGAAAGGAAATGTCAATGGTAGTATTAACTATTAACTTAATAGTTAGTGGTATTTTAGATTCTTCAGTGACCATTATTTTGTGTAATTCTCTGTGTGTTTTAGACGAGTATGGATCCTTTGTATTCTTTGTGTGTATCCTTCTCAGCATCTTAAATATGATTATGTTGATTTGATAGAATTTTGAAATAACTATATTGAATAAAAAATTGTGACATGGACCAATCATATTAAGGATATAGTATAGAGAAGGATATACACAGAGATACAAAAGACTCGGACTCGTTTTGTAATGTTTTCAATCGGACACTTAATAATAAGTGAATTTTCCTTGAGAGACTACCTAACTTTTGCGAGAGCAAAGGGTTTAGTTCTCGTTCTTCATAGTCCCTATTTTCACCACTTTTTCTCCCAGTTGTTCTATACCTTCTGGGTTGCTTCAAATTTTCCATTCTACAATTGTCGCTGTGAATGTTCAAGAGGCTTGGAAATAAACCTGTAATATCTATTGTTTTGTTTTTTGTGTTATTATTATTTTTTTTTTTAATATCCGGCAGTATCAATTTCCTAGATCCGCTACTTATGTCGATTATACAAAATGGTTAATCTCAAACAAACCAAACCTTGATAATCTTTAATAAGCTCGATACTCATACCATTGGAACGTCCGTGACCTAAATATTTCCTATCCCAAACTGCAAGCTCGTTCCCTCAGCAAGGCTGATTATGACCAAATATGATGAATTACCTTGCACACATAAGAGTACAAGGGTATTTATGTAACAATTTCTTAATCTTGGGGCTTATTTGAAATTTATCCAAATTTAGGTCATAATAACTACTAGTATTTCTGCTAGTTTAATTAGCAGAGTTGGGCCTTTTGTTCATATAGTTTACTTGTTGCTATCATTTTTCTCCCTCGCCGTTGGTTGGTTACTGTCCAATAGTTAGGCAAAGCAAGGGTAGTTTATGTCTTTTGGCCCACCACATGGGTTGTTTCTGTCCTTTACCGAAGCCTTTAACAAATTTATTTCGAGACTTTTGCAAATTTAGGTCACATGATACTACTATAAATAAACCCCTTCAACCGGTTTTTAGTAGCATTACAAACCCTAGCTTTTTTCTCTCCCTTTTTCTCTGCAATGGATCAAGAAACACGAAAAAAGCACAAGTCCTCTGAAGTGAAATCAAACCCAATAGAAACAATTCATAGCTTACCATACGTCCCCGAAGAGCTTTTACGCAACATAGTCTCTTCACTACCCATGAGGTCTCTGGCACGATTCAAGTGCGTCTCCAAACAATGGAATCGTTGGATCTCCAGAATCAGATACAGGACCAAGAAGCTTCTCTTCGAGAGTCCTCGGCCTTCCGATGAAGATCCGTGGTATCTCACCCCTCAAACCATCGATCAAAATGGTCAAGTCGAAGGGGCCCACTTATCAGCCCACTTCAATGTCCTAGGTTCTTGTAACGGTTTGTTACTAGTTAGGGTCGAAACCGATCTCTTCTTGTGCAATTTAACCACCGGTCGATTCAGTAGAACAATGCTCTCGTCTAGTTACTTGGATGACGAGAACTACAAGGTTGTTGGAGGACTCTTCTTCGATTCGCGTAAAAATGACTACATGGTCGCGATGGCGATTAAACACGATTCTCCTGGGTACCGTGACATTGTCATGGTCGGTAGTACTAGTATAAACCATTGGAACAAGCCTTACTTCCCATATGATGCTCGTTCGATCGAACCAGGGGTAACATTGGAAAACCGCCTCCATTGGTGTGCTACGGACAACTATGAGGAGCGATCCTATTTCCAGACAGATGGCGATTCCTCATCCGATCATATAATTTACTTTGATCCAAGGACATACGCGTTTGTGGATTTGCCACTGCCTAAAACCAAGAGCAGAAAAGGGATCTCTATAGGAAGCGTGGGGGTGTTACGCGGTTGCCTTTGCATGACTCGTCGCAGAAACATTGAGGGGTCTCAATGCGACGTTGAGGTATTGAGAATGAGAGAGTACGGCGTGAAGGAATCTTGGTCTCTTCTGTTTAAAATTCGAAGAGTTGATTATTTTCAAGGCTTGGTGTCGTGTTTTTGCACTAGGAATAAACATGAAGTTGTGATGAGGGTGAGAAGGTGGCCCGAGGAACACGTAGTATCATATGATACCAAACGGGAAATTTATACCGACATTAAGATTCCGATAGGGACGTATACACAGAGTATAGTCTACGAAGAAACTCTAGTTGACCCCCCTTCATATGGTCATGGAGACAGGAGGAAATACAGGGACCGAAGGAGAGAGATCTGGAGGAAATACAGGGACCGAAGGAGAGAGATCTGGAAGCTTAAAAAAGATGGAGAAATAAATTCTAGATTTCTTTATCGTACGTTAGTTAATATGTTAAGCGCCAATTTGTGAATTTTCTTTTGTCAGTACTGTTGATTTCTGATCGTAGAAATAATATATGCTATATATGAAAATTTCTAATTTTCTCAACCTTCACGTGATGTAACATACGACAATAAGCTTCTAATTACGTGAGAATATGCCACAAACAAGTGTATTGAATAAGCGCCTCTTGTAGTACTGTAGTCTCTGAATTACAACTAAATAGGAAAATCAGAGATTTACATTCTCGTGGCGATACAGTAAAACCCGTATAAACTGATCACTTTAGAGACGATGTCACTTCAAGGAGGGTTATATTTCATTCCGCTCTAAATTTATTACAACTTTGTTTGAGCAACTACATACATATGCATGTTTCGCTATATTCAATTCGTCAAAGATGAGTAGTTATTTCTTTTTCTACAAGTATTATTCACTGGAAGGATTTGTGAAGATTAACTCAGGTGGTGCTCGTGATGGCATCGGCGGTATAGATGGGATCGGAGTTGTTGTTCGGTGAATAGATGGCCGGACCGTGCAAACCACCAGCCCCTTATCCAAGAACAGTTCTGGAGATTGAAATGGAGGTGATCAAAGAGGAGTTGATGCTTGCTGAAACCCTATCCTCTCGAAACATCATAATTGAAAGTGACTCATGGTTGTGTGAAAGCCTTGCAAGTGAAGATGAAAGGTTTAGTTGAGAGAGAAGAAGAAATAGTTAATTTGGTTGTTGAGTTTACACTGAAACACAACTCTGAATTAATGAAGATGTTCAAGGAGGTTACCATCAGACACACTGGATGGAGGAGAATTGCTCAAAGAGCACCATGTCAGTATGACATGCACCTCTAACTAATACGTTTGCACGCAAAATACTAAAGAGGGATGCTGTTTCTCACATACAGCGGATTGGGCTAAAGATGTACTGGACAATGATTCTTTGGGCCATGTAGCACATCATTAATATAGATCTGATCTTTTCTTAAAAAAAAACATGTATGATTATACTTTGTATTAGAAAAACACTATAAAAAACTTTAAATTTATCAACAACTTTCATAGATATGACACCAAAATAATATGTTCTCATGTTACAATGACCAAGTAGTATCATAATTTTTTGGGTAAAAGACAAAAACCACCCCTCGAGTATGGGGTATATACAAAAACAACCTCCGTGTTCGGGGATATACAAAACCCACCCTTGTCGTGACAAAAACCACCCCTGTAAGTGGATGGACGTTAGACGAAAAGCACCCTTCTGTTACAATCAATTAGTATGGGATGCAATCTGTCTTTTTTATGACTATTTTGCCCTTCATTTTTTTTTTGTTGAATTTCTTGATGTTCTTGACCACTTATTTTGATGTTCTTAACCACCACCACCACCACCACCACAACCACCACCACCACCACCACCACCACCACAACAACAACAACAACAACAACAACAACAAATAAACAATGAATTTTTATCAAATAACAAAACAAATAAACAATAATTTTTATCAAGAGGTTCAGATCTTTAAATTGAAAAAGGGTAAAAAAATTACACCTATCATGAGTTCATGACTACAAAATTAATTGAAAAGAGGTACAACCCTAATTCACATTTTGCTCTAAGAGAAGAAACAGAGACTGTAGATTGCAAATCACAAAGTCAACCGGCGGTAGATTGCAAAGTCCAATTCGCCAACCGGTTGAAGACCCAGTTTTAATCTCCAAGGACATCACCAGAGAGTAGGGAGAGAGATCAAGACCTGGGTTCTCAAATTGGGTACTCACCGGAACATGAGAGTCTTGGCACTGTGCTTGGCGTCGGTGGCGGAGAAGACGGTGTAAACAAGCACAAACGTCCCCACAATATCCGCCCCAAGTCCGATCGTACCCATGAGCGGTGGAATTCGCTCCGCCGCCGAGCAATTCGAACTCCCCTGAAACCCCTTCGCTCCGCCGCCGAGCAATTCGAACTCCCCTGAACACCGCCCTCGTCAGCGAGAGCTTCCTCGCGAGGGGCGACGGCGCTGGTTCAGGCGACCTCCACCTTCGCGAGCAGATGCTTGGCCACCACCAGATCTGGATCTGAGAGCGCTTCGAGGTCGACGAACACCATCTGTTCCGACGGTCTCTTCGCTCGGAGAGGATTTCACGGCGGCGACGGCTGGGAGAATCGTCACGTGGTTGTGGAGCCTCTCGATTGCTTCTGGCCGATCGATTTCTCCTAGTGGTCCGACGGGCGAGAGACAGTGAAGGAGGTGAAGAGAGGTGGGAGAGACAGAGAGGAAAAGATGGTCTGTTAGGGTTTAAAATGAGGGTGTGGGGAAAAAAATGCTTTTATAGCAGTGTAATTTTTTTCTAAGGTGAGGGGACATATGTCTTTTTACTGCTCCGTTAGTTGCCGTTAAATGACGGGGGGATTTTGTATATCCCCGAACACGGAGGTTGTTTTTGTATATACCCCATACTCAAGGGGTGGTTTTTGTCTTTTACCCTAATTTTTTTATGAGTCGGTGACGTATCTTATTAGACAAAAATCTGTATTTCAAATACCATTTTATGAGTATGTTAGGCCGAAATTTAACACTACAGTTTTATGAATAAATATTAACTATCACCCATACAGAGGCTACTAAATTTTAACACCGGTCTCTTCTCAAAAAAATTAATATATAACACCGGTCTCCCTAAAAAATAAAAAATAAAAAAAATAACACCGGTCATGACTCAGGACCGTAGTATTCTTTTAGAGGGATCACTTCATAGGATTTTTACAGCAGCTAGTAGGTCAGATTTTTTTTTTTTTTTTTTTTTTTTTTTTTTTTTTTTTTTTAGTAGCAGGTCAAAACCTGAAGGCTAAAAGCTAATTTCTTTTCGAGTAACAATAGTTTTGTTGAACAAGCCGTTTAGTCCAGTGATGAGAGCCATGAGGCAGTTCATTCGCGGTCTCGAGTTCGAGCCTCGCAAGAAGTGTAGTGCACGATGATGTTCTATGTAATGTACTACCAGTGTACCATGATGTTATACCACTCCGTTCCTTTTCTTCCTATCACTTTCTATTTCTGTCCGTTCCCTCTCTTCTTACCACTTTCCTTATTTAGCCATTTTTTGATGCAAAAATACCATTTTGCCTTCAGCAGAATACCCCACTTTTTTTTTTTTACTCTTATTTATACAACAATCCAACCCAATATACACACTCTCAGCCGATCAAACCCTCCCAAATGCCCTAATTTCATCATTATCAACTTCTATTTCTCTCACTACCTCTCTGCACATCTTTCTCTTCTTTCATTTTCTTCTCATCTCTTCTCCATCTACTTCGTTCTCCCTCGCCACTCACCAACAACACCATTATACCCATCACCTCCTCCATCTTCATCACCACCCACTGACCATCGACACCCACTGACCACCGACACCACCACCACCGACACCTCCACCAGAGGAGAGAGAGAGAGACCCTGACGAACAGAAGCGAAGAGGCCGACGAACAGAGACGAAAATGCCGGCGAACAAAGATGAAGAGGAAATGGTGGTGCGAGATCTATCCACTCCGGCGATTCAACAGTCGGAGTGCCCTGCTTCTTCCCCTTTATTCTTTTCCTCTTCTTCCTCTGTCAAGTATTTTCTTGGATTCGTCCTCTCCGGCGACCAGTCATGTGCTTTTTTTTCTTGGATTTACAATTTTTTTTCCGATATGTGAATAAAACGCTTGGATCTGTAATTTTGTTGTTTAGATTTGTGATTTTGTGTTGTTGGTAGTAGTGATTGATGGGTGGTGGCGGAGGAGGACTGGTGGTTGTGATGGCGGAGGAGGACTGGTGGTTGTGGTGGTGGTGTTTTTGATAGATAAGGTAGAGTGAAGAAAACATCAGAGGAAATTTAAAAAAAGGAGAAGGGTAAAATTGTAAAAGTAGCCATCTTCTTATTCTCCGTGCCCTCTCCAAAGGGTAGGAAGAGAGGGAACATAGTGGTATGTAAGCTACCAGTACTTTTTGATTAGGGTAAACAACACATTTACCCCTCTAGTTTGATTAAAGGATACTTTTAACTTTCAGGGTGACGAACCTCTAAATATTTACATTCCCTGATTGTGAAAGCTCTTAGGGCTAGTTTGGAAAAGCTGTGGCGGTGGTAGAAAGCTGTTGTGTGAAAACACTGTAGAAAACTTCTGTGAGTTCTTGATAAAATGTGTTTGGTAAATATTACGTAAAAGCTGTTGTGAAATATTGATATAGTAATTTTGTGTTTGGTAAAATCAACTGTGAAGTTGCTGTGAGAGGGTAAAATGACAAAAATATATGACACATGTCATTTTTGGAAAGATAATTTTTGATATTTTAAAAAATTATAAGGCCAAAATCGGTTGTAGATAAATTAATCAAAAGCACTTTATGGAAAAGCATCTCATCCCTTGCTTCCTGAAAATTATTGTGGGACAGCAGAAACTGTCCGGAAAAGCAGAATTTTATTTTACCAAACGCACTAAAACTGTTTCTGCTGTCGCAAAGCAGCTGTGCTGACAGCAGAAGCATTCCCAAACCCACCCTTAATGTGGGAACATGCTATGTTCGTGGAAATAATATTAGAGACAGACTCGCCCCTCATATCATGCAAAAAGTCCATTATATCCCTGAGTAACACCTGCATTTTGCATAATATGGGAGCAAGATAGTCCCACAAACTATGTTTAGTAACATATTCAAACTCCAAACTAACTGTGTCACAATATGGGACATAAGTTTCCTGAAGACAGCACACTAAAGGGTGAAAGTATCCTTTTCAAAACTAAAAGGGGGTGAAAGTGTCATTCAACCAACTAGAGTGGTCTAACTTGTAAGTATCTATTCCTACTCCAATCAATCATTTAGTGTAACACCATTTCACTCTTACCTTCTCTTCTTCTAGTGTCTAGATTCATCATCTTCTTCTTCAATTCATCACTTCCATTATTTGCTTCAGCCATGTCTGGTCCTCAGTGCTGTGACAACCCACCCACTCTCAGCTCAACCAGTGGAGCAGGGCTTGTGGAGGAAATCGCCGGCCTCAAGACTTACGTTTCTGGGTCCTCCGACTCCAAGCTCGCCGTCCTTCTCGTCTCCGACGTATATGGTACTTACCCAACTCTCTTTTCTTGATTCCCAAAGTGGGTTTCGCTTTAATTTCTTATAATGTTTGATTTTCCATGTGGGTTCTGTGTGGTAGTTAAGGTTTGTGATGCAATTTCTGGTTTTGGGGTTTGAATCTGTGAGCTGATCGACGATTTGAGGGGTTTAAGGAACTGGGTTAATGCTTGTTGTTCCAATTATAAGGAGATTACTGTGAATTTTGAATCTCAATTGAATGTGAATTAATAGGGATTGAATTGGTGTTACTGAATCTATATGGCTATTAGGGAGGTCCATGACTTGATTCAATGTTTATAAGTGATATGATTGTTTTTCTAATGGGATTGTAGTATTGCACTAATCTTTTAGTTAATTTCTATACCTTGTGTATCTGATTAGCATGTTTGATTTGTAATTGCAGGTTATGATGCTCCCAAATTGAGGTACTTCTACCTTTTGCAATCTCATTGTACTGATCTTACATTTCTGTGTTTGTATCACTTGTTTCTGGAGTACCCAATTTCTCCTGTAGATTCTGCGAGCTAATGAATTATTTCCGTTCCGTATATTTGTACTCGGTGATGTGATATCAGATAATCATAAGTTGAAAAGAAGGGCCTGTCTCGCATTAGTTTTGGATAGTTTCAGTGACATCGTATTCTGTTCTTCCCTGAGTTTCATGGCTTAAAAGGTTTTAGGAAGAGTTTTAGTATGGTTTCAATGGATGTCCTGTACCCATGGAGTTCAATCATCTAACAGTTGGTTATGCCAGTGTGGTAACTTTCTCCATTAGATGTGGATGAGAAACACGACGGGCTTTGCCCCTTGGCTAGCCTAGTTATCTGTGGGTTGGCCCAACGGGTGAATCCTGTCATATGAGCAGGCCAAGTGGTACCTAGGGATGGTCATTAGGGCTTGAAGAACGGGCCAACCCGCTTCTTGCTCAGTACCAAATACTGTAAAATCTCTGCATTAGATTAGATAAGTGCGGGTGCGGGCCGCATTCGTTGTCAAGCCGGGCTTGATAGTGAACATTATGTAATGGGCTTAGTGCGGGTTTATTGCTCAACACCCGTTTGTAAAGTAACTCCTTCAGTCATTAATTTCTTCTTCACTCTTATCTCTCTCTCCATCTCGGTGAAGGATGCAACCACCTAACGTTCTCCAAGTGATTCAAATTTCAACCACCGCCGACTTAGATAGAATTTCTCCAAGAGAAGATGTCGGAGATGGATCAGACAGATCCGGAAGGCCTGGAACACTTAGTCCCGTACCACGATGGAGGCCAGCAAGTGTGTCGTCCCTATCGCCGCCTCAATTTCTCCGATCCACCACCTCCAGGAGATCTCCAATCTCCCCTACACTCCACTCCGGTGCAAAACCACCATGGAGTACTCTCTAACCCACCCTGATTCATCACTCTCACCTCTTATATATGTCTTCGTGCTCAATACTTGTATGATCGAGGAGGAATTGAATTTTGCCGAATCGGCTTTGAAGAGGGCGATCAGGTTGTTGCCCGGTAATTTTCTGGTTGGGTTCATATTGTTTGGAACGCAGATTGAAGTTCACGAGTTGGGTTATTAGGATTTGTACAAGGTTTATGTGTTCCGGGGTTTGAAACAATTGCCAAAAGAGCAGGTTTTGGATCAATGGGGCCTGGCTAGGCGTGGCTGGATCGAGAGGAGGGTCAGGGTTTGAGAAGGGGCCACAAGGTTCACTTCAGAGTTTTTTTTTTGTTTTTTTTTTTTTTTGTTTTTTTTTTTTGTTTTTTTTAGTTTAATTAGTTTGTTTCACTTCATAGTTTAGGGCTGAAACGGGCGGGTGTGTGTGTAGGCTGAATCGGGCTGAATCTGAAATGCGGGTCAGTGTACAGTACGTTGCAGAGCGGGTATTGGCACTGGCATACATATTGCTAAATAATATATCGGGTCGGGCTGGGTTTAGTAAATTTTGGCCTGACCCGGCCTGATTGCCATCTCTACGTGATTGTAAGCTGAACTCCACAACATCTCTTATGATTGTTTTTTCCCTCGTTTAGGCAGCAATTGTAAAATTAAATACAAGTCAATTCATCAAACAATCACCTAAACATGTTGTAGCCTGACCCTAGAATAAAGCATAAATAACCAAAATCAAGTTGTCCATGTATTCTTCTGCAAGTGGATGAATAAAGGTGCCATGAATAAAAGTCAACATAAAGGAAAATTTTGAAGTCATTGACTTACAAATTATTTTCATCAAAGTCAACTTCCATTACTTGGACTAATTGATGCCACTAGACCCAATTAAAGGACTAATAAAAATAACCCTCCATTAAAGGAAATTTCTTAGTTACTGCAGATGAATCTTGAAATTAGCCTCTAGCGTTTGGGATCCGACACAGCCATGACCGCAGCAAACTGTGCAGCCATTTCCATCTGAACCTTCATTTTATACAATTCGAGAAAAGCTTCCTCTGATATTTCGACCTCCACTTGATCACCTTCATTGGACACATTACCGCCACCAGCATTCTGATTTATCTGCAGCCCCAAATCATCGTCTTCATCATCCAAATACTGACCGGGCTTCACCTCATTCGTAGCGCAAAAAGTGTGCACGCGGAAGTCACATTTCGTGCAACTATAATTCCAATTCTTTGACTGCATCAACTGGTTACATATCCTGCAGCTATCATTTGACACTGCCTCTTTCTGTGGAGTGACATGAGAGAGGCTTAGCTCATGTGGATGAGATCTGTGGTTTGCCTTCCTTGGCAAGAAAGCGCAGTGCACGTGAAGATCGACCTCACAGGGAGCGCAAGAGTAGGAGAAGGAGTCTCCTGTAGCACCACAGGCGTTGCAGATGAAAGCGCCGGAGCAGTAGGTGGGTGACGGGAATAGGATGAGAGGGTGGAGAGAGTGGGAGGGGTGTTTTATGAAGCGGTTGGCGTTACCGCAGTGTTGGTGGAGGAAGAAGTTACAGGTGAAGCAGGCGTAGACGGAGTCTAGGCACGGTGTTTGGCAACCGGAGCACTGGTATTGTTGCCCTGTCTGGATTTGGTAGAGGTTTAAGGTGTGGGAGTGGCTGAAATGCTTGTACTCCATTTTCAGCCCTCTTTAGTTCTTCTCTTTTGTATGTCTGTTAAGGACTTGGAGACTGTACATATATGCTGTTTTAGAGGTGGATGGGTCAATATTCTAATGAGTCTCATGAGTTGTGAAGTGCGAACATGGCCTACTTGGCAGTTGACAATGCAATAGTTGACTTTATTTTTTTGTCTTTTGTATTCGTGTTGGGATGATCCAATCGTCTAGCAAATTAGGCAAAACAACGAAGCAGGAGGACCAAGCGAAGGTTGTTGCATTCGGGGTTCAGGACTAGGTCGTGCGATCTACTGTACTAGGTCGTGTGACCTACTTCGGGGCTGGCAGCTTCCGGATTGTTTCCTGATCAATTTTGGAAACATTTTGATGTTGCTTTGGGCACATGTCTGGCCCATTAGGTCCATATAAGCAGTGACGGAGCCAGGATTTGGGTAAAGGGGGGGGGGGGGGGGGGGTTTCTGTTGGAAGTTGTAATTGGAAGTTTACACTTGGTCCAACCATTTTAATTGGAAGTTTTGATGAGGTCAACTCATACATTGCATCTCCTTTAGAGCTAATAAGTGTCTCCTCTGTTTTTCTTTTATAATTAAGAAACATTTAAGAGTATGGCAATATGGCATGTTATATGGGGGCAAAGTAGTTTATTTTCCCATTTCTGGCTTTGTGCGTTAGCCTCCAAGCTGCTCTGATTCATTTATATTTCTTCTTTTGATGGGACTGCTTTCTACCCCAAGAGACAAAAGACTACATATGTGGTACCTTCTTCACTTCTATGTCAAACAAGCGACAATGCTGCAGACTCTAGTGTTTTTTATTTGATTCATAAGATTACACTGGACATCGCTTCTGGACTTCTATACTCTCACCAAGCTAATAATGCAACTGCAGTAATATTTGGAGCCTAACCTCTAGGTTTTTCTAGTCAGGTGCCATATGGAACTAAGCCAAATATGGTCGGAGCTTGTTTAAGCTATTGACTGTGGAAAAAACTTGAGAAGCAATACTACCTATTATGGCTTTTGAGCTTCCTATGTTTTAGAGGTGTTGTGTTGGTTTCTTGTCGGAGATCACTTCACAACCACACTTGTGAAGTATAGACTTGCTGGTGGTGGATGGTGGAGGTGGTGGTGGTGGAGGAGGTTATGGTAGAGACTTGCTGGTGGCGTAGGTGGTGGATGGTGGATGTGGTGGTAGGGACTGGCTGACGGAAGCAGGTCGAGGAGGTGGTGGTTGTGGTGGAAGAGGTTGTTGTTGTGATGGGTTAATAATGGTTGCACATAATTTGGGAAATGACTTGCGGATTTGAAGCACGTAAACCATTTTACGTTTTTGAAGCAAATTATTCTACTTCGTAAATTCTACGGAACAAATTGTGAACCAAACACCAAAAGAAGGAAAACATTTTACAGGATTTTTTTTACCAACCAAAAAGAGCCACTCTTATCTGTTTGTGCAAAGCACTAGTCCTATTCTGAGAAGCGAACTGTCTATGCTTTTTGGTGCACCATAAGAGGGATGGTGATGTTGATACACATACACCCTCCTCTCTCATTGAGATTCTCCCTCTTAAACTCATAAAAACGTCAAACTGTGATATTGCAGGAAACTTGCTGACAAAGTGGCTGCTGCTGGGTTTTATGTAGTGGTTCCTGACTTCTTGCACGGAGAACCCTATGCACCTGACAATGCTGAAAGGCCTTTGCCTGTTTGGATAAAAGACCATGGAACGGTTAGTTATCATTTTAGTATATCATACTTCACTTTTTGCTTTAGTGTTACTTTCTGATGTATGCGGTCATTCAAAACAACATCCATCTGAAGGATTGAGTTCGAATCTATTGTGGTTTCAAACCTGTTGCAAACTGTTCTCTTGGACCAAATATAAATAGAGAGGTTGCCTTCTTATCAGAGGTTCAGATCTATTGTGGTTTCAAACCTATTGCAAACTGTCTTTCTTCTATGCAACATAGGCTCACTTCAATCCCTTATCACTTATGATCTTCGTGACCCTATACTTGGATACACATTTAGATCGTGGTTGTTGTTATATTCTGTGTTGCAGGTACATGCAGTGATCTTCATCATTCTTATTCCTTATCTACACCAACCTAACTATTTTCACCTTTTGTTTTGTTTGTTTTCTTGCTTAATCAGTTTACTATGTGCTGGCATACTCATGCCTGATATGTTCAATTTGACCTCTTTGTCCTTGTCGATGTTCTTGGTTGTTTATTAAAGAAACACACCCGTCTGAAGTGTTTCTGAATCTTTTCATAGGATAAGGGGGCTGAAGAGGCAAAGCCTGTGATTGAAGCTCTAAGAAGCAAAGGTGTAACTAGTGTCGGAGCTGCAGGTTTCTGTTGGGGAGGTGAGTTGCGTTCTAAAGGTGTTCATGTGTTCCACTTCTGCAAAAGAATACTCATATGTTTATATTACCTATGCATAATACTTCATATATGGTATCTATCTTATCAGCTAAGGTCGTTGTGGAACTATCTAAGCATCCTTATGTTGACGCTGCCGTCCTACTGCATCCGTCATTTGTTTCTGTGGATGATATCAAAGGTACGCGTCATTATGTAAATAAATTAAAAAAAAAACCCTTCCGCTCTAAAGTTTGTTTAGTTCTCTATTGGGCAAAAGCTTGAGGACGTAGGAGGTTTTCCACGAATTTTGGTATTAGACTATAAGGTGGAAATCAAATGTTTGTACACTTGGCTTCTGGGTAGACCTTCATACCCCATAGTTTAATAACGATTTTTTTTGCTTGGTTTCAGCTGTGAAGGTCCCGATTTCTATTCTGGGAGCAGAGATCGATAAATTGTCTCCACCAGAACTCGTGAAACAGTTTGAGGAGGCCTTGGATGCCAAACCCGAGGTAAGAAATCTTAACACTTTCTTCGACCTTACTTAACCACAAATATGACGTCCCCAAAAATCCATCTAGGCGGTTAACCGGCCTGAAATAACCGAGTTTATTATAACCGAGCCCGAGCCTGATATGCCCGAACCGGGACCGATACCAAAAAGATTCGGGCTAGGGCCGGTTAGACCTTCTCTGGAACTGTGAACCGGCCCGGTTTGAACTGAACCCGGCCCGTACCCGCTCGGTTAACCGAATCGAACCGGCCCCTTTCCCACCACTTTTGAGTGTGACCATCAAAAAAATTGGTTTGTAACCGAACAGAACCGAACCGAACCGAACCGAACCGGTATGCCTGATTTGAAGGCAATGGTAATCTGTGGCCCTTGTTTGATTGATTTGTGCTCAAACATCAACTTGGTTTGGACCTTCTGGAAGATCATCCATCTCGACAACAACTTCAACATGCCTTAGGTTTATGCCCTTATCCTCAGTTTAGTTCTCAGTTCCATCCTAGCATGCCACTTCCATCACATCCCGTAGTCTGTGGACTACTACCTTAACCTTTTCTCTTCTGTGTGATCTTCAGCAGAGTGACATGTGCTCACGACTTCACGACCACTTCTCTTGTTTTTCTTATTTCTTCGACACTTGGAGCTTGTTTGGATGGGATAGATTATGAGATGAACTACTATCTCATAATCTGAATCCGAAAATCCCGCAATCTACAAATCCGTAACCCCGTGTTTAAATTTTGGGCTCCGGAATCTGTTGGAGTTCCGGAGTTTGTGACATTAAAGTACAATGTCCGTTTCCCAGCCTCATGTGGCAGTTTGTGATTGGCCTTTTGAGAGGTCCGGATCCCTGTTTATGGGCCGGTTCCCCGGTTTTGACACATTTCATATGTTTTGTATATTTAATAATATCCGGATCCCTGGGATGAGGAGATAAGGATCCGGTTTCACATAGGGTGATTTTGGTATGACTAATTTGCAACTGAAGTTGACTTATAAGTTTATGTCAAGAAAGTCTAGAGAAAAGTTGAGTGCGTTTGGTGAAAAAGTTAAGTTCAAAAGTTCAAAGAAAAGCTTTAAAAGCCCAACTTTTTTTTGCACCAAATGTTAACACTATGGGCTTTTAAGTCCTAATTCAACTTTTCAGCTATGAGTACATACCAAACACTACTTAAAGCTGACTTTAACTTTTAGGCCTTGTTTGGGAAGAGAGGTTTTGTAAACCCTCAACCCAAAGTTAACCAAAACATCAACCTAAAGTTGATAGGACTCACACTCCACTCATTTTTCCACTCACATAAAAATCCAAAACCCTCCCATCCAAACATATCACAGGTTTAGTTTTCTAAATTATAAAATTTCATTCCTAAACAGGCCCATAATCCAAAACTGACTTTCAAGCTGCTTATGATCTCATGCAGTAGTCTTGCGTGACATAATAATAATCCATTAATCTGCTATAATCTATCTCATCCAAACAGGGACTCCATGTCTGGATGTATCAGTACCAGTGAGAGCATCTATCAATGCACCCTCTTAGCACGTGTTGCTCGAAGCAACATTATATCACCATACTACAGTATTCATTACTTTGCTTATGCAAATCAAATTTGAAGCCCTGGTGGAAAATGACGAGGTCTGCGTTTGCAGGTTGATAGCTTTGTGAAAATATTTCCCAGTGTTTCACACGGGTGGACAGTGAGGTACGGCGATGAAGATGAAGTGGCTATAAAATCTGCAGAGGAGGCACATAAAGACCTAGTAGATTGGTTTGTCAAGCATCTCGAGTGAAGATAAAAAAAAACTGTGTTCTGGAACTGTTATATCTGGTGCCAACATCACATATTTAGTATTTTGTAAAGATGTTATGGGAGCCTATGAATCCTCCCGGACGTTGAAGGTATTATGATATTTAAATCGCGGGTATTATTGTGTTTGGTTGTCGCTTTGACGAATAAAGGGTTGTTCCTTATTTTACAAGAACAGTTTTCAGTTTTTTCTAGCTCGGATAGATTAAGGAACACAACGCGAGGTGTTAAGAGGTTTAATACAGCTCGCTTCCTAGTAGGAGCAGAACGGTGGACATCATGTTGAAGAATATGTAAATGAAAACATCATATGTTGTTTTGACTTGGGCTTTTTGCTCGGTCGCTTACTGGGTCTGGATCGGATCGGGTCCAAATGGGCCAAGCAAGCTTACACGAGCTAACCCAAACCTAGCTACCTAGTTGGGTTTGGACCAACAAGTCACCTACGGCGGGTGTATCACGCAAAAATTGATGTGCATTTTGTAAATGTTTCTCAATGATCCTAATCCACCGGTAAAATGATATATAAATGATTTTTTACAATGATTGCAAACGGCCTTAAATTTTGGTCTATCTTGGGCATCTACGCCATCGGATATTTTTTTCATATGATCCCAAATGGCACTTCTTTTTTTATGATTTTCCTTACGAGTTCTTTTTTAGCACATAAATTCGGATCATTTTTCTCTAAACCACCAAAATCATTAGCGGCACCTTCCCCAAACATTTCTTCAATTTCGTCATCAATAGCCATGTCTAAGTTAACGTTTTGGTTATGAGAAGAGGAAGTCATTTTTTCTTAAAAAAATTGGATGAAAAAAATTAAGTTTAACAAATAATGCACAAATAAGAGCACAATCAAATAGTAAACAACAAAAAATAAAACTTACAAACTCCAAGAATAATTCTTGGAGGAGAAATGTCGAAGATTGAAGACGCGTGCTTGTCGAGGAGGAATGTGAGAAAATCGCTGTCGAAAACCAAAGAAGTTTGAGGAATTGTCGAGGAGGAATGTGAGAAGATGCGTTGCTTGAGATTGTTTGGTGATTTTTAGTGAGGAAAGATGAAGAAGTTGGAGAGTGAGTGATGAATTTTGAGTGAAGAAGTGTGAGAAATATAGAGAGTTTAGGATGAGGAAGTGTTGAAAAATAATGCACAAATAAGAGCACAATCAAATACTACCTCTGTTTCTTCTCTTTCACCTTACTTTCCTAAAACGGAAGTTTCTTCTCTTTCACCTTACTTTCCATTTTTGGTAAGTTTCTCATTGAAAATGACCACATTACCCTTACCCACATAATAACCTTATCTAATCCCACTACCCCATTCAACCCCCCGCCACCCACTTCTCACCTCAACTGTCTCTTACCAGCTCTTCTCATTCTCTCTGCAACAATGGCCTCTCAAGCTCCACCCACGACTCAACTCTCTGTCAACTCACCGTCGACCACTCCTTCACCATCCCTCAGTCTCAATATCGGCCAGCCACTCCAATCGCCAGTAAATCCATCTCCAATCTCGTCCCAAACAACCTTGCAGGCGATTCTCGGACCCAATCCCCAACATGGGATATGGATCTGTTGGTGCGACTGGTAAGCCGACCAGATCTGGTGGTCCTCTGGGTTCACAGGACGGCGACGGCGATGACAATGGAAGATCTAAGTTTTGCCCCCCTCTTTCTCCATCTCTCTCTCTATCTCGGCGACGGCGACAGGACGGGGACGGCAACGATGACGAGGATGGAGACATCCGCCGACGCCGACGCCAGAGACGACGCCGACACAGGCGACCGGTGTAAACCCTCTCATGTCTCTTTTCCTTCCCAGTTTCCTTCAATTTGTTTTCTCTTCTATCTGTTTTGACTTTTTTTTGTCCAGAGTATGAGGAGGACGACTGGGAGAACGCCGGAGCTACGATATCCGACGAGGAAGATGAAGAAAACCAAAGAAGCGAAGGAGGACGAAGAAAATGAAAAATAGAAGATCTGCAGATTTGTTATTGTTGATGTTGAAATTAACTGTTATTGTTCTTTTTCTTCTTCTTCTTCTCATTTTTTTTTAAGATCTGTCAATATTTGATCTTGTTAATCTTTTTTTTGTATGTCATTGTTCTTGGTGCTGGTCTGGTGGTGGTGAGGTTGATTGTGGGAGAGAGAGAGGAAGCAGTGAGACAGTAATTATATGGGACTGGTGAGGGTAAAATTGTCAAAAGCACACGTTTCTTAAAACGTGTGCCATTTTTCTCTCACTTGAAAGAAGAGAAACAGAGGTAGTAGTAAACAACAAAAAATAAAACTTACAAACTCCAAGAATAATTCTTGGAGGAGAAATGTCGAAGATTGAAGACGCGTGCTCGTCGAGGAGGAATGTGAGAAAATCGCTGTCGAAAACCAAAGAAGTTTGAGGAATTGTCGAGGAGGAATGTGAGAAGATGCGTTGCTTGAGAGTGTTTGGTGATTTTTAGTGAGGAAAGATGAAGAAGTTGGAGAGTGAGTGATGAATTTTGAGTGAAGAAGTGTGAGAAATATGGAGAGTGTAGGATGAGGAAGTGTGGAAAAAATGGTGGAAGTGGTTGGGTATTTATAGGAGTTGAAGGGGCAGTAGAGGGGGGGGGGGGTAAATGTAATTTCAGAAAAATAAAAAATGAAAAAAAAAAGGTCACTGATGGGGGGCAACGACTACTGACCCGATGTGACCCATCACCAACGGCCAAAAATTTGAAAAAAACCGGTTCCGGTTCCGGGCCGGTTCCGGTTAAAATCGGTTCCGGTTCCGGTCCGGTTACGGCGGATCCGTCAAACCGAACCGAGACCGACTATTACCGGTTTCGGGTCAGGTTTCGGTCCGCCGGTTCCCGGTTCGATTCTCGGTCCGGTAATACTGGTTAATTCGGAACCGGAACCTAAATGCAGCTCTATGTGCAACTGTATTAGCCGACATGAGCATCATCGACACCTTACCCCCATTGCAGCTCTTTAGCAGTCTTCTGAACTTCTCCGAGAACCACCATCTCTCATTGTTGGACGCGGCCTCCTTCAACCACTGCATTTTGAGAAGTTACCATAAGAATGCACAGAGGGGTGTAAGTGAACAACATGTTTGGTAGTCATAAGGGGTGTAAGTGAAGTTTTCAAACTAGGATGAGTGTAAGTGAAGATTGACTAAAACTGAGGGGGTGTAAGTGAATTTTACCAGTCAAATTAAGTCATTTCGGAAGTGTTTCTCAAAAAAGAAAGTATTCCCCAAGCAATTTTACATTACCAATGATAGTAAATTGGGCGCTTCTGTGAACTTACTCCAATGGAGCGACAACTGCTGAAGAAGACGAAGACGAAGACGACGACCAAGAACGAAGCAGACGAAGACAACCCAGAACATCGCGTCCCCTCAATTCCAGAAGAAGTCATCCTCAACATCTTCCCTACCATGACCTTCAAATCCCTCTCCCGATTCAAGTGCGTCTCCAAAACATGGTCCTCTCTCATCTCTGAATCCAAATCACCGTTCTCTTTTCACTACATTGATCAAAAGACCCGATTAAACACCCTCGAAGAATTGTTCCCAAATCGATAGGAATCTGTCAAACTCCTGGGTTCCTGTAACAGGTTGTTATTAGTTTCAGTCGATTGCGATCTCTTCTTATGGAACCCATCAATCAGATACTGCAAAAAGGTCTTGAGCTATGAGAAATTGGGGAGACCCCATTCTTGGGTGAAATCAGGGCTTTGTTTTGACCCGATTGGTGATGATTACAAGGTGTTGATATAGGCCTATCAATGGGTGGGGTTCGGACCCGACCCGACCCAGAACAAATATGACCCGACCCAGAAACGATGAACCCAGACCCGCCCCCACCAACATGAGATCCGTTTGTCGGCAAACCCTGATCCGATGGGTCCAGACCTATCAGACCCGACCCGACCCGACCCATTAAAGGCGGGTTTCAAGGGTCCGGGTCTCATGGGTCGCGTGTCGGGTTCTGGTCCACTTGGGTTGGGTTCTACAGGGTCAGGTCAGGGTCGAATTAGGGTCTGACCCGGCCCATTGACAGGCCTAGTCGGCTAGTCGTGCTTGTCCCAGATCCAGCAACGAATTCTTCGTTCGGGGGTAGTATTAAGAATAAGACATGGACAGAGGTTCATTTCCCTTATGGGTTCAAGTTTGTTAAACCAGGTCATGTGTTGCAAAAACGCCTTCATTGGTCTGTGAAGATGAACTCAACAAAATCTTCTATTTTGATCCAAGAGATAACAGGTTTGTCGATTTACTAATGCCGGAACCCAAGAATGATGTGGGCAATGCCTTGATTGGTGTAGGGGTTTTAGACGAGTGAATTTCTATATCGCGGTGGGAAGAGTTGAGTTCTTATGATGGCAATGTGGAGATACTTGTGTTGAAATATTACGGCGTGAAAGAGTCTTGGGAAACGCTATTAAGAATCCAACATGTGGGTTTTTGCGATCAAGTGTGCCGCTTTTCTACATTGATGGAGAGAAGAGTGAGGTTTTGATGAAGGTTAGCATGGAGGATGAGGATGAGGATTACATGGTAGTGTATAGTGTCAATGAGGAGGACTCGTGGACTAATGTTGACATTGTGAAGCACAATTTCCGTGCTATTTGGTATTAAGAGTCTTGGATTAGGCCGGCGGAGTATGATTGTGGTGTTGATGATGTTTATGTTGAGAAGCTGAGTTCGTCGGTAAATCCTCTGAGAATGACGAGGAAAAGCGATGGTTCGTGGGAGACAAATGAGCTTCCTAGTGGGATATAGTTAGCAGGAAGCCAGGGAGATAGAGAGGTAGAGTTTAGCCATTTCTATGTTGATGAAGGTGTTGGGGATCAGAGCGTTCCTGAATTTTGTTTTTTTTTTTGAAAATGGATCAGCAATTAAGAAGAAGCAGAACTTGGGCCAGGAAGAAAGCCTGTTACATCATTAGAGATCAACCCTAATATCCAGTTTGGGGAGGCCCAAACCAGCAATTCTCTATCTGGCTATCAATGACATGTCTAGCTAAATGATGGGCACATTTATTGAAGCTGCGTGGCGTCTGAATTATCGAGGCACGTGGAAAAAAGAGGAGCTGATTTCTGGCTTCTTCCAAAGCTAACCCACTCTCCGAAGCATTTCTAGACCATTCACTTCCTGTCAACAGTCTCAGTAACTCTCTCGCAGCTACCGAAGAGTCAGTTTCGATCCACAAGGAGTGAACATCCAGTTCTTGAGCGAAAAGGGCCCCTATTTTGATGGCTTCCGCTTCGGCTTCCAACGGCGAAGATCGAAACGGTATCGGAGTAGCTTTTCTGGCGATAAAATCCCCCATGCAATCAGATACAGAAATACCCACGACCGCCTTCTTATTCTGTGGGTTCCAAGCTGCGTCTGTACTGACTACTGTCCATCCAGTTGGCGGTCGTTGCCATTTCGGAGATGGATCAGAGCCAACGTGAGTCGGAGTCTGTGAATCAACACTGGCCTGAGACAATTTGAAGACAGCTAAGTACTTTAGCCCTTCTACAACATCCTCTTTCGGATCTGAATCTCTATTCTCAAAGATCGATTTGTTTCTGTGTTTCCTAATTAAGCTGACCAGCTTTTCTTTGTCCACCATTTTGCTTCTAACTAATAGATCTGTTTCCCAGGTAACGAAAGATCCTCGGAAGAAGTTTGAAAATTGAGACACTAGGAGCTGCTTCCAGATCTTCTTCGCAAAGGAACAGTAACAAAAAATGTGGCCTTCTGATTCCTCTCGGTGGGAACAGAGACTACACTTCACATTAACCACGATTACCCTTCTCTTCAGATTTAATCTCAGAGGTAGAAGTCTTTGTACACCTCTCCAGAAAGTAAATATCCACTTTTTAGGGATTTTTCAGCTTCCATAGGGAGTCCCAAAAGTTTGTCTGAGGGGAAGAAGGGGCACCCAATTGAGCAGTGGCTTTTATATCTTCATCTTCTTTGAAGAACTCATAACCACTCTTAACTCTGTAATGACCATCCTCGGTATAATTCCAAATCAGCCGGTCGGGTGAATCCTGTTGGAATTGTGCCCTAGAGTCAATCAATTTATTGTGACATTTAATAGACTTACTATTCATTATGTTATCGATATGGAGATATGCTAACATGAGTGAAGTACTTATAATATAAAGGTTATATTCTTGAATATCCCTAGTCAACTATATTGATTAAACAGGACGATCACTATAGACTAGTATGGGGTTAGATTGATATGGAGATATAATTCGCCTAGGAGCGGAGCCAATATTTGTACTCTTATTTAAGAATAAAGATAATTAAATATCTACATGCTTGTTATAATTGATCTGGCTAAGTTGGTAAAGTACTCTCATTTGACTTCAGCCACCAGGGTTCGAGTCTCCACATGAACGTAATAATTTTGTTGTTTTTTTGATTTTTGTGGAAAAAAATAGAAAATGCACAAGGAAAGACTCGAACTTGCGTCCCTCCAGCTCTTACCTGCGCTGGGCACGCGCTTATGGTCAGGGGGGAACTTTTATATTTATACATAGACTGGGTTATTTTTTTTTTATAAATTAAGGATAATCTAATGTTTTCGGAAATTTTTTATTTTTTTTTGGGGGGGGGGGGGGCACGTGCCCCTACTTGGCTCCGCCCCTGGAGCTATGAGAAATTAGGCAGACCTCATGATTGGGTGAAATCAAGGCTTTGTTTTGGAGATCATTACAAGGTGTTGATGGGTCTTCGTCGCGCTTAGGCCTGTCAATGGGCCGGGTCAGGACCCGACGCGACCCAGAACAAATCATGAACCCACCAGGTGACGATGAACCCAGACCTGCCCCCACCAACATGCGACACGGTTGTCGGCAAACCATGACCCGACCCAGACCTACGGGTCAGACCCAGCAGATCTAACCCGACCCATTTAATGACGGGTTTCAAGGGTCCGGTCCTATGGGTCGCGTGTCGGGTTTGGGCCAGGGTCGAGTTTGGGTCTGACCCGGCCCATTGACAGGCCTAGTCGTGCTAGTCCCAGATCCAGCAACTAATTCTTCGTTTTGGGTAGTTTTAAGAACAAGACATAGACAGAGGTGAAGTTTCCTTATGGATTCAAATTTGTTAGACCAGGTCCTGTGTTGAAGAATCGCCTTCATTGGTCTGTGTCTAGGGAAGAAGATGAACTCCACAAAATCTTCTACTTTGATCCGAGAGACAAGTTTGTGGATTTACCAATGCAAGAGCCCAAAACGCCTTGATTGGTGTAGGGGTTTTAGACGAATGCATTTCTATAAGAGTTGAGTTCTTATGATGGCAATGTGGAGATACTTGTGATGAAAGATTACGGCTTGAAAGAATATTGGGAAACGCTATTCAGAATCCAACATGTGGGTTTTTGCGATCAAGTGATGCCGCTTTTCTACATGGATGGAGAGAAGAGTGAGCTTTTGATGAATGTTAGCATGGAGGATGAGGATTACATGGTAGTGTATAGCGTCGTCAATGAGGAAAATTCGTGGACTAATGTTCAGATTGTGAACTACAATTTCTATGCTATTTGGTATGAAGAGTCTTGGATTAGGCCGGCGGAGTATGATTGTGGTGTTGGTGATGTTTATGTTGAGAAGCTGAGTTCGTCGGTAAATCCTCTGAAAATGACGAGGAAAAGTGATGGTTCGTGGGAGACAAATGAGCTTCCCACTGGCATATAGCAGATAGAGAGGTAGAGTTTGGCCAATTTCGTTTTGATCAGGGTGTTAGAGGTAAGAGAGATTCGCCTGTGTTCCTTAATTTTCGAAGGTTCATGGCGTTTTGAGTGGTTTTATTTACATTTGAAAACTATTTGAAAACTTTTGGCTTCCATGCTTTTTGTTGATGTGCTATTTTCTATGGCTTTGACTACTATAGCGCGCACTTCTAATTAATCGAGTTGAGGTATTGCAGGATAATTTGCTTCTGCAATGATTCGTAAGAATACAATGGTGTGACAACTGTTCCAGCTGCCCCCCCCCCCCCCCCCCCCGAACCGATTCCGGTCGAAACCACCCCTTGCTGCTGCTACTCTATTATCACCACCAACACCGGCGCGGCCACCACCTTAGTGTATGTAAACTGAGGTTATACTGATACCTGACTTCTTCTCTTGGCATCCTATAAATTAGAGGATGCTGGGGGTTAAATCAGGGCTTTCTGTCTTCCTACATGTGGGCTGAATGAATATCTCCAAATCTCAAAATCGGATATCTGAATCAATCCCTGTTTGATCTACTGCATCCGCACATGCATCCGTGTGTGATTGTGTTGATCTGTGGCCTATAATAGGTTCTTTTACACTCTCCGTGTAGAACAAATCGTAAGGAGTGCAATTGATTTTGGGCTACAAAAGTTTCTTTCAGGGCTCAAAAAATGCTGTCTTGAGTATCAGTAGTATGCTATTTCAGGAATGAATTAGTTTTTGGGCTTGGCATGCCCTCATCCCTTGGAACTCTCCACTATTTACCGGGAATTTGTGCGATTACATTACCGAACTTTAACCCAAGGTTCTTCTGCTACCGCTGTTTTCCCTGTCTTTACTTCTAATTCTCTACTGTTGCAGCCACTATTGACGAACTGGCCCGGGACCAGCCCTAGCACGCCTAGGTAGTGGTCTGGGCTGGTTCGGGACTTTACGAACTTCTGGACTCTTCCAACAGAAGCCCGGGACTGGCCAGGACCGGACTGACGAAGGACCGCTATATGTGTGTGTGTGCATAAATCAACCCCCGCCTCCATGTACTCTCACTTCCACCAACACCTCCACGAGTGATAATAATCTTCTCTGGCAGCGGTTGCCCACATTAGAGAGTGTTGTCAGTAGTTAAAAATCTTTCAAAGCCATAATAATAAGCGACATTCAATTATATATTATTAGCTTGTTTGTGACAACTTAGAAAGTTTGACATGGCTCTAAATATTAAAATTGTGTTCAAACAAAGGACCTAAACTTTTACCTACATCGATTGAAAACAAAAAAGAATTGATAGACAAGTGCTGATATTGTAGAATATACACCTTTACGGCGAGAATTCACCATCTATAAGAAGCCCGGTAGAGTTGGTATTTTAATTCCAATCCAAGATAATTTGATAATAATAATCCGGAACCCAAGCTGGAAATTGCAATTGATAATCTTCATCAGAGACATATTCAAGAAGAGAGAACCTGTTAGGCTTACGGATTATTCTTCTCAAAGCTGATTCCTCTTTCTCTGGTATCTCTTCAAGCACCTTTATGCTGTCTTTTCCTTGTATTAATCTCCGAACCTGCTTCGAACCATCTGGTGCATCCCTTTTGATGGTTCTCTTGTGTACTGTTTCTTCGTACACCACTGGAACACATTCCCAGTTCCTACTCGCAATTTCCTTGCTCGATTTGCTATTAAAATCGTATTCCACTATTGAAGAATTCATGTATGACCCAACATTCATCAAGACTCCACTTTTGTTATCGCCAGTGAATTGAAGTGGCTGCACACGAAGAGCATATGCATGATGACATTCGAATTTGAACAAAACTGCCCACGACTCTTTTACACCATGCTGTCGCATTCCCCACACCTTTGACATAAAAAGCATCTCGCACGGACACATCTTCACGAGTTACACAGACGCATCCGTCTAAGACTCCAATACCAAATATTCGACCCGTGTCCCCTTGCAAGACTAGTTTGGGCACGGGCAGCTTTTCAAATTTGTCCATCTTCGGATCAAAATAAACTATCGGATGAGTTTCTGAATCACACCACATATGAAGATAATTATTCACGACGGGCCCGGACGAAATAAATTCAAAACGAGGATGCCGTAGGCCAACTTGGGACCAAGATTTAGTTTTAAAGCTACCCACAAAGACATCACTACTGAAACATCTAACCAACACGACCTTGTACTCGTCCTTGTTCGTGTTATAGCAGAGTCCAGCACTAACAGTATTCCGATAATAATCCCTTAACATCTTGGAGTGTAGCATTCCTGCGCTGCGACGAATGGATGGGTTCCACAAGAATAAATATATTCCCAATCGAACCAGCAAAAACCCATTACATGAACCATAGATAGAGGGGAAATCACCAGTTCGTAGTTGCCTAGCAATCTTTTTCACCGGAACTATTTCAATCTCTTCTACTGTAGCGCATTCGTCGATGGATTGAAACAAAATGTTTTCTTTATTAAGAGGAATGATAACTTTTTGCGTCTGAGTTGTGATGGACGAAATCAAACAAAACCATTGTTTGGAAACGAACCTGAATCGTAAGAGAGACCTTACGGGTAGATATGAAAGTATGGTGAGGACAACGTCTTCCGGAATAAACCGAACACTTTCTTCTTCTCCGGCAGGCTTTTGCTCCATTCTTCTTGATCTTCCTCTGCGGGCCATTCTGCAACAAGAAGAAGACTAGGTACTTTTTTTTTTTTTTTTGAGAACGACTTTCTTTAGGGTTCAATAGTACTTTCTTTAGGGTTTAACTAAATTTCAAGATTTGAAAAATAGAATTAAAATAAATAAACAAATAAATTTCAAAGTGAAAAAAATTATTTTCTTGTACAGAATTTGAGTAAAACAATTAGCTATAATTGGAAATAATTGTCTTTATTTCATAAAAATTGGAAATACTTGTCTTCAAACAAATAAAGTAAAGCTATTTCATTTAAAAAAAATAAAAAATAAAATAAAGCTATTTAAAGAAAACAAAAAAAGGAAATAATGGACCCTTAAAAACCTACTATATATGTGTGTACGTCTTGTCTTTTGTAAACCTAGCGTCCTTTCTTTACATGCTCTTACAAACCCAATAATTGGCGGTGTTGGAGGTTGAAACAACGTTGTGAGCATCTTCCTCTTCAGTTGCAGTATGGCCCCGAGAAGAAAAACAAGAAGAGTGGAGCTTAAGCCTGCCGGAGAAGAAGAAAGTGTTCGGTTTATTCCAGAAGATGTTGTCCTCACAATACTTTCATATCTACCCATCAAATCTCTCTTACGATTCAGGTTCGTATCCAAACAATGGTCTTATTTGATCTCGTCTATCATAACTCAAAAACAAAAAGTTATCATTCCAGTTAAGAATGAATTTTTTTTGTTCCAATCCATTGATGAATACACTCAAGTAGACGAGATTGAAATAGTTCCAGAGAAAAAGATTGCTAGGTTTCTACAAAGGGATGATTTCCCCGTTTTCAGAAGTTCATGTAACGGATTTTTACTGGTACAATTCGGAATGTATTTATTCTTGTGGAACCCGTCCACTCGTCGGAGCGTGGGTATGTTACACTTCAAGATGTTTAGGGATTATTATTGGAATGCTGGACTCTGCTATAACACGAACAAGGACGAATACAAGGTCGTGTTAGTTAGACATCTCAGAAGTAATGCCGCTGTCGGTAGCTTTAAAACTAAATCTTGGTCCAAAGTTGACATATGCGGTTTGGTTAAATCATGTGGGCCGGTCGTGAATAATTATCTGCATATGCGGTGTAATTCAGACATTGATCCGATTGTTTATATTGATCCGAAGACGGACAAATTTGAAAAGCTGCCCATGCCCGAACTAGAGCAAGGGGAGAAGCGTCAAATATATGGTATTGGAGTGCTAGACGGATGCGTCTGTGTAACTCGCAAACATGTGTCCGTGCCAGATGGTTTCTGTGTCAGGGTGTGGGGAATGCGACAACATGGTGTGAAAGAGTCTTGGGCAGTTTTGTTCAAATTTCAATGTGATCTGTATCCCTATCTCGTGCAGCCGCTTCAATTCACTGGCGAAAACAAAAGTGGAGTCTTGATGAATGTTGTGACAACCACGAATTCTTCTATAGTGGAATACAATCCTAATAGCGAATCGAGCAAGGAAATTGCGAGTGTGAACTCGTATTCCGATCCAGTTGTTTACGAAGAAACAGTATACAAGAGAACCATAAAAAAGGATGCACCAGCTAGTTCCAAGCAGGTGTTGAGATTAATAGCCGAGAGAAACAGGATATTCCAGAACGATATACAAGGAAAAGACAATGCAAGCGTGCATGAAGAGACATTCGAGGAATCAGCTTTGAGAAGAATGCGTAGGCTGAATGTGTTCTCTCTTGTTGAATTTGTTTGTGATGACTGATGAAGATTACTCAATGTAGTTTTCAACAAGTATTTTGGACTGAGTGTGGATTTTTATTTCATTAAAGTACAAAATCTTCCGGTCAAGAGATGTGTATTCTAAAATATCAGTATTCTATCTATAATTATCGTCTATAATTCATCATTTGTTTGATTTGATGATCCTGCTAAATTGCACTGCTAAGAGGATATTAATACTACCTCTGTTTCTTCTCTTTCACCTTACTTCACTTTTAGACAATATTCACTGAATCACTTTGACCCGGTGATTTGGTTAGCAAAACGATACACGAATTTGGTAATTTTTGCATGATCTTGTAGAGTAAACTTCACTCTACAATATTATGAAAAAATTGTCAAAAAATTACATCGTTTTACTATCCGAATCACTGAGTCAAAGTGACCCAGATACGGGTAAAAAAGTCAACCGCATGGGAGAGAGAAGAAACAGAGGTAGTATATAGCTTCGATTATGTTTTGACTAGCACAGATTACACGGAGTTGGTTAATATGTTTAACTATGTTAGAGTATCTCCAATGGTTATGTAAAAGAATTAGTTTAGATATAATTTACATAACTATAAGAAATGATGAACCCCAATGGGCTAGTTAAATGACTCAATATTTTACATATTATGTATCCCACTCAATACAAGTAGCTAGCTAGAATGTAGGTAGTTAAATTTTTTGTGTCTATCTCTCTAGTCTCTCCTACTTTAATTTAACAAATATTTTATTTATTATTCAATACCCACAAACTTATGTAAAATACATAACACCATTGGAACAAACAATAAGAAATCATGTTAACTTGAGTTCATACTAGTTAAAATTTAGCTAATTAGTAATTTTTTTGTTGGAGATGCTCTTAGTTCTTAGGCCTCGTTTGGTTAGAGGATATCATATGTAGGGATACTGTTTATGTTGGGATATGTGCAAGGATAAGAATGCTGTTTGATAAGTCCTGATAAGATATGTTTGGGTGTTGTCGGATAAGATGTAGGATATGAAGCAGGATATGTGCCAAAATGACTGTTATACCCTAACTGCTGTCATTTTATATAAGAGGTTGCATATTTTAAATTGATGAGGAAAATGTATACCAAATGTATTTTTGTTTATATTTTAATACTATTTTTTCTACATAATAGTGACGTTGTCACCTTATGTTGGATAATTTGACTAATATTGCTTTTGTCTACTGGCATGAACACGCAAATCACATTATAACTGTGTTTCTGATTCATTCATAATTTGAGAAGTGAGTATCACTATTTGTATTAATACGCGAAATAAACATTTAGTAACATGCAAACATAATAATATATCAACGGATACACCATGCCCACAACAGAATATGGAGTCTATTTTTTTTTAGAGGAAAATTTAGAGTCAAAATTACTTGTACTTATTGGCAATATTGACATGGTGTTACAAAACCTACAATAAACAAGTTAAAAATAACTCAATGAAATTTCAGAAAGCACGGTAAAATGTCTTCGTATTTAGCTCAACCATACATACTCAAATAAAGTTATGCAATCTCAAAATAATTTTTGGGGACGTGAAATAACTGATGGAGTTTGGGGGACAATAGTAGGAAATTAAATAGTTTGTGGGGGTACTTTTGTCAACCTACTAGCATCCTCTCGAAGGTCTCGATTGATCTATAAATTGCGGGTATAACAACCCGGATCCTACGGTTCCTGCTAGTACAACTTAACGATAATCCAAATGATACTTTGTTGAAATAAAAAGAGGAAACCTCCAACATTTCTGTACAGGAATAATAAAAGATTGTTTGAATCTAAAGGAAACATTTACTAAAATATGTGTCCTAGTCAATCCTACTCTTTGACTTGTGCGCGCGTTCCATCCCAGCTAGCTTAGTCAAACCTGCGGTTTTAAAATAGCAAAAGCCGACGCAGCAAAACATTTTATCAGTAAAAACTGAGTAAGATTATACCACAACACGTAAAGACAGAGTTTTTGGCTAACACGAGAATATACACAGTAAAAATAAGCAGTAACCACAATTTTATTCTTTTATTTGGTTGAGGCATAACACGAGCCCCAACAGGTACGGTGTGGACAGAGAGGTCACGATGGAATAATAATAAAGTAGGGTACTTCTACGGGATATCACAGTCCATCCCGATTCTCCCTAAAGAACTAGTGAGACCTTAAGTGTCGACACCCCTATACAGTCGTGACCTAAACATGTATAGGTAGTACTCCTAGCTTTCACAGCAAATAAGAGGGTACAATGCCCTAGGGAAATCACACAATGGTGTTCCCGACCTTAGCCTTCACGCGCATCCTCTGTACACCGTTCCCAATTCTATTATCGTACATTTATTGTTCAAGATTCCACGGGAGTAATAAATCACAATTTGAAATAGTGACCACATGCTTCTCAAATCGTTCAAAAATAAAGCGCTGGAAGAATTCAAAGTATTGTAAAGCGGAAATTGAATTTACAGTTTGAGATAACGCACACGAAACAACACATTTTGATATTTAAAGATGTTGTGCATATAACTTACCTGATAATGGGGAGAGATTC
This sequence comes from Linanthus parryae, assembly GCA_023055425.1. Lineage (NCBI taxonomy): Eukaryota > Viridiplantae > Streptophyta > Magnoliopsida > Ericales > Polemoniaceae > Linanthus > Linanthus parryae. The sequence goes on along the minus strand of JALGPY010000008.1, from coordinate 2,810,983 downwards.
ACACACAAGAAAGCACGTAACTAGTAGTAGGGGTCCTCAACGAATTCGTCTGAATCTACAATAATCAAATAGTCCTACATTAACACGATTCACCACACGACAATTCACAAGTAAAAATGTCTATAAGTGTAGGTGCAACCCCAAATAATCCCCCAAACGAAAAAATGTTATTAAACAAGGAAACCATTTTTATTTCAATAATGACAAAACACGTGTTCACAAAAGTATCAAACAAATGTTATATAAAGTTATAAGTTTCATAAAATAACAGCTTGTAAATTTCAATAAAAGTGTTTATTATAGTTAAAATCAAATAAATGAAATGAATAAAAGAAAACCCAGCATAACAACAAAGTAGGTTGCTAAGGTACAAAGACATGTTAATTTCCCAAACAGTTTATTATTTTCATTCAATAGAAGTATATAATTTTATAAAGAAACCAAAACCACCCTTTACACTATTACTATCAATGAAGTACCAGTACCACAAGGCCAAATATCTTTATTAGTACTATTATTTTAATTCTACTACACCACTACCACTACTACTACTACTACTACTACCAGACTACTACTGAAGCCTCTTCCCCTCCATTTCACCCAAACCCACGGTTCAACATCACCAGAAGGCTTATGGAGCAAAAGAAGATATTGCCCAAACTAACAATAATGAGGAGTGTTTTAGTAGTTACCGAACAAAGCGGGCGACGAGCAAACGAGCGGCGGTTTGGGTCGGTGGTGGCGATGATGGAGTCGACGGGATAAATCCGCCGCTGCTGCGGCTGGGCTTCGGCCCTCTGGTTCGCCGGCGAGGGAGGGCGACGGCGAAGGAAAGCAGAGGAGGACGGCAACGGCGGTGGGTTCGCCGGCTGGGCAGCGCCGGTCCTGGGTCGGCGCTCGGTTCGTCGGCCTTGGGCTTGGCGGCTGCTGGGTTCTCTCGGCCAAAACAGAGAGCGAAAGAGAGAGACTGAGAGAGAGCAACAGAGCGTGAGAGAGAGACTGAGAGAGAGTGAGAGAGAAGCTGAAAATTGAAAGTTTGATTTGAACCCATTCGGATTCGACAGAGAGATTTCCGATCGAAATTGGTAATGTCAAATGACAAAATTGATGTCAAGGAATGGGGTTTTGAATTGCTAGGTGTGAATCTGGACGAAAATCAGAGGAAATGGGGGTCGGTTTATGACCTTTTCCGTGGGTTGTTTTGTCGGAAAAGACGCATAGACTTTCTCTGCTAGAATGGAAGGGATGAGGGGGTGAAAGGAGATGTTGTGAGGTGTGGCGGGTGCACTGGTACATGCGGTGGTCCGTCACGTAATAAAAATAAACTATACTTTCGGACACGTTTTATTAAAAAAAAATATTACCCGACCCGCTACACTTCGCTAACACTTATATATAAACTAAATAAAAAAATGTCCTCTCCGAAAAATATACTTTCGATAAAAATATAAAATAACAATAACAAACATAATAGTAATATTAATAAATATGTGTTTGGAAGAAAGTTTATTTAATAAAATAAGACAATATTTTCTTTTTTGCCAAAACTACTTTTACTAATAATAACAACCTTAACAACAACAACAACAACAACAACAATAATTATAATAATAATAATAATAATAATAATGATAATGATGATAATAATAATAATAATAATAATAATAATAATAATAATAATAATAATAATAATAATAATAATAATAATAATAATAATAATAATAAGGATGATAGTGAAATTATTGGTACAAATGGGAAACATTCTAATGAAAACGAAAAGAAATACTTTTGTAATATTAAATAATGGCCCAGAATATTCATTAAACTCTCAAAAGTACCCCCGAAAATACCGGGTTATTACAGCGGGTCTTATTATATGTGTTTGGTTGTTGCTTTGACGAATAAAACTTTGTTTCAATTTTTCTAGCTCGGTAAATTACGAAACATAGCACGAGGTGTCAACATGTTTCTCACTGCTCGATTCCGTAGTCTAGGAGCGGAAGGGCGCACATTATGTTGAACAATATGTAAATGAACAAATTAGAAGGTATTCATTGGGCTAGCCCCACCACGTGACATGCCTATATGGTGGGGCGCGCCAATCGGATTTTGACAAATATTCAAAAATTGGTGGGTTCCATCTGACTAATGCATGTTTGAAACTGATTGACGTGTTCTACCATATAGGCATGCCACCTGGTAGGGCTATTCCCAATGACTACTTTCTCCAACAGCTCATTAAAAATGAAGTATGATGGGTCAAATCAGGTGGAATGCAGCCCATTATAATCTTGGGCCAGCTCATTAGAAATAAAGTCTGGTGGGCCAGAGAGGAAAGTAACCCACTCTTCCTAGCTACCTTATGCGCAACTGTATTAGGGGTCAGGCGCACCATCGACACCTTAGACCACCCACAGCAGTGAGCTCCCCCCAGCCCACGTGTCCCCACCTTACCCCACTATTAATGTCTTAATATTTACAATTCTACCCTAATAGCTACAACAGTCAAAACACTATTCCTCCCCTTCTATTATAATTTATTGAAACTACACTACTACATAGTAAAATACACTTAACACCCCAACTTTAGTCAATAAGACAATCGCAACCCTATATTTTTTATTACTTGTTATTATGTATTTTTCATTTTGCAATCGTTTTATATTATGTTTTTTTATTAGTTTTAATAATTTTTATTATGTAATTTTGTGTTTTTATTGTTTAGATTTTTAATTAGTTTCAATAAATCCATTTCCCTAAACATTAATTATTCAAACACAACATTTGGATACAAACTTATATACATGGGGTCGAATTTGTAATAAATACAAACTATATTAATTTAGGAGGGATGGGGTTATAATGTAGTTTACATAAACCCAACCCCCACCCTCCACTACCAATACTGAAACAAACCCAGTAAACCCTCACCCGACACCTGCGCTGTCCCACCGATCTCGACCTCGCCCAGGGTCTCCGCCAAGCTCGCCTCCAAGCCCGGCGAGCTCCGATTAACGACGACCTCGCCTGCAAGCCCGTGCTGCTGCAGCTGCTAATCGCGCGCTCGATCTCCATCTCCCCCACTGCTGTGGGTGGTCTTACCTCCATTGCAGCTCATCAGGAGTCATCTGAACTCCTCTAAGAACCACCCTCTATCGTTGTATGACGCCCGTCTCCTTTCTTTCTCAACCAATGCAACAACTCACTAGAGTCTGGCTCTATAATCAGTTCTGCAAATGAAAGATTGCCGAACCATTTTATTGCTGGACCACCTCTCTAAATCTAACATAGTTTAAAATAGAGACTACCCGTCTCTGCTCTTTGTTTCCATCCTGACTTTTATCACTATTCACTGTGTCATTTTGACCCGGTGATTTAGATAGCAAAATAATGTAATTTTTTTATAATATTTTCATGATGTTGTAGAGTATACAATGTTCTCCAAAATATGGTGGAAAAAAAAATCAAAAAATCGCATCGGTTTGCAATCTAAATCACTCGATCAAAGTGACCAAGATACGAGTCAAAAAGGTCAAATGAGAACAAAGAGCATGGACGGAGTGATATGTAGTACTTTGACCATGGTTGTTTTCTCTAGAACATTAATTTTGATTTTAATACGAAAAAGTTGGTCAAATTAAGTCATTTCCCAAATGTTTTCGAAAAAGAAAGACATTCCCCACGCAATTTTATATTCGATGAAAGACAAAAACATCCTCAGAGTTTGGAATTTATACAAAAACATCCCTCGTGTTAGGGGATATATAAAAACCATCCCTGTCAGTGGACGCCTGGACGACAACTAACGGGAATGGAGGGTGGTAAAATACCATTTTACCCTCTAATTTTATGTGCATACATATAGATATATAAATTATAATTTTATAAAAGACTATCTTACCCCTGACACTGTTCATGAGGACAAGTACTATCCCTGGACGGGTAAAAGACACTTTCACCCGCCTTCTTTGAGAAATGACACTTTTATGCATTTTGTGCTCCAAACTTGAGAACAATTACACCCCTGACTATGTCGTATCATACTCTAAGATAGCAAGTTTATCCCTGAAACTATTACAGTGACCAAACAACTGCTCCCAAACTAGTAATGTCACATTTAGATAGTGTAAATATCTTGAAATTTGACATATAGAAGGAGTGAAATTGTCATTTCCCAAACTAGAAGTGGTGAAAGAGTTTGGTGCATCAAACTTGGAGCGGGGAAAGTGTCTTTTACCCTATGCTAGACACTTCAACAGTTCAACTCATTCTGAGTTTCTGAAAACAGCATTTGCAAATTGGGCGCTTCTTCTATGAACTCCAATGGAGCGACAATCGTGCGGAAGAAGACGAAGCCAACCCAGAAGAATATGGCGTCCCCACAATTCCAGAAGAAGTCATCCTCAACATCTTCCCCAGCCTACCCTTCAATTCCCTCTCCCGATTCAGGTGCGTCTCAAAAAGATCCCGTTCTCTCATCTCCGAATCCAAATCACAGCGACAGAGTGCTCTCGAAACCCACTTCTCTTTTCACTCCGTCGATCAAAACACCCAATTAAACAGCCTCGAAGAATCGTTCCCAAATCGATACGAATCGGTCAAACTCCTGGGTTCTTGTAACGGTTTGCTGTTAGTTTCGTTCGATTGCGATCTATTCTTATGGAACCCAGTAGACCTGGCAAAACAGATGGGTCAGTCGAATTTGGGTTGGATTTATATGAGTTGGTTTTAATTGGAGCATTACCTAACTAAACCCATATTTCTGTATTTTTTTGGGGCTAAATCTCATGGGCCTGGTTATTGGTGGGTAGTCCCAACTAAACCTAATCTAGACAAAATAGCCCAATCACAACCTTAATTAGAAGGCCCATCTTATAACCTAGTTATACTCAAATTACCAAAATAGCGCTGAAAATGTTTTATCACGTTCCCTCAGGCCTCATCCATCTCCTGCAAAAAAAAAAAATCCCCCTAGCAGTGCATGGCGCAGTCACCATCGCCGACCACGCACCAGTCGAGCTTTCGCCAACGTCGTGCTTCAACCTCCGCCGCCTTCGTTGTCGCCGTCGTACTCCCGGTGTTCGCCGCCACACCGATTGGCACGAAGTAGTTCCTCGTCGACTAGTCGGGACCCGCGAGATGCCACACCGTCGAGCCAACCACCACCACCACCACGGTTCCATGGATTCCGGCGGGCAATTGCTGTATTTCTTCCCGAAATTAGTAGAGGGATGTCGGAAAGAAGAAGCCGTGGAGTTGTTACGACGGCGTTCATAGGCGGCGGAGTGCTAAAGCCGCCGTTATTTCTTGGAGGCGGAGTACCTTCGTCCGTCATCGCCACCGTTCGCCGCCGCGTCCATGGTCTTCGTCACCATCACCATCGCCATCACCATCACCGTCCTCATTCCCTCCCTGTTCACCTCTGCGTTGTCTTCTTTCTCAATCACCAGTTTTTTCTTTTTTCTTTTTTTTTTCTTGTGTTAAAAAAATCACCCCTATTACTATTATTATTATTATTATTATTATTATTATTATTATTATTATTATTATTATTATTATTATTATTATTATTATTATTATATACAATATTGTTTTGAAAAAAAAAGTAAAAATAAATGTATTCGATTACAGTATATGTTTTCTTGTATGGAAATCACTACTTTCTATTTTGAAACATACTAGTACTAGCTTTGAATTTGAATCAGTTTTGTTTATAAAGTTTTTCAGTTTTCATGGTACTGTTTAGATGGGTTTTATTGGGTCCTTGGACAAAATCCAGAAAGTCCATCTATATGATGGGCTTAAATGAGAAGTGTAATACCCTGTATTTAAGTTAATGGGTTATTTGGTCATTTTGAGAAAATATTTGAAAATTTCAAGAAATTTAATTTCAAACTTATTTATGACCCTTTGTTAGTTTTAACGTATAAGTGTGTCATTTGACATCTATGATGATATATACTTTTATTTTGGGGTTATTTTGTAGTTTTTAAAACTTGAAAAATCTTATATGAAAATTATTATTTTTTATACTTGGGAGGTACTTGTAGTTTTCTAAAAGTGAATTATACAAAGTGTTTTATTTGAAATTATTTGGAGATTTTACAATTTATGAAAGTTATCTTTTCTAGTGTTACATATTAATTGGAAATTATATTTTCACCCCCAATTTTTGCCTTTTCTATTTCTACCCTAACTAATTGTTGGGATACTTTTATTCCTTTCAAGCTCATCTTCCTCTCCCATGCAAGTCAAACCCAAAATAAACAATTACTACCTACCACTTGTATGTGTGTAGATCCCATTGTGGGATTATTTACTCCATCCTCATTACACTCAATGAACCACCAACACACCATCTCCATCAAGTCCATCCTTCCCCGTCTCCATCACTTCACTTATTTACATCATTTCTCCTCAAGAACACTCATGCAAGCTTTTTCATTCTTCTCTCCAAACTTCAAACCCGTTTTTGGGTGTTGACCTCACAAAAAGACCATCAAAAATCCATTTTCTACTCTTCAAATCATCAAAAACTTGATTTCAAGTATAGTATGATCATGGAGGGGAGCTCTTTCACCATTATTCTCAAGAAATGAAGGCCAATTTCACTCTTTTCCTCCCATCTTCTTGAATCTTGGGGTAAAGTTTCCTTCCACCCTTCAATTTATTCTTGCATATCTATGTTTAGCTTTGATTGATGAAAATTCATCTTAGATTTCTTCATCCCCAAACTTGATTCTTCATTTTCTTGGTTTCATCATGTATTTGACTTCAAATTTTGACTATTTCATGAAACTCACACTAGAACCCACATGCATGTTGTGAATGCCTTCTTATTTGCATTGCATGTCAAGAACACTTAGATAATTTGTGTCAAGAGCATGTAAAAATCTTAGTTAATGCCTAAAATGGTGTTATTTGGGTGAAAATCAAGTCCTCATAAGTTGCATGTATCATTTGAACCAAACTTGTTGATTTTGGAAAAATTGCATATTTTCACAATCTGACCAGTTTGTGAAAAACGTACATTATCTCTAAGTTTTGTTTTTGGAATTTTTAACTCTTGAATATTCTGAAACTAGACTCAAAGAGGGTCATTTTTAAAGAAAATTAAACTCCATAGACTTTATGGTTAGGGAGATATGCTCATTCTAAGTTGCATGTTTTCTGAAACTCTGTTTTTGGACAAGTTTTGCTATTTTTGTTAAAAATCTCATTTCGAGAAACATATGGCACCCAATCTTTCTTGTGATGCAACTAGACACATAAGAGATTCATTCTGGAGAATATGGCCATTTTTCCTATTCTCCAAGTAGTAGTAATTGTTCTTCAAAGTTGAAATTTTCTGCCAAACTTGTCTATGCATAGCAGTGCTTGTTATTTTTGTAACTTGAGTTTTATAATAGCTATGCATGATTTTCTTGGTGTTTCTGAAAGTAGACACATGCAGGTTCATCATACATTAATTTCAAAATTTTAGGAGATGATTTGATATGGTGAATATGGCTCCAAAGTCAGAGCTACAATTCTGTCCAGAATTGTAGTTTCACATTTTTTTAGAAAACTTGAATTTTTGAACTTCTAGGTGTTGTGATGTGTGTGATGTTTCAAATGAATGCTTGTTATATGAAAAAGTATGAGAATGCATGTTTTCCACTCGAATGTTGTTAAACTATTTTATTCATCTCCTTTGAGAACTCTCGGAAATTACTTGTAAAATTTTGATATTCTAATTCTAGTTATGTGAAACAGAAGAAATAAAATACCTCTAATAGACTTAGGACGATGTACAGAGTACTGTTATTAATGGGAGGCGTCAAGCGATCCTCCATTTTCTTATGGCTAAGACCATTGAAGCAATGCTTCTTATTATTGGATAGAACGTCAATGTTCACAAATCCGCCCCCGATGAGCCAAAATGTATCAAGATATTGAGGCCAAGGGGTTTATAGAGCTATATAGTGCTACTTATACTTGTAAGGGTCACTACGGTATAGGGGTGTCGACACTTAAGGCCTTTTAGCTAATGTTATGAGCGGGGTTGACGAATGGGCTCCCTTAACGCTCGGGTGAAATAGGGTTCGATAGACACTAGAAAGAACCCTTAGTGATTATTTCGTGATCCCTCTGTCTACATCGATCCTACTGGTGGCTCTGGACATGCCTCAGCTAAACTTAACGGTTAACTGAACTTGAAATAAAGTTGATTACTCTATTGATGTTGTTTGTGGCTCTTGATTGCCTAATCTAATGAAATGATGAAAAGCATATGCTACTCGTGAATTAATATTGTTATCAGTTCAAATGGACTTGTTTACTGTTGATATTCTACTTGTTTAAGAATATTTTGACTACTTGTGATTTATAAATGTTTTAACGATGATGGTTCTCGCTACGCGATTACTCATAATTGTTTTGAATTATTCCAACTCCTTTGCTCATTGATTTTCAAATCTCTTTATTTGCTTCAACTCATGCTTCCGTGCCACTCGTTGCTTTACATGTCGTAGTATGTATTTACTCAGTTTTTACTGATCATTTCTTCAAAACTGCGTCGACTTTTGCCATTTTAAAACCGCAGGACATCAATCAAGGTTGGGGAATGGGAACGCGAATCGAGACGAAGCTGCGTGCTTAAGTAGATCATTTAGAATATCACACACTTTTTTTTATTTATCTACTTTTCGTAGACCTATTTCGACAAGATTTGTTGTATACACTAAGAGAAATGTAATATTAATAGCATAATTCTACTTTTGGTTATCGATTGTCTCTTTAACCCTGAACCGAGATCCTGGGTCGTTTCAAGAAGGGTCCATTAATACCTATTTAATAAATAGTCAGGACCCAACTTGTTTATAAGCTGGGTAAGTGGGTTGTCCCAATGAGTAAAAGTCCATTTTGCCAGGTCTAGAACCCAGCAATCAAATACTGCAAAAAGGTCTTGAGCTATGAGAAATTAGGGAGACCCCATTATTGGGTGAAATATGGGCTTTGTTTTGATCCGATTGGGGATGATTGATGGGTCTTCGTGCCTAGGCCTGTCAATGGGCCGGGTCCGGACCCGACCTGACCCAGAAACGATAATGACCCGACCCAATAGCGATAAACCCAGACTCGCCCCACCAACATGAGACCCGTCTGTCGGCAAACCCTGACCCGAACCAGACCCTACGGGTCAGACCCGATTCTGACCCATTTAATGGCGGGTTCAAAGGGTCCGGGTCCCATGGGTCGCGTGTCGGGTTCGGGTCTAGTTGGGTCGGGTTCCAGAGAGCCGGGTCAGGGTCGAGTTTGGGTCTGACCCGGCCCATTGACAGGCCTAGTCGTGCTTGTCCATGATCCAGCAATGAATTCTTCGTTCTGGGTAGTTTTAAGAACAAGACATGGACAGAGGTTGAGTTTCCTTTATGGGTTCAAATTTGTTTGGTCAGGTACTGTGTTGAGGAATCGCCTTCATTGGTCTATGTATAGGGGAGGAGATGATGTCGAACCAGAACTCAGCAACATCTTTTATTTTGATCCGAGAGACAACGGGTTTGTGGATTTAGCAATGCCAGAACCCAAGAATGATTTGAGTAATGCCTTGATGAGTGCATTTCTATATCGCAGTGGGAAGAATTGAGCTCTTATGATGGCAATGTGGAGATACTTGTAATGAAAGATTACGGAGTGAAAGAGTCTTGGGAAATGCTATTCAGAATCCAACATGTGGGTTTTTGCGATCATGAGGTTTTGATGAAGGTTAGCATGAAGGATGACGATTACATGGTAGTGTTTAGCCTTGATGAGGACTCGTGGACTAATGTTGAGATTGTGAACCACACTTATTATGCTATTTGGTATGAGGAGTCTTGAATTAGGCCGGCGGAGTATGACTATAGTAGTATGGTGTTGGTGATATTTATGTTGAGAAGCTGAGTTCGTCGGTAAATCCTCTGAGAATGACGAGGAAAAGAGATGGTTCTTGGGAAACAAATGAGCTTGCCATTGGCATATAGTTAAAATGGAGATAGAGAGGTAGATTTTAACGAGTTCGCATTTGATCAGGGTGTTAGAGATAAGAGAGATTAGCCCGTGTTCCTGCATTTTGAAGGTGCCTGGTGTTTTGAGTTGTTTTGTCTATATCAATGTGAATGTAAACTCTTCGGTAATTACCATTTGAAAACTACCATATTTAAAAACTTTTGGTTGCCATGCTATTTGTTTATGTGCTATTTTCTATGCCTTTAACTACTATATAGCATACTTCTAACTAACCGAGTTGAGTTATTGCAGGATAAGTTGCTTCTGCAGTTGTGTTTCTTATTTCATTTCGATTCATAAGAATACAATGGTGTGACAAATGTTCCAGCTGCCCCCCCTTCCGGTCAAAACCACCCCATTGCTGCTGCTTCTACTCTACCACCACCATCACCGGCACGGCCACCACCTTAGTGTGTGTAAACTGAGGTGATACTGATATCTGACTTCTTCTCTTTGCATCCTATAAATTAGAGGATGTTGGGTTAAATCGGGGCTTTCTCTCTTCAGTCATGTGTCTACATGTGGGCTTAATGAATATCTCCAAATCTCAAAACTTCGGATATCTGAATCAATCCCTGTTAGATCTACTGCATCCGTATCTGCATCCGTGTGTGATTGTGGTGATCTGTGGCCTACAATATTTTCTTTTATACTCTCCGTGCAGAACAAACGTATGAGTGCAATTGATTTTGGGCTACAGTAGTTTCTTTCATTGAGTCAAAAAATACTGTCTTGAGTATCAGTAGTATGCTATTTCAGGATTGAATTAGTTTTGGGCTTGGCATGCCCTCATGCCTCATCCCTTGGAACTCTCCACTATTTACCGGGAATTTGTGCAACCACATTTCCAAATTTAACCCATGGCTCTTCTGCTTCCGCTGTTTTCCCTGTCTTTACTTCTGATTCTCTACTATTACAGCCACTTTTGACGTCCCGGGCCGGTCCCGAACCGGCCTGAGACCAGCCCTAGCACGCCTAGGTAGTGGTCTGGGCTGGTTCAGGACTTTAGGAACTGCTGGATTGTTCCAACAGAAGCCCGTGATTGGCCAGGACCAGACTGACCAAGGACAGCTAAATATGTGTGTGTGTGTGTAATATAAGCATTCCACATTTCTTAAGCTGGTCCGCATAGTGTCTAATAAATTAACCCACCAACTACCGGCAGTTACCACTGCCTGACAGTTTTTGAAGTTGCGTTTGATGAAAACGTAGTTGCGTTTGATGGAAACGTAATACAAGGGCTTTACCGATTTGGAAAAACTACACCTTCTAAAGTGAATCCGCGGTGAGAGTAGAAGACTCCAAAACGTTGCAGGATCTTCAAGGGCATATCATGAAAGAGATTAAGAGACCCTGTTCATGTTTTTCAGAAACACGTATAAGCATCACGGCTGGAGAAATTTTCCGATCACTTCCGCAGCGGGTATACATACACACACACACGCAAATCCCCACCTCAATGTGCTCACTTCCACCAACACCTCTACCTCCACGAGTGATAGTTATCTTCTCGGCAGCGGTTGTCCACATTAGAGAGTGTTGTCGGTAGTTAAAAATCTTACGGCGCCTTAAATAATAAGCGACATCTAATAATATATTATTTGCTTGTTTGTAACAACTTAGAAAGTTTGACATGGCTCTAAATATTAAATTTGTGTTCGAAACAAAGGACCTAAACTTTCACCCACATCGATTGGAAAAAGAAGAATTAATCGGCAATTCACTATAATAGGCGAAGTGCTGGTACTATAGAATAAACACCTTTACGGCGAGAATTCATCATCTATAAGAAGCCTGGTAGAGTTGGCATTTTATATCCAATCCAAGTTAATTTGATAATAATCTTCATCAGACATATTAAAGAAGAGAGAACCTGTTAGGCTTACGCATTATTCTTCTCAAAAAGCTGTTTCATCTTCCTCTGGTATTGCTTCAAGCACCTTAACGCTGTCTTTTCCTTGTATTAATCTCCAAACCTGCTTTGAACCAGCTGGTGCATCCCTCTGGTACACTACTTCTTCGTACACAACTGGAACGCATTCCCAGTTCCCACTCGAAATTTCCTTGCTCGATTTGCTATCTAAATTCGTATTCCACTATTGAGGTAGAATTCATGTAAAATGACCCAACATTCATCAAAACTCCACTTTTGTTTTCGCCAGTGAATTTAAGTGGCTGCACGAGAAGATCGACATATGGATGACATTGGAATTTGAACAAAACTGCCCAAGACTCTTTCACACCATGCTGTCGCATTCCCCATACCTTGACACAGAAACCATCTGGCACGGACACATGTCCACGAGTTACACAGACGCATCTGTCTAAGACTCCAATACCAAATATTCGACCCCTGTCCCCTTTCAAGACTACTTCGGACAAGGGAAGCTTCTCAAATTTGTCCATCTTCGGATCAAAATAAACTATGGGATGAGTTTCTGAATCACACCACATATGAAGATAATTATTCACGACGGGCCCGGTCGAAATAAATTCAAAATGAGGATGCCCTAGGTCAACTTGGGACCAAGATTTAGTTTTAAAGCTACCCACAAAGGCATCACTACTGAAATATCTAACCAACACGACCTTGTACTCGTCCTTGTTCGTGTTATAACATTATCGTATTTCGGACAATCGTTCCTTAACATCTTGGAGTGTAACATTCCCACGCTGCGAAGAATGGACGGGTTCCACATGAATAAATATATTCCTAATCGAACCAGCAAAAGCCCATTACATGAACCATAGATAACGGAGAAATCACCAGGTCGTAGTTGCCTAGCAATCTTTTTCTCAGGAACTATTTCAATCTCTTCTACTTTACCGCATTGGTCGATGGATTGGAACAAATTGCTATCTTTATTAAGAGGAATGATAACTTTTTGTTTTTGAGTTGTGATGGACGAAATCAAACAAAACCATTGTTTGGAAACGAACCTGAATCGTAAGAGAGACCTTACGGGTAGATATGAAAGTATGGTGAGGACAACGTCTTCCGGAATAAACCGAACACTTTCTTCTTCTCCGGCAGGCTTCAGCTCCACTCTTATTGATCTTCTTCTCTGGGCCATTCTGCAACTGAAGAGGTGGATGCTCGCCACCCACGTTGTTTAATACAGCACGTAGTAGATAAAGAGAAGCTAGGTATACAAATATGACAAGACGCATACAGATTACGTTTTATAGGGCCCGTTTAATGTTTCCAATTTATTTTTAAATTTTTAGACTATTTTTTTTTACTATTATTTTAATTTTATTATCTTTTATTTTTTTGAACACAATTATCTCCAATTATGTGCATGTTTGAGAAAACCGATTTTAATCACTTTTGATTGAGGCCCTTTTAATTTAATTTCGTTTGTTATGATACAAAATTTTAAGCTGAAATTATGCAGATTAAAATAATCTCTATGCAGTTGTAGAATCTCTAAAATTGGGGATTATTCGGTTGAAAATATCACGAAATGAAATTTTCATGTATTTTTCACACTAGCATGATCCTAGTTCATTTAGAAGTTGGTGTATTCATACAAAGACATCCATCTAAAACTCCCGACACAATTCCTCAAAAAAAAAAAAAAAAAAAAAAAAAAAACTCCCAGCACAAGTACAACGTCACCAACGGGCCCCACGGGCTCGGGCATCTGAAAATTCACAAACTTGTCACTCGATGCGTCAAAATAAATTATGCAATGAGGCGTCTGTTGGAAAAATGGTTCTCTGACATGTAGGTTTGTACCCGACTTTGAGCTTGGTTTTAACCCGGCTCGTTTGAGAGTTAACAACACCAATTGCACCATCGTTTAGTGGGTAACTTGGGGATCATTTCGGTAACTCATTTGTCAAAACCATTAAGAGATGAATGCTCAATAAGCCATCGAACTTGGGGGGGGGGGGGGGTTGTGTTTGGGTGTATAGTTCCGAAAGAAATCATCCCACATCATGAGGAAGAGAGGGATTGGAGTGTTTATATACTTCAACCTTAGACAATAAGGGCACGCCCTTAGTGTGAATCACATTGTCGCGCGCACAACGCCGTTTGTCCGGGAGTGTCGTGGCGTGGACTTGGGTTTCGGTTTGTTGGGCCTTACTTTAGACTATTTGTTTTTAGGCCAGAGCCCAATTGTTTAACCATAAAATTAACAGAAAAATAAACCCAAACAGTTTAGTATATGTTAATTAACCACCAGCTGTTTTATCAACAGTTGCAACCTTCAGAATGGTTGTGACCTTTCATTGCCCCTTTTCAGTGTCTTAGTGTCTACAAAGGCAGTTCTCTTCCCAGTTTCATTATTCTGAAATCTTAAGCATTCAAACTCTCTCTCATCGATCATCCATTCTCGTCGGCAAGTCTCGTTCGCCGTGTGTTGCAATCTAGTGCTAATTTGCGACACATGAAGAATTTCTATCCTGGGAGACAGTTCGCCACTGCAAGGAACCCAAAGGCACATACAGTGGGCGATGAATATTGTCTTACGGAGATCGTCTATGTACGAGACTGTTATTCAACATCTTGTCACTGCATTCAAGAGTTTATCAATCCGTAAGTTCGTTCTTGATTTGATTTACTTGCTGTTTTCTTCAAAAAGAACAAAAAACTGGGTCAACACCTGATAACAGCGGAAAGCAACGAGATTCGTCTACAGTAGAAACATACCAATGAAGACGATGATCGATTACCGGGCCTGGTCGGGCCGAGCGGATTTCATAAGGGAAGCAAATTTCTTTCCAAAACTCGGAGTTATAATTGCCCACCACGATGATTTTGGGCAGCACAAAAGGAACTTATGGAACATATAGGATGAAGTGAAAAGAGCGCCTTGTAAGAGTGAGTTGCTAACAGAGTCAGAAACAGAGTCATGAAACAGCTAAGTGGTTGTAGCCGCATAATTTAGGGTGATTCAGAACCTTTTTGCGGTGACTAGTGGTTGGATTCCACAGGCTGAGATCCCAGTCCTCTCTTATAAGTTACCAAACCGTCACACGAACCCATGAGTTCTATGTCACTGGAAGAAGGTACAACAAGAAGAAGATGACTACGTACTTTCTAGGGGTTCAACAGTAACATATTAATAAATAAATTTCGAGATTTATAAAAAAACAAAATAAAATAAATAAATAAATTTCAAGCTGAAAAAAAATAATTTTCTTTTCAGAATTTGAGTAAAACAATTAGCTATAGTTGGAAATATTTGTCTTCAAAAAAATAAAATAAATAAAAATTTGGAAGTAATGGAACCTTATAAAACCTACGATGCTTATGTGTGTGCGTCTCGTCTTGTTTAAACCTAGGTCTCTCTTTCTTTACATGCTCTTACAAACCAAATAATTGGCGGTGTTGGTGGTTGAAACAACGTTGTGGGCATCATCCTCTTCAGTTGCAGTATGGCCCGGAGAAGAAGAACAAGAAGAGTGGAGCTGAAGCCTGCCGGAGAAGAAAGTTTTCGGTTTGTTCCGGAAGATGTTGTCCTCACCATACTTTCATATCTACCCGTAAGGTCTCTCTTACGATTCAGGTTCGTTTCCAAACAATGGTCTTATTTGATCTCGTCTATCACGACTCAGACACAAAAAGTTATAATTCCCCTTAATAATGACAACTTTTTGTTCCAATCCATCGACGAATCCACTAAAGTAGAAGAGATTAAAATAGTTCCGGAGAAAAAGATTGCTAGGAAACTACGACCTGGTGATTTCCCATTTATCTATGGTTCATGTAACGGATTTTTGCTGGTGCAATTAGGAATATATCTATTCTTGTGGAACTCATCCCTTTGTCGCAGTGTGGGAATGTTATGCAACATGAAATTATTGCATTGTGGGAATGACAGAGTTTCTGCTGGACTCTGCCTTGACAAGAACAACGACGAGTACAAGGCCTTGTTGGTTTTCTACGGCCGTGATGTGTTTGTGGGTAGCTTTAAAACTAAATTGTGGTCGAAAGTTGACATATGCGGTGTGGTTCTATCATGCGGTCCGGTCGTGAATACTTATCTACATATGCGGTGTGATTCAACATTCGATCCGATTATTTATTTAGACCCGAAGACTGACAAATCTGAAAAGCTGCCCATGCCCGAACCAGAGCAAGGGGAGTGGGATGAAATATGTGGTATTGGAGCTTTAGACGAATGCGTCTGTGTAACTCGTCGAAAACTGTCGGTGCCAGATGGTTTCTTTGTCAAGGTGTGGGTAATGCGACAGCATGGTGTGAAAGAGTCTTGGACAGTTTTGTTCGAATTCCATTATCATCCACTATGGTATACCAGATGTGTGCAGCCACTTCAATTCACTGGCGAAAACAAAAGTGGAGTCTTGATGAATGTTACGTCATACATGAATTCTCCTATAATTGAATACGATTTTAATAGCAAATCGAGCACGGAAATTGTGACTGGGAACTGGGAACGCGTTCCAGTTATGTACGAAGAAACAGTATACAAGAGAACCATAAAAAAAGATGCACCAGCTCGTTCCAAGCAGGTGTGGCGATTAAAAACCGAGAGATCAAACAGGATATTCCAGAATGATGTACAAGGAAATGACAACGCAAGCGTGCTTGAAGAGACGACGGAGGAAGAGAAATCACCTTTGAGAAGAATGCGTAGGGCGAATAGGTTCTCTCTTCTTGGATATGTTTGTGATGAAGATTACTCAATGTAATTTTCAACTAGTATTTTGGATGAGTGTGGATTTTTATTTCATTAAAGTAAAAATCTTCCTGTCGCGAGATGTTTATTCTAAAATATCAGCATGATATTTATAATCATCGTCTATAATCATCAATGACTGTTTCTTTCAAGTATTCTTTGAATCGATGTGGCTGTACTCCATCATTTGTTTGATTTGATATCCTGCTAAATTGCACTGCCAACAGTATATTAATTACAAAGTTACAATTGGTTAATTTGTTTAACTGTGCTATACCCATTATTGCACAATGCAGGCTGTTGACAGGGTTTTCAGATGAAGCAGGAGCAAATGAATGCTAATAAGGTTGTTGACTATCTTGCCAAGGATGATGCTAGAGACTTTACTTACAATTATTCTATTCATGTTGTTTTTCTTTTGTTTTTGCTACAAACAGTTTTAGTTTATGCTGAATCTTGGGTGCTTCCTAGTTGGTGCGAGAGGTTGCTTTGGAGAATTGTAGGGGTTTGTCCTCCCCCTGCGAATGTTTTGCCTTATCGACTACAAAAGAATCGATTTGTTACGACGAGCAGTAAAATCCCCAAAAAGAAATTGTCGTTAGAATGTAAGGACGACAAACAATGCTCCCCGACATGCATTCACAATAGCCCTGTCGGTAGTTCGACCGGCCGACGGAATCAACCCCTGATCGTTAGAACACAATAGCCGATGTGTTTCAATGAGCTAGTTCTAAAATATGAGGTTGCAATGTGATAGTTTCGACATATTGCGTGCATGCATTATATAATTCAGCCTAAAACATACTTGTTGAAGTTATTAAAAAAATCATTCCAAATGTGTCATAACAAATCTTTATTTATCAAATGGTCAAAGTAAAAATAAGAGAGAAAATTTCCTAAATTAAAAAAAAAAAAGAAAGAAAAAAAGAAGAAGAAATCAGATGTCATTGAGAGGAAGCAACCCAATGTTTTGCCTGATGCGAACATGGCGTCCCCTCACTTCCAGAAGAAGTCATCCTCAACATCTTCCCCAGCCTACCCTTAAATCCCTCTCCCGATTCAGGTGCATCTCCAAAACATCCTCCTCTTTCATCTCCGAATCCAAATCACATAGACAGAGAACCCAAATCATGTCTCTGATTGAAACCCATTTCTCTTCATTTCACTTCATTGATCAAAAGACCCAATTAAACACTCTCGAAGAATCGTTCCCAAATCGATACGATTCTGTCAAACTCCTGGGTTCCTGTAACGGGTTGCTGTTAATTTCAGTCGATTGCGTTATGTTCTTATGGAACCCAGCAATCAAGTACTGCAAAAAGTTCTTGAGCTATGAGAAATTGGGGAGACCCCATCATTGGGTGAAATCTGGGCTTTGTTTTGATCCGATTGGGGATGATTAGAAGGTGTTGATGGGTCTTCGTCGTGCTTAAGCTTGTCAATCGGCCGGGTCCGGACCCGACCCGACCGACCCATGTAACAATGAACCCAGACCCGAACCAACACGAGACCCGTTTGTCGGCAAACCTTGACCCGACCCAGACCCTACGGGTCAGACCCATCAGAACCGACCCGACCCATTTAACGACGGGTTTCAAGGGTCTGGGTCCCATGGGTTGTGTGTCGGGTACGGGTCTACTTGGGTCGGTTCTACCAATCGGGTCAGAGTCGAGTTTGGGTCTGACCCGGTCCATAGACAGGCCTAGTCGTGCTTGTCCCAGATCAAGCAATGAATTCTTCGTTCTGGGTAGTTTCTGAACAAGACATGGACAGAGGTTGAGTTTCCTTATGGGTTCAAATTTGTTAGGTCAGGTCCTGTTTCGAGGAATCGACTTCATTGGTCTGTGTCTAGGGAAGGAGATAATGTCGAACCATAACTCAACAAAATATTTTACTTCGATCTGAGAGACGGGTTTGTTGACTTACCAATGCCGGAATCCAAGAACGATTTGGGCAATGCCTTAATTGGTGTAGAGGTTTTAGACGAATGCATTTCTATCTCGCGGTGGGAAGAATTGAGTGCATATGATGGCAATGTGGAGATACTTGTGATGAAAGACTACGGCGTGAAAGAGTCTTGGGAAATGCTATTCATAATCCAACATGTGGGTTTTTGCGATCAATTGGTGCCGCTTTTCTATGCTCATGGAGAGAAAAGTGAGGGTTTGATGAAGGTTAGCATGAAGGATGAGGATTACATGGTAGTGTATAGTTTGAATGAAGACTCTGGACTAATGTTGATATTGTGAACTACAAGTACTATGTTGTTTCGTACGAAGAGTCTTGAAAAGCTGAGTTCGTCGGTAAATCCTCTGAGAATGACGAGGAAGAGCGTTGGTTCTCGGGAGATAAATGAGCTTCCCATTGGCATATTAGCATATAGAGAGGTAGAGTTTAGCCAGTTCCCATTTGATGAGGGTGAGCATCTCCAGAAGTAGTGGCTAAAAGTTATTTATAATCGAATGAAACTCAAACATTTTTATTTTAGATGTTGTAAAATTTTAGTAAGTGCTCCAATAGTGTTAGTTAAATGCTTAGCTAAATAACACGTGACACATTCACAATATCTCCTGCAAGAGAAATTTATGGAATTCCGGACATAACTGCTAAGAACCTGGTTAAAGAAAATATGAAGTTATTGATCATGCTCTTCAAATGTAGAGAGCGTGATAATCATGTGCTAAAGTAAAGAGCGGAGTAGAGAGCCTACCGGAGGTAACATTTTTCTCATCTTATTCATATTTTAAAGATAACCACTATATAAATGACCTATTGGAGATTCTACGAGAGATTAGCCCGTGTTATTGAATTTTGAATGTGCGTGGTGTTTTGAGTTTCGTCTAGTTTATTTATAAAAATTGATCTTTAACATATTGTGCCTCTTATTTCGTATCTTCGTAAGTTTCTGGTCCAAAGCATCATATGAATTAGAGGATGCTGGGTTAAATCAGAGCTTTTCACTAGAATGGAATGCTGGAATTTTAGTTACTTTGAGTCCTATATTGTCTTGAGAAGAAAGAACAACGATTGGTAAAATAAGGCTTGCCCTCCGGTGATGATTACTACTCCCCGACCCGGCCCGCGACCAGCCCTAGCACGCCTAGGTAGTGGTCTGGGCTGGTTCATAACTTTGGAACTGCTGGACCGTTCCAACAGAAGCCCGTGACTTATGACCAAGGACAGCTAAATATTTATGTATATATACACAAATGAAACCAATGTTTCCACAATTGATTCTAAATTCCTACTACCCAAAGTCATAGTAACATCAACCCCACCTCCATCGCACCCTCACTCCCACAAACACCTCCACCTAGAGTGAGCCCCTTACAAGTAGAATCGGGCTGTGCAACAATTCAATCGGGCTAATCCGGTGATCATTGCATCTGGTTTAGCGAAAATAGGACAACACAGTCAGATCAAAGCTCTAACAGCGATTAAAAACAGTCTCTTTGGGAACAGATTGAGAAAGGAACATTATTATTTCCGGTCAGCTTAAGTTGACCCAAAAATAGAGCTTTTAAACGGGCCGGTTTACCGGTGAACCGGTTAGGTTTCGAACCGATTATGCAGTAAACGAGCCCGAAGGACTGAACCGGTACAGAAACCGATTTTTAGCGGCCTAGGGCCGATAAGACCTTCAGTACCATGAACCGGATCTGTATTAACTGATTGGGACCTGTAACCGAACCGGGCCCGCCGGTTAACCGACCCGAAACCAACCCCAACAGCGGGTGTTCCCAGCATTTTGAGTTGTCAACATTGGTTTTAACCGAACCTGACCAAAACCGATCCGACTGAAACGATATACCTGGTTACGGTTATACGGTCCGGGCCAAGTAGTGGTATTGTGAAAAATTGCGGGCCAATTAATCGTAACCGAATAACCAGTAACTGAGCCCGGACCGAACCGAGCCCGGTCGGTTCAAGGAATTTAGTCAACAAGTATTATCTTGTTGATAATTCTCAGAAATAGAAGACGGACGGGAATCATCCGAAGCCACCTCACAACCACCCTTTGTTGCACCATGTCTTCTTAAGCCAGATTTATTACTGTAATAATCCCATCATACTCAAATGCACTGTGCGTCTTAAATTTGTCAATTTCCCATCATATTCAGATACACTGCTATATACCCCAGCTTTCGTAACTTAAATTTGTCAATTTCCAAAATCATCCTCGTAAATACAATAATATTCTCAATCATCCACATCGTCCCCCTTCCCGCCTACTAGTGGCTTCCTCCATCACAGCACCCACCCTTCGCCTCCTCTGCAAGCAACTTGTTGTCGTCACCATTGCCAGCCAATATAAAGACGACCAACGATTAACACGGGCTAGCCATTAGAGTGTGTTGTCGGTAATTAAAAATCTCTCAATGCCTTAATAATAAGCGACATCCAATTATATATTATTAGCTTGTTTGTGACAACTTTTTTTTTTTTGACATGGCTCTAAATATCAAAGTTGTGTTAAAAAAAGAGGACCTAAAACCAAGCTGGAAATTGCAATGAGTAATCTTCATCACAAACATATTCAAGAAGAGAGAACCTGTTAGGCTTACGCATTATTCTTCTCAAAGCTGATTCCTCTTCCTCTGGTATCTCTTTAAGCACGTTTATGCTGTCTTTTTTTCTGGTTATCAATCTCCAATCCTGCTTTGAACCAGCTGGTGCATCCCTTTTGATGGAACTCTTGTATGCTGTTTCTTCGTATACAACTGCAACGCATTCCCTGTTCCGACTAGCAATTTCCTTGTTCAATTTGCTATTAAAATCGTATTCCACTACAGAAGAAGAATTCATGTAGTATGATCCAACATTCGTCAAGACTCCACTTTTGTTATCGCCAGTAAATTGAAGTGGCTGCATGTAGAGACCGACATATGGATAACATTGGAATTTGAACAAAACTGCCCACGACTCTTTTACACCATGTTGTCGCATTACCCACACATTGACACAGAAACCATCTGGCACAGACAGACGTGCACGAGTTACACAGATGCATCTGTCTAAGACTCCAATACCAAATATTTGACGCTGCTCCCCTTGCTCTAGTTCGGGCGTGGGCAGCTTTTCACATTTGTCCGTCTTCGGATCAAAATAAACTATCGGATCGATTTCTGAATTACACAGCATATGCAGATAATATTTGACGACTGGCCCACAGCCCCACACGATGGAAAGAAACCGCATTTGTCAACTTTGGACCAAGATTTAGTTTTAAAGCTACCCACAAAGACATCATGACTATATCTAACCAACATGACCTTGTACTCGTCCTTGTTCGTGTTATAGCAGAGTCCAACACTAACATAATTGTATTTCGGAAAAGAGTCCCCTAACATGTTGGAGTGTAACATTCCCACACTGCAACGAATGGACAGGTTCCACAATAATAAATATATTCCTAATCGAACCAGCAAAAACCCATTACATGAACCATAGATAACAGCGAAATCACCAGGCCGTAGTTGCCTAGCAATCTTTTTCTCAGGAACTATTTTAACCTCTTCTAGTTTAGCGCATTCGTCGATGGATCGGAACAAATTGTTCTCTTTATTAAGAGGAATGATAACTTTTTGTTTTTGAGTTGTAATGGACGAAATCAAATAAAACCATTGTTTGGAAACGAACCTGAATCGTAAGAGAGACCTTAGGGGTAGATATGAAAGCATGGTGAGGACAACATCTTCCGGAATAGACCACCTGGTTCCAAGCAGGTGTGGAGATTAAGAACCGAGAGAAGGAGGATACTCCAGAATGATATAAAAGGAAAAGATGGCATAAGGGTGCTTGAAGACACGACCGAGGAAGAAGAATTTGCTTTGAGAAGAATGCATAGGCCTAATAGTTTCTCCCTTCTTGAATATGTTTGTGATGAAGATTACTCAATGCAATTACCAACTACGTTTAGATGAGTGTTGTTTTTTGTTTGATCAGAATAAACATCTTGTTTGCAAGATGTTTGCAAGATTTTTATTCTACAATGTCAGTATTTCATCTATAGTAATAAACAGCTATTTCTTTTAGTATTTTTTGAATCAATGTTTCCGTATTAATCATTTGTTTGATTTGATATTCTTTCTAAACTAGCAAAACGTCCGTGCATTGTACGGAATTTATTTTATTTTAAAAAACCATGGCAAAAAATGGTCGAATAAGTTCAAATATGGGTACAATTCTCTATCCAAAGAGAGTAACGTCAACATGGACACATATAGAAAATAAAGACATTTAAAATTGACAATTTATTTACTTTTCCAAGAAAAAAATATTGGCCTAAACTCATTATCTGTGAACATGATACTTCACCCTTTTTTCTTCACCCTCCATGTTCACCTCATACGTGTCAAGATTTGATTGTTGTAACTATTTATTATAAGATATTTCTATAATTACATCACCAATCAAATACATCCACATAAGGGGTGAACTTGAAGGGTGAAGAAAAAAGGGTGACGTTTAGCATTTCTCATCCTACATATGTTTATTTATCCTCTTCAATCTTACACTCGTACGCTACTTCATCGCCCTTATACTATCTACATTGAAGAGCTCATCCATTTAGAAAATTAATGATAAATAAAATCTCATTTTTATTTGTGGAGGATTAATTTTGTAACATATAAACCCCAACTAAATTAGAATAAGAAAAAGCGACGTTAACTATGGATACATAAAATTCTTGAAAAAAGAGTTATGGAAAGGGGATGACTCAGCAAAAGATTATGTAAAATAAATGCATAGAGTAGTCCTACAAAATATACCTTGTCTGCTTTTTGGGGTTGAATAGTAATCGGCCTTGGATCTTAAAGATCTTGTAGAAGGGAAAAGATTGTGTTTGCTCCAAGGGTTGCAATTGATTTCAGAACAGTCGAGGCTTCATTGCTCAGGGGTTGCCTTCTTGTCCGTCTGGAGGACTTCACTCGAGTTTCAAAACCAAGGTCGCTCATCCAGTAATGTCTGTAGTACTGAATCATAGTTCTATAATTTTGTTATGGCACAAATAATGCACTAGTATGCTGTAATAGCTGGAACCATAATATAGTGGATGTAACTTTCATAATTTGTTGACAATATAATATTTTACTAGTTATGAAATAAGGTCGATATATTTTTTTTCTAATGAATATATGGAATTGATACAATATTTGTATTAATGTATTTTATTACTATGATTCTTTTTTCACCTTCAGTGTCAATTATTTATAAATCGCGCAAAATTTGTTTTCCCAGTAGCTTAAATCACACCACATGCAGCTATATGTATAGTTGCTATATTATTACTTCCATTTAGCAACCCCTACGCAAGCGGCTTAAGCAACAACTGCTGAAACATTTACCCACAATTTTGGAGACTATACTCGCGGTTGTGGATGTCGTTAAAGCCTTTATTATTGCCAGCGGTTGGATTCCCATCGCCCACAGTTTTCAAATTCGTTGATACAGAGATAGCCTGCTACAGCGGTCAAGAAAACTGCGGGTAAGACCTCTAGCGACGCCTATATGACAGCGGTTGTCATATCTCTGTCACTAATTTTTTAAACCGTTGGAGAAACAATTACCCAAGGCTTTTGGAGGCTATACCAGCGGTTGCGGCAACTGGTAAAGCCTTCATTTCTTGTAGTGATTTTTTGCTCTTCTTGATTCCTAACAAGTGGTATCTTGCTTCCGCATTCGTTTCTAACAAGTGGTATCAGAGCCGGTTGTTGGGTTATGTTTTTTTTTTTTTGGGTGAGGAGTGTTGTCGAAGATAATGAAAATTGATCGTATCGATGGAAAGAATGGGTTTAGCTTATGGCAAATCAAAATGTGTGCTTTGTTGAAGCAAAAGATCTACAGTTGCCACTAGCTAACATCGGACATTGATACAATCACACCGGCGTTTGTGAAGATGGAGGATAAGGCGCGTGCAACTTTCTTTTGTATGTTAGTGAACCACGCTATATCGTTGTGCGATCTTGTTCGTGCTTGTTCTTCGTTTCATCACTCTGTTGTTCAGTTTCAGGTTGAACAACAATATATTAATAGCCAATGTGGTTCCATTGGGTTTCCATTGGGTGTCCTGGGAACTGTGGCACATTGAAGGGGTGAAAGTGTCATTTCCTAAACTAGAGGGAGTGAGTGTCTTTGTGACAAACCGGAGGGGGAGAAAGAATCTTTTACCCTTTTCGTTTATTAGAAACAACTCTCTTGAAACAAAATAAAATACCATCGAACCCTAGAAAAAACCCTACTCTCCTTCTTGTAAACCCTAGTAGGAGGCTAGTAGCATAGTAGTATGGAGCTTACAAGTTCCTTTTTCCGGATGGATATCATAAAGAAACCAATGAACCGTATCAAAAACCGATGGCTGCGGTCAAGAAAGAATCCGCACATTCCAGAAGAGATCATCGCCAACATACTTACGAAGCTGCCGGTGAAGTCCCTCGGACGATTCAGGTGCGTTTCTAAACAATGGTGTCAGTTGATTTCCGAAACCAAAACTAATGGGCAGAAACTTGTTTTCATCACACATAAAAAGCAAAGGTACAAGGATAAAAAAGAAGATTTCTACACGTTTGACAATAAAAAACGCGTCCGAAAAATTGGCAAATCTCGACAACCTCAGACCCATTATGGTGGCCGCAACTTGGGTTTCCTGCGATTCATGGGTTCATGTAACGGTTTGGTACTGCTTAGAGAGGGCACCGATCTCATCGTGTGGAATCCAACCACTCGTTACTGTAAATATGTTTTGAATCACCCTAGGTTAGAGATGGACTTTTGGACTGTTTCAGGACTCTGTTTCGACTCCATTAGCAACTCTTACAAGGTTGTCTTGTCATTTGATCACACGTTTCGGTCTACCCCGCCCGAAATCACCGTGGTGGGTAGTTTCAAATCCAAATCGTGGAAAGAAATTCAAGTCCCTCATAAAATCACCTCGCAGCAACCAGGCCTGGTACTCAACGATCGTCGTGTCCATTGGTACCATTCGACAGGAGCGTATTATTCTTCGCCACCTGATTATATAATTTGTTTCGATGCGTGGACGGATGAGTTTGAGAGTTTACCCATGCCTGAGCCTGTGGGACCCAATGTAGATCGTTTGATTGGTCTCGGGGTATTAGATGGAAGTCTTTGTATGACTCGCCTTGAGGAGCCCGAGAAACTAAGTGGCATTGCACAGATATTGGTAATGAAAGAGTACGGTGTGAAAGAATCATGGACCTTACTGTTCAAAGTTGAAGGTAATTGTGTTTTGCATGGGGGTGGGAGTCTTCAGCCGTATTTTTACTCTGAAAACAAATGCGAAGTATTGATGAAGAAGCATAACGGGCGTCTTGGTAATGTTATTGTTGCGTATGATTTGAACACCGGCACAACTGTAAAAACTTCGTACTATGTTGAAGATGCGATTGTGTTTGAAGAAACCATTGTTAGACCGCAAGAGTATGATGGGGATGGGGATGGGCCGAGAGATGGACGGAGTTTCATTGTGGAAAAGAAGCCCTCTAGTTGGAGTCTTAAGCGTAAGAAGCCCTCCAGTTTGATTCATTGTCTTCAGTTTTATCGTTGTTCTTATTAGCTTTGACTATTCGGGCGTTTCCTTTGATTTTCTCCGTAAATGGCTGTTGCAAAGCACTTTCACTTTCATTTGTGGAACTCTGTTATATTTTTTCTGTGAATTTGTACAACAATCTGGTTTTATATTGACATTCCAGGATGGAAATATTTTATCCTGCTAAAATATTTCATGTACGTGCATCCTTAAATAAAGCAAAAAAGTGATAATTGGACCTCAAACACATCATATTTTTTGCTAGTCTAGCCAAATCCTGCAATTGATAAATCGAGCCCGACAAGGAGAGCCTGCAATAGGTGTAGATTCAGGTGCGTCTCCAAAACATGGTTCTCTCATTTCCGAAGAGCTCTGATCATGTCTCTGATTGAAACCCAGCTCTCTTTTCACTTCATCGATCAAAAGACCCAATTAAACACCCTCGAAGAATCATGGGTCACCCTCTTCCCAAATCGATACGAGTCGGTCAAACTCCTGGGTTCTTGTAACAGGTTGTTGTCAATTTCAGTCGATTGCGATCTGTTCTTATGGAACCCATCAATCAAATGCTGCGAAAAGGTCTTGAGCTATGAAAAATTGAGGAGACTTCATTATTGGGTGAAATCAGGGCTTGTTTGACCCAATTGGGGATGATTAGAAGGTGTTGATGGGTCTTCGTCGTGCTAAGGCCTGGCAATGGGCCGGGTCCGGACCCGACCTGACCCAGAACCAATAATGACCGGACCCGGTAACGATGAACCCAGACCCGCCCCACCAACATGAGAGCCGTTTGACGGCAAACCCTGACCCGGACCAGACCCTACGGGTCAGACGCATCAGACCCGACCCGACCCATTTAATGGCGGGTTTGAAGCGTCGGGGTCGCATGGGTCGCATGTCGGGTCTACTTGGGTCGGGTTAATCTAGATGAAATAAGAAGCACAATTTAAGAAACTACATATCCTGCAATACCACGACTCGATTAATTTCATATTAAAGGCATAGAAAATAGAACATCAATAGAAGGCTTGGCAGGCATAGTTTTAAAATGGTAAAAAACTGAAAGGTTTCCGGTCACATTGAAGATCAAAATGTTATAAACAAAACCACTCGGGGTAATATCTCTTATCTCTTAACACCCTGATGAAAACCGAACTTGCTAAACTCTGCCTCTCCATCTCCATTCTAAGTTCTAACTACTATTATATCCAAATAGGAAGCTCATTTGTCTCCCAAGAACCATCGCTTTTCTTCCTCATTCTCAGAGGATTTACCGACGAACTCAGCTTCTCCACATAAACATCACCAACACCAAAATCATATTCTGTCGGCCTATTCCAAGACTCTTCATACCAAATAGCATTGTACTTGTGGCTCACAATCTCAACATTAGCCCACGACTCCTCGTTGAGGCTATACACTACCATGTAATCCTCATCCTCCATGCTAACCTTCATCAAAACCTCACTTTTCTCTCCATGAATGTAGAAAAGCGGCACCACTTGATCGCAAAAACCCACATTTTGAATTCTGAATAGTGTTTCCCAAGACTCTTTCACACCGTAATCTTTCATTACAAGTATCTTATCTCCACATTGCCATCATATGCACTCAATTCTTCCCATCGCGACATAGAAATGCATTCATCTAAAACCCCTACAGCATTGCTCAAATCATTCTATTGCTCAAATCATTCTTGGTTTCTGGCATCCGTAATCGACAAACTCGTTGTCTCTCGGATCAAAGTAAAAGATTTTGCTGATTAACCAACTCAAATTAATCCCTGCTAGCCAAAATATAGCATTTTATTAATATACTGATAGAAGATTATCAAATCAAACAAATGAAACAGCCATTGATTATAGACGATGATTATAGATATATAAACATCTCACGACGGGAAGATTTTTACCTTAATGAAATAAAAATCCACACTCATCCAAAATAGTAGTTGAAAATTGCATTGAGTAATCTTCATCACAAAGATATTTAAGAAGAGGGAACCTATTCGGCTTATGCATTCTTCTTAAAGCTGATTTCTCTTCCTTCGTCGTCTCTTCAAGCATGCTTGCGTTGTGTTTTCCTTGTATGTTGTTCTGGAGTATCATGTTATTAATCACCACACCTGCTTGCAACCAGCCGCGGCATACTATAAGAAGCCCGGTAATCTTCATCACAGAATCCAAGCTGGAAGTTGCAATGGGTAATCTTCATCAGAGACATATTCGAGAAGAGAGAACCTGTTTGGCTTACGCATTATTCTTCTCAAAGGCGATTCCTCTTCCTCTGGTATCTCTTGAAGCACCTTTACTCTGTCTTTTCCTTGTATTAATCTCCAAACCTGCTTTGAACCACCTGGTGCATCCCTTTTGATGGTACTCTTGTATACCGTTTCTTCGTACACAACTGGAACGCATTCCCAGTCCCTACTCGCAATTTCCTTGCTCGATTTGCTATTAAAATCGTATTCCACTATTGAAGAATTCATGTATGACCCAACATTCATCAAGACTCCACTTCTGTTTTTGCCAGTGAATTGAAGTGGCTGCACGCGAAGACGAGGATATGGATAACATCGGAATTTGAACAAAACTGCCCATGACTCTTTTACACCATGTTGTCGCATTACCCACACATTGACACAGTAACCATCTGGCACGGACAGATGTGTACGAGTTACACAGACGCATCTGTCTAAGACTCCAATACCAAATATATGACGCTGCTCCCCTTGCTCTAGTTCGGGCATGGGCAGCTTTTCACATTTGTCCGTCTTCGGATCAAAATAAACTATCGGATCGACTTCTGAATGACACAGCATATGCAAATAATTATTGACGACTGGCCCACACGATGGAAAGAAACCGCATCTGTCAACTTTTGACCAAGATTTAGTTTTAAAGCTACCAACAAAGACATCATGACTTGTGCTATATCTAACCAACACGACCTTGTACTCGTCCTTGTTCGTGTTATAGCAGAGTCCAACACTAACATATTTGTATTTCGGAAAAGAGTCCCCTAACATGTTGGAGTGTAACATTCCCACGCTGCGACGAATGGACGGGTTCCACAAGAATAGATATTTTCCTAATCGAAGCAGCAAAAACCCATTACATGAACCATAGATAATGGCGAGCTCACGAGGTCGTAGTTGCCTAGCAATCTTTTTCTCCGGAACTATTTCAATCTCTTCTACTTTAGCGCATTCGTCAATGGATTGCAACAAGAACTTCTCTTTATCAAGAGGAATGATAACTTTTTGTTTTTGAGTTGTGATGGACGAAATCAAATAAAACCATTGTTTGGAAACGAACCTGAATCGTAGGAGAGACCTTACAGGTAGATGTGAAAGTATGGCAAGGACAACGTCTTCCGGAATAAACCGAAAACTTTCTCCTTTTTCTTCTTCTCCGGCAGGCTTAAGCTCCAGTCCTCCTGTTCTTCTTCTCCGGGCCATTCTGCAACTGTTGTTTAATACAGTATGTAGATAAAAGAGAATCTAGATTTACAAACATTACAAGAACAAGACGCACTAAGAGTACGTTTTATAGGGCCCATTGAATATTTCCAATTATTTTTTAATTTAAATTTTTTTAAAGAAAATTATTTCCAATTATGGCGAATCTTATTACTCAAATTCTGTCATAAAAAAATAAAGGCAATATTGTTCCCTAAAAAAAAACAAAAATAAAAAATAAAAAAAATAAAGGCAAAATTGTACCGGAGGTACCCATACTTTAAAAAAACCGTGGATTGAGTGTCCAAAGGGGTAACTGCGTTATTTTTGTGGACGGAAAATAGCACGTGCCAGCCACGTGACTCATCTAAAACTCCCAGCCCAAGTACAACGTCACCACTGGGCGCAGGGGCTCGCGTATCGGAAAATTCACAAACTCGTCACTTGACATGTCAAAATAAATTATGCAATGAGGCGGAAAGCAACGAGATCCGTCTACGTAGAAACATACCAATGAAGACGACGATTGATTACCGGGCCTGGTCGGGGCGAGCGGATTTGATAAGGGAAGCGAATTTCTTTCCAAAACTTGGATATACAATTGCCCACCGCCATGATTTTTCGGAGCACAACAGGAACTAATGCAACTTCTGTGATGAAGTCAAAAGAGCGCCTTGTAAGAGTTGCTAACAGAGTCGAAACAGAGTCCTGAAATATTTACGTGGATGTAACCGCCTAAGTTAGGGTGAGAGTCGAAACAGAGTCCTGAAACAGAGTTGCTAACAGATCGAAACAGAGTCGAAACAGGAACTTATGTACCTTTTTGCGGTACCAAACTGAACCCACGAGTTCTATGTCTCTGCAAATACGAGGAACGAACAAGAAGAAGACCAAGTCAATACGTGATCACGAACAAGAAGAAAACTAGGTACTTTCTATGGTTCAATAGTAACATATTAATAAGTAAATTTCAAGATTTATCAAAAGGAAAAAAAATAGATTTCAATCTGAAAATTATTATTATTATTATTATTTTTTTTTTACAGAATTTGAGTAAAACAATTAGCTATATTTGAAATATTTGTCTAAAAAAAATAAAAAAATAAATGCAAAATTGGAAATAATGGACCCTTTCAAAACCTACTATATGTATATACTAGCAAATGACACGTGCCCGTAGGACACTTATACAATATATCATTAAGGTTACACTTAATTTCTTGAAATAATTTTGATACTAAATTAATAGTGATATTTTTAATGAATAGATAATTAGTGAAGATTGTGTAATGAGAGAATTTGAAAATATGAACATTATCTTATGTGTTGATTAAACAGATAAGTACAATTTTTGAAAATACAAAGAATATCTTGATTTACTTTAACTTTGACTAAATTGAATTTTAAACTTGTGTAAGAACAAAAATATCATTCAAATCAATGGACCAAAATGTCTCAAGACATTTTTAGGGATTGGATGGCTAGGATCTTCTTGTCTACATATTTTAGAGGGAAACACCTAGCTGATTTATTATACAGATATATATTGAGAAATAAAACCTACTATATATATATTTTTTTGCAAACTTAAAACCTACTATATATATGTGTGTGCGTCTTGTTTTGTTTAAACCTAGCGTCTCTTTCTTTACACGCTCTTACAAACCCAATAATTGGCGGTGTTAGTTGAAAAAACGTTGTGTGCATCATCCTGATCTTCAGTTGCAGTATGGCCCGGAGAAGAAGAACAAGAAGAGGGGGGCTGAAGCCTTCCGGAGAAGAAGAAGAAGTAAAAGAAAAAGAGGAAGAGCAAATTTTTCGGTTTATTCCAGCAGATGTTGTCCTTGCCATACTTTCACATCTACCCCTCAAGTCTCTCTTACGATTCAGGTTCGTTTCCAAACAATGGTCTTATTTGATCTCGTGTATCACAACTCAAAAACAAAAAGTTATAATTCCAGTTGTGAATGAGAACTTTTTGTTCCAATCCATTGATGAATGCACTCAAGTAGACGAGATTGAAATAGTGCCAGAGAAAAAAATGGTTAAGTTCCTACAAACTATTGATTTCCCCTTCTTCTACGGTTCATGTAACGGATTTTTACTGGTACGATTTGGAATATATTTATTCTTGTGGAACCCGTCCACTCGTTGCAGCGTGGGAATGTTACACTTCGAGATGTTAAGGGATTCTTGTTGGACTTACAGTAATGCTAATGCTGGACTCTGCTGTAACACGAACAAGGACGAGTACAAGGTTGTGTTGGTTACATATCTCAGTAGTAATGTCTTTGTGGGTAGCTTTAAAACTAAATCTTGGTCCAACGTTGACATATGTGGTTTGGTTCTTCGGTGTGGGCCGGTCGTGAATAATTATCTCCATATGCATTGTCATTCTGAAATTGATCCGATAGTTTATTTTGATCCGAAGACTGACAAATTTGAAAAGCTGCCCATGCCCGAACCCGAGGAAGGGGACATGCGTCAAGTATTTGGTATTGGAGTCTTAGACAGATGCGTATGTGTTACTCGTGGACATGTGTCTGTGCCAGATGCTTACTGTGTCAAGGTGTGGGGAATGCGACAACATGGGGTGAAAGAGTCGTGGGCAGTTTTGTTCAAATTTGAATGTCATCCACGTATCTATCACGTGCACCCGCTTCAATTCACTGGCAAAAACCAAAGTGGAGTCTTGATGAATGTTGGGTCATACATGAATTCTTCTATAGTGGAATACAATTTTGATAGTAAATCGAGCAATGAAATTGTGAGTGGGAAGCGCGATTGCGTTCCAGTTGTGTACGAAGAAACAGTATACAAGAAAACCATCAAAAGGGATGCACCAGCTGGTTCCAAACAGGTGTGGAGATTAAGAACCGAGAGAAGGAGGATACTCCAGAACGGTATAAAAGGAAAAGATGGCGTAACCGCGTAAGGGTGCTTGAAGACACGACCGAAGAAGAAGATTCTGCTTTGAGAAGAATGCGTAGGCCTAATAGGTTCTCTATTCTTGAATATGTCTGTGATGAAGATTACTCAAAGCAATTACCAACTACAATTTTAGACGAGTCTGGTTTTTTGTTTGATTAGAATAAACATGTTTATTCTACAATGTCAGTATTTCATCTATAATAATAAACGGCTATTTCTTTTTAGTATTTTTTGAATCAATGTTTCCGTACTAAATCATTTGTTTGATTTGATATTCTTGCTAAATTTCACTACTATCATTATTTAATTGCGAATGTGGTTCCATTACTTGTCTCTTTACTGGCACGGAGTCCGCCGCTGGTAATGGCCGGCCAGGAAAGCGCTGGATGAGGCGGGAGGAATGGCCCGGAAGATGATTGTTTTGGTACATTATTCTAGCTATGAGGATGACTTTATAAATTGACAAATTTCAGTTGGGAAAGGCGGGTTTGGAAGACGACCGTATTTGTATATTATTGTAGCTATGAGGATAAATATGTAAATTAACAAATTTGTGTACAACAACAGCGCTAGAAGAAGATTGTTTTGGTATGATAACGGCTACGTACGTGGTTGATTTTGTAAATATACAAATTTAAGTTGGGAAGGGTGAAAGAATCACTAAGGATTCATGAAAAGTCTGAGAGCAAAAGCGAGTCGGAGAAGATGAAGAATCAAATGAATTGTATTTTATAACCCTAATTTGTGACAATAAGGACTAATATATACACAAGTATAGAGCTGTTGGATATGTACAGCTATTGATCCAAAAATGTTGTTGAGTTGGTGCCTTGAATTGGTCAAAGACGGCCAAACTCTTTGTTTCCAACTTTGATTAGGAAACATTGAAAGTCAAAGGCGGTGGAGGATTAGTTAGGAAACAAGTTTGTTTCCAAATTGGATTTGGAAACTTTAGGGATTTCCTAGCACTATATAAAGAACGTAATAGTCACATTATTAGGTATGAAAAGCATTCTTGTAGTTTTGTTCCTCTTAAGTGAATAAATGGTGCTTTTCCGCCGTGGAGGCAGTTAGCAAATATTTTGCTAGCAAACCACGTAAAATACTCGTGTTCTTCTTTATTCGTTCATTCTACGTGAGGTGGTTTGTCATAACAAATGTAATGGAAAAGGACAAATACGCGTTTATAAACAGTCATATACACGTGTGACTATCTCAAATCTAAATACAGTGGGCTATACGAAATACTAATGGGCTTCACAGCATGGGCTTGATGATCCAACTGGGCTGGAGCTTTGGGGGTTGTCTATGGTGCGTCCCTTATTAGGGTTCCTGACAACTTTTTATTTTTTTTTGTGGTCCCCGCTACTACAGGACAAAAAAAGTTACCCGGTATAGCAGGTAACCTCGGCTGGGGATAGAGTTGTTAACAGATATTTTCGCTTTAGATAAAGTTGTTAATGTCTGCGCCACAGGTAGATAGTAAAGGTTAGCATAAAGTTAATAATTTTTAACAACTCGAAAGAACAGCTTCAACTTAAGACAGCTTTGTTAATAACTTGTTAGGAAATCACGATTAAATAAACTACAAGCAGACCAATAATAATTAAAATGTATTTTATAGGCATGTTTAAAGATTAATACTGGAATAATTTCACAATTAACATTAAAATCAGATGGTACTTGTTGAGAATTGTCTCTCGGACCGTCTTTCTTGTAAAGAAATCACGAATAAAATCACTCTAAACAAACCTAGATCAATCAGGCTCGTATTTCCTAGATAGATTACTTGATTGAGACCAGAAGACTTCCTCTTTAACAAAATATTCGGATGGTATTTGTGCAAAATTGCCTTCCGGATCGCCTACTTGTTCGGCGGAGTCCACCGGAGGATTGGGGCATGTGGTTCAATTGTGTCCCAGCTCCTTGGAACTCCATACTGCCTTCTCTTGTCTTTCTTGGGTCCTTTTTGGCGTTTTGTGTTCGGGGGGTTCTGATTTCTCACATGGGCATAGGGATTTTCTTCCTTCTTAATCTCCCCCTCTGTACCCTGAGTAGGTTTATAAATGATTCTCTGCATTTTTCGAATCCCATCGGCCATATGCTTTAAGAAGAACTTAATTGTGTCAGAAGATGTACATCCCAAATTGGCATACAGTTTAACTTGGCTCCATATAGAACCCCGGCGAAAGGTTTGAACATCTGGGTCATCACAGTTCTTCCTAAGAGGCTCCTTCATTGATGACTCAGTGCGGTAGAATTCTTTGTCAGTTTTTGTCCACCTTTTAGAAATTAAGGAGATTGGAATCCTATTTACACCCTTGTGTTTCAAAACAAACAACATGTGTTTGCAGATCTTAATAGGAAACAATACAATGATAGACAGAGTGTAAACTGTTAACAAAAAAAGTAGACGGTAGTTTATAGAATGTGACTTTAACTTTTAAAATAGATGTTTAAATAGTTAAGATAAGTCAGTTAATAGTTAGGAATGAAGAAGATATACCTTAAAAATTAAAATCAAGTATATGTGTGCATTGTATATATGTATGTAAATGAAAACTGATATACATACCAAGAATTTATTGATTTCACCTCTCATCACGTAAAACAAGTCCAAGTTATCTTCTGGAACAATTTTGACTTTCAACAGTCTATAATCCTTACCCTTCCAAGCTTGTATCCTAAACATATTGAAGACAGCTTAGGTGAAGACCTTTGCTGCATGGGATTCGATATCCCTGAACCTCGTTGTTAACACGGGGTCTGATTGGTCGGTGCGAAAGTGTTTCTCGCGCTCGGTGTTGCGTAGCTTATCTACATCGGTCACGAATCCCTTGCAAACATCTTCCAATTTGTCCCAGAAGGACATAAAATCCTTGAAGAAACTTGTACTGCTCTCGCATATTAAGGTTGTCGATTGCAATGCAAAATAAGTGGTATTTTACAGGGATATATATTTTAATTAATAAGATATAACTCTCTCTGAAGTTTAGCACTTTGGAAGGTAAGGTCAGAAGTATAGAATGAGTTCTTAATACTTTGTAAAATCATTACACAAAGATGCCAATATATGGGTTTTTAGAGCTTTTGCACATTGCCATGCATGGAACAAACTGAATGGAGGCACAAAGTCCTCAAATTTAGTACAACATTATGTTGGTGATGTAGTTAATGGGAAGAACAATGTTTCCAATGGGTATGTGTTACACAAATTGAGTTTGATTGATGTCTATGAATATCATGTGTGCCACCATTTAACACATATTAACACTATATGACTTATTAAGACCAATTATGAGACTTACAACACATGGTGATTTCTCACAACGTTAAGTCTCACAATGTCGATAGTCGGTTACGCCATATCCCTCGTTGTTCAAGTCCCATAGTTGGGTGTCACCTCAAAACTCCCGGCCTCGTTAAAATGACACAATTAGCACGTTAAATCATATTAGGATTGAATGAGGCATATTTCATGGCTGAACAAGTACAATGATCGAGTTTTCATTCATTTTTGGACTTTTTAGGTAACTTAGAGGAAGATAAATTATAGTAAATCCAAAGTAAATCCCACACTTGCTATTGGTATGTTGTTCAGGACACATGGAGACACCTTGAGTCATTCAATCGATGAAGAAACCAAAATAAATGGTATTTTACTGGGATATATATCTTAAATAATAAGATAGAACTCTCTCTAGGGTTTAGCATTTTGGAAGGTAAAGTCAGAAGTTTAGAATGAGTTCTTAATACTCAGTAAAATCAATACACAAAGATGTCAATATGTGGGTTTTTTGAGCTTTTGCACATTGCCACGCATGAGAAAAACCAAAGGGAGGCACAAAGCCTTCAAATTGAGTACAACATTCTGTTGGTGATGTAGTTAATGGGAAAGAACAATGTTTCCAAGGAAAACGCATTACACAAATTGAGTTTGATTGATGTATATGCATCACATGTGTGCCACCTTTCAATACATATTAACAGAATATGGCTTATTAAGACCAATTATGGGACTTACAACGCATTGTGTTTTTTCACAACGTTACGTCTTATGATGTCGATAGTCGGTTTTACCCTATCACTCGTTGTTCAAGTCCCAGAGTTGGGTGTCACATCAAACCTCCCGTTTTCGTTAAAGTGACACAATTAGAACATTAAATCATATTTGGCTTGAATGAGGCAGATTTCACGGCTGAACAAGCACAATGATCGAGTTTTCATTCATTTAGGGTCTTTTTAGGCAACTTAGAGGAAGATAAATTAAAGTAATTTCAAATTAAGTCTCACACTTGCTATTGTTATGTTGTTCAGGACACATGGTGACACCCTGAGTCATTCAATCGATGAAGAAACCAAAATAAATGGTATTTTACTGGGATATATATCTTAAATAATAAGATAGAACTCTCTCTAGGGTTTAGCATTTTGGAAGGTAAAGTCAGAAGTTTAGAATGAGTTCTTAATAATCAGTAAAATCAATACACAAAGATGCCTGTATGTGGGTTTTTTGAGCTTTTGCACATTGCCACGCATGAGACAAACCAAAGGGAGGCACAAAGTCTTCAAATTGAGTACAACATTCTATTGGTGATGTAGTTAATGGGAAAGATTAATGTTTCCAATGGGTACGCATTACAAAAATTGAGTTTGATTCATGTATATGCATCACAGGTGTGCCACCATTCAATACATATTAAAAATATATGGCTTATTAAGACCAATTATGGGACTTACAACGCATTGTGATTTTTCACAACGTTACGTCCCACGATGTCGATAGTCGGTTACACCCTATCCCTCGTTGTTCAAGTCCCATAGTTGGGTGTCACTTCAAAAATCCCGGGCTCGTTCAAATGACACAATTAGAACGTTAAATCTTATTTAGCTCGAATGAGGCATATTTCATGGCTGAACAAGTACAATGATCGAGTATTTATTCATTTTGGGTACTTATAGGTAACGTAGAGGAAGATAAATTAAAGTAATTTCAAAGTAACTCCCACACTTGCTATTGGTATGTTGTTCAGGACACATGGTGACACCCTGAGTCATTCAATCGATGAAGAAACAAAAATTAATGGTATTTTACTGGGATATATATCTTAAATAATAAGATATAACTCTCTCTAGGGTTTAGCATTTTGGAAGGTAAGGTCAGAAGTTTAGAATGAGTTCTTAATACTCGGTAAAATCAATACACAAAGATGCCTATATGTGGGTTTTTGGAGCTTTTGCACATTGCCACGCATGAGACAAACCAAAGGGAGGCACAAATTCCTCAAATTGAGTACAACATTCTGTTGGTGATGTAGTTAAGGAGAAAGAACAATACTTTCAATGGGTACGCGTTACACAAATTGAGTTTGATTGATGTAAATGCATCTCATGTGTGCCACCTTTCAATACATATTAACAATATATGGATTATTAAGACCAATTATGGGACTTACAACGCATTATGATTTTTCACAACGTTACATCTCACGGTGTCGATAGGGGTTACACCCTATCCCTCGTTGTTCAAGTCCCATAGTTGGGTGTCACCTCAAAACTCTCGGGCTCGTTAAAATGACACAATTAGAACGTTAAATCTTATTTAGCTCGAATGAGGCATATTTCATGGCTGAACAAGTACAATGATCGAGTATTTATTCATTTTGGGTACTTATAGGTAACGTAGAGGAAGATAAATTAAAGTAATTTCAAAGTAACTCCCACACTTGCTATTGGTATGTTGTTCAGGACACATGGTGACACCCTGAGTCATTCAATCGATGAAGAAACAAAAATTAATGGTATTTTACTGGGATATATATCTTAAATAATAAGATATAACTCTCTCTAGGGTTTAGCATTTTGGAAGGTAAGGTCAGAAGTTTAGAATGAGTTCTTAATACTCGGTAAAATCAATACACAAAGATGCCTATATGTGGGTTTTTGGAGCTTTTGCACATTGCCACGCATGAGACAAACCAAAGGGAGGCACAAATTCCTCAAATTGAGTACAACATTCTGTTGGTGATGTAGTTAAGGAGAAAGAACAATACTTTCAATGGGTACGCGTTACACAAATTGAGTTTGATTGATGTAAATGCATCTCATGTGTGCCACCTTTCAATACATATTAACAATATATGGATTATTAAGACCAATTATGGGACTTACAACGCATTATGATTTTTCACAACGTTACATCTCACGGTGTCGATAGGGGTTACACCCTATCCCTCGTTGTTCAAGTCCCATAGTTGGGTGTCACCTCAAAACTCTCGGGCTCGTTAAAATGACACAATTAGAACATTAAATCATATTTGGCTTGAATGGGGCATATTTCAAGGCTGAACAACTACAATGATCGAGTTTTCATTCATTTTTGGTCTTTATAGGTAGCTTAGAGGAAGATAAATTAAAGTAACTTCAAAGTAACTCCCACACTTGCTATTGTTATGTTGTTCAGGACACATGGTGACACCCTGAGTCATTCAATCAATGAAGAAACAAAAATAAATGGTATTTTACTGGGATATATATCTTAAATAATAAGATAGAACTCTCTCTAGGGTTTAGCATTTTGGAAGGTAAGGTCAGAAGTTTAGAATGAGTTCTTAATACTCGGTAAAATCAATACACAAAGATGCCTATATGTGGGTTTTTGGAGCTTTTGCACATTGCCACGCATGAGACAAACCAAAGGGAGGCATAAAGTCCTCAAATTGAGTACAACATTCTGTTGGTGATGTAGTTAAGGAGAAAGAACAATATTTTCAATGGGTACGCGTTACACAAATTGAGTTTGATTGATGTATATGCATCTCATGTGTGCCACCTTTCAATACATATTAACAATATATGGATTATTAAGACCAATTATGGGACTTACAATGCATTGTGATTTTTCACAACGTTACATCTCACGGTGTCGATAGGGGTTACACCCTATCCCTAGTTGTTCAAGTCCCATAGTTGGGTGTCACCTCAAAACTCTCGGGCTCGTTAAAATGACACAATTAGAACATTAAATCATATTTGGCTGCAATGGGGCATATTTCATGGCTGAACAACTACAATGATCGAGTTTTCATT
Organism: Linanthus parryae; assembly: GCA_023055425.1. Classification (NCBI taxonomy): domain Eukaryota; kingdom Viridiplantae; phylum Streptophyta; class Magnoliopsida; order Ericales; family Polemoniaceae; genus Linanthus; species Linanthus parryae. The sequence goes on along the minus strand of JALGPY010000008.1, from coordinate 2,771,271 downwards.
CATTTTGGGTCTTTATAGGTAGCTTAGAGGAAGATAAATTAAAGTAACTTCAAAGTAACTCCCACACTTGCTATTGTTATGTTGTTCAGGACACATGGTGACACCCTGAGTCATTCAATCGATGAAGAAACAAAAATAAATGGTATTTTACTGGGATATATATCTTAAATAATAAGATAGAACTCTCTCTAGGGTTTAGCATTTTGGAAGGTAAGGTCAGAAGTTTAGAATGAGTTCTTAATACTCGGTAAAATCAATACACAAAGATGCCTATATGTGGGTTTTTGGAGCTTTTGCACATTTCCACGCATGAGACAAACCAAAGGGAGGCATAAAGTCCTCAAATTGAGTACAACATTCTGTTGGTGATGTAGTTAAGGAGAAAGAACAATATTTTCAATGGGTACGCGTTACACAAATTGAGTTTGATTGATGTATATGCATCTCATGTGTGCCACCTTTCAATACATATTAACAATATATGGATTATTAAGACCAATTATGGGACTTACAATGCATTGTGATTTTTCACAACGTTACATCTCACGGTGTCGATAGGGGTTACACCCTATCCCTCGTTGTTCAAGTCCCATAGTTGGGTGTCACCTCAAAACTCTCGGGCTCGTTAAAATGACACAATTAGAACATTAAATCATATTTGGCTTGAATGGGGCATATTTCATGGCTGAACAACTACAATGATCTAGTTTTCATTCATTTTGGGTCTTTATAGGTAACTTAGAGGAAGATAAATTAAAGTAACTTCAAAGTAACTCCCACACTTGCTATTGTTATGTTGTTCAGGACACATGGTGACACCTTGAGTCATTCAATCGATGAAGAAACAAAAATAAATGGTATTTTACTGGGATATATATCTTAAATAATAAGATAGGACTCTCTCTAGGGTTTAGCATTTTGGAAGGTAAGGTCAGAAGTTTAGAATGAGTTCTTAATACTCAGTAAAATCAATACACAAAGATGCCTATATGTGGGTTTTTGGAGCTTTTGCACATTGCCACGCATGAGACAAACCAAAGGGAGGCACGAAGTCCTCAGATTGAGTACAACATTCTGTTGGTGATGTAGTTAAGGAGAAAGAAGAACTTCTCTATTCAAGTGCATTCTATTTTAATCTCTCAGGTGTGATTGTGGCCCTTTTGTATGCTTCTTCATGACCCACTTGAGGGACCTGATTCCTAATCCAAAGAAGAACTTCTCTATTCAAGTGCAGCATCTGAGAATCTGGATAGCCAATGAAATGGCTAGATCAGACTACAACATCCACAAGGCCAAGATGTTGGAAGAGTTACTGAGCTTCAACTCCATTGATGAGAATGTTCATGAGTTTGAAAGGATGTACAATTTCCCTTCTTTTCCTACTGTTCCATTGGAATCCGGGGCGAAGACGAGGAGGTCGGCACGAAAGTCGTCGGGGAAGAATGGAAAAAAGTGAATTTGTCTGTTATGTTGTTTGGGAATTTGTAATATGAACAATGTTTATGTCAGTAAATTTTGTGGGTTGTATGTTTGAGAGTGTATGTTATGAACAATGTTTCCCAATGATGATTAGGCAATGTTTGTTTGCTTATGATTTGATGACTTGTGTTGTTTTCTGAAAAATTGCTTGTGATTTTTTTTTAACACAAACTGTACAGTTAGTTTTATTTACGGTGCATTTGGTGTTGGCCAACTACCCTCACCTACCAAAACTGAATAAATAAATGCACTACTACATTATTAGGTACCAATTCTAAATTGTTAAGTACTCTATCTTAAAGTTAGATACCTGCATTTATATCAGCAAACCTACCCACTGCCCGCTTTTAATACAATCTCCAACCACACTCAACTAACTCTTTATTTCTCTCTTCACTCTCAGATCTCATCTGTTCTCCTTCTCTTTCACCCTTCTCTTCTTTCTCTCTAAGAAATGTCTCAACATAGTGTAAGCTCTTCACCCTCACCAAGCAATCCACCTTCATATTCAAGAGGAGATTCATCCCGGAGGTCAGGGTGTAGGCCTGGGCAGTGTTTCTGTGGCCGTTACCCGGTAAGTCGTACTGCACATACGCCCGGAAATGACGGACGCGTGTTTTGGACTTGTGCCAAGCCTAGAGGTCAACAATGCAACTATTTCTACTGGGAAGATGAATTTCCCAGTCCTTGCTGTGCTCCAGATCTCCAACAACTTCAGGAGGAGGTAACGACGTTGAGTAGGAGAGTCGTAGGGGCCGAGAATGCTTCCAAAGCCCACTCTTTTCATGTGAAACTGCTGTATGTTGTGATTTTTGTCATTCTCATCGTTTTAATTTCAAAGTAAGATAGTTTGCTTCTCTATTCTGTTGTGTTCAGTTAAGTGTGAGACTCGAAGGGGCCGAGAATGCTTCAAAAGCCCACTATTTTCGTGTGAAACAGTTGTATGTTGTGATTTTTGTCATTATCAACATTTTAATTTCAATGTATGATAGTTTATCCTGTATTTAATTCTAATTCTGCTGTGATTAGTTAAGGATTAAAGTTTTGTTAACAATGATATCTCTGGGTTTATCTTAAATGAAAGGGTTAATATCATAACAGTTAAACTGACTAACTAAAGATTAATCAATGATATCTCCGTGTTATCTTATTCAGCTTAGTTCATTCTATAGTGTTAACAATGCTATCTAGGTTAAAAAGGAATCTTCCTGGGACCACCTTTTTTGTCCCGTAGCTGGCCTCTGGGACCACTTTTTTCGTCCGGTAGCTGGCATTTTCGTAATAACCGGCTAGTACCGGCTTAGCCGGTTACCTTTGGGACGCACCAAAGTTTTTTCCGGAGCTTTGGGCTTCAGTAGTTGTTGAACGTTCGGCTTCATAATATGTACACAGCAAGCCCGAAAATGTAGTCCAACTATTACCCCCTTTTAAACTGATGTGGGTCTGTTTAGTCTCGAGTCTTTTTTTTATTGAAGTCTTGAAAAAATAATAATAATTGGAAATATTATATGGGGCCCTATAAAACCTACTTTGTGTGCGTCTTCTTGTTGTAATGTTTGTAAACCTAGCTTCTCTTTATCTACTACATGCTGTATTAAACAACGTGGGTGAGGGGCATCTTCCTCTTCAGTTGCAGAATGGGCCGGAGAAGAAGAACAAGAAGAGTGGATCTGAAGCCTGCCGGTGAAGAAGAAAAAGAAAAGGAAAAAGAACAAGAAATTGTTCGGTTTATCCCGGAAGATGTTGTCCTCATTATACTTTCATATCTACCCGTAAGGTCTCTCTTACGATTCAGGTTCGTTTCCAAACAATGGCTTTATTTGATTTCGTCTATCACAACTCAAACACAAAAAGTTATCTTTCCCCTTAAGAATGAGAACTTTTTGTTTCAATCCATCGAGGAATACACTAAAGTAGAAGAGATTGAAATAGTTCTGGAGAAAAAGATTGCTAGGCAACTACAAGCTGGTGATTATCCCTTTATCTATGGTTCATGTAATGGGTTTTTGCTGGTTCGATTAGGAATATATTTATTCTTGTGGAACCCGTCCATTCGTCGCAGCGTTGGAATGTTACACAACAAGATGTTAAGGGATTATTATGGGAATGAAGTTACTGCTGGACTCTGCTGTAACACCAACAAGGACGAGTACAAGGTGGTGTTGGTTTTACATGCCGGTACTGATGTTTTTGTGGGTAGCTTTAAAACAAAATCTTGGTCCCAAGTTGATCGAGGGCATCCTCGTTTTTTATTTATTTCTTCCGGACCGGTCGTGAACAGTTACCTTCATATGTGGTGTTATTTAGAAGTCGATCTGATAGTTTATTTTGATCCAAAGACTGACAAATTTGAAAAGCTGCCCATGCCCGAACTAGAGCAAGAGGAGGAGTGTGAATTATGTGATGGTATCGGAGTCTTAGACAGATGTGTATGTGTAACTCGTGAACATATGTCCGTGTCAGATGGTTACTGTGTCAATGTGTGGGTAATGCGACAGCATGGTGTGCAAGAGTCTTGGGTAGTTTTGTTCAAATTCGAATGGGATGAATATGCCTATCACGTGCAGCCGCTTCAATTCACTGACGAAAACAAAAGTAGAGTCATGATGATGGTTCAGATGTACCATAGTTCTTCTATAGTGGCATACGATATTAATAGCAAATCGAGCAAGGAAGTTGCGGATGTGAACGGGGAATGCAAGCCGATTGTGTACGAAGAAACAGTTTACAAGAGTTCGATTAACTGTTTGATCGAAAGGGATACACCAGCTAGTTCAAAGCAGGTTTGGAGACTAATAACCAAGAAAAGGAGGACACTGCAGAACGGTGTGCAAGGAAAAGACAGCGTAAACGTGCTGGAAGAGATACCAGAGGAAGAGGAATCAGCTTTGAGAAGAATAATGCGTAGGCCTAACAGGTTCTCTCTTCTTGAATATGTTTCTGATGAAGATTACCCATTGTAACTTCCAGCCAGGGCCGGCTTCAACGGCTTTAAGCCATTGAAGCCGTTGCTTAGGACACCAAAATTCTAGGGGCACCATATTTCAAATATCCATATGTAATAAATATAGGTAAATACATGATAAATATGTTTCTTTCTTAAAAGAGATAAATACCAATGTTAATCTTGATTCTTGATGAACTTATCTTTTACTAATAATTATCACTCGGCAGCTTGCATGAATTTTTTAGTTTGACTTTTATTTTTGACCACTTCCCCATTCTTCTCCCCATTACTCGTCGTAGATCGTGATTCTTATCTATCTCCAAAATTTTCTCGTAAAATTTCTCTGAGATATTTTCTCCTCCCAAGCATTTTTTGAGCTATTCTCCTCCCAAGCATTGATTATTCTCTATTCAAACACGGCTAGCAATTTGTTTTCACGAAACCACAAGTTTCTCTAGCATGGATTTCGAATTCTTGATCTGCCATTTTATTGTTGGTCTCAGTTCTCACCATCTTCATTGTTCGAACCGACTCTCCGAGTAAACTTTGAAAACACCGAATTTATTTTATTTTATGAGTAAAGAAGCATCAAACTCGTATGTACTCTCTCTATGTTTGATTATTAGGGTCATTTGTAGGGATTCGTTTCAATTTGAGAATATTTTGTAGGGATTTATTACAGTCATTTGTGGGGTTTCGTTTCAATTGAGAAACAATAGCTTCACTAATTTGTTCACGAGTTAGTTGAGATTATTTTGTCCATTTCTAGTGTGATATTATATCTCAATTTGAATAATTACCTTAATTTTCTATTTCGTTCTACAGAGTTGAAACTTCGTCAAGCTAGATATACCATGTCGCCTGACTGAAAATCGTTCCAATAAATTAGAAATCTAAATAATTCACTCGCTCTCTGAAAAATGCTAGTAATTTACTAACTTGTTTATCTCCATAGTCTTCTTTAATTATCAGTAGGAGCATGCTAAATTTAGGACACATTTATATATGTATAAATTATAGGGCATTCGAATTCCTAAAAAAAAAAAATAGAGGGCCTTCGACGTGCCACCAAGAAAACTAGACCCGACCCTGCTTCCAGCTAGAATTCGGGACCATTCTTATCAACTTAACTTGGATTGGAAATAAAATGTCAACTCTCGCATTAAGGTGTTTATTTTACAGTATCAGCACTTCGTATATTATTGTAAATTGCCGATTAATTCTTTTGTTTAATCGACGTGGGTGGAAGTTTAGGTCCTTTGTTTTGAACACCAATTCAACAACTTTAATAGCTAGAGGCATGTCAAAATTTATTTTTTCTTGAAAGAATATATCCAGTAGATAGAGCGGCATAACTCAGCTCCTATTAAAATGCGGGCTCCTAACCCATAAAGAAGTATGTCCCTACTATTTGTTCCCATGGCGGCTGGGCTCTGGGATTAAGAGTAGGGGCGGAAAAGACTAAAATGCCCCTGCCTTTTTCACAGATGGACCAAAATATCATGCATTTTCTAACAACACCACCACCTGCCATTTCAGACACCAACACCACCACCAGCCACCATCAACACCACCCACCAGCCACCACTCCGTCAGAAATACCACCACTCTGCCAGCAGAAACAAGAACACAACCGAACACAACAAACTCAAATGCTTATGTACCAAGTTTTAGATTGAAAAACAAATCCGGCGTCCTCGTCGTCGTCTTGACCGTTGTTCAGCGTCGCTCCCTATTCCTCGCCTCTTCAACGTCACAGGAGAGAGCTTCTACCGCCACTGGCTTCAATCTCCCTAACGGAATGGTTGTGGTTGTCGCCGGAGAGCACAAACAGATCCTGTCGCCAAGATCTGTGGCTGTGGTTGTCACCGCCACTTCCTCGTCGCCAAGAACTGCGAAAAGAATCAGATCTTGAAGCAAATAGAGGAGATCTATACGGAAAGAGAAGAGAAAAAGAAGAAGAAGAGAGAAAGGAGCAGAACTACTTGTCACTGACGTCCTTGTCGTCGTTCAACGCCATTCGAAGCCACCGTCCTTTCCGTCGTCCAGCGTCGTCCTCCGCCGCACGGTAGTTCTTCGAAGCTGTCGTCCTTACCGTCGTCCTCCACCTCAGCTTTCTCTCCGCCTCTCTCTCTCTCTCTATCTCTCTCTCTACCATGTGGGTGTGGGGTGTGTGTGGTTTGGTGAGAGGAATAAGGCAGATGTAGTGGTAGATTGGTTAGGTTAGGGTAGATGAATGATTAGGTTAGTGATTAGGTTGGGTTAAGTTAATTGATTAGGTGGGCTGACTAGTATAATTGACCCACTAATTTGGGCTGATTGGGCTAATAAAATGGGATAAAAAAAAGTGGACCTATTCTCATTTGGGAGTATTTTGGACTTTTGAGTTGTTTAAGGTAATAAGAGATAAGAAAAAAGAGTAGGGACGTTCCAAAAAGAAAATTGGAAACAAATAACAGGGGCGGAATGGTACAAGTGGGGGGACAAGTCCCTGACCCACAAATCAAAAAACAGCAAACCTACCACTAAAAAGTAGTAATAATACACAAAGTAAAGAGAATTGGCTAACTCAGATAAAACTATGACAATCAAACTAAATCTAGCCCATCCTTATTTAAATGTAAAGCTTCAATAATACAATCTGGTGGATCTGATAAGAAGGTTGCCCATTTCTACTCTGCAAGCTCATATTTATAGCTAATGTCGTGTGCAACATTATTTTCAAAGCGACACACCACAAAAATCCCCCCACTGATCCGGTTCTGAACAGTTCTTTGCAGCTCGCAAAAGTACCACACCTTTCCTTTCCACACCAATGAATCCATCTTCATCTTCTTCACTAAATTCATCGAATTTGTCTCAATCACTGACCTTGCAGAAGTGAGATTCCCGATTGCTTCCACGGACGCCACTTCGTTTTCCGTAGAGTTTGCCAGACAGTTGATCTAGCCACATCTTGCAGCTACGAATTCGCCCCTGTGCTTTATAACATTGCTTGGGATTGCTCAACATCACGAGTCACTATAGCCCTTTGGGGCTATAGGGACCCCTTGGAGTTAGTGAATCTTTCTCGATAGGGACGTTAGGGTGCAGAGGAGATCAAGTTTTTTTCAAGTGAAGAACGCGTGTGGTTGCCACGAAGATTCTAGTGAGGGTGGAGATTTGTTAGATTATTCGTATACGTCACTCAATAGTTTAGGCGAATACAAGCCATTGGAAATATTCCAAGACAAAGCTGAAAGAGTCTGGTGGCACCAGAGCAAGCACGAGCTGGTTGAGCTCGCACCCTGGGACTGCTTGCACGATCTCCTTGAGGTTGCACGAGCTCTGTGTCCGCTCGCACGAGCTGGTTCGGGCTAGGCTGCAGCTTCTCATTCTGGAAACAACTCACTTGGTATCTTTCTTATCTATTTAAGCTATCATTGTTTTAGATCGATGTATAGGTTCATCGTGGTTAACGATTCTGTTTACGAACGAAGTTAAATTTTTTCTTTTTTATTTGTTCTTTGTTTGTTTAATTTTTCGTGAAGTTGAATTCCTTCACAACAGTTGTGTACTGTGATACGGATCAATCGTATCGCCTTCGTTCGTGTTATTTATTTAGTATTCAGTTATTTAGTTATTTAATTATTTGTTTATTCAATTAATAGTTAATTAGTAAATTATATTATTTAGTAGTGGCCGGGCCTTGTCAAGCCCGTAGATGTCTAGGGTTAGGTTTCGTTTAGTCTATTTAAACATATTGTAATCTTCAGTTTATTTAATCAGATTAATAGAACATAATTTCTTCGTTTGATCAAACCCTGGTTGTTAGGAAAAAGTGCCGTAGGCTCAGCTACGTGGTCAGTTTTTGACGATTTTCACAAAATCGTTACAACCCGTTACCTTTACGGTAACATACTTTTGGGCTATGTTTATTGTCCACAATAAAACGAGGCTTTTATCATGGGAAGCCCTTTCCTCAATTGATGTGTATATAAAATGAAGCAGTAACGGTATGGACAAATACAGGTTTACAAAAACCGCTTATCTACGAGACTGTCCTCAAACTTCTTCTCGTCGTCTCTCATTGAGAAAGTTCAGATACTGTTGTAATGTTCGAAAGAGTTAAACATAACAACATCGAGAACCGATTTAACAACTTCTAGGGGAATCTTATTGATTGTATATTTGAAGAGGATAAGAAGAGTAATCACATCCTTGAAGAGCCCGTACAAAATTGTACTGAACAAATACCACCAATTTGCAAGTGTGTGCTTCCATGAAATATTTCTGGATTATAAAAAGGAGAAAGTTCCAGCTCACCAACGTTTGAAATCACATTTTTTTTCGGAAAATAAATCAATGTCAGCCCAGCCCGTTTCAGGAGGTTGTATTGTGTAATAACTCTAATACTTGGGGTGCTTTTGTGTTATTCACTAGGATGCTGGCCACTGCTAGTATAATATTCAGATTTTGTAGCATTTAAGAGGTTAAAAAAGAAATAACACTAGACGAAGGAAAGAGGCAGACGAGTATGTTATAATTGCATACGATGCTTACAACAGTTCGTCCACAGACATTGCTTCTTCTGATTTTGAACATTGTGCTTATGATGGGGTCGCCGTGTATGAAGAAACATTAGTGAACCAGTTTCATTGAGGAGTGCACGCACAAGTGTTAGTCGGAAGGTACCTTTTGGAAGAAGGCAAGTCTGGAAGAATGAAGAAGAAGTAGAACAAGAAGCCAAGGTAATTACAGGTGTTGAAGAAAAATGGGAAGGGCGTAGAAAGAAGAAGGGAAAGAAGCCAGCAGCTGTGTCGTCTCCTGTTGATCCTGTACTGCCCATAACTAATGCATTTGATCGTCTTCTAAACGAATGTGAACAATGAAACCCTTTTGCGTGATGATTTTACTGATTGTTTCAGGTTTTTTCCAATGATGTATTTCTACAATGGGATTAAAGAAATAATCCGTTCCTTTGTTCTATTGATGTGTTTGTACTGCCCTACTCGTGATTACTTCGGTATTTAAAAACACAAAATAAAACCTTTGACAATTAACATCCGAGCAGTGTTGTTTGTTGACAGTTCGATGACCGATGTCAGCTTTTTGGAACACAGTGTAAGTAAAATCAAATACTGGCAGGGTTGAACCATACATGTGACTTATATTCGAGCGATATTATTGAACATGAGCTATGAGCGGGCAGCCGGAATCCATCAGGACCGAGACTTATTGTGATCAATCCAGTGACCCCAAGGCTCTGAAGTGGTTGTTTGGCATTTAAAAGTATTTAAAGAAAAATTGTTAAAAAACGCCAATAAAATGTTCCAATTTTATGCCTTGACAGCTATTTCGTCACCAGTTAATCCTCTACTGCCCATGACTAATCTTGCTATCCAGTTGATCCTGATCTCGTTCTTGTTTTTCATTCATCGTTCATCTTGACACTCCGGTTATAAATTTGGTATTAGAGTCAGATTAGGTTACCACTTTAAGATGGATGATGTCCGGTTCAATGAAGATCGAGAAGTTCAATGGGAGAAATAGTTTCAGTCAAGATGAGGGCGTTGCTGAAACACCATGATTTGTGGCTGCCCGTGGTGCCCAACAACGACCGCGTGGATACAAGCCTCCCAACATATCTGAATATGGAGGAGAAGGCACACGCAAAAATCATGTTGAGTCTGACGGACGACGTGATCACTAGAATTGCAGTGCAGGAGACAGATGCTGGCTTACGGCCAAAGTTGGAGAAACTCTATTTGACGAAATCGGTCGCCAACAAATTGATGATGATGCAACGACTATTCAGTATGCGGATGTCTGAAGGTACCCAAATGAAGTCTCGCTTAGACGTTCTAAACACTATTGTGCTTGAGTTGTGAATAGTAAGGAGAAAGTAGGAATTAGGATGCAGTCGTAATCTCGTTGGTGTCGCTACCGTCTTCGTACGAGGGTTTCGTACAGTATATGATTTGTTGGAAGAATACAATAACCCTTGAAGAGGTCAGATCATCTCTTCACACCAGAAATTTGAGGCACAAGGCTGCACGAAACAACGATCATGATTACGAAGCTTTTATTATCAAGAGCAGAAAAGGTAAGGGATACAAGCGATTTTCAGGATCCAACTTACCACAGGATGTCTATACCTACTGTAAGGAGAATGGTCATCGAAAGCGGGAGTGTCCCAAGACGAACTGATCATTAGCAGATCTGGTTCTAGGTGGAGGGACTTTTGAGGACGACCTAGTCCTCTAATCTAGGTCCCAGGCATGGAGTATTCGAATTTTTGGGGTATTAAAGGCAATTGGGGCGCATATGGCATGACAACTGTTACGGCACTCAACACAAAGTGCGACACATCTATAGTGATGCCCGGGCATTTTGTCATGGTGCACCCGTCTGGCGCAAGTTAGCACATCAAAAATGTATTCGGTCATTAACGTAGTTCACATAGACTGGTAATGGACATATGTGCCGCGATAATGTGCACTAACTTCAAGAAGATAACGCTCACCCGCATTAAGCGTACTGCCAAAGGCGGGCCCCATACTTTTTCAAAAAGTAATTTATTTTATAATTACATCATATAGGTGGGTTCGAACCCACGACCTTTCATATGTCTGGAAGGAAATACTTCAGTGGGCTTCTAATGTAGATGAGCGTGATTATACGGGCATCAAGCCCATTTAGAAAACCTTCACCAATTTAAGCTCAATAAAATAAAAAGAATATATTTAAAAAGAAACTAATTATAATACCACAGAACCCTAAAGAAAACCTCGTCGTCTACTTCTCCTTCTTCTTATTTTAAACCCTAATGGCATAGAAGTATGGGGCTTACAACAAATATTCACCGATGGCTGTCTTGAAAGAACAAGAGCATTGTGTACATTTCGGAAGAGATCATTGCCATCATACTCACGAAGCTGCCAACCAAGTCCCTCGGACGATTCAGGTGCGTTTCCATTCAAAACAGATATTTCACCATCTCTAACAACAACTTCATCATCATCATCGGATAAGCCGAAAATCCAAACAGTAACAATGGATTGAAACAGATAAGCTCCAACAAAGCACAACCCAATTTTGAGCACTGACCTGGTCGAAAAATTACCAAAATGACCCTTCACTGCCCCGGAAGAGGAAATCTCCGAGGTGGGTTGGTTTGCCTCTTCGGCGGCGAACAACTCCGGTGGGGACTCGATTGGAATTACGGGGGTTGTTGGGGGTGAAATGGGAAGGAGGTGGTTGGGGTAGGGTTTAGTGAGGGTTTTGAGAAGCTTGTGGCGGAGATAGTTTCTTCTGGCGGTGATCTGAGATGGGAACGAAGTCTTTCGGCCAGTAGTGGAGGGTGAGAGGAAGGTGGCGGCGCAATTGAGAGCCACCATTGTTAACGACGGAGGTCTGACGCCGGCGTTGCTCTCATTAGAGTCTCTCTAATTTGGGACTTTAGGTTTGGAGTCCAGAGTCCAAACTAACCGATGAGGTTTAGCCAAATTTGTGTAGATTGAGCCCATGAGATCATGAATCGAACTTTTGTTGTACTACTATGAAGTACTTTGTGAAGACCTTTTTCTCTTTTGAGAAGTTGTTTTTGTCGTCAATCGGGTTTCAACGCTTGTGCAAGGGCTTCGAACGCTCTACCACTTGAGCTACCACCCTAACTGCGTGAAGACCATGAGCTACCACCCTAACTGCGTGAAGACCATGAGCTACCACCCTAACTGCGTGAAAATGAGGAATGCTGCAGCATACAGAAATAGTGTTTTGTCTGATCCGCATGCTCATGAAATATTTGAGTAGACAGGCAATGATTTCCAAAACCAAAATTCATCAGCAGAAACTTGTTTTCATGTCAGATGAACCACAAAACTCTACGCAGGATGATCATAACAAAGTTGTTTTATGCTTGTTTTCCACAATTGACAATAAAAATTGCGTCCAAGAAATTGGCATATCTCGACAACCTCAAACCATTTATGATCACCCCCAAGCTTGTTGTTCCCTCCGGTTCATGGGTTCATGTAATGGTTGGGTACTGGTTAAAAAGTTCTCAAATCTCATCTTGTGGAATCCAACCACTCGTTATCATAAATATGTTTTGAGTGACCCCAAGTTAGAAAACCTCATTTGGTTTACTTCGGGACTCTGTTTTGACTCTCGTAGCAACTCTTACAAGGTTGTCTTATCCAAGGTTGTCAAACCCGCGGGTTGACCCGCGGGTTTGACAAGTTTACGAGTCTACATGGGCAATCGGGTTGACCCACTCGAAAACCCGGCGGCTGACAAACCCGCAGCAAATCCGTGCAAACCCGTCAAACCCGTAGACCCGCGAGTTGACCCGCGGGTTTACCGAGTCAACTCATTGTGAAAATAGTGTGGCTTTATTAGGTTTTTGACCTTTTAGTGCACGAAAAAATGGGGTATATAGTCACCCACCTTCAAATACTGGTGAACCATTGAAATTATCACGTGATTAAGAGATAAACTATAACGACCGATATCCAATCAACCACAGTGATGATTGTGTAACTATCAAACGGACCACACATATTAAGATTCTATGTAAGCATTTTTTTTTTCATTTTTTGAGAGACGTATTTAAGAGATGTTATATAGAATTTAACTTTGTAAATTTTAGTTACACTCTTACTTCAAATAACGGTTTGCAAAAAAATATATAAGCGGCTTGATGCAAGGTAGAAATATAAATGAATAAAAAAAATGGACTTAATTCTAAACATTTTAAATGTAAAGCTTGTAGTATTGAAACAATTTTATATACATAAATACAAATATCGCATTTAATCATCAAAGATTAAAGAAAAAACTAATTTTTCATAGGTGAAAAGTCATATGTATGTAAAATAATTGAAGTTTTGAAGTAAAACGTGACCCGAGCGAGTCTCGGGTCACGGGTCACGAGTCGAGTCTACCCACCCTCTACGGGTTTATGCTGACCCACGGGTTTGAAAACCTTGGTCTTATCGTTTCATTATTCCGAAATCACAATGGTGGGTAATTGTGAATCCAAATCGTGGAAAGAAATTCACTTCCCTTCTGATTTCACCTCAGTGCGAACGGGTCCCGCACTCAATGATCGTCTTCTCCATTGGTACCCTTTCACGAGAAAATATTCTAATTTGCCTCATTACATAATTAGTTTCGATGCATGGACTGATGATTTCGCGAATGTACCAATGCCTGAGTGATACGGGTAATGATACGGGTGATGCGTATCAATATTTATTTATTTAGTTATTTATTAGTTTAGAAGTAATTTAATTGTTTATTATAATTTATTATTTATTTAGTACCCCGTAGGGTAGGCCCGTTAGGTTAGGATTAGGTTTAGCAATTATCTATTTAAACAGTGTACTTGTTAATTATTATTCAGTGAATGAAATATATTCTTCTGAATCATAATCTCTCCTTAGTCTCTCTCTCGTCTTTCAATCCGATCTCTCTCTTATTTCTCATCTTCTCCCAATTTCTTCATCTGATTTATCAATTTCTTCGTTATTGATATATACTTTTTCTGTATCACTGAGCCTGTCGGACCCAGCGGAGATCGTGTGATCGGTCTTGGGGTTTTGGATGGATGTCTCTGTATGAGTCGCGTTGAGAAGTGTGAAAGTTTGGTTGGCACTGCACAAGTTTTAGTAATGAAAGAATACGGCCTGAAAGAATCGTGGACGTTGTTTTTCAAAGTTGAAGTTGATTGTTTTTTGATCGAGGGTGGGAGTCTTGTGCCTTGCTTTTACACTGAAAAGAAAGGGGAAGTATTAATGAAGAAATCCAAGGGATATTTGGACAACTATGTTATTGTTGCTTATGATTTGAATAGTGATAGGACTGTTGATGTAACTTCGTACGATGTTGGAGATGTGATTGTGTTTGAAGAAAACATTGCTATACCGCTCGACTATGAGCAGATGGATGGGTGGAGTTTCATCGTCGAAAAGAAGCGTTCTAGTTTTCTGCGTACAACACTTAGCAGAATAAGGCTAAAGGAGGAGTGGTTCAATTCTGTGTCTTCAATTTATTTTTCATTTTTATCTTATTTATTTCTTATTTATTTTTTTTGTTTTTTAATTATGTCGCTCTCCTAGGAAACTTTAAAAGGGTGCATTAGATGAACCCGAGAATATGATGTAATTATAAAAAAAAGGCTGCATTATCTTTGACTACTCCTGGTTTAGTTCGATTTTCTTCCTAATTGATACACTAGCAACGCAACTTCGATACTTATTTATGAAATCTTGTATTTTCGTTTGGAAACGAATGAGTCTCTTTGTACACAATCTCGTTTCATAATGATATTCTGTGATCTAACTATATCTTCCCAGTATATATTTTTACACACACACACACATAATGTTTTCCAATCAATGTTATTAGAAGTTACTCATTCTAGCTTTTAACTTGTAGAGAAGTCTTTTTTATTCTAATGTGAAGATAGTTACGGAGGTAAACCCGAGCAGGATTGTTCCGATCAAAAGAGATTAAAAGAATTGCATCCAGAACGGATTTTACAATAATGGTCCCCACAAACAACTTCTATTTGAAGTGAACAAGAAGAAAAATGACGGTGTTCACTGAAAATCAACAAGCAATCGTGATACATTGAAAGACTTTATGCAGTGTTGTTAAATTGTATTTATTTTGAAGAAATTCGAGTTATTTTCTTAATGAAATCCTGGTTTATGCTGTCCTACATCCAAGTGTGATCTTCCACGCAATATTTCTAGAACATAAGGATAAGCAAGTTCCTTAAGAAGGGTTTCTAACGAAAATATCATAAACCTCTAAGAGATGCAATATTATGTTGATCCCACCACTGTTTGAAATCGGGACACAGAGTGAGAATGAGGGAAAAGAAGAACAAGAAGCCAAGGTTATTACGGGTGTTGAAGAAAATGGGAAGAGCGTGGAAAGAAGAAGGGAAAGAAACCAGCAGGTGTGTCTCATGTTGATCCTGTACTGGCCATGACTAAATGAATTTGAACAATAAGATCCCTAAGCATGATCATTTTTACTGATTGTTTCAGTGTTTTTCCAATCTTTGATGTATTGCTACAATGGGATTAATGAAATAATATCTTCCTTTCTTCTATCGGTGCGTTCTTGCTGTTCTAGTTGTGATTACTTCAGTAGAACCTTTGACAATTAACACTCGAGCAGTGTATGTTCTTTGATAGTTCGATACCGGATGTATGCGTTTTGGGACACAATGTGAGTAAAATGAATACTGCGAGAGGTACTTGTCAAGTTTCGTAGTGCATGTATGGCATTGTCAGATGACTTATATTGCTTGGGGGTTAGATGTCAAAAGGTCTACAATGGTGTTTTATCGTGTCCTTGAAACGAATGATGAATCAGATAGCGGGTCAACTTTTATAAGCAAAAGATTATTGGTTCCTCGTGAACTCGACTTTAAATTTCATCTCTTTAGGTAGCAGCGTCGTAATCGTAAACTCAAACGTGACAGGATATTGTCACTGGCGCTAGATCATTGAATACGTCAGTTTAGATCGATGACTGATTTCAACTGATTTTATTGGACCAAACCTGAGAGCAGGCAGTCCGAATCCATCAGGACCAAGACTTATAGGGGCTCAATTTTCTCAAGTGGCTGTTTGGTTTCCATTAAAAAGTCTTCCAAGGAAATCGGCTACACATCCATTTTTATGCCTTGTCGATGATTTGAAGCCCAAGCCCATAAAAAACACCAATAACAGTGACTTTCATTTCAATTTCATTACAAAAAAGCCAATAAAAATTGTCAATATTTTCATTTGTTTTATTATTTTTTTGGTATTTTTTATTTTCTTCCTTAATTGTAATAAATTATTTTTAAATAGTGACTTGTATTTTATTTAAGTAGACTTGGGCTTATCAACTATCCAAGTTAGACACAAGTCTACCGGGCACTTTACAGCCCATGATACAACTCGAATACAACTTAAGCCCAAGCACGCTAGGTATAGGCCAGGGCTTCTCGGTAAAATTACAAGATGACATTTATTTTTTTATTTTTTTGAAATCAAGATGACATTTATTTTTGATAAGCAATAACATAATTATTGACATTTAGTGTCATTAATCTAACGGTAAAATTATTATTTTTCCCGCTTCACAACATCAGTATTACATTTAATTTTAATGTGATCACATCGGCAATTTAATAAAATTAATTAC
This sequence comes from Linanthus parryae, assembly GCA_023055425.1. Taxonomy (NCBI): domain Eukaryota; kingdom Viridiplantae; phylum Streptophyta; class Magnoliopsida; order Ericales; family Polemoniaceae; genus Linanthus; species Linanthus parryae. Next base: position 2,754,653 of record JALGPY010000008.1, on the reverse strand, counting down.
GAAATATTTATTCTATGAAAAAATGTACCAAATATTTACAATGAGACCTTTCAAAAAAATTATTACAATGAGAGCAAACTTACAGTTAGAATTACAAAATGGCAAAAAAAAATCATTTTTCACAAAAAACTAGCCTACATATTGTACATCATGCACCCATTTGCGAAGTTTCCACAAAAATCGTGAATTTTTGATATGCCAGGACAGTGAACTATCTTCGTTGCACTGTCCAAATAATGTACATGATATTTTGCTCTTTGGTAACGAAAACGACGCATTTGGAATAAGTAACATTCAAGGTGAATTCGCAAAACGACAGCGCCCATAAAAGCCAATGTTAAGCGTAGACCTAATTTACGGAAGTTTAAAGAAGGTAAAAAAGAAGCGAAAAAATATTAAGAGATAACAAGACAAGGCCAAACGGTCCGTTGTTCAACGGTTAAATTTAAAGCGACATTTAGGTTATTATGTCTACTTTCCTTACGTAGTTGATGAATGAAACTGATGTTTAAAAATATCCATTTACGTAAACTATTACAAGATAACCAGTTTATCATATAATGTAGTTCATAGGTAACCTCATCGTCATACTCGCAACTCTTACTTTAAAACATATGCGACTCACCTTCATATATACCGAATTGAACAGCTATTCTCACATCATGAAAGTGCGATTCCCGATATTGAAATTCCCCTTTCCCTTGAACTTTAGTTTGGAGAACGTGCCAATATTGTAGGGTGGTGTGGCCCTGCATGTTACTAAGACATTCCAACCCGTAAAAACAAATGCCCCTTGAGGTCAAGACACATCATGAACTAAATAAATTGCCACTACATAAATTTTGATAATCCCAAAAACAAGTGTATAATTGTGCGATATATAAAAAAAAAAAGTCAGATTGTGATAATTTTAATTTTTGAGGACCTAATATTGTAAACAAAATATCTTAAATGTGTAATAAATATAAGTGCTTCTTACCCTATTTATTCGTTGTCTTTGTACCTCAATTCACATCTCACAGTCGGGTTTAACAGAGGAGAGAGGTATAGTCTACACCCAGAGAGTGAAAGAGGCCCAGAAAACAACTCTTTGATTTGGCTGTTTGATATATCTTAATTTTCTGTTTAATTTTTGCAGCATTAGGTTCATACATTAGTTGTTATTGTGTCCTCGATGGCGACTCCCTCCGGTTCACGGTCCAGTGGCAGCTACTCCTGGTGGTGGAACAGTCACATCAGCCCCAACAGCTCAAAGTGGCTTCAGGAAAATCTGTCCGGTACAATTCGGATCCTCAAACTAGGGACATCATGTTCTTAATTGTTGTCTGCTTTAAGGTTTTTCTGTACATGGTTTGCCTATTATAGTTGTTAGATCTGGTATAATTGTTAGGAGAGGACCAATCTGGTCTACTTGGTTCATCCTACGTAATGGGGGTCCAAACCAGCCGGTTTGAGCCTGCCCCAGCCTCCTTTAACCGAGTCAACCCTCCCAAAACTCATGAATGCGGCTCACCACAACCTCCACCAATTGTTTAGTCGGTGCGCTTTGAGAGTCACGACCCAGCCCGACCCAATTGGGCCCGAACCCTCTTCCATACGGAAACCCATCAAAACCCCTAAGCCAGGCTTGCCCAACCCAACATTGTTGTAACCTGGCCTCTTCTTCTCTCTAGAATGCCGCGACCCGCCCCCTTCAACCAAAACACTAGGGTTTCATCTTGGCTTGGTCTACCTGTTTTGACACCATGACCAAGTACTTCAGGGGCGGAGACAATGGCTTACAAAATACCATGGAAAAATCCTTAGTCATAAATAATTTGGGTCATTTTCATAGTTTTATGATTGGTACTCTGAAATTTCTGTTAGAAATAGGTGTCATAGTGTCTATTTTCAATTAGGGTTTGACACGTGCCGGGTTGTGGCGTACTCTAGCTTATGTACAATTTATTCATAGAACATAAATCCCAATTAAATCTGCTAATCAACTGACATGTCTGCATCATACTACGGGTTCGACGTCGGATATTTTCTACCTGATGTCATTCAACGAAATAACGACAATTCGTTGATCTCTCATGTACGGTCATAATATGCTTACTTTAGTTGTGTTCATCGGTAGCTTTATTAATTATATTTGTCGGTCTTCAATAACCGTGACATTAATGACGCTTGCTTAGGTTTTCCTACGGTTGTAAAAGAACCGAGCCAAACCAAATATATATCAACTGTTTGTGTTCAGTTTGTTTAAAATCAAAACAATTCGCACAACAACCATTGAGCCGAACATTTTTTGGGCTTTTTGAATTTGTTTCATTATGTTTTATCCAATTCCCGCTGAATACATCACAGAAATCGAACTCATGTGTGCTAGTTTTTCATTTTTATATTCTTACTACAATATTTTACACAAGTATTTTCTCATACTACAATTTATGCAATTGCATGTACGATATGTACTATTAATTTGTCTTGAACAAAACGAATCGACGATTTAAAAGTTTATGTTTTCTTAATTATTAATCTTACAAAATTTGGTGTTTGAGTTCGAACGAGTTTTTTTGCGCCGAAAAAGAGCAAAAATTTGGTGCTTGGTTTGTTACATTCCCTAGGTTTTGTGGAAACTTAATGACGGGGAGGGTTGATGAGGAGGATGGTCTTTTCAAATCCCATACTGCTTAGAAACACCAACCGACACACATCCCATTCCCGCTTAGGTTAATCCCATACCTTTCCCCTCTCATATCCCATCCCCACCAGGTTCCGGTAATGTTCCATTTAGTATTTTGAAACATATAATCGATTCATTAAAGTAATTCTGTTGAAATGATCAAGGACTTCAAAGATGCACTCAAACGGAATTTACATGTAGGAGGAACAAGTTGATCACTTGCTTTCTAAAACCTGTGCCATATTCAAAGTTTGAAACTCGGGATAGCTTCTTATTTAATTAACTTCCATGATATATGTATGCTTGTTTTTATGTGGAAATAGCTGGTTCAAACGTTTGATCCTTACAATAATTTTTCATATTTTGTCTTCGTAGATATAGAATCTAAAGTCAAGGAGATGATCAACGTCATCGAAACAGATGCTGATACATTCACAATGAGAGCTGAAATGTTCTATAAGAGACGTCCAGAATTGATCAAATTGGTGGAAGATTTTTACAGAGCATACCGTGATTTGGCGGAAAGATACAGTAGCGCAACAAGGGTCCCCACCCAATCGCCGCCAGTTCCTTTTCAGTTGCCTGACGAAGATTCACCTGGAAAGTTTCTGGATTCAGATTTCAATACGCCTAAATTCACTATCCAGACGCATGCTTGCCGCGATGATGTCCAAAAGGATGATGATTTGGAGTTCTCTCCTTCTCATTTCCGATCACTTAGCACTAATGGGGATTATACGGAGAAAAAGCAGCTCAATGATATGCTTGGGTCAGAAGAAAAAATGAGAAAAGGGCTCGATTTTCAAAAAGAAGATGAGAAAGATCAAATATCGATGGAGTCTGAAGTGATGACGAAACTTGAGAAAGATATTCGCGTTCTGAAGGGAGAGCTTACAAAACTAGGTGGTGAAATGGAGGGAGGTTTTGCTAATTTTCAGCAGAGCTTGGAGAGGTTGTCTGAGCTAGAGTCTGAAGTCTATCGTACACAAGAGGACTCGAAAAGGCTTGATGGGCAGGCTAAAAAAGCTGAATCAGAAGTTAAAAGCCTGAAGGAAACCTTTTATAAGCTAGAAACGGAAAAGGAAGTGAACTTTCTAAAGTACCAGTTGTGCTTATCTAAAACTAAATGTTTAGCTCTCAGGGGGAAAAACCGTGCTCTAGAAGAGGAAATTTACCTCCTATTAGAAGAAACCCTAATTTCGAGTACCCAATCATTCATAATGAATAACATAATCAATGAGAAATCTGCTGAGCTGAAAGAAGTCACATATAACCTAGATGCTGTCAATGGAGATATCAGGGAGTTAATGGATGATGAAATTGCAAATGGCAAGAGTCTGTTGGGGAAAAAAGAGCTGGAGCTTTCGGAAGTGACGAGAAAGCTGATTGCCACCGAGAATGCAAAGTCGGACTTAGAAAAAGTAGTAGTGGATCTGAAGAAGGAGCTTGAGGAGCTTCGAATTATCACTCGACGTGGACAAGAAATGCAGATTCTCAAAGTTTCAGAAAACGGCGAGACTGACACAGGAAAGAAGGTTCTGCTGCGAGATTATTTCTATGGTAGCAGCGGAAAAAGAAGCATGGCAAAGAAAAAAGCTGCTAAATGTGTTTGCGTCAAACCTTCAACTAGAGAAGACTGAATTTCATCTTTATGCTTCTCAGACTTTCTCTAGTCTCTGTTGCGATTCCTATGAACAAAATCAAGATTTATTTGTGCACCATATATTTACCTTTGGGATGTCATTTTATTTTTCTTCATTGAGGTTTTGAAGATAATCCAAGGACACCGGAAGGTAGTTAATGTTGAACCCATAGTCATAGTCCATTTATTGGTTTACTCTGAGCTTGTTTGGTACCAGCTTAATCGAGTGAAAACTCAACGAAAACCCAAATAACTGAAAATGTGTTTTTGCAAATCAAATAACTGAAAATTTTAAAACTACACCATGAACAAAAAATCTGGACAACGTGACTTAAATTTAGACCCGTGTGTATGTATTTCATTATCGGATCATTTAACAACCGACTCTGAGATCCCAATCCCACTGTAGAGCACACCTTGGACAATATTTCTTGGGATGCTCTGTTACCTAATGACGCTCAAACTGTTTAAGAACGAAGGACATCAGACAAGAAGAAGACGCCGTTAACTGTTGAAGAACAGCGACGATCAAACTATTGAACTTAAAAAGCACAAACTTTCGACCACATTGGATGCAGTATTTTGAACTCCTTTGTTGCAGATTTTTGAACTCCTTCGTTCAAACTTTGACGCTCAAACTGTTAAAGAACAAAGGCTTCCGAACAGGCAGTGACGGATCCAGGATTTTTCTCTAGTGAGCTAGATTTTCAAAATATAGAATGTTAATTAAAAAATACAAGTAACACGAGTTTTTAATTTCAAGGGGGCGGGGAGGGGTAAATTGCATTTAATAGACATAATATAAGGTGAAATCACAGTTTTGCAAAGTTCAGTGGGGCCATAGCCCTCACAAGTCCACAACCTTTAGTAAGAAGAAGACGCGGTTATTTCTGGGTTGCGCTGCCCTGACTTAATCTCAGCCGTCAAACAAGACTAATGGACAGGATCTCCCCGCTTGAGAGGCAAGCGGCTGGAGAAAATCCAAATCCATTGAGAATAGTGTTTCATCTGAGATTTGCTTAAATATTGGGGTCTGGTGTATAAAGAAAAAAACTATCAACCAATATTTAAAGTCTAAAAACTTTCAGAAGGACTCTAGACCCTTAACGCAGCTTAAACCCTAAAGGCAAATTTTTCCCTAGGACCTATTCTTTTGCAGAAACTGTACCAATGGAGCGACCAAACCCAAGAAGAGGATTGAGCACCAGATGGGAATCGAGAGAGAGGTCTTTGTACATTCCGGAAGAGTTGGTGGTCAACATTCTACCTAGCCTGCCTATGGAGGCTCTTCTACGATTCAGGTGTGTTTCCAAACAATGGCGTTGTCTTATTTCAGAAACAAAAAAGAAGGAGAAACTAATGTGCACGATGATACCAAACCACCCGGAAAAACTCCTCTATATTTTTTTCTCAGTCGACACAGAAAAGAAATTAAAAAAAGTTTGCGAACATGAATCGGAGTGGGATCATTGCACATCTATCATGGGCTCTTGTAACGGGTTGTTGCTCATAGGAGAGCACCATGACTTATTTTTGTGGAATCCGACGATTCGATACTGCAGAAAGGTTTTGTCTTACCACAGATTGGGTGAAGACGATTACGGGGTTGTTAGTGGACTTTGCTTTGACTCTCACAATAATGACTACAAGGTGGTTCTCATGCTCGCTCACCAGACTCCAAGTTATGGCAGTGAATTCGTCGTAGTAGCTAGTTGCAAAACCAAGATTTGGATGGAAATCTACTTCCCTTACAAATATAGCTCTGTCGGTAAAGGGCCTTTATTCAACAATTATCTTCACTGGTACGCCACACCAGAAGGTTCATCTCCCGAATATTCATATGGGTTTATGTCACCTCATTGTATAATATACTTTGATGTGGCAACTGATAAATTTGCACGTTTACCGATGCCAGTTCCCATAGAAAGCGACGGAGATCAAATACTCGGTTTAGGGGTTTTGGATGGTTGCCTTTGTATGGCCCGGTTTGAACAGCCAGGTAACAGCGAAGGCACTGCCCAAGTCATGGTAATGAGAGATTATGGTGTGAAAGAATCTTGGACTGTTCTGTTTAGAGTTGAAGGGGTTCGCAGCTGGCGCAGCCTGGATCCATTCTTCTATTGCGAAAATAATGGTGAAGTCTTGTTGAGGGTCTCGAAAATTGGGGATTTGGTGGTTGCATATGACATAATCAAGAAATCGAGTACTGAAATTGCGAATTTCGATTTTCAAGACACGGTGTTGTACGAGGAAACTATGGTACGGCCTATTGAGTACGGTCGGCCTGAGGAAGGGGTCAGTGTTGAAAAGTATCTCGACGGCGAGACACGGTTATGGAAACTTGGCATGAACGGTTGTTGGAATTTGGATCACAACTTGAACAAATGAAGCAGGCCCAGTTGAAAGTAGTATCTTTTTCATTTTTTTTTACAAATAAGTAAAATGTTTGTGACGGAAAATAGAAATTCTTGAGTACTAGTTGTGGTTGCTTCAGTTTTTCAAATTTTCAATGGAGAGCACTTCATGAATACTGTTTTATTTGATCAAGAGCATGATCTGAAGATTTTAGAGGACATGCCAGAGGCTGTTAAGAGTATGGTCATGGCTGACAGACTTCGTATTAATATGTTAAGAGTATGGTCATGACTGACAGAGCTATATTTGTAAGGGAAGTAGATTTCAACAAGTGCCTGTAATTTTACATGCCTGTAATTTTAAAGGGCCTGTAATTTTTTACCAGTTTCAACAAGTATGATATAATGCAAATGGGGGATGCAATAAGCCTATTATAGAAGTGAGGATTGTAAAATGTTAGTTTCAGAATACTGGAGGTATGCATTAAGTAATTAAGCCTAATATGTTTATGTAAGGAAGTTTAATTGCTTTTGGTTTGCTTATGTAATGTTTTAATTTCCGAAGTATCAAAAAAAAAGAATGCTGTTTTATTAATTCCACGAATGAGTAACATTCAATTTAGGGATGGCAATATGGTCCGATCCGATCTGAGATCCGAGCGATCTGAGCCGAATGGATCGGATCCGAATACGATCTAATTGAAAATGGATCGGATATGGATCTGGAAAGCCAGACCCGAACGGATTTGGATATGGATTTGGATCTGAGGGCAGATCCACACGGTTCCGACTCGATCCGATCCGACTATATGTGTGCTTTACAACTATACCCCTATTGCCTCCCTATTTACACTTCTAAGAAGAATACTATAGTAACTCCAACCTACAAAACTATTTCTTTTATTTTTTAAGCTTCATAACTTACGAACAAGCCTTAGTGTATGAAGCAGTGTTTGTTTTTTTATGTTATTTTTTTCAATTTTATTACAAACTGGATTCGGATCCGATCCAAATCCGATCCGACAACGTACAATATGGATTTACGGATCGAATTTGGATCAGCTGAATGAAACCTATCCGATCTGATGCGGATCCGGTGATGATCCGAACGGATCTGGATCCCATTTCTCCTAGTGGATCGAGTTCAGCCTGATCCGATCCAGATCCGACCCGTTGCCAGCCCTAATTCATTTCCATGAATGAGGTGAAATTGAATGCTGTTTTATTGTCGCAGCTAGGGTGGTAGCTCAAGTGATAGAGCGTTGTTAGTCCCTGCATGAGGTTTCGGGTTCAAACCCGGTTGACGACAAAAACAATTTCTCAAAAAAAAGTTTCTTGAAATTCAACCCGTACTCTTACATAGAACTTTGACGATAACACTAGGTAAATTAAAATGAGTTGCACATCATGCTTTTTATTCAATAAAAAGCATCGCACATCATCCTTATTTTAGAATATTGCCTTCCTGCTGGCTACAACTCACCGGAAAGGTGTCAGCTGACCCCCAATAACTGCTAACTCCATTTTGGACCTTCAGGTTTTCTTTCCCCACGAGATTAATGATATCCGGAATTCTTGAAAGAATGATATTGTCCTCCGTGGCACAACCGACGCAGCTTTCTTGGAAACAGGATCTATTATCGTCTTGAGGGCTTGGTTCTTGGTGTTCAGAACAAGCACGGCTTTCGAGTCTGCGGCTCAAAATATAATTTGAATGAGTCCGTTGAGACCGGCAGTTCCGCTCTTTGGGGTTGATCGCAGAGTTTTGATACAACGATCTACAAATAATGTTTTGGCACAACTATCGGATATTAAATCCGCGTGTGAACAAAAGGCGAAAGAGAGAGTGACCAAGATATTAGTGAAAAAGGAGTGGCATCTACATACCTGGCTGTGGGTATGAAGAAAAGACTGATTTTCTTTCATAGTGGTGACTAAGAGTGGTTCTAACGAAATTACGTAGTTGATTGTGTATATTCACTATGAGGATTTTGATGGATTCATTGAGAAATTACTCATTGATTGTGCATTATTTGGTAAATTCTACGACATAGTAGAGAAATGAGGTGAGTTTCCGAAATTTCTTTGACCACTTTTATTTTATTTTTTATTTTTGGGAATCGTTCGCCACTTACATAATGGGCCGTGGGCAATTCGCCAGTTCGTACAACCAATTGTCTCTCATTGGTTGCCTTAGTCCGATTAGTATTAATAGGACGGTAGCTTCTACCATTCGTATTAATATTACTATGTACTGAATTACTATCAACAAGATGTCTCTCTCCTGTATAGAACTGTACTACTTACCAATTTCCTCTACCTCCTCCTTGGCCCTTTGATCCATCTTCTAATTGTTAGATTGTAAACTCAAGCTCCACCTGTATATAGCCTATTCGTTCATCTTCAGTTACCATTATTTTTACACCACTGCTGATGTACTTGTGTGTATGTTTTCCTTCCCTTGTATTTTCGAATACTAGTAAGTAATAGATTCATTGAAAAAACCAGAGATACTTAGCTTTTTGTCAATTTTATGGAATCCCGGGTATATCTAAAGTTTAGCTAATCACGTAAACTGAACAAAATAGCTCTCCTTTACCGCAAACTTAAAGAAGTTTTTTAAGAAGAAATCAAGTACAACGAAGTTTTCGATAAGAGGAAACACCAAAAATGTAAACTAGTCAGTATCAAAATCAAAAATCCCCTCTAATGGACCCAAAAAGACAAAACAGAGTTATAAATCTAAAAATGTGAACGAATGTGCTATATCAAGTACAATGACCTTAAAGAAAATAAATGCCTCAACCAATAGTTCTAAACCATCATATTGTCAAATTCACGAGCAAGTACGGTATGTAACTAAAATCCAGTCAACTGATTGCACTACTAGAAATCTTAGCAAATACCACACTTTATTTGTAGCATTTGAACAAATGCGGTAATGGATACCCTAAAGCAGCATTAGCTTTTAATGCTACAAACTAATGCTATAATATTGCAGCATTAATCCAATAATGCTACAATTTTTGACTGAATAGCTTATAAGTTGCAGCATTAATCCAATAATGCTGCAATTTTTGGCTATGCAGCATATAAATTGCAGCATTATTAGTTTAATGCTGCTTTTTGAGTTCTACTTTGTAGCATTAATTCAATTTTTGACTGAATAGCTTATAAGGTGAGTCTCTCCCTCTGCGTTCCAGATCTGGGCTTAGGCGGTGGCTCCAACGTCGGTGGTTCTGACCCCGGTGGTTAAGGTGACTCACAAGTCTCTCGTTCGTAACCCTATCTCTTCCCTCCCTTTCTAGGGTTTATCTTCTCTCACCTTCTTCTTCGCCTCCGCCTCGCTAGGGTTTCAGGTCCACCGTCGTCGTCTTCAGAATGAGTAAAGAGCAGTACGATTTGGCCGATCTCGGCGCTTCACTCCACTCCCCGCCGCCACCGCCGGTAGGTCTTTTTTTCACTTGAAAACGCTGTTTATAGCTGTTTCTTTTCGATTTGAGTACTCGTAATTCGTCTCATATTTGACTGTAGCTCTCAGTGCTGAAGATCGTGCTGGACTTGTTAATGTCCTCAAGGTCAGTTGCTAACCTTCACATTAGACTAATTCTTCTTTTTTGATGTATGAATGTTGTATCTATATGTGTCTGATGGTTTGCAATTGCTTTTTCTTTGGATTTTGTTTCTGAAACTGTGATGTATAGTTTGTGATTATGGGTTGATGTTTTTTTGTTTAGGTTTTTGGAAGTGAACCCAGAAGGGAAAGTCCCAGTGATCAAATTCGAAGACAAATGGATCTCTGACTCTGATGTTATCGTTGGGATCCAGTGATCAGATTTTGTTTAAATCTGTTAGTTTAGGTTTTTTATGGACATTCAATATGTTCTTGTGATGTAGAATTGGGGATGTATGGTGATTAGGTACATGGATATAAATTTGTAATGAGAAATTGTTATATGAAATTTTTGTGTGTTTATTATATGTTCTTGTTGTGTTCTTGTGTTCTTGTTATTCTTGTTGATTTTGGATGAAGAATGTTTAATAAAGCAGATTTTTGAGGGGTAAAGAAAGTGCAGAAATGCAGAATAAATTGATGTATGAGATAAAACAAAGAAACTTTGCAAAAAAAACAAAAAAACATAGGAATAAAAATGCAGCATTAATCAATAATAATGCTGCAAAATTATGTGTAAAAATACAGCATTAAAGTTCAATAATGCTGCAATTTCATTCCTAAATGCAGCATTAGTGTGTTAATGATGCAGGGTGTGAGTAGAACTGTGCAGCATTAGTTAATGCTGCAAGTAATGCTGCTTTTTGCTAGCAACATTAAATTAATGCTGCAATGAAAAAAACAGGACTGGCTAATGCAGCATTAGCCTTAATGCTGCAATTAATACTGTTTTTGCTAAATACAACATTAATTTAAGCAAAAACAGCATTTTCTTAATGACGCTTTTGCTAAGATTTCTAGTAGTGTTGATTGAGATTGAGGAATTCGCTTACTCTCTACTCCCTTGCAAAATAGTTCATGTCGGGTATGTTGATGTTCTTCCTCCCTCCTCATAGAAAAGAAACGGGGAGTAGATGTTTGACATGGCTACGACTTAATGCCTGAAAGAACAACTAAAGGCAGATAAGTCTTGGTCTCTTGAAATTCTTATGTGAAGGCTAATTTTGTCCTTTTTATTGTAAAGTGGGGGAAGTAGGCGTAATTACGTCATAGCTGGTTCCAACTTCGGACATAATGTAGAGGGTTCAAACGCAGTATCACTAAGCTAACACCCATTACCCCTTTGGACGTTACTAAGTTTTCTTGAACATATAAATGGTGAAACCATACGCTAGAAAAAATCAGCGATTGCAGCTAGGGTGATAGCTCAAGTGGTCGAGCGTTGGAAGCTCCTGCATGAGGTCCCTGGTTCAAATCCCGTTGACGACAAAACGATTTCTCAAAAAAAAAAAAAAAAAAAAAAAAAAAAGAAGAAGAAGAAGAATAATCGGCGATCGATACACTGCACCCGTCAACTAGCAAAACAAATATTGCTATACAGATATACCCATGACTCCATCGACTTAGCAGGTGCGCGCAAGTTGGTCAGGACACCATTGTTGGAAGACATTGCCCTAAAAAAAGCAATCTTTTTTTATTGGGGATTTATTCCAATTACGAACATATTGATTGTAAAATTGTTTTAGGAAATTGTTGTTTTTACCAATTAGATTTACGTGTTTCTCTGCAACATTTTTGCCATTTTCGATTGGGAAGAGAGTGAATTACAAAAGATATTGATTCAATTTGCAGTGTAGATCTGGAAATTTGATATTCTGGAAATAAAATCTTGAAATATTATTGTTTTGTAACTTCAGAGGAAAGGGACTTTTGTGACATAATAAAAAAATTGAGGGTGGTACTTATTTATATTTCTAGTGACATGAAACGGACATAAGAATCAAGATGTTTTTTATCTTTTACTCCCACAAACCCTAGCGATTAGATCTGAATCAAAGAATGGAGGAAAGACGAAGCAATGAAGCTGATGTAGTCATCGTAAAAGCTAAACAAGAAGAAGAGAAAGAAGAAGAAAGGGGAGGGTTTAAGTACATTCCGGAAGAGATCGTCTTCAAAGTACTTCCAAATCTACCTGCTGGCTCTCTTCTACGATTCAGGTGTGTTTCTAAACAATGGTCAGGCCCAATCACATCAGGTATAACACAAGTACGTAAAGCTATCATCCCCGGCAATAAACCCTTTTTGTTTCGATCACTAGACGAAAATTCTCAAGTAGAAGATATCAAAATAAAGTTGGACCAAACCTTGACATGGCTGCACCCTAATATTTTCCCTTGGATCTATTGTTCATGTAATGGGTTTTTGCTTATTGGGGTTGGAATAAATTTGTTCTTGTGGAATCCAACTACACGTCGTAGCCATGGAATGTTAACATATGCCCCTTTAATGAAATATAGTAGAGAAATGGTGATTTCGGGTCTTTGTTTTGACTTGGCAAACAACGACTACAGGGTTGTATTGGGCTTGAAGCACCGTGACGAAAGGTCAGTGTGGATGGTGAGTTTCAAAACAAAATCTTGGTCTAGGTTAAACTTCTCCTACGATGTTGGTGACTTCAAATCAGGGCCAACATTGGAAAATTGTTTTTATTGGTGGTCTGAGGATGACATAATATATTTTGATCCGAGAATAGATAATTTTCGGAAGATATCACCACAAGAATTCAATCACTGCGGAGGGGAGATACTTGGTTTGGGAGTTTTAGACGGGCGTCTATGCATGTCCCGTGGTAAAAACTGGTTTTCTGGAGAAAACCGTTTGTTTTTAAGGAAACACTATGGTGTGAAAAAGCCTTGGGAAGAAATTTTCACAATCTACAGCTACGAAGAAGAAAGAACATTTAGCGTTGTTGATGGATGTGTGAACTTAACGCACTTGACACCACTTTTTTTCACTGGCGAAAGTAGGGTTTTGATTCATGTTAGAAGGACCGAGTGCGAACAGCATTATTACAATTCAGATTGCGAGGAGTATGCTGCTTCGCCGGTTAAACTAAATGATGAATATGCTGTGGTTGAGCACGATTTTAAGAACGATCTGAGAACAGACATTGTTGTTTCAAAGGTAAACCGGCAGCCTTTTGAGTGGCCGGTGGTGTACGAAGAGACTTTGGTAAGACTGTTTCCACCACAGAATGTGTGCACCACAAACAATAGTAGGAACAAAGGAATTTTACCCTGTCAAGGGAAGCAAGTGTGGAAGGTGATAGAAAACAAGAAACAATCACCAAAATCTGAGAATGAAGAAGAAAAGAATGCTGGATTGGAATGTGAAGAAAAATAGGAAGTACCTCGAAAGAGGAGGGGCAAGAAATCAGCAGCTACGTCATCTTCAGTCGATCGAGCACTGCGTATGGGTAATGCATTTGATCTTCTAAATGAATAGGATCATTGTACGTAATTTGATCAACTGGTTCTCTAGTAGTTTATTTTCGTTGCTTTTACAAATTTTTGATGTACATCAACACTCATCTCTTGCTTTCTTAAATTGGCGTGTGTGTGCTTGTTAATCATAGGAACTTTCTTATTTTCTGTCCTTGAAGTTTGTTGGGAATAAAGGGACAAAACGTTAGAATTGTTTTGAAAGACTGTTAGCGCACGAAGAATTTGTAAACTTTTGCTCGTTCAATATTAACTTCTGTCCAAGTAAACAAGGGCAATTTCATGCATTGTAGAGCGTCCTAGAGGGATTTATTTGGGGTGCATATTTCAAAATGATGCTCAAGTGAGTGTCGGATACCCATGGAGGAGTAGCTATGATAGAAATGTTACAATTTTGGCAAACTGGGTATGTGCAATTACTGCTATTTAAACTCTACAATCCATCAGTTACTTTAGTACGAGACTGTCACAGTCCTCACAAAACAATTTGTGGAGGATATGATCATGTTACTTGTTCAATTATTTGGAGGAAACACGGAAGAAAGTAACGATTTTGCCTGAGAATACATGCAAACAACGCCTGTAATATATTTGAAAGAATCACAGATAATAGATGTTCATTGATCATTTCAATGCTAAAGTACCACATAAAAACATCAAATGATTCTACCGTCTTCAGTCTCAACACTCAAGTTTATTCCGATTTCGTGCCGCGTTATTCCGCTTTGAAAGAATCACAAATAATAGATGTTCATTGTTCGTTCACAGCTTTATAAGGGAGTATTTTTACTTTATACTGGTGGACGGCATTAAGGTGTACGCATATAAAAATATATACATAGGGTATTAACGTTAGAAAACATTCATAGCATATACCAATAAAACAGCCAGAGTAATGTAATTAAATAAAGGAAACACATAAGTATTAAGAGAATGTTTCGATGTGATTAGAGGTCAAGGCGCAAGGAATTCAATCCTTGCTAACTTTAGAGAAGATTTGTCCCTTCTGCACGGTGTTCCCACAGTTCGCTCCAAGGATACAATGACCTTCCGGTGCAGCGTAGTAGGTTCCACGAACTCCGATAACCAAACTTGTACACTCGACTTATGTTTTGAAAATAGTAGTGTGAAAATTTGAAGGTAAAAGATGAAAACAGATGATATGCTTCTTCCTTGAAAAAACCTCTCCTCTGCAACTAAAAAGAGTTATATTTAATAGGCAAAGTTTTCCAACGTTCACTTCTCCAATGCCTAAATATTGTCCAACTATCAAAAATAACAGCATCCAGAGATGAGGTCATTTGATATTGTCAACTCAAATTAGTTAAACACTTTAATCCACAAAATACTGGAAGAAGACCAAGTCTAAAACAAAATTTTGGGATTTAGGTCAACTAAAAGCAATTTACAAACAAGCCCCTCCCCCCCCCCCCAACAACTTTAAGGATGTAAAATTAAGGTTTTCAAGGTTTTTTTTATCACTATTGAATCCCATGAAATTTTTGCTACACCGAACACCAGGTAGTCTGAACTCTTTTATCCCAGCACCAAAGGTAACGGAAGAATGAAAAAATGTTAATATATAGAAAAAGTATTTAAGCCCTCAATCATTTATTCTAAACGTGTGATTTAAATTTAAATAGCTCTCTCCCTTTCTCAACTCGCGGCGGTGTGTCTCTCTCAAATTGCGGTGTCTCTCTCTTTGAACTTGCTGATTTCTGTGTGGTTTTTCGAGGGCTCTTCCCCTGCGGCGAGTCCCTTCTCCTTCTTCTCTAACTACTCGTTGGTGAAAAATAAGTTTATTACGCCTTTGTGGGGGCGTTATTATGTTTTCTTGCGGCGTAATTCCGTTTTTGTGCTGTACTTTCTGGCCGATGTGCGGTTACACTTGCTATACGCATTTATTCCTCACGCGGTCTACCCGATCTGCTATGAGTAACTTGTGGTGGCCAAGATTCGGTATCGACCAAAGTGAATTTCTTCCTTTACCTCGTATCAATCTTCCCCAATTGTCAGAGGTTAGTAGAGGTTTTCTTCGTCAGTTAGTGGGGAAGATTGAGCGTCTCACTGTTCTCAAGTTGCTTGAATCGACTAATGGAGATTTGTCATTGCTTGTGGCTAATGTGTTGATCAATATGATCTTCTTGAGTTATTATAAATTTATTAGGTTTCTTTCTCGCTAAATCGTTCTTCAACCGTTGTTTGTTTGTTTGTTTGTTTGTTTGTTTGTTGTTGTTGTTTTTTTTTTTTTTTTTTTTTTTTTTTTTTTTTTTTTTTTTTGCAAACTTAAACCATTGCAATCTTAGTGTTTTTTATCACGCAATCTTAGTGTTTTTTTTTTGAGAGAACCAACCCAGTAGGTAGGGCGGTATAAACCCCGCATATTATTAAATCGGACTTCCAACCCAAAATAGTGGGAGGACATAAAACCTTACCCACTAGATACAATAAAACACAAGCCCAAAAAACAAAACATAAAATAGGTTAAAAACTAAAATACAACCAAACATCCTATCTACTCAGATTAGATTCATCTGACTTAAGCACCGGTAGAAGAAAGCTTAGCGGTGAAACCGAATACACAAGCCCTCGTAGCCTTCGATGTCGTTCGTCGACATCGCGTGAGCTGCTTTGTTCCCCGTTCGCTTCACGAAGGAGACATGGATGTGCGACCGACTGATTTTGAGGGAGCGTAGCTCTGCCAAGATAGAACCCCATTCATTACCCCAATCTCTATCAACATAAATCCACCTGCAAATATTGATATAATCCGTTTCAAATACCATATATTCGTATGGAAGGTGAAGATCTCTCACCAATCTCGCAGTTTCAAGAAGGGCTAAATGTAATACCCCGGAATTTTGGGGGTATTTTATTAGAAATTAGATAAATAGCTCGGGCCATAATTTTGAGTTATAAAACAAGTTGTTCTTGTTGTCGTTGTTGTTGTTGTTGTTGTTGTTGTTGTTGTTGTTGTTGTTGTTGTTGTTGTTATTGTTGTTGTTGTTGTTGTTATTATTATTATTATTATTATTATTATTATTATTATTATTATTATTATTATTATATATAACTATAGTAGTATAAAACTATCATGCTTAAACTACCGTTTTAATAATTGAATATAATAGTTGGTGGGTGCTATTTTGATATGTAATTGTAAAATTTATCTTCTTTTATTTTATTTTTTATTATTACATATAGGTATATAAAAAAAATAAAATTAGGAAACCAATTGTTTTTTTGTTACTATATTGTTAGTAGTTAGATGTTGGTTAGTTGTGTATACTATTTATTAGAAGTATAACGTGTCGTATAACATTTTTGTCGTGACTAAAACATAACGTTTTAATTAGATTTTACGTAATCAGCCACCGCGGTACTATGTAAGCCAGCCACACACAATAATTATTCTTGTTTTCTTCCCCTCAACATCAGGAGACTTCTCCGTCTCCGTCTCCCTCTCCGACACCAACACCGCCTCCAACCGCAACACCACCCATTCGACCTCAATCTTCACCAAAAACCGTCCCAATCCACTCCCTCTTCGTCAAGGACCCGATCTTTACTCTCCAAGGAACCCAATTTTTGCCAAATCGTGACTCGATTCGAAACCGATATCAACCCGGAAACCACCATCGTCGGACTCCACCTCTGTCACGGAGTCTCTTCACACCGCCTATTTAAACCCCAGACTAAAACCCAAAAATCGCACACCAATCCACTTCTCAATCTCGCTCACAGCTCTCTCTCTCTCTCTCTCTCTCAATCACCCTCTCCCTCTATCTGTTTTGAACCGCCGAGCAAAAAAACCCGGCCGGAAAACTCGACCGAGCCCAGCAAGCACGTTGCCGTCGTCTTCGCCTTCTGTTTCAGTCGCTCGGTAAAACCCAACCCCCCCCCCCCCCCTCTGTTTTGATTTCTAGTTCACCTCTTGGTTGTTAAGAATCAGTTAATTTGTGAGGTTGGGTGTTATAGAATAGGTTAGAGTGGGTTGGGTGAATTGAAGTTTTGCATTGTGAAGAGGGAAGGGGAAACCTGTATGTGTATGGAAGGGGGGTGTAAAATTGTCTTTTACCAAATTATTTGAGTACTTAATATATTTTATCAATCTAAGGGGGAGTTAATGTCTTGTACAAAACTGTGGGTACTAGTTATACTTTTTATTGTTATTGAGTTTTGTTAATTATATATGTATATATATATATATACACAATTTTTTTATATGATATTAATTACAAATTTTATGAAAATGAATAAATCATATTTGTTATTTAATTAAAATAGTTTTTTTATGTATACAAGAAAGTTATATAACTATAGTTATATTATGTTTTTATGATAGTAAACGTTAGTCCATATAAATCGTATTTTCAAGTAAAAGTCGTCTTTTATCTAAGTAAGTTTTGGGGAAATAAATAAGGGAGATTATATGCATTGCATATAGGACTGTGTGTATTATAGTCGTGTTAGCAATATATTGATTAGGAATAATTGCTATTGTGGATTCCGAGTTCGTAGGAGGCGAGTTCATTGAGTACTCATACTATGACTAGTTGCGTACTAGCTTCCGTGTGACGAGCTCTCTCTTTCCAAGTAAGTTTATATGTACAACACCTTCAACTATCAAAATGTGTTTGGCGTGTGTTACTTGTGTATCGTGCAGCTGTTTTAAACTTTGAATTTTTAAATCTCTCTTGCAAAAATATCTCTTTCGAAAGTATGCGGTCATGTGATATTTTAATGAGCGATAAATGATATGGGGCGATGTACAGAGGATGTGTGTGAAGGCTATGGCCAGAGACGCATGTCGGCGAGTCTCCTTTGTATTTATATATGGCTACGGTCGGAGACGCATGTCGGCGAGTCTCCTTTGTATTTATAAATGGCTACGGTCGGAGACGCACGTCGGCGGGTCTCCTTTGTATTATGGCTACGGCCAGGGAAGCATGTCGGCGATTCTCTATGTTTATTGTGAAAGCTATAGAGTACTACCTATGCATGTGTGAGTCACAACTGTATAGGGGTGTCGACACTTAAGGTCTCATAGTTGTCTAGGGAGAAATGGAATGGACTGTGATATCCCAAAAGGTACCCTATTTGTTATTATTGCATCGTGACCTCTCTGTGGGCATTCGTTACCCGTTGTGCTCTAATACGCCTCAGCTCAATTAATGATTAAATGTGAAGTTACTTCAGTTATATTGTGATCCAGTCTTTAAGCCAAAACTCTGTTTTACATGTGGTGGTATATGCTTACTCAGTTTTTACTGATAAACGTTTTCTGCGGTCGGTTGTTGCTATTTGAAAACCCGCAGGTTATGAATAAAGTGGGGGAACGCGCACACGTGAATGGAAGATTAGGATCAAGCAGCTAGGAAGTATTTCATTTGTATTAGGAATCTTTTATTTCAGAATTTAGATTTGAACAATGTCATTTGTTTCTTTCAAAACTATTGTTGGAGGATTTCTCCGTTTCATCTCAATAAATGCACTTGGATTTTCGTATAGTTGTGCTAGCAAGGAACAGGGTTGTTTCACTAAAGCCTCTCCATAGTTGGAATTAGGGAAAATAAATATGGTGATCGTCATGTCGAGAAGGAAAGGCTCCGGTGTGGTCTCGGGCAACAGCCCCCGCAGAAGCACAATGATGCTGATATGAGGACCCATAATCAACATTTAATTTGAACGATCTAATAGCTGGATGTTTCCAAACAACAGGTAGACTATCAATTTCAGTAGTTCTAGTAATTGAAGTACTCTGCTTGAAATCTTCTACCAAAATGTGCATCCAATTGAATATCTGAGAGGGCTGGATGATTCTATTTTCTAAGACTCTGAGCCATTTTAGTGTTTAAACTATCTGATGAATAAAAATTGGTGAGTTGGCTTTTCAAAAAAAGAAAAAAAAAATGAAAAAACAAGTGATTTAAAAATTTTGAGTAGTCTGTCCCCCAAAAAATGTTATTTGAGTGGGCCTACTTATTAAGTATAGTCCGACCCAGCCCGCTTCCGGAGAGTGTTTGATTTACTAATAGAGAACGTAATGGGGTGATGAATAACGAAGGAAAGAAGCTGCAGACAGCAAACCCTAGAATTTCTGAATATGGAGGGACGACGAAACAATGAGCACGAAGTCATGGAAAAAGCTAACGAAGAAAGAGGAGTCTTCAAGTACGTTCCGGAGGATATTGTGCGAAACGTACTCGAAAATCTTCCCGTGGAGTCTCTTTTACGATTCAGGTGCGTTTCTAAACAATTGTCGTGTCAGATCTCGAATCATATCACCAAAACAAAAGTGAAGAAAGTTATCGTTCACACTGATCAGCCCTCGGTGTTTCGATCGGTAGACCAAAACGGCCGTGTCAAAGATATTGAAATAGAGGTGGATGAATCTATCACTACGAAAGACCCTATCGCTTTTCCTCGAATCTATGGCTCTTGTAATGAGTTTTTGCTTATTAGGGCTGGTATATACTTGTTTTTGTGGAATCCGACCTCTGGTCGCAGCCATGGGATGTTAACCAATCGCCTTTTACTGAAATATCCCCGGGATAGGGTTGTTCCGGGTCTCTGTTTCGACTCGGAAAACGATGACTACAAAGTTGTTTTGGGGTTGAACCACCGTAATTGGCGTGAACGATCGGTGCAGGTGGGTAGTTTCAAGACCAAATCCTGGTCTAGGTTGGACATCATCGATTTTAATATTCGTCTTTTTAAACCCGGGCCAACTTTGAACAATTGTCTTCATTGGTGGTCTTCCAAAGAGATAGTGTCGTTTGATCCGAAGATTCATAAGTTTACTAAGATATCACTGCCAAAAGAGCATGGTGAAGACAAAGCTCAAATCTATGGCTTGGGAGTTTTAGATGGGTGCCTTTGTATGGCCGGTATATATTTTAGCGTGTATAGAAGGAAACGTTTTGGAGTGAGTGAGCCTTGGGAAATTATATTCTCATTCCCCTTTAGTTACGAGTATCTGGAGTATTTAAACAAAGGATGGTTACGTTTGGATCACATAACACCACTTTTCCTAACTGATGAGAGAAAGCGGGTTTTGATTCGGGTTAGGAGGACTGAGTACCAACATTATGAGTGTTGGTCATGTGATTGTGGCGACGAAGGGCCTGAAAAACTATCGGATGCGTATGTTATTATTGCATACGATGCTGAAGAGGATTTGTGTAAAGACATTGTTGTTTCAAGTTTGGAAAGAATTGCTTATGATGGGACCGCCGTGTACGAAGAAACAATAGTGAGACCTGTTTCAATGAGAAAGGAGGTACCCGGTGGAAGAAAGAAAGTGTGGAAGTTAAAAGAGTGCGAGACAAGAGTTGAGAATGTAGAAGAAGAAAAAAAGATTATTACAGGCGTTGACGGACAATGGGAAGGGCGTAGAAGGATGAGGAGGGGCAAGAAATCAACACCAAGAGTTGTCTCTGCACCGGTTGATCTAGTCGTGCAAACTAAAAATGCATTTGATCTTCTAAATGATTCTGAGTAATAAGCCGTTTTTTTAACTACATTTGATCCACTGGTTCTCCATTAGTGTTATTGAATGCTTCATTTTCCCCCAATCGGTGTACTGCTAGATCCGATTATATGAAATAGTCAATGAATCTTTTTCTTTCTTGGATTGATGTGGTTGTGAACACTCATGCTTATTTTCGATAGAAAAATTCTCATGCTTGTTAATGTATAGCATTTATTATTTTCCGCATTTCATTTCTTCTACCAATGTGTTTGTCCATGACGTTGCTTGTAATGTAGATTATTTACTAGTTATTCATCAAGTATTGTTTAGTTCAAAAAGAAAAAATATGTTTCTTTGAGGTGGAAAAGACGGTGGACGACATTGACAAAAACATGTTCACCAGGTCGTTAAATAAACCCAGTAACAAGAAAGTTTACTATGTTCCCAGAGGGCATTTCACTGAGTCTGAACCCCGTGGTTCCAGTTTGCTCTGTCTGAGTTCTCTTTTCTGGGAAGCTTAAAGAATCATCAACGCTGCTGTTCTCGACCTTCGTTCATTCCACACCTAGTATAATTCCTCTTTAAATTGGCTATTTTAAATTTGTTGCTGGATGTTTTGATGATAGATAGCGCACATCCTTTGATCTGAACAACTGCCTTGGTTGAGACTACGATAGGGTGATTTGTGAAGATGCCGAACCATATAAGGGGTTAGTTAGAAATTACCCGACATTTTTAAAGGTTGGTCATTTAATCATAACAAGATACTATGAAGAAGAATGACTAGTAATTCATCAAACGGGGCATGACTTGAAATAAGAAGACAACAATCATGTGTACGACAAACTATATATATATATATATATATATATATATATATATATATATATATATTGATGAACTGGACATAGATTGAAACACACTAAGAGCATCTCCAATGGAGTGCTAAAAGTTGTTCTAATTCTATAATTATAGCATTGAAGTGCTCCAATGGGTGTTAGAAATTGTGACAATTCTAAAAAATATAGCATTGTGCTATACTGAGTTTCAAATTTGAGACCAAGTATAGGATTGTGCTAAAGATAGAACAAATAATATTCTATTCATTGATTTCTTGATTTTTATTTACATATTTTTCATTTTGACCACATTTAAACCATCATATTAACTTTATGTCGCGAAAGTTATTAACGTAAGTATAAAATTTGATTACATTGTAAAGAAGTTTGGTTATTATGGTAGTTGATGGAGTATATAATTGGTAATTTAGAATAAAAATTATCTTCAATTCAAATTAACTTTATGCCTCGATAGTTATTAACGTATGCATAAAATTTTATTACATTGTAAAAGAGGTTTGGTTATTATGATAGTTGATGGAGTATATAATTGATAGTTTAGGATAAAAATAGTTTTTAATTTGAAATAACATTTGAAATAGAATTGCATACCACTTATACATTGGAGCATGAAATGCTATAATGCCCAAATTCACTATTCATGTCCTAAATTTGGCAATAGAAATGAGATCTCCATTGGAGATGCTCTAAGGATGTTAACAGGGGAGGGGGGGGGGACACGCCCTACATCCTCCAGCAAAACACCCTCTAACACAGGAGAAGCAGAGTTCAACACAAATGTTCAAAAACAGGAACGAACACTAGATTAAAAGCAGCAACACATAGGGAGATATCAAGAACAACAGAGGCAACAGAGTCAGCAACCTTGTTGGAGTTCCTATGCTCATGTCTCAAGGAAGCTTGTAGGATATTCCGCAGCAGCCTGCATTGCATGATAATACATTCGGCATTGTGATCAATCTTAGGATACAAGTAGAGATTAGCAAGCTCCAGACTATCTTAGAATACAAGTAGAGATTAGCAAGCTCCAGAAAATCATTGCTAACAATAATCTGAGACAAATTAAGCATAGAAGCCAAATGCAACCCAGCAAGAAGGGCCAGTTCTTCAGAGATCAGAGGAGTCACACAACACACTCTGAAGCAAAACCCCTTAATCCAAGCACCCCATTCAAACTATCGAGTTATCCTTACTTGCCTGATGATTATGAAATTATTTGTTTTAACGAGAGTACAATAGTTGAATAAATTACCGCTTTAAAAAACAGTTGAATAAATTACCATAAACCATGACATTGTTGTTTCAAATGTTCAAAAAGAAAGCTTATGTTGGACCAATAGAGTACGAAGAAGCATTGACAAGACCGGTTCCAATGAATAATGCACGCATCAGCGGCAACAATCAAAATATATCAAAGGTATCTTGTGGAGTTAGGGGGGAGGTGATCTCCCATTCCATCTTATCTCTCTATTGAGATGTGGTGCATGTCTCACTTTCTTTTCACAAGGAGTCACTAAAATAATGAACACCCGAAAATTAAGAAGCCAACAGTCATGTGTTCACGTTCAACTAAGAAGAGCACCCACTTAATCCTCCAACAAAATACCCTCCAACATAGGAGAAGCAGAGTTCAACACAAAATGTTCAAAATTAGGAAAGAACAATGGATTAAAAGAAGCAACACATGGGGAGATATCAGGAACAGCAGAGGCAAGAGAGTCAGCCGTCTTGTTGGAGTTCGTGTGCTCATGTCTCAGGGAAGCTTGGAGGCTATTCCCCAGCGGTCCGCATATTGCATGATAATACATTCAGCAATGTGTTCATACTTAGTATGCAAGTAGAGAATAGCAAGCTCCAGATAATCGTAGGATACAAGTAGAGATTAGCGAGCTGCAAACAATCAGTGCTAACAATAATCTGAGACAAATTGAGCATACAAGCCAACTGCAACCCAGCAAGAAGGGCCAATGCTTCAGAGATCAGAGGAGATACACAGCACACTCTGAAGCAAAACCCTTAATCCAAGCACCCCATTCAAACTATCGAGTTATCCTTACTTGCTGATTATTATGAAATTATTTGTTTTAACGAGGAAACAATAGCTGAATAAATTACACCTTTCAAAAGAAAGTTGAATAAATTACCATAAACCATGCCATTGCTGTTTCTAATGTTGAAAAAGAAAGCTTATGTTGGACTAGTAGATTACGAAGAAGCATTGACAAGACCGGTTTCAATAAAGAACGTCCGCATCAGCGGCAACAATCAAAATATATCAAAGGTATCTTGTGGAGTGAGGGGGGAGGTGATCTCCCTTTCATCTTATCTCTCTATTGAGATGTACTGAAATAATGAACAACCAAAAATTAAGAAGCCAACAGTCATGGGTTCACGTTCAACAAAGAAGACACCAACCATGTGTACGTTCAAACTATCTTTTTTTTTTATGAGCTGGACATAGATCAAAACACGCCAATGATGTTCAAACTGGGGGGTGGGGGGGACACCCCATACATCCTCCAACAAAATACCCTCCAACATAGGAATGAACACTGGATTAAAAGCAGCAACACATGGGGAGATATGAGGAACAACATAGGCAAGAGAGTCAGCAAACTTGTTGGAATTTCTGTGCTCATGTCTCAGGGAAGCTTTGAGGCTATTCCCTAGCAGCCTGCATTGCATGATAATACATTCAGCACTGTGATCATAATTAGGATACAAGTAGAGATTAGCAAGCTCCAGAAAATCTTAGGATACAAGTACAGATTAGCAAGCTCCAGACAATCAGTGCTAACAATAATCTGAGACAAATTAAGCATAGAAGCCAACTGCAACACAGCAAGAAGGGTCAGTGCTTCAGAGATCAGAGGAGACACACAGCACACTCTGAAGCAAAATCCCTTAATCCGAGCACCCCGTTCAAACTATCGAGTTATATTTACTTGCCTGCTTATTATGAAATTATTTGTTTTAACGAGGAAACAATAGTTGAATAAATTACCCCTTTAAAAAAAAGTTGTAAACATTATCGTAAACCATGATATTGTGGTTTCAAATGTTGAAAAAGAAAGCTTATGTTGGACCAATAGAGTACGAAGAAGCATTGACAAGACCGGTTCCAATGAAGAATGCACGCATCAGCGGCATCAATCAAAATATATCAAAGGTATCTTGTGGAGTGAGGAGGAGGAGGAGGATCGCAAATTTGTTCACCTTAAAGGACCGTCCTATCTAGATCGTCCAACCCTAATGGAGGAGCAGAAAGAGAAGAAGAAGAAGAATCGCTCAATGAAATTTTGTTCACCTTAAAGGACGGTCATATCTAGACCGTCCAACCCTAATGCTCAAGTTCCAGTCCCAGCCGTTTGCTTACGTCCATGGTCATCGCCCATAGAGGGAAGGTTCAGCTCAACAGAAAACTGTGCTTTCTTGCTGGTTTCTTGAAAACCTTGGTTGAAAGCATTGATAAGAAAGAATGGAGGACACTTTATGGGGGTTCTTGCCAAGAATTCTGAGCTACTTTAGTGCAAAAGAAATCAAAGCTACTCATTCCGGACTGCGATTTTCACGTAGATGTTGAAAGTGACTTAGAAAGCATTTGCAAATATTCCAATGCATCCTTAAAGCCAAATAACTAATGGGTACCTTTCTGAAAGAGTGAAGTGGTGTGGGAACAAAATCACGAAGCGCGCTCTTTGCCAAAAAGGATTATCTATAACAGGCTTGAAGTATTGGATTGAAAGTGGCCCTTATTGGCCTCGTAATTTAGTTGACAATGAAGCTGTAAGTCAAGACCTATTATGCTTGCGATGAAATGTTTTTTTTTTTTTTTAAATGCTTGTGATGAAATGTTAACATCCATTCCCAAAATAAAACTTTTGGCCAGGAAAGACTCGCTGTTTTAAATCGGTAATCTCATGTAAGGTCTTAAAATATCGGGTACAATGGATACTAGTGTTCATTGTAATCGTATTAAAAGAGTATTATTTAGAACTTTTGACAAAAAATCACTCTGTAGTAGTATCGTTTTGCCGACACTTAGCTGTCAGCAATATTGATTTCTCTGAGTATTGACATTGCGCACTATTATCAAAAAGAGAACCCCCTACGGTTTCGCTTTTACCGACACTTAATTACCAACAATATTTGTAGAATAGTGTGCGATGTCGGTATCTGTTAAACTGCAAGGTGTTTTCTGTAGAAACCAAAACTGTTGGTAACTAAGTGTCAGCGAGACTACACTGCAGGGAATTTTTTTGTCACAAGTTATATTATTTATTATTCACCACCAAGGATTCTAATAAAATTGATAGAATCTCATAAAAAATATATGTGAAAAAAAAGACTGAAAAAAGTTAACTAATTCGAGGAGGCCTTCTTGAGTATGCCTTGGTATTAAGTCTTGCACGCCCAGCCCAGCCCGTTACAGGAGGAAATACTGCATCTTCATTTGACTACGCTGAGGGCATTTGAGACACCCTGCTATCCACATAAATTGTTTCTACTACTAAAACAAACCCTAGAAATCGTGAACTAAATGGGGTGAGAGTGGGCGAACGAAAGAGGCTTCATACCAGAAACCCTAGCATTCTGATTTTATGACGAAACAATGATGAGCTTGCACTGATGGAAAAAGCTAAAGGAGACGAAGAAGATGGAGTGTTATTCAACTACATTCCAGAGGAGATTGTGGGGAACGTACTCGCAAATCTGCCGTTGGAGTCTCTTTTACGATTCAGGTGTGTTTCTCAACAATGGTCCTGCCAG
Source organism: Linanthus parryae (assembly GCA_023055425.1). NCBI lineage: Eukaryota > Viridiplantae > Streptophyta > Magnoliopsida > Ericales > Polemoniaceae > Linanthus > Linanthus parryae. Next base: position 2,727,931 of record JALGPY010000008.1, on the reverse strand, counting down.
ATCTCGAAACATATAACCAAAACTAAAGTGCAGAAAGTTATCGTCCACACCGATCAAACCTTGGTGTTTCGATCGTTAGACCAAAACGCCCGAGTTGAAGATATTGAAATAGAGGTGGATGAAACCATCACTAGGAACAACCCTATTGTTTCCCCTCAAATCTATGGTTCTTGTAATGAGTTTCTGGTTATTAGGGTTGGTATAGATTTGTTTTTGTGGAACCCCTCAACTCGTCGCAGCCATGGGTTGTTAACCTATCTCCTTCTAACGAAATACCCATTTGATAGGGTGATTCCGGGTCTCTGTTTCGACTCGGAAAACGACGATTACAAGGTTGTGTTGGGCTTTAACCACCGTAATTGGCGTGAACGATCGGTGCGTGTGGGTAGTTTCAAGACGAAATCCTGGTCTATTGTGGAATTCAAGTTTGAAATCTGTGATTTTAAGCCTGGGCCAACTTTGAACAATTATCTTCATTGGTGGTCTTTCAAAGAGATTCTGTCGTTTGATCCGAAAATTGATAAGTTTATTAAGATGTCACTGCCAAATGAATTTGTTAATGGAAAAGGAGTCATTCAGGGTTTGGGAGTTTTGGATGGGTGCCTGTGTATGGCCAGTGAATATTTGAACGTTTATCAAAGGAAACATTGTGGCGTAAGTGAGTCTTGGGAAGTTATGTTCAAATTGAAATTGAACTGTGATGTTAAGTATGAACTTTATTCAAGGAGATGGTTATATTTTGATCAGGTAACACCACTATTTTCCACCTATGAGCAAAAGCGCAAAGTTTTGATTCGTGCTAGAAGGACTAAGTATGAACAGTACGGTAATTTTTGGCTATATGATTCTGATCGCAAAAGGCCGCAAGTATTGTCAGATGAGTATGCTATTATTTTATACGATATTGACGACAACTTGTCTAAGGACGTTGCTGTTTCAAAGCTTGAACAAATTGCTTTCGGTAGGGCCGCTGCGTACAATGAAACAATAGTGAGACGCGTTTCAACGAGGAGTGAAGCTGCATGTTCAACAAACAATTGTCAGATCATTGAGCAGGAGGTGCCCGTTGGAGGAAAGAAGGTCTGGAAACTAAAAGTAAAAGAGCCCGAGACAAAAAAGAGGAAAGAAATTAGCACGAGCAATGTATGGGCATATGTGTCCGTTCTTGAATAGTGTAAAACACCACGAGTTATCCTGACATGGTACTCTTGGAGGGTTAAATTTTTTATCCAAACCTCTCTGTCTCCAACTAAAGGCCTTAGTCTAGACTATCAATGTCCACTTTTCATATCAGTGTCAGTATTTTGCACAGTAAGAATATAGTTCACTGTTCACCATGTTCGCATATTGCGCTATGCCGCTATCATTGTCTTCTTTTCTTGTCAGTTCTCAGTAAGAAGAGAGTTTACATCAGAGTTTTCATTTTAGTCTCCACCTTCGTTCTCCAGTCTACTGGTCAGTTCTCAGTGTCACTATTTTGCACAGTATATCTAAATTCTTTTGAAAAAAAAAAATAGTGCCTTTAAGGCATTACTTAACAGACTTGGACAAATCTTAGCAATCTGAATCCAAGATCGGAGGAAAGCAGTTGCTATGAAGATGAAATCACTAGAAAACCTAGAGAAGAAGAATGAGATTTTCCTCTGAGTACTCCCATATCTACCGGGGATTCACTTTTATGACTCAGGTGTGTTTCTAAACACTAGTTACGCCCGATCTCACCTGGCATAACCCAAGTACAAAACGTTAGATAGGGGTGGAAACGGGTCAACCTGCCGGGTTCCGGGTCGTGTCAACCCGTAACGGGTCGCTGTCGGGTTGACCGGCTGCTGACGTCCCTTCTCGGATCAGACAACCCAACCCGAACCCGACCTGTGTACTAAATGGGTAACCCGACATTGACACGGGTAACCCGTTAAAAAACGGGTCGGGTCGCATACCATTAGCCCGATTTGTGATCTATTTTGCACAATTTAAACTGAAATAACAAAGATAGAGAAGAAAACTCTACTCGTACAGAGAGGCCCTTCGGAATTCTAGATTATAGCAACCTAAATAGTTGAATTCCCATTCCTAAATACTCACAATTTCACATCGCAATATCTTATTTACACACACTAAATAAAAAAATCTCGATCTGTTGCACCTAACAAACGGAGATAGAGAGACCGACAAAGATGGCTTCACATGGTCAATCGATGAGAGACCGATGACTTCTTCACAGGGCTCGGCGGACTCGACAGTTCTTCGTCTGTGACTATGAGAGAGAGAGAGAGATGGGTGAAGATGGAGTCTTGAGATAGACCAGAGCGACAGAGAGCAGGAGTTTTGGAGTCCCAAAAACGCAGATCTGGGAAGAGGTCGCCTTCTCGTGGAGCTTCTATACTCTTCGTGCGGCGTGGTTTGACTGAGGGGAGTGGGAATGGGGTTGTGAGTGAAAAGAGATATCTATATTTCCATGGTAAAAAAAGTAACTTAGGTTGGGTTAGCTTTATGTTAGATTGGTAAAAAAAAAAGTTAAGTGAGCTAAGGTTCTTTTTCTTTTAAATTCAGTTAGGTTAAATAACAATAACAATAATAAGTACCTTAAGTGGCTTGTAACGGGTCAGATTTCGAGTTGTGCGAGTTCACCTTAACCCGAGCCGTTTCATTTTCGTGTCGATTTCAGTTCGACCTGTTAGTGACCTCTAGCGGGTTCGTGTCGACCTAAACCCGCTAACTTCGTTTCGTTTTCGAGTCGTGTTGTCGTGTCGTGTCGAATATTGCCAGCCCTATGTCCAGGCAATAAAAACATTTTTTTAATTGGTAGACCAAAAAGCTTAAGTAGAAGATAGTGAAATAGTGCTTGAGCAATCCATCTCTACGAGAAACCCTAATCTTCCCCTTCACATTTATTTGGTATAAACTTTGTTTTTTTTGTAACATTAGATTAGTGAAGAGTCTCTATAAGGCCAGTGTTGCACCGAAGGCCCAACAACTTGAAGCACGCTGCATTTACATCCAAAAGCCCGAATGGGCCACTGGATCACGACCTTTTTTTTTTTTGAGAATCAAAATTTTTATTCAACAAACTCAACTTGGGCTAATGAGGCCCATTACATCATTTTGGACTTACAAGGATGCCCAATGGGACTCATTCTGGTACCAAAATTCTTCCAATCTACTACTAAGCCCATGTTTAGCGTGTATATGGGCCAACTTGTTGGTGGTGCGACTGCTGTACCGGATAAGAAAGCTCTCGAAGCTCTTCGATCTCTTCACCGCCTCATTAATGACTCCGGCTATTTCCGAGAAGCTTGCTGTCCCTTCATTTCTTATCTTCTTGAATTCCTCTATCACTGAGCTTGCATCGCCTTCCACCACAAGATTTTTGCAGCCGATCTCCCATGCGAGCTCGATCCCAATTCTGAGAGCCTGACCTTCTGATGATCTGGGTCTTGTTCCGAATGGGACCGGCACGGCAAAACCGGCGACATACCTGCCATCACCGTCTCTGATGACTCCTCCCGCTCCAGCGTGTGCTTTCTTTGAATCCCACGCTCCATCGAAATTAAGCTTGAAAAAGCCTTGTTCCGGTGGTCGCCAGGTCTGAGACGGAGGTGTCGCCGGCGAAAACTTCTTCGATCTTGTGGCTTGGAATTCGATGAGCCTGTCCATAGCCGAAACTGCAATCTCTTTCCCTGTAAGTTTTATTTGTTTGAAGATCCACTGATTTCTGTTACTCCAAAGCCCTGAAATGCACATGCATAAAAGATTGATTTCCTCCTCCTTCAAACCAGATAATAATTGTTCTTCGAACCAATACTGGAATTCTTTGTTACGGATTTGTAGATCTTTGTTTGGAAAAGCTGTTCTCCATGTCTCTTTTGCAACTGGACATTCCAAAAAAATATGTGTTTCTGATTCGGGTTTTTGCCCACATAAATCGCACCAGATAGGGACTTGAATTCTCCGTTTGGCGAGATTTACTTTCGTTGGGAGAGCCCCTCTCCATCCTCTCCAAACTGGGAAGAGATTTCTTCTGGGAATTTTCAATTTCCAGAATTTTAATAGCCAGTCATTGCTTTTACTTCTTGAGCCTTGCGGTAAACTGCTGTGTTGATTATCATCCAACTTCTTTGCTAGTTGGTACCCTGTGTGTACACTGTAATTTCCATCTTCTGTGTAATGCCACATGATTGCATCACTGTCTTCTGTCTTTACTACTGGAATCTTCATGATGTCTGCAACATCCCTTGGCCAAAAGACTTCGTTGAGCTTCTCGAGGTCCCAACAATTTTCAGTAATGAACTCACTTACTGTGAAATTGTGGTTTGGGGCTCTTGTGATAGGCTTAAACGGGGCTTCTGTGGGCAGCCAAGGATCCCGAAAGGGATTTACTCTGTCTCCTTTGCCAATACGCCATCTCATCCCAGCTGTGATAACTTTCCTACTTGACAAAATACTACGCCAAGTGTATGAACATTGGGAAGTAGCATCTACATTGAAGATATCTTTTTGAGAACAATACTTCTTTAACAAAACTTTACTTAGCAATGATTCTGGTTGAGTTATGATTTTCCACAGCTGTTTTCCCAACATTGCCAAGTTGAATGCTTGTAAGTCTGCGAAACCTACTCCCCCTTCTTCTTTGTTCTTCTTTAACTGGTCCCAAGCAATCCATGAGATACCATTCGTGTCCTCCTCGTGAGCCCAGAAAAACTTTCGGCTGATTGCTTCTATCTTTTTGCAGATCGATTGAGGTAGCTTGAAACAGCTCATTGTGTAGGTGGGAACTGATTGGAGTACCGCTTTTATCAGAGTCTCTCTACCTGGGAGTACTTTTTTGAGTCTGTTAGCCATGGTCTTTGTGACTATCTTGTAAACGACTGAGCAGAGACTAATAGGCCTTAAGTCCGCTGGAACACGAACTTGCTTGGTCTTTGGCAGAAACGCTATTATTGTTTTATTAAAAGAGGACATACTCTTTCGACCGTTTAGAATGTCTAAACATACTGTTTCCACGTCTTTACCCACCACGTCCCAATGATTTTGATAAAAGGTTGCTGGAAAACCATCAAAACCCGGGGCTTTAATCGGACCCATTTGCGACAGAGCTTCTAGCACCTCTGCTTTTGTGTACTCACTATCCAACATTTGTCTATCTGCGCCAAAAATAAGGTTTGGAATTTCTTGTAACATCGGTTCCATATCAGATCTGGACGGATTAGTTGATTGAAACAACTTTGAGAAGTACTCCGGGAGAATACCTATAACTTCATCTTCATTTGTGCACCACTTCCCCGAAGAGTCCTCCAGACCTTTCAGGGCGTTCCTCGCTTTGCGAATCGTAGCTTTCCTGTGAAAGAAGTTTGTATTTCGGTCGCCCTTGTCCAGCCACTGGATTCTGCTACGTTGCTGCCATATCACCTCTTCTTTTAACAGTAGTGCATTGATCTCGCTTTTAATAGCTACAGCTGCTTCTCTGTCCATCCCGTAACCTTGACTTCTTTCCAAACCCATTAATTTCTTACGTAATACTGCTATTCTCTTTGATATGTTGCCAACTTCCTTTGATTCCCATTGCTTCAAATCTACCGCTAGATTGGACAACTTATCCTGTAGCGGCAGAGCCCTAGGCATAGCAGCCCATGAGTCTTTAATCACTTCGCTACACTTTGGATATTGATGCCAAAACGCTTCAAACTGAAAGCGCCTTTGTTGCGGGTGTCTTTGCTTCACCCCCTCCCACTGTAATTGTACGGGACAGTGATCTGAGACTGTTGCCGTTAGGTGATTAACTCTACGACTTTGGTACAAATTCAGCCACTCAACTGTAGCTAGAACTCGATCAAGGCGTTCGTAGATTACTTCCCCATTCCTGGGATTACTTTCCCAAGTGAAATCTTTCCCGCTATACCCCAAATCAAGAAGATTAAGGTCTTGGAGCACTTGACGAAACTGACTTGAAGCTTGTTCATCGAAACTCCTTCCACCTTGTTTTTCTCTTGCGTGAGTCATAGCATTGAAATCCCCTCCAAGACCTCCAAGATTAAGGTCTTGGAGCACTTCACGACCTTTTTTCCCCAAGAAGACCATTAACAAAAGTGTTTGAAATCGTTTGAGTAGGCCTTAGTATTAGCCGAGAGCTCTTTCTCTCTCTCATAGGAGCGCAGGGTCTCGGACCATCGGAGCGAGCTGCCGAGATGGAAGCAATGAAGAAGACGAGTAATCCTAGATTGCGGCGTCATTGGGAGATAGAGGATGATGATGTTTTTGAGATAAGCGATGCTCTAGTCAATAGAGCAGAGGAGGAGTACATGTAATACCCCGTAATTTTAGAGTATTTTTAGGAGATTATGTGAATATTTTGGGGCGTTAATAGGAATTGTAAAAGCAGTCTTAGTATTTTTCATAAGTTATATATTATATACATATATATATATATATATATAATTATGTTAAGAAAAAGAATATTATTGAATTTTTTTGTTTTTATATATTATTTTTGTGAAAGTTATGAAAGTGAGATAAATTTTTAGTTATTAAAAATTACTTGTCGTATAACATTTTTAACGTGTCCAAACATCACGTTTTTTTTTAATTGTGCGTGACCAGCCACCACGTCACGCGGTGTGCCAGCCACACAGAATACTTCCACCCTTCATCTCCTTCCCCCAACAACGAACAGGAGATTCATCTCCGTTTCCTTCTACGACAACAACTCCGATTGCTGCCTTCAAACCACAATTCAATTTCCGTCCCAATTCAGCAGCAGTATTCGACCCACTCTCAAACTTGGAATCTCGTCCAATTTCCAATTTCAATTCGAACCCGAAACTCCCTCGACAGGTCTCCTCTTCCCGGTGGATTTCTCACCCGAATTCTATAAATACCCCAACCCAAAACCCAGAAATTCACACCAAATCACAGCTCCCTCAATCTCTCCCTCGAGCTCTCTCTCAGCACCACCCTGTTCGCCGAGCGAACCAGGTCAGACGGAACCGGGTCCGACGCCGAACCAGCGCCGGTGCTTGCCCAGGCCCGACACCTCTCCGCCTCGTTTCTGCCGCCGTGCGACGCCTTCATCACCGGCGCCCTCACCGTCGTTCGTCGCTCTCGTTGTCGTCACCGTCTCGCCTCTCCGTTCCCCGTCACCTCTGTCGGGTACAACCCAAAAACCCTCTGTTTGTCTACTTTGTTTTGTTGTTTTTTTTGTTTAGTGGGTTGTGGTTGTTAGTTGTGAGAGATAGAAAAGTGGGTTGAAATCTGGTACAAGCTTGGGGGTTATTTCTGTTCATTAAGAGACTTTGGGGGTGTTGATTGTATGTTATAAAAAAAAAAGTTATTTTGTTTTACTAACTTATATTTTTGGCCTATGTAATTAAGGGTTTATGTTTTTATTTTATATTTTTATAAATATTAATTATTAATAAAGATTGGTTTTCATATTCTATAAATGAATTTTTCTATTACCTTATAAGTTGTATATAAATATATTATATTATTTTTCATAATAATAAAAGCTAATTTTATATATATAATCATATTTACTTTTTAGAAAAAAGTCATATTTTATTATAGCAGATTTTGGGAGATAAATGAAGAGGAAGTGTCTTGGTAAAAACTCAATTGGCATTCTTGAGAAGTTAAGAGAAACCTTACTTTCTTTACTTTATTTTCTTATAAAGAGACATGGCCATGATAAATTACATATTCTCTATTTTCATTGTTAAAAAAAAATATAAATATAACTTTATTTTAAAAACATCACTACCTTTTTCTAAAGGAACTATTTTGACAAATAAATCAATAGTATAAGCTTGTTTAAATCGTTTTAGTTAGTTCCTTACAAATAAGACTATATAAATAAATATTTGTTTGTGTGGGTATAAATTTAATTGGAGATGTTTGGGGGTTATGCTTGCATATAGTGTTATCGGCGCGTTAGCAAGATATTGATTAGGGACGATTGATTTTGTAGACATCGAGTTCGTAGACGAAGAATTTATGGAGGATCCGTATTACTAGGATTTCGTTTGCTTTCGTGTGACCAACTCTCTTCATTCAAGGTAAGTTCAGGCGTGCAACACCTTAAACTTTCAAAATGTGGTTTTCGCGTGCGTTATTTCCTAAATTGTCAACTGCTATATCTTTCAATACTCAAAAGTATTTTACTAGTGGATTTTGAAGCTTGATTTCCAGAATGTGTTTTACTCAGCCTTTTGAATCAAATATCACTCTTGTGAAACTGTGAAATCTTAATGAACGATAAATGAATTGGGGCGATGTACAGAGGATGTGCGTGGAGGCTACGGCCGGGAACACACGTGAGTGATTCCCTCGGGTGCTAATCCACACGAGATTACATACCCGGCCCTCGTGATTGACATATACTGCTATGATACGATCGCGGGGTTTTATAAAGGCGTGAAAGCTATTGAGTACTACTTATGCCTGTGTAGGTCACTACGGTATAGGGGTGTCGACACTTAAGGTCTCATAGTTGTTTAGGGTGAACTGGGATGGACTGTGATATCCCAGAAGATACCCTATTTATTATTTATTGCATCGTGACCTCTCTGTGGGCATTCGTTACCCGCTGGGCTATAACATGCCTCAGCTAAACAAATGATTAATATGTGGAATCAGCTACTGGTTACAATTCATCTGGGTTATTCAAATATCTCTTGTTTATATTTCCTGTTAGCCAAAACTCTTGCTTTACATGTTGTGGTTTGAGCTTACTCAGTTTTTTGATAAACGTTTTCTGCGGTCGGCTTTCGCTATTTTAAAACCCGCAGGTTGAGAATAAGGTGGGGGAACGCGCACACATCTGCTGGAGACTAGGAACCGTTGCTAGGATATTTCTCATTTATCTAGGAAGCATTTTATTCACATTTTAGATTTGAACAATTGTCGTTATTTATTTCAAACATTTGTTGGAGGATTTCTCCGGTTTTTATTAAATAAATGCGCTTTTGGATTATCGTTTGGTTGTGCTAGCAAGGAACCGGGGTTCCGGGGTGTTTCAGTACAAATCATGCCTCGTTGGTCGGTTTTTGTCCCACAAACCGATTAATGAGTTAGCCATGAAAGAAGTCTTTCAAACTAAGATTTGTAAGATGCACAAGGATGTCGAGATTACAGAGGTAGGGGAAGATGTTTTCTCATTCAGATTCAGCACTCCAACCCTGATGAATAGGGTTCTGCAAGGAGGGCCATGGTCTTTTGACGATAACCTACTTATTCTAGAAAAGTGGTCTCCTAACCTAAACCTCAACCAGTATAAGTTCAATACTCTTGAGGTGTGGGTGCAGGTCAGGGGTATCCCTTTCCACTTAACCAATGAGCAGGTTGGAAGAATCGTGGGAAACCCGATAGGGAAGGTGCTTACAGTTGAATCCAGAGTGGATGAAGAGAAGAAGGGGAGATTCTTTCGTATCCGTACAATAATCTCGGTGGATAAGCCTCTCAGAAGAAGTGCCACCTTTAACATCAAGGGGGAAAAAACTCTGGTAACGTACAAGTACGAGAGAATCCCCAGTGTCTGTTTTTATTGTGGTTCTATTAAACATGCGACTATGCATTGCGATATAGAACTCACACCGGAGGAAATAAACGCGGATCTTCCATATGGACCATGGCTTCTCACCAAAGCAGGTGGTGGGAAACCCAGAAACACGGCGACGCACGGTGGGGGGAGCTGGCCTAAGTCACGTCAATGGCGGGATCAGGTCAACGTGACACGTGGGTACAAGGATCAGGGCAGTAGGATAAGGCGTGACGATCACTATGAGTTGGGGATTAGTCAACATCCAAAAGATCCCTCGAGCGAAGTGATATTTTTGAAACCTAATCCAATATTTTCTAAAGATTTGGAAGATTCGGAAGTATCAAAAAGGGGAGACTCAAAGCAAGGAGGGATCAACGGTAAATTGGAAAGTCTCCAAATTACGGAAAGCAACCCCGAGGAAAGCCTAATTTTTAATGCTAAGTTCTCGGCCCCGATCGGCCTGGGGTCAACGCAAAGAAAGGGGAGGAAGAAAGGGAAGCAGTTGAAAGACGTACATGAACCAGTAAGAGAGAAGCTGGTGACTCCAGAAATAAGTGAGAGGCCGAAAGTTGAAGTAAGGACGAAAACTAAGATGGGCGTTATCTCGTATAACCAAAAGCTCAGCAATCTTTCCCCAGCTAAGAGAAAGAATGCTGAAAAGAGGAGATTTTCAACTTGGAAGAGGAAGTGCAAGGTGAGGAAAAGAAGGGAAGAAACTAGTATGCAAGAAGCTCTAGTCTGGATGAGCCTAAAGGGGACCAGGAATTACCAACGGGAGTGTCTGCTCCACAGCACTGCCGATCCCAATGATTTGTTTGAGCTGGAACGTACGGGGGCTTGGGAACCTCCGTACCGTTCTAGAGCTTAAAGACCTTATTAAGGTTGAAGCTCCTGATATTGTTTTTCTTATGGAGACGCGCTTACAAAACAGGAAGATGGAAACGATCAGACGGAAGTTGGGGTTTCGTTCAGGCTTCCATGTGAATGCAATAGGGAAGAGTGGTGGCCTTTCCTTGCTTTGGAGAGATGGCATTGATGTTTCGTTACGCAATTTCTCCAAATGCCACATTGATGCTTGGATCCAATGTAACAACCTATCTTGGAGATTTACTGGCCTTTATGGCTAACCGATCAAAGCTAATAGACAGTAAACTTGGACATTGCTTAGACGGCTAGCTCCTAAGGACGAAACAGCCTGGTGTGTCTGTGGGGATCTTAATGCGATCGCCTCTCCTATGGAGAAAAAAGGAGGCCTTTCAGTTGGGTATTCACAAGTGGCTGAGTTCTGTGAAGTCCTTGCGGATTGTAACCTAAGAGATCTTGGGTTTAGTGGTGAGCCGTTCACTTGGTGTAACAAGCAGGCTGACGCGGCGAACATTAGAGAACGGTTGGGTAGGGTTGTGGCCAATCCAAAGTGGCAAATTGAGTTCCCAGGCTCTCGGGTAGCTCATCTCACCAGCACGAATTCGGACCACTGCCCAATCCGACTAACAATGGGGAAAAGGCACAAGATTAAAGGGAAGAAGCGGTTCACTTTCGAAGCTATGTGGCTTACGGAAGAAAATTTTATGGACGAGATCAGAGCAGCGTGGACGACAGGAGCAAATGATAGAGACCCGTCGATCTTGAAGGGTTTTTAAAGAGTTACTAAACATATCCAAAAGTGGAAGAAGAGTTCTTTTAGTAGTGTCCAGCGTACTATTAAAGAGCTCAAACAGGGTATTGCCAATGTGGATACTGAACCTCCCTCCGACTCGATCCTCTCTAAGAGGAAGTATCTCGAGAGGGAACTTAATAAATGGCTGTATAACGAAGAAGTGATGTGGAAACAGCGATCTCGAGTAAACTGGCTCAAGCATGGAGACCAGAACACTCGTTACTTCCACCAGAAGGCTTCCTTGAGAAGATCTAGGAACACCATTAGCGGTATTGAAGATTTAGAGGGTAGGTGGATGAAGATCAAGCAGAGGTATTGAAGATTCTACAGAATTACTTCTCACAGCTCTTTACATCAAACAATCCTGAGGAGGTGGATCTAGCACCTATCATGGACTGTGTGCCCATGAAGGTTTCTGAGCAGCAGAGAGCGATGCTTGATAAGGACTTCAACCGTGCGGACATCGATGAAGCCCTATGGCAGAATGGGCCGTACAAAGCCCCTGGGGTAGATGGTTACTCAGCGATATTCTATCAATCTGCGTGGAATATTATGGGAGATGAGGTGAGTAATTTTTGTCTACAAGTTTTGAATTCTGGGAAAAGTTTGGAGTCTGTTAATTCCACGCTTATCACTCTTATCCCGAAAATTAAACAGCCAAAGAAAGCTACGGATTTTAGGCCGGTTAGCCTTTGCACTGTAATTTATAAGCTTATCGCCAAAGCTTTGGCTAATAGGCTGAAAAAAGTTCTTCCTAGTATTATTTCGGAGACTCAAAGTGCTTTTGTCCCCGGGCTTCTGATTACTGATAATGTTTTAGTCTCGTTTGAAGTCATTCATTCGATGAAAACTAGGAAGAAAGGAAGTAAAGGGTTCATGGCTCTCAAAGTAGATATGAATAAAGCCTACGACCATATCGAATGGTGCTACCTTGAAGCTATTATGTTCAAATTGGGGTTTAGTGATAAATGGATTAAAACCATTATGAACTGCGTCTCAACTGTTAAATATCAGTTGGTTCGTAATGGTATCGTAGAGGGTGAAATTTTACCTGAGAGGGGTATGCGCCAAGGATGTCCTCTGTCTCCGTTCCTGTTTGTCTTGTGTAGTGAGGGCTTATCAAATGCCTTGGAAGTCGCTCAGGAAGCAAGACTGATATCTGGAATCGCGGCTGCAAGAAGTGGGCCGAAAATCTCACATCTGTTGTTCGCAGACGATAGCTTCTTCTTTCTCAAAGCTACTACTAATGAGTCATCTAATCTTTTACAGATTTATGAGAAAGCGACAGGGCAAAAAATTAATTTACAGAAATCTACAGCTGCCTATTCTACAAATGTTGATGCTTCAATCCGAGCTCAGCTTACTGAAATATGCGGCGTGAAAGAGGTCGATGAACACGAACGGTATCTAGGTCTCCCCACTGCTCTGGGGAGAAATAAGCAGATGGCGTTCTCAGCTTTGATTCAGAAGGTTCTTAGTAAAACAAAGAACTGGAAAGAACTTTACCTATCACCGGCTGGTCGAGAAGTGATGATTAGAGCAGTGGCGCAGGCCCTCCCAACATACACAATGAGTTGTTTTCTCCTCCCCCAGGGGGTTTGCGCGAAGATTGAGGCAGCTATCAATAAATTTTGGTGGACGTCTGGACAAAAAGAGAAAGGGATTCACTGGATGAGCAGCAATAAACTCAGAGAAACAAAAGCAAATGGGGGCTTAGGTATGAAAGACTTAGCTTGTTTCAACAAGGCTCTTCTTGCGAAGATTGGATGGAGGCTGATTACACGACCCGAGTCAATACTCAGCAGAACTTTCAAAGCCAAGTACTTCAACAATAAGCAGTTCCTCGAAGCCGAAATAGGGAACAATCCAAGCTACGCCTGGCGAAGTATTGTCGAAGGAAGGAAAATATTGAAGAAGGGACTGAGGTGGAGGGTTGGATGTGGCGACACAGCCTATCTCACAGATCCATGGATTCCAAGACGGGACTCTTTTAAACCCATTAACGTGAGTGATCTGCAACAGTCACAAAAAATCAGCTCACTCATTAACAGCCAGAATCAATGGGATGAGGAATGCTTAAAGGAAGCCTTACACCCAGTTGATATCGAAGAAATTCGACAAATACCTCTTCCCCCGTTTCCGGTCCCGGATTCAATTATATGGCACTACACTGTTGATGGAGTGTACTCGGTGAAATCTGGGTACCAGGTTGCCCACCAACTCCAACATTATTCAGAAGAAGGACCATCAGAGACGCATCACGCCAATTGGCTCACCAAACTATGGAAGATGAAACTCCCAAAGAAAACAATTAGTTTCTGTTGGAGAGTATGGGCAAATGCAATCCCTCTACTTGCAAATCTGGAGAAGAAGAAAATTGTGAGTAAAGCGATTTGTCAAATATGTAGCAGAGAGAAGGAGGATGGTACTTATCTGTTCATGAAATGCAAAACGGCGAAAAGAGTCTGGAGATCCTTGTTGGGAGAAGAATTCTTACAATCACGAAGAGGGGATGTATCTGAATGGATTAAATTAATCCGTCAGAACCAGAGCACTGATGATACCCGAATCTTTATGGCAGGACTGTGGGCGATCTGGATTGCTCGCAACCGCAAGCTCTATGAAGATGTTGAACCATGTACTGATAAGATTGTTGAAGGTGTGAACTCATATTTGTTAGAATTTGATGACGCACGGATGGGAAACCCAGATCGATTCAAGAATCCGGGCGATCCCTCTTCAAAACCTCATAAACTTCCATGGAAACCTCCTCTACCTGGTAGATTTAAGGTTAATGTTGACGGATCTTTTCATCCAAACACAGCAAATGGAGGTGTGGGTGTTGTGATTAGAGATGAGAAAGGCTAACTAATAGCAGCCATGGCGAAGCGTGTTCGATGTAGTACCAGTGCGAGAGAGATGGAGGCTCGAGCTCTGTGGGAGGGGGCATGCTTTGCTCGGGAGATGGTTTGTTTCTCGGTAACAATTGAGAGTGACTCTAGATCTCTCTGCAGATGGCTTCAAGGAGTTGAATGCGACTTTACATTAACCGGAGTCTTCCTCGAGAAGACAAAGGACTTGATGACGCGGTTTCGAGAAGTGGAAGTGACTTACACGTGTCGCGAGGCAAACCGTGTGGCGCATGGATTAGCTGCGTACGGTGCACAAGTTGATGATTTCGAATCTTGGGTAGAGGATGGGCCTAGATGGGTCCAAGAACTTGTAATTGATGATATTGTATTTTTAGCCCAAGCTTCATAAAAAAAAATTATCTTCTCCTCAAAAAAAAGGCCTTAGTATTAGCCCTAGTTCGGCCAGCCCGTTCAGTAGGTCATCTTGGGTAATAAATTCAAGGCTTAATAACTTAATGCATATCCCCAGTTTGTCAAAACTATCACATTACAACCCCCAGTTCTAGAATTCGCTGATTGCATCCCTCATTTGCAAAAAATATGTCAATGTGCAACTAGGAACGAAATTTCATCGCAAAATTAACGTACCCAAAGGGTATTATCGCAAACAATGTGGTGCGATTGTATCATAGACAATGTGGACCTAATGAAAATACCTTCATCGGGTTCGAATTTGATGACTGAATTTTGTTCCCAGTTGCACATTGACGTATTTTTTGTAAATGGGGGATGCAATCAGCTAGTTCTAAAACTGAGAGTTGCAATGTGTTAGTTTCGGAAAACTGGGGGTATGCATTAAGTAATTAAGCCTAAATTCAATACATTGAGGGGGTTTTCGGTCAATTTAGAAATGTGAGATTTACTAATAGAACAAACCCTAGCAATCTTTAACCAAAGAAGAAGGACGAAGAAGAAAGGCTGCAAACCTCAAACACTAGCATTCTCTGTGAAAGGAATGGAGGGAGGACCAAACAATGATGAGTCCCCACGCATGGAACAAGAAAGAAGAGGAGGCTTCAAGTACGTTCCGGAGGAGATTGTGAGGAATCTACTCGCAAATCTGCCATTGGAGTCTCTTTTACGATTCAGGTGCATATCTAAACATTTGTCGTGTCAGATCTCGAAACATATAACCAAAACTAAAGTGCAGAAAGTTATCGTCCACACCGATCAAACCTTCCTGTTACGATCCGTAGACAAAAACGCTCGCGTTGAAGATATTGAAATAGAGGTAGGTGAGACCATCACTAGAGACAACCCTATCCACTTCCCTCGAGTTTACGGTTCCTGTAATGAGTTTTTGCTTATTAGGGCTGGCGTATATTTGTTCTTGTGGAATCCATCCACTGGTCGCAGCCATGGGATGATAAGGAATCGCATTTTAATGCAATACCCGCGTGATAGGGTGATTCCTGGTCTCTGTTACGACTCAGAAAACGACGACTACAAGGTTGTGTTGGGGTTGAACCACCGTAATTGGCGTGAACGGTCGGTTCGTGTGGGTAGTTTCAAATTGAAAACCTGGTCTAGGTTGGACATCAAGTTTAATATCGGTCCTTTTAAACCCGGCCCAACTTTGAACAATTATCTTCATTGGTGGTCTCCCAAAGAGATATTGTCGTTTGATCCGAAGATTGAAACTTTTACTAAGATATCACTGCCAAAAGAGTTTGGGGACTACAATTATCAAATTAATGGTTTGGGAGTTTTAGATGGGTGCCTTTCTATGGTCGTCGGATATTATTTCAACGTTTATAGAAGGAAACATTGCGGCGTGAGTGAGCCTTGGGATTTTATGTTCTCATTGCCCTTTAGTAATGAATATCAGGAGTATATAAGGCGTGGATGGTTCAAATTGGATCACATAACACCACTTTTTTTCACTGATGAGAAAAGGCGCATGATTTTGATTCGCTTCAGAAGGACTGAGTGCGAACATTATTTTTGTTTGTCATGTGACTATTATGGCGAGGAAGGGCCACAAACAATATCTGATGAGTATGTTATTATTGCATACGATGCTCACGAAATTTCTTGTAAGGACATAGTTGCTTCAAGTTTCGAAAAAATTGCTTATGATGGAGCGGCCGTGTACGAAGAAACAATAGTGAGACCTGTTTCAATGAGAAAGGAGGTACCTGGTGAAGGAAAGAAAGTGTGGAAGCTAAAAGTGTGCGAGACAAAAGTTGTGGATGGAGAAGAAGAAAAGAAGGTTATTGTCGGCATTGACGGAATATGGGAAGAGCGTAGAAGAATGAGGGGGGGCAAGAAATCAACAGCAAGAGTTATACCTGCACCGGTTGACCCAGTTCTGTCCACTAAAAATGCATTTGATCTTCTAAATGAATCTGAATAATAACCCTTGATTTAACTGGTTCTCTTTTAGACTCTAATTGCAATTTTCATTTTTTTTTCAATTGATGTACTGCTAGAATCGGATTTTATGAAATAATTAATAAGTTTGTTTATTTCTTCGATTCATGTGGCTGTGCACACATATGCTTGTTAATTTATGACTTCTACTACTTTACTAGTTTTTCGTCAAGTTACTAGAGTTCAGTTCACTGAAGAAAAAATGTTTGTATCGGTTCGACCTCATGAATGATGTGAAGGGCACCGAGAACATCCAGGACTTGACCATCGTTTCGGGTGACAAAGGCACTGGAAAATATGGACCTGGTCGGTAAGTAAACCCAATATTTCGTGCATCCAAGATTTGTCTACTATCAATGTCAACTTTTCTTATCAGTTCAAATAGTTGCATAGTTAAAATAATACGTGTACTGTGTTCCTACATTGCAATTCATTGATCCGAAACCCCGTAGTTCCAGTTCCTTTTGTCTGATTACTCTTCTCTAAGCAGCTTAAAGGAATCATCACAACGTCGTTGTTCTCGACCATCCTTCAATCCATACCTACAATGATTCTTAAAATTATTTGGATGATATGGTGATAGGGAACGTATTTTGATTTGAACAAAAAAGGCCTCCTCTGCAATGGTTGCGAGCACGAGGGTCTGAGAGTACCTTAACTTCACTCGTCCTGAGCTGTCCTATGCAGCCCAACGTGTTTTTCTTTTCATGCATGACCCGCGTGAAGCATATTATCATGCACTGAAGCGAATTCTACCGTTTGTAAATGGTACTGTTGATTATAGTTTATCTCATATATGCTAATGCTCGTTCTAGTCTAAGTAGTCTTGCTATTTATCATTATGTTGACATCTTCACAAAAAGACTGTCGCACATCTAATTGAGTGTTTCAGGTCCTGCTTTAGCATCCTTCATCCTTCCAGTCCAATTGAGTGTCGCACATCTTCACAAAAAGACTGTCGCACAATCTGAGTTTATTTTGCACCACCCTTGTGGCGAGATCCAACAGGATTATGGTGCAATATTGGATCCAACTCTTACATAGGCATCATTGTTACTAGAAGAAAATGCAGAGGCCAAAAAATATGGATAGGTGAAAGTAATGTACACCCGCGGACTGAACTGCACTTTATAAGGTACAACCAATTTTATTTCCGAGATTTCAGTCCCGAACGAGTTCTTTTTTTAGGACTGCAACTCTGGCAGGTTGGGTGTGTTGGAACCCTTGTCCAAGCCCAAGTCCGAATTCTGTCAGGGTTGCCCAACCCCTGTCTTGTTCGGGTTAGGAGCATCGCCTGCCTGTCCAAGCCCGAATTCGTACAAACCCGATTCGGGTTCGGATTGAATTTGTGCTATCTCATTAAAATACATAAATTAACGTAATTACCTCATTCAACTCAATTAAAATGGTCCCCTTTATAACTACATATAAATATAGATACCGAATGTATACACTTCAATTTTTTATATATTTTTGATAAATATTCTACATAATACTTCTCCAAATATAACATATGTTGGTAATGAGATACAAATGGGCAATTCGTACTAATCTATCGTTTAATATTCGTACCCAAGTCCGATCCTAATTGCAATTTGGGTTGAAATTTTTTGCCCGAGCCAATCCAGATTACTGAAACATGTGCACAAGCCCGACTATAGTTCGGGCTGGGTTCAGGTTTGTCGAGTCAGCCTGTCCAAGTTGCACCCTTACTTTTTTCTTAGACTACCTTTTTGTTTTGTAATTCTATTGGGTTCGAAGCCAGCACCTTATGTTGGGGCTTTAAAACGATCTACCACTTGAGCTACCACCTATTTACATCAGTCCCGGAGAAGTACATTGAATAAATTAAAGCATTTTGTTATTTTTGACGCTAATCGATTATATTAAGCCTTTTACTTCTAAAAAATACAAACTCTCAAGTCTTTTTCTCAAAAAAAAAATAATCGTATGAAGCCTGGTTTGGCCCAGCCCGTTCGGGAAGCCTAATAGACCAAACCCCACTATTTCAAACAAATAAAATAAACCCTTGAAATCCAGAACCAAGAATTGGAGGGATAACAAAGGACAGGCTGCAGACAACAAACCCTAGCATTTTGAGTCTGTGGATGGAGGGAGGACGAAACAATGATGAGCATGCACTCATGGCAAAGGCTAACGGAGAAAAAGAAGTAGGAGAATTCAAGTACATTCCGGAGGAGATTGTGCAGAACGTAATCGCAAATCTGCCATTGGAGTCACTTTTACGATTCAGGTGCGTTTCTAAACTCTGGCCCAGCCGGATCTCAAAAACATATCCAAAACAGAAGTGCAACAATGTATCGTCCACACAGATCAAGCCTTTATGTTTCGATTAGTAGACAAAAACGCTGGAGTTGAAGTTACTGAAATAGAGGTGGATGAATCAATCGCTAGGCACAACCCTAATGTTTTCCCACGCATATATGGTTCGTGTAATGAGTTTTTGCTAATTAGGGTTGGGATAAATTTACATTTGTGGAATGCGACGGCTCGCCACACCCACCTAACGCTAAGTTATCAGCTTTTATTGCATTTTTCACCGGCAATGGTGATTGCGGGACTCTGTTATGACTCACACAACGATGATTACAAGGTTGTTTTGGGCTTGAAACACAAGGATTCGGCCCAAAGATCTGTTAGGGTTGGTAGTTTCAAAACTAAATCTTGGTCACGGGTAGACTTCTCCTACAATTTTAAATCATTTTAAGTCGGGGCCAACTTTGAACAACTTTCTTCATTGGTGGTCTGCCAAAGAGGTTGTATGTTTTGATCCAAAGACGAATGAATTCATGAAAACTCCACTGTTTGAAACATATGGAAAAGACTGTTCTGACATATCTGGCCTTGGAGTTTTAGACGGGTGCCTTTCCGCCTCCCTCGGTTCTTTTTTTGTGTATAGGATGAAGCGGTACGGTGTAAGAGAGTCTTGGGAATATATGTTCACATTCTACATTCCTGAGGATGCATATGGACGTACACATGCTATTTTCACTCATTTGATTCCACTGTTTCTCACCGATGAACAAAAGGGTAGTGTTCTTATTCATGTTAGAAGGATGGTGTATGAAGGGCATGCTTGGGAAAGAGAATATGGACCGCCCAAAAAATTGGCGGATGAGTATGCTATAGTGGCATATGATATTGCCGACAATATTGCCGACATAACCTGCACGGACATTGTTGTTTCTAAAGCCGGAAAGGAACATTGTGACGGTCCAGTTTTTTATGCGGAAACACTGGTAACACCTGTATCAACGAGGAATGCAAGCACAACCAGCAATAGTCTGAAAACAGCAGCCTGCGGAGGAAAGCAAATCTGGAAGGTGAAAGAAAACAAGACGATATCAACAAAACTTGAACATGAAGAAGTTGAAGCAGAAGAAAACAAGGCTATTGAGGGCAGCGTCGACGAAAAATGGGAAGAGCCTAGAAAGACGAGGAGAGATCGAAGGACGAGAGGCAAGAAAACTGTGGCTACTGTGTCTCCGGCAGTTGGTCCGGTACTTTCTCGGAGCAATACATTTGATCTTCTCAATGAGTACGAATAATAATAGACCCTTAGCGATCCATTGCAATTACTCCGCTGGTTCTTTGTTTCCTGTCTCGGAGCAATGCATTTGTATTTTTTTTTATTCTGTTTTTTGGTTTTAGAATCATTACAATAAGTGATATACTATTGCAGCATTGGGATTTTATAAGTTACTAGAGTATTGCCCGTGCCTGAGGACACTCTCCCTAAATTGGATAATTTTTGAATTTAGAGGTGTTTTTTTAAAATGAATCTTGAGGTGTTATCTAAAAATTATATTTACAAATGCGGTGAAAAACAACAACTTCTAAGTATGAGATGAACATTATGTGGGAATCACTCACAATCTATCTCCTATTAGTTAGGGGTGTAGTTGAAAAAAAACATCTCTTCAATTAGTTAGGTATGCCCAAAGGAAGTGGGTAGTTAGGGATGTCCAGGAAAAGTTGATAGTTAGAGATGTAATAAATAGGTGGGATCTAATGGTGGGAATGGGGTTGATTTAATTTAACGGTTGAAAAATCTTAGTTAGTTAAACCATGCTATTTTATAATATAAACTAGAAAATGACCCGTGCCGTAGGGCACTACAAAAGTAACGACCATTTTTTAGAATTACATAAATATAGCCGAGATTGAACCCGGGACCTCATGCACGGGCTTGAAACGCTCTACCACTGAGCTAGCACTCATTTGCCCATATGATATTACAAAAATAAATGTAAATTTAATTATTTTGAAATTAGAGATATCATTTGTGCTTTATTTTTTAGAAAAACATTTGTGCTACATTTACGTGTCTTACGTGTTTAAGATTTATGTTTCTAACAGATTATAAATTAAAACGATTTCGAAGATATAATGAGATAAGAAAGAGATTTTTGAAGATACAAATATTATCTTATCCTTAATTTACTTTATCATAACCAATTTTTGATAATTAGGGCAATCAAATAGCAATCAACGGATCAAAATGTGTCAAGATATTTCTAGCTATTGGACGGTTAGGATCTTCCATCAACATTTTTTTGGAGGGAAACACCTAGCTGATTTATTATATAGATGTGTAAGCTTTGTTTATTTCATTAATCATTCTGTTTGTTCCAATAAGTTATGCTTGTAAATGAAGTACATTTACTATTTTCTTCATTTCATTGAACCTTTGTTGACAAATTAAATGTTGTTATGACCTGAGTATCGCGAGCTAAGACGATTTAAACACAAAGAGCAAGAACACCCGATGACGTGGTTCACTAGCACGATTGGTAGCTACTTCCACGGCCACAAACCCTTGGTTAATGAGAGAACACACAGGAATACAATCGACGAATGTAAGGGCACGACTTAGTTCATTTATACAGACATATTGGACCGACTCATTGCCCAAGACATCCCAAAAAATGGCCCTAAAACGAATTAGGAAACAACTACACAGACCTAGCCCGTAACCCTTATACCTTTAGCACAAAAACTCGTCCCATTCGCACAAAAATCTTTTCGTGACAAGCAACTTGATCTTGGAACAAAAAACTTCTCTCAAATCCGGAAACAGATGCGTCTTCCAAAAACAGAAATGAGCACGCTTCCTTGCACGGCGGTTATGCAACTGTTATGCGAAACCCAAAATCACCAAATCGCCAAATCGTTACTCCGACTTCAATGTTGTCCCTGCAACGAATGCACCGTTTGTTGATGCACTTCCTGGAAACAGAATCAAGCACTCCACCTTGAACCAGATTCGAATACAGTCGCAGAAATGGGAGCGAATGAATCCCTTATGGGCCAAGTCGCCATAAAGATGTACCACGACACACTGCCCGAGGTAATTACTTACCTGACCCGTTGCACCGAGTGACAAGTGCCCACACATATTTTTCATGCTAGGTTGCGCCAATTTTTCTTTCCTGCGCCAGATGCTCACCAGAACAGATCGCGCCGGATGCGAGCCATATGCGTGTCACGTCACAGACCACAAAAAAGAAACAAAACATATGCACGCCATAAAACAGCCTGGTGTAGAATGCGCGTCAGATTGCTTACTTCAAACATACTAACGCGCACGATGCTCTAACTTCTACGAGTTCATGTGAAGGATGAGCCATAAACAAATTGCATATGAATGACAAAATTGCCGATGTGTGTCAGATCGGCAGATTCGTGTGCGGAATCGAATGCGTTCCATATGCGCTAGATTCCATGATGCACTTGCGCACCAATTTGCACGGTAAACCAAAAGCGTGCCAGATAACTCCATCACTGGATCCCGGATAGTCCTCTCCATGGAGCTTCAAATGGTGGGTGTATCTTTGCCCCCTGTTTCAGAGGCCAACAAACCAAAAGTATTCTTCACGGACACATCCATCTTGATTTCCGAACCTCACATCGTCCTTGGTTGAATCTCAAAACTCCGGATAGCCTGTTTCACATGAATTGCGAAATCCTAGCTTTAAGTTCCATCAAATTGTGATACTCCAGCTTTTGGCTCCACCTGGATCTTGCAACAGGCTTTCCTACCACTTGTTAAACATAAGTGATTTCGAGGATGAACGTTGTAGCAAACAAAAAAAATCCAGAACGAGATAGAGGATTTAATGTGGTTCACTAGCAATCATTGCTATATGCGTCGACGGCCAAAACCCGATACTTTCATTGAAAGAGAACTTGATTACACGCTACAATACACCACACTATGGCCAAAGGCCATAGCGGCCACCCAAATAATTTTAGGAACGATCTACAACCCTTAAATAGACCTAGGACGACTAAACTTGCGCCCCAAGCAACCCGTTACATTCTTAAAGCAATTAGGAAACAACCAGAATTTTTCAGCTCTAAACTACGTCGTGCGACCTAGTAGAGTAGGTCATGTGACCTACTTCCTGACCCCGATGTGTTGTAGTCTTCTTTGTAACACCCCCAAATGGTCCAAGCCGGAGACCCGGGGATGTCACTCCATACGCGAGAGGAGCCCGGATACAAGGAGATTTTATAACATGGTTCGCAAGCACAAACATCCACAATATTAATTAAATCCAATAAAAAAACAATGTATTACGATAAACCTTCGTCCTAGACACAAACCGGCAAAAACAACTAAAGTGTTTAAACTACTAAAGAGTTCAGTTTCAAATGAAATACTACTACTAATAATCCATGTGATGCGTGTCCCCTTCTATGCCGGATAACCTTCTTCTAAACCTGTGGTGCGGAATCAAAAAGAAACACCACAGTACAAAATCAGCATTGAAATACTGGTAAGCAAACATCCAAACATGTAAAATGATGATGGATAGTTATAAAACAATGACTCATTTGCAAGTAAGAGTTTTTCTCAAACACAGCGGTAACAAAGTTGACTCTTGTATTAAAACATAAGAGTTCCCAATTCCATAATATATTTCCAAACCAATTTCCATAATCATTAGGAAAAATCCAAATCCAATGTTAACTTCATTCCGTTAACAAAACCAAACAAATCCATTATTAATTCGTTGTGACGGGGGAAAACCAAATAAACCACAGCTTCCATGACCTTAAGTGTCGACACCCCCCTAAGACTACGCTGGCCAGAGGAGTGAGTACATGCCGCTATCCGGGGACTTGCATTCGGATCAAAAAGAGACGGGACCGCAGCCAACACCGCCCAAAGAGAATAATAGAGTCCCCGCACAACATCTTCCACTTTACGTTATAGTTCATTCATTATCATGGTGATGTTTTCATCAAAAACATTTAACAAGTAGAAATCACATATTCCAAGTCATGTATCATGTAAACACATTTTGAGACGTAACAAATCAAAGTATACACGAAAGAGATAAGCACACTAGGCTTGGCACATTTACTTATCTCAAAGAAAATTTCAACAATAGCAATCAATCAACGTATACGTACTCGTCGTCAACGAACTCGTTACCTACTCATAACAATATGCTAATCAAACCAATATTCTAGTAATATACTTGCTATAATAATTACATACATATGATAGTCCATGGTTTAGGGTTCTAACACTTCCCCAACATCTCATTCAATTCATGCTCCAAAATAAGCCCAAAGCTTTGCTTCAAAATCCCCTAACCTAAAGCATACATAATCTATCATAACTCCACCAAATCTATTAGTCCAGTTTTCCAAACAGATCATGGTCTAAAAACAGTTCCATTGGATTCAAAACGTTCTAAATAATGAGTTTAGCCTCAAACGGATCTTAATTTCGATTCCTGAATCAAAAGTTACACTAGTTTCAAGTTTCCAACTTCATTCAAAATATCAATCCGGGAATTGTCAATCTTCATGAAACTATTCCCCCAAGCATCTAGTTCATCCTATATTCATACTAAACCTAATATAACATGATTCCCACATTCAAATCAGATTGTTATCCACCTAATATGATCATTCAAACTCCCAAATCATTCAATCAAACTTCTCTTCCAAACTAGGGTTTCTTCCCAACCCCCAAGAACATGATAAACCCTAAAACTTGATTATCAATCCTACGAATCCATGAACAATGATCCTAACAATAACAAACTGAAATTTAAAGATTACATGCAACATACATGAAGCATGAACAAGTGATCGCAAGATCAAGAGATCAACAAAAGAAAAGAGAAGAAGAAACAAAACTTCTCAAACCCGCTCAAACCCGCCGCCCATGGAGGCGGACGGAGAGAGAGACGGACGGGGATAGAAAGAGAAAAAGAAAGAAAGAAAGGAAAAGAGAAAGAAAGAAAGAAAAGAGAAAAGAGAGAGAGAATTACCTTACCGGAAAAGAGAGAGAGAGAGCGGCGGCGGCGGTGGGGTGGCTACCGTCGGTCACAAGAGAGAGAGAGAGAGAGAGAGAGAGAGAGAGAGAGAGAGAGAGAGACGGGTAGAGAGTGAGGGACATGAGGGAGAGATTAGAAAAAAAATAGGGAGAATGAGGGTTTTATGAGAGTTGGAAATAAAATCAACTTTATAAGTAGGAAACCCTCTTGGATTTGGAAACTTTTATGTAGGAAGAAAAGTTAGGTCAAAAGACACTTATTTCCCCTTAGTTTTGCCAAAAGACAAACACCTCCCCCAAACTCAAGTAAAAGACACTAAAACCTTTGATTAAAGTCATAAAGTTCCCCCCAAACTCTCAAAGCATTATAATTAACTCTCTAATAATTACACTAACTTCCCAACACTTATAATAATATCACAAAATACCCGTAGTCACAAAACGAGGTATTTCATCCTTCCCTCGTTAAAGAGAACTTCGTCCTCGAAGTTTAAACAAAAACCTCCCTCCTAAATGAAAAATCGTCCTTGAAGTTTAAACAAAAACCTCCCTCCTAAATGAGAAATCGTCCTTGAAGTTTAAACAAAAACTTTAACCACACAAAGGTATACACCTCCCCTCAATAGTACAACTACTAAATGCAAACCTAAGGTCATGAATGATATGCAATATACTATAAGTAGTACTGTATTAATAAATCGAAGGATTACATCCTCTCCCCCTTAGAGGAGTGACGTCCTCGTAAGTCAAGGTACCTCTTCAAACAAGTGAGGGTACTTCTTCCTCATATCATGCTCCGCTTCCCAAGTTGCCTCTTCAGTGAGGTGGTTTGTCCATAAGACTTTTACAATCTTGACACTCTTGTTACGGGTGTTCCTTGTCTTGGTGTCTAAAATCTTGACAGGATGTTCCTCATAACTCAACGACGGGTCCAGTTCTACTGGTTCGGGATCTAATACATGAGATGCATCAAGCACATACTTCTTCAGTTGCGATAAGTGAAATACATTGTGAACACGACCCAAATTCGATGGTAAATTCAATCGATAAGCCACTTCTCCAATCTTTTCTATAACATCATATGGTCCAATGAATTTCGGGCTCAACTTCCCTTTCTGATTGAACCTCATGACTCCCTTAGTCGGCGATACTTTAAGAAATGCTTTTTCTCCAACTTGAAATTCCAACGGTTTTCTTTTCTGATCAGCGTAAGATTTCTGTCTATCCTGCGCTGCCTTCATTCGCTGATGTATAAGTCTCACTTGATCTGTCATCTCTTCAATAAGTTGTGGACCAATTACTATCGTCTCACTTATGTCGTTCCAACACAATGGTGTTCGACACTTCCTTCCATACAACGCCTCATGTGGTGCCATCCCAATACTGGCATGATAACTGTTGTTGTAGGAGAATTCTATCAAAGGTAATCTATCAACCCATGAACCTTGAAAATCCATAACACACGATCTTAACATATCTTCCAACGTTTGAATTGTTCTTTCGGTTTGTCCATCTGTAGCCGGGTGAAATGCCGTGCTAAACTTCAACTGAGTTCCCAATGCCTCCTGGAGTTCTTTCCAGAAGTGAGAAAGAAAATTGGGATCTCTGTCGGAAACTATAGAGCTTGGTACTCCATGATATCTTACAATGTTCTTCATATACGCATCAGCTCTTTGTTCCATATTCCATGTGTCTTTCATCGGAATAAACCTTGCAGTCTTGGTCAATCTGTCGACTACAACCTAAATCTGATTCAGTCCATTCTTTGATGTCGGTAACGCAATTACGAAATCCACCGAAATAGAATCCCACTTCCAAACTGGGACGCCTAATGGTTTTACTAAGCCTCCCATTCTTTTATGTTCAAACTTCACCTTTTGACAAGTTAGACATTTTGCCACAAATTCTGCCACTTCTTTCTTCATGTTAGGCCACCAAAACATCTTCTTCATGTCCTTATAAAGTTTTTTACCTCCTGGGTGTACTGAGTAAGGTGTGTTGTGCGCTTCTCGCATCAACTTCTCCTTAGTTTCCGTACACTTATGTGGTACACACCATCTTACCTTGTAACGAATACTACCATCTTCATGGATCTTGAAATCTTTTGCTTGGCCTTCTGCAATCTTCTTCTTTATCCTTTCTAGCTTCACATCTCCTCGCTGGTTACTCCTTATTTCTTATAAAACATCTGGCACAACTGTCATATTCCCAAGGATATTCTTTACTCCGCCTTGTTCTACAACTTCAATTCTAAGTTTTCGGAACTCTCGGCATAGCCGATCTGGTAAAACTAGCATAGTATCCAAAGTATGGCTCGATTTTCGGCTTAACGCATCAGCTACTACGTTTGCCTTCCCTTCGTGGTATTGGATACGCAAATCATAATCCTTTATGACTTCTAACCAACGTCTTTGCCTGTTATTTAGCTCTTAAGGCGTGAAGATGTACTTGAGACTGCTATGATCCGTATACAATCTACACACAGATCCATACAAGTGATGTCTCCATATCTTCAATGCAAAAACTATAGCTGCAAGCTCTAAGTCATGCGTAGCATAGTTCTCTTCATGAGTTTTCAGTTGTCTTGAAGCATAGGCAATAACTCTTCTTTCTTGCATAAGCACGCATCCTAAACCCTTCTTCGATGCATCACTGTAAACATCAAACTCGCCAGAATCATTGGGTAAAGATAAGACAGGTGCTGTAGTCAACTTTTCCTTCAATGTCTGGAATGCTTCTTCACAATCTTCTCCCCACTTACACCTCACCGTCTTCTTGGTTAGCGTAGTAAGCGGTCTAGCGATTTTCGAGAAATCTTTCACGAAACGCCTGTAATATCCTGCTAATCCGAGAAAACTTCTTACTTCGGACACATTCTTTGGAGTTGGCCAATCTTTCACTGCTGAAATCTTTCCTGGATGCACGGATATTCCTTCCTTGGAGATTATGTGACCCAAAAATGGAACATGTTTTAGCCAAAACTCACACTTCGAGAGTTTAGCATATAACTTCTCATGTCTCAAAGTTTCTAGCCCTTCTTTGATATGTTCTTCGTGTTCTTCCTCGCTCTTTGAATAAACAAGGATGTCATCAATAAAGACGACCACGAAACGATCTAGGAACGTCCTCATGACACGATTCATTAGATCCATAAATACTGCTGGTGCATTGGTTAGACCAAAAGGCATAATGGTAAACTCGTAGTGTCCATACCTCGTTCTAAAGGCTGTCTTCGGTATGTCCTTCTCGGCTACTCGAAGCTGGTGATACCCTGATCTCAAGTCTATCTTTGAGAAAACGCTCGCCCCTTGTAACTGATCAAACAAGTCGTCAATTCGGGGTAAAGGGTATTTGTTCTTGATTGTTGCGCTATTCAACTCCCTATAGTCAATGCACAATCTCAAGCTTCCGTCTTTCTTCTTCACAAACAACACCGGTGCTCTAAAGGAAATCTAAACCTAGAGTCTCATTCTAAGATAGTGTCGGCGCCAGTTAACTCCTTCTATGGCCTTGGGGAGCACTAAATAAATACTAAACCTTAAAAGGTATTGTCTCTTCCTTAGATCCTCTCATTTGAAATTGGGCTGAGCCTTCCATTTTTCAGGTAGAACGCCGCGCAAACAACCTTGCGGTTCTCGGGGCAATCAACTAGCACTAGGACCTTATCCATCTCATCGATCCAATTTTCGAGCTCAACAGGATCCTCATTGCCTGTAAAGTTCCCTGGCTTCATGTCTGCCACTTTCTTAGCACATTTAGTTGCATTCTGTTCTCCATTGTTCAAATCCAGATCCATCTGAGCAAATTGGGCTAAGAATTGGTCCATGTCGTTGTTGTTGTTGGTTGCCATAGGGACTTGACTATTTCTCCTTGTGTAGTATTGATGTGGTCTATCAGTCATAATCCCTACACTATAGCCTATTGTATTACTTATAAAATACCAAGAAGTACAAATAATCACGCATATATGGCATGTAGTGCACGGTTAAACAAGTAATGTCACACATTGACCATCATTTAACTCAATTACTCATGTATTTCCACATAGACTGATCGCGTCTCAGCTTTTCATCTACTTCCAAAATTAAAAAGAATCAATTGATCAAGCAAAAATTGCGAATTTCGGTGTGCAACACCCTCTCTTAGTCCACTTTCATAATCAAGAAGAATCAACTCAAAATCAATTGTAGAACTCAAGATACACAGGAAACTCTACAGCTGCTGTCACAGCCCACCAAAATAGAAACTTTGACTTTGAAAAGCCTTAACCTGACTTTAAAATTCTCAAAATGAGCTAGGCTTTCTCCCAGAGTTAGCCAAACGTGTCTAAAAGTTGTCACAAAAATTTGAGGTCAAAACAAGATCTGGAAGATAGGTAAAAATCAGAAATACTACAGCTAGTCACTTTGCAATTCTGCCACTGAACTGTCAACTTTGGAAATTCGTAGCTAATTCTCCAGAACTCATATAGGGCTGAAATTTTTATGGAGGATACTTGGGCATGTCTAATTTCTGGGAAACATTCAGGGATAAATAACTCTAAAATTAAATACGTCTGCTACAACAAAAACTCACTGCTGAGCAGATTCAACAGCACCGAAAATCAAAGCTTTCGCGTTCTAACTCCATGAACACTTTCTAAGCCCTCAATCAATGATAACAAAGCATAACACAACCTTAATTCATCCAATCATACTCCAAAATTCAGAAAACTAAATTTATAAAACTCCCCAAATCGGGTCTTCAAAACATAAACATTATTCGTCCCAAAGCAAAACGCTAAGAACTTAACTCTAGCCCAAAAGTGACTATTCAAGAATCGTTCTAGAACTTCAAATGTTGCTTGGCTCCATAGCCTTATTCAAACTAATAAATAAAACTTAAAAGCATCTAGTCTAGGAATTCTAAAGAACTCTAACAAGCTTAATCGTCGTCGTCATCGCTTTCATCCATCACTTCCTCTTCATTGGAATCATACTCGTGCTCTTCATCTTCACTTGGGTCTTCTTCACTTTCCTCATACTCCATAGGGTCTTCTTCAATTTCGGGGTATTCATCGACATCTTCCATTGGATCTTCTTCAACTTCTTCATCGTCACTAGAGTCTATAATAATCACCTCTTTTTCATCACTAGAGCTTATGTAGATCACGCCTTCTTCATCACTAGACTCTATCTCAATAACTGTATAACTTTGCCACTTAAGATAAGTCTCCATCAATAACTTGCATATGAAATTTGCACTTACCGTCCATTCACCTTGTCAACGATAATCCCTATCATTTAGACGATTCATCCTGCCCATGATGTTGCTATACTTCGTAATAATTTCCCCAAACATGGGTTTCATAGGTAATGCCTTCACCATACAGTAAGCCTGAAAAGCTGGATTTCTATACCGAGGAAAATCTAAGGCTTGGAATCTATCTTCACAATATTGAACCACGCGGTCACGAAAATCTAGAAAATCTTCACCTTCGACCCAACGTGTCACAACAGGATGCTTCTCTACTGGCAACACACGCTTCCTTGCTGTATGCTTAGTTCTAGCCATCTACAAGAGGAAACAACTTAATAAATCTATGATCTCACGAGGCATGTATCGAAATCCGAAATAACTACTCTTCGCAAACCAATAACCATTCCCAAGACTCCAAATCGGTGGTTACAAGACTCTTGAAGAAATTTCCCAACAAAGTCTCTTAAAAGCAGGCTTAAACTTAGAATCCAATTGGAATACTTCAAAGATTCGATTGGGTGGATGGGGGCACTTGCTTTCTATCCTATTTTCTAAACACTTACACATAGTAGTCTTATCCATACTACCCAAATTCCCACGGCTTGTCAAATTTTAAGTTATTCCTCCTATATTCATTTTAGTTACCCTAACAAGTTTTAAATTCATTTTTAGAATGCCGGCTCTGATACCACCTGTAACACCCCCAAATGGTCCAAGCCGGAGACCCGGGGATGTCACTCCGTACCCGAGAGGAGCCCGGATACAAGGAGATTTTATAACATGGTTCGCAAGCACAAACATGCACAATATTAATTAAATTCAATAAAAAAACAATGTATTACGATAAACCTTCGTCCTAGCCACAAACCGGCAAAAACAACTAAAGTGTTTAAACTACTAAAGAGTTCAATTTCAAATGAAATACTACTACTAATAATCCATGTGATGCGTGTCCCCTTCTATGCCGGATAACCTTCTTCTAAACCTGTGGTGCGGAATCAAAAAGAAACACCACAGTACAAAATCAGCATTGAAATACTGGTAAGCAAACATCCAAACATGTAAAATGATGATGGATAGTTATAAAACAATGACTCATTTACAAGTAAGAGTTTTTCGCAAACACAGCGGTAACAAAGTTGACTCTTGTGTTAAAACATAAGAGTTTCCAATTCCATAATATATTTCCGAACCAATTTCCATAATCATTAGGAAAAATCCAATTCCAATGTTAACTTCATTCCGTTAACAAAACCAAACAAATCCATTATTAATTCGTTGTGACGGGGGAAAACCTAATAAACCACAGCTTCCATGACCTTAAGTGTCGACACCCCCCTAAGACTACGCTGGCCAGAGGAGTGAGTACATGCCGCTATCCGGGGACTTGCAACCGGATCAAAAAGAGACGGTACCGCAGCCAACACCGCCCAAAGAGAATAATAGAGTCCCCGCACAACATCTTCCACTTTGCGTTATAGTTCATTCATTATCATGGTGATTTTTTCATCAAAAACATTTAACAAGTAGAAATCACATATTCCAAGTCATGTATCATGTAAACACATTTTGAGACGTAACAAATTAAAGTATTCGTTTAACACGAAAGAGATAAGCACACTAGGCTTGGCACATTTACTTACCTCAAAGAAAATTCCAACAATAGCAATCAATCAACGTACTCTACGTACTCGTCGTCAACGAACTCGTTACCTACACATAACAATATGCTAATCAAACCAATATTCTAGCAATATACTTGCTATACTAATTACATGCATATTATAGTCCATGGTTTAGGGTTCTAACACTTCCCCAACATCTCATTCAATTCATGCTCCAAAATAAGCCCAAAGCTTTGCTTCAAAATCCCCTAACCTAAAGCATACATAATCTATCATAACTCCACCAAATCTATTACTCCAGTTTCCCAAACAGATCATGGTCTAAAAACAGTTCCATTGGATTCAAAACGTTTGAAATAATGAGTTTAGCCTCAAACGGATCTTAATTTCGATTCCTGAATCAAAAGTTACACTAGTTTCAAGTTTCCAACTTCATTCAAAATATCAATACGGGAATTGTCAATCTTCATGAAACTTTTCCCCCAAGCATCTAGTTCATCCTATATTCATACTAAACCTAATATAACATGATTCCCACATTCAAATCAGATTGTTATCCACCTAATATGATCATTCAAACTCCCAAATCATTCAATCAAACTTCTCTTCCAAACTACGGTTTCTTCCCAACCCCCAAGAACATGATAAACCCTAAAACTTGATTATCAATCCTACGAATCCATGAACAATGATCCTAACAATAACAAACTGAAATTTAAAGATTACATGCAACACACATGAATCATGAACAAGTGATCACAAGATTAAGAGATCAACAAAAGAAAAGAGAAGAAGAAACAAAACTTCTCAAACCCGCTCAAACTCGCCGCCCATGGAGGCGGACGGAGAGAGAGACGGACGGGGATAGAGAGAGAAAAAGAAAGAGAGAAAGGAAAAGAGAAAGAAAGAAAGAAAAGAGAAAAGAGAGAGAATTACCTTGCCGGAAAAGAGAGAGAGAGAGAGAGCGGCGGCGGCGGTGGGGTGGCTGCCGTCGGTCACAAGAGAGAGAGAGAGAGAGAGAGAGAGAGAGAGAGAGACGGGTAGAGAGTGAGGGACGTGAGGGAGATATTAGAAAAAAAATAGGGAGAATGAGGGTTTTCTGAGAGTTGGAAATAAAATCAACTTCATAAGTAGGAAACCCTCTTGGATTAGGAAACTTTTATGTAGGAAGAAAAGTTAGGTCAAAAGACACTTATTTCCCCTTAGTTTTGCCAAAAGACAAACACCTCCCCCAAACTCAAGTAAAAGACACTAAAACCTTTGATTAAAGTCACAAAATTCCCCCCAAACTCTCAAAGCATTATAATTAACTCTCTAATAATTACACTAACTTCCCAACACTTATAATAATATCACAAAATACCCGTAGTCACAAAACGGGGTATTTCATTCTTCCTTGTCTTTCTCTTACCCGTTTGATCAATTTGTTTGCTTGATACAAGGTACAAATCCTAACAAATGTGTTGGCTCACAATGACTCGATGATGTGTGGTCAGTAGCAGATACCGGTGTACGCGACTTTTCCAGAGACGTTGGAGATTCGCGCATTCTAATGTTCTTGTCCACCCTATAGTGTCCTACCAGATTGATAAACCTCATAACATGCTCGTGCGTATTCCTGCTAGCTTCATCGAATTTTC
Source organism: Linanthus parryae (assembly GCA_023055425.1). Classification (NCBI taxonomy): domain Eukaryota; kingdom Viridiplantae; phylum Streptophyta; class Magnoliopsida; order Ericales; family Polemoniaceae; genus Linanthus; species Linanthus parryae. The sequence goes on along the minus strand of JALGPY010000008.1, from coordinate 2,694,631 downwards.
ATATGTTAGTATCTTGTATCCCGCGAGATTAGGCATTACGTAGATCTCCATGGGGATTGGTGGCGGGCACTTGATGTCGAGGTACGCGCAAAGTTTGGTTTCTGACTTTACATGAAGTTGGCGATCTTTTGTTCCAGCGCGGCTAGAGTTTGCGCGAACACGCTCGGGAAAGTTCTATCGCAGAGTGCATTGAGGGTCTTTGAGCGTCCATGACTGCGATATATTGGTCTGAGGGATGGTAAGGCAATACTTCTTGATTACCGATCGTCACGACCATGAGAGCCCGTTGTGTACGAGGAAGAATCCACTAGCCAAAAAGTATGAGGAAGAATGCACTCTTCAAAGGAATAGTATGAGAAAGAATTTTGTCGAATACAGTTTGTCAATTGTTTGGAGAAATAGTGAAAAATTGTGCAGCATCGGGTGGATCTAAACCGAGAAAAGACAACAATTGCTCTTCTTTTCCGATAAAACGTCAAACGAAGATTCAATCATGCAAAGAAAGTCCCTGCCACCATACTCCAACTCTTAGATAGGCAGCGTTCTTAGGGTACTAATTCATATTTCCTTTAATTGATTTTTCTTATGGTCCGACCTATAAATTATGTGTACTAGAGCATCTCCAGCAGTAGAAAGTACTTTTGCTTGCATTATGATACGTATGACGCACACACATTGTATTTGATCCTGCAGTAAAATGTAAGTATACATTTTGTAGTTATGGGACATTTAAAATAAAAATATTGGATGAATGAGAGAAGAGACACAAACACATAATATAGAGTGGAAGGTGCATTTCATGCAAAATGCATGTTTATTTGCATTGTCTGTTATTAGACCTAAATATTTTTTTAAGTTATTTATATTTTTGCTAATCATGCCGTTTACATAGCCTATTGTTGATTATTTTTATCTCTGAAAAACCGGAAGTGTATTGCGAATTAATAGTTGCCATAGGAAAATGTCAAGGCCAAAAAAATGGATATGGCGAAGTAGTGTACAGCCCAAACGGACTGGGCTGGGCTATAGTGGTTACATTACCGATATTGTTTTGTTCGTCCAACTCAATGATATATGATGAGCAAACCCTAGAAATCCAGAACCAATGAATAATGAAGGGATGACGAAGAAAAGAGGCTGCAGACAACAAACCCTAGAGCTGAGTCTAGGAATGGAGAGAGGACGAAACAACGATGAGCTTGCACTCAAGGAAAAAGGTAAAGGAGGAGACGAAGAAGGAGGAGGCTTCAACTACATTCCAGAAGAGATTGTGGTTAACGTACTCCAAAATCTTCCGTTGGAGTCTCTTTTACGATTCAGGTGCGTTTCTAAACAATGGCCCGGCCTGGTCTCAAAACATATAACCAAAACAGAAGTGCAAAAATGTCTTGTCCACACAGATCAACCCTTTGTGTTTCGATCAGTAGACAAAAAAGCTGGAGTTGAAGTTACTGAAATAAAGGCGGATGAAATCACTAGGCACAACCCTAAGGTTTTCCCACGCATCTATGGTTCCTGTAATGAGTTTTTGCTCATTAGGGTTGGGATTAATTTACTTTTGTGGAATCCGACGACTCGCCGTACACACAACACGCTAACCTATCAGCTTTTATTGCATTATTCACCGCCTTTGGTGATCCCGGGCCTGTGTTATGACTCGGATAACGATGATTACAAGGTAGTGTTGGGCTTGAAGCACAAAAAATCACAGGAAAGATCGGTACGGGTGGGGAGTTTCAAAACTAAAACTTGGTCAAGAATAGACTTCTTGTATAATGTTAATCACTTTAAGTCGGGGCCAACTTTGAACAATTGTCTCTATTGGTGGTCTGGAAAAGAAGTTTTTTGTTTTGATCCAAAGATAAATGATTTTATGAAAATTACACTTCTGGAAAACTATGATGAAGACAATGATGACATAATTGGTCTGGGAGTTATGGACGGGTGCCTCGCCCTGGCAATTGGTTTTGCCGTGTATCAGAGGAACCAGAATGGCGTAAAAGAGTGGTGGGAATTTGTGTTCGCATTCCACTTTAATGAGTACCCGTATGAACATATAAGAGTGACTTTAAGTCACTTGATTCCACTGTTTTTCACCGATGAACAGAAGGGTAGGGTTCTGATTCATGTTAGAAGGATAAAGTATGAAAAGTATCGTTGGAGTTCAGAATGTGAGTATCGTGGACCGCCCAAAAAGTTGGGGGATGAGTATGCTATAGTTGCATATGATATTGCCGACCGTATGTGCACGGACATTGTTGTTTCAAAAATTGGAATGGAACATTGTGATGGACCAGTTGTCTATTCGGAAACACTGGTAACACCTGCTTCAACGAGGAATGCACACAAAACCAGCAGTAGTCAGAAAATGGCAGCCTGCAGAAGAAAGCGAGGAAAGCTAACCTGGAATGTGATAGAAAACAAGGCAAAATCTACAAAACTTGAAGATGGCAAAGATGAAGTTGAAGAAAATACGGCTATTGAGGGCGTCGAAGAAAAATGGGAAGAGCCTAGAAAGACAAGAAGAGATAGAAGGACTAGGGGCAAGAAAACTGTGGCTACAATCTCTCCTGCGGTTGGCCCAGTACTGTATGGGAGCAATGCATTTGATATTCTCAACGAATATGAATAATAAGTGACCTTTAGTGATCCATTGCAACGTTTCCGCTAGTTCTCCCTTTGCTGTTGATCACTTAGTGACCCTTATTTATTGCAATAAGTGATATGATATTCCGACATTGGAATTTTATGAGTTTAGTCAATGATTTTGTATATTTCTTCTATTATTGTGTTCATTACGACATTGTATGCTTGCCAATGGAGGGGCTTTTACTATTCTCTTCATTTCATTGAACCTTTGTTGACAAATTAAATGTGTTGGCTCACAATGAAGTCGTGATGTGGGGTTCCTAGCAGGCACCGCAGGCTGCGACCATTTAGACTAGCTGTGAAAAGAGTGTTTGAGGGATTATAGACTGCCCAAATAATTGTCGGATGTGTACGTTGTAGGGGCGGATCCAGGACTTCATGCCAGTTGGGGGGAGGGGGCTAAATTAGGGAAAAAAACAATAATATAAGGATAAACTTTAATGTTGTAATATTGAGTGGGGGCTATAGTGTAATTAATGAATGAATTCAGGATTTCATGAATAAGGTATGAATGCAAAGAATGAACGAAGCAGAAGATAATGACGGAATTGGAACCGTATCGAACATTAGGGTTTCGAGATGATTAAATACAGAGAACATAACGACGGTTAATTAACTATGGTAAGGACGGTTGTTGAGATAATTATGCTAAGGACCCTAAAGTGTTGTTTGGGCTTTATACATCCGTTAAAAATATCAGAGAGAGAACAGAAGTTTGTAGAGAATGACACTTTGGTCCTCATAATATCCAAGAGATCCTTGAGTCTTCGATTCTTCTATTCTGGCCCTCGAACTTTATTGATTTTGTCTTTTACCCTCCTTCAAGCTGATGGTGGACCTTGAACCATGAGCTTGTTTCGAAGACAGTTGAAATGTATCATTACCAGACCTTTTGTAAGAATGTCAGCAATTTGATCTGTGGAAGACACAAAAAAAACATTAAGTAGGTTTCTGAGCACTTTTTCTAGGAAAAAATGGTAATCCAATTCAATATGCTTAGTCCGAGCTTGGAGAATTGGATTTGCTGTCATTAAGATAGCTGATGCATTATCACTCCAGATAAGTGGAGCATGAGGAATACGAATTCTTAAATCTTTAAATAAAATTTGAAGCCATGAAATCCAGCGGCATTAAGATAGCTGATGCATTATCACACCAGATAAGTGGAGCATGAGGAATACGAATTCTCAAGTCTTTAAATAAAATTTGAAGACATGAAATTTCAGCGACTATAGAAGCCAAAGCAGGATATTCTGCTTCTGTGGAAGAACGAGCAACTGTAGCTTGTTTCTTTGCAGCCCAATGTATTGGGTTTGGGCCAACAAAAATGACAAGCCCAGTTTTGCTACGCTGATCAGTAGGGTTGCCATCCCAATCTGCATCGGCGTAGGTATAGGCAAGTACCCAGACTGATAGAAAAGCCCAAAGGTTTTAGTGCCTTGTAAATATCTCAGAATTCGTTTTGCACCAAGTAAATGACCTTCAGATGGATTGTGCATAAATTGGCACAAATGATTCACTGCAAATGCAATGTCTGGGCGAGTGAATGTCAAATATTATAAAGCACCTAATAGCTTTCTGAAAACTGTAGGATCCGAGAGAAATTTTCCTTCAAAAGCATGATAATTAGTTCCAGCAGAGAGAGGAGTTGGACATGGTTTGCAAGATTGCATGTTAAAACGTTAAAGTAAATCAGTAATGTATTTCCCTTGATGAATAAAAATGCCATAGTGATTTCTTTTGATTTCTAACCCAAGGAAATAGGTCAGAGTACCCATATTTTTCATATCAAATTCTCTGTGAAGTTGATGAACAAGTTTGGAAATGTAATAATAGTCATTTACAGTGGCAACTATATCATCTACATAAAGCAGCAGAATGCTAATCTTCCCAAAATTGTGTCTGAGAAAGAGTGAAGAATCTGCACCAAATGCTACAAAAGCCCAAAGATAGAATATAGGATGTAAATCTTTCAAACAGGTTCGGGAAGCCTAATTTAGAAAATATATGGATTTGTGCAGTTTACAAACTTAATCAGGAACAGTGGAATCTAAAAAACTTTAAGGTTGAGACATGTATACTGTCTCTTTTAAATATCCATGAAGGAAAGCATTTTTGACATCAAGCTGCTTTAGTGGCCAGTTAAAGGAGGCAGCAAGGGCTAAAATAGTCCTCACAGTTTCATGTTTGTTCCTACTACATTTTCATTCAAAGGTTTAGGCGCGAGAATCCAAGTGTTTTGTTGTTTGAGGCTTGCAATTTCATCAGTCATGGCTTTGCGCCACTGTGACGTTTTGCTTGCCTCAGTAAAAGAAGTAGGGTCAGAAATACAAGAATGAGTATCAGCTGCAAACCCTACTTTTATTTTGAATATTCCTAATTTACTTCTTGCATAGAATGTCCAGTAGCTGGTCGATTCACTGAGCTCAACCCTGGTGCCATGTTAGTGGTGGTGTGTGTCACTTCTTCATCAGGGAAAGACGCAGCACTATTGGCATCACCAGACTGCATCATAGGTTGAGGCGTAGGTACCTCCTGAGCTAGAGGAACATCTTCAGGTGTGTGAGGTGGTTCAATGGGTCTCGAAAAGGAAGGGAACAAAGAAACATAATGAGTATTGGATGAAACAGAAGTAGGCATATCACAATCTGCAGTTATGGTTAAAGAAATTGAGATTCATCAAAATCCACATCACTACTCACATACATCCTTTGAGTTGATTTTTCATAACATAACTACCCTTTGTCGATGGAACCATCCGATTTAAGCTTTCGCATAAATACCCATTTGCAACCCAATGGTTTGAATTATTGAGGAAGATCAACTAATTCCCACGTATTATTATGGAGAACTGATTCGATTTCGCTTTTTACCGCTTCCTTCTAATAGGGTGCCTCAACACTTGACATAGCCTCTTTGTAAGTCGCAGGATCATTTTCTACCATATAGGTAAGAAATTCCGGACCAAATGTTTTAGCAACATTTTGCCTTTTACTTTGTCTAGGATCTTCCTCTAAGTTTTCTTCGAAAGCTATGTTCTGCGCCCGTTTATAAGATAATTGCGTTTTCATTTCTTTATAAGGAAAGATAACCTCAAAGAATGACGCATGTGCTGATTCGATGATGGTATTCTGGTGAATATCCGGAATCTCCAATTTATGAACCATAAAACGGTAGGCGCTGCTATTTAATGCATACCCAATGAAGACGCAATCAATGGTCTTTGGACCTAACTTTACTTTCTTGTGTAATGGAGTAGCCACTTTCGCAAGACATCCCCAAGTTCTTAGATGCTTGTATGAGGGTTTACGCCCTTTCCATAACTCGTATGGAGTTTTGTCCATTTTCTTTTTAGGTATTCTATTAAGAATGTAATTGGCTGTTAATAGTGCTCCCCCCACAAGTTTTGTGGTATACCCGAACTTAAAAGTAATGCGTTAAGCATTTCTTTTAGGGTCCTATTCTTCCTTTCTGCCATCCATTTTGTTGAGGCGTATATGGTCTTGAAGTTTGATGGATTATTCCATTTTAAGCGCTGTAGATAGTGCTTTCTGAGCTGACAGATCTTGGCCACGTGGCAACCATCCTGCACACCATATTGTGCTCCACACACACTGGATCACCAGCCAAGCTGATCCATGTGGGGGCTGCGAGACAGAGCCCTCGCATACCACTGCACGGGACTTGTAGGGACTTAGTGGTTTGGAGGCTAGAGTAAGCCCTGTCGCGTGCGAGCCAAGCCCGCACGCGACCTTTAGTAACTGTTTTGAGAGATTTATGGCACGAGCTCCATAAACCCGGTCAATCCGGTCAAACCCGGTCAACCTCGTAACGGTTCCGGTATTCGCGCACCACGTGCTGTAACGGTCCCTATATACTCGGACGAACGTGTCGTTATGGTTAAGCTAATTAAGCCGCCATCAATGGGCGCATTAACCACACTCCAACGGTCATGTTCTCTGCTATATATAGGACGTTAACCTTTCCATACAAAGGGGAACACACTTGCCATACGCGGAAGCTCTGCCAAACCCCTGTCTCTCTCTCAGACATTACTACTGCCTTACTCTCTCCCTACACACAACCCCACTCTTCCTGTGCGATCCTTGATCCTCTACATACGGTGTACACGGAGGTCTCCCCGCCGGAATCTCTTGTGCACATTTTGGTGAACCCGACGTGAACTTACCAGCAAAAGCAACCATGTCTCAGGAGGATGATATCAGTAACAGATCGCCTTCCACCGAAACCGCCTCGGGAGAGGAAACCCGCTGTACTCCTACCACTCCCGGCGAGACACCGACGCTAGAATCTTTGGACGCCACCGTCCAAAGTCAGGCGAAAGCTCTCAAAGCTCAGTCTGCGCAATTGGAACGGATCTTGGCCGTTCTGGGCACCCTTGCGCCAAATCCTTCATCATCCACCGCCGTCCCTCAGGGAGGAAGAGCCCCTACCGCTCCGGGACTGGGAGTGTCAACCACACCTCCCAACCCTAATCTGCATACTCCACCGGCGACTACGCAACTGCCTTCGATTCAGGGGTCAACAGCTCAGATGTTGCCTCTCGCTGCTCACACTCCTCAGCCCTCGGCTTTGGCGTCTAACCCAACTCTGCAGTACCCTTTGCCTCCTCCAACGGCGATCTGGGGGAATGCGAGTAGTCAGTATGCTCCCAATCCTTCGACGGCGTATGTGTCGCCCCCGCCTGCGGCAACCCCTCCGTCAGCTACCGAGGGAAGCATTCCAGAGTGCATGACGTCTCTGCAGAAGCGCATGGACACTATTCTGGCTCATCAGTCATTCGCGGATACCATTATCCCGAAGTTAGACAACGATCCACCCATTCCACGAGAGATCTATCTCATGCCTAACCCGGCGGGGTACAAGGCCCCTAAATGGGACAAGTTCGAGGATGTCAACGGAAACGCTCATGAGCATGTCATGCGTTTCATTGATGTCATGGGGCCGTACGGAGCTGATCCCAAACTGCTGATGCGAGAGTTCCCGAAATCTCTAGGGAACGTAGCGTACAAATGGTACCGAACGTTGGAAGCCGGATCCGTGAAGACTTGGGACGACATGGTCCAGAAGTTCTACACCAAGTTCTTCCAGATGGAAGAAAAGGTGACGATGATCCATCTCGCGGATGTATTAAAAGCGCGAGGAGGACGGGATCACTTTCATCAAGAAATTCAGGGCGAAATCCTTGGAGTGCAAGGATCCAATGCTCGAAAGCCGGCTCGTAGAGATATGCCTGCAGTGCATGCGAGATGAATACAAAGGTATGCTCATCAATTTTCAAACACCTACGTTTTCAAAGCTAATCGAATGCACGAAGAACATCGAGCCTATAGTCGAGAAGCAGAAGAAGAAGAACGCTCTGGAGCGATCTTCGAGCGGCGCCACCTACAAGATCGGGAGATTCAGCTACAAGAGGGGACGCGAAGCTGAGGTTAGTACAGTTTCACCCCAGAAGCAAGCGAAGGTTGTAAATTTCGATGCACCACCCCTACCATGCTCGTTAGAGGAGGCAAGTGACCTCTGCAGGCAGTGGCGTAAAGACGGTGTCCTACCGCCGCTCGAGAAGATACCCTCCAAGGAGATGGTGAGGGACCCTAAGTGGTGCGAGTACCACGGCAAGGTCATGCACCCCACGGATGAATGCAAGAAGCTCAGGTTCGCGTTCGACCAGAAGATGAAGAACGGCGAGCTGGTCGTCAGTGATCACAGGAAGGATGTACGCAACAACCCACTTCCTGCTCATGCGGAGCAAGGCTCGAAAGGCAAAGAGGTTGCCATGATCTCGATCGTAGACTTGGAAGAAGTCGCAGAGGATGGTCTACCCATCATTTCCGAGGTCCACGAAGACGAGGACTACAGCATGGATACAGAAGATGAACGCGCCGACCGGATGAAAGGGTCGCACGGCTTCAGCAGATTCTTCGACGAGATGAATTTCTCGGAGAAATGCCGGACAGAAATGACGAAAGCGATCTTGAGAATAGCGGAGGACTACGAGGAGGATCTTGTAGTATCCAACGGGAAAGTCATCAGGGCGTCTCGCTCTACAGAAAAGATTATGATCTTTTCTGCCAGCGACAAGAAGACGGATGCGAGCCACCAGAGGCCTCTGTACGTGACGGCCATCATCAACGGCGTCGAGTTCAAACGAGCATTCGTCGATGGAGGGGCAGCGGTCAACGTCGTCTCGCTCCACACACTGAAGCTAGCAGGGATCCCCGAGCACAAGATCGTCAGGCGTCCTTCTCCACTGATGGGATTCGGAAGCGACTCGACAATGACGATCGGATGGATCCGCCTGGGCATTCAGATTGGCAGAATCAAGTGCTCAGTAAAGTTCTATGTCATAGACGCTAACACCACATATCACATGATCATAGGTCGAGCCTGGATTCATCGCTTCGACGCAGTTCCTTCAACGGCTCACCAGGTTATGAAAGCCATCTGGAACGACAGGATAGTTGAGATACCGGCTTCGATGAACCCATTCAACTTGGATGAAGCACATCTTAGCGAGGCAGTGTGGTTCACCGAAATGGCGGACGAGCAAACACCGGGACCATTCAACCCTACTCCTTTGCCTCTCTGTGAGGACATCAAGGACCAGTCAACTACGGGAGTAATCGTGACAAGGAAAGATGCCAAAGAAAAGCCGCCTACACGCGAAAAGGCGCCACGCACCGCATACCATCGGAAGAATGTGTATACTCTGAAGAGAATCGCAAAGCATGATACCGAAGGCAAGGAGATAGAAAGCTTCTACGCCAATGGGAAGAAATGCTATCGCATATGAAGGTGCGCGGGGATGTCCTCACACGGGCATGGGGATATCCCTGGGCAAATCAATCAAATCGAGCAAATCGTGCTGACGGAAAAGCCAACACAGGGCGCTCCAGACGAGAAACTCAAAGAAGCACCTGAATGCATGGAAGACAGGCCCAGACCACAAAAGCAAGAGCTAAAGGAAGTGTTCCTCAGCCCGAACGAGGAAAAGAAAAGGACGGTCTTTCTAAGTGCAGACCTCACAAGCGAGGAGGAGCAAGGGCTGCTGCAGCTCCTAACTGAATACAAGGACGTGTTCGCATGGGAGTATGACGAGATGCCAGGTCTGGATACAAGCATCACCATGCACCGTTTAGACATCATTCCAGGGTCTAAGCCGGTAAAGCAGAGCACAAGAAGCTTCAGGCCGGAGCTTAACGTGAAAATCAAGCAGGAGATTGTCAAACTCCTGGATGCCAAATTCATAGAGCCGAATCATCATCCCACATGGCTGGCCAGCATTGTGCCGGTGGTGAAAAAGAATGGACAGCTCCGCATCTGCGTGGACTTCCGAGATCTCAATCGCTTCTGCCCCAAGGACGATTTCCCACTGCCCAACATCGATTTGCTTATCGATTCAACAGCGGGCCACCGCATGTTCAGCTTCATGGATGGTTTCAGCGGGTACAACCAGATCAATATGGACCCCGAAGACGCGCGGAAAACTGCATTCATCACTCCGGTGGGGGTGTTCAACTACACAGTGATGCCGTTCGGTCTTAAAAATGCGGGTGCAACCTATCAGCGAGCCATGATGGCTCTATTCCACGACATGATGCATAAAGAAGTGGAATTCTATGTGGATGACCTAGTGGTTAAATCCAAACACGAAGCAAATCACCTCGCCGATCTACGAAAGGTGTTCAATAGATGCAAATGCTTTCAACTAAAGATGAATCCCATGAAATGCGCATTTGGGGTAACATCAGGGAAGTTCTTGGGATACGTGGTTCATCGCCAAGGGATCGAGCCTGACCCCGCGAAAGTGTCAGCTATCACTGGCATGACGCCACCTCATGACCAGAGTGCCTTAAAAACATTCTTGGGAAAGCTATCATATCTGCGAAGATTCATCCCAGCAATTGCAGAAATCACCTGCTGTTTTAGTGCTCTTCTCAAGAAGGACGCCGTGTACAACTGGGCTCCAGAGCACGAAGCTGCATTCGAAAAGCTTAAGGATTTGCTGACGTCCTCAAAAATAATGATCGCACCTCAACTGGGATCACCGCTTCTGCTATATCTGACGTCCACAAGGAGATCCATAGGAGCACTCTTGGCTCAGGAGTACGAAGGCCAAGAGATGCCTATTTACTACATCTCTCGCATCGTGCAGCCTGCCGAATCAAGGTACACAGACATCGAACGTCATTGCCTTGCCTTGTTCTTTGTGATAGAAAAGTTAAAACACTATTTTGCATCACACAAAGTAGTAGTGGTCACCAAGAGCGATCCCATACGATACCTGCTAACTCACACTACTCCCGGCGGGAGATTGGCGAAATGGTACATGACCATCTCTCAATATGATATCACATGCGTGAGACCGCGAGCGATCAAATCGCAGGCGGTAGCGGATCTGTTGGCACAATTCCTCGATAACAGCCACGAGCCCGTGATTGAGGAAGAGCTCGAAGGCCCTGAAATCTATGCAATCGACGTGCCCTACTGGACGCTTCACTTCGATGGCTCGTCAACAAGGAAAGGCGGAGGCATTGGGATAGCCTTGACCAAGCCGGATGGGGAGGTCATACAAATGTCCGCCAAGCTCAATTTCGCAGTTACAAACAATGAAGCGGAATATGAGGCTCTCATCGCGGGGCTCCGTGCGGCGAAAGCTTTGGAAGTAAGCAATCTAACGGTCATGGGAGACTCCAAGTTTATCGTTAAGCAAGCCTCGGGCGAGTATGGTTTGAAGGAGATCAATATTCTGTCTTACCGCACCCTAGTACAAAAGCTGGTGCAGCAATTCTGCGATGTGAGGTACGAGCACAAGCCCCGAGCAGACAACAGGCATGCTGACGCTCTGGCAACCTTGGGATCTAAGGTCAGCACAGACAAATGTCCCGCAAGAATTTCCATTGAAGTGCGAACATCGTCGGCATTGACAGAAGATGCGCGCGACGACGAACACATAGATGACACGGATTGGAGAAAGCAATCCTACAAGCTATTGCGGAAGGCACAAGCAGTGAAAGCTGGGCACTCACAAAAGGGTACTGCATACATGACAACACCCTTTACTACAAAGGTCCTGGCGGAATACTCATGCGATGCGTCTCCGAGCAAGAGGGAAAACTATTGTTAGAAAAGATTCACCAACATGCTTGCGGAGAAAGCGAGGTGTCAATCTACTGGAAGGCTCAGAGATATGGCATTCATTGGCCAGACATGTAAATAGCCGCGGCCCTGATACAAGGGAAGTGCGAGAGTTGCGCACTAATCAAAGATTCTCTACTCATCGCTCTAACTGATGACGACACGGATTGGAGGAAGCCACTCTTTGATTTTCTCACCCAGGGCACCTTGCCCCAATCGAGAAGAGAAGCCGAGAAATTGAAAAGGAAGGCATCTCGATACGTAGTACAGGAAAACCTGCTTTGGCGAAGAGGTCACGAGGGCAACTTGCTGCGATGTCTAGAAGGCAGAGAAGCACAAGAAGTTATGGACCTTTCTCATCAGGTGGAACACCAAGGAGGTGCGAAATTATACAGGCAGCTCCTCTCAATCGGATATTTCTGGCCCACTATGGAGGTCGATTGCCGCACCAAAGTACGACGCTGCCAAGAGTGCCAATTCAAAGGAAACCTAGTGCACGCTCCCGCCGTGGATCTACATGCATTAGGGACGCCGTGGCCATTTCACACATGGGCTCTAGACTTCATTGGTCCCATCCGACCAACATCACACGGGAATCATTTTATTCTCGCTGCAACCGAGCTATTCACCAAATGGGTGGAGGCAATACCACTGAAGACGGCAAATGCGCTAGCTGTGGTTAACTTCATTCAAGAAAACATCATATGCAGGTTCGGAATCCCAAACACCATTCTTTCAGATAACGGTACTCCCTTTGTTAATCGCCATGTAGCTGCGAAGTTAGCGGAGTACAACATCAGGCAGATATGTTCTACCCCTTATTACCCGAAGGGGAACGGACAAGCCGAAGCGACCAACAAAACGCTATTGAGGATTTTGAGCAAGATGGTCGCAGATGACCACAAGAAGTGGGTTGACTCTCTAAGCATAGCTTTGTGGGCCTACCGAACTTCTCCAAGGACACCCACGGGGGCCTCACCGTTCCTACTATGCTATGGGGCCGAGGCCATGGTACCTGCGGAGGTTAGAGTCAATTCGGCGAGGCTGGCCTTCCACGCACTCTATGAAAATCAACGTGATCATGACTTAGTCTTGCTGGAAGAAAAGCGAGAACAAGCCAAGAGGATCAACAAACGGTATCAAGAAAGAATCGCTCGCGCTTACAATAAGACGGTCCAGCGAAGAGATTTCGCAGTTGGAGACTTGGTCTTGCGCGCATCTGACCACTGTATGCGAGAAGCGACTCACCCAAAGTTCGCAGCCAATTGGGAAGGACCCTTCGAAGTCACAGAAGTCTTTGACAGTGGCTACTGCAGCATACGAAGGTTGCACGGCACAACCTCAACCCCGAGTTCAGTCAACATGCGCTGGATTAAAAAGTACTATCCCTGAATTCTCTCATTTCATGCGTTTTATTATAACGTCGCTTAATGTCTTGTATGGCTACGATTTACACAATCTCCTCTCCCATATGAGAGGATTGTAATCTCATCTCTCCCATATGAGAGCTTTATAATAAGAGAATTCTCCCAAATGAGAAACTTCATATTTCTGGAGGTCAATTTTACTTTATTTCAGTTTGTAATAACTGTTAACAATGAGTTATCTGCTACGATAGCAGCCTATGCAAATGCGATCTTAATTGATCATCTAAGCCTATCTGTCACGATAGCAGCCCATGCAAACACGATCTTAATTGATCATCTAAGCCTATATGTTACGATAGCAGCCTATGCAAACGCGATCTTAATTGATCATCTGAGCCTATCTGTTACGATAGCAGCCTATGCAAACGCGATCTTAATTGATCATCTAAGCCTATCTGTTACGATAGCAGCCTATGCAAATGCGATCTTAATTGATCATTTAAAGCCTATCTGTTACGATAGCAGCCTATGCAAATGCGATCTTGATTGATCATTTAAAGCCTATCTGTTACGATAGCAACTCATGCGGAAAAACGATCTTAATTGATCTTCCAAAGCTTATCTGTTGCGATAGAAACTCATGCGAAAAACGATCTTAATTGATCTACTAAAGCCTATCTGCTATGATAGCAATATTGTGCAAAATGATCCTAAGTGGTCTACAAAGGTCTATCTGATATGATAGCACTTGAATCTGAAAGCAGATCACAAGCCCATCTGCCAAGGTGGCACAGCCGCGATAATACGATCTCGAACGATCTAGTGAATCATCTGCGAATTCATATGGCAGATAGCAAATGCGAAACATGTATGTAGCATTATGCCTGGCGAAATATGCCGAAACGCATGCGATGTTGTATTTTGTTGTAACAAAACAGCAAGATAATACAGAAGTCTATTTATCATTATGAGTCGAAAAGACTTACAATTTATCTGTCTAGATAGCAGCTTACAAGCGAAAAGCTCAAATCTAACTATACAGCCAACATGGCTTACAATACATTCGAAAAGTAGCTCACAAGCGAGAAGTAACACATCGAGGGAATCCTAACTGAGAGAGGATGATCCCACCGGTCCTAACACCGGCTATGCGATATACAGATCTGCGGCCAAAGATCCATAGCAAAAGGGATGCTGCTGCGAAGAGATCAACTCCTCATTCGCTACGTCCCTAGCGGCAAGATCTGGGTAACGGTACGTCCGCGACCCCAAGAGGTGACAAAGGCCTCTGTCTGATCAAGATAGGCACCGGAGGAACCTCCTGCTCCGGCGTATGCCGCCGTGCAAAACAGGGGAAGCAGTCATTCCTCTGGTGATGGGTTCCTTGTCATGATTGACAAGGGCATTGACGAACCTCCTGAGTTCAAGAACGAAGAGGCAAGAGACCCTCCTCCAGGATGCTAGAGGAGAATTCCGCCGTTCATAACGAGACGGTAGCACGGTCACTTCGGCGCTGCACCTCAAGGGGAGGCGGCCGGAAACATGACCTGCAAACATAATACACGAAGAAAATTCTTCGAACACACATGAGATATCATTCCCATCTTCTTTATGATGGTTATAAAGAGCAATAGTCCTCATAAAGTGGATCTTGGAAACTATTTCTATGGCACAAAGCGCAAACTCAGGATTCACAACTTGAAGTTGCCATGAATCAACGAAAAACAAGCGTTGAAGCCAGCAGTCGTAAGGACTCACGGCAAAACACATGTTGGGATGAAGAACCCAAATGGCAAAGACGGGGTTTATATAGACCCTGTGGAGACTCTTCAGTTGCCAAAGATGAGTCGGCAGAATTCGAAAAGAGGGTAAGTTCAATCACTTACGCCTTGAAAAGCGGTAACAATCAATTACCCTACTAAAGGCTACGACGATTCAGTTGCGTATCCTAATAAATGACGGATGGTCATGATTCGGATGGACTTCCCAACGAGAGCGTGCTTATCTGCCGAGAAATTAGCGCGAAAATCAAGTAGAGTATCAATTGCTGATGTCATAATTGGATATGCACAGAGATATCCTATCAAATCCCGGAAAGGGCAAAACGGGCAAGTTGATTCTTGTTGTTAAAAAAAAAGGGGGGGAGAAACCCTAGCAACATTACATTAATGTTTCAAACATTACATTAATGTTTCAGCTATTCTCTTGCTGTTCTTCAAAAATACAAAAAGTCAAAGCAAATTCTTGATCAAGGAGTCTTGGGGCGCGAACTGATGGCTCAGCTTCTCTACCTGTTCCACTTCTTGCTTCAGTTGCTCGCACTTGGCATTCATCTCATGATAGAGCTTCAGAGCTTCGTCAACCCTTTGCTTTTGCTGCTCCACCTTCTGCTTCTCAGCTGCGAGGTTCTGGTGGCCGAGCTTCAAAGTTACGGCTGCGCGAATTAGAGTAACTCTTTTCATAAGAAATCTGAAACCTAGCCTGCCTTGAACTTTGGACAGGAGATTTTGGCACATGCCACATAACAATTCAGCACTCTGGACAGAAATGGTCGCAGGCGTAGCCGCAGACAGCTGCTCCAAAATCCAAATGGCTTCAGTAAGAAACAGCCTCCTGTCGAAGAGCCCTATCTCCAGAGCTCTCACAAACGAATGGGGGTAGGTGAGGCGCATCCGAACTACCCAGTCTACATCAGTTTGCTTCAAACCTGAAGCGATGTCAAAGCTAAGTTATGATGTCAAACTCGCAAGTGAATAATGCGAGGTGCGAACAGTAAAGCTTTACTTACCAGTTCCTTCCAGAATCTCATGAAGAGAAGGAATGCGCGCTGCCGGGGTGGTCGAAGACTGTCCTCGCTCCATAGCTCTCCTGTCAGCTACGAGCTCCAACCTCTCATAGTCAGGAGGAAGAGTGTAGGCCGCACCAGCTGCGACTGCATTCCCAACCTGCGAGCCCCAAAAGCTCCACGCAGGAATAGGTGCCACTGTCTCAGTCATTGCCGGAGGCGAAGTGAAAGCCGAAGTCGCTTGGCGAGGGACGCTCTCAGATGCGGACGCATCAGCAGCACTTGTCCTTATTTCCTCAGCACCAGTATGGACATCTTCATCCATTAGCACAGCCTCAGCTTCAGCATCATCGGAAAGTTTGATGATGTCCTCGAGAGGCTCACTTGCGTGTTCAGCAGCTGCGACGGGCTTCTCGGTATGGGAGCTCGGAGTCGGAACATGAGACGCAGAAGGCTGACTTCTCTGCTCCAGCACAGGTTCCTCAGCATAGCCTGCGATATTAAATGCGATAATATGAGGTAACTCGTGTTATAAGTTATTTTGCTATCTTTACTAAAGCTAAGAGCAAGCACCTCCACGCGAAGGTGGGATTGAGGTATCTTCATCATACACTAAGGATGTGGAACCATGTCCTATTAGTGTCTCCTCATTAAGCAAGTCTTTAAAAGGAGCGTGACCTGGGATGCGAAGAAACCAGTCATGACCCTGTTTCAAGTTGCTCAGGTCTAGCACATGCATATCGCTCAAATAATTACCTGAAGGTTCTCCGCACTTGTCTACTAGCCAACGGCGAATGTCAGTCTTTGACACACCATGCTTTAACGCACCCACAATAACATCTCTATAAGTTACTGCGAGATTGAAGATCTCACCTTTATCGCCGCCTGCGATTTCTTCAAAGTCCGCTTGGACTTGCTCCAGGGCTGCTGCATCCTCTTCTGGAACCGCATCCTCCTCCTCCACCTGGGGAGCCACTTCTTCGGGAAACTCATCTTCCTCGCTAGCTGGACGCACTAAGTCGTCAACATGTTGCTCTTCGAGGCTCCGCTGTCTCACACGCTCGAGCTCCTCCTCTTCCCGCTGTCTTCTTCTTTCAGCAGCCTCCGCGACTGTCTTCCTGGACTCAGCAAGAACGTCCTCGCTTATAGGATCGTCTGGAATGCCAGAATGGGTATCTCTCTTTTGTCTCTTGGCCAAAAGGCCACCGATGATCTCATCATCATCATCATCTGCGAAGATATGATTGGAAAGAATTATAAAAAATTACGATGATGGGAAGAGAAATGCGACGGTAGTACCTCCTGATTCTTCCTCATGCATCACAACTGTTCTTTCTTCCTCTTCATCACTCTCTCTGGGCTCCTGCCTCTCTTCTTCTTCCTCTTGGTTGAATGGAACGAAAGTCTCAACTGCGAGCTCTTTCCGCACTTTGCTGGGCATGCGACCTTTGCCTTTGTCCTTGACAGAAAGGGACCTCACCGGAGGAGAAGTTGGAGCACTTCTAGGGGAAGAAATCGTAATTCCCTTTTGCCTGGGTCTCTTCACTCTCGGCGCCGCAGTCGCTGGAGGGGACGGATCATCTCCGGGAGGAGACGAGGCCGGAGCATTGTCTATCAGCGAGTCAGCAAAAGCATTCATGACTGCGCGAATCTTGGTTTCGACCTCAGGGTCCATCCTCCATGCTAGCCGAAACGACTGCTTTTGTCTTCTGGTGGCAACAATGGTGTCAACCAATGACTGGGAGCGATCACCAGATGCGAATCTCCGCACATGACACTACAGCAAACAGTACAGAATAAAGGCGTCAGCATAAGGAAATCAAGAAGCTTAACGCACGCGAAGAAATTGCTTACCTCAGCAAATGCCTTGCTATATCTGACGACATGCGTGTCGCCCTTCTTAACTGCGGCGACCTTCTCCTTCAGAATGATGTCAGGACACAAATGGTTCTCACGATCCAACAGTGAGTAGCAACCATATTCAGACTCGCTCAGGCTGCAATTGGGGCGAAACGGAAAAGAATTTCTCTTGATCAAGGGAGCTCTACTTGGCTGCGCGGCCAACTGCGTCTCAATCCTCGTTTGCTGGGAAACCCAGTATGCGAGCCAGTTCTGGGAACAGCCACCCTCGCGGGTCCCTGCAGGCTGCTCAAAGGGAAGGTTGTTCATGAATACTGTCTTACACTCCTTTGTTAGCAAGCGCTTATAGCAACCTCTGATAATGGACTGGGGCCAGATTGATGGTGCCACTGCATCAAAGCCAAACTGGGGAGAAACTCGAGTGGGGTCAACATCCACGGTAATCCTCTCATACCTTGGCGCAAGCTCACGAATATACTCTGCGAGGGCAGGAAGGGAACCTCGTAGACACCAGCAAAAGAACTCGCGATAGCGCTCATGGAAATGCGATCCCTCTTCGAAGAGCAGCTCTTCTGAGAAGACAACACCCTTAGAGGGGTACAACCTTGGAAACCATCGCACGTTCTCAATGAGTGTGGCATAGGGCCTGGCAGTAAACTCTTTCCGTTTGTCGCATATCATACTCCAAACGCACTTGGTGTTGCTCGCTCCAAACCACCTCGCAGCCCTGCCGCTGTTACGCTCTTCCGTCTCGCCTGGGGGACACCACTTGTCGAGTTTGAGAGCAGTTGGAGCATAGGATGGCCATCGCTCGAAAACCCACATTGTCAAAAAGGAAATATTGACAAAAGTCAGTACATCGAGGCGGCCACGCGACTCTTTCATGGCTAGAACCAGCTGATCAAGCCTATAGTACAGCGTGCCCAAGACCAAGGGTCCGAGCGCGACTCTCTGGCCAAGGGCGAGCCTCACAGCAAGTGGCAAAACATGGTAGAAGACCCCATCATGTGGGTGACCATCAATCAAGTACCTCGATAACCAAGCACAGAGGAAAGCACAAAGGGTCAAATGATAGCCTTTACCCTCTACATAATTCTCGGCCTCTGGGTTCTCACTCAGAAGCTTCTTAGTGATGCTGTTGTTCGCATAGTCTCGGAAGAAGTACTGCAATCATTTGTTCCAGGTGTTCTTCGCAGACGTATCAACCAACTGCCAGTTTGGAAGGGCCTTTGTAGTGGTCCACCGGGTGGAGATTTTCTTTACCTCTGCTAGGCATTCCTCCATCTGCGTGTATAAAGCAATCTCCACAGACGTCCTCAAAGGACTTAAAGGGTCCACTTCACCCATGGGGGAAAGATCGTACAGCATATGCACGTCCTCGAGTGTGGGGGCAGCCTCGAACTCAGCAAAATGGAACATATGAGTCGCAGGCGAGTAACGGGACAGAAGGTCTAGAAGCATGGACTGGTCCAGCTTCACGACAGCACCCTTCATAGCACGGATAGCGAAGTATACGCCGGCTTCATCGAGAGTCGCGGCATGATTGTCCAACACGTGGTCAATCCACTCATCCATATAGTCCAATTTCTGGACGAAAGCCTGGGTAGAAATCGCAGTGCAGGGGAAGTACCCGTTTTCGATTCCCAATCGAACCACATCCTCGGAGCCAATTAACTCGAGCAGGGCTGAGTTAACCGGGCGAGTCAGTGTCAGCAATCCCTCAACCGGGACAGGAGCAGGCATCCTCTTCGCCTTAACCCTCGCATGGTAGAAATCTTTGCCACCTAGATAGGGGGATTTTCGCCACAAGGCCTGCGGAAGGTCGGGTATCTCTTCATCTTCCTTGACGGGTTTGGTTCCTTTTGTCTTGGCCATTCCTGCGGAAGAGCAAGAAAAAAGGGGGGAGAAAGGTGCTACACTTCAGTTTGAATTTCGAAATTCAAGATCTATTATGAAAAGAAAGATGAACAGTTTCTGGTATCAATTTCAGAAATTAGGGGGTCGCATTATCAGTGATTTCAAGATCTCACATCCGAAGCCATTATTATTGAAGGATTAAAGCAAAAGTGGGTTCAAAGATCAAGGCTTCTTTGCAAGTTTCAACAGATTATATGTTCCGGGCTTACAGATTCAACGCAGTTCAAGGCAAACACTGGTATCTTAAATCAAAATTGAACAAGGCCAACCTTGTTTTCTTGAAGCCTGCTTGGATATGCACAACTGAAGAACACGATTTGCAGTTCTGAACTGGTGATTGATTATCTGAATCTGCTCTCGAAGATCTCCGGGTACCGTTCACTTTAAGAGAAAGAAGTGATGCTTTGCAACAGTGGAGGATACAAAGTATGTATCCAAAAACAATGAAGGGTTGCGTCCTTTCAGTAGTCGAATCGCAACCGTCACCGTCGAATCGCGCAATCACAGGACAAGCTGACGTCACGCCTAAAACCCTAAAGGCCAGACGGCACGACTCTAGGGGTTTTAGGTCATAATGGCACGCACGGGGGCTGAACTTACCCGTATTTGAATTGGTGCGTGGCGGCGACGCGTATGTTGGTTTCCGCGCATGGAAGTCTATACAGCTATGAGTCTTCACGCGCAGAAAGGGGGCTAATGTAGATAGTGCTTTCTGAGCTGACAGATCTTGGCCACGTGGCAACCATCCAGCACACCATATTGTGCTCCACACACACTGGATCACCAGCCGAGCTGATCCATGTGGGGGCTGCGAGACAGAGCCCTCGCATACCACTGCACAGGACTTGTAGGGACTTAGTGGTTTGGAGGCTAGAGTAAGCCCTGTCGCGTGCGAGCCAAGCCCGCACGCGACCTTTAGTAACTGTTTTGAGAGATTTATGGCACGAGCTCCATAAACCCGGTCAATCCGGTCAAACCCGGTCAACCTCGTAACGGTTCCGGTATTCGCGCACCACGTGCTGTAACGGTCCCTATATACTCGGACGAACGTGCCGTTATGGTTAAGCTAATTAAGCCGCCATCAATGGGCGCATTAACCACACTACAACGGTCATGTTCTCTGCTATATATAGGACGTTAACCTTTCCATACAAAGGGGAACACACTTGCCACACGCGGAAGCTCTGCCAAACCCCTGTCTCTCTCTCAGACATTACTACTGCCTTACTCTCTCCCTACACACAACCCCACTCTTCCTGTGCGATCCTTGATCCTCTACATACGGTGTACACGGAGGTCTCCCCGCCGGAATCTCTTGTGCACAAGCGCATATAGTTGCGAATGGAGAATCATATTCTCCTCCTCGATCACTTCGAAGTATTTTAATATTTTTATTGAGTTGATTCTATACTTCGGCTTTGAATTGTTTGAATGAATCCGATGCTTCATCTCGGCTATGTAATAAATAAACATAGTTATATTTGGTACAATCATCAATGGAGGTAATAAAATACTTTTTTGCCGCTTCTTGTTTGGATAAACTTTAAATCACAAATATCGGTGTCAATAAGTTCAAGAGGACTTGTTGTTTTTGTACCAATCGGTTGAAACGATTGTCTTGTCATTTTTGCCTCTACAAAAATTTCACATTTGTGATTTTCATCGATAGAACTTTTTGGAAGATGATCGGTATTCATTAATAAACGAATTGAGTCGTAATTAATATGTCATAATCATCCATGCCATAAAGAAGAAGAAGAAGTAAGAGAAGACTCCAACAAATAGTTAAATATTGCTTTCTTATTCATTGAGGAAATAACCATTACATTGAGCTTGAAAAGCCCATCCTTCAAGTAACCCTTCCTACATACTCCCTATTTTTGGTTAACACAAACTTGTCGGATTCAAAGACAAGTTTTAAACCCTTTTTGCTAAGTACAGAACCTGAAACAAGGTCTTTCCTAATGTCGGGGACATGTAATACAACATTAAGTAAAAGTTCCTTCCCGGATATCATTTTGAGAATCAACCGTCCATTTCATTTGACCAAAGATGTGGTCGAGTTACCCATGTAGAGTTATTCCTCGCTCTCGACTTCTTCATATTCGACAAACATGTTCTTGTAGGCGCAAATGTGGCGAGTAGCCCGGTGTCAACCCACCACTCGTTTGGATTTCCTCCGGCGAGATTGACTTCGGAGATTACGACGGCAAAATCTTTACTATCATTGTTGCCTTCGGTGAGGTATTCTTCCGGCTTCTTTCCCTTGAAAGTGTTTCTCTTTTTGCAGCAATCCTTCTTCATATGACCAACTTTCCCACAAATGAGACACTTTCCCGCCAACCTCTTTTTCTCGTAAGGGCCGCTTGCCTTTCTCCTTTTGTGATTGTTCTTTTCTGGGCCTCCCTCCACAATGTTGATCCTTGAGTGATAACTTGTTGAGGGTCTTTCGTCGGCGATCCGGTTTCCTTCCTCAATGCGTAGGCGGGCAATTAGATCCTCCATCTTCATCTCTTTGCGCTTGTGTTTCAGGTAGTTCTTGTATTCTTTCCATGCCGGTGGAAGCTTATAAATCATGACCGCAACCAGAAATTCCTCGGGCAGAATCATGCGTTCGGCTTGCACATTATGGATGAGGCATTGGAATTCCTGAACCCGTGACATAATGGATTTGGAATCCACAATCCTAAACTCGATAAAATTTTCTACTACAGATTTCTTGACTCCCGCATCCTCAGTTTTATATTTCTTTTCTAGGGAAAGCCATAGTTCTTTTGCAGCTTTTACATAACAATACACATTGTACAATTGATCATCTAAACTATTAAGAATGTAATTTCTAGCAAGGAAGTCAGAATGCTTACAAGCGTCAACTGCGATAAGTGCTTCTGCATCCGTGCTTGGTGGAGATCCAGGCGAATCATCCCTTAGGTATTTCTCCAAACCTAAGGGGGTGAGATTGAAGAGCATTTTATGCTGCCAAAGCTTGAAATCAATCCCCGTGAACTTTTTGGGTTTTTCTGTCGTCATTCTGTTGACCGGAACACCCGGTTTGGCAACCGATGTCGCCATGTTAGACGGATTAGCCGGACGAGTTTCAGTCCCAGTTTATGACATTGCTGAAGAAACAGATTATCTCAGCAAACAGAAAGAAAATAGAAGAAGAGAAGAATACAGAATAATAATAATAACAAGACTGAGTTTTTTTTACTCTTTGAACTATTTTAGTCCGCTTTCTGCAATGGAGAATATATTTGTTGAGTAAGATACATATGGAAAAAATATACTTTTGAGACAAAGATTGGAAGCGTCGATCATCTTCTTCCGTTTCATCCACCCATGGTTGTTATTGTCTTCACGGAACTAATACAAGGAAATTAATCTGATTACAGAAAAATAATACTGTTAAATATTATGTGTTAAACAGATTATGTTAAACACCTATAAAAATAGTACTTCACGATTGTTGGAAAGATGATAGGTGTATTAAGAAGAATCTGAAACAGAAATATTAACAGAAAAATGAAAAATACAGAAAAAATAAAACTTACAGATAGTTAGTCTAGCGAACGCTGAAGTAAGATAAGAGAGTCTCGTTGTTCATGAACGATATCCGTGAAGTAATATTCCACCCCCCCCCCCCCACAGTTGGTTGTCATTCGTTTTATTTATCTACAGACACGGGCATATTACTCTCAAGGATTAAAGTTTTCACGTACTGCAGACGAAAGCACAATCTGCAGTACCGGCAAACCGAATTTTGTTTTGAGAGAAAAAGTGAGTAAGCGAGAGAATTGTTGTCTGGAGTTCGGATGGGAAAAGCTAAGATAGGAATGCTGCTTTTATAGGCAGGGAGAAGACCGGTTACAAAACCGTTCGTGACTGTTCATATTTGAACAGCAACAGTTTGTATTTGTTGCAAAAGTTACAACTGTTGGGCTAGTTTATAACTGTTTCGGGTTGGACTTTCAGACTAGTAAAATTAATTTACTAATGGGCTGCTTTAATAGTTAGTTTCCGGCCCAAAAAGATAAAGCCCACCGCAGCCCGTGCCTGAGACCGAGCCGGATGAAGGCAGCAGCGCGCGCGCGTGTGGTGGATATATATAATAATAGTTTCTGGCCCAAAAATTTGCAACGCAAAAATTTAAGTACCAATGGGTTTGTATAATAATATACTGTTATGTAAAAACAGTAACAAGATAATAAAGGTTCTGAAAATTTAACAGTGAATAAAGAAACTGAAAAATAAAATCAGAAACAACAAATTCTTTCGATAATTGATTCCGAAAGATAGTAATGTAACAGATAATCTGACTGTTAAAGAAATTAGACACAAACAGAAAAAATTTTCTAGTTACAGAAAAATATAGAGAGCAATTTATTTTACTGTTGCAGAAAATTTCGACAGAAATTGAAGAAATAATACTGTAACAGAAAAATGAACAGCAGCAGTATTTAACAGTAACAGAAAATTAACAGTACCAGAAAATAAAACTGAAACTGGAAATAAAATTCTACTGCAGAAACAGAAACTGAAAATTTTACTGATGCAAAAAACTTTCTGAACAGAAAAAATTTCAATCACGAAGAGTACTGAAAATTTAAACATAACAGAAATTAACAGATACTGAACAGATAAAGAAACAGGACCAAACTGAAACTTGAACAGATTCGGATAAAGCCTTAAGATTGTTGGGAACTGTACAAGAATCTGACCCGGAAATGAAAATAAAATGTAAAACAAAACTTACAAAGTCTGGAGAATTGCAGCAGTAAAGCAGAGACGATCTTGTGCATAGACACGATGGACTTAAGGCTTTATTTGCTCATGATAGGTACTGTTGATCCGGAGCGAAGGCCTCCCATGATAATCGCCTCTCACCGTGCAAGAAGAAGTACCGTCTGGATTCGCACCCGTCCAACCTGTTAATTGGTGTGAATCTCTCTGGTTGAAGAAGGAAGAGGATTGGTTTTTCGGAATTATGAAACAGAGGAAGGTGTCTGCTCGTTAGGAATAGTTGGAAACTGTTGGGGAACAAAAAACAGTCACCATGGTTTGCCTAGGAATTTTTCATCTTTTCTTCTGCCTTCATTCTATACTCACCCTGAATTAATTTTTCTTCAGGTGGTTTCTTGCGCCCATATGATTGAACAATTACCCTGAAAAAATGTTGTTATGTCCTGTTTGGAGAGTAAGGGGAGGTGATTTGCTAACAAGGAACAATGGAGGGGGGGTTATTTCCCTAGAAAGTCAAAATTCATAAAACGTTCAATAGCACAGCTCCATTGCTTACAAACCATACTGGTTCTATCTTTCAAGTAATTTAACAAAGTTGCAATTCGACAACATAAGTTCTAATCGGTTTTATTTAGAAAAACAATCGTACATGTTTCACCTATGAAATATTTTTATAGAAAAACAACTGTTCATATTCCAGAGAAGGGATTTTAACTCAACCTTCCGGTCAAATTGTGCACAACTTGATCAATTTGCACGCCAAATGTAACCAAAGCTAAGCCAATTCCCTTCAATAATTTATATTGAAAATTCCCTTCAATAAATTTTGATAACAAAATAATTCGACCTCTGAAATATTACTATTCTATTTTATTTTTTCAAAAGAAAAAAGTAACATAAAAATATTTTTTTCTGCCAATGAGACTGGGATGGGCTTTTTATTTTCGCAAGTGTAACAAAAAATATGGAAGTTTAGTTCGGCCTATCTCCTGCCCGGGGGATATCGTGTAATAACTAAAATAACCCCAGGGCTTCTGATATATTATCGTTAATTTTGAGGTGGATTACTGAAAATAAAGTATTTATATTTTAACGATTTGATCACACAAATCCTTTCATCGCCATCTGAATCTTGGTAATGGAGGAAGGACGAAGCAACAAGGCTGCAGTCAACGAAAAAGCTAAATCAAAAGAGGACAAAAGAAGAGTATTCAAGTATATTCCGGAAGAGATCGTCCTCAAAGTACTCCCAAATCTACCGGGAGTGTCTCTTTTACGATTCAGGTGCGTTTCTAAACAATGGTCGTGCACGATCTCACCGGGAATCACCCGCGTGCAAAAAGTGATTTTCCCAAGCAATCACGAACCCTTTTTGTTTCGAACCGTAGATCAAAATGCTGAAGTTGAGGATATTAAAATAGAGGTGGATGAAACCATTACTAGGAAAAACCATAATGTTACCCCTTGCATCTATGGTTCTTGTAATGGGTTATTGCTTATTAGGGTTGGAATAAATTTGTTTTTGTGGAATCCGTCCACCCATCGAACCTATGGAATGCTAACCAATAGGGCATTAGCCTATTATTGACCCGAAAAAGTTGTTTCGGGACTATGTTTTGACTCAGAGAGGAGTGATTACAAGGTTGTGTTGGGTTTCAACCACCAAGATTGGCGTGAAAGATCGGTGCGAGCTTGCAGTCTCAAAGCTAAATCTTGGTCTACGTTGAACTTCAAGTACAATGTCAGTCATTACAAAACAGGGCTAGCGCTTAACAATTATCTTTATTGGTGGTCTAAGAATGAGATAATATATTTTGATCCAATGATTGATATATTTATGAACATGTCACTACCGGAAGAGTACGACGAGGGAAAAAGTAACATTTGTGGTTTGGCCGTATTAGATGGATGCCTTTGTATGGTACGTGATCAGACGCCAGACTCCGGTTTTAAGGTTTACAGAAGGAAACAACAAGGGTTGAAAGAGTCTTGGGAAATTATGTTCACATGCCACGGAGTTCCTGCATCTCAAAGAACGCCATACGGCCGTACATGGGAAACTTCCACTCACCTGACGCCACTTTTTCTCACCGACGAAAGAAAACCTAGGATTTTGATCCATGTTAGAAGGAAAGAATATGAGAAAAAGTGTCCTTTTTATAATGACTGTTCTTGTGATTTGGGTCCCGAAAAAGTGTCAGACAAGAATGTTGTAGCTGCATTTGATGCTGAGAACCAATTGTGCACAGAAATCGTGATTTCAAATTTGGGAGAATTTCCTTTTGATATGCTGGCCGTGTTCGAAGAAACATGGGTGAGACCACTATCAATAAGGAATGCACACATAACATGCAATGGCAGGAACATAGCACGTGAGATACCGCGTGGTGGAAAGCAAGTCTGGATGTTGAAAGAAAATAAGACTCTATCAGCAAACATTGAGATTGAAGAAGAAAGAAACAAGTCGATCACGGGCGTTGATGAAAAATGGGAGGTCCCTAGAAGAAGGAGGGGGAAGAAACCAGCAACAATGATGTCGTCCAGTTGACTCGTTACGAGTAATGCATTTGATCTTGTAGCTGATGACAATAATAACAGCCTAAATACGGTAGGTGTTGTGGATCATCTACTTCTCTAATCATCTTTAGATTGCTCGGGTTCTTTTTTCCCAAATGATGTATTCTTACAATGGGATTTTATGAAATAATCGTACTTATGTGTTTGTGCACGAGTAGGACTGTTAATGTATGATTTTTGACTGATGTGCTTTTGTTTATTTCTCAAGGTTCCGCTGGTGAGCATTCATTTGTTTAATGTTTTAATGAAAAGGGCAGTGGAGAACAAAGGATATCACACCAACTGGGTCACTAGAAAGATGGCCTCGTGCAGGCCGTAACACAAAGTCGGTAAACTATCATTTTCTTCACGGTGTGATAGTTCAGACATTTAAGATTCATATCGATACAACTAATAAGGATTTGGAAATGACTGTTAGCTTAATCTCACAACGAAGGATAAACATCCTTGATTTTAATATGGAACACACTATTTATATATTAAATTTCACTTCACAGAGAAGAAAATAAAGGTCGAGCTGTCCTCGAAATTGGGGGAATGATAAACTTGGCTATTGATGCATATAAGATAAATGTTACCGATGCCAATGAAATTTTGAAGAATGCAGTTTTGTCGGACGCATTCCCACTTAATCCAAATTGTTCGAGCAAGACAAGGAAGAATTCAGTTTTGTAGGACGCATTCCCTCTTCATCGAAGATACACTTATTTACTTTTCCGTTTCATGAACCCGTAGAACCAGATTATTTACCTTGCATTTGTGGGGTTCTTCAAAAATATATTGCGGTCTTGAATTGGTCACAAACCTGGTCCAGACCACATTGCTGAAAAATTATTGTGAAATGGCAGTTATGCAGTGAGCTGCATGCCATCTTGGAGTATGAGCACATGTCAACAAATAAAGTTGCTGATCTCCCGGCTGATGTTGCTTCCCCTTCAAGACAATGCTCTCTCCTTTCTCCTTTTGTTTCTGCTTTTCATCATGTGTTTGATTCTAACTTTGAACAATGAGTTTTGAGAACTCCTCCCAGGTTTGTGGAGGGTTGTTTGAGGATGTACGGGCTGTTCTTCCCCCCTGTTTTGAACCTCCTTAGTTGGATATTAATCTAGTACAGTTCATCAACAAAATTAATGCGAGGCGTATAAAAGTAATGTGGATGGGTGTGCTAGAGGAAATCCAGGTGCGGCAGGTATTGGAGGGGTGGTTCGGGACAAAAAGGGGAAATGGATCACAGGATTCTACGGGAAACTTGAAGATTGCAATAGTCTGGAGGCAGAGATTTTAGCAGCAGGAAGAGTCATTACCATTGCTTTCCAGAAAGGATGGAAGAACTATACCATTGAAAGTGATAGTGATGACACTGTTTGTATTTTTAAAGAACTTATCTATTGACCTATGCAGTTGAGAAATCAGATTGACGAAGGGATCCACCTCATGACCAGCAATGGAGGACAGATAAAGCATGTAAGCAGAGACGCTAACGAAGTTGCTGATGCACTAGCCAATATGGGCACGGAGCAAGGACTGCAACTTCACATTTTGGATGAAGCACCTGACAATGTGAAAGGCCTCCTCATTGCTGACATGCTTGGGGTTGGGAATTTTTTCTAGTTTTTAGTCTAGTGTTGGGCTAAATCCGTTGGGGTTTATGTATCTTTAATTTCCGAAGCATCGAAAAAAAAAAAAAGTTCATCAACAAAAAATACAATATCCTCGTGGTGAAGAAGAAATGGGCATTAATGTTGTTTGATGTGTTCACTTTCAATTTTTTCCATCTTATTAAACACTAATCTTGCATATTTTAACACATGCTTTATCCTATTAAAATATCCTCTTGTTGCCACACAACACACTTCAATACGAGACGCAACATAGGAATAACACTTACGGGTTGGCATATTTGAGCCATTGCAATTGAAATGAAGTCGATTTCAGTCAGTAATGTTTCTGTTAATGTATTTATGTACTTTTTTTAGAAATGTATTTATGTACTTTGTGCAAGTTTAATTTCACTCTAAATAAAATTATTTCCCCTCAAAAAAAAAATCTGCCTACAAGACCGGGTTGGGCTTCTTTTTTATTTGTGCAAATGGGAACGAAATGCAACCATCAAATTCAAACACAACGAAGGTATTTTCATAAAATTCACATCGTCTATGATACAATCGCGTCACATTGTTTCAGGTAATGCCCTTCGAGTACGTTAATTTTGCGATATAATTTCGTTCCCAGTTGCAAATGAGGGATGCAAGCAGCTAGTTTTAGAACTGGGGGTTGCGATGTGATAGTTTCGATAAACTGGGGTATGCATTAAGTAATTAAGTCTTTTTCTATTATTAAACTTCTCATTATACTGCGTGGGTTTTTTGGGAATTTAGCGTCAATGTAGGGGTTCTACTCTCATAATTGCAGGTTCTTTTCGGGTTTACATTGCAACTATTTAACGCTGTTTTCCATCTTTTACCGTCACAAACCCTAACCTATCAATCTGATTCTAAGATATGGAGAAAGGAAGAAGCACTGAAGCTGCAGTCATCCGAAAAGCTGAAGAAGGAGGTTTCAAGTATATTCCAGAGGAGATTGTCCGCAGAATACTCCCAAATCTACCGGCGGATTCACTTTTACGATTCAGGTGCGTTTCTAAACATTGGTCAAGCCCGATCTCACGAGGCATAAGTCAAGTACCAAGAGTTATTGTCCCCTACAATAAGCAGTTTGTGTTCCGATCTGTAGACCAAGTAGCTAAAGTTGATAATGTTAAAATAGAGCTGGATAAATCCTTCATTAGGCACCAACCTGGCATTATCCCCCATATCTATAGTTCATGTAATGGGTTTTTGCTTATTAGGGTTGGTACAAATTTGTTCCTGTGGAATCCATCAACTCGTCGCACCCACCGAACTTTAACCTGTCACCTTTTCTTGCAATATTCATCGCGAATGGTGATTGCTGGACTTTGTTTTGATTCGGACAACGATGACTACAAGGTTGTGTTGGGCTTGAAACACAGCAATTTCAATGAAAGATCGGTTCGTGTGGGTAGTTTCAATACTAGATCATGGTCTAGGGTAGACTTCTCCTACAATGTTAATCATTTTACGTCAGGGCCAACTTTGAATAATTATCTTCATTGGTGGTCTAAGAATGAGATATTGTATTTTGATCCCAAGATGGATAACTTCACGGAAGTATCAATGCCAGAAAGATATGATTTCGACAGAAATGGAATAATTGGTGTGGGAGTTTTAGATGGTTGCCTGTCTATGGTTCTTGAGAATCTTAAAGTGCGTAGAATGACACGGTATGGTGTGACAGACTCCTGGGAAAATATGTTTACCTTGTACTTTAGTGATCATCCGGACAATGATCGAGTACTGAGTTTTACCCACCTGATTCCCCTTTTTATGACGGACGAGCAAAATGCTCGGGTTGTGATTCACGTTCGAAGGATGGAGCATGAGAGGTATGCTTGGAGTTCAATGTATTATGAACTTGGACCGCCCAAAAAATTGTCGGATGAGTACGCCATAGTCACATATGATGTTGGAAAACACATGTGCACTGACATCGCTGTTTCAAAACTAACAACAGAACACTATGATGGGCCAGTTGTGTATGATGAAACAATTGTACGACTGGTTTCACCGACTACCTGCAGTAGTCAACGAAAAGCTGCGCATAGAGGAAAACAAATTTGGAAGGTGAATGGAAACAAGAAAAATTCTACAGAACATGAGAATAAAGAAGAGCTTAAATGGACAAAACTCGGGAAAGAAGAAGTTGAGGCAGAAAAATGGGAAGAGCCTAGAAAAAGGAGGGGTCGGAAGACTAGGGGCAAGAAACGTGCGGCAAAGGGGGTTAATCGGGATGATCCAGTGCTACCTATGATTAATGCATATGATCTTCTAAGTGAATCTGAATAAAAAGAGATCTTTAGAATTCATCGTAGTGATTAGCTGCTTCTACATTTTCGGTTGATTGCTTCAGTTTTTTTGTTACTTTTTCCCTCAGTAAGTGATGTAATGTTAAATTGGGTTTGATGAATTAAATAAAACCACTGTTTATTTCTTCAATTTTTTCTTGTGCCTACGAGTTATTCTTGTTAATGGTTTTACATATTTCTTCATTCATGAAGCCCTTTCGACATTTTAATAAGACATTGGTGTTGGCTCCCACAAATGGCCAAGGTGTTGTTAGCCGCAGATCAGTCAATGATAGCAGCTAAAGCAATACTTTCAAAACTATGTTCACACTCTCCGGTAACGATGAGTATCATCAAGATATGCACATTCTTAGAGGTCCGCATTCACTCATCTAACGCCGCCTTATTTTAACTGATAACGGAAAACATATGGCTTTTTTGGTTTGAGTATGAAACTCCAAGAAAACTGTAAGATCTGAATGTTATGTTTTTATTTTTCTATTAACTGGATAAATCCAAGAAAACACCTAAGGAGGTTCTAAATTCAGGGACGACGAATCATGCGGCGAATATGGTGTTTATAATCCTGAAGAATGTCCTTATGATGTGTTAACTGTGTATGAAGAAACATCAACGAGTGCAAGGAATCCACCTGTGGAGGAATCTTGAACTTGAAAAGTTACAAGAAAATGTTGGAAAAGGATGCAAATGAAGAAAAAGAAGAAAACCAGGCAATCACATGTGCTCAATAAAAAGTAGGAAGAGCGTAGAAAGCCGAAGGGAAGGAATCCACCACCAGCAGCAGCTATGTTTTCTCCAGTTGATTATGTACTGCCCATGCGTAATTCATTTGATATAGCAACGGGTTTGGAATGTGATAGTTTCGACAAACTAGGAGAGTATGCCTTCATAAATTAAGCCTTACTACTGAGTGAATTTGACATACTCAAGATTATTAGCTTGCTCTCTCAAGGAGGCGACCAGTTTTGCTTGTTCCAATTGGAGTTATACATTTTATGGGACTGATTGAGAGAAGAGGAACGTTTTGATTCGCTCCAATTCGATTGGTATTTTGATCTTCGACTGATCGAGAGTAGCTTTACACTGAATTAATCAAAATGGATAGAAAACTAAAATTGGACACATTGTTACAATTAAAACTTGAGAAACGCTACCCAGGAATAACCATTCACAGGTTGACAGATTTGCTCCATTGGAACAAAACCGAGGTCAATATCAGTCTGTAATGTTTCAGTTAATGAAGTTATATATTCTGCGAAAAATAAATTTCACTCTTAGAAAATCAGCTGACGAGACTGGGTTACCCTTTTATTGTTTGTAACCTAAAAGTTTTCAGTGAAACTCTGAATTTAACAGTAATGTAGGGGCATGCTCTATTAATTTATTTTTATTTCAGTTATATATTTGCTTGTTCCAATTGGATTTCTACATCTTTTGCTCGAAGAGACCTAACCCTAGCGATCTGAATCCAAGACATGGAGGAAGGAAGAAGCAATGAGACTGCAGTCATAACAAAAGCTATAGACGAAGGAGGTTTAAGTTTATTCCAGAGGAGATTGTCCACAAAATACTCCGAAATATACCGGCAGATTCATTTTTACGATTCAAGTGTGTTTCTAAACTCTGGACTGCCCCAATATCACCAGGCATAACCAAAGTACAAAAACTTATTGTCGCCGGCAACAAACAGTTTTTGTTTCAAACGGTAGACCAAGTAGCTCAAGTTGAAGATATCAAATTAGAGCTAGACCAAACCATCATTAGACAGTACTTTTCGCATATATGGTTCATGTAATCTATTTTTACTTATCAAGGTTGGTATAAGCTTATTTCTGTGGAATCGCACGAATCGCCGCATACATGGTATAAACTATCGCCTTATCTTGCAATACTCAACGCAAATGGTGAACCTGAGACTATGTTTTGACTCACAAAACAATGACAACAAGGTTGTGTTGGGCCTTAAACACAGCAATTTCAGCGAAAGGTCGGTTTGGGTAGGTAGTTTCAAAACTAAATCGTGGTCTACGGTAGACTTCCCCTCCTCGTCTAATGTAAACCATTTTAAATCAGGCCAACTTTGCACAATTTTCTTCATTGGTGGTCCACTAAGGAGATATTATGTTTTGCTCCCAAGACGGAGAATTTTACCAAAAAACCAATGCCCAAAAACATTGGTGGGTACTACCACGATATACTTGGTCTGGGAGTTTTAGATGGGGGCCTCTCTATGGTTCTTAAGTTTGATTATGATTTTAACGTGTATAAAATGACACGAAATGGTGCGGAAGACTCGTGGGAATTCATGTTCTTATTAGACATCAGTTCCAATCCGGACGGCGATCGACCACTGAGTTTTACCCACCTGATTCCTCTTTTTATTACTGATGATGAGCAAAAGCGTCGGGTTCTGATGAGAAACAACACATGCACTGACATTGCTGTTTCAAAAGTCACAAACAAACACTTTAATGGTCCGGTTGTGTACGATGAAACATTGGTAAGATTGGTTTCAATGAGAAATTCACCAACAGCAAACAATAGAAAGAGCAGAGCAGCGCGTGGAGGAAAGCGAATTTGGAAGGTGAAAGAAAACACGACAAAATGGACGAAACGTGAGAATAAAGACGCCAAAGAAGAAGAGCCTAAATCGACGAAACTCGGGAAAAAGAGGGTTGGGCAGAAGAAAATAAGGCGATGGAGGGCAACGGAGAAAAATGGAAAGAGCCTAAAAAAGGAGTAGAAAGACGAGGGGTAAGAAACCCGGTTCAGCTGTGTCTACTCCGGATGGTCCAGTATTATCTATCAGTAATGCATTTGATCTTCTGAGTGAATATGAAGGGAAACTTATAAATCAGTGTAGTTAATTTGCTGCTTCACTATTTTCTGTTGATTGCGTCAGTCAAATGCTACTTTTCTTCCAAATTAATGATGTATTTGAAGGGCAGGAAGGATCTAACATGTTCAGATCTACAACATGAATTAAAGCGGAATATTCATGTGTTTACCTTGTCTTCCTAAGCTCCTTAATGCAGCGGATGATCGATGTGTTGCTTGCTTTCACGCGCCTCCTCTTTGATCTTGCTCCCACCAATCTAGTGTGAATCTCGAGGACGAACACTGATTTCCACACCACGTTCCACCTCCTTGGATGAAGTTGGAGAGAGACTAGGGTTCTCTACAACTAGTATGAATCTAGACAGAATTACTTTACTGTGTAGAATAGCCAATAGACACATAACAATGTGTAGGAGGCTGCCTCCTTATATAGGCAAAACTTCTCCTAGGTTTGCACATAAACCCCTAGGGTTTGAGCCTTAGCTACTAACCCCTCTATTTTGTGCATTAGTGCAACTAACCCCATAAAGTTACGATAATTACATTGGGCACCCCACATGGGCGCACCAATTGCTAACATCTCCCACTCGCACAGTGGGGCTGCACAATTCATCTAGTCTCCTTCAATCTCCAACTTTCTATCATCTACAAAAGAGTATTGTGTGGCCGTGGCGTGTGACCGGTGAGAGTACCTGCATTTCGGGAGATCCGTACACCAAACTCGTATAGCCAGCATGGGAAGGCACCCTCTCGGGAGATCCACATACCAAACTCGTATAGCCAGCGCAGGAAGGCACCCTTAAAACATAAAACAGTGATAATGCTCTCCGTAACTCTCGTATTCCCCAGATTCCTCCGATTGTCATCTCGTGGATCATGAGCACCTGCCTTGTCCCGAAGGCCATGCTCCAATGAGTCCACATCTCCTTTATATTTTCATATCCTACACGATCCCATAAGATCTTGTAGGTGGGCCCAATGAAGATAATAAAGAGCGATGCAACGAGAATCTTTCCTTACATACATGTGTCACTCAGATTCGGCTCAGCTGCTTTCCCAGCAGTGTCCGGAAGGCCGAATCATCAATAGCCGTAAGGTGTCACGCCAAAGTAGCACCACCGACCCGTCTCCTCATGACACAGACGTAAGTACAAAGGGTATACAGTGTCAATCATCTTTCTATGATCGACGAGGCTCACACGATGAGGAATCCCAGGGACTAATTCTACTCATCACCTCATGGTCACTCATAAGCGCGCGTTATTCAGGGGGGAATATGCGTCATAGTGTTTAGACTCTGATCAGAGCGCATGTCTTATCCTTGCAAAGGACCACTATGCAGATGTCTATCCGGTAGCCCTTATGGCCACCAGCCCGAGTGCTGCGACGTCACACTATTGTGAACAATTATCAGCTCTCGCATCTGGCTTTCTCTTCTACACAGACTATACATGGTTCGGGGTAATAACCATGTTCGATTGGCCATAACCAACCTCACCTTGGAACTTGTTTCCAATGCGACAATTGAATCCGTCTGACAGGCTCCTAGCTCTACAGATAGACATCTTGCTCTTATCATAGGCCATATGCTCATATGAAGAAGGCATTTCTTATCCTATCGCAGGCTTTCAGCGCTTATCGGGATTCTGTCTCATCTTCCGTCACACCCAGACATATCCAGGATATTGCGAAGGCGGTTGCTCGTGTGAGTGAGCCAACCTAGTGTCTGTGTGACATGCTCTAAGCTAGTACAGGAAATGTAACATATCATACACGTATCAAACAACATGCCGCATAAATAACAAATCCAATTAAAATCCAGTCAATCAATGTCTCGTGTTCTCATCAATCATATTGCTAGTTATCGACTACCGAGTCCCAATTTTCTAAAACGATCCACAAGGGCAATTCTTAAGTGGTTTAGGAATGGGATGAGCCAACATCCTGGCCCATAGTCGATCCACTCCAGGATTACTCTCTAGGTAGTTATTTCACCTTTTGTGAAATAGTACCCTCGACTATGTGTTTGTCTTTACCGCAATGTTATAGCCGTATGCTAACACTACTCATGGTAATAGGTTTGTTGATAGCTCATAAGCTTACAAGAAACCTTCTCAGTTAAACACATTTCTGCCCTATGGCAGAACAGGCAATCGTGCTTCGCTTCCATGGCTAATGGAGCGGTCCAATACGATCATGCAACACTTATATTGCATTTGTTCCATGCGAGTCTATCATCAAGCATGGACGATAGCCTGAGTCGGATCCAAGTGCATCTAGGTCCCCACCCTAGTTAGCATATGTGGCTAACTAGTCGAAGCATCATCTTCGATAGATATAGCACGTGATCCATCATATAGAGTATCCTGGTTACAATCTTGTGTCTTAAATTGGAATATCCTGAAAACCAATTCTTCCGATTGCATAGCGTTCGCTAGGTCTGAGTATACACCATAGTGCATATAAGACTCCTTCTGCATCAGGCACTCTGGTTATCTGGTCATTCTAATATGGTGTCTTTTAGGGCACATGCCTAGGCTCGTAAAGTCTTGCACTGAGCTACAGGAGTACATATACTCCTTAGGGGACTCGAACAATTCCTAAGCTCCACTAGCCAATAGTGTGTCATCGATATGAAGTGACGTGATCTTTAACTCTCTACTAGTAAGAGTGATACACAGCGGCTTCCATTTGTTATCGTAAACATATAGTAAACGATCCCTGATGAAATACCACTGTCCAGAGGACTAGCTAAGATCCCATATGAACTTAGTTAGCTTGCACATATTCTGTGCATTTGACCTTAGTCACCTCTAGGATTTCTCCATTGAGAAATTCAGTCGTCACGTCTATCGAGAATGGATCCACAACTATTGATGCTACCAAGCGAATCAACGTAATCCTTACCACCCAAAAGCCTTGGGAAGGATACCTCGTTGAACCGACGCAAATTCGTCGGATCGACTCAAACTCATCGATGTCTATCCTCAGAATGAGTGTAGACTTATTCGCTTCTATGCAAGTCATATGCCTTACCACGCTTCCGTCTGGGTCTCTGATTGACCTTGGAAATCCATTAATCTCCAATAGTCTTCCATCCATTTGGAAAATCAACCTAGCCTTAAACTCGGTTGGCCCCTTATAGACTCTAATTTATCCTGTAAAGCTTACTATTCATTCTTCATAATTAGGGAACGATAAGGCCTAGGATTCTATCCTATCGTTTATGCAAGGTGATCCTTAAGATCATCCCTTCGATCTCAAGTAGTCGATGGGGTATGCTCCTATGAGCAATTCCTATGCATAGGAGGATCATCATTTGCTATCATCCCTTATGGATGGAGCACCCTGCTTGGAAAGTCACTCCCACTGTTCAAAGGATCCTTGAGGAACTAATTCCTCATAATCAACTAAGGAACAGGGTATCTTCCAGGGGTTCCTCCATGCTCGTGGAGATCATCTCTACGAACATATCCCTTAATTATGGACATCTCCCTTGGGAGATCACATATCTCGTGAATCCATTTATGTTTCACTACTAATCGGCTGTTGCGTTACGAATACGCAACCCCTAGAGTGCTCCGAATAGCACAAGAAGATGCGTTATACGTTTCTTCCATCTAGGGTCTAACTTAAAATTTCTTCATGTCAGGTGATGAAAAATCCTGGGACAATATCCTAGGTTCATCATTCTTTTGCGTGGTGACCCTTATGGTCTTCCTTTCGATGTCAATTCATCGACGGGGTACGCTCCAAAGAACGTTCCTACGCAAAGAGGGTTCCTCCACATAGTCATAATCTATGATGGGCTGTTCACTAGGCATGTTACTCCCACTGTCCTGAAGATCCTTAGGAACTATTTCCTATTAATCATTCAGGGATGGGGTGTCATCCAGTGAAACCTTTGTTTCGTAGAGACTTATTTCTCAACGAACCTCTTCCTAACTTGAAATTTACTTAGTACATAAGTTGCCGATCCCCATGGCCTAAGGTGACCTCATTCAGGTTGCCTTTTGGTCCACATCTCGTAGGGTGTAGTGGCTACAGACTTGGTGGACTTATGGTTGCGTATGTTGATAGTCGTTTAGCAAAGTGTCTCCTCCAAATAGGGAACTTGTACTTTGCACGCTCTATCATACATCAGACCATCTCTTACAGTAATCTATTCCTCTTATTCTCTACAGCACCCTGCTGAGGCGTGGGAATAGCCAACTGCCTTACTTTTCTTTCCATCACATAGCTCTTGCTAAGATAGATACTTCCAGTCTCATTCTGGCCAAGGACATATCCTTTTATCCAGACGGTTTTTCTACCTTTTGTAGAGACATGTCTGAAGCACCCTTGTGCCTCAGACTTATGTGGCCTAAGCACACATAGTTGAGACATGGACAATAATCTACGAATGTGATGGAACAGTAAGCACCATGTCTTTAGCTTTAACAATTTAATGGAACACAACAACAGAATGAATAAGATATAAAGACTCATTAGTCCTTAATGCTCTACTGGATGGTTTGCGTTTCGCCTTTCTTGTCCGGCAAGAACCACACACAGGTAAGGGTACCTTGGGCAAAATCCAAGCAGGCCTGCCCTAGCTAGCCTGAACATCCTTTCCTGTCATTGTGTGTCTTAATCTAGCGCGCCACATATCAGAATCTTAAGTCATACTCTTAAGTTGACATCCAAGAATTCTGAGGCGTTATTCATGCTAGAATATTAAGAACGCAAACACCATGATATAACCATATCCAAAGTTAAAACTGTTACCAAAACAGATTTTGGTGGCTACTCCCTCAAAGACAATTCTTTGGATCCTTAGACGAGAAGTTAGTGCCAGGTCTGGCCTTTTCTCTTAGTCTTAGGAAGACTCCTTAGCTCCCTTTTGCGTTTGCCAGCGTTGGGTAATATTGGTCTTATACCAACATTTCCCTTAAATTCATTTATCCTTGCCCCACCTGTTGCCTTGGTCCTAATACCGGGCTAGGGACTATATCTGCCTATCATACTTCATTAAGTATGATCTTACTTCTCCAACAGCCTTTAGCAATCATGTATTGCTTAGACATCCGAAGTATGCTGGACTAGTATTCTTAGCAAACCCTTTTTGCTTAGATCCTAGAACAGTGTGATGTTTGGTCTAATCCAAACATCCTGACATGTTTTGGTCTTATCCAAACATCCTGACACGTGCAAGGTGTGTCATGTGACGTTCCATGAAAGTTCCATGAGACGTGGCAGAGATTGCAGCAAATTCCAAATCGGATAGCTTACCTGACAACCCTTAATTCTTTTATCATACATGGCATCAATCTCAGACTTTAAAGTCGAGTGCTCAATATTATGACATGAGCCATGACTCATAGTTAAGGAAGATTTATTATGAGTCACTACTCACAATTTATGTACGCAAATGGCTAAGGTGGATCCAAGATTCCTCTTTGGCTTCCTACAAATTTTAAAAGTGGTCATGAACATGCTGATGAGGTCATTTCCCCACCTTTTCATAGCATGCTCTATGACATTATCTTGACTGCTGCCTCCCACGATAGGGTGAGCCTAAAGATAATGTTCATGTGCTGCTGTGACAACTTATTCATCACAGGTTCGACCATGTTTGTAGGTGGTTGACAACCTATGTCCAACGGATGGTTACATAGTACGACGGCTTATCATATCGTTGGTTGTCACCATTTAGCCTTTACAGTTTCGATTTAGACACGATTGATAGAGACATTGTGGAAGTTAATCACTAGCATTTACTTAGCTCCAAAATAACATGTGACATTGATTAAACTTAATAGTTCCTCACAAGGACTCCACCAAAACCTAGCGTATATCCTAGGAATCAAATCTCATCACTTGTGATTTCCTATCAATTTTAATCATGTCATCATGTGAGCTCTTTTGTTTTAGTTCTTTAGCATGCGAGGTTAAACATATAATCCAATCACACGCAGTTATAACATAAAACAAGCATAAGCATAAATAAATATGCAATGGATGTGGCCCCTAAGGTGCACTCCCACTATTGAGAGCACTTCTTGAGCAAGTCCTGAACTCCATCTCACGCCATCTCGCCTACTTGAGGACTCCAAGCTTGAGGCTCCATTAGACCGTCTAATTGCTCCATGCACCTTGCGCCATAGCTTTTGGTTTGGCCACCTCTCTTGAAGCTTCAATCTTCAATCTCTAATAACTATCTTATTTCTAATAAGAAGTAACCTCATAGAGGCGAGTGGATGAGAAGAGAAGACACTAGAGTATAGAGAGGCACGACACGCAGGCCGTATTTTGATTACATATTCAAAAACCAAAACCAAAACCAAAATATAAAACATCTATGCCACATCCATGCACCAAACACATCCATTCAACCCACAACAGCATGTATAACAACATAATAAACATACTGGAATTTTCTGGAAATTTCCGGAATTAAGCAATAATTACTGGAAATTAATAAGCAATAATCTAATCAACTAAAAAGATCGAAAATTGCTTCCTACCACTTAGGGTCTCACCACCTATGGCAAAACGTAGGGGAAAATGACCTAAGTCTCCAGAAAAAATTTGGGGTCAAAACAGTGTGTTTAAGGTCGTCAAACTGCCTCGGGAAGTGTGCTAAACACTAATTAATTAATCTGGAAATTACTAAAATTTTCCGTCGCTCCAAAAATTATGAAAAAATACCCACAAAATAGGAAATTTAATTTGGAGTCCCTAGGAAAAAACCGGACGAAAAATGACGGCGGGAGGAGGCCGCACGCGCCCTCACGCGCCGCAGCGCGTGGGCGCGTCCGCCTCCGCCACGCGCTGACGTCGGCCCATGTGCCACGTCAGCATGCCACGTGGCATGCCACGTCAGCACTTATGCTGACGTCATCTGCCACGTCAGCCCGCCACGTCAGCGCCACGTCATCTGCCACGTCATCTGACACGTGGCTGCCACGTCATCTCCACGTCAACCACTTGCTGACGTGGCACCGCCACGTCATCTTCCACGTCAGCAGCCGCCGCAGCCTTGGGCGCGTGCGGCGCGTGGCGGCGCGTGGCCGCGCGTGGGGGCGTCGTCGGTGGCGCGTGAAGCCCACGCGCCGCCTTCCCTTGCTCCGTTCGCGACGAAAAAAATTTTGCCGTGATCGTCTCTTCGTCCTGATCCCGATTATGTGGTCAAAATCCAATTTTAACAAGTTTTTGAAAAACGTGTTCTAATTATTGGATCTAGCAGTCCAGATTAATACTGTTCCGAAACTTTGAAAATTCATAACTAATTCACCGTAAATCCAAAAAATATAAAATTTATATATCTGGAATCCTCGTTAAAAACCCTACCTAACCATATAGGTTTCGTCTACTGGTTATGAAATTTCAGAAACGCGATTTTTAATACAGGTTCGGGAACGCTTATCGAGGCACGAAAAGTAAGCCTATGGCTCTGATACCAATGAAGTGCAGGAAGGATCTAACATGTTCAGATCTACAACATGAATTAAAGCGGAATATTCATGTGTTTACCTTGTCTTCCTATGCTCCTTAATGCAGCGGATGATCGATGTGTTGCTTGCTTTCACGCGCCTCCTCTTTGATCTTGCTCCCACCAATCTAGTGTGAATCTCGAGGACGAACACTGATTTCCACACCACGTTCCACCTCCTTGGATGAAGTTGGAGAGAGACTAGGGTTCTCTACAACTAGTATGAATCTAGAC
The DNA here is from genome assembly GCA_023055425.1 of Linanthus parryae. Lineage (NCBI taxonomy): Eukaryota > Viridiplantae > Streptophyta > Magnoliopsida > Ericales > Polemoniaceae > Linanthus > Linanthus parryae. Next base: position 2,653,088 of record JALGPY010000008.1, on the reverse strand, counting down.
AGAATTACTTTACTGTGTAGAATAGCCAATAGACACATAACAATGTGTAGGAGGCTGCCTCCTTATATAGGCAAAACTTCTCCTAGGTTTGCACATAAACCCCTAGGGTTTGAGCCTTAGCTACTAACCCCTCTATTTTGTGCATTAGTGCAACTAACCCCATAAGGTTACGATAATTACATTGGGCACCCCACATGGGCGCACCAATTGCTAACAGTATTGCTACATTTGGTTTTCTTCTCTATTTTCGGTTTCTTTCTTCTACTATTGTGTGTGTCTGTCCATGAGTTATTCTGGTTAATAGATGGTTTTTTACTATTTTATTCATTTAAATGAAGCACAAATTGTGGGCGGAACATGAGAGCCTTGTCCAGATGAAGAAGTTGCCGCAGCTTTGTTGGTACATGTGCTCAAACATCAGCAGAACTTGCAGCTCACTACATAACTGCTTGCATTTCAAAATGATGTTTTCAGCAATGTAATCAGGGTCGGGCTTCTGAAAAAGCTTAACCGGATCACTAGCACCAATGCAAGCAATGAGACAGGATATATCAAGTATTTTGGCTAGATGAGACCAGCCAGAAGGGCCATAGCCTTAGTGAGCAGAAGGGAGACTGAGGACACTCTAGCATAGAACCCCCTGATCCAGACTCACTCTGAATTTATCAAGAACCCTCCAATACCCTGACAAGAAGGTTTCCAAGCCCCATCAGAGTTAAACTTTATCTAGCCAGTTGGGGGAGGTGTCTAAAGAACCTTGGGAGGGGGGGTCTTGATCTTGATACTGAAGTTGTTATGTAGAATAGCCAAATATCCACTTCCATACTAACAATAGAAGCAAGAGATCTTCCTTAGAATACTAAACGATAAATACTCTTCTTGATTGATTGAATAAGCTGAGGGATTACAATGGTTTAAATAGATAAACTGGCCCTAACCCTAGACTTACGGGTCAAGCCTGAATCACTAAATAATTAAATACCTAATTAAATAACTCAAATACTAAAATTAACTAAATAATTAAATATTATTGATACGGCTACCCGTATCACTGATGCTGTGATTGTTGGCAGAATTCGTTTTGAAATGTTCTTGTAATGTGCTTTCTGTTGGTTTTCTGATGTTTTACTTCCAAAGTATCTAACAAATACGCATGGTGGTGGGTAATTTCGAAACCAATTCTTGGTGGAACGTAGATTTCCCGTACAAAGTGGATTTAGTTAATTCACTTTGAACAATCTTATTCATTGGTTGCATTGTGATTGTGATAGTTCAGGAAATTACTTGCTTCTCAATATACTTTAGTTTGATCCTGAAAAAAGAAGAGTTAGTAGATTTACTAATGTGAAGTTAAATAACTTTTAGAGTTAGTTTGACGCTGAGGAAGGTAAAAGAAGTGAACCATATTATTTGGGTGTTTTAGACGGCCGCCTCTGTTTCATACAGTGAAGAGCCAAATATTGGCACTACAGAGTTGTTGGCGTGAAAGAGTACGGTGTTAAAGAATCTTGGACAGTTTTGTTCAAACTTAAACACGGTGTGGGACGTAACCATATTGATTGGATTGTGCCACTCTTTTTCATGGGTGAAGTGGCATCTAAAGTTTTGATGCATATTCATATGCGACAACTCAAGTGATATCGAGAAGGAGAATAAGATTGTTCTGAAAGGACGTTGAAAGCTGTTAACGAATCGCAGGTGCCTAATAAAAAAGAATGCTAATAAGTGGGCAATAGCTGATTCTCCTTCAGTTGATCCGCCGCATATGAGCAATAAATTTGATATTCTAGCAGGGATTGAAGGAATCAACCTTTAACAATCCTTAGTCGTATTCTTTCGGATCTTTTTTATAGCAGAAACTCTTTTTTTGAACCAATTTTCCTAACAATTAAGACTTGTTTCCTGGCGTTTATCAATTAATGTGTAATACAATCAAAGTCAGTTTCGTTTTCACTAGTTTCAGTTCATGTCGTGGAAAAAATGATACTCTCCACCTATTTTGTGTCAATATATGTGATTGTACTATGACCCAAAAAACATTAATCAATCACTAACCCTGATATTTTGTAATAAAAATAAACCGATGTCCTCTGATTAGTAATTGTTTATAAGATCTAAGCCCGTTATAGCCCCCTATAACTCACTAACCCTAGACTGTTTGTACACACCGGAATGGTAAAAGAAGAAATAAAACAGATCGCTGTTGGTGATTTCTTCCCTCCACCCATTGAATGATGAGTAATCCTCCACTCAAACGAAGCAGCAGCAACGCCTTGCTACGAGTATTAGGAAACCTTCAAGAGGAAAAATTCCGGTACATACCGGAGGAGATAGTCCGGGAGATACTCTCCACCCTATCGGCGGACTCTCTTATACGATTCAGGTGCATTTCAAAACCTTGGTCTCATTTGATTTCTCAAACCTTCACTCCAGTACAGAAAGTTTTAATCCCTTGTAAACCATATTATTCATATGGAAGTGGTGGGTACACTTTTCGAATACTAGATCAAAATTATGTAATAGAAGAACTACACATGGTTATGAGACAAAATATACCTTGTGTAGAAAAGCAAAAGTCGCGCATTCACGGTTCGTGTAACGGGTTGCTTCATTGGGCTATTGCGAGATTTTCTCCTGTGGAATCCATCTATTGGCCGCAGCGTAAGCCACTGGCCATCAATTTATGATCCATCAAAAAGATCAATTTCTGGGCTCTACTTCGACTCTTCTGCCGGTAGTTACAATTTTGTGATGATATCGAATTCATATCGACGCGGCCAAGTTACTTGGGAGGCCACTGTCAGTAGTTTCAGAACCCGCTTACAGAAAAAAGTTAAGTTTCCGTATGGAGATATCGAACGTTTTCAACCGGGACCCGTTCTGAACAATCGTCCTCATTGGTGGCAGCCGTCTTCTCCATGGTACGAACCAGGTCGTATTATCGTCTACTTTGATCCCAAGATTGACAAGTTTTTTGATTTACCACCGCCATTACTTGACAACAGGGATCACTTGTGGATTATAGAAGGCTTGGGGACTTTAGACAGACGTCTTTGTGTGGCCCGATGTTTTGTAAGTATCGACGTCACTGAAGTGTTTTTAATGGAAAAGCACGGTGTAAGAGAATCGTGGGCACTTCTCTTCAAATTACAACTACGACATGTTGAAAGCGTTTTTTCTGTAGTCCCGCTCTTTTTCAAGGATGAAAAGAAACGCGAAGTTTTGATATATTACAACGAATACGACAATAGCAAAATTGTTGCTTATGACATTGATAAGAATGTCTACAAGGAAATATCTGTTGGGAACGTTGGAAACAGCAATGTCACTCTTGTCATGTACGAAGAAACACGGATAAGATCGACACAGAGAAAGGAAGGACACAGAAGACCAATGGCTGTCTGGAATGTAAAAGAAGATAAGACTAAGGAAGAACTGAAGGTCTGTGAATACTCTACATATTCTTCGGTTGATGTTGAGGAAATGGTGATTGAGTTTTTGGAACGGAAGGATCGCCACCCGTCGTCAAGAAAATTCAAAGGTAGGGTGTGGCGATTTTAACTGGAAAGATCAAATAGGATGAGATCTGGGGTTTAAAAAAGGATTTTTATAAGAATAGACAAAACGAAATTGCCAGAGATAGTGGAATCATTTTTCACCCCTTTTCAAAATTGCCAATTTCGTATGTTTTTCGCCACGGAGATGGCCTTTCTTGCTTTTTTTAGTTTTAAGAACGTGGAAACTCCGTGCCTAATTCATTGGGAAATGATTGATGAGAGACCATGTGTAGTATTCTTACATTTGTTCAATGCAGTATTTTATTTTTACTCAATTCGACATGTATTTTGAACAGCAGAACCATTCTCCTATCATCAAGCACATTTAAGAAAGATCCAGCACGGAATTTTAAATGCTGTTGGCAAATCAATTCCGGAATTATTTCATTTGCTATTTTTATTTAGAAATCACTGTTATCCTTCAATTCACCGATGGAATAAAGCGTTGTTTATGTTAGTTTGTCGAGATTTGATCTCTGATTGCTTATCAATTCATGTTCTCCTCATGGTGGTTATGGTTGGACTTGAAATCAAGGTTGTAGAAGTTATGACTTCCCCAATATATTTGTTAGAATCGGTGGTCAACGGTGTAATTACCACTCACTTATATCGATAGTTTTGTTTTCAGAATCATAGGCTTGGGAATTATAGATGGATGCTTATACATTACCCGTCGCCACAAAAACCTCGCTAACAACGAACGTGTTGACGTAATAGAATGGGAAAAAAACGAGCTCCTGGAGTCTTTGGAAATTATGTTCGGAATGGGTGCTTCTTGTCACTATTACAACCAGAACTTGGTTTCTGCATTGTTAAGGAGAGAACCATAGGTTATAGCTTCCAGAGGTGAACGTTTCTCACATGTTTCAAAGGCTTCGTGTGGGGGCTAAAAGTCTAAAATGATGAAGATATCGGGCCCTCGTCTAAATCTCTCCAAGTTGGTGGCAAAGAATATTGAACCATAATGATAAAACTGGAATAAAAGTTGGGGTAGCTTTGCAAATTCATAAGCCTGCCCTAGAAGAAACAGAAACCGTTTCAATTTTTCCTTTATTCATCCCGGAAGACAAAGGGGGAAGATATGCTTTTTCCAGAACCTATATTTGATTAATTTATCTGCCATAAATTTTGACCTTACAACTCTTAAAATATTATTATGACTTAAATACTTAATGCATATCCCCAATTTGCCGAAATTATCACATTGCATCCTGCAGCTCTAAAACTAGCTAATTGCATCCTTCATTTGCAGAAAAGGCGTCAATGTCAAACTGGAAATAAAATTTCATCGCAAATTAACATATTCAAAGGGCATTATTTCACACAATGTGAAGAGTTTGTATCATAAACGATGTGCACTTTATGGAAATACATTTATCGGTATTGAATTTGATGATTAAATTCCGTTCCCTGTTTGACATTGACATCTTTTTTTGTCACATCCGTAATGGTGGGTGTCATTAATTAATTAGCGGTAGAGGCATAAATTGAAGTTGTTGCGACTTGCTTGCGGCTGGCAGGCACAAATGTCGAAAGATAATGGACATGTGATCGTGGCCAGTTCGGTATCATGAATTGGGGTTGAGATAAATTTTTGTTCCATTAAAGATCTCATAATGCTGGAATGAAGCAGGAAAACAATTATTTCATAGGCGCAACTAATCACAATATCTACCAAACAAAATAGAAAAAACGAATCTGTGTTCTCATTGTTAAACACGGTCGGGTTACCTTGGGTATAGAAAAAATAGTATCTCTACTAAATAGTACTATCGCGGTCGGAGAACGACCAATCGCGGCCGTATCTATTGCATTTACTGAAAGTTTCCTCATAAACCAAGGCAACAGAACCATCGCACACGACCTTCCGCATGCGTCGTTTCGTGTTAAACGCGACAATAACACCATCCTCTCGCATTAAAATCACATCTTCCTTTTCTGCATAAAGCAAAGGCACCAATTCAACGTAATAGCGTTCAAGACAGCTCATTCTGAACAGAACCGTCCAAGACTCTTTAACCCCATAACATTTCATTCCCATTACATCGACATGATCTTCATAAGTGCCGTTTTGGTGGCGGCGGGCCATGCAGAGGCATCCATCTAACACCCCCAAACCTATGATGCGGAATTTACCCTCGGGCAATGGTAAATCTACGAATTTAACCTCAGCATTGGGATCAAAATAGAGTACGCGCTGTTTAGTCAAATCCGAAGGATTAGAGACATACCAATGAAGCCTTTTGTTCACGACAGGCCCTGATTTTACCGTGAAGCCATCGTGGTCGTACGGAGGTTCTAATTCAGCAATCTCCGAGGGGAAATCAATCACTTCTTGAGCCTTGCTTTCGAGTCCAATCGTAACGACCTTTCCAGAACGACGAAGCGCCAACAGCGCTCTGAACTCGCCATTCCCGGGGTCAAAGTAGAGTCCAGAAGCTACCAGCCAAAACAAGTTGTCCTCCATAGCATTCAGTTTCTTCTCCGAATTAACCAGCTTATGAATCGATAGCATATTTTTGAAACGCCCCTTTGATGGATCCCACAGGAACAGAAGATTATCAATCAAAACAAGAACCAACTCCTCCCACGAACCTAGCATTTTCATGTCTTTGTACTTTAAGAACTGCGATTTAACAATATTAATGTTTTTCACTTGAGTTTTCGGATTGATCGACTGGAACTGATCCTGTGGTATCGGGTTATATTGACCATGATACCACCATGAGCCGGTGGAGATGATCTTTTGCATTGTTATCTTGATTTGGGAAAGCCAACTCTGCCATTGTTTAGAAACGCACCTGAATCGCAAAAGTGACTTTGCTGGTAGATTGGGGAATATACTATGAACGATCTCTTCCGGTATGTACCTGGCCAAGCTTTTTCCTACGATTTCTCCGTCTCTCTGCTGTTGTTGTTCACTTCCTTGCGCCTTCATTTTGATTGATGATGGGATGTGTTAGGGTTTACCTAACGCGATAGTTGTTCGAGACACTATCAAGTCTCCACACACGGGTTTTTAACCCACACACACGAAAACACTTTTAATTTATTCTTCGATTGATTCCTAAAATAATGAAACTTACAATGTTTAAATAGAAAAATAACAAACCCTAACTAGATTATTGACCTAACGGGCTCGGCCCGGTCTACTTACTAATTGAATAAACAACTAAATAAATAAATTTCTAGCTAAATAAAATAATAAACAACTAATACTAAATAATTAATAATCATAGCTATAATAATACGGGTCACCCGTATCTGGATGTGCACAGGCTAGCTGCTAGGGTTTTCGTTTATTGATACAGTAATAAGGGTTTTATAATTGTCTTCAACTATCTCAAGTATTCGATATTTCTTATAGGCTTAATTGCATATTGCAATATTCTTATAGGCTTAATTGCATATTGCAATATTGCATACCTCAGTATATCAAAACTACTTGATTGTTATCCCCATTAATCACTTGTTAAGGGGTCTGTATTGAACAAGAGACTTCATTGGTATGTCTACAGTTTTATTTCAACTTTCACGCAATATGTACTCTCTTTCGTTCCCAATGTTGAAGTTAAATTCACAGGTTTACGGTTTCCTGAGGGAAATTTCAGAATCATTGGCTTGAGGATTTTAGATGAATGCTTATGCATTACCTGTCGCCACAAAAATGTTGCTAACAACAAACATGTTTATGTAATAGAATGAAACAATACGAGGTAAAGGAGTACTGGGAAATTATTTTCGGAATTGGTCTTCTTGTCACTGGGATGCGGGGCTAATTGTTGACCTCAACTATCTCCGTTTCTAACATGTTCCAAAGGTATCTGGTAGGGTAAAAGTCTAAATTGATGAAGATGTGGGGGTCCTCGTCTAAATATCTCTAATTAGTTGGGCAAAGAGTCTATTTAGCAGAGAGTTCCAATCCTTAAAGGCTTTGGAGAATCATAAGCCAGCCCTATAAGAAACACAAGCCCTAGTAATTTTTCCTTTGTTCGGAAGACATGGAAGCCAAATCCTACAAAACATTCCGGTACATCCCCGAAGAGATCTTCCACAAAGTACTCTCAAATCTGCCCGCAGATTCACTTTTACGATTCAGGTGCGTTTCTAAACAATGGTCACGCGTGATCTCACCAGGCATAACCCAAGTACAAAAAGTCATTGTGCCCCGCAATCAACACTTTTGGTTCCGGTCAGTGGACAAATCAGCTCAGGTTGAAAACATTAAAATAGAGCTGGACCAAAACTTACATCGGCGACATTCTCGTATTATCCCTCATGTTGGTGGTTCATGTAATGGGTTTTTGCTTATTAGGGCTCATAAAAATTTGTATTTGTGGAATCCATCGACTCGTCGCACCCACGGGAACTTAACTTTTCCCCTTTTTTTGCAATATGCGCCGAAAAACGTGACCACGGGGCTGTGTTTCGACTCAAAAAATAATGAATACAAGGTTGTGTTGGGCTTGAAAGACAAAAAACGGAGTGAAAGATCGGTTCGGGTTGGTAGTTTCAAAACTCAATCATGGTCTCGGGTAGACTTCTCCTCGTCGTACAATGTAAATCATTTTAAATCAGGGCCAACATTGAACAATTATCTTCATTGGTGGTCTACCAATGACATATTATGCTTTGATCCGAAGACGGATAATTTTACAAAAATGCCAAGGCCCGGAGACCACAATGAGGATTGCGAAGATATACTTGGTCTGGGAGATCTTGATGGTTGCCTCTCTATGGTTTCTAAGGTTTATTATAAATATTTTAACATGTATAGAATGACACAGCATGGTGCGAAAGACTCTTGGGAATTTATGTTCAGATTAAACTTGGGTAATGATCAGTACAGTGATCAAGATGTGAGTTTTGCCAGTCTGATTCCGCTTTTTATCACTAAAGAGAAAGAAGGCAGGGTTCTGATTCATGTTAGAAGGACGGAGCACGAAAAGTATGATTGGAGTTCAGACTATTACGAATTAGGACCGCCCGATTTATTGTCGGATGATTATGCTACAGTTGCATATGATGTTGGCAACGACATGTTCACTGACATCGCTGTTTCACAAGTCATAAAGGATTACTATGATCAGCCGGTCGCATACAATGAAACATTGGTAAGATTGGTTCCGTTGACCACTTGCAATAGTCGTGGTGGAGCTGCCCGTAGACGAAAGAGAATCTGGAAGGTGAAAGAAAACAAGAACAAATCGAAAAAACATGAGAATGGAGAAGAAAAGGAATATAAAGCGATGAAGAGAGTCGAAGAAGAAAGATTGGAAGCGCCTAGGAAGAGGAAATCGACAAAACATGAGAATGGAAAAGCGAAAGAAGAAGAAAAATTGGAAGAGCATAGAAAGAAGAGGGCTAGATAGACGGTAAGGCCCGCAGCGATCAACTGGTGTCATTGAATATCAAGAATCAAAATCAAAGCACATACTTGTGATCATTTGGATCCTTTTACAGTTTTTTCTATTGATTTTCCAGAAAAATCAGATTTGTTTTCTTGGTGTTTAGTAGTTAGTGCTTAATACAAAGTTGTTTTGTATTCATTAATTTTCAGTTTGTGTCGTGGAAAATGTGATAGCTTCTGCATAGTTCTAAGCCAATATACAACACTTTTTGCTGCAAGACACTTAGGAGCCCATTGGCAATGTTTTTTGCTCTCTAGAACGCTGTTTTTCGAATCTAATAACAGTACTAATGTGTTTAGTAAACTTATTTTTTTTTTGCTTTCTAAAAAACAGTTGCTTACCCACAGCAGCTGGTGAAAAGCAGGGAGGGGTTATTTTTCAGGATCTGCTTTTCAACAAAATGTATATTTGACATTCTTATCCGTTAATAGATATCAATTATTATTTATAAGAATAACACTATGTATTATACCATGTCTGATATTGTCATTTCGACAGCAACAAAACTCTAAAACAGTAATTACCAAACAAAAAATGTCAAAAGTGTTTTCCCGCAGCAGCTGCAATACGGAATTTACCAAACTCTTTATGCGTAGATTTTCACGTCAACTTTCCCGCATTACTTACTACACAGAAGCTTTCTAAAAAGCCAAAGCATTACCAAACTAGTCTTTACTACACCTCATGTGTAACTGAGAAACTCAAACAGTAGCATTGTTGTAGTGCTGGGATTAACGGCTAGCCAGCTCAGGGTTAAATTTTAGTGTGTTTGGTAAAATTAATAATTTCCTATTTTCAGACAATTTATGTTGTCTCACTACAGCTTTCAAGTAATAAGGGAAAGATGGGTTTCCGAAACCTGTTTCAATTAGTTATTCTATGACCGATTTTGTCCTTATGTGGGAACACCATAACAATATTTCTCGGTACTTTTTACTTAAGATTTAGCAAACAACGTTTTATCTAGAACTCGAAACAATTTTGTCATGGTAGCACTTTCTTGCACGACTACAGCATTCCCAAGCTAGCACCCAAAAAAAAAACACTAGCACTAAAATTTTGGATCAATACTACATTTAATCTAACAAATTTCTTCGAGAAATTCATAAACAATTTCACGAGCTTTTGACACCAATAATGCTACGAGTCTTAAAAGATATAGCCCTATCATCTCCGAAACGAAAAGTCTTAAAAGTCCGAACCGGGATGAGTTGGAAAGAAGCAATAATGTTACACCAATAATGTTACACCAACCTGTGGTAGAAACAGAAGGAGCAGACTTAAAAGTCCGAACCGGGATGAGTTGGAAAGAAGCAAGCCAGGAATGCTATGCAAGCCAAAGATAGAGCCCCATCATCTCCGAAACGAAAAGTAGGAGATCAGTTTACCTTAAGCCCTCCACCAAGTAACGATAGCAGCTCCAAAGGGGGACACAAAAGTCGAGCTATTAACTTGGAGAAGAAACTCATGGCAATAATAACCTCAAAAAACAAGGGGGATGAAAGCTCCTCCACAACAAATGATGCAACAACGGCGGCGCCTGGAAACCAGGGCCGCTGAGCACAATGAGTCTACTAAGCTGGAACGTACGCTGGTTGGGGAAACCGCGTGCGGTCCGAGCACTAGAGAAGCAGTTGAGGCTCCTATCCCCGAACATCGTCTTCCTTATGGAGACAAAACTCAACAAACACGAGATGGAAAAGGTACAGGAAAAGGTGAAGTATGCAAGTGGAGTTTTCCGAGAAGCTCAAGACAGGAGGGGAGGTTTAGCTTTACTTTGTAATTCCAAGGTTAAAATCAAGCTATTTAAATTCTCTGACTACCATATTGATGCTTTTGTAGAGGAAGAAGGAGATCTAATGTGGAAGTTAACGGGGTTTTATGGAGACCCGAAAAGAGAGCAACGACACAATTCGTGGGAACTTTTGAGGCGTATTGTGCCGGCCGCAGGTATGCCATGGTGCATTTGTGGTGATTTTAACGAAATTAGATCAAATATGGAAAAAGAGGGAGGAAGAAAGCGAAGATACGGCCAGATGCAAGCTTTTAATGATGTTCTACAAGAGTTGGGACTAGCTGATCTTAGTTTTTCGGGCCTGGATTTCACTTGGACAAATAATCAAGAAGAAGAGACACATATCAAAGTGCGTCTTGATAGAGTGGTGGCCACAATTGGATGGATGAATGCTTTCCCGGGGGCGAGGGTTACGCACATGACTGGTCTAAGGTCAGACCATCGGCCTTTACTAGTCGAATGGAGCAAAAAGACGAACGCACAACCAAAAATCCGCATATTCCACTACGAGAAAATGTAGAACCTGCACGACGAATTTGCTCAGTCAATTACGGAGAAGTGGCGAGGTTCTAGTGAAGGGGCTGGGGAAGATGGCTTAAACAGGAAACTAGAGATGCTAGCTGGACATTGCCGAATGTGGAAGAGAGATACCTTCGGAAGTGTTAAAAAGAAAATAAAGATTTTGAGGGAACGTAAAGACGTGCTGGAAGCAAGTGCACAGACCCAAGATGTCCGAAAGTAACTAAACGAAATAACGGATAGGTATGATGAGCTATTAAGAAGGGAGGAGGTGATGTGGTCCCAACGTGCAAGAAGCGACTGGATTAGGTACGGTGATCGTAACACGAATTTTTTTCACAATAAAGAATCTATGAGGAGGGCTCGCAATACTTTCACAGGTATTGAAGATGAAGACGGGAAGTGGTTGACATCAGATGAGGATATCACAACATGTTTAGAGAGGCCCTTTATGGGGATATTATCTTCAATTCGACCAACTGAGGAAGATATCACAACTAGTGTGGGCAGAATCGAAGCAAGAATTGACCCACTGATGGCTGAGCAGTTAGATGTCGAGTTCACGGCTAAGGAAATAACAGATGCGTTGTTTCAAATGGGGCCAGATAAAGCACCCGGTAAGGACGGATTCCCAGCCGGCTTTTACCAAAAGCACTGGAAATTAGTAGGGGAAGAGACAACTAAAACATGCCTGCACATTCTGAACGGCGGATCCGACATTGGAAGCTTTAACCACACATTGTTGGCACTAATACCGAAGACCAAACAGCCCAGAAAAGCGGTGGACTACAGACCGATTAGTTTGTGTTCGGTGGTGTACAAAATTGTGGCCAAAGCAGTGGCCAACCATCTAAAATCTGTCCTAAACGAGGTGGTTTCGGAAAATCAATATGCCTTTATCCCGGGAAGGCTGATTACGGATAACATTTTGACGGCCTTTGAAGTAATTCACTCAATAAAGAGAGGAAGAAAGGCAAAAAATGGGCTCTTGCGTTAAAGGTGGACATGTCTAAAGCCTACGATCGGGTAAAATGGAACTTTCTAAGCAAAGTGTTAAACCAGTTTGGGTTTGGACCAAGGATACACTCAATCATTATGGGGTGTATATCCACGGTAAAATACGAATTCGTCTGAGACGGAACTATTACAGGGTGCATAACCCCACAAAGGGGTCTGAGGCAAGGGTGCCCCCTATCCCCATATTTGTTCGTTCTTGTATCAGAGGCGTTATCGAGTGCATTTACATCTGCTGCCCAGTCAAAAAGGCTAAGTGGTGTAATTGCATCTCGGGGAGGACCAGTGGTCTCCCACCTATTTTTTGCTGACGATTCAATCTTATTTTTACAGGAATTATTACAAATACAAGCCATTATAAAAGAGTATTGAAAAGCCTCGGGTCAATTGATAAATTTCGACAATTCTGCCATCGTTTATTCGCCAAATGTGCCGGAAGAAGTCAAAGACGAGATCAAAAAGCATCTGCGGCGTTCATGAAACTGACAAGCACGAGAAATACCTCGGATTACCAACCACAATCGGTAAACAAAAAATCACTACCTTTTCTTATTTACTTGACAGAGTTGATAGTAAATTGAAAGGTTGGAAGGAGAAGTCTTTATCGATTGGTGGGAAAGAGGTTTTAATAAAGGCTGTAGCAAATGCCAATTCATCATATGCAATGTCCAGCTTTCGTTTGCCAGACGGAGTATGTGAAAAAATCGAAAGTAAAATCCGACAGTTTTGGTGGAGTAATTCTAAAAAAGACAGAGGTATTTGTTGGATGGCCTGGAGTAAGATACAGGAACCTAAAGAGAAGGGGGGTCTAACATTTAGAGACTTCAAAGTTTTCAATCAAGCTATGCTAGCAAAACAAGCTTGGCGGATATTCGACAACCCCAATTCTCTAATGAGTAAAGTTTTTAGATCCAAGTATTTTGCAAACAATGATTTTTGGGCTGCAAAGGTAGAAAACTCACCCAGGTATGCTTGGCGAAGCATCATACACGGCAGGAATCTGTTAGCAAAAGAATGAGAAGGCAAATTGGCGATGGGAACAAAGCTGCAATGACCTCCCCATGGATCCGTCGAGAGCCAACATTTAAGTTAATAACAGACAATAGCATGATAAACAATATGAAAGTGGCAGACTTCATTGATGCTGAGACAAAAAGCTGGAAAATCGAAGAACTAAGGGAATACCTGCTAGATGTTGATGTACAGGAGGTGGTCCAAATCCAAATCCCATAACACATAACAGGAGACAGGGTACGATGGCACTACACAGACAAGGATGTATATACAGTTAAATCAGGCTACCATCTGGGACTGATGAATAAATTTGCTTCAGAAGGAAGGGGGAGTGTTCAAGCCACCGCAAGAGCCAATTTGACAAGTTATGGAAGCAGAAATTTGAAAAGAAAATCACCCACCTGGCTTGGAGAGCAGCGCAGGATATACTCCCAACTACGTCAAATTTGCGAAGAAGAGGAATAAAAGTTGAAAATAGTTGCTGCCAATGTGGGGATGGCTCAGAAACTGTAAACCACCTGTTCCTCTCATGTCCATTTGCGAACAATATCTGGACTGCCGTGGAAGGAAATCAGTACCTGAGAAACACAAACCCAGCAAACCCAGAATCAATTAAAGCAGATCTGGATCGCTTGCGAGGAGATGAATTGACAACATACTGTGTAATTCTATGGGGGATCTGGCATGCAAGAAATGTTAAAAAATTCAGAGATCAAGAACCAAGTACGGATATGACAGAGCAACTTATCAGAAGGAAGGTGATGGAGGGGGCCATTCAAAGAAAGGAATCACTTAGCTTAGAAGCAATTAAGCCAAAGCAACACACAATTGAAGATCTCTTCCTCCACTTTGACGGAAGTTGGGAGCCTTCGACCGGGAAATCTACTGCCGGTTTGTTCTTAGAAGCAGAGATGGAGATTGCTTGTTAGCAGGTGCAACTAAAACACTCCGGAGTGAAAGCGTGCGGATTGCAGAAACCCAGGCCAGCATTCATGCGCTGAGAGCTTGCTATCAATGAAACCAGAGAAGGATTTTGCTAGTGGGAGATGCAACACATGTGATTGAAGAACTGAGAGAGGGCAGAGAAGGGAGATGGAAACGAGATGAAGGTCAAATGAACTGGATGAGAGAGGATCTAATTCATCTTCTTAGCCACTTCCAACACCTCGAGATGGTCGCCTGGAGCAGAGTAATGAGTACAATGGTGCATCAACTAGCTCGCCACGCAGCAATCTCAACAGATGATAAGATTTGGACGGACCAATTTCCAAGTTGGCTAATTAAAATCTTAGGAAAATATGTATCTCTATTAAATCTCTAGTCTGTCTTTTAATATAAAATTATTCCTCAAAAAAAATGCTACGAGTCATAATAATTCCCAAATTAGAGTTGTTTAAAAACTTTTTCCCGATATAGCTTTTCACATGACATGTCAATGCCACGTAAAAATATAGTAAAATTTATGTATTATTGTTTGATTATTCAATTCACGCATTGTAGTAAATCATATATATGTTTATATCCTTAAAATATGGTATAGTTTCAGTTGGATCCTTTAAAGTTTTTGAAGTTTCACATTTTTTTAACGAAAAATGTCTTTCCTATACATCTACATGTAACATTCGAAATGGGAAGAACATCCACCGGAGTATGAAGGCGCATTTGGGTCATACTTGCCTTGCTCAGGCACTTCGATTTTGTAGCGCTTGTTGAAGAACCCGGCGTCCCATCTACTTCATATGTTTTCTCTCTTTCTTTTTAGTTTGACTTTTACCACTATTCACCGGGTCAATTTGACCCGGTAATTTGATTAGCACCACGATGCAAAAATTTGATAGTTTTTGTATGGTCTTCTAGAGTAAATTTTACTCTACAACACCATGCAAAACTACAAAAACATTCTATCTTTTTTCTATCCAAATCACCAGGTCAAATGATATAGTTACAACTGAAAAAGTCAAACCAAGAAGAAACAAAGGAAGTACCAATCAGCAACTGGTCGTCTGCATAACATATGCATATTGATGTTACGGCAGTTTCGGCAACCATCATCGCCTATCAACACGGCTCGCATTCAACGGCTAAACAATCAAAGTAACTCGATCAGGATATTTAGACATTGTCCATACCCCAACACATGTTCCAATAATAAGGCCACCTAAAATAGTACCCATGAGAAGAACAGTCCCGGAACAATTATAGGCAATGAGTGCTTCCATGCCAAGTTGATTGGAACAATTTCCAGGCATCTCTGATCTCTCGCTGACTGATTAAAGCTTATTCCATAAACAGCAATCTGAACATATTAATATATGTTGAAAAACCAAACGAGAGTTTCCGCAAGGCCAGTCTAGGACTCTTATATCAGAGGCAGGGGTAGCATTCAGCGGCTAAACAAGAGACAATATAGAGCATATCGCACTCCTGTTGGCGGCAAAGAATGTCCTCAACCAAGGAATCGAAGCAGAAGGACATGATCATGGAAATGACACTTCATGCTTATATGTATTAACATAACTATGCAAAGACAGTTGGGAAAATATGGTTAGTAGTTAGTATAGGTCGGGCAATTCGGATTTCGGGACAGAGTATAGATAAACCCTATCAGTTCGATTAGGTGGAACCCTAGAAATCCTGAAGCGTAGTACAAAGCATGCCGTGAAGGAGTTGACGTTCATTGTTAGAATTCATTACATGTTAGTAGAAACTATGTCTCTTGCATCTTGCCTTCTTCAATGGAGAGGATCTAGTCAACGTCCTGAAGGAGTGACGTTCCTGAAGGAGACAAATTCTGTCGAATCTCTAATACTCTTAATTTTTTGGATCAAACTAAATTCTCTAAATTAGGAAAAGATGCAGATCATATTTCATCTCACCAATCTCCTGACTCTTTCTCATATGTGGCCCTCATAGTTAGTAAAATACGGGACGGAAATAAAACGTGGTACGGTACGTACGTGTATTATACGATTTTATATTAAAAATACGTTAGTAAAAGTTCGGCTTAAAAATACGGAATTTGATTAATTCGAGTATTCTATACGTACGTGTATAATTCGTATACTAGTTATTCGTTCGGAATTAAAAATACGGGTGAATTTCTTAGTATTTTAGCATATATAATGAGTTGTTTGTGTCCCACATTGCCATATTTTCAAATTTTTATCAAATATTTAAAAATAATTTGTAAAGCATGTACTCACGTGTTTATCATTTTTGATAAATACACTATTTAATCATGACTAACACATTACTTATGTAAAATAATATAAAAATATTTTTGATCAAAACTTCTATAAAAAAGATATTGCGCATTCCCTAATCTTAAGTCTTAATCATTTTGAAAATTAATAGTGTAACACATAAGACACAAGATGCATACTCATGCATATATATATCTATTTCAAAATACTTTTACGGTTTTATAATCAATCCTTGTAAATCTTTATATTAATGAATATTTAAAATAAAGAAAATATTATTCTTTACACTATTATTCGTTCAAACAAAATATTTATAATAAGAAAATAGTAAGAAAATATTTAATAATAACTAGGTACTATAACTGATAATATTTTGGATGACAATTTATTCGCTGCAATTTTGTATGGAAGAAGTTTTATTCGGAAGTAATATACGTTAAAACGTTAAATACGAGTATTAAACTTTTTTGGTCAAAAATTCGCGTATTTTTCATCAGGTCCAGCAATAGTACGAAATACGGAAGTATTTTTCATTTATACGTACGGACGGGTATTAAACGGAAAAATTCGGAGTATTTCCTAACTAGGGTGGCCCTATATTAGGAAATAGTTTAGAGCCGGCTTTAGATAGGAAATTACTTTCTAATTAAGCAATATAAAGATTAAAAAAAAAAAAAAAAAAAAAAAAAACTCCAATTTCACTCTATCGAAGAACGTATTCAACCTCCTCTGTCTATGAAGGGCAGGAAGGATCTATCACATACAGATCTACAACATGAATTATAGGGGAAGATTCATGTGTTTACCTTGTCTTTCTTAGCTCCTTAATGCAGCGGATGATCGTGTGTTGCTTGCTTTCACGCGCCTCCTTCTTGATCTTGCTCCCACCAATCTAGTGTGAATCTCGAGGACGAACACTATGATCCACACCACGTTCCACCTCCTTGGATGAAGTTGGAGAGAGACTAGGGTTCTCTACAACTAGAGTGAATCTAGACAGAGTAACTTTACTGTGTGGAATAGCAATATAACATGTAGGAGGCTGCCTCCTTATATAGGCAAAACTTCTCCTAGGTTTGCACATAAACCCCTAGGGTTTGAGCCTTAGCAACTAGCCCCTCTAGGTTTGTGCATTAGTGCAACTAACCCCATAAGGTTATGATAATTGCATTGGGCACCCCACATGGGCGCTCCAATTGCTAACATCTCCCACTCGCACAGTGAGGTTGCACAATCCATCCAGTCTGTATCAATCTCCAACTATCTATCATCTACAAAAGAGTATCGTTGTGGCCGTGGCGTGTGACCGGTGAGAGTACCTGCATTTCGGGAGATCCGTACACCAAACTCGTATAGCCAGCAAGGGAAGGCACCCTCTCGGAGATCCACATACCAAACTCTTATAGTCAGCGCAGGAAGGCACCCTTAAAACATACGACAGTAATAATGCTCTCTGTAACTCTCGTATTCTCCATATTCCTCCGATTGTCATCTCGTGGATCATGAGCAGCTGCCTTGTCCCGAAGGCCATGCTCCAATGAGTCCACATCTCCTTTATATTTTTATATCCTACATGATCCCATAAGATCTTGCAGGTGGGACCAATGAAGATAATAAAGAGCGATGCAACGAGAATCTTTCCTTACATACATGTGTCACTCAGATTTGGCTCAGCTGCTTTCCCAGCAGTGTCTGGAAGGCCGAATCATCCATAGCCGTAAGGGTGTCATGCCAAAGTAGCACCACTGACCCGTCTCCTCGTGACACAGACGTAAGTACAAAGGGTATACAGTGTCAATCATCTTTATATGATCGACGAGGCTCACACGATGAGGAATCCCAGGGACTAATTCTACTCATCACCTCATGGTCACTCATAAGCGCGCGTTATTCAAGGGGAATATGCGCCATAGTGTTCAGAATCTGACCAGAGCGCATACTTATCCTTGCAAAGGACCACTATGCAGATGACTATCCCGTAGCCCTTATGGCCACCAGCCCGAGTACTGCGATGTCACACTATTGTGAACGGTAATCAGTTCTCGCATATGGCTTTCTCTACGCAGACTATACATGGTTCGGGGTACTAACCATGTTCGATTGGCCATAACCAGTCTCACCTTGGAACTTATATCCAATGCAACAGTTGAATCCATCTGACAGGCTACTAGCTCTACCTGATAGACATCTAGCTCTTATTATGGGTCATATACCTCATATGATAGGCACCTCATATCATATCGCAGGCTTTCAGCGCTTATCGGGATTCTGTCTCATTTTCCGCCACACCCAGACATATCCAGGATATTGCGAAGGTGGTCGCTCGTGTGAGTGAGCCGACCTAGTGTCTGTGTGACATGCTCTAAGCTAGTACAGGAAATGTAACATATCATACACGTATCAAACAACGTGCAGCATAAATAACAAATCCATTCCTAATATCCAATCAACCAATGTCTCATAACGCCTAATCAGTCTGACACCTAGTTCAATTTGCGTAACCCTATATTCCTAGTATGACCAACAAAAGTAGCCTTTAGAAGAGGCTTGGTCATTGGATCAGCTAACATCTGATTCGTAAGAATATGCTCTAGAGTTACATCTCCTTTAGCTACTACTTCCCTAATGAAGTGGTACTTTATCTCAATATGCTTGGCCTTGCTGTGGTATTTCGGATCCTTAGCACAAGCTAGTGAGAACAAAATTCAATCATCAAATTCGAACCCGACGAAGGTATTTTCATAAAGTGCACATCCTCTATGATACAATCGCATCACGTTGTTTGAGATAATGCCCTTCGAGTACGTTAATTTTACGACGGAATTTCATTCCTAGTTTCACATTGACGTATTTCTTACAAATGGGGATGCAATCAGCTAGTTCTAGAATTGAGAGTTAAAATGTGATAATTTCGGCAAACTGGGGGTATGCATTAAGTAATTAAGCCAAAAAAAAGTAATGTGGGTGTCCAATCTCTTATGATGTCGCAGTTATTTGGGCTCAAAGTCTACAAATATTGAAGATTGTAGATATTGGGGCTGAAGTCTAATTAGCAGAGAGTTTGAGAGCATAATGATAATTTGGTATAGTTGAGTTAGGTTTGCCCTTCGAGGACTCCTACCCCGCCAGCTATGTAAGAAACAAAAACCCTAGTTACAAATACATTCCCCAAGGCATCATATTAGGTTTCCTCCGTTCAATCATAATGGAGCAACAAAGAGAGAATTCACCAAGGGATGAAACGGAGGCTACGTTCGATGAAAGTTTCCGATACATTCCCGAAGGCATCATGGACGGCGTATTCCCCAAGTTACCGGCGCGTTCACTTTTACGATTCAGGTGCGTTTCTAAACAATGGCGCGGTTGGATTTCTAGAATCAAAATCAAATCACCAAAATTACTAATTTCAGAAACTTATCAAGAAGTACGTTCTGAAGGGTGCAAATTTTAGTCCATTGATCAAAGACTTCAGGTGAAAACCCTGAAACCCTACGTTAGTGATAGTTGGTTACTTCGCACATACATTCCCAATCCCTATGGCCTGCGCGATCATATGATCCGATTGTGCGGTACGTGGGATGGCTTGTTGCTTGTCAATATCGATGGTTTTCTATTCCTGTGGGACCCGACAACACGGCATTTCCGAGATGAAACATGCCTCGGTGAATGCAAAGTTTACGAACCGATTGATCGCGAACTCATATTCCGAGCTTCGGGTCTTTACCATGTCGGCGGTTACCATGTCGGTTCAGGTCGCGAACTCTTATTAAGAGCTTCGGGTCTTTGCTACGACGATTCCGATAGCGAGTTTAAAGCGGTGATGGCTTGGGGTTGGGAAGGCATACAGAAGGTTGTCATGGTTGGGCTCAAAAGCCGAACCATAGAAAGGATTAACTTCCCTTATGCGGGTCCCTTAAAAGCGAGACCCGTGGTCAACAGAAGCTCCACTGGTATGTGGATAACGCTTCGGCAGATCAACAACATCGGCTTTATTTAAATCGGAGTGATTCCGCACTTCAAGAACATGTGCTCTATTTTGACCCGAAGGGTTCCGTTAAGTTCACTGACCTACCATTGCCCGATGGAAATTTCACCGTCATAGGTTTGGGTGTTCTAGATGAATGCCTTTGCATGTCCCGACGACACCAAAATGGCAATTACGATGATCATGTGGATGTCATTATAATGAAGGAGTATGGAGTTAAAGAATCTTGGACAGTTTTGTTCAGAATGAGTCGGCTTGATTACTACTACGACGAACTAGTGCCCTTGTTTTATACCGAAAAGGAAGATGAAATCTTGATGAAAGGGAGGGGCACTATATTCTCATATAATATGAAGCGCCGGACACGGAAAGTGTTAGGGATTTTTATGAAAATTCCAAAACTTTCATTATAAATAATTATAATAATTATATTTTAAAATAGTCTTAAAGATGTTGGTTATTACATATTTGTAACTCCCTCATTATTAGAGTATTAAACATGAAATATTTGGTTTAATGTAGTATTATTGGGAGGTGGTTATTATGACCATAACTCCAATATTAATACTAGGGGGTTACTAGTTTCTACGCACATCTATATATATGTGAGTGTCATGGGAGATGGGATATAGAGAATAAGTAATGAGAGCTCACATTGAAAAGTACTAGAGTGTACTACTATATATGAAATATATTTTAAGTATTCTATATAGTATATTATGAAACTCTTGTTTGTGGGCAACAACGGTTAGTGACGGTTCACAAGTCCTACAACCGGCGTGACGCTTGTAGGAGCTGGCTCGAGTGTGGGTTGAATCCTACTTCGTAGCATACCGGTAGCACCCTCACGTGGGGAGGATCTACGTTGTAGGACAATGTCCTACATAACATGCCTCTCACACCCAGGCCAGCAAATCGAATTTGATATTATGCTTTGTTTTATTGTTTATTGTACTTCTAACGAGACTAATGTTTCATTTTATGAAGTGTTTTTGACGCAGATGACTAACAATCTACAACGTAGATATCTTAAAATATGAGAAGATGCATGTTAGATCATTCTATTCTTAATGTGAATTCATGAAAAATCTTTTAATAGCTTTCTTCTTTACATTTTGCACATTCTTCATATAATATGTAAAAAGGAAAATTTTAATTTTCTCGAACCTTTTTTTTTGGAAGACATTTGTTCCTTCATCGATTCGGTCATGCTATCTTTAGTTAATAATTCTCTCATGTATAGTTCAATCATTTCTCTCCCTCGTGGATAAATTTGCATGCGGTGGAAATTTGTTAATATTGTTTTTGTAGTTTTCTTGGGTTACATATAGATGAACATTTCATGCTTGTAATTGCATAATGAGTAACATAGACTTATATTGTTTCTATAATATGGAACAAATATATTTTTATTCTAAATATTGTGCCAACAAATTCATTCTTGTTGAGAGCCGGAAATGTATGTTGGAACTCATGGTGTTATAGGAACATTTCTCTTATAATTTTATTTTAATTATTCTTATATCATGTTTATAAAAATATTATTTTTCCAATGATGGAAAATAAGTGGTCTTAATAAGCATGTCAGTTACAATTCTAGTATTCATACTATTTATATTAAAATCTTAAATAAAATTAACCAAGTTTTGTACTTATTTTCATCATTAATGTTATATTTCATTGTCTAATAATTGAGTTTACTATATGGTAGTTATTTGACTAATGCCTCATTGTTTTTACAAGAATTCATGACACAGGGTATTGTTTGTCGAGATTCGTATTGCTTCCACCCAATCGAATGTTTATATTCTCACTGAAGGACATCATAAAAATTGTTGACACTCCTATTATTGTCTTCAAGATGTATCGCTCTCAGTGGGTATTCTTTTGTCTAAAGAAGAGCGAATCCTATATTTTGGCGTTCTCTAGTTACATTTTAATGATGGCAAACTTCTCCATGGATCATATATATTCTATTGAAGATGGATAATCTATAATTGGGTGGTTTACTATCTTATGGAGCGCCGACATATCATGATTCTTCCTTTTTGTATGGGCTTCTTAATACATTCAAATGAATTCTCTATTTATCATATATCGGCCGTGATAGTCTAATCAAAGGAAGGAACAGTTTCACAATTGGGATGTGACAGGCTTGCTTTCTTGAACCCTTACTCCATGTTTATTTGTTTACATCATTTTCTTATAGCACTCTATAATAATCATGTCTTGAGAAAAGTATTGTTCCATGTCAATTAGAAATTATGCTAGTATAGTTAATTTCATGAGAAGTTAGAAAATTCAATTTATAAGATATAATTACGATTTTGACATGAAATGGTATGTCATGAGATATCAAGAATTAGATATAATTTATTGGAGGAAGAAATGTAACGTGGCATAATTGTGCTTATTTTCCTTTTTGAGTAACACTGCTTTAAATATATATGTGTCAATTTGTGAGGTTTGAAATGTGGGGGGTTACTTGATTACAATTAATTCTATTTTTATGGGTATTTGATATGTGGGGGTTACATGAGAAAATGTATAGAATGTAATGTAACATATGGATATCACTTTATAAAAATAATACTGTGGTCAAGTAAATTATTGATATTATGTCTTAAAATTGATACCGTCATTCCTAACATCATTATCATTGACTCGTTGAATTTAGTATTTTGTATTATGTGCAATTAATGTGACTATTGGATAAGTAAAAATGTGGGGGTTGCACATGAAAATTACTTTTCATAATCTTATACATATGTGAACTAACTAATAGCAATCTTGTGGAGATGTAACATGTTATCATTTTGTGGATTCTATAGTCATCCATTGTACATTTATTTTGAGGGAAAAAATGTGCCATCATTTAGTGTCGCGGAACATGTCTATTTGACAAATTATTTTGCATTAAGTGCTATAATGTGTCTCATTGAATGTGAGATAATGTGGGGGGTATAAAGGACACATGTGAATCATAACATTAGTTACGTGATTTTGAATAGTGATGTTATGGATGATGTGATAATTCTTTTATGAAATTCATATTTATAACCCTTAAAATTACTAATATTGCATTTAGTGCAAAATGTTGTGTTTTACAGGTTCAATGATTGGTGTACATCATATGAAAAGAAAAGGTGATGTGACAAAGAGGATGCAAGAAAAGTGACACGAAAAAAAATTATACAAATTAAATTTTATTGGTTCCATAGTCCCTAAATCTTGGGATGGGGTTTGTAAACTCCTGATGGATTCCACAATTGAAAATGGAAAATGCCTAATAAATTGGCCAATAAGAATATGCTTTAAATAAAGTAAAATGACCATCGAGGGTCTAATCAATCTAGGAGCGGAGTCATAGATATGTCGAGGGGGATGGGCTAAGCCCAAAAGATAGTCACCGCTGGAGGTAACCCAATCTCTGTGACTGGAGATCCCATGAAGGAGATTCAATGGGTAGAAACAATCCACGATGAGTGACTGAGAGTTTCAGCACTTTAAGAGAAGTCTACGACTCTCCTCCCATCCCTATGGCATTGTGCTGTGATGAAAAAAAAGAAAATTGTGACGTTAAGGTTGGGTTTTAACCCTTAATGGATCCAAGGCGAGTAATTTTTCGCAAGGTATGGGTCACACATGCCCTTGGAGGATTCACCTAAGTGAGAGTCGCCTTGAGGCCGGGGCTATGGGATTGGGCTATTTCCCTAGAGGCTCTCATGATTTGATTCGAGTGCATGGCCGTAACGCACTAACCCGCGAACCATGTCCAATGCCGGTACTGTGTGTGCTTTCAATTGAACTCGGGCTCAAAGGGTCTAGTTCAAGGCTTAGTCCACTATGATCCTTCCGGGTGACATTGTCATCACTAAGTGAGGTTCAAGTCGGAAGACACCTCACCTATTGCGCAGTATGAAAGTTGCCCATTATTTTATTGTTACATATATTATTCTATTATTTTATTTATTTGTGCTTATTGAGGTCATTTTAAAGTTTTGAAATTTTGTGGGGGATTGTTAGGGATTTTTATGAAAATTCCAAAAATTTCATTATAAATAATTATAATAATTATATTTTAAAATAGTCTTAAAGATGTTGGTTATTACATATTTGTAACTCCCTCATTATTAGAGTATTAAACATGAAATATTTGGTTTAATGTAGTATTATTGGGAGGTGGTTATTATGACCATAACTCCAATATTAATACTAGGGGGTTACTAGTTTCTACGCACATCTATATATATGTGAGTGTCATGGGAGATGGGATATAGAGAATAAGTAATGAGAGCTCACATTGAAAAGTACTAGAGTGTACTACTATATATGAAATATATTTTAAGTATTCTATATAGTATATTATGAAACTCTTGTTTGTGGGCAACAACGGTTAGTGACGGTTCACAAGTCCTACAACCGGCGTGACGCTTGTAGGAGCTGGCTCGAGTGTGGGTTGAATCCTACTTCGTAGCATACCGGTAGCACCCTCACGTGGGGAGGATCTACGTTGTAGGACAATGTCCTACATAACATGCCTCTCACACCCAGGCCAGCAAATCGAATTTGATATTATGCTTTGTTTTATTGTTTATTGTACTTCTAACGAGACTAATGTTTCATTTTATGAAGTGTTTTTGACGCAGATGACTAACAGAAAGTAATTCATTCCTTGCTTGGTGTGTTATGGAATACTGTGATTGTTTACGAAGAATCTTATGATAAGAAATGAAAGGCCTACGATATACATATATTCTGATTTCGCAATCTTTTTGTTTCATTTTATTATCAGAACTCTTAACAATATATTCATTCTATTCATCATTATCCAGTTTCCATAATATCTTTGTACTCTGGCTTGAGTATGAATTCACCACGGTGATTCAATAAACTCAATACTGTCTTGACGCACAACTTGCGTTTTAACATTGCTGCTTGCCGCTGTTGGTTTTAATCATTTAACCCTAAGGGTAAGTTCGTTGAAATAATCTTTCTCTTGAGGGAGTAGACCTGGCATGAAGAACATAGTAATCATCCAGACCTGAGTTCATTTACTTGTTAATGTCATATGAGTCCTCCTTTGATCCAAACATGTAAATGTATCCTTGCCGAGTCCATGCAGTTCTATTGTCTTTCTATATAAGTTTGGATAACCATATATGGTTCGGCGGGAACGGAGCCAGAATCTTGAAATTACATATAACTAAGGCACAATATTACATTTTTAATCAAGGCGGGCCATTTACATAGTTTTACTAAGGCACAATTGAAATTTGGCATGGGATCGGACCGACTTATAGAGGTCGCCGAATCTTGGACTGAAGTGGGCCGGGACTGGATGCCGGAATCTTAGGATTGACTCGGCCAACATGACAAGATCCCTATGTGTGGCCCGATGTAGGGTGGACCGGCCCTAGACCATTGGGGAACCTCGACTCGGACCATGTTTGAGACAATCGTTGGGCCCTCAAGTTTTTTGGGCCCTATGCAAGCATCTGAGCTGCTTTGCGTCCGTTGTCATACAACAAATAGATATCTTGAGAATATCTACGAATACGTCATGACATTATAATCAGAGGAATTTTTTTTTTGGCACAATTGGGTCTAGAAAAAATTTCAAGTTCAATTTAAATTTTAAAGTATTCAAGGATTAAAATGGTGATATTGTAGATTATTGAGGCAAATATGTAATGTGAGTAAGGCAAATGCAATTAAATTAATAAAATAAAGAGTATATGTATTATAAATATCAAAATCTGGTTGGAGGCCACAGTCTCCACTTGTCTCCATATACATCAGTCCAAGATTGTTACATGTTATGAAATCACATAGAATACTGGTTTAAAGATTGATGCCATATGCTTTTCTTTTCACAATCAAAAATGAAATTCTATATTTTTACAATATTGTTATTACAACGAAGGAGCCCACAAACTAACACATCAAACATGGTATTTTGTTGAAGATGTGTTTGTATAAGAGCATCTCTAACCCATGTCATCCCCCCTTCCCCCACCCCCACAGGCCCATTACCTTTTTCCCCTCTCCCCACCTCCCCCTTCACTTCATGGGCCCACCATTCTCCCTTCCCCACCCCCTCTCCATCCCCAAAACTAAAATTCATCTCCAACCCATTTTTTTCCTTTCCATTTAAACTCATGTAGGGGATAGAGAAGGGCATGTCCATGTAAAACTCCCCACAACCATCTCATATCCAACATAAAATTTCTCTCCATAGCTTCCCCTCCCCTCGTGGGATTGGAGATGCCCTAATAAAACATGACTTTCTCTCAAAAAAGTATAATAAACATGACTAGAGTGAACAAAACAAGGGTCGGTCTGTGGAGTTTCACCAACTTGGGGGGTGTACGTTGTAGATTCGCGATCCAGGCTAAGTTCATCTGGCGGCTATTGTAATATTTTTCCTAGAAGAAAACATAACACAACTGTGTATGCGATTATTGGTATCATTCAAGGCGCGTGCATGTTTTCCAAGACATGCAAAAGATCCAAACAAATCGCCGCAACTGCATTCAATATAAAGTACTTGGTCTTACTGAAAAAACATAGAGAGAGACGAAGAAAATGTAAGAGAGAAGCGCCGATATTATTTTCTGAATAATTCTAAACTGACATAATTTTGGACAAAATTTTAGACATAATTTCTACTTTTAGTGATTTTGATTATGTGTCAATGTTTTCAAAGTGTTTAGTATTTTCATAGTAATGATTTATTTTACTACATTTGGAAATTATGTCTATGTTTACGTCCAAAATTCTGTCCATATAGCATTACTCAGTGGGCTATTATTATATGAAGAGTAACTAGGCTTCTAATCCGAAAGGCTTTGGAGCAGCAAGAGCAAGCCCAATAGACGTCTTGATTCTTTTATCTCTTGCCCCTTAAATTGATTATGTGGCTTAACCATTATCCTTGAGTTCTTCAAATTAAGCAGTCGGTTGAGTTCTTCAAATTAAGCAGTCGGTAGAGATTTAGCGAAGATGTCAGCGATTTGATCTGCACTAGACACAAAAGAAACCATAAGTTGAAGTAGAAGTGCCTTTTCCCGAACATAGTGGTATTACCAGGGGGGATAGGAATAACAAATCTTAAAACGTAAAATAAAAGCTTAAACCCAGTGATATCGGCTGCTAGGTGGCTAGAGCTCGATACTCAGGCTCTGTAGAATACCGGGCCACGAGCGGTTGTTTCTTAGATACCCAATGGATTGGGTTAGGACCAAGCTAAACAACAAGTCCGGTAGTACTTCTGCGGTCGTTGGATTTTGGGCCCAATATACATCGGTTAACCCATGATATTGTAAATAACCTAAAATCCGCTTTGCACCTCTAAGGTGGGAATGTGTGGGAGAGTACATAAATTGACACCTGCACCCGGATAACCCCTATCAGGTCTATTTTTTTTTATTTTTTTATTTTTTTTAGGAGAAACAGGTCTAATATTTTCACATCGTGCAAATTCTCACTATATAGTCACCAAAAAATCTTGATTATACGAATTTCAAAACTCCTAGCTGATTATTTTTGGATTAGCTTATATATAAAGAGTCAAAGTACTCTAACCAGTCTCTCATGGGTAAACCACATAATTATTTGGTAATCCATATGTAAACCCGCATTGTGAAAGGGGTTATTCAGAAATATGTAGGAACTTAGTTGCTAGGTTAGTAATTACATATATTATTACCAAACCATGTCGGATTTTGTTTTAAGGCGGCTTACGTAGTCCTATATATAAGGATTACATATATTATTCCCAAACTATGTTGGACTTTGTTTTGAGGCGGCTACCGTAGTTGTATATAAGGAGGTCTCGTAGTATGTTTTTTTGATATGAAGGTATAGAGCCTGAGCTCTGGGAATAGGGAGGAATCGCATAGAAGACGAAGAAGGAAGGAACTATTTATTATCTGTGATAAATATATTCATCGAATGGATCGGACGAGACAGAAAAAGAGACAAAGAAGAAGTGAAATCCGATACGTGCCAGAAGAGATTGTATTCTACATACTTTTACAGCTACCACTAATTTCACTATTACGATTCAGATGCGTTTCCAAGCAATGGTTTGATTTGATTTCACAGTTCATAACCCGGGTGCATAAAGTTTTATTCTACACAGATGAAAAACTTTGGTTTCGATCCGTCGACCTAAGTGGACAAGTAGAAGACATAGATATAGTTCGAAACAAAACCCTTCGTCGTGTTGAAACCCGCATACATGGTTCGTGCCACGGCTTGTTGCTTATTGGGTTTTCGGAAGAATTATTCTTGTGGAATCCATCAACTCGTAGCTGTGTCCAAACCCGCTTATTATCTTCATGTTGGGATCCAAACCGAATATTGATTTCTGGGTTGTGCTATGACTCTCGCACGAATGATTACAAGGTTGTGATGGTTTCATCTTACAAATCGCAAAGTCGCGACATTGTGGTGTCCCAAGTGGGTAGTTTCAAGAACAAAACATGGAAACAAGTCCAATTCCGGCACCATGGAAAGAAGTTTCAGGTAGGGCCAGTGTTGAAAAATCATCCTCATTGGTGGTCTTCGTCCAACAACCAGCGGTCATGTGATGTTATCGTATATTTTGATTCTGAGCAGAACAAGTTTGCGGACTTACCAGTTCCTTCACTTTACATGAACAACGACAAAGTTGTTGTAGATGGTTTGGGGGTTTTGGATGGATGCATTTGTATGGCTCGACTCTTCGTACGTGCCAATACTGTAGAGTTGTTGGTAATGGAAGAGTACGGCGTGAAAGAGTCGTGGAAACCTTTTCGGAAAATCAAATTAGATCTTTGGTATTCTTATGAAGTCCCATTCTTTTACATCAATGAAAAGAAGTGCGATTTTTTTATACTTGTTCCTACATTATTCTATAAGAACAAGTTGTTGGCGTATGACATTGATAACCATATCTGCAAAGAAATAGCAGTGGAAAACGACAGTTTCGTATATTTCAACCATGTCGTGTATGAAGAAACAGTGATGATAAGACCGACTTGGACGAGGAAAGCATCCTCTGCTTACACTGAGGAAGAGAAAATTGAAGATGGAAGTCGACCAAAAATTGTCTGGAATGTTGAAGACGATGACATAATTCGACAGAATGAAACTAATGGAGGAGCAAATGAATGGACATTTGCTACGGATGCTTCAGTGGATGTTGAACAAATAGCGACACCGTGGTTGGGAGAGCCAGATTGGTGGCGAAGCATATTTCATATATAGGCTAATCATCGCCAAGCAATTGTGGATGGTGAATTGTTTGAGAAGAAGATTATATTTAAGCCTCATCCTCAGTTGAGTTGTTTTTCTTGCAATTTATATGTACTTTTCTATAATAAGAAATAGGTCATTCATATGACCGCATCCGATGCAGGCCCGGGCCATCCACTAGCCGGATTAGGTGTTCGCCTAGGGCTCCCAATTTTAAGGGGCCCCGTAGTATTTTTCCGAAATAGTTGATAAGGTTTTATGTCCCCCACATTTTGTTTACGGGTTAAAAGCCCGAACTATTAGTAAACCGCGGGGTATATGCCGCCCTACAGCTGAATATGTTTTTTATTCACAGTTAATTTTATGGTAAAGATGGGCCTCACTTTCAACAATCACCTAGGGCCCATAAAAGTCTAGGGTCGGCCCTGATCCGATGAGGTTGAACCTACGACCTTGAACTCTGTTATTGTTAATTATGAAAGCTCTTGCACTTGCTTTCAGATGTGTTCCATCTTTGTTTTGTTATGCACTCCAAGAATTCACCGGGTGCGTGCACACACGCAGACACAAAGTCTAAGAACATTTTATAGAAATAAAACAGCCAGCTGCGGCAGTCATCCTACTCGTGCGAGCTCTGGTCTTCGCTGTTGCGAGCTCTGACCCATTTGATCGCTGCAACATTGTCTTCCACTTGTATCTTGACTTGTTGCTCCACCTGATCTTGTTGTTGCTTTAGTTATTCTAACAAATCTCCACCTTAACTCATATCAACCTTGCAACCGAAATCCTCGCCGAGTCTTAGTTTCTTCGATTCAAAACAGAACTCAAGCTTGCCTCGTATCCTCTCAACCACCCGAATCAGAACCTGATGCTTCTCTCCTCAAAAATAACGTCAGAATCCTCCGCACCAACTGAATGAACATCTCACTCATGGATGATCTTCCAGAATCAGATGTTCTGCATTTGTATGCGAAACCAGGTGCACCACAAGTTGCTCCAACTTCAACAAGTTCTTGCAACAAATGCGCCACAATTTCTCCGACTTCCATGAGTTCCTGCATTAATTTACCAGATATTGCTTCAACTTCCACTGAGTTGCAACTAATGTGCCAGATGTTGCGTCAACTCCCTGTGAGTTCCTCCAACAACGCACAGGATGTTACTCCAATTCCCACTGAGTTCCTGCAACGAATGAGCCTGCTCCAATTCCCTATGAATTCATGGAACAATACACAACCACCAAATGCTCGCCATATCTGAGGTATATGCGAGCCCAATTGGTGCCTCATACATGCCACAAGCCCCACGTCAAAATGCCACTTTTCTCCACGCGGTCTGGAGCCCAAATACGCTAGAGCCCAAATTAGCCCTCCTACGGGACTCAGGTGATGGATGTGTGTGCGCCCCATTTTTCATAGGCCCGTAGCAACGAACGACCTTGCTGCTTCATCAAAGCATGTGTCTTGATTCGCCACACATTGAATTTGTTTCTCCTGGTAAACTGCTCAATCTCGAATCATGGACGAAACATCGTTCTTCGCAGAAGCTCCTAAATCATAGCTCGTTACACTTGATCTGCCTACTCCAAGTTTTTTTCTTTTCGCAGTTCAGGAATTATCAAAGTGAATAAAAGTTTGGTGTTTATTGAAATATTTTGCTTCAGTGTTGTGTCTATGATAATCAAGTTGCGTCAATAGTTAAGTAAATGACGTGTTATTAATCCAGGTTAACAAGAAAAGCGTAATAAAGTTAGGGTTTGGCTTGACTTCATTGTTTTCTCTACGATGAGTTGCTTCGATATTTTTTAATAAAGTTAGGAAGTGACATATTTCCCTGAACATGAAGCGACGCACAAAAGAGTATACTTTAATGATCGCCGCCCCAAGTTTGGGGTGGAAATTGTAATTAGCTAATAAATCTGGGGGCTGTTTGAAAATTGTTAGAGTAAAGGTAGTTTGGTGAAATAAGCCTCTTTGATCTCCTTGTAAAAACCCTCCACTGCCTATACATAATGACAAAAACCCTAAAACCCCAAAAAAAAATCTCAACTCACTCTTGAAGGGTAGTGAAAGAACAGAAGAGAGTCAAGGAAGACATGGAAGCGGCCAAATCCAAAAGACGCTCCTCACGGTACATTCCGGAAGAGATTGCGATCAACATACTCCCCAACCTTTCAGGTCATTCACTTTTACGATTCAGGGGTGTGTTTCCAAACAATGGCGTAGTTTGATATCTGGATCCAAAATTACAGTGCAGAAACTACTTGTCCCGCCACCAATGAAACAAAGTATGATGTTCCTCAATTTAAAAAAATTTATCAACCAGGTAGCATGGAAAACGTCGATAACCAAACATCTTTTGAGCCTCATAATACTGGAATCATCTCTCCCAAACCTAGTAGGATCTCACTATTTGGTTCATGGGACGAGCTATTTCTTGTTAGAGTCGACGATCATCTATTCGCGTGGAATCCATCAAAGACCAAACTACGCCACAAGAAAGTACTATCAATTCGTCAATTTGGCGACCTAGTTGATTCACGACAAGGATCAGTCGAAGTGAGAGCTTTGGGGCTTTGCTTCGACTCCGTTTCTGGCGAATTGAAAGCAGTGATGGCTCTTCTTTCACTTCACAATCATAATTCTAAAGCGGTAGTTATGATCGGGCTTCAAAGCAAGAATATAGTGAATATTGACTTTCCTTGGGACACAAGTTTCGCTTGTCATCCTTGGTATGGGGGTTAGGTCAGGGCCTGTGGTGAACAAGGGACTTCATTGGTATATCTATAACCCTTCAGCATCAAAGCAACATGTACTCTATTATGATTCTAACGCTGTTGAATTCGTGAAACTAGCGTTGCCCGAAGGGAATTTCCATGTCATAGGTTTGGGCGTTTTAGATGGTTGCCTTTGTCACGACCCAATCTTTACTTTCACTTTAAGTTGATTACGAGTTCATCAGAGTAAACGCGTCATTTTCGGCCGCGACGGAAATACGAACCTTTTCGCTTTTCGATAAAAATAATAGCGGAAGCTTTGAAATATACAACTCTTTTCAATTTGAATGAAAAACGTCATTTTCCTATTCATTTGAACAGTAATCGTTTACAATTATCCAATAAAATAATCCTAACAAATATTACAATTAATTCGAAAACACCATAAATCTAGCCCGTCTATAGTCTCTGATCGACCTGGTACGGTACCTGTAGATATTTTAGGGTGAGCAAAAAGCCCAGTAGGTACCGCCTAACCACTGGCGTAGAAATATAATAATCAATTATACTGTAACATCGATCACGAATCACATAATTATCATGCTTTATACTTCATGCGAATAACAAACAATAACTTAACAATCAACATATAAGCATATAGTTACGTGCATAGACCGTAATTACAGTAGAAGTGAAAGCTATATTTCCCCTACCTCAATAGTAGCTTCAGGATAACATCTTAGAAATGATACGACTAGCTCCAAATCTTTTATCTCAGAATATTCTCACTATCTCTCTATCTCACTTATCAGTAATTGAATCGAATCAGGAATGAGAAATAACTAAAGCATTGGGTCCTATTTATAGAAGTAAGTGACCAATCAGAACGCGGCGAGTCACAAGGACACGTGTCGCGCATGCAATGAAAGCTGTGCCACACGACGACACATGTCGCCTGTGTGTCACACATGGATAAGGATAGCCTCAGAGCATGACACGTAACCCCCCTACGTGTCGTGCATGCAGGGAAAGTCGCAGATGTTGTGACACGTGTCCCTCCGCGTGTAACACATTTATTTGGCCAAATCTAAATGCTTATCCTCAACCACCACGTCAAATAAACATGTAATGTAGTCACGTCAAGCATATAACAAGCCACATATCACGAGATGCATAAACAATACTTAATTAACACTTAAACTAGTGATTATCACTAATTAACACTTAAAATAGTAATTAGCACTAACTAACACTTAAACTAGTGATTAGCACTAATTAACACTTAAACTAGTGATTAGCACTAATCATTCTCTAATTATTTTTATATTTAATTTAGATATAGAATAAGAAATTACGACTTTCGGTGTCTTTCTAGACGAGCTTAACTATTATAGTTTAGCAATTATGGATACATCTATCAAAAAGTTAAATTCTTAAATATGAAATTTACTGAAGTAATATAAGTTTAAAATTGCGGTTATTACATTCTTCCCTCCTTATAAAAATTTCGTCCTCGAAATTAGACTTTTAATAATTGTTTGTTTCTATTTAAAAATCATTCTTATCATGACATAAGCAATCTCATCACTTTCGCATAGCCAGGCAGTGTGCCTACACAACTCCCCTTTCCTTGCGCCCTGGCATACCTCGCTTGGATCAAGTTAGTCAAGGCCGAGTCCCGTGCGTAGGTGACGAGCGATGCAGGTACCACACTCTACCCCAAAACGTATCCGACATACCTCGCTTGGATCAAGTTAGCCAAGACCGAGTCCCGGGCGCAAATGTCGGGTAAGGTGGATTTAACACACCGGGCTGGCACGGCTCTGATACCACTTTGTCACGACCCAACCTTTACTTTCACTTTAAGTTGATTACGAGTTCATCAGAGTAAACGCGTCATTTTCGGCCGCGACGGAAATACGAACCTTTTCGCTTTTCGATAAAAATAATAGCGGAAGCTTTGAAATATACAACTCTTTTCAATTTGAATGAATAACGTCATTTTCCTATTCATTTGAACAGTAATCGTTTACAATTATCCAATAAAAGAATCCTAACAAATATTACAATTAATTCGAAAACACCATAAATCTAGCTCGTCTATAGTCTTTGATCGACCTGGTACGGTACCTGTAGATATTTTAGGGTGAGCAAAAAGCCCAATAGGTACCGCCTAACCACTGGCGTAGAAATATAATAATCAATTATACTGTAACATCGATCACGAATCACATAATTATCATGCTTTATACTTCATGCGAATAACAAACAATAACTTAACAATCAACATATAAGCATATAGTTACGTTCATAGACCGTAATTACAGTAGAAGTGAAAGCTATATTTCCCCTACCTCAATAGTAGCTTCAGGATAACATCTTGGAAATGATACGACTAGCTCCAAATCTTTTATCTCAGAATATTCTCACTATCTCTCTATCTTACTTATCAGTAATTGAATCGAATCAGGAATGAGAAATAACTAAAGCATTGGGTCCTATTTATAGAAGTAAGTGACCAATCAGAACGCGGCGAGTCACAAGGACACGTGTCGCGCATGCAATGAAAGCTGTGCCACACGACGACACATGTCGCCTGTGTGTCACACATGGATAAGGATAGCCTCAGAGCATGACACGTAACCCCCCTACGTGTCGTGCATGCAGGGAAAGTCGCAGATGTTGTGACACGTGTCCCTCCGCGTGTAACACATTTATTTGGCCAAATCTAAATGCTTATCCTCAACCACCACGTCAAATAAACATGTAATGTAGTCACGTCAAGCATATAACAAGCCACATATCACGAGATGCATAAACAATACTTAATTAACACTTAAACTAGTGATTATCACTAATTAACACTTAAAATAGTAATTAGCACTAACTAACACTTAAACTAGTGATTAGCACTAATTAACACTTAAACTAGTGATTAGCACTAATCATTCTCTAATTATTTTTATATTTAATTTAGATATAGAATAAGAAATTACGACTTTCGGTGTCTTTCTAGACGAGCTTAACTATTATAGTTTAGCAATTATGGATACATCTATCAAAAAGTTAAATTCTTAAATATGAAATTTACTGAAGTAATATAAGTTTAAAATTGCGGTTATTACATTCTTCCCTCCTTATAAAAATTTCGTCCTCGAAATTAGACTTTTAATAATTGTTTGTTTCTATTTAAAAATCATTCTTATCATGACATAAACAATCTCATCACTTTTGCATAGCCAGGCAGTGTGCCTACACAACTCCCCTTGCCTTGCGCCCCGGCATACCTCGCTTGGATCAAGTTAGTCAAGACCGAGTCCCGTGCGTAGGTGACGAGCGATGCAGGTACCACACTCTACCCCAAAACGTATCCGACATACCTCTCTTGGATCAAGTTAGCCAAGACAGAGTCCCGGGCGCAAATGTCGGGTAAGGTGGATTTAACACAACGGCCTGGCACGGCTCTGATACCACTTTGTCACGACCCAACCTTTACTTTCACTTTAAGTTGATTACGAGTTCATCAGAGTAAACGCGTCATTTTCGGCCGCGACGGAAATACGAACCTTTTCGCTTTTCGATAAAAATAATAGCGGAAGCTTTGAAATATACAACTCTTTTCAATTTGAATGAAAAACGTCATTTTCCTATTCATTTGAACAGTAATCGTTTACAATTATCCAATAAAAGAATCCTAACAAATATTACAATTAATTCGAAAACACCATAAATCTAGCCCGTCTATAGTCTCTGATCGACCTGGTACGGTACCTGTAGATATTTTAGGGTGAGCAAAAAGCCCAATAGGTACCGCCTAACCACTGGCGTAGAAATATAATAATCAATTATACTGTAACATCGATCACGAATCACATAATTATCATGCTTTCTACTCCGGATGGTCCAGTATTATCTATCAGTAATGCATTTGATCTTCTGAGTGAATATGAAGGGACACTTATAAATCAGTGTAGTTAATTTGCTGCTTCACTATTTTCTGTTGATTGCGTTAGTCAAATGCTATTTTTCTTCCAAATTAATGATGTATTGCTACATTTGGTTTTCTTCTCTATTTTCGGTTTCTTTCTTCTACTATTGTGTGTGTCTGTCCATGAGTTATTCTGGTTAATAGATGGTTTTTTACTATTTTATTCATTTAAATGAAGCACAAATTGTGGGCGGAACATGAGAGCCTTGTCTAGATGAAGAAGTTGCGGCAGCTTTGTTGGTACATGTGCTCAAACATCAGCAGAACTTGCAGCTCACTGCATAACTGCTTGCATTTCGAAATGATGTTTTCAGCAATGTAATCAGGGTCAGGCTTCTGAAAAAGCTTAACCGGATCACTAGCACCAATGCAAGCAATGAGACAGGATATATCAAGTATTTTGGCTAGATGGAGACCAGCCAGAAGGGCCATAGCCTTAGTGAGCAGAGGGGAGACTGAGGACACTCTAGCATAGAACCCCCTGATCTTGACTCACTCTGAATTTATCAATAACCCTCCAATACCCTGACAAGAAGGTTTCCAAGCCCCATCAGAGTTAAACTTTATCTAGTCAGTTGGGGGAGGTGTCTAAAGAACCTTGGGACGGGGGGTCTTGATCTTGATACTGAAGTTGTTATGTAGAATAGCCAGCTATCCACTTCCTTACTAACAATAGAAGCAAGAGATCTTCCTTAGAATACTAAACGATAAATATTCTTCTTGATTGATTGAATAAGATGGGGGATTACAATGGTTTAAATAGATAAACTGACCCTAACCCTAGACCTACGGGTCAAGCCTGAATCACTAAATAACCAAATACCTAATTAAATAACTCAAATACTAAAATTAACTAAATAATTAAATATTATTGATACGGCTACCCGTATCACTGATGCTGTGAACAGCTTGATGATTGTTGGCAGAATTCGTTTTGAAATGTTCATGTAATGTGCTTTATGTTGGTTTTCTGATGTTTTACTTCCAAAGTATCTAACAAATACGCATGGTGGTGGGTAATTTTGAAACCAATTCTTGGTGGAACGTAGATTTCCAGTACAAAGTGGATTTAGTTAATTCACTTTGAACAATCTTATTCATTGGTTGCATTGTGATTGTGATAGTTCAGGAAATTACTTGCTTCTCAATATACTTTAGTTTGATCCTGAAAAAAAAAAGAGTTAGTAGATTTACTAATGTGAAGTTAAATAACTTTTAGAGTTAGTTTGACGCTGAGGAAGGTAAAAGAAGTGAAACATATTATTTGGGTGTTTTAGACGGCCGCCTCTGTTTCATACAGTGAAGAGCCAAATATTGGCACTACAGAGTTGTTGGCGTGAAAGAGTACGGTGTTAAAGAATCTTGGACAGTTTTGTTCAAACTCAAATTGTTGGAAGTTGGATGTTAAATCCATAGAGAAATGGTGATGTTCTTGGTAGCTTGAAGAAGCTTGAAACCAAGAGCATTATTTGTCCCACATTGTTGCTCAAAGTGGTGGTAGGTGGGTATATTTGGTTTCACACACAAGGGTAGTGTACAACTACTAACGTGTGTGGAGAGCCATGGGTGTTATTGTGTGCCTCGCGCGCACACACACACGCGCGCGCCGCCGCTGCCTCGCCACGCCTCGACTCGACTCGGGTCGGGTCGGGTCGGACCGGACCGGGTCGAAGGGCGATTTGGGCGAAATGTCTCGGCGTCTCGCGTACGCGAGGCGACCCGGCGAGAGGTTATGATGCAGCTAATCTTTATTACTCACCAGTTTATTGGGTGATTAATTTAAATTAACTGTTTTGACCGTTTTAATGTGGGATTAATGGGCATTAAACGGATTGATTGTCAATCAATTAGATTGATCAGTTTTACCAAAAACTGATGGATTAATCTAATTGATATAGTCAGAACGTTTTGAGATTGCGTATGATTTTTTCTCTCTGGTTCATCTCGAAAATACAAACACTCACTGCTTTCTCTGGCGAACTGAGGTGCGAGTCGAAGTGATCTTCATCGCTGCTGTAACGAGGAGGATCAGAGCTGTTTTATCCTGGAAGGATTCTCGCCGGATCCCAATACAGCGTAAGTGGGGGCGATTATTTCTTCAAGAGCAGTCAGGACTTCTTCGCAAGACCTGGCGACTCAGCTGCATTCGTGTTTTACCTGTTCCATCGTGAACAGAGGTATGTCATGTTCCTTCTTTTCTTTCGTACAGTATCTAATTTCTTTGATATTTGCCTTCTTGATTTGCTTTCTCTATGTTCTTGGTCATGTGTTGTTAATCAAATTTTCACTACTAAAATCGTTAATTTTAGTGCCTTTCACCAACACAAACACGGTGTGGGACGTAACCCTATTGATTGGATTGTGCCACTCTTTTTCATGGGTGAAGTGGCATCTAAAGTTTTGATGCATATTCATATGAAAGACGGGGAAGAAGTTATCTCTACGTATTATATTAACAATGATTCGTGGAAGGAGATTCCAATCGTGAATTTTGAGTACCCATACGACTTTCCAGTCGTGTATGAAGGAACGTGAGTAGGACCCTCAATCAGAAGCAAGAACAAAACGGCTGGCACTGGAACTGCGAAGATTGTTTGGAATGTGAAAGAAAAGTGCGACAACTCAAGTGATATCGAGAAGGAGAATAAGATTGTTCTGAAAGGACGTTGAAAGCTGTTAACGAATCGCAGGTGCCTAATAAAAAAGAATGCTAATAAGTGGGCAGTAGCTGATTCTCCTTCAGTTGATCCGCCGCATATGAGAAATAAATTTGATATTCTAGCAGGGATTGACGGGATCAACCTTTAACAATCCTAAGTCGTATTCTTTCGGATCTTTTTTATAGTAGACACTCTTTTTTTGAACCAATTTTCCTAACAATTAAGACTTGTTTCCTGGCGTTTATCAATTAATGTGTAATACAATCAAAGTTAGTTTCGTTTTCACTAGTTTCAGTTCATGTCGTGGAAAAAATGATACTCTCCACCTATTTTGTGTCAATATATACTATGACCCAACAAAAATTAATCAATCACTAACCCTGATATGGGTTATTTTGTAATAAAAATAAACCGATATCCTCTGATTAGTAATTGTTTAAAAGATCTAGGCCCGTTATAGCCTCATAGAACTCACTAACCCTAGACTGTTTGTACACACCGGAGTGGTAGAAGAAGAAATAAAACAGATCTCGAGAGAGAGAGAGAGAGAGATCAGAAGCTGTTGGTGATTTTTTCCCTTCACCCATTGAATGATGAGTAATCCTCCACTCAAACGAAGCAGCAGCAACGCCTTGCTACAAGTATTAGGAAACCCTCAAGAGGAAAAATTTCGGTACATACCGGAGGAGATAGTCCGGGATATACTCTCAACCCTACCGGCCGACTCTCTTTTACGATTCAGGTGCGTTTCGAAACCTTGGGCTCATTTGATTTCTCAAACCTTCACTCCAGTACAGAAAGTTTTAATCCCATGTGAACCATATTATTCATATGGAAGTGGTGGGTACACTTTTCGAATGATCGACCAAAATTATGGAATAGAAGACCTACACATGGTTATGAGAAAAAATATACCTTGTGTAGAAAAGCAAAAGTC
Source organism: Linanthus parryae (assembly GCA_023055425.1). Taxonomy (NCBI): domain Eukaryota; kingdom Viridiplantae; phylum Streptophyta; class Magnoliopsida; order Ericales; family Polemoniaceae; genus Linanthus; species Linanthus parryae. The sequence continues at coordinate 2,613,046 of JALGPY010000008.1, read as the reverse complement.
CCGCATTCACGGTTCGTGTAACGGGTTGCTTCTCATTGGGCTATTGCGAGATTTTCTCCTGTGGAATCCATCTATTGGCCGCAGCGTAAGCCACTGGTTATCAATTTATGATCCATCAAAAAGATCAATTTCTGGGCTCTACTTCGACTCCTCTGCCGGTAGTTACAAGTTTGTGATGATATCGAATTCATATCGGCGCAGCCAAGTTACTTGGGAGGCCACTGTCGGTAGTTTCAGAACCCGCTTACGGACAAAAGTTAAGTTTCCGTATGGAGATATTGAACTTTTTCAACCGGGACCCGTTCTGAACAATCATCCTCATTGGTGGCAGCCGTCATCTTCATGGTACGAACCATGTCGTATTATCGTCTACTTCGATCCCAAGATTGACAAGTTTTTTGATTTACCACCGCCGTTACTTGACAACAGGGAACACTTGTGGATTATAGAAGGCTTGGGGACTTTAGACAGACGTCTTTGTATTGCTCGATGTTTTGTAAGTATCGACGTCACTAAAGTGTTTTTAATGGAAAAGCACGGTGTGAAAGAATCGTGGGCACTTCTCTTCAAATTACAACTACGACATGTTAAAAGTGTTTTTCTGTAGTCCCACTCTTTTTCAAGGATGAAAAGAAACCCGAAGTTTTGATATATTACAACGAATACGACAATAGCAAAATTGTTGCTTATGACATTGATAAGAATGTCTACAAGGATATGTCTGTTGGGAACGTTAGAAACAGCAATTTCCCTCTTGTCATGTACGAAGAAACACGGATAAGATCGACACAGAGAAAGGAGGGACACAGAAGACCAACGGTTGTCTGGAATGTAAAAGAAGATAAGACTAAGGAAGAACTGAAGGTCTGTGAATACTGTACATATTCTTCGGTTGATGTTGAGGAAACGGTGATTGAGTTTTTGGAACGGAAGGATCGTCACCCGTCGTCAAGAAAATTCAAAGGTAGGGTGTGGCGATTTTAACTGGAAAGATCAAATAGGATGAGATATGGGGTTTAAAAAAGGATTTTTACAAGTGAAAATAGACAAAACGAAATTGCCAGAGATAGTGGAATCATATTTCACCCCTTTCAAATTTGCCAATTTCGTATTTTTTCGCCACGGAGATGGCCTTTCTTGCTTTTTTCAGTTTCAAAACGTGGAAACTCCGTGCCTAATTCATTGGGAAATGATTGATGAGAGACCATGTGTAGTATTCTTACATGTTGGTTTTTTATGGAGAGAGCATAAAGAAAAAGCTAACCGATAGTATGTTTTAGGCTGTAAATTGTGATATATTTCTTTAATCATGAATGAGCTTATTTATACAGCAAGAACATAACAAAAAAGCATGAAAATAGCATCAAAATCTGATGCTGTTGAGAAACTAAAAAATTCCTAAAAATCAGCAAAAGACTAGGACAAAAGTTAACAAACTTTGACTGCTTCATATTATCAGCTCCTAGGGACAATATTCAACACTCCCTCTTGTCTCTAAAGCTGCTAAATTTTATTGAAAAATAAAAGTAGACATAAGGCATAGAGCATGAGTCATTGGCATGGATATTGGCATGGATATGATTATGGTTATGGGATATGGGTCATGGGTATGGTTATGAGCTTTGAGTGGAGTTAGAATAACTCCTCCTCTTCTTGTTGGATATTCATGTTTGGATTGTCCGTCAACGGAGGAACTTCGCATTTTGTCTCTGCTGCTTCTCTGCACTGATCATTCGCATCGAGATAGGCTTCCATGCGGACATTCCACATTTGATAGTTCGTCACATCAAACATTGGTGGTAATGTTGCATTTGACGAAGCCTCTGAACTCATTCTGAACTGGTCAGAGGCTTTTTCTGTTTTGACAAAGGAGAAGTTTTTTGAGGACAGTGGTTGCTCTCACAACCTCACAGGTCTCTTAAGATCTGGATGCTCTGATACCACATTGTTGGTTTTTTATGGAGAGAGCATAAAGAAAAAGCTAACAGATAGTATGTTTTAGGCTGTAAATTGTGATATATTTCATTAATCATGAATGAACTTATTTATACAGCAAGAACATAACAAAAAAGCATGAAAATAGCATCAAAATCTGATGCTGTTGAGAAACTAAAGTCCCTAAAAATCAGCAAGAGACTAGAAAAAAAGTTAACAAACTTTGACTACTTCATATCAGCAGCTCCTAGGGACAATATTCAACATTACATTTTATCAATGCATTATTTTATTTTTACTCAGTTCGACATGTATTTTGAACAGAAGAACCATTCTGGCGTTCTCCAATCATCAAGCACATTTAAGAAATATCCAACACGGAATTTTAAGTGCTGTGGGCAAATCAATTCCGGAATTATTTTCATTTGCTATTTTTATTTAGGAATTAGTGTTATCCTTCTATTCACCGATGGAATAAAGCGTCATTTATGTTAATTTGTCGAGATTTGATCTCTGATTGCTTATCAATTCATGTTCTCCTCATGGTGGTTATGGTTGGACTTGAAATCAAGGTTGTAGAAGTTATGACTTCCCCAATATGTTTGTTAGAATCGGTGGTCAACGATGTAATTACCACTCACTTATATCTATAGTTTTGTTTTCAGAATCATAGGCTTGGGAATTATAGATGGATGCCTATACATTACCCGTCGCCACAAAAACCTCGCTAACAACGACGTGTTGACGTAATAGAATGGGAAAAAACCGAGCTCCTGGAGTCCTTGGAAATTATGTTCGGAATGGGTGCTTCTTGTCACTATTACTACCAGAACTTGGTTTCTGCATTGCTAAGGAGAGAACCATAGGTTATAGCTTCCAGAGGTGAACGTTTCTCACATGTTTCAAAGGCTTCGTGTGGGGGCTAAAAGTCTAAAATGACGAAGATATTGGGCCCTCGTCTAAATCTTTCCAAGTTGGTGGCAAAGAATATTGAACGATAATGATAAAACTGGAATAAAAGTTGAGGTAACTTTTTCAAATTCATAAGCCTTCCCTAGAAGAAACAGAAACCGTACCAATTTTTCCTTTGTTGATCGCGGAAGACAAAGGGGAAAGAGATGCTTTTTCCAGGACCTATGTTTGATTAATTTATCTGCAATAGATTTTGACATTACAACTCTTAAAATATTATTATGATTAATTACTTAATGCATATCCCCAGTTTGCCGAAATTATCACATTGCATCCCGCAGTTCTAAAACTAGCTAATTGCATCCCCCATTTGCAGAAAAGACGTCAATGTCAAACTCGAAATGAAATTTCGTCGCAAAATTAACATATTTGGAGGGCACTATTTCACACAATGTGAAGAGTTTGTATCATAAACGATGTGCACTTTATGAAAATACTTTTATCGGTATTGAATTTGATGATTAAATTCCGTTCCCTGTTTGACATTTACATCTTTTTTTGTCACATCCGTAATGGAGGGTGTCATTAATTAATTAGCGGTAGAGGCATAAATTGAAGTTGTTGCGACTTGCTTGTGGCTGGCAGGCACAAATGTTGAAAGATAATGGACATGTGATCGTGGCCAGTTCGGTATCATGGATTGGGGTTGAGATAAATTTTTGTTCCATTAAAGATCTCATAATGCTGGAATGAAGCAGGAAAACAATTATTTCATAGGCGCAACTAATCACAATATTTCCCAAACAAAATAGAAAAACGAATCCGTGTTCTCATTGTTAAACACGGTCAGTTACCTTGGGTATAGAAAAAAATAGTATCTCTACTAAATAGTAATAGCAGAAATGAATCTAATGAAACAATTAAAGGAATGAACTAGAGAATATGAAACGAAGGGATTGATTCATTGTATTGACAACACTTAACAAAAACCTAAGAGACGCCGTCTCTTTAATACAAGAAAACTAACGGGAAGAATAACGGGAAGAAATACAACCGTTAGTAGAGGAAGAGGCGAGAAGGATCTAGAAGAGCCAACAACAGATTAGGGTCCAGGACAATGGGCTTCATTGTTGGGCTTTCTGAAAGTGAAGGTTGGATCACTAGAGATAGGCCCAATGCAGCTTAGCTGAAGTCCAGTGAAGTTGTAGCCCAATATCTTCAATAGCTCCCCGTAAACTCATGGTGGTTGAACTTGAACCATGAGTTTAGTCTTGAGTTCTTCAAAATGAGCAGGATGGAGAGTTTTGGTGAAGACGTCAGCTATTTGTTCTGCACTAGAAAGAAAATCAACAATAAGTTCTCTATTCAATACCTTTTCACGCACGTAATGGTAATCAATTTCAATATGTTTCGTACGTGCGTGAAATAGGGGATTATAAGCTAAGGACAAAGCTGATAAATTATCAGTCCAAAGAATGGGACAAGAAGTTAATTGAAATTTGAGATCTTTGAACAAAGTTTTAAACCAAGACAAGTCTGCTGCTGCTGTGGCTAAAGCCCGGTACTCATCCTCAGTAGAGGAACGGGCTACTGTGGGCTTTTTTTGAAGCCCAATGAATTGGATTTGGGCCCAGAAAAACAACAAGTCCAGTAGTGATGCGTCTATCAGAGGGATTACCGGCCCAATCTGCATCGGTAAAAACTTGAAGAGGCAATGAACCAGTTCTATAAAGAATGCCATGTGTTTTGGTGCCTTGTAGGTACCTCAAGATGCGTTTGGCACCACCTAAGTGATTTTCAGTAGGATTATGCATATATTGACATAAATGATTCACAGAAAAGGCTATGTCAGGCCTGCTGAAAGTTAGATATTGCAAAGCTCCAAGCAGCCGGCGAAAAACAGTAGGATTAACTAGAGGCTTGCTATCAAATAAGTGATATTTTGTGCCAGGTGCTAAAGAGGTGGAACATGGTTTGCAAGTGACCATGTTAAATCTTTGCAGTATATCAGAAATGTACTTCTCTTGATGAAGAAAAATGTCAGAAGAGGTTCTTTTAATTTGTAAACCCAGAAAATATGTAAGAGGGCCAAGGTTAGTCATTTCAAACTCAGTATTGAGTTTGATCACAAGATCACGAAGAAAGAGATGATCATTTCCAGTTAGGATAATGTCATCAACATAAAGTAAAAGAATTGAAATTTTGGAAGAGGAGTGCCTAATGAAAAGAGATGAATCTGCAGAAGAGGAAGCAAAGCCAAGAGACATCAAGTAGGTTTTAAACCTCTCAAACCATGTTCTGGGGGCTTGTTTTAGCCCATAAATAGATTTTTTGAGTAAACAGACATGGTTGGGAAATTGTTTGGAAACAAAACCCTGTGGTTGTTTCATAAAAACTCTTTCTTTTAGAACACCATGTAAAAAGGCATTCTTAACATCTAATTGAGTGAGGGGCCAAGAAAAAGAAGCAGCAAAAGCTAAAATACATCTTACAGTAGCATGCTTAGCCACTGGGCTAAAGGTCTCTTCATAATCAAGACCAGGTGTTTGGTGAAACCCCTTTGCAACTAGACGAGCTTTATAACGTGAAACAGAGCCATTAGGGTTAAATTTAGTCCTGTACACCCATTTGTTGCCAATAATATTGGCATTAGGTGGACAGGGGACAAGTGTCCAGGTGTTTTGCTTTTGGAGACTGCTAAACTCTTCAGTCATGGCATTTTGCCACTGAGAGTGTTTAGCAGCTTCACTAAAGGAAGAAGGGTCAGTAAGAGAAGAAAAAGGAATAACATGGAAACCTGTATGAGCAGTGCCAGTGAATGGCAATTTCTTTTTAGTAATCCCAGATTTACTCCTTGTCCTCATGGGATGAATGATAGGAGCTGGGGGGGAATTCATCATTGGACTAGCTGGAGGTTCAACCAAGCCTGGACTGGGAGAGGTCTGTGGCTGAGATGGAATCTCAGAAGGTGTAGCATCTGTGATAGTAGTATCTGTTCTGGGAGATGAGACCTGATTCCCAGCAGGCTGCTGAACCCCAGAGTCCTCAGACACAGTGTTATGGGGAAACACTGGAGAGGGAGGGGGAATAGAGGGGGGAGGGACAGTTTCTATGTTGATACCTGAAAAGAAATCAAAGTCAGTAGGAGAAGCAGTAGAAGTAATAGGAGCAGATTCATGTTGTGATTTAGCATATGGAAAACAATGTTCATCAAAGATAACATCCCTACTAATGTAAAATTTTTGTGAAGTTTTCTCATAGCACAGATACCCTTTAAAACCATCTGCATATCCAACAAAAACACACTGTTTTGTTTTTGGTGCTAACTTAGATTGAGTATAAGGTGTTAAACATGGATAACAGGCACAACCAAAAATTTTAAGTCGATCATAATCTGGAAGTTTGTTGAATAAAAGCTCAAAAGGTGATTTGTTGCTTGTATTTGAACTAGGCATACGATTGATTAAATAAACTGCGGTTGACACAGCATGATACCAAAAATGTGCAGGCAAAGAAGCATTGTGAAGAAGAGTTGAAGCAGTTTCTACTATGTGACGGTGTTTTCTTTCAGAGACACCATTTTGCTGTGGTGTATGAGGGCAAGATCGTTGATGTATGATACCATTATTGTTCAAATAAGTTTGAAAAACAAAAGATGTGTACTCACCACCCCCATCTGACCTAAACACTGATATAGAACAGCTTAACAGTTTTTCAACAAAGTTTTTAAATTTTGGAAAGGTAGTAGCAACTTCTGATTTGTTATGCAGAGGAAATAGCCAAGTAAAACGAGAGTATCCATCAATAAACAAAACATAATATCTGAACATGAAATGATTTCAAAGGTGCAGGACCCCATACATCATAATGAATTAACTCTAGAGGTCTCTTGATAACAGTAGAAGATTGTTCATAAGGAAGTCTAGTAATTTTACCAGCTAAACAAGATTGACATAAAATATAAGTATTAGAAGAGCAATTAACACATTTAGACAAGATTTCATTTGTGGGATGTCCCAGTCGATCATGCCAAAGTTTTGACTTGACCCTTTGACCCAGAAATGCTTGAGGTGAAGGCTTGACAGAAGACTTGATAGAAAGAGGAGTGGTCTGAATGGGGTAAAGACCATTTTTACTCAAACCCTGATAAAGAACTCTGCCCGTTGCAATATCTTGAATACAGAATGATTGGGCATCAAAAATAAATCTAGCATTGTGTTCTTCACAAAGTTTATGCACAGAAAGCAAATTGGCAGTTAAATCAGGTACATGTAAAGTTTTAGACAAGGTAAAAACATGATTAAGAGTGGGCAGAAGGCCAGTACCAGAGTTATTGATGGAGAGAGATGAACCATTACCGACAGTCACATTGTCAGATCCAGAATAAGGTTCTGAGAGAGAGAGATTGCGAAGTTCACCAGTCATATGTGCAGATGCACCTGTGTCTGTGAGCCAATAGTTTGGAGAGATACGTGGAGGCTGAGATGTAGCAGCCATAGCCAAAAGTTGTTCAGGTGGCGTTCGACCCTGGTAGGCATAATCCATTCGATGCCAGCAGTCGAGTGCAGAGTGGTAGTCCATGCCACAGATCTGGCAATTTACCGGAGCCTTGCCAGTCTTAGATATACCAAAAGAGTTGTTTGAAGGACCTCGTCCTCCACCTCTAGGGTTTTGACCAGAACTACGATACCCAGATCGACCCCTGTTGTGGTCAAAACGACCACCGCGTTGACCAGAACGATTAGGATAGCCACCAAAACGACCACCACCTCTAGGGTTTTGACCAGAACCGCCGCCTCGACCACGGGAGGAAGAAAAATTTTGTGATTGAGTGTAAAAAGCGGTAGGGTTAGTGGAATCATTTGAAATATGTTGAGAATCAAGCATTTGTTCCTCAGTTTTTAAAAAAACATGAAGTTCAGCAAGTGTTAGAGGTGTTGAATGAATACGAAGAGAAGAACGAAAAGAGTTGTACTCAATTGGTAGGCCATTCAGTGCATAAAGAATCATGTCTTCATCATCTATTTTGACATTTGAAGCAAACAATTTATCACGAAGGTTTTTAAGCTTCTGCATGTAAAGATCTATAGAGTCAGATCGTTTTTTGAGAGTTTGAAGATCAGATTTCAACTGTAAGATGTGAGATCTAGACACAGAGGCATAGTAAGACTCAAGTGTGACCCAGGCGGTTCTAGAATCATCTAACCCGATAACATGTGATAGAGCTTCAGAGGAGAGTGTGGCGTTGATGAGAGTGAGCAAAGCTTGATCTTGTATCTGCCAGGCGGTGAAGGCAGGATTGACTGTCGCTGAGAAAGATCCATCAGTAGCAACTAAGAACTCCGGTGGACATGGTATAGATCCATCGAGAAATCCAAACAGTGACTGGGTTTTGAGGATTGATTGAAGCTGATGCTTCCACATAACATAATTAGTGCCATCGAGTTTATGGGTAATGAGATTGTGGATGTTTGACAGTAAAGCTAAAGGATTTGGAGAGATTGGCGTAGAAGCCATTAGAGAGAAATTAGGTCAAAAGAACAGGAGAGGCTCTGATACCATAATAGCAGAAATGAATCTAATGAAACAATTAAAGGAATGAACTAGAGAATATGAAACGAAGGGATTGATTCATTGTATTGACAACACTTAACAGAAACCTAAGAGACGCCGTCTCTTTAATACAAGGAAACTAACGGGAAGAATAACGGGAAGAAATACAGCCGTTAGTAGAGGAAGAGGCGAGAAGGATCTAGAAGAGTCAACAACAGATTAGGGTCCAGGACAATGGGCTTCATTGTTGGGCTTTCTGAAAGTGAAGGTTGGATCATTAGAGATAGGCCCAATGCAGCTTAGCTGAAGTCCAGTGAAGTTGTAGCCCAATATCTTCAATAAATAGTACTATCGCGGTCGGAGAACGACCAATCGCGGCCGTATCTATTGCATTTACTGAAAGTTTCCTCATAAACCAAGGCAACAGAACCATCGCACACGACCTTTCGCATGCGTCGCTTCGTGTTAAACGCGACAATAACACCATCCTCTCGCATTAAAATCACATCTTCCTTTTCTGTATAAAGCAAAGGCACCAATTCAACGTAATAGCGTTCAAGACAGCTCATTCTGAACAGAACCGTCCAAGACTCTTTAACCCCATAACATTTCATTCCCATTACATCAACACGATCTTCATAAGTGCCATTTTGGTGGCGCCGGGCCATGCAGAGGCATCCATCTAACACCCCCAAACCTATGATGCGGAATTTACCCTCGGGCAATGGTAAATCTACGAATTTAATCTCAGCATTGGGATCAAAATAGAGTACGCGCTTTTTAGTCAAATCCGAAGGATTAGAGACATACCAATGAAGCCTTTTGTTCACGACAGGCCCTGATTTGACCGTGAAGCCATCGTGGGGAGGTTCTAATTCAGCAACCTCCGAAGGGAAATCAATCACTTCTTGAGCCTTGCTTTCGAGTCCAATCGCAACGACCTTTCCAGAACGACGAAGCGCCAACAGCGCTCTGAACTCGCCATTCCCGGGGTCAAAGTAGAGTCCAGAAGCTACCAGCCAAAAGAAGTTGTCCTCCATAACATTAAGTTTCTTCTCCGAATTAACCAGCTTATGAATCGATAGCATATTTTTGAAACGCCCCTTTGATGGGTCCCACAGGAACAGGAGATTATCAATCAAAACAAGAACCAACTCCTCCCAAGAACCTAGCATTTTCATGTCTTTGTACTGTAAGAAATACGATTGAACAATATTAATGTTTTTCACCTGAGTTTTCGGATCGATCGACTGGAACTGAAACTGTGGTATCGGGTTATATTGACCATGATACCAACATGAGCCGGTGGAGATGATTTTTTGCATTGCTATCTTGATTTGGAAAATCCAACTTTGCCATTGTTTAGAAACGCACCTGAATCGCAAAAGTGACGTTGCTGGTAGATTGGGGAATATCTTATGAACAATCTCTTCCGGTATGTACCTAGCCAAGCTTTTTCCTACTTCTCCCTCTCTCTGCTGTTGTTGTTCACTTCCTTGTGCCTTCATTTTGATTGATGATGGGATGTGCACAGGCTGCTAGGGTTTTCGTTTAATGATACAGTAATTAGGGTTTTATAATTGTCTTCAACTACTACAAGTATTCGATATTTCTTATGGGCTTAATTGCGTATTGCATACCTCAGTATATCAAAACTACTTGATTGCTATCTCCATTAATTACTAATCACTTGTGAAGGGGCCTGTATTGAACAAGAGACTTCATTGTTATCTATAGTTTTATTTCAACTTTGACGCAATATGTACTTTCGTTCGTTCCCAATGTCGAAGTTAAATTCACAGGTTTACGGTTTCGCGAGGGAAATTTCAGAATGGCAGGCTCGAGGGTTTTAGATGAATGCTTATGCATTACCTGTCGCCACAAAAATGTTGCTAACAACAAACATGTTTATGTAATAGGAATGAAACAATACGAGGTAAAGGAGTACTGGGAAATTATTTTCGGAATTGGTCTTCTTGTCACTGGGATGCGGGGCTAATTGTTGACCTCAACTATCTCCGTTTCTAACATCTTCCGAAGGTATCTGGTAGGGTAAAAGTCTAAATTGATGAAGATGTGGGGGTCCTCGTCTAAATATCTCTAATTAGGTGGGCAAAGAGTCTATTTAGCAGAGAGTTCCAATCCTTAAAGGCTTTGGAGAATCATTAGCCAGCCCTATAAGAAACACAAGCCCTAGTAATTTTTCCTTTGTTCGGAAGACATGGAAGCCAAATCCTACAAAACATTCCGGTACATCCCCGAAGAGATCTTCCACAAAGTACTCTCAAATCTGCCCGCAGATTCGCTTTTACGATTCAGGTGCGTTTCTAAACAATGGTCACGCGTGATCTCACCAGGCATAACCCAAGTACAAAAAGTCATTGTGCCCCGCAATCAACACTTTTGGTTCCGGTCGGTGGACAAATCAGCTCAGGTTGAAAACATTAAAATAGAGCTGGACCAAAACTTACATCGGCGATATTCTCGTATTATCCCTCACGTCGGTGGTTCATGTAATGGGTTTTTGCTTATTAGGGCTCATAAAAATTTGTATTTGTGGAATCCATCGACTCGTCGCACCCACGGGAACTTGACTTTTCCCCTTTTTTTGCAATATGCGCCGAAAAACGTGACCACGGGGCTATGTTTCGACTCAAAAAACAATGAATACAAGGTTGTGTTGGGCTTGAAAGACAAAAAACGGAGTGAAAGATCGGTTCGGGTTGGTAGTTTCAAAACTCAATCATGGTCTCGGGTAGACTTCTCCTCGTCGTACAATGTAAATCATTTTAAATCAGGGCCAACATTGAACAATTATCTTCATTGGTGGTCTACCAATGACATATTATGCTTTGATCCGAAGACGGATAATTTTACAAAAATGCCAAGGCCCGGAGACCACAATGAGGATTGCGAAAATATACTTGGTCTGGGAGATCTTGATGGTTGCCTCTCTATGGTTTCTAAGGTTTATTATAAATATTTTAACATGTATAGAATGACACAGCATGGTGCGAAAGACTCTTGGGAATTTATGTTCAGATTAAACTTGGGTAATGATCAGTACAGTGATCAAGATGTGAGTTTTGCCAGTCTGATTCCGCTTTTTATCACTAAAGAGAAAGAAGGCAGGGTTCTGATTCATGTTAGAAGGACGGAGCACGAAAAGTATGATTGGAGTTCAGACTATTACGAATTAGGACCGCCCGATTTATTGTCGGATGATTATGCTACAGTTGCATATGATGTTGGCAACGACATGTTCACTGACATCGCTGTTTCACAAGTCATAAAGGATTACTATGATCAGCCGGTCGCATACAATGAAACATTGGTAAGATTGGTTCCGTTGACCACTTGCAATAGTCGTGGTGGAGCTGCCCATAGACGAAAGAGAATCTGGAAGGTGAAAGAAAACAAGAACAAATCGAAAAAACATGAGATTGGAGAAGAAAAGGAATATAAAGCGATGAAGAGAGTCGAAGGAGAAAGATTGGAAGCGCCTAGGAAAAGGAAATCGACAAAACATGAGAATAGAAAAGCGAAAGAAGAAGAAAAATTGGAAGAGCATAGAAAGAAGAGGGCTAGATAGACGGTAAGGCCCGCAGCGATCAACTGGTGTCATTGAATATCAAGAATCAAAATCAAAGCACATACTTGTGATCATTTGGATCCTTTTACAGTTTTTTCTATTGATTTTCCAGAAAAATCAGATTTGTTTTCTTGGTGTTTAGTAGTTAGTGCTTAATACAAAGTTGTTTTGTATTCATTAATTTTCAGTTTGTGTCGTGGAAAATGTGATGGCTTCTGCGTAGTTCTATGCCAATATACAACACTTTTTTGCTGCTGGAACACTTAGGAGCCCATTGGCAATGTTTTTTGCTCTCTGGGACGATGTTTTTCGAATCTAAAAACAGTACTAATGTGTTTAGTAAACTTAATGTGTTTAGTAATGTGTTTAGTAAACCTAAACAAATAATGAGACTACCAAAAAATATAAAGTCGTCCAAGATATTGTTTTCTTACATTGGAAACAATTATTGCCCAAGAAGTCAAAGTATACTACTGTCAATCATTGCCAAAATAATGTCCAAACATAATTGGAGACAAACTAGGAAAGAATCCGTCCAAGACAATTATTTCCTAATTGAAAACAATTGTTGCCCATGCAAAAGATTTGTTTCCTAACCCAATAAGGATACCAATTATGTTAGTCAAAGTAGACCATCCTATGCTAGGGTTTTGAATCAACCAAAAAAAACCCAACACAAACACTACAGATTAAATGAACTTTTAAGCTCAACCTCTCTCTTATTTGAGCCCATCCAAACAACCCCAATTTTTCCATACAGTTGCTTGAATATGAACTCGCGACATTGAAACTCAAAGCAGTTCGCGCGCCTCATCACAGGCTTAAAGTTTGTTCTGGATGATGCAATAGCGAGTTCAAAGCAATGGCTGCTTCTGGCAAGATTCAAGCCACCCGGCAGAGGACAGAAAAACACGTAACACAAGATGATTGGGTTACCCATTCATCTTATGGGTCAGGTTATGGTTACGTTGTGGGCTGTGACACAATGAAAGGATCTTGTTGTATTTGGGTCGGTCCGTTTATGACCCAACAAAGGTTTGACACAACCCTAAGGTGACAGGGTTGACCTAGATTGCCAATCTCATCACGACCCAACAAAAATCAAATTGATTTCTTCGTGAAAATGAAAATCTTGTACCGCCCACAGCTCATCAGAGAGTACTCAAAACCCTAGACCGTCCCTAAAAAGAAACTCGACCGAACCTAATTGGAACAATATGTAAACCCAATTTCGGGTGGGTTATTAAGTAAACAAAACAAATTAATGTCCTAGATTGGAGATTAAATCACGAGGGGCGCTATGCTTCATCATTTTTTCTTCACCCTTCAAGTTTGTTTCCTATGTATCAAGAGATGTTTGTTGGGAGTATTTATTTTAAGATATATCTATAATTACATCACCAACCAAAAACATTCGGCAAAAACTTTGGTGCGTCCGGAAGTAACCGGCTCAGCCGGTACTTCCCGGTTATTACGAAAATACCCGCTAGCGGACAAAAAATGTGGTCCCTGGAGGGAATCTTTTTTGACCTAGATAACATTTATAAGACATACGAAAACAAAATTTCCAGAAAGATAACAATTAGACAATATTAATACAAAAGCAGAAAACAAATGACATAACTCAGATAACCAGTAGAAATAACAAGATAACAATCATTGATAAAAGATCAGTGAAACCAAATAATCAAAGTTAAACATCAACGATCAGCAGAAGTGAGCTTAATATGAAATTAATACGATACAAATGACTAAATGGCCTAAACAGAATAATTTCACATAGGTATAGTTAAGTTTTCGAAACCTTCTCGCCTTTTTCCAGTCTCTTACGGATTGTAGTTACTATCTCCTGCCGTTTTGGGAGTTCTTGAGGAAAACACGTGTTGAGAAACTCGTCTTCCCAGCATATATACTTGCATTGACGACCTATACCTTTTGTTCAAGTTGCGTCCATCGTTTTTCGGCGTATGTGCGGTTCGAATAAGCGGGTTACGGCTACAATAACAAAGCTCAAGCCTACACCATAACTTGCTTGTTATGGTGTAGGCTTGAGATTTAGTGGGAGTGTTGTGTTGTGTGGTTGTAGAGTTGAAACTATGTTGAGACATTGTTGAGGGAATGAAGAATAGAAGAGGTAAGGGTGAGAGAAGAAAATAATCTCTGAATGGGAGTGAATGGGTAGGTGTATGTATTTGAAGTGGTTGGTGAGCTAGAAATAAAAGAAGAAACTTGGTGGTTGGGAGTTAGTTGGCAATAAATGTCCAGATAGCATTCTCAGCCAACAAGGATAACAATTGTAAAAGTAAGGAAAATATTTGTTAGCTACACAATGTGCATTTATGAATTTAATGTGGGTAGATGGGCTCCTTGGTCTTTCACTCAATGAGAACTGGTAGTTGAGAGTTAGAAGGCTATAAATGCCCAGATAACAATTGTTACATAACCAAAAGTTCTAGAAGATAAAAATCTCTGATAAAAAGATCAACAAAACACAACAATCAAAATGATCATAACTTCCCCATCAAACCAGAATACTACAAATGTTCAAACAAACAAAACAAATCAAACATTGTTTCAGACATGACAACAAATAATTAGATTCATACTTTTGCCGTTTTCTTCTTCGCCTTTGCCGCCTTCCTCTTCAGGGCATTGGGTGATGACCAGGACACTGAAGGAATTTTCCTATACAAGAATGCCCATTCCCGGAGGTGTTCCTCCTTCTTCTTCAACTCCTTCACCCCGTCAAGGACCTCTTCATTAAGGCCGTTGTATATTGAATCCGCCATCTCATTTGCAATCCAGATTCTCACATAGTCTATGTTGACTCTGAGATCTTTGCGAGGATTCGGAACCAACTCCTTCAGGTGCGTCATGAAGAAGCACATGAAGGGACCACAATCACACCTGTGAAGTTTAGTCTGGAAAACATGAGTAAACAGAGAAATAAAAACGTCAAACTATGAGAAAATTGTAAAGCCTAAGAAACTTTACCCATTTGGCTGTTGATGCACATCATCATTCATATACCAAATTAACCATTTGGTAATGTCTTCTGTGTACTCAGTGTGACGAGAGAGGACGGTATGCATGCTTCTGACCTTGGCCTTAATGTGTTCCTCTCTGTAGCCATGCCCGGACAGAGAGTCTAGAACGTAAATCTCCGAATCCACAAAACTGATGACCATCATCAGCCAGTGGGAGTTCTTTACATTCAAAGGCACAGCAATCTAATTTTATGATAAAACAAATTAGAGTGAAAAAAATCAGTGACCTCCTAGATAACAAAGTTATATTTCTGGAAAGAAATTGTAAAGACAAGGAACACCACTGTAATGAAATCACTTACATAGCCCATTTCCCTCCAGTCGCCACAAAATGAATCGTGCAACTTCAGCCCAGGTCTTTCTGTACCCATCAACTGAAAGAGAATAACAACTCATTATACCATATGGAAAAAAAGTTTAAATATAATGAAATTATCAAAATGAAGAGGGGGGAAACTTACGGAATACTCGCAGCTCAGGTACCAGATCCTCTTTTTATCTTCATATGGCCGGTTCTTCTCTTTTTCGTGAAGATACATGAGGTATCCATCAATGACCTGAGTGATTAAAAAGTCAATTTTATGACTTCACAGTCACAAGAAAACTTTTTCATGGGTTTGATAACATTCTTCAATACCGAGGGCAAAATACTTACGTCGTTGTCAAACCATTCACCTTGGCGGAGTCGCCACGAGCTTCCCCTTGACAGAGTAGTCATCTTCCCTATTCTCAACACCTCCTCACTGCATGAAATGTAAATAAGTATCACTAATGTTTTAAAACATTTAAGTTTTACTTGAACGCTAATGTGTCTTAAATAAAACTTACGTATATAGTTCGCTAGGAATTTCAGCTTCCTTCAAGCTGTATTCACTCTCGTACTTGTAAGTGAGGTAGTAGTGAAAAAAACACTCGTCACCGGTGGGCATTTGGGGAAGGTAGGTAAATCCAGCTGACGGCCTCTTCTTCAAGGCCCCACCATGACCCCGAGGAGACCGTCTGATTATGTGAAGAGCCTTTCCCCATTCATTTCCCACTAGATTCCCTCGTAGCTTCGGAGAACCAGACACGAGAAAGGGCTTTGGTGGTAAATTTGAAGCCACCTAAAATGATAACAGCAGAGACAACATTTGTAAGAGTTTACAGAACACCTTTAATGAAATAGTAAACAAATGTTTGTTTGCGTACCTGTGTGTCTTGGTTTGTTTGCCCACTGCCCAAAGAAATGTGACCATGGGGACTGTTGACCTCCTCTTCCTCCAGTTTTCTCCTCTTTTGAATGGGAGTTTTAAACTTTTCTTCTTTGTCTTCCTCCTTCTCGCTCTCTCCCTCCTCATCCTTACTCATCTCCTTCTCCTTCTCCTTCTCCTTCTCCTTCTCCTTCCCATTCTCCTTCTCTTTATCAACATTTCTTTTTTCCTCACCTTCCTTTTCTCCTTCAGACTTCATCAACTTGTGCAATTCCGCCGCCAGCTGCTTCATGGAAATTTTTTCGAAAAGTTTCTCGAAGATTTTTTCAACATCTTTGGTTTGAAGTTCTTCAACTTTCTTTTCCTCCTTGACGGGCTCCTCAAGTCTCCTCAGCTTCAACTATATAACCAACAAAAGCAGAAACATTCAATTACTTCAAAGTTAACTATTTCAACAGTTTGATAACAATTGTAAATTTTCAGTAGATATCTACTTACATCTTGGTTTTGTTGCACAAACTTCCATCTCTCTGCAACAAGTTCAGTGGTCCAAAATTTTAGCCTCGGACTATCATCCTGGTTTTCACACCCATCAGGATTTTTCAGCAGCTTCGGGCAGAATTTCTCTAAATACAGAAGCTACATAAACATTGAAAACAATTGTAAGGTGATGGAAGGAAACAGTAAGCTTGGAAACAACATTAATAAGTATCTGAAAACAGTTTTAGTAATCTTTACCATTGGGATCAAAATACATCCCCCGCCGCGGATGCTTTTCCCTTTCTGCACCTTGGTTTGCTGTTCTTGGAAGTGATGAAGCCATGTTGCAGCCCAGTTCACCTTTTTGAGGTGCTCAAGATCCACCACATAGCGAGCTAGTGTGGACCTAACACCTTGCCGAGTTTGCGGCATTCCAAAACATCCAAGAACAAACGCAACCGCCCTGCGCTTCCAATCATCCGTCAGAATCTCCCTATTCTCCTCAGCAGCAAACCACCTCATGTACGATTCAACCGACGTAACTGGTTGCACAAGTCCGATACTTTGGCCGATTAGCTGAGCCGCTTTTTTAGTTGGCTCAGGTTTGAAAATATCACCTTCCCAACTTATACCGAGCAGCCAACCGACAATCTCATCGGTGATCTTGAGCGACCGGCCATGCGCCGTCAAGTATCCATCTACTTCGAAAGCATTGTAGATGAATTTGTTGAATTCCTCAGGGGTCCCTGTGATTTGCAGATGCTCCAAACCACCAAGACCCACCTCATACATCCAGGCTCGCTGCTCTTTGGTCATTTTTTGATAAAAATCCTTGATTTTCGGAAGTGATAGGTAGCTCTGACACCGGCGGGGGTTTTTTAGTTTTTTCCTCTCATTCACCTTCTTTTTATCCTTAACTTGTTTCCTCTTCCTCTTCTTGTCCTTGACTTCCTCCATTTGTTCCATCATTTCCTTCTTCTTCTTTTCTACAGCAGCACCACGAAGAAAAGGCTGTTGTTGATCCAAGGTCATAGACTTCCACTCTCTCAAGATATCATCTTTGAAGTCCCTCGTCATCTTCAAATTAGGGTTCTGCTTCTTCAAACTATACATCCTCACATTTCTACAAAAAAAAAGAAAACAGAGAAATAAATTTTATCCTGTTAGTACAAAATAATAGAGACCTTGAAAACATTGTCAAACACAATTCAAACTAAAAAAAATCATTGAAACAAAAAAAACAACAACTTACTGAAATCTGATAAAGGCACTTGTGGCATTTCCATGATGTGAAAGATCATCATCTTCATCCTCTTCTTCCACCTCTTCATCCTCTTCCACCTCATCTTCATCTTTTTCTTCAATTTTGTTTTTTGATCTCGGTTCACAAACAAACTGCTGAACATCCACATCTTCTCCATCTGAATCTTCTTCACTTGCCACCATTGCTCTGTTTTCATACCACTCTCTTGCTTGTCCGGTTAAGTTGACAAAGTTTCCATACAACAGCCTCTCTATTTTGTGTGGTACCTTCTCATTTTTCTTAATGTTGAAAAGGCTTTTGTTCTCTTTCCTGAAACAATTAATTAACATATATGAGGTCATTAACACGTGGTTTGGAAACCAATTTCAATATTCAAACCCAGGGGAAGAAAACAATCACAGCCTTGCAGTGAATTATTTTAATATTTGGATAACAATTTCAATATTCAAACTCAGGAGAAGAAAACAATAACAAACTTGCAGTTAATTGTTTAAATATTTGGATAACAATTTCAATATTCAAGCTCAAGGGAAGAAAACAATCACAACCTTGCAGTGAATTGTTTAAATATTTGGATAACAATTTCAATATTTAAACAGAGGGATAGACAACAATCACAACATTAAAGTAAATTTTTGTAAACTAAGTAAGCATTTGTTAACTTACTTGTACAGCGCAAATCCATCTGAATATACTATCTCTTTCTCAACATCCTTTGATGACTTCGCTTTAGAAGTATTCTTTTTCTTTCCCTTCTTGAGTGGTCTTGGTGGTGCTGGTTTGGTTCTTGGTGGTGCTGGTTTGGTTCTTGGTGAACGTCGTGTTTCTGACTCAGAAACCTTTTCCTTTGGAGAGAAAGAAAGTTTTTTCTTTGGTTTGGTCTTTTTGGCATCCTTCACCTATTCGTGTTCAAAATAAATCTAAGCAGTTGTCTTTCAAAAATAAATCCATAAAGGTAAAATTGTTTTCGAAGGTACTGACCTTGTTTTCAACTTCGTGAGGATGTTGTACCTGTAAGGGAACCATAGATTGAACGACTTCTTGGATTTTGACAAGAGGAAGAATTTCTTCAGGAATTTCTTCAGGAATTTCAGGAATCTTAGATTGAACGAATTCTTGTTCATCAATGTCTGCATGTTGGAAATCCAGAACTACCTCTAGGGTATTTTCCATCAGATTTGGAAAACCCTCTTCTTGGGTCTCTTCTACTGGGAAACCTTCTTCAAAAACAACTTCTTGTTCCTCTTGTTGGATTTCCTTTCCCCTTTCTTCTTTATCTTCAGTCACTTCTACTGGGATTTCCTTTCCCCTTTCTTCTTTCTCTTCAGTCTCTTCTACTGCAATTTCGTCTCCCCTTTCTTCTTTCTCTTCAGAAACTTGTACTGGAATTTCGTCTCCCCTTTCTTATTTCTCTTCAGTCTCTTCTACTGTAATTTCAGCCCCAATTTCTTCTTTCTCTTCAGAAATTTGTTCATCGGTGTCTGCATGTTGGATTTCCTTTCCCCTGTGTTCTTTCTCTTCCGTCTCTTCTTGATTTTCTTGGGTAGAATTGAGATCTAATTCAGTATGGTTGAGAATAGAATCTATGGACATACGAATTTCTTCCGTGTCCTTACTGTTGCTTTCTCCGGCAGATTCGTGTTCTCCGGTCGGATTGGCTCCAATCAATGGCGGAAGAACACTCAGTGACTCAACCGTGGACTCCTCTGTAAGATCTGGAAGGCTATTTAAATCGGCGACCACTTGTTGGGTCATCTTTGTGGGTGAAATTGCTTCCGGATCCATGGAGAGAACAGAGAGAAAGGAGAAAACAGAGAGAGAAAGAACAAAACAGAGAGAAGGGGAGAAGACGGTAATGGCGAGAGAGAGAGAGAAGGGGAAGAGACGGTATTGAAGAGAGAGAGAGAGAGTGAATGGAAAGAGAGTTTGAAATAATTAATCTACCGTCGGTTTCTATCTTGGAAACCGTGTGCAGTTATTTTTTTTGAAAACTTTGTCAGGTGATTTGATGGTACAAAGAGGAACATTTTGAATTTCAAAATTTTTCAACCATAACCTACCCCAACTATATAATTTTTATCAGTTATAAGGTACATTTATATATAAACCCTACAACAAATATTGTCTAGCATGTTTACAAAGTTATTTGTTTCATGTTTTTATAATTTTTCTTCATTTCAATCATCGTGTGGGTCAAGGAGGAGACATTTTATTTTCATTCCCGACTCGTGTGGGTTAATCCTAATTGACTTGCGTTTGGTCAACTCCCTCTTACTGACCCCGAAAACTCGAAAAATCGATTCTCCCCCACTAATTGCTCGAGATGTTTTGGTAAATGTGGCTCGTGCATGTTGAGTGACTTTATTTGTGATTAAATTAAGCTCCCGAGTCACACACTTGAAGGATACACGAACAATGGCGCTGTCCCCATCACACACTGTTCCATGACGTAAGACCTTGTGTTGTAAGCACATCACGGTGTGCCTTGAGCTTTTTGGTGGTTGTGTTAAGGAGTCATATTGTGTAATTTTGCAATGAAGTGTAAGTACGCGAGGGTTCTCCGTCCGTTCCGCCACGAGTATTCAACAACACGATGGTATCGTGCCACGGGTGCGTTCATCATTTCATGTAACTGGGTTCTTCTTTACCCAACGTATCACCACAAAGATTAGTGGGCCGTAAAGAAACATCATAACATCCTAACTCTACATTGTGTGAGTCAAATTACACCGAGTAAGGCAACATTCGTTGTGAACTTGCTCAATTCAAATGATAATATCTGTGAACATGATATTGCTGTCTACACGTAAGAAATTGTTGTCTGGCTCTCTGATACTGTTTACGCTCTCTGAGATTCAATATAGGGCACTTCTCTTCAAATTACAGCTACGATATGTTGAAAGTGTTTTCTTCTATAGTCCCACTCTTTTTCAAGGATGAAAAGAAACGCGAAGTTTTGATATATTACAACGAATACGACAATATATGTTGGGAACGTTGGAAACAGCAATGTCACTCTTGTCATGTACGAAGAAACACCGATAAGTTCGACACAGAGAAAGGAGGGACATAGAAGACCAACGGTTGTCTGGAATGTAAAAGAAGATAAGACTAAGGAAGAACTGAAGGTCTGTGAGTACTCTACATATTCTTCGGTTGATGTTGAGGAAATGGTGATCCAGTTTTTGGAACGGAAGGATCGTCACCCGTCGTCAAGAAAATTCAAAGGTAGGGTGTGGCGATTTTAACTGGAAAGATCAGATATGATGAGATCTTGGGTTTAAAAAAGGATTTTTACAAGTAAGAATAGACAAAACGAAATTGCCAGAGATAGTGGAATCATATTTCACCCCTTTACAAATTTGCCAATTTCGTATTTTTTTCGCCACAGAGATGGCCTTTCTTGCTTTTTTCAGTTTCAAGAACGTGGAAACTCCGTGACTAATCCACTGGGAGATGATTGATGAGAGACCATGAGCAGTGTTCTTACATTTGTTCAACGCAGTGTTTTATTTTTACTCAATTCGACATGTATTTTGAACAGCAGAACCATTCGCCATTCGTCGAGCACATTTGAGAAAGATCCAGCACGGGTTTTAAATGCTGTTGGCAAATCAGTTCCGGAATTAATTTCATTTACTATTTTTATTTCGAAATCACTGTTATCCTTTGATTCACTGATGAAATAAAGCCTTCCTTATGTTAATTCATTACATTGTCGAGATTTGATCTCTGATTGCTTATCAATTCATGTTCTCCTCATGGTGGTTATGGTTGGACTTGAAATCAAGGTTGTAGAAGTTATTACTTCCCCAATATGTTTGTTAGAATCGGTGGTACTCACTTATATCTGTAGTTTTGTTTTCAGAATCATAGGCTTGGGAATTGTAGATGGATGCTTATACATTACCCGTCGCCACAAAAACCTCGCTAACAACGAACGTGTTGATGTAATAGAATGGGGAAAAAACGAGCTCCTGGAGTCCTTGGAAATTATGTTCGGAATGGGTGCTTCTTGTCACTATTACGACCAGAACTTGGTTTCCTTCTTGTTAACGAGAGAACCATAGGTTATAGCTTCCAGAGGTGAACGTTTCTCACATGTTTCAAAGGCTTCGTGTGGGGGGCTAAAAGTAGAAAATGACGAAGATATTGGGCCCTCGTCTGAATCTCTCCAAGTTGGTGGCAAAGAATATTGAACGATAATGATAACACTGGAATAAAAGTTGAGGTAGCTTTGCAAATTCATAAGCCTGCCCTAGAAGAAACAGAAACCGTACCAATTTTTCCTTTGTTGATCGCGGAAGACAAAGGGGAAAGAGATGCTTTTTCCAGGACCTATGTTTGATTAATTTATCTGCAATAGATTTTGACATTACAACTCTGAAAATATTATCATGATTAATTACTTAATGCATATCCCCAGTTTGCCAAAATTATCACATTGCATCCCGCAATTCTAAAACTAGCTAATTGCATCCTCCATTTGCAGAAAACACGTCCAAGTCAAACTGGAAATGAAATTTCATCGCAAAATTAACATATTTGGAGGGCACTACTTCACACAGTGTGAAGAGTTTGTATCATAAACTATGTGCACTTTATGAAAATACCTTCATCGGTATTGAATTTGATGATTAAATTCCGTTCCCTGTTTGACATTTACATCTTTTTTTGTCACATCCGTTATGGAGGGTGTCGTTAATTAATTAGCGGTAGACGCATAAATTGAAGTTCTTGCGACTTGCTTGCGGCTGGCAGGCACAAATGTCGAAAGATAATGGACATGTGATCGTGGCCAGTTCGGTATCATGAGTTGGGGTTGAGATAAATTTTTGTTCCATTAAAGATCTCATAATGCTGGAATGAAGCAGGAAAACAATTATTTCATAGGCGCAACTAATCACAATATTTCCCAAACAAAATAGAAAAACGAATCCGTGTTCTCATTGTTAAAGACGGTCGGTTACCTTGGGTATAGAAAAAATAGTATCTCTACTAAATAGTACTATCGCGGTCGGAGAACGACCAATCGCGGCCGTATCTATGGCATTTACTGAAAGTTTCCTCATAAACCAAGGCAACAGAACCATCGCACACGACCTTTCGCATGCGTCGCTTCGTGTTAAACGCGACAATAACACCATCCTCTCGCATTAAAATCACATCTTCCTTTTCTGCATAAAGCAAAGGCACCAATTCAACATAATAGCGTTCAAGACAGCTCATTCTGAACAGAACCGTCCAAGACTCTTTAACCCCATAACATTTCATTCCCATTACATCGACATGATCTTCATAAGTGCCGTTTTGGTGGCGGCGGGCCATGCAGAGGCATCCATCTAACACCCCCATGTTGGGGAATCCGGGCTCAAAACACGACTAAATCAACCAAGTCGTAGCGGAAGCAAGTAACCCAAAGATTCAAAATTTTCCCACGAATATGCAACTAAACGGAGAGCACCACAATTGCAAGTAGACAATAAGCTAAAAACGAGACAAGACAATTTTTAACGTGGAAACCCCGAAATCGGGAAAAACCACGGAGCCACTCTCGACTCAAATCTTCCACTATAATCAACAATAATGGGATACACACTCTAGTACTACTAGAGAATCAACACATCCAAGAAAAAAACACAACTTGGGATCACCTAAACATCTAGACAAAATATCTAGGTTAAACCGAGAAAGTGAACTTAGAAGAGGCTAACCGGAAATCCAACCGTTGGATGTGAGGAGGATATACCCAAGAGAAAACCCCTGAAATTTGAGCTCAATCCGGCGAGATTTCACCGTTGGATCGTCGCCGGAAGCTTGCTGTTCGCTCAAAAAAACAAACCCAGCAAAGCTGCTGGTTCTTCTCCCACAAAACAACCCGTTGCACTCTCTCAGCTACTCTCACTCTCTCTCACTGTGTGATGACGCAGCAACCTTTCACCAAATGGTGAGACTCATTAACCACCACACAAAGGCTCACCATTGTGAACCACCCCATTGGGCCACGTTGGCCAATGAAACAACAACACACACTCACATGTGTGAACAAACCCCAACGGGTACACCTGGAGACAACCAGCCATTTGAATTCCTTTTTTTTTTTTTTAATTACTCTAATTGAGTAATAATCCGGTGTATCGCACCCACAATGAGGTGGACTACACCAACAATCTCCCCCTCCACCTCATATGGAGGACTCCATACCCGCGATGCTTCTACACACTTCAAGCTTCGCGACCGGTACGGACTTCGTCATCATGTCAGCACCATTGTCGTCGGTATGAATCTTGACAAGTTCAACCGACTTCCCATCCAAGACATCCCGTATCCAATGATACCTCACATCAATGTGCTTGGATCTCGAGTGAAAACTCGAGTTCTTGCTGAGATGGATCGCACTCTGACTATCACAGAACAGAGTATACTTCTCTTGCTTCAAACCCAGCTGCTGTAACAGCTTCTTCATCCAAAGCAACTCCTTGCAACCATCGGTAGCTGCAATAAACTCAGCCTCAGTAGTAGACAATGCAACGCATTTCTGCAACCTAGACTGCCACGACACTGCTCCCCCTGCAAAAGTGTTCAGATACCCAGACGTAGACTTCCTCGAATCGATATCCCCAGCTATGTCAGCATCCGTGAAACTAACAAGAGTAGGATCACCATTTTCAAAGCAAATACACAACTGAGAAGTATCCCTGAGATACCTGAATATCCACTTAACCGCAGACCAATGCTCTCTACCTGGATTGGAGAGAAACCGGCTGACAACGCCAACCGCATGAGCTATGTCCGGCCTCGTACACACCATGGCGTACATCAAACTACCCACCGCAAACGCATATGGAACCGACATCATATCTTCCTTCTCTGCCTCTGTCTTGGGACTCTGCTTTGAACTCAACTTGAAATGACCAGCAAGAGGTGTACTAACTGGCTTCGCCTGATCCATATTGAACCTCTTCAGGACCTTCTCAATGTAGGTCTCCTGAGATAACCAAAGCCGCTTGGCTTTCCGGTCTCGCGAAATTCTCATACCCGGAATTTGCTCCGCGGACCCCAAATCCTTCATAGCAAAGGATTTGCCCAACTCCTTCTTCAATCTCGCAATCTTGCTGGCATCACGACCAACGATCAACATGTCATCGACATACAGAAGAAGAATGATCGAATCACCGTCAGAGAAATTCTTCACAAACACACAATGATCTGAAGTTGTCTTCTTGTATCCATGCTCCCCCATGAACGAGTCAAACTTCCTATACCACTGCCTTGGTGCCTGCTTCAAGCCATACAGACTCTTCTTCAGTTTGCACACCAGATTCTCCTTTCCCTGAACTCTGAAACCCTCCGGCTGTTCCATGTAGATCTCCTCCTCCAAATCACCATGAAGGAACGCAGTCTTGACATCAAGCTGCTCAATCTCCCAGTCTCTGCTGGCAGCTATACCCAGAACAACCCGGATAGACGACATCTTCACCACCGGTGAGAATATCTCCTTGTAGTCTACTCCTTTCTTCTGTCTGAACCCCTTGACAACCAATCTTGCTTTATACCTTGGTTCTGAGTTCTCTGAATTCAACCTGTAGACCCATCTGTTCTTGAGTGCTCTCTTACCCTTAGGCAACTCCACCAACTCATAGGTGTTGTTCTCATGTAAGGACCGCATCTCAGATTCCATGGCTTTCAGCCATTTCTCTTTCTTGTCAACTGTCATGGCCTCATCATAGCTCTCTAGCTCCCCCTCATCCGTGAGTGTCACATACTCAGACGGAGAATACTTCCGATAGGGTTGCCGATCTCTGCTAGATCTCCTCAACTCTGTAACAGCTGGAGCTGGTGGCTCTGGAGGTACCTCCTCATCCTGTGCATCTGTCTGATCATCAACTAGAGGTGGATCAACATCACCTGCATCACCATGATCATCCTGCACTATCTCATCACCATGCTCTGCTGGAGTAGGAACTGGACTCATGTCCACCAAATCATCACCATCAGCCTGAGGCTTATCACATCTATCAATGTCCTCAATAGTCTGATCTTCGAGAAATACCACATCTCGGCTCCTGACAATCTTCTTGGTAACTGGATCCCATAACCGGTATCCAAACTCCTCATGTCCATAACCCAGAAAGATACATTGCTTGGATTTGTCGTCAAGCTTTGATCTTTCATCTTTCGGGACATGTAGAAATGCCCGACACCCGAACACTCTCAAGTGATCGTAAGACACATCTCTACCTGTCCAAACCCTGTCAGGTATATCTGTCTCCAAAGGAACTGAAGGAGAGAGATTGATCAAATCCACAGCAGTTCTCATCGCCTCACCCCAAAAGGTTCTTGGCAGCTTTGCCTGTGACAACATACATTTGATCTTCTCAATCATGGTCCTGTTCATCCTTTCTGCTACACCATTATGCTGTGGAGTCTTGGGAGGTGTCCTCTGATGCTTAATCCCATGGTTCCTGCAATACCAGTGAAAGGAACCCTTATACTCACCGCCATTGTCAGTCCTGATGCACTTCAATGGCTTTCCAGTTTCCCTCTCAACACTAGCATGAAACTCCTTAAACACATCAGCCACTTGGTCCTTACTCCGAAGAGTGTATGCCCACACTTTCCTTGAATGATCATCAATGAAAGTGACAAAGTATCTCGCACCACCAAGTGTTCTTGTCTTCATGGGACCACAGACATCAGAATGTACCAGTTCTAGAATAGCAGACTTTCTAGAACCATAAGAATGCTGAAAACTCAATCTGTGCTGTTTTCCAGCCAAACAATGAGTACAATGCTTCAAAGGATTACCTTTAATACCAGGGAGCTGCTCTCGCTTGGTTAGGACATCCAGTCCTTTCTGACTCATGTGACCCAGCCTCTTGTGCCACAACTCTGTAGAGTAATCATCAACTGCATTTACCACTGGACTGGTAAGCTTCGCATGCATCACATACAGTGAGCACTCCTTCATCCCTCTAGCAACAACCAATGAGCCCCGGGTAAGTCTCCATTTCCCATCACCGAAATGATTGCTATACCCATCTTCATCAAGCTTCCCTGCAGAAATAAAATTCAGCCGAATATCTGGAACATGTCTGACATCCCTGAGAACAAGCTTGCTTCCAGTGTTAGCCTCCAAGAATACATCACCCATGCCAATGATCTTTGACACACCGTCATTCCCCATCTTGACAACACCATAGTCACCTGGTCTGTAAGATGAGAAGAACTCCCTCCTGGAGGTAACATGAATGGATGCCCCGCTATCAATAACCCAGCTGCTGCTCTGACAAGCTATACTGACAACATTCTCCTCACAGACAATGAGAGTATCATCCTTAGTCGTCGTAGCAACTGTCTTCTCATTCTTGTTGTCTGACCCATTCTGTCCCTTGTTCTTCAGCTTCCTTCACTCTTTCTTGAAATGTCCCATACCTCCACAATGGTAGCATTTCACACTTTTCTTCCAATCACTCGACTGGCCTCTCGAGTTGTTCCTGTTTTTCTTAGGAACCCTGCTGTGACTTCTCCCTCTATCCTGTTTCTTTTCTGAAACCAGTGCCTCAGCCTCCGAGTTCATGCCTGACTCGGACCGTCTAGCTTCTTCATTCAACAAGCTATCCTTGACCATGTCATTAGTCAACATTCCATCCGGAGCTGAATTGCTGAGAGCCACTGTCAAAGTTTCCCAACTCTCCAGCAAGCTACTGAGAAGAAACAACGCCTGAATCTCATCATCAAATACAATCCGCATCGCCGTCAGCTGATTCATGAGCTCCTGAAACCTGCTCATATGCTCAGACACACTCTGGCCATCCCTGTACCTCAAATTCACAAGCCGCTTCATGAGGTGCATCTTGTTCTGAGCAGTCTGTCTCTCATACAAAGACTCTAGATTTTTCCACAAAACATCCGCTCTTGTCTCTTTGGCGACGTTGTGAAGAACGCTTTGGTCAATCCACTGTCTGATAGTGGCCACAGTCTTCCTATGCAATGTGTCCCATGCTTTGTCTGTCATGGTGGCCGGCTTCGAAGAATCACCTTCGACAGGATCATACAAGTCCTTACAAAACAAGAGATCCTCCATCCTTGGCTTCCAAATTGAATAATTTGACGAAGTCAATTTTATCATCATGCCACCAACACTATGCTCATCCATTTTAGTCAACACTACAACCGAGCCAACAACAATCAACCAGGCTCTGATACCACTTGTTGGGGAATCCAGGCTCAAAACACGACTAAATCAACCAAGTCGTAGCGGAAGCAAGTAACCCAAAGATTCAAAATTTCCCCACGAATATGCAACTAAACGGAGAGCACCACAATTGCAAGTAGACAATAAGCTAAAAACGAGACAAGACAATTTTTAACGTGGAAACCCCGAAATCGGGAAAAACCACGGAGCCACTCTCGACTCAAATCTTCCACTATAATCAACAATAATGGGATACACACTCTAGTACTACTAGAGAATCAACACATCCAAGAAAAAAACACAACTTGGGATCACCTAAACATCTAGACAAAATATCTAGGTTAAACCGAGAAAGTGAACTTAGAAGAGGCTAACCGGAAATCCAACCGTTGGATGTGAGGAGGATATACCCAAGAGAAAATCCCTGAAATTTGAGCTCAATCCGGCGAGATTTCACCGTTGGATCGTCGCCGGAAGCTTGCTGTTCGCTCAAAAAAACAAACCCAGCAAAGCTGCTGGTTCTTCTCCCACAAAACAACCCGTTGCACTCTCTCAGCTACTCTCACTCTCTCTCACTGTGTGATGACGCAGCAACCTTTCACCAAATGGTGAGACTCATTAACCACCACACAAAGGCTCACCATTGTGAACCACCCCATTGGGCCACGTTGGCCAATGAAACAACAACACACACTCACATGTGTGAACAAACCCCAACGGGTACACCTGGAGACAACCAGCCATTTGAATTCCTTTTTTTTTATTTAATTACTCTAATTGAGTAATAATCCGGTGTATCGCACCCACAATGAGGTGGACTACACCAACACCCCAAACCTATGATGCGGAATTTACCCTCGGGCAACGGTAAATCTACGAATTTAACCTCAGCATTGGGATCAAAATAGAGTACGCGCTGTTTGGTCAAATCTGAAGGATTAGAGACATACCAATGACGCTTTTTTTTCACGACAGGTCCTGATTTCACCGTGAAGCCATCGTGGTCGTCCGGAGGTTCTAATTCAGCAATCTCCGAGGGGAAATCAATCACTTCTTGTGCCTTGCTTTCGAGTCCAATCGTAACGACCTTTCCAGAACGACGAAGCGCCAACAACGCTCTGAACTCGGCATTCCCGGTGTCAAAGTAGAGTCCAGAAGCAACCAGCCAAAAGAAGTTGTCCTCCATAACATTCAGTTTCTTCTCCGAATTAACCAGCTTATGAATCGATATCATATTTTTGAAACGCCCCTTTGATGGGTCCCACAGGAACAGAAGATTATCAATCAAAACAAGAACCAACTCTATTGGATATATTGGCAGCACTTTGGGGTGTATTTGTCTTTTATTAAAGTAGTTTTCTGAATGTTAGGGTGCTTTTCTGTCATTTCTTATTTCTTCTCTGGTTAATCCAGTCAGCATTAAGTGTGTCATAGTAGATGATGTGGCAGAAGGTGATTGGCCACTTTGGAGCTGACTTGGC
The DNA here is from genome assembly GCA_023055425.1 of Linanthus parryae. Lineage (NCBI taxonomy): Eukaryota > Viridiplantae > Streptophyta > Magnoliopsida > Ericales > Polemoniaceae > Linanthus > Linanthus parryae. The sequence goes on along the minus strand of JALGPY010000008.1, from coordinate 2,583,394 downwards.
ATTTTAATCAGTTTTAGTTAGCACTTTCCCAATTCAGTTGATGTAATTCAATGTTGAAGAAATGAGAAAAATCCTCTGAGTTTTCCCTCCAAATCTCCTTCATCTTCTTCATCTTTGATTCTGGTGTTGCCTAGATGGCTCTTTGATTTCTGATATGGTATCAGAGCACTCGCTTCTCGCGACTGTGCACCTCTTTGATCTTTGATTTTGGCTTTGCATCGAGTTCGGTTCATCGCGAAGGTTGTTCTAGGGTTTGCATTTTATGGCGACTCCTCCAGGTACTCCGATGATGCAAATCAATCAATCCTCTCCGTATCATCTTACGAATTCTGATAATCCAGGTATCAACCTAGTTTCGCAGCTATTAACTGGTGATAATTTCAATACCTGGTTTAGATCTATGACTCTTGCTCTTGAGGCGAAGAACAAATTAGGTTTTGTTTCTGGTTCTTTGTTGCCGCCTGATTCTGCGGATTCTTTGTATCCTCTTTGGAAACGCTGTGATAGCATGGTCATTTCATGGTTGCTGAACTCAGTTTCTAGAGATATTGCTTCCAGTATTGTGTATTCTGCAACTTCTTTTGATATCTGGCATGATCTTATTGAGCGATTTTCTCAGAAGAATCGTCCACGGATTTATCAATTAAAGAAGGCACTTGCCAATTTGAAGCAAGATGCCATGACTGTCACCATGTATTTCACTAAGTTTAGAAGCTTATATGATGAACTTAGCAATTATAAAATTGGTGCTGTGTGCTCTTGTGGAGGTTGCCATCAATGTACTTGTCATGTGTTGCATAAATTGCTGCTAGAGCAGCAAGAGGATTTGGTCATGCAGTTTCTCATGGGATTGAATGATGGATATACTGCTATAAGAGAGCAAATTCTATTGACAGAACCTCTCCCTGTTATGAATAAAGTTTTTTCTCAAGTCTTGCAGCAAGAAAAACAAAGAGAAATTAGTTTGGGATCTACAGCCAGTCAAATGGCTATGATGTCCCTTGCCAACTCCCCTGCACCTTCTTATGCTAATGTGGCACCATCTAATGCAAGATACAACAGGCCTAAACCTGTTTGTTATCATTGTTGGGGCACAGGACACATAAAGGAGAAATGCTGGAAGCTAGTTGGATATCCACCAGGTTTTAAAGGCAAGAACTCCATTTCTGTGTCACCATCATCAACATCCACACCAGTGAAACATCAACCACAAGCTCACCATGTTACCACTTCAGCTCCTTCACAGCTGTCTCAGTCACAATGTGAGCAAGTTATGCAGTATATAAATCAACAAAAACAGGGTTTTACTAGTCCCTCTTTGTCTTCTTCTCATGACATTCATGATAGTCCTATGCACCAATATGGTTCCTCTCCTGACAATTCCTCTCAATATTCTTTCATGGCTGGTGTTCTGAGTTCTTTTGCCTTTCAATCTGGGATAACTGATTCCAAGTACTTGTCTGATTCTTGGATTATAGACAGTGGAGCTACTGACCATATGTGTCATGACATTTCATTCTTTGACAATTATGTTGCTGTGAATAACACTTATGTTTGTTTACCTACTGGAGGAAAGGCTGTAGTACATCATGTGGGTTCAGTTAAACTCTCTGACTCTTTGGTACTATTACAGGTGCTTCATGTACCTACATTTGCTTTCAATCTTTTATCCATGTCTCAGTTAACACAATCACATAGTTGTGAGTTTGTGTGTGAAGCTACTGGTTGTTTGATTAGAGACAAAGTCTCTTCTACCATTTTGGGTTATGGAAAGAAACAAAATGGTCTCTATTTGTTTACTACATCTTCTTATGTGTCTCTAGCTGGTGCAGCTGTTATGAACTCTCCTACTACATGGCATAACAGATTTGGTCATCCCTCATCCACCAAACTTACCTCCTTACTTGCTGATATGGGGCTTGCTAAGTGTTCTCTTCCTCCTTGCTTGGTTTGTCCACAAGCTAAGCAAAAGAAACTCAGTTTTCCTTCAAAAGGTCACATTACATCTAAACCTTTTCAGCTAATACATGTTGATACTTGGGGTCCATACAGAATTCCTACATATGATGGTTTCAAATATTTCTTAACCATTGTTGAAGATCATTCTAGAGTCACTTGGGTTTATCTGATGGCTCATAAGTCTGATGCTACTACCATTCTACCTAATTTTTGTGCTATAATTCAAACACAATTTGGATCCTCAGTTCTCAAAATCAGAAGTGATCAAGCTCCAGAACTTAAGCTTTTGGATTATTTTGGTTCTCATGGGATTTTGCATCAATTTAGCTGCATTGAAACTTCAGAACAGAACTCTGTGGTGGAGAGAAAGCATCAACACCTCCTGAATGTGGCTAGGGCTTTGAGAATACAGTCTTCTTTGCCTTTGAAATTCTGGGGTGATTGTGTCTTGACTGCTGCTTATATCATTAATAGACTTCCTACAAAAGTGCTCTCTCACAAGTCTCATTATGAGGTTTTATTCAAAGCTATACCAGATTATCAGTTCTTCAGAACTTTTGGATGTCTTTGTTATGTTTCTACATTGACTCATGCTAGAACTAAGTTTGACAACAGAGCTAATCTTGGAGTCTTTCTTGGATATGTTTATGGGATGAAAGGATATAAGGTTTATGTATTAGCTACTGGTGCCATTACAGTCTCCAGAAATGTCACTTTCAATGAAAGTGTATTTCCTTTTCAGACCACTTCCCCAGCTCTTTCACAATCTGGGATTAGTTCAGTCATTCCCACTGTTGTCTCTGATGAAGACTCCACCACACCACTGTTTGCTGCTACTCCCATGGATCCCTCTATCTCTTTAACTCATGACACTAATGCAGCTCCTTCAGCAGTTGTAGAAGAAACATCTGTTTCTGTTCCTACCTCTACCAGGCCAAGGAGAGTTATTAAGCAGCCTTCACATCTACAAGATTATGTTGTTACTGCTCCAAATTTGTCATCACATGCTTCTACTGTTTATAACTCTGGAAATCAACATTTTTTGGCTCATGCTCAGAGTATCAGAGAGCCAGCTACTTATCATGAAGCTTCTCAAGATCCTAAATGGGTTCAAGCAATGAACACAGAGCTTGCTGCTTTAGAAGCCAATCACACTTGGATCTTAACCACTCTACCTCCTGGTCATGATGTTGTGGGGTGCAAGTGGGTTTATAAAGTCAAGCAAAAGGCTGATGGGAGTGTGGAGAGATATAAAGCTAGGCTGGTAGCCAAAGGATACACTCAAACAGAAGGGGTGGATTACACTGACACTTACTCTCCAGTAGCTAAATTACCTACTTTGAAGTGTTTATTGGCATTAGCAGCTATGCATGATTGGCATCTTATCCAACTAGATGTCAATAATGCATTTCTTCATGGAGATTTATTAGAGGAGGTCTACATGAAGTTACCACAGGGGTACACACCATCAAATCTGAGTTCTTCTCCACCTACTACTTTGGTTTGTAGACTTAAAAAGTCTTTATATGGTTTGAAGCAGGCTTCAAGGCAATGGTATAGTAAATTCTCAGCTTCTCTCATTTCTCTTGGATTTAAGCAAAGTATGTCAGATTACACCATGTTTGTGCTGAAGAAAGAAGGTTCTTTCACTGTTTTACTTGTCTATGTTGATGACATAGTGTTAGCAGGAGACACTTTTCAAATTTTGACAGATTTGAAAGTTGAACTTCATAAACAATTTCAACTGAAGGATCTGGGTCCCTTGCAGTTCTTCCTTGGTTTTGAAATAGGCAGAACTGACACTGGTATCACTCTTTGCCAAAAGAAGTTTGCTTTGGATGTTCTTCAATTTAGTGGTTATTCACAGTGCAAGCCTGCATCTGTTCCCATGGAAGTCAATCTCAAGCTCCAACAATTTTCAGACAATTATTTGTCCATCTCTGATAGCAGTCTTTACAGAAGTATTGTGGGAAAGCTTCTTTACTTATGCAGTTCAAGACCTGATCTGTGTTACAGTGTGCACAAGCTTTCACAATATGTTTCTCATCCTTCTGTTGAACATCTCAAAGCTCTGCATCATATTCTAAGGTATCTCAAAGGCAATGTTGATCAAGGTTTGTTCTTTCCTTCTCAGAACTCTCTGGCTTTGAAGCTCTTCTCTGATTCAGATTGGGGTGGTTGTGTGGATACAAGAAGATCTACTAGTGGTTATCTGGTTTATTTGGGTGATGCCTTGGTCTCATGGAAATCCAAGAAACAAACAGTGGTCTCCAGGTCTTCTGCAGAAGCAGAGTATAGAAGCCTAGCAGCTGCAACTTGTGAACTGCAATGGTTTCTTTTTCTTCTCCAAGATCTGCATATTGTTCTCTCTACTACTCCTGTGATATACAGTGATAGCAACTCTGCTATTCAAATTGCTGAGAATCCTGTGTTTCATGAGAGAACCAAACACATTGAGATGGATCAACACATTGTCAGAGATTTGGTTGCTAAAAAGGTGTTGAAACTTGTCTTTGTTCCTACTTCTCACCAGCTTGCTGATTTACTTACTAAACCTCTTGCTTCCCCAGCTTTTAAATTTCTCAGATCCAAGTTGGGAGTGTTTTCTGCTCACTCTCCAACTTGAGGGGGGTGTATTGGATATATTGGCAGCACTTTGGGGTGTATTTGTCTTTTATTAAAGTAGTTTTCTGAATGTTAGGGTGCTTTTCTGTCATTTCTTATTTCTTCTCTGGTTAATCCAGTCAGCATTAAGTGTGTCATAGTAGATGATGTGGCAAAAGGTGATTGGCCACTTTGGAGCTGACTTGGCATTTTAATCAGTTTTAGTTAGCACTTTCCCAATTCAGTTGATGTAATTCAATGTTGAAGAAATGAGAAAAATCCTCTGAGTTTTCCCTCCAAATCTCCTTCATCTTCTTCATCTTTGATTCTGGTGTTGCCTAGATGGCTCTTTGATTTCTGATAAACTCCTCCCACGAACCTAGCATTTTCATGTCTTTGTACTGTAAGAAATACGATTGAACAATATTAATGTTTTTCACCTGAGTTTTCGGATCGATCGACTGGAACTGATCCTGTGGTATCGGGTTATATTGACCATGATACCAACATGAGCCGGTGGAGATGATTTTTTGCATTGCTATCTTGATTTGGGAAATCCAACTCTGCCATTGTTTAGAAACGCACCTGAATCGCAAAAGTGACTTTGCTGGTAGATTGAGGAATATGCTGTGAACGTTCTCTTCCGGTATGTACCTGGCCAAGCTTTTTCCTACAATTTCTCCCTCTCTCTGCTGTTGTTGTTCACTTCCTTGCGCCTTCATTTTGATTGAAATGTGCACAGGCTACTAGGGTTTTCGTTTAATGATACAGTAATCAGGGTTTTATAATTGTCTTCAACTACCTCAAGTATTCGATATTTCTTATGGGCTTAATTTCGTATTGCATACCTCAGTATATCAAAACTACTTGATTGCTATCACCATTAATTACTAATCACTTGTTAAAGGGGCCTGTATTGAACAAGAGACTTCATTGGTATGTCTATAGTTTTATTTCAACTTTCACGCAATATGTACTCTCTTTCGATCCCAATGTCGAAGTTAAATTCACAGGTTTACGGTTTCCTAGTGGGAAATTTTAGAATTGTAGGCTCGAGGGGTTTAGATGAATGCTAATGCATTAGCTGTCGCCACAAAAAATGTTGCTAACAACAAACTGTTTATGTAATAGGAATGAAACAATACGAGGTAAAGGAGTACTGGGAAATTATTTTCGGAATTGGTCTTCTTGTCACTGGGATGCGGGGCTAATTGTTGACCTCAACTATCTCCGTTTCTAACATGTTCCAAAGGTATCTGGTAGGGTAAAAGTCTAAATTGATGAAGATGTGGGGGTCCTCGTCTAAATATCTCTAATTAGTTGGGCAAAGAGTCTATTTAGCAGAGTTCCAATCCTTAAAGGCTTTGGAGAATCATTAGCCAGCCCTATAAGAAACACAAGCCCTAGTAATTTTTCCTTTGTTCGGAAGACATGGAAGCCAAATCCTACAAAACATTCCGGTACATCCCCGAAGAGATCTTCCACAAAGTACTCTCAAATCTGCCCGCAGATTCGCTTTTACGATTCAGGTGCGTTTCTAAACAATGGTCACGCGTGATCTCACCAGGCATAACCCAAGTACAAAAAGTCATTGTGCCCCGCAATCAACACTTTTGGTTCCGGTCAGTGGACAAATCAGCTCAGGTTGAAAACATTAAAATAGAGCTGGACCAAAACTTACATCGGCGCCATTCTCGTATTATCCCTCATGTCGGTGGTTCATGTAATGGGTTTTTGCTTATTAGGGCTCATAAAAATTTGTATTTGTGGAATCCATCCACTCGTCGCACCCACGGGAACTTAACTTTTCCCCTTTTTTTGCAGTATGCGCCGAAAAACGTGACCACGGGGCTGTGTTTCGACTCAAAAAATAATGAATACAAGGTTGTGTTGTGCTTGAAAGACAAAAAACGGAGTGAAAGATCGGTTCGGGTTGGTAGTTTCAAAACTCAATCATGGTCTCGGGTAGACTTCTCGTCCTACAATGTTAATCATTTTAAATCAGGGCCAACATTGAACAATTATCTTCATTGGTGGTCTACCAATGACATATTATGCTTTGATCCGAAGACGGATAATTTTACCAAAATGCCAAGGCCCGGAGACCACAATGTATTGAAGAAATGAGGCTGCTGGATGGATTTGAAGTTGACAAAGTTACTGTTCATTTGGTATGAGATTTACCAAATGAACAGTAACATCCGGAATAGCAGTAGCCGTAGGATCAGTAGCAGAGCTTTTATCATCACCGTTGGATCACTTCTAGACGTTATATTTGAAAGATTAATAGGACGGTGTCGTTTTGTATTAGTTTTAATTTTGATTAAAAGTTTGTTAAGACCCGTTAGCTGAGTTGGCTTGATTAGATGGCGTGGCACCATCTGATTGGCTGATTCATAACTGATGAGGTGTTTCATTTTCTTTTATCTACTTTCTAGTCCCTGTAGTTTGGTTAATCCTCGTCTATGAGGATATAACTAGAGAACTTGCAGCATTTTGGATTCTAATGAAAATTTGGAGATCTTTTCTTCCTTCTTTGATGTTCTTCCCTCGCATCATCTTCTTCCTTCTTCACTTTCTTAATATGGTATCAGAGCCTTAGGCTTTGAATCCGTTCTTATCGTTTGGTGCCGGAGGTTGCTAGGGTTGATTTGAGTCAACCGATCTAGTATTGGTGGACATGGTGCTTCCGGAGGAATCATCTAGGGTTTCTGGCGATTCTGGATCTCGTTCTCAGATGGATGGATCTTCGCCATATTTTCTGCATAACTCTGATTCTCCAGGTATGCTGTTAGTGTCTCAAGTACTTACTGGTGACAATTTCAATTTATGGTATAGATCTATGATTGTGGCTTTGGAAGCTAAGAATAAATTGGATTTTGTTACTGGTGTTATCACTGAACCAGAGAAGACCTCTGAGTTGTATTCCTTGTGGAAACGTTGTGATAGAATGGTTATTTCCTGGTTGATTAACTCTGTGAGTAAGGAGATTGCATCTAGTGTTGTTTATTACACAACAGCTAGAGATATTTGGTTTGACCTGTTTGAAAGGTTTTCTCAGAAGAACCTACCCAAAGTGTTTCAACTTAGCAGTGCCATTGTGCATTTGAAACAGGGAGGTATGAGTGTTACTGGTTATTTTACCAAGTTGAAGTCTCTCTGGGATGAATTAGAGAATTACACAGAGATGCCTATGTGCACTTGTGGAGCTATGCATTCTTGTACTTGTAATGTGTTGGGAATGATTCACAACAAACTTCAACAAGAACATATAATGCAGTTTCTTATGGGACTTAATTCCTGTTATTCTTCTGTTAGAGATCAGGTTCTTTTGATGGATCCACTTCCTAGTCTTAATAGAGTATTTGCCAAAGTAGTTCAACAGGAAATGCAGGGAACTATTTCTGGTATGGGAACTTCAATGCCCACCATGGCTATGTATTCATCTCCATTTCATCATGGACAGACATATGGTGGACCCTCTCATGGAAATGTCAATGCTCCCATCTCTGAGATTCAACATGGAGCTAATGTACAAGGAACTCCCAAATCCAAATTGATTTGTCACCACTGTGGAGGTACTGGACACATAAAAGCTAAATGCTGGAAATTGCATGGTTATCCTCCAAATTTCAAAAACAAGTCTAAGAATCAAGCACATAATGTGGTAAGTGACACTGTAGAAGCTAGTGGTGCTGACAAAAGTGCTTTTCCTTTTACCCAAAGTCAATGTAACCAAATGATGCATTATATCAGCACACAGATGCAGCAATCTAATCATGGAGGGATCAGTGATTCTAGCTCAAGTTCTCCATCTCACAGTAACAATTCCTCTAACATGGAGAGTCCTGTTCATCAGTTTGCTAGAGCAAATGATTCTCCTTATAACCAACATTTTATGGGTTGTGTCTCTGGTTCTCTAATCTCCAACAAATCTAGTGGTGACACTTGGATCATAGATAGTGGAGCTACTGATCATATGTGTCATGATCTTAGTATTCTTGATGATACTATTGAAGTTTCTAATGTTTTTGTTTATTTGCCAAATGGCAAGAGAGTTAAAGTCTCTCATACAGGAGTTGTAACTCTTACTCCTACACTGCAGCTTGTGGGAGTTCTTTATGTGCCTGAGTTTCAGTTTAATCTGATTTCTTTGACTCAGTTAGCCAAGGAGCAGAAGTGCATGTTTGTCTGTGATTCAGAAGGTTGCAAGATTTTGCAAGAAGGCACTAAAATTCTTCTTGGTGAAGGAAATAAGTCAAATGGACTTTATATTCTGAAAACAGTTGGTAATGGTCTTAATTTGTGTGGTAATGCACTCTCTAAGCCAAACAAAATGTTTTCAAGCCAAATTTGGCATCAAAGGTTGGGTCACTTGTCAGATGGCAAGCTTAAATGGATGACTGCAGTTCTGAAAGATGGGGGTTCTATTGATAATTCTCAATGTGAGATTTGTCCATTGGCAAAGCAAAAGAAGCTCTCATTTCCTAGTATTGGAAAATTAGAACAGTCAGCTTTTGCACTAATTCACTGTGATATTTGGGGACCATATAGAGTTCCTACTTATGCAGGTCACAGATATTTCTTGACCTTTGTGGATGATGCCACAAGAATGACATGGGTGTATTTGATGATTCACAAGTCAGAAGCTCAGACACTTCTTCCTCAGTTCTATACTATGATTGAGACTCAATTTGAAGTTAAGATTAAGAGAATAAGGAGTGATAATGCAAAGGAGCTTGCTCTTGTTGATTTCATGTTAGAAAAGGGAATTGTTCATCAGTTAAGTTGTGTTGAAGCTCATCAACAAAACTCAGTGGTTGAGAGAAAACATCAACATCTTCTGAATGTGGCAAGAGCTCTTAAGTTCCAGTCTTCTTTACCAAATAGATTTTGGGGTGATAGTGTGTTGACTGCTGCATACATCATAAATAGAGTTCCTTCTCCAGTATTGCAGCACAAATCTCCTTATGAGTGTTTATATAAAGAGAAACCTGATTATGACTCTTTGAGAGTTTTTGGTTGTTTGTGTTATGCCTCCACTTTACAACAAGGGAGGACAAAGCTTGATGCCAGAGCTGAACCTTGTGTATTTCTGGGATATGTGTTTGGTATGAAAGGATATAAGTTGTATCATTTGAAGAAATGCTCTTTTCTTATTTCTAGGGATGTTGTTTTTCATGAGACAGTGTTCCCTTTTAATACATCATCCTCTTTGTGGCCCCACTCTGATGATGACATAGTGTTTCCTACTCCATTTTTACCAGAAACTACTTTGAATTATGGTAACACTCCTGCAACTCCTTCACTCACAGAAAATTTCAGCTCTATGCAGTTACATGGTCCTATAGAGTCACTATCTGAGCTTCATGATTCTCCTTCTGCTAATGTTCCTGTGAGGAGAAGCAACAGAGAGTCAAGAGTACCTTCTTATTTGAAGGATTATGTGGTAAACAGACCTAAAATGGTGTCAGCTTCATTGGCACCAGTGGTGTTTGACACAGTTCCAGGTCAATCTGTCTTCTCAAAATGTCTGGCCACTTTGGATGCAGTCTCAGAACCTGGGAACTATCAAGAAGCCTGCAAGTCTCCTCAGTGGGTGAAAGCTATGAATGAAGAGTTACAAGCACTTGAATTGAACAAGACATGGGAGATTGCTGTTTTGCCTTCTAGACATGATTCTGTGGGTTGTAAATGGGTGTATAAAGTCAAGCTGAAATCTGATGGAGAGGTAGAAAGGTTTAAAGCTAGATTAATGGCAAAAGGGTATACACAAACAGAAGGAATTGACTATACAGAGACTTTTTCTCCAGTGGCAAAGTTGCCTACATTTAAATGTCTACTTGCTTTAGCAGCTCTAAAAGGTTGGCATCTTCTGCAACTGGATGTTAACAATGCCTTCCTTCATGGAGAGCTGGATGAAGAGGTGTATATGGAATTGCCTCCAGGTTATGAGGTGCCTGGCCACATTTTAGCAACTTTATCACCACATGGCAGAGTGGTGTGTCATCTCAAGAAGTCACTCTATGGTCTAAAGCAGGCATCTAGACAATGGTATAGTAAGTTCTCAAATACTCTTCTTGCTCTTGGTTTTGTTCAATGCAAAACTGATTATACACTTTTTGTGAAAGTCACAAAGTCCTCTTTTGTGTGTATCTTGGTGTATGTTGATGATATCATCTTGGGAGGAAATGTTTTAAGTGAACTGAACACTTTGAAAGTTTTGCTAAACACTAAATTTCAGCTGAAAGATCTGGGTTTTCTGAGGTACTTTCTTGGTTTTGAGATAGCCAGAAATGATCATGGCATTAGTTTATGCCAGAGAAAATTTGCTTTAGATATACTTCATGAAAATGGATATGAATCTTGTAAAGCTGCATCTGTGCCAATGGATTCTTCTGTGAAGTTAACTGCTGATTCTGGAGATCTTTTATCTGCTGAAGACATGGTTAAATACAGGAAGTTGATAGGAAGATTACTATATTTGTGCAATTCTAGACCAGATATTTGCTATGCAGTGCATAAGCTCTCCCAATTTATTGCCAAGCCAACAGCAGTACATCTGAAAGCTGCACACCATGTTCTTAGATATTTGAGCAATGCTCCAGCTCAAGGTCTTTTCTTCTCAGCTCATTCCTCTCTTGAGTTGATAGGCTATGCAGATGCTGACTGGGGTGGTTGTTTAGACACCAGGAAATCAACTTCTGGATATCTGGTTTATGTGGGAAATTCACTTGTTTCTTGGAGGTCAAAGAAGCAGACTGTTATTTCCAGAAGTTCTACAGAGTCAGAGTACAGAAGCTTGGCAGAAATTTCTTGTGAGTTGCAATGGTTCATTTATCTACTTAATGACTTTGGCATCACTCTTCAGCAGGTCCCAGTTATCTACTGTGATAGTAATTCAGCACTCCAGCTTGCTGCAAACCCAGTCTTCCATGACAAGACTAAGCATGTGGATATGGATTGCCACCTTGTAAGAGATTTGGTGCAGAAAAAGGTCATTTCTTTGAGGTACATTTCCACAACTCATCAATTAGCTGATCTGCTCACTAAACCCCTTCATCCTGCTGTTTTTGGGTTTCTACTGTCCAAGTTGGGTGTGAGGCTCATCCACACTCCAACTTGAGGGGAGGTATTGAAGAAATGAGGCTGCTGGATGGATTTGAAGTTGACAAAGTTACTGTTCATTTGGTATGAGATTTACCAAATGAACAGTAACATCGGGAATAGCAGTAGCCGTAGGATCAGTAGCAGAGCTTTTATCATCACCGTTGGATCACTTCTAGACGTTATATTTGAAAGATTAATAGGACGGTGTCGTTTTGTATTAGTTTTAATTTTGATTAAAAGTTTGTTAAGACCCGTTAGCTGAGTTGGCTTGATTAGATGGCGTAGCACCATCTGATTGGCTGATTCATAACTGATGAGGTGTTTCATTTTCTTTTATCTACTTTCTAGTCCCTGTAGTTTGGTTAATCCTCGTCTATGAGGATATAACTAGAGAACTTGCAGCATTTTGGATTCTAATGAAAATTTGGAGATCTTTTCTTCCTTCTTTGATGTTCTTCCCTCGCATCATCTTCTTCCTTCTTCACTTTCTTAATACAATGAGGATTGCGACAATATACTTGGTCTGGGAGATCTTGATGGTTGCCTCTGTATGGTTTCTGAGGTTTATTATAAATATTTTGACATGTATAGAATGACACGGCATGGTGCGAAAGACGCTTGGGAATTTATGTTCAGATTACGCTTGGGTAATGATCCGTACAGTGATCGAGATGTGAGTTTTGCCAGTCTGATTCCGCTTTTTATCACTAAAGAGAAAGAAGGCAGGGTTCTGATTCATGTTAGAAGGATGGAGCACGAAAAGTATGATTGGAGTTCAGACTATTACGAATTAGGACCGCCCGATTTATTGTCGGATGATTATGCTACAGTTGTATATGATGTTGGCAACGACATGTTCACTGACATCTCTGTTTCACAAGTCATAAAGGATTACTATGATCAGCCGGTCGCATACAATGAAACATTGGTAAGATTGGTTCCGTTGACCACTTGTAATAGTCGTGGTGGAGCTGCCCATAGACGAAAATCTGGAAGGTGAAAGAAAACATGAACAAATCGAAAAAACATGAGAATGGAGAAGAAAAGGAATATAAAGCGATGAAGAGAGTCGAAGAAGAAAGATTGGAAGCGCCTAGGAAAAGGAAATCGACAAAACATGAGAATAGAAAAGCGAAAGAAGAAGAAAAATTGGAAAAGCATAGAAAGAAGAGGGCTAGATAGACGGTAAGGCCCGCAGCGATCAACTGGTGTCATTGAATATCAAGAATCAAAATCAAAGCACATACTTGTGATCATTTGGATCCTTTTACAGTTTTTTCTATTGATTTCCCAGAAAAATCAGATTTGTTTTCTTGGTGTTTAGTAGTTAGTGCTTAATACAAAGTTTTTTTGTATTCATTAATTTTCAGTTTGTGTCGTGGAAAATGTGATAGCTTCTGCGTAGTTCTATGCCAATATACAACACTTTTTGCTGCGAGAACACTTGGAGCCCCTTCGCAATGTTTTTTGCTCTCTAGAACGCTGTTTTTCGAATCTAAAAACAGTACTAATGTGTTTAGTAAACTTTTTTTTTCTGCTTTCTAAAAAGCAGTTGCTTACCCACAGCAGCTGATGAAAAGCATGGAGGGGTTATTTTTCAGGACCTGCTTTTTGACAAAATGTATATTTGACATTCTTATCCGTTAATAGATATCAATTTTTATTTATAATAACACTATGTATTATACCATGTCTGATATTGTCATTTCAACAGCAACAAAACTCTAAAACAGCAATTATCAAATAAAAAATGTCAAAAGTTTTTTCCCGCAGCAGCTGCAATACGGAATTTACCAAACTCTTTTTGCGTAGATTTTCACAGCTACACAGAAGCTTTCTAAAACGCCAAAGCATTACCAAACTAGCCTTTACTACACCTCATGTGTAATTGAGAAACCCAAACAGTAGCATTGTTGTAGTGCTGGGATTAAGGTGTGGCCAGCTCGGGATTAGTTTTTTTTTTTGAACAAGTTCATCTTATAAATCAACTTGTGGTAAGAAATACATCGGCATTTAGCACATCTTGAAACCACATTGGGCAAACTTCTAACCATTGTTCAGAAAATAATTGTCGCTTCGTTCTAGCAGCTAGATGATGTGCTGCTTGGTTAGATTTACGAGGAACCCAACAAATTTTTGCGTCTTCAAAAACTTCCAAGAGGAGAGCAATATGAGAGAAAATGTCCACAGTGGACGAGAGGTCAGAGATGTTCTCGCCGTTTAAAAAGTTTTTTAAGTCGTCTATGAGCAGCTTGGCGTCCCCTTCAATCACAACACGTCGCAGACCCATGACCGCGGCCAGTTGAATGCCCATCTGCATCGCCCGAGCTTCTACATCACGAGGGCTTTCTCCCATCAATCCAACACATACTCGAGCTGCTAAAAAGCTTCCATTTTTGTCTCTAATAACCACACCTCCTCCACTATTTCTTGAGTTATGATCAAATCATCCATCAAAGTTGATCTTTGCAAAACCTTCAGGAGGTTGTGTCCACTGATAGTTTGGCACCATATTCTCATCCGTAGTGTTTGCACTGGTGATGTTCTCAATCTCCGCAATGCGAAATTCCACTGCATCACAAATTTGTTTCTCATCCTTGGCTATCCCTATGAAGATCCGCGCATTTCGCAAGTTCCACACTTCCGAAAACAAAAAACAAAATATGCTTCAATCTTTCGAATTTGCCTTCATGAGCAAATTAGAAAGCCAATATTTGTAACCCAGCTCAATTTTTAGCAACTCACCACTAAAACCCATCATTTTCCACAAATTTTTAATCATGGAGCATTCAGTAAAGAGGTGTACCTCTGTTTCTCCTTTGCTACCGCACAGTGGGCACAGGTTATTAACCTGAACATTCCTTCTCAGCAGATTTGTAGACGTGGGGAGTATTTCATGGATACTGAATTAGTTTTTAGTGTGTTTGGCAAAATTAATTATTTCCTATTTTCAGACAATTTCTGTTGTCTCACTACAGCTTTCAAGTAATAAGGGAAAGATGGGTTTCCGAAACCTGCTTCAATTAGTTATTCTATGACCGATTTTATCCTTATGTGGGAACACCATAACAATATTTCTCGGTACTTTTTACTTAAGATTTAGCAAACAACGTTTTATCTAGAACTCAAAAAAAATTTCTCATGGTAGCACTTTCTTGCACGACTACAGCATTCCCAAGCTAGCACACACACACACACACACACACCAAAAAAAAAAAAAAAAAAAAAAAAAAAAAAAGATCAATACTACATTTAATCTAACAAATCTCTTCGAGAAATTCATAAACAATTTCACGAGCTTTTGACACCAATAATGCTACGAGTCATAATAATTCCCAAATTAGAGTTGTTTAAAAACTTTTTCCCGATATAGCTTCTCACATGACATGTCAATGCCACGTAAAAATATAGTAAAATTTATGTATTATTGTTTGATTATTCAATTCACGCATTGTAGTAAATCATATACATGTTTATATCCTTAAAATATGGTATAGTTTCAGTTGGATCCTTTAAAGTTTTTGAGGTTTCACATTTTTTTAACGAAAAATGCCTTCCCTATACATCTATATGTAACATTTGAGAAGGGAATAACATCCACCGGAGTATGAAGGCGCATTTGGGTCATACTTGCCTTGCTCAGGCACTTCGATTTTGTAGCGCTTGTTGAGGAACCCGGCGTCCCATCTACTTCATATGTTTTCTCTCTTTCTTTTTAGTCTGACTTTTACCACTATTCACCGGGTCACTTTGACCCGGTAATTTGATTAGCACCACGATGCAAAAATTTGATAGTTTTTGTATGGTCTTCTAAAGTAAACTTTACTCTACAACACCATGCAAAATTACAAAAACATTCTATCGTTTTTCTATCCAAATCATCGGGTCAAATGATATAGGTACAAATGAAAAAGTCAAACCAAGAAGAAACAAAGGAAGTACCAATCAGCAACTGGTCGTCTGCATAACATATGTATATTGATGTTACGGCAGTTTCGGCAACCATCATCGCCTATCAACACGGCTCGCATTCAACAGCTAAACAATCATAGTAACTCGACCAGGATATTTAGACATTGTCCATAACCCAACACATGTTCCAGTAATAAGGCCACCTAAACTAGTACCCATGAGAAGAACAGTCCCGGAACAATCATAGGCAATGAGTGCTTCCATGCCAAGTTGATTGGAACAATTTAAACAGCAATCTGAACATAGTCATATATGTTGAAAAACCAAACTAGAGTTTCCGCAAGGCCAGTCTAGGACTCTTATATCAGAGGCAGGGGTAGCATTCAGCGGCTAAACAAGAGACAATATAGAGCATATCGCACTCCTGTTGGCGGCAAAGAATGTCCTCAACCAAGGAATAGAAGCAGAAGGACATGATCATGGAAATGACACTTCATGCTTATATGTATTAACATAACTATGCAAAGACAGTTGGGAAATTATGCTTAGTAGTTAGTACAGGTCGGGCAATTCCGATTTCGGGACAGAGTATAGATAAACCCTATCAGTTCGATTAGGTGGAACCCTAGAAATCCTGAAGCGTAGTACAAAGCATGCCGTGAAGGAGTTGACGTTCATTGTTAGAATTCATTACATGTTAGTAGAAACTCTGTCTCTTGCATCTTGCGTTCTTCAATGGAGAGGATCTAGTCGACGTCCTGAAGGAGTGACGTTCTTGAAGGAGACAAATTCTGTCGAATCTCTAATACTCTTAATTTTTTGGATCAAACTAAATTCTCTAAATTAGGAAAAGATGCAGATCATATTCATCTCACCAATCTCCTGACTCTTTCTCATATGTGGCCCTATATTAGGAATTAGTTTAGAGCCGGCTTTAGATAGGAAATTACTTTCTAATTAAGCAATATTAAGATAAAAAAAAAAACTCCAATTTCACTCTATCGAAGAACGTATTCAACCTCCTCTGTCTATGAAGGGCAGGAAGGATCTATCACATACAGATCTACAACATGAATTATAGGGGAAGATTCATGTGTTTACCTTGTCTTTCTTAGCTCCTTAATGCAGCGGATGATCGTGTGTTGCTTGCTTTCACGCGCCTTCTTCTTGATCTTGCTCCCACCAATCTAGTGTGAATCTCGAGGACGAACACTATGATCCACACCACGTTCCCCCTCTTTGGATGAAGTTGGAGAGAGACTAGGGTTCTCTACAACTAGAGTGAATCTAGACAGAGTAACTTTACTGTGTGGAATAGCAATATAATATGTAGGAGGCTGCCTCCTTATATAGGCAAAACTTCTCCTAGGTTTGCACATAAACCCCTAGGGTTTGAGCCTTAGCTACTAGCCCCTCTAAGTTTGTGCATTAGTGCAACTAATCCCATAAGGTTATGATAATTGCATTGGGCACCCCACATGGGCGCTCCAATTGCTAACATCTCCCACTCGCACAGTGAGGTTGCACAATTCATCCAGTCTCTATCAATCTCCAACTATCTATCATCTACAAAAGAGTATCGTTGTGGCCGTGGCGTGTGACCGGTGAGAGTACCTGCATTTCGGGAGATCCGTACACCAAACTCGTATAGCCAGCAAGGGAAGGCACCCTCTCGGGAGATCCACATACCAAACTCGTATAGCCAGCGCAGGAAGGCACCCTTAAAACATACGACAGTAATAATGCTCTCCGTAACTCTCGTATTCCCCATATTCCTCCGATTGTCATCTCGTGGATCATGAGCATCTGCCTTGTCCCGAAGGCCATGCTCCAATGAGTCCACATCTCCTTTATATTTTCATATCCTACATGATCCCATAAGATCTTGCAGGTGGTCCCAATGAAGATAATAAAGAGCGATGCAACGAGAATCTTTCCTTACATACATGTGTCACTCAGATTTGGCTCAGCTGCTTTCCCAGCAGTGTCCGGAAGGCCTAATCATCCATAGCCGTAAGGTGTCATGCCAAAGTAGCACCACCGACCCGTCTCCTCGTGACACAGACGTAAGTACAAAGGGTATACAGTGTCAATCATCTTTATATGATCGACGAGGCTCACACGATGAAAAATTCCAGGGACTAATTCTACTCATCATCTCATGGTCACTCATAAGCGCGCGTTATTCAAGGGCAATATGCGCCATAGTGTTCAGAATCTGATCTGAGCGCATATCTTATCCTTGCAAAGGACCACTATGCAGATGACTATCCCGTAGCCCTTATGGCCACCAGCCCGAGTACTACGATGTCACACTATTGTGAACGGTAATCAGTTCTCGCATCTGGCTTTCTCTACGCAGACTATACATGGTTCGGGGTACTAACCATGTTCGATTGGCCATAACCAGTCTCACCTTGGAACTTATTTCCAATGCAACAGTTGAATCCATCTGACAGGCTACTAGCTCTACCTGATAGACATCTGGCTCTTATTATGGGTCATATACCTCATATGATAGGCACCTCATATCATATCGCAGGCTTTCAGCGCTTATCGGGATTCTGTCTCATCTTCCGCCACACCCAGACATATCCAGGATATTGCGAAGGTGGTCGCTCGTGTGAGTGAGCCGACCTAGTGTCTGTGTGACATGCTCTAAGCTAGTACAGGAAATGTAACATATCATACACGTATCAAACAACGTGCAGCATAAATAACAAATCCATTCCTAATATCCAATCAACCAATGTCTCATAACGCCTAATCAGTCTGACACCTAGTTCCATTTGCCTAGCCCTATATTCCTAGTATGACCAACAAAAGTAGCCTTTAGAAGAGGCTTGGTCATTGGATCAGCTAACATCTGATTCGTAGGAATATGCTCTAGAGTTACATCTCCTTTAGCTACTACTTCCCTAATGAAGTGGTACTTTATCTCAATATGCTTGGCCTTGCTGTGGTATTTCGGATCCTTAGCACAAGCTAGTGGGAACAAAATTCAATCATCAAATTCGAACCCGACGAAGGTATTTTCATAAAGTGCACATCCTCTATGATACAATCGCATCACGTTGTTTGAGATAATGCCCTTCGAGTACGTTAATTTTACGGCGGAATTTCATTCCTAGTTTCACATTGACGTATTTCTTACAAATGGGGATGCAATCAGCTAATTCTAGAATTGTGAGTTAAAATGTGATAATTTCGGCAAACTGGGGGTATGCATTAAGTAATTAAGCCAAGAAAAAAGTAATGTGGGTGTCCAATCTCTTATGATGTCGCAGTTATTTGGGCTCAAAGTCTACAAATATTGAAGATTGTAGATATTGGGGCTGAAGTCTAATTAGCAGAGAGTTTGAGAACATAATGATAATTTGGTATAGTTGAGTTAGGTTTGCCCTTCGAGGACTCCTACCCCGCCAGCTATGTAAGAAACAAAAACCCTAGTTACAAATACATTCCCCAAGGCATCATATTAGGTTTCCTCCGTCCAATCATAATGGAGCAACAAAGAGAGAATTCACCAAGGGATGAAACGGAGGCTACGTTCGATGAAAGTTTCCGATACATTCCCGAAGGCATCATGGACGGCGTATTCCCCAAGTTACCTGCACGTTCACTTTTACGATTCAGGTGCGTTTCTAAACAATGGCGCGGTTGGATTTCTAGAATCAAAATCAAATCACCAAAATTACTAATTTCAGAAACTTATCAAAAAGTTCGTTCTGAAGGGTGCAAATTTCAGTCCATTGATCAAAGACTTCAGGTGAAAACCCTGAAACCCTACGTTAGTGATAGTTGGTTACTTCGAACATACATTCCCAATCCCTATGGCCTGCGCGATCATATGATCCGATTGTGCGGTACGTGGGATGGCTTGTTGCTTGTCAATATCGATGGTTTTCTATTCCTGTGGGACCCGACAACACGGCATTTCCGAGATGAAACATGCCTCAGTGAATGCAAAGTTTACGAACCCATTGATCACGAACTCATATTCCGAGCTTCGGGTCTTTACCATGTCGGCGGTTACCATGTCGGTTCCGGTCGCGAACTCCTATTAAGAGCTTCGGGTCTTTTCTACGACGTTTCTGATAGCGAGTTCAAAGCGGTGATGGCTTGGGGTTGGGAAGGCATACAGAAGGTTGTCATGGTTGGGCTCAAAAGCCGAACCATAGAAGGGATTGACTTCCCTTATGAGAGTCCCTTAAAAGCCGGACCCGTGGTCAATAGAAAGCTCCACTGGTATGTGGATAACGCTTCGGCAGATCAACAACATCGGCTCTATTTAAAACCGAGTGATTCCGCACTTCAAGAACATGTGCTCTTTTTTGACCCGAAGGGTTCCGTTAAGTTCACTGACCTACCATTGCCCGATGGAAATTTCACCGTCATAGGTTTGGGTGTTTTAGATGAATGCCTTTGCATGTCCCGACGACACCAAAATGGCAATTACGATGATCATGTGGATGTCATTATAATGAAGGAGTATGGAGTTAAAGAATCTTGGACAGTTTTGTTCAGAATGAGTCGGCTTGATTACTACTACGACGAACTAGTGCCCTTGTTTTATACCGAAAAGGAAGATGAAATCTTGATGAAAGGGAGGGGCACTATATTCTCATATAATATGAAGCGCCGGACACAGAAAGTAATTCATTCCTTGCTCGGTGTGCTATGGAATACTGTGATTGTTTACGAAGAATCTTATGATAAGAAATGAAAGGCCTACGATATACATATATTCTGATTTCGCAATCTTTTTGTTTCATTTTATTATCAGAACTCTTAACAATATATTCACTCTATTCATCATTATCCAGTTTCCATAATATCTTTGTACTCTGGCTTGAGTATGAATTCACCACGGTGAAATTCAATAAATTCAATACTGTCTTGACGCACAACTTGCGTTTTAACATTGCTGCTTGCCGCTGTTGGTTTTTTTTTTTTGTCAAACAAAATTTCCATTAAGAACAACTAGCAAAATCACTTACAACAGCCTTCCCCAATTCTTCTTTAATAACATCAAAACTACAATTTGACTTACTTAAATTCTTCACTAAACAATCAGCTGCTTGGTTACCTTGTCTTTCCACCCAAACTACTCGTGCTTGATAGTTCTTGATCTTTTCTTTTATATCATTCACCACTTTGTCTATTTCCCAGATCTTCCTCTTGCCTTTCACACAATCTACCAAATTCAGGTTATCACTTTCAAAAATTACTCTACCTTCATTAAAGCAAAGAGTCTTCCAGATTGCTTGTCTCAGAGCTAAACTCTCTGCCATGATTGAGGAGGAAGCTTCTTCAAAAGCCCAGCCATACTTCACTACAGCACCCTTATGATCTCTCAAAACCCATCCCAGGGTAGTTTTCTGTGTTTCCTTAATCCAGCTGGCATCTGCATTGCATTTTAGCCAATTCTGTGGGGGAGGCTTCCAAGAAATAAGACCTTTCTTCTTTTGCTCCTTTGAGATAGCTTGTCTCTCATTACACACACTCTTCTGAGCATTTTGGAATTCAAACAGTTGCGCTACAGCACTTTTCATTGTCCACAGGGGATTCAACTTCTTTTGATTAAACAAAAACTCATTTCTATTTAACCATATATTCCAGAGAGTAAAAATGGTTAACTGCAACCTTTCTTTTGGGAACTGATTCCGTTCAACTTCCTCCACCATTTGCAATAGCCATCTTTTCATATTACCAACACCATTGCTTTGTACTGGTGTCAAAATTCCCAACCCAAACCAAATTGGCTTAGTCCAACTACATTCCAGAAAACAATGTTCCACAGTTTCTGTTTGGGTCTCACAGATATGACACAACTTAGACACACCACATTTTCTCTTGAACAAGTTATCTTGAACTGCAATAGCATCATTACTGATCCTCCACCAAAACATCTTCATCTTTGGGGGCAACTTAGCATTCCACAAAAAATTCCAATAGTTTTTATGTAGAAAGCAAGAGGTAGAAGGTTTTTGCTTACCAGTTTGAGATTTCTTCTCATCAAGATTGAGATAATTTTTTGCAACCCCCATGGCTGATTTGACAGTGAAGGCTCCACTTCTTTCAGCTTTCCAAATAACATAATCTTCTTTCTCCACCCATGGAATAGGGATCTTGAGAATCTCTTTGGCAATAGTGGGCTCAAATTTACTTTTTACTAGGGAAACTTTCCACTTCTTGTTCTTTTCATCAATTAACTCCTTAACCAGACTTTCTTCTGAAAAGTGATCATTACTCTTAATGCAGTGGCCTTCAATGGTAGGAATCCAAGCCTGATTTAGCACTTTGATTTTGTCACCTCTTGAAACCACCCAAAGGGCACCCTTTTCAAATATCTTCCTTCCTGCTAACAAACTCTTCCACACCCAAGCAGGGTTGTTTCCCAATTTTGCCTCTATAAACTGTCCATTTTTGAAATGTTTTGCTTTGAGTATCATAGCCATCAGAGAGTTTGGTTGTGTGTGCAATCTCCAACTCTGTTTAGCAAGCAGAGAAAGATTGAAAGCTCTTATGCATCTGAACCCAATACCCCCATTGAATTTCTTATCAGTGACTCTGTCCCAGCTAACCCAGTGCATTTTTGATTCACTTCCATTGCCTCCCAACCAAAAATTCCTTATAATTTGAGCTATCTTCTTACAAATAGAGATTGGGAATTCAACACAAGACATAGCATAGCAAGGTATAGCATAAGCTATAGCTTTTAGGACCACCTCTCTACCAGCCAAAGATAAGCTTTTCTTCCTCCACCCTTGTAAGACTTCTGTGATTCTCTGCACTATAAAATTCAGAGCTTGAGACTTTGATTTTCCCCAAAAAGCTGGTAGGCCTAGATAGTTAGTCTTTGGATCTAGACTTGGAATACCACAAATCTTGGTTATTGAATCTTGCACTTCAACTGTTGTGTTGGGAGAAACAAGAATCCCAGATTTGTTGATATTGATTTCCATTCCTGATGCTTCACCAAAAACTTTTAATATTTTTAGAAAATTCTCCACCTCCTCTACTCTTGCTTGAAGAAAAATCAGAGAGTCATCTTCAAATAACAAGTGGCTCAGGTACACTTTGGACTTTGAGATTGAGATTCCTTTGATTTTCTTTTTTATAGCTTCTCTTTGTAACAGTCTTGTAAAAGCCTCCATATTATCACAAAAAGATAAGGGGATAGTGGATCCCCTTGTCTTAAGCCCCTTTGTGGGATAAAACTTTCTGAATCTTTCCCATTAAATCTAATAACCATAGAAACTGTTGTTAGGCATTGCATCACCATTTTAATCCAATCTTCAGCAAACCCCAGTTTTCTCAAGACTGCCTCCAAAAAATCCCATCCACATCTATCATAAGCTTTGTTGAGATCCATCTTCATAGCTAGAACCCCTTTTTTACCAGTCTTCTTCTTTGAAACATGATGAAGAAATTCTTGAGCAATCACAATATTGTCTTGTATAAGTCTTCCAGAGATGAAAGCTGACTGCTCCTTAGACACAATTTTTGGTAATACTTTCTTCAATTTGTTAGCTAATATTTTTGCTATAACCTTATATAAGAAAGAGCAGAGAGCTATTGGTCTAAACTGAGCAACATTTTCTGGATGTGCCACTTTAGGAATAAGAGCTAAAACAGTACAATTTAGACTCTTTAAAATGTATTTTGATTTAAAAAAAAGATTGGATAGCTGTGATTACCTCTTCTTGAATAATATTCCAGTAGGATTGAAAAAAATGGCCAGTATAGCCATCCTTCCCTGGAGCTTTTCCTGGATCAAAGTTAAAAACCACCTCTTTTATCTCCTCAGCACTAGGAATAGAGAGCAAGTCCTCATTGTCCTCCTCTGTAATGCAGCTTTGTATCTCTTGGAGAGCTTCTTTCATATCTCTTGCTCCCTTTGTAGTATAAAGCTTTTTATAAAAGTCCACAAAAGCTTTCTGAAGCTCAGTTTCTTCTTCAATCCACTTCCCTTCTTCAACTTGAATCTTGTTTACTCTATTCTTATGTCTTCTTAACTGAGTTGAGAGGTACAAGTATTTAGAATTGCTATCACCTTCTCTTAAATAAGAGATCCTGCTCTTCTGCTTCCAAAACAGTTCTTCTTTTTTCCACAACTTCTCTAAAGATTGCTGAAGCTTACATTGGATCACCATATTTTCTTCTGTGAAAGGTAATGACTGGCTTAACAAAAGCTCCTTCTCTGCATCTGCAATGGCTTTTTTGAAGTTTGGCACATTTACTCTTTTCCATTCAACTAACTTTCTTCTGCATTCCCCCAGTTCTTGCAAGTTTTATACATATCAGACCCTTGTACTTGCTGCTTCCACACTGTTTCAATCAATTTCCCACAACTCTCATAGCTTATCCAATTCTGATCAAACTTAAAATTTGTAGGACATTTCTTGCCATAACCTTCAAGACAGACTATCATTGGAGAGTGATCTGAGCAAGCTATTGCCTCCCTTTTAAGAACAGCATTTGGGTGTAAACAACCCCACTCTATTGAGTAGAAGGCTCTGTCTATTAACTCTCTCACATTTCCTTGTCTTCTCTTGTTTGTCCAGGAGTAACTTAACTCCTGAGACCCCAGTTCTAGAAGTGAACAATCTGAAATGAAGCTGCTGAACCTATTCATCCTCCAATACTGAGCTACATTACCTCCTTCCTTTTCAGCTTCTAATAGGTAGTCATTGCAATCACCCATTATTATCCAGGGCTCCTTGATAGTCTTTGACCACTGAGCTAACTCTTTCCAAAACTTACCCCTTTCTTTATGATTTGCAGGTGCATAAATTAAAATCCACACTTCCCACACACTGTGCTTCACTTCTATCCTAATACAAATAGCATTCTGGCTCTTCCATAGAACTTCTAAATTTAGATCAATCATCCACCAAAGACATAGACCTCCTGCTTTTCCTTTTGGATTCACATATAAAGCATTACCATACCTCAAACTTCTTTGCATTCTAAGCAGGACTTTTTTTTGATTTTTTGTTTCTGACAGAAAAATAAAGCTGGGAAGATGGGCATTAACAAGCCCTTTGAGTCTCTGGAATGTTAGGGTACTTCCCAGACCCTGAACATTCCAGCAGAGACCTAACATGGAGCTTGTGGCTGCTTTTGGCCAGCCACCACAGCCATTGAATTAGCCTCTTCTTTCCCTTCTTCCTCTTCTACTAACTGTTGAATTTTTAATTTACAGTCCTTATAAAGATATCTCTGTTCACAATGTATAGAATCCATTACCTCATAACTGATATCATCTTCTCTGAGCTTCTCAATTAGACCCACTTCACTGTGTTTGCCCTCACTGCCTTTGTATAATCTCCAACTGCGCCCTTTTGAATTTATTCCCAATCTCTTCCTTGCCAACTTAGATTGTATGACATACCGTGCATCTTCAATCATCGATTTCTTCGTTTTCTCCACCACTTCAATATGCATCTCCTTCTCCCTTCTCTGCCTCTTGATTGATTCCGGAATTTCATCAACATCTCTGCTTCGTTTTAGGGTTACAAAACGTTTAAAGACTTTTGCTAGAGTTAGATCTGTATAAGGATCTGCCGGGTTATCTACTCCTTCCTCTTCCACTGTTAACGGCACCGTTTTCTTTAAAACCATTTCTTTTGGGCCTAATTCACTCTCTTGTTGGGCTTCACCTGGGCTATCAGGTTCTATAACATAGTAGGCTTGACTTACAATTTTTGACCCATTTTCATCTTGGGCCTTTTCTTCTAAGCCCATTTGTGAAATTAGGTTAGCTGCCTCCTTCCTCTTCATCAATTGTTGCAGCTCTCCCTCCACCATTCCCGCCTCAATTCTCTGGTTATTCATCTCTTGTACTATTTCCGCGTTGTTTCGTCCTATTCTATCGTCCTTTCTCTTGTTTTCCTTGCTGTCCCCGTCCTTTTCTGTTTCCACAATGCCAGCTCGTGTACTCTGTCCTTGTATTGAGTCGGTCTCCGAGTTTTCTCCACCGTTCTGAGTTAACTCATTTTTCTCCGGCATCCTCTTCTCCGACGGCTACTTCTGAGCCATTTTTTCAATTCTCGGTGCCCAGTATTTCGTCATCTCCTCTTTCCTCTTCAACTCCCTTTCCTTCTCTTCTTGCGTAATTCTTCTGAAATTCACTTTGATTTCTGAATCATACTTCGAATTTGCCTCCTCTGTTTTAGGGAGGAATCCACATTGGACATTGATATGCCCTATTCTTCCACACCTAAAACACAAATCTCCCAATCTTTCATACTTAAAACTAACCCAGACATCCTCCTCTTCTTGTCTTGGCAGCATAAACCCTCTTGGAATTGGTTTTGCTAACGGTACTGCTATCCGAATTCTGAAGAAAGGTCGAAAACCTATGATACCCTTCTCAACCCCATCTTGTTCCAGAACTTCTCCTATCAAACCTCCAATCTTCTCAACATTTCCTTTCGATCTTTTCTCTGGTGGTAAACCTCTTACTTGGACCCAGACTGGACACGTTGTAAAATCTACAGATCTAATGCTTCTACCCAAAACCCATTTCTTAAGTAATAAGAGTTGATTTGAGACTAACCATGGTGATTTCTGGAGAATCCTTTCATAATCTTCCTTGTGACTGAAGCTGAAAGTGAAGATGTTTCCACCTTGCATCTCCACATCCACTGACCCTTGCAAATCCCAAGCTCCAGAAACTATCGATTTCATCGTTGCTCTGCTCAATCTTCTTTCGTACAATAGTTTGCCCACCAGTGTTAATTCGTGTATTTTCCGAGAGATCTCTGGATCATCATCCAGCGAGAGACGGATTTCTTCACTCATCGTGTAGGTGAAAGATGTAGGCACAGTTGATTCAAAGGAATCACGACTTATGTAAATCTCAGATAAAACTGAAAGAAAACACTAGATGGAAGAAACCCAGAGAGAATTTTCGCTCACTAGGATTTTCTCTCACTAGACCCCGAAGAATCTATCTCCACTCCGCTGTTGGTTTTAATCATTTAACCCTAAGGGTAAGTTCGTTGAAATAATCTTTCTCTTGAGGGTGTAGACGTGGCATGAAGAACATAGTTCGAACTGCACGACAGCTACGTTTCTCTGGCAACCATTGTATATTTTTCCTAGAAGAAAACATAACACAACTGTATATGTGATTATTTGTATCATTCAAGGCGCGTGCATGTTTTACAAGACATGCAAAAGATCCAAACAAATCGCCGCAACTGCATTCAATATAAAGTACTTGGTCTTACTGAAAAAACATAGAGAGAGACGAAGAAAATGTAAGAGAGAGGCGCCGATATTATTTTATGAATAATTCTAAACGGACATAATTTTGGACAGAATTTTAGATATAATTTCTACTTTTAGTGATTTTGATTATGTGTCAGTGTTTTCAAAGTGTTTAGTATTTCTATAGTAATGATTTATTTTATTACATTTGAAAATTATGTCTATGTTTATGTCCAAAATTCTGTCCATATAGCATTACTCTTATTTTATACATAGTGAATAATGCAATACAGAGATGAAGGGTCATTATATAGAGAAGTGATCTAAAGGTAGGAAAGTAACGGCTGGAATCGTACAATAGAGAGCCTATTAAGGTTTCGTACAAAACTCTAAAAGACAACTTTGCCTGGTAACAGCGGGCTTAATATACAAGTGGGCTATTAATATATGAAGAGTAACTAGGCTTCTAATCCAAAAGGCTTTGGAGCAGCAAGAGCAAGCTCAATAGACGTCTTGATTCTTTTATCTCTTGCCCCTTAAATTGATTATGTGGCTTAACCATTATCCTTGAGTTCTTCAAATTAAGCAGTCGGT
Source organism: Linanthus parryae (assembly GCA_023055425.1). Lineage (NCBI taxonomy): Eukaryota > Viridiplantae > Streptophyta > Magnoliopsida > Ericales > Polemoniaceae > Linanthus > Linanthus parryae. The sequence continues at coordinate 2,555,992 of JALGPY010000008.1, read as the reverse complement.
TGAGTTCTTCAAATTAAGCAGTCGGTAGAGATTTAGCGAAGATGTCAGCGATTTGATCTGCACTAGACACAAAAGAAACCATAAGTTGAAGTAGCGGTGCCTTTTCCCGAACATAGTGGTATTACCAGGGGGGATAGGAATAACAAATCTTAAAACGTAAAATAAAAGCTTAAACCCAGTGATATCGGCTGCTAGGTGGCTAGAGCTCGATACTCAGCCTCTGTAGAATACCGAGCCACGAGCGGTTGTTTCTTAGATACCCAATGGATTGGGTTAGGACCAAGCTAAACAACAAGTCCAGTAGTACTTCTGCGGTCGTTGGATTTTCGGCCCAATCTACATCGGTTAACCCATGATATTGTAAATAACGTAAAATCCGCTTTGCACCTCTAAGGTGGGAATGTGTGGGAGAGTACATAAATTGAGACCTGCACCCGGATAACCGCTATCAGGTCTATTTTATTTTTTTATTTTTTTAGGAGAAACAGGTCTAATATTTTTCACATCGTGCAAATTCTCACTATATAGTCACCAAAAAATCTTGATTATACGAATTTCAAAACTCTTAGCAGATTATTTTTGGATTAGCTTATATATAAAGAGTCAAAGTACTCTAACCAGTCTCTCATGGGTAAACCACATAATTATTTGGTAATCCATATGTAAACCCGGATTGTGAAAGGAGTTATTCAGAAATATATAGGAACTTAGTTGCTAGGTTAGTAATTACATATATTATTCCCAAACTATGTTGGATTTTGTTTGTTTTAAGGCGGCTCCCGTAGTCCTATATATAAGGAAATCTCCTAGTATTTTTAGTTGCTAGGTTAAGTAATTACATATATTATTCCCAAACTATGTTGGATTTTGTTTTAAGGCGGTTTACGTAGTTGTATATAAGGAGGTCTCGTAGTATGTTTTTGTGATATGAAGGTATAGAGCCTGAGCTCTGGGAATAGGGAGGACTCGCATAGAAGACGAGAAAGGAAGGAACTGTGATAGATATATTTATCTATTCATCCAATTAGATATATTTATCTATTCATCCAATGGATCAAACGAGACCGAAGAAGAGACAAAGAAGAAGTGAAATCCCATACGTGCCAGAAGAGATTGTATTCTACATACTTTTACAGCTACCGCTGATTTCCCTATTACGATTCAGATGCGTTTCCAAGCAATGGTTTGATTTGATTTCACAATTCGTAACCCGGGTGCATAAAGTTTTATTCTACACTGATGAGAAAATTTGGTTTCGATCCGTCGACCTAAGTGGACAAGTAGAAGACATAGATATAGTTCGAAACAAAACCCTTCGTCGTGTTGAAACCCGCATACATGGTTCGTGTAACGGCTTGTTGCTTATTGGGTTTTCGGAAGAGTTATTCTTGTGGAATCCTTCAACTCGTAGCTGTGTCCAAACCCGCTTATTATCTTCATGTTGGGATCCAAATCGAATATTGATTTCTGGGCTGTGCTATGACTCTCACACGAATGATTACAAGGTTGTGATGGTCTCATCTTACAAATCGCAAAGTCTCGACATTGTTGTGTCCCAAGTGGGTAGTTTCAAGAACAAAACATGGAAACAAGTTGAATTCCGGCACCATGGAAAGAAGTTTCAGGTAGGGCCAGTGTTGAAAAATCATCCTCATTGGTGGTCTTCATCCAACAACCAGCGGTCATGTGATGTTATAGTGTATTTTGATTCTGAGCAGAACAAGTTTGCGGATTTACCAGTTCCTTCACTTTACAAGAACAACGAAAAAGTTGTTGTAGATGGTTTGGGGGTTTTAGATGGATGCATTTGTATGGCTCGACTCTTCGTACGTGCCAATACTGTAGAGTTGTTGGTAATGGAAGAGTACGGCGTGAAAGAGTCGTGGAAACCTTTTCGGAAAATCAAATTAGATCTTTGGTATTCTTATGCAGCCCCATTCTTTTACATCAATGAAAAGAAGCGCGATTTTTTTATACTTGTTCCTACATTATTCTATAAGAACAAGTTGTTGGCGTATGACATTGATAACCATATCTGCAAAGAAATAGCAGTGGAAAACGACAGTTTCGTATATTTCAACCATGTCGTGTATGAAGAAACAGTGATGATAAGACCGACTTGGACGAGGAAAGCATACTCTGCTTACACTGAGGAAGAGGAAATTGAAGATGGAAGTCGACCAAAAATTGTCTGGAATGTTGAAGACGGTGACATAATTCGACAGAATGAAACTAATGGAGGAGCAAAGGAATGGACATTAGCTACGGATTCTACAGTGGATGTTGAACAAATAGCGACACCGTGGTTGGGAGAGCCAGATTGGTGGCGAAGCATATTTCACATATAGGCTAAACCTACGACCTTGAACTCTGTTATTGTTAATTATGAAAGCTCTTGCCCTTGCTTTCAGATGTGTTCCATCTTTGTTTTGTTATGTACTCCAAGTGTTGAATATGACTTGAAGCCAAAGGCGGCTAAGAGATTTAGGAAACAAATTGGGGCGGCAAACTTTGGCAGTTTCCGGGTTGTTTCCTTATATCGTTCTATAGTCGTTTTGGGATGTTTTTGGCACTAAGTCGGTCCTATATGTCTATATAAGGGACCTAGGTAGTGTCTAAACATTGTGGGTTGTCACTATGGCCTAGTGTGGGTTGTATTCGTATCGTTTCTCTCTAATAAACAAGCGTTTTCGGGTCGTGGAGGTAGCTAGCATCGTGCTAGTGAACCACGTTATATTGAGTGTGTTCTTGTGTTCTTGTTTTCATCGTTATCATCGATCTCTAAGTTTTGCCCGGATCATAACAAACTGGTATCAGAGCCTGGTTAAGGGGATTTCCTGTTTGAACACCAAGAATTCACCGGGTGCGCACACACACGCAGACACAAAGTCTAAGAATATTTTATAGAAACAAAACAGCCAGCTGCGGCAGTCATCCTACTCGTGCGAGCTCTGGTCTTCGTTGGGGTGAGCTCTGACCCATTTGATCGCTGCAACATTGTTTTTCTCTTGTATCTTGACTTGTTGCTCCGCCCGATCTTGTTGTTGCTTTATTATTCTAACAAATCTCCACCTCAACTCATATCAAACTTGCAACCAAAATTCTCGCCGAGTCTTAGTTTCTTCGATTCAAAACAATACTCTAGCTTGCCTCATATTCTCTCAACCACCCGAACCAGAACCTGATGCTTCTCTCCTCAAAAATAAAGTCAGAATCTTCCGCACCAACTGAATGATCTTCTCACTCATGGATGATCTTCCAGAATCAGATGTTCTGCATTTGTATGCAAAACCAGGTGCACCACAAGTTGCTCCAACTTCAACAAGGTCTTGCAACAAATGCGCCACGATTTCTCCAACTTCCACGAGTTCCTGCGTTAATGTATCAGATATTGCTTCAACTCCCACGAGTTTCTGCAACTAATGTGCCAGATGTTGCTTCAACTCCCTCTGAGCTCCTCCAACAACGCACAGGATGTTACTCCAATTCCCACTGAGTTCCTGCAACGGATGAGCCAGATGTGCTCCAATTCCCTATGAATTCATGGAACAATACACCGCCACCAAATGCTCGCCATATCTGAGGTATATGCGAGCCCAAATCGTGCCTCATACATGCCACAAGCCCCACGTCAGAGGCCCACTTTTCTCCACGTGTGGAGCCAAAATCCGCTAGAGCCCAAATTAGCCCTCCTACGGGACTCAGGTGATGGATGTGTGTGCGCCCCGTTTTTCATAGGCTCGTAGCAACGAACGACCTTGCTGCTTCATCAAAGCATGTGTCTTGATTCGCCACACATTGAATTTGTTTCTCCTGGTAAACTACTCAATCTCGAATCATAAAGAAACATCGTTCTTCGCAGAAGCTCCTAAATCATAGCTCGTTACTGTTGGGTATCATGTGTGAACAATTTGTCCCACATCGGGATGGCGAACATGAGGTTCATGGTTAATATAGTATGATTTGGGCCCTAACTCATAAGGTTGACCTTTTGGGTAAGTGGGTGCCCCGAATCATATTATGGTGCTCCTCTCTCGTGGTGTTTAATCTCTCTACAAGTGGTATCAGAGCATGGTTAGTGTGTTGCCGTGGTGAATCAAGGGTGAGATGTGCGGTGTTCTCATGGATGGGTCTTCCATGAATGGTGTACCAGGATTTCCTGCAGACAGTCAAATTCCTGTGTTGCTTCAGCAGGTGGTCTCGCAGATGGTGGTCTGGTGCACTCTCACAAAGGCGATTCCAAGAAATTCGGCGAATGCTTCCGGGCAAGAGGGAGCATGTTGGAGGGCTCACACATGAAGGGGGAGATTGTTGGGTATCATGTGTGAACAATTTGTCCCACATCGGGATGGTGGACGTGGTGTTTAATCTCCCTACAAGTGGTATCAGAGCCTGGTCCGTGTGCTGCTGTGGTGAATCAAGGGTGAGATGTGCGGTGCTCTCATGGATGGGTCTTCCATGAATGGTGGACCAGGATTTCCTGCAGACAGTCAAATTCCTGTGTTGCTCCAGCAGGTGGTCTCGCAGATGTTGGTCCGGTGCACTCTCACAAAGGCGATTCCAAGAAATTCGGCGAATGCTTCCGGGCGAGGGTGAGTATGTTGAAGGTCTCACACATGAAGGGGGAGATTGTTGGGTATCATGTGTGAACAATTTGTTCCACATCGGGATGGTGGACATGAGGTTCATGGTTAATATAAAATGATCTGGGCCCTAACTCACAAGGTTGACATTTTGGGTAAGTGGATGCCCCGAATCATACTATGGTGGTCCTCTCTCGTGGTGTTTAATCTCCGAACAGTTACACCTGCTCCACTTGAATCGTGAAACTCATAGCTTTAATTTCACTAGATTGTGAAACTCTACCTCTTAGATCCGCCTTAATCTTGGAATACCGGCTTTGATACTAGTTGTTATAACAAGGGTAACGAATACAAGAAATAATATGCAAAAAATTAAGAGCGAGACACAAATTTTGATGTGGTTCACTAATGCTCTTCAATATCTTCCTCTATGGCGGGAAAACGCACTTTATTATGTGAGAAACACTCCAAGAATACACCACACCCAGTGCACACACACGCAGAAACAAGTCTAAGAACATTTTATACTCTTATATAGATCCAGAGGAACCTTTCAGGCAGCCTCAATCGGCCAGAAACCAACCAAAAGAACAAGGATACCAAATAGTCGGCCGCCCCAGCCATTGTGCTCGTGTTAGTAGGTTCATTTCTCGTGTGAGCTCTGGTCTTTTCTCGTGCAATCCCTAACCCTCCTGAACGCTGCAACTTTGTCCTCCTCAGCTTCTTGACTTGTTGCTAACATCTCCCACTCGCACAGTGGGGCTGCACAATCCACAAGTCATCTAGTATCTATCATCTACGAGAAGAATTGTTGCGGTCGTGGCGTGTGACCAGTGAGAGTTCCTGCAATCGGGAGTTCCATACTCTAAACTCATACGAGACGAGCTAGCAGCAGACGCACTCTACCATTTTAAGAAACGATGCATAATAATAACTCTCGTATCCCCTAGATTCCTCTAATTGTCATCTCGTGGATCATGAGCACCTGCCTTGTCCCGAAGGCCATGCTCGAATGAGTCAACATATCCTTTATATTTTCATATCCTACATGATCTCATAAGATCTTGAAGGTGGGCCCAATGAAGATAATAAAGAGCGGTGCAATGAGAATCTTCCTTTCCATCCATTGTGTTGCTTTGATTTGAATCAGCTGCTTTCCTAGCAGTGTCCGGAAGGCCGAATCATCCATAGTCGTAAGGTGTCACGCTAAAGTAGCACCACTGACCCGTCTCTCCACAACACGGATAAAAGTACTAAGGGTCCACAGTGTCAATCATATTCGTATGATCGACGAGGCTCACACGATAAGGAATCCCAGGGACTAATTCTACTCACCTCAAGGTCACTCATAAGTGCGCATTATTCAGGGGGAATATGCGCCATAGTGTTTAGACTCTGATCAGAGCGCATGTCTTATCCTGCAAGGACCACTATGCAGATGTCAATCCGGTAGTCCTTATGGCCACCAGTCCGACTACTGCGATGTCACACTTTTGTGAACAGTAATCAGTTCTCGCATCTGGCTTTCTCTACGCAGACTGTACATGATTCGTGGTACTAATCATGTTCGATTGGCCATAACCAGTCTCACATTGGAACTTATTCTCAATGAGAAAATTGAGTCCGTCTGACAGGCTACTAGCTCTACTTATAGACATCTAGCTCTTATCATATGTCATATGCTCATATGATACGCATCTCATATCATATCGTAGGCTTTCAGCGCTTATCGGGATTCTGTCTCATCTTCCGCCACACCCAGACTTATCCAAGTTATTGGGAAGGCGGTCGCTCGTGTGAGTGAGCCGACCTGGTGTCTACGTGACATGCTCTATGCTAGTACCGGAAATGTAACATATCATACATGTGTCAAAACAACATGCTGCTTAATACAAATCCAATTAAAATCCAGTCAATCAATGTCTCATGTGCTCATCAATCATATTGCTAGTTATCGACTACCGAGTCTCGATTCTCTAAAGAGATCCACAAAGACGATTTTCATGTGGTTTAGGAATGGGATGGGCCAACACTCTGGCCCATAGTCGATCTACTCCAGGATTACTCTGCAGGTAGTCATTTCACATTTTGTGAAATGATACCCTTGACTATGTGTTTTGACTTCACCGCAGTGCTATAGCCGTATGCTACATACTTTTACAGCTACCGCTGATTTCCATATTACAATTCAGATGCGTTTCCAAGCAATGGTTTTATTTGATTTCACAGATCATAACCCAGGTGCATAAAGTTCTATTTTACACTGATGAGAAACTTTGGTTTCGATCCGTCGACCAAAGTGGACAAGTAGAAGACATAGATATAGTCCGAAACAAAACCCTTCGTGGTGTTGAAACCCGCATACATGATTCGTGCCACGGCTTGTTTCTTATTGGGTTTTCCGAAGAATTATTCTTGTGGAATCCATCAACTCGTAGCTGTGTCCAAACCCGCTTATATCTTCATGTTGGGATCCAAACAGGATATTGACTTCTGGGATGTGCTATGACACTTACACGAATGATTAAAAGGTTGTGATGGTCTCATCTTACGAATTGCAAAGTCGCGACATTGTTGTGTCCCAAGTGGGTAGTTTCAAGAACAAAACATGGAAACAAGTCCAATTCCGGCACCATGGAAAGAAGTTTCAGGTAGGGCCAGTGTTGAAAAATCATCCTCATTGGTGGTCTTCATCCAACAACCACCGGTCATGTGATGTTATAGTATATTTTGATTCCGAGCAGAACAAGTTTGCGGGTGTACCTGTTCCTTCACTTTACAAGAACGACGAAAAAGTTGTCGTAGATGGTTTGGGGGTTTTAGATGGATGCATTTCTATGGCTCGACTCTTCCTACGTGCCAATACTATAGAGGTGTTGGTAATGGAAGAGTACGGCGTGAAAGAATCTTGGAAACCTTTTCGGAAATTCAAATTAGATCTCTGGTATTCTTATGAAGTCCCATTCTTTTACAGCAATGAAAAGAAGCGCGCTTTTTTTATACTTCTTCCTACACTAGTACAAAGCACGTGCGTTGCACGTGGGCTCTTTACGTTTTAAAGAGTTAAAACATGGACAAATGTTCAAATATTCAGTAATAACGCACTCTTTAGATATGCTTTACGATAAATTTTGGGCATCATCTCATGATCATTTGTGATTCTGGAACTTTATACGTGCAACTCGGCGTAATTTGCATAACATACATCTAATCAATATAATTTTATTACTTCTCAAAAAAAAATTATTAAGAGATTAAATAAAATAAAAACAAAAACTTGATGTCTCTAATTTTTATAAAATAAAAACAAAAACTTGATGTCACTAATTTTTTCACCATTCCTTCTAAGTAGTAAATAAATAAATATTCATAGAGAAAGATATCTTAGTTTAACACACAAATATAATAATTCAGAAGATGTTTGACAGATTTCCTAAATCAGAGATAATCTCCTAACACTTTCCTCCGTTCAATTTGTGCGAATTTCATTGACGTGCAGATTCTTCTTCCAAGCCTGAATATCAACATGCATTATCAAAAATTCTCTCAAAACGGAAGTAGGATGGTTGAATCATGAAACATAGCTAGAAGGTCTAGATTTCCCTGAAAATCCTATTTGAGCTCTTTTTCAAATGATCTTTACTTTAATAATCTTTTATTGGCGTTATAGAGTAACTTTTACAAGGATCAAACTTATTCAATGGAATATGCAACAAATAAGTCTGTCATTGTAAAAACAAAGATGATACGACCATAGGCCACCAATTTCTCATGTTTCCCCCTTCTTTTTATCATGCTTCTAGTAAGTGTGACTCAAAGAAAAAGATTGCAGTTCTCTCAAAGGAAGCAGCGAGAAAATAATAAGTCTTTTAGTAGGTGTACTTGTTAATCATATACATATAATATGATGAAAAAATAAATGATTGTTTTGTCGAAATGCTCGAAATGTGACTTATAGCTAGAAAGATCAACTTTCTATGCGATGTGGTATAGAATCAAATGATGAAGAACTCTCTTGAGGGAAATTCTAGTTTCACACTGTTTGCTTTCATGTTTTATTTGTTTGGGCTTTCTGTAAGGATCTAAATTAAATGTGATATTTCTAAGAAAATTTCTATTTCAACTCACTAACATTTCGAGCCTTTAATCAAACAATGCGATCATGACATCACTGGCCATCTGTTCAGGCCAAAGAACGCTTCAAAATCATCCCTACATGAATCAACAGTCAACAAAAGGATCATATAGTTGCAAGGCCTTATTTGTCTACTACGTAGATTAGATTATCGGGCTTTAGTTTACTTTTTTCTCTGTGCTTAGGTCGAAGTAGAATGACAATCAATCAAAAGCCAACCACTAATATCAATAGAAACCATTAGAAGTATGCTGTATGCATGGAGACAACTTAAATATTCATGTGATTAAGGGACGAGAATAGATGCCCATTAGTTAGTTTTATTTTCTAAAATGGAGAAGACTATGAGATCTTAGAAATATGTCACTCTAAGATTATGAAGATCACTAAATTAATAGCAGGGAGATATGGTACTCAGTACGGTTACAGATATATGCCGAGCGGCACTTGCAACCGTGTTGAAAATGAAAGGTAACTCTAAAAGGTTAGGTTCTAGATAAACCAAGTAAATATTACTGTGTATTAACAAGGGAATCATACCATTGAATTCGCATTTGAATTTTCAACTGGTGGAAACCTGGAATAGTAAGCTTAAGGAACTGAGAAAAATCACCAGAAAGGCAAGATGAGACTCGAGCATTCAAATATCAAACTACAACTACCACAATTACCTTAATCCGATAATATGCTTTTTCCTAAGTATGGCTGTAATAACATGTACTATCCAGGAAAGTTTAGCTTCAATATTATCTGCGGCTGAAAGGTTTACTGCTTCCTGGAATAATAAAATCACCATAATCACCAAAAAAAGCAAAGTAACAAGATACAGGTTGGTAGCTTGCTGTAAAATACACAAGTATGTCATACACATCTGCAAGATGCGGTCAGTTATCTGCATATATATGCACTGCCGCTCTCATACACATGTCGGCCTAGACTTCTCGGGGCCTAGAGCAAGTCAAATTTTGATGGCTGAAGTGGACAGATTTCATTTTTTGGATTCGAGTAAAAAAGAAAAAAATAAATGTATGCATTGCAGCTCTCATACTCGTGTCGGCCTAGACTTCTCGGGGCCTAGAGCAAGTCAAGGCTTCGAGTAAAAAAGAAATAAAATAAATGAAATTTGTGATAATTGAGTCTGGGTGTGGTAAAAATAATAACTACCTTCAGACTAATATAAGTTCTATGTTACAATCGTTTTATAATTCTTAATTAACCTTAACTGTTGGTATAAATTACAGGCCCTAGCGGTGTTGAGTCCTAAAGCGGCTTCTCCCGCCTGCCTCCCCCTTGGGCTTGACAGGTCAATAACATGAAGCAAAAAGAAAATATCCCTTTAAATATCATGATCAGCCCTACCTTCGAGTTGCTAATATTTTGAGGAGTCACTAATGAGTGCAAACCTGAAATCTGCATCAGAAGAGAAGGCTTTCAAGTTGGTCTTGACGAAAATCAACATTATCAAGCAGGTCCTATAAGTGATCATCTGATAGACTGGCATGCTATTAAGAATTTTGTCATAAAGAAAAAACAGTTCAGAATACTGCTAAACTGAACATAAAGGAATATGAAATCTAACCTGATCATAATCAAACTCTGATGATCTGACTTTTTCTACGATCGTGGTCAGTGGGCACAGACTCTTTTAGTATGTTTGGCGAGTCGACTTTCAGGTATGGAACATAAGTCACCAATCAAGGGGACTACCCAAGAAGATGGTTAATATACAGTATGTTTCATGTTTCATACAAGAGACAAGTGGTCCAATAAGTAATTTGATCGTTTACTGGCACATGATATATCTTCCATGACTGGAAAGACTTCAGCCTAAACTTTGTTACTAAAGGAGTTTAGACAACTACTATTGCCCGCCATAGTAAGAAAGCAAAAGATTGAATGGAAAACCTAACCTAAAACACTCAAAATTATAATTTTTTTGGACTCACCTTCTATGTGTTTCAAGTGGACGTGGTTGGCTATTTGCAGAACGATGAGGAAGAAGCATCCAACTGTCCAAGGAGATCGATGTAGTCTTGAACCCTGAAGTTCAGAACCTGAAAAATATGCAGATTGAGATCGAAAGCCTTTCTTTGATATTGATGCATGAATCATATGCACAACTGCAACAAAACTAACCAAATATGAGATCTCTTTGTTTGGTGCAATGAACGAATAGCAGATTGGTTTGGAGAGGAGAGGAGAGCAGAGCAGAGAGATACAACCATGTAGTTTCAAGGTCGATGCAAATTTAAGCGGCGCTGCATTGTGCCGGTTCGGTAAAAGACGTGTGGTTTGGTGAAACTGAAAGCTGTCCGTGTAACGTACGCCTAGGGTTTTGTGATTGTGTCATGACTGGAGGGGCACATTCTGAATTAATTAAAATATGTGGGGTTTATTTGTAAAAATACATATTAGGAACACTTCTTTGAACATTCATCCTTTTATAAGAGTAAAGATTATTCTATAGGAAAAAGTTGGTGGCGTATGACATTGACAACCATGTCTACAAAGAAATAGCAGTGGAAAACGACGGATACAAATATTTCAACCGTGTCATGTATGAAGAAACAGTGATGATAAGACCGACTTGGACAAGGAAGACATCTTCCGTTTCCACGGATGAAGAGGAAATTGAGGAAGGCAGTCGACCAAAAATTATCTGGAATATTGTTGATGACGGTGACATAATCCGAAAGAATGAAACTAAGGGAGGAAGAAAGGAATGGACATTAGATACGTATTCTTCAGTAGCTGTTGAACAAATATTGACACCGTGGTTGGGAGAGCCAGATTGGTGGCGGAGCATATTACATATATAAGGCCAATCATCAAAAGGAAGTTAATAGTAAATTGTTTCAAAATTATGATGGGCAATTATCCTTAAGCCTCCGTTGATTAGATCTTTTTTTCCTGTATTTTGTATTTATTTTCGCATTAAGATTGAATAAACCAAGGGCATGCATATGGCCACGCGTAGACTACCATGTGCTCTCTAGTAAACATATGCTCGGTGTTGATCTATGTATCATTGATCAACCAAATAACAATTCATGTGAGGGTCATGTGTCATCGAAAATTTTATTTTTTCATCGCTTAAAATTCTGATTTTAATTGGAAAGAGGACAGGATTTCGGATTCTGTCCACAGACATATGTGTACCCTCATCTTCAAACATCCCCATCCACTGAAACTACTAATCTAGCCGCCTTAAATCTGTAGCCCGGCCCAAGTGATCGCAAGATCACAATAATCTGGCGCACGATCATAATGTGATCGTGCCAAAATAGACCCCATTTTGAGATCGCACGATGAGGAATCTAAATTTTTCACTAACACTTGAGATCGTACGATCTCTTTCCTGAGATCTCACGATCGGAGGTCTAGACTTGTTTTCTCCGATTGATTCAAGTCACATTCTAACAATCTCCACATTGACTTGAATCCTCCCAGCAGCCTGAACTAGAAACGAATGTTTTTCCTCGAACCAGATGTGGATATGCCTCTGATACGGGACAGTCGTATCATTATCAGTTTGAATATTAGTTATTTAGGATTATTCATTAATTAATTTCTTTGTCTATTTATTTATTTAGTTATTTGTTAGTTTGCATTTAATTAGTTAGTTGGGCTTTCTTGTCAACTCGCCGGTAGGAGACTAGGGTTAGCAATGTTTTATTATTTAAGCACTTGTAGTCTTCAGTTTATTTTTATCAGATGAATTGAAAAGATTGTTTCTTCATTTGATCAACTCTTAGATTGTTAGGATAAGTGTCGTAGCCTCAGCTACGTGGTCAGTTTTTGACGATTTTCACAAAATCGTTACAACCCCGATACCTTTACGGTATCAACCTCGCAGAAAAAGAAACGAGTGTGCCTCCGAGAATCAGAAGTGAATTTCTTCCCTGAGACAAAACCGAATGCAATCAAGTCCTCAGATGCACTTCAACAATGCAAGAACCGGATTGACCATGACAAGTGACGGAAGTCATGCAAGACCAGATGAACCGTGACTAGTGTCAGAACATATGTCATTCCAGATACACCCAGAATCCTCAGATGCGCCAGAAACCAGAGGCGCGTCACAATCTGATTGCGTCGGAACCAGATGCGCCCGATGAGGCAAATGTCCTTGCATAGCCGAGATAGCCCCAAAGGATTCGATCAAGGTGAATATCAGTTTGTTATAACGAGGATATCGAACAAAAAAGAAAGATAAAACCAAACAAACAAGATCATGACACTGAAAATTAAGGTTCACTCACATAATCGTTAGCTACCTCCACGGAACTAAACACCATACTTTTATTACTGATATGGAGGAACAATACTAACTACATCACACGAGAATAGGTGAAACACGTTGGCCTGTATATAGAGTTGCTTAAAACCCTAATCCAGCCGCCTCAAACATGCAGAAAAAGTACGTCAATGGGATTGCCACGACCCCCGAATTGCTCGTATCACAAGCATAGAGTCGCCAAAGATGATGTCAACAAAGGTCATGGCAATAAGCATACTTTTGAAATGGAAGAAAACTGTTTACTTCCGCCTCAACAGAGGAGATAGAGCCAGTGGCGGAAATAAAGCTACCTTCATGATCCCAAAAGATTCCTTCCCGGGATCCTTAACCAATGCAAATCTACCTATCAAAGTGAAGAGTGAATTCACCTGGAGCAGGTCGAGCTCACAAAACCAAAGAACCACACTGCAATGTAGTATGAAGACAAGGTAGTTGCGTCTGAGCCAAAGTCAAGCGATTTGATAGGGAACGATCAAGAGTGGGAGGGGGAAACGGTAAAGCTCCTTAACCCAACGATATGTGCTCGTAACAATCGAGGCAGACGTCATCGCATTAACCTGGTTCATGGAAATCTATAACTCCCGACATGAGGGAACTAGAGTTCACAGAAAATGGATCCGAGAGGCTGATCTGTGTAGGAATTTGGGTGTTTAGAATGGAAACAATATGACTTGGATAATCTCTGAGTTGTGATATCACTCTCAGATTAAAGTATTTCGGCGGTGTGCACGAAATCTCCAATCGAATAAAACAGAGACTTCAAGAATGAATATGATTTCCTCTGTGTTTCTGAGTTCGACCAAACTGACAAAAATAGGGAGGGAGAAGGTGGTTAATCTGGCGGTTCTACCCGCCAGACTTCGTCCGATTTTCAACGGAAAATTAAATCGGAGACGTTGCCCCTTGAACCCCACTGGGGGCGCTGCCCCCGGACCTCCCGCATTCGTCCGCGAGTTTGTTATCCAAGACATTAACATAGTTGTGTGCACGCTTGTACTCCACACCTCCTAACGTGTACAACGTAATGGTAATGTCTACTTTGATCGTGAGTAAATCCGATTACACAAATGGCCGATGACATTAAAATCACCAACAATCTGGACTGTATGCTTTCTTCACCAATCTCATACATCCAATAAAACACCATAATAATGAACTTAAGAAACACAGACCTTTGATCCAACTATTATTCTCGTTTGAGGACGATTCTTCACCAAACTTGAAGAAACTTGGACACCAAATCTTCCCCTTCTACTCTCTGACATGTTGTTACTCCATAGGGCTAACAGCTCCCTATAACCCTTACTTATAAAGAGGTGTCTAGGATTTATTAAGAAGCAGAGATGAGATCTGGCCTAAAACATAAACAATCATATATTGTACCCTCCTACCAGGAAGCCCGATAACCAGTCAGCCCTACACATTCATACCGCATATATAATCCAAATAATAAGACACATCCTAGCCCAGTACAATGATCGCAAATTCAATAGGGCTCGTACCATTGTAGTAGCTTGAACCACCACTCAACCCATTGTAAAAATAAGTATTACACTCACTGGTACCCAAAATATACTTACAAAAATATTTTCTTACACGGTCCCCACCAAAGAGAAATCCTGCCTTGCAGGGTATTTGATTAGACATCAAATTTGATTTTATTTTATTTTTTGAAAAGATTATTTTTTCTAACTTCCATTGTGCCAAATTCATGGATCCGGCACTAGAGTGTATGAGTAACAAAAACCCGGAAACACAAACCGTAGACGTATGATAACGGAAATTTTTCTGACAAGTGAAACAATTTGTTCCCCGTGTTATGATGAGTATATTAAAGGGGCACTTTCGCTATTATGTAATAATACAGGGAGTTAGGTCATCATTTTTGTATTGTTAATTACAGAAACCCTAAAACAAAACCCCTATCTCAGCTCACTCTCAAAGGAACGTGGATGAGAACTGAGAGAGAAAAAGACATGGAATCCAAAGAAAGCTTTCGCTACGTCCCGGAAGAGATCGTCTCCAACATATTCCCCAATCTACCATATCATTCGCTGTTAAGACTCAGGTGCGTTTCTAAACAATGGCGTGGTTTGATCGCTGGAACCAAAATCACTATGCATAAAGTTCTCTTTTCGGCCCCACTAGCAACAACATACGAGAAGGCTTCTCGATTCAAAACAATTGATGAAAAAGCTAGGGTACAAAATGTAGATAACAAAATATTTCTTGAGCATGCGTTTCGTGATGCCAAGATCTCATTGCTTGGTTCCTGGGAAGGGCTTTGCCTTATTAGGGTTTATGATGATTTGTTCTTGTGGAACCCATTTAAGACGCCGCTTGACCGGGAAAAAGCAATAGAGATTCGGCCAACGATTCAGTGGGCCCGAATGGATCTGAATTGGGACTCCATTGAGGCTTCGGGGCTTTGTTTTGACTCCGTCCACGGCGAGTTGAAAGCAGTTATAGCTGTTCCTTCTAGAGACTATAGTTTTTTTAAACCGGTGGTTATAATTGGGCTTAAAAGCAAGGAAATGGTTGTGGTTAGCAACAATTGTTGTCCTCCTCGTAACTGTCCTGTCAAGTCAGGGCCTGTGGTGAACAAGAAACTCCACTGGTTTGTCGATAGCCCTTCGACGAAACAGCAACGTGTACTCTCTTTTGACCTAAATTCTACCCATAAATTCGCAGATTTGCCGCTGCCAGAGGGAAAATTTCATGTCATGGGTTTGGGGGTTTTAAATGGATGCCTTTGTATGGGCCGCCGTCACATGAATCCCATTGATGGTTATCGCGTTGATGTGATGGCAATGAAACAGTATGGTGTTGAAGAATCTTGGACGGTTCTGTTCAGGACGATTGATTTTGGATACTATGGTTTCAACGATCTGGTGCCTTTATTTTATACCGACAAGAAAGATGAAATTTTCATTAGAGGTCAGAAAACTATAGTTGTGTATAATACGAAGACTCGCACGTGTAGGGAAATTTGTTCTTCGGACTCCATGTACGATGTTGTTTATGAGGAAACTTTGACTATACCCAATTGACAACTGGTTTAGGTCAAGGATATCCAGTGAATAATTGATGCTTTTTTTTTTTTGAAACTCGGTGAACTATCGAAGTGAATAAAAGAGATTATGTTCCCTGAGATGTTTTGCTTCGTTCTATTGTCTATGATTAGTGGTGTTAAAACTGTGTTAATCCTTATATAGAAAAAGCATAATAGAGTTAGAGTTTTGCTTGACTTAAATGTTTTCTCTACGATGAGTTGCGTTGATATATACTTTCGCCATTTGTCATTCACTATCTGCGACTGACGAGAAAATATGGTTTGGTCTTGAATGTATTTGTCCAGGATGAGTTGTGTCGGTATTTAAGTTAATATTGGTGTTCAAACTGGAAAGAATTGCTACGTGCTTGGCTAGCCCATGCTCCTTTTGGATACCATACACGAAAAACCACATAAAAAAACTCGCCAAATTATTTCGAGAAGAAACCTTGATCATGCTTGAACACTAACATGATGTAAAATGCGGTGGGTTTTGAGATTGGCCTAGAACACAGTGATGTTTGGAGTTTCACTTACTAATACTGACAGTTGCTGATCCATTTGTGTGCTACAAAACTTGCATTCTAACCTTGTTGTTTCTTGTTGTTGTTGTTGTTGAATTCTCTGCAACCAGCTTGAGAAAGAAACTTGACTTCGTCTAATAAAATTCATATGGCTAGCTCGCTAGGGCTCCTTACCTGATACTCAATCACAGGGTAGCTGGACAATGACATAATTTGAGCTAGTTCCATCATAATCTTTGCCTGGAGATGAATTGCGCATAGTCAACCAATGATCGGTCAAACTTGATGCTCGAAGAAGAAGAAGAGGATTTCATCGAACCTAGTAGTTGATCGATAAAGCATGGATATTAGGTAGTAGGTTCAGGATTTTTAGATGGATGATGTCTCTGTGTGGCTCGTCAACAACAAGAACATATATCACAGGGTTAAAGAATCTAGCTTGGACAGTTCTGTTTATGAAAACACTTTTCACGCAATGCAATCCGTATGGGCTATGGCAGTGACTGCTCGTTTCCATAAATACCTCGACAAGTGAAACATCGTCTTAAAGTAATTTATTGTTTCCAAAGTCCGAAGCTAGTGGCCTTTTTTACATGCGAGATTGAGTGTTCTTTATCTACGAGACCTCATTGAATCCTTCCCCCAACACAGGTGCCAAGCTTCTTCAAAAAATAAACACATAAATATCATTATATGCCATGTTTCCAGGTGAAATTCCATGACTTCTCAAGCTATTTATAGGAAAGGAGAGGATGATCGCAGAAAGATATTTATCAGTTGAGCTGCCGAAACATATACATATGTAGGTAATTAATTTACAGTTCACTGGATATTCGATAAGCTTCTATGAAGACTAACAAGTTCATGATATCCTTTCAATCCAATGGTGTAAGCCATGGTTTTAAGAAGTGGTTTCTCCGGACGTATCAGTCGCCGCCGCGTGTTATAGAACCGGCCGAGAAACTAAAACATGAATCAAAAATTGAATGTGTAAATCTTTCAAAAGCGTATTGGCCGTTTTTCGCCTTTTTGCCATCTTTAAAAAAACGGTGTGTCAAGCCCGTTTTTCTGGTCGAAAACGCTGCTCAAAGGCCGTTTTTTTGCCAAAAACATTACGAATCGGCATTTACGGATGTGACTCCGTTTGACATACAAGGTATCGGGTGAATCGGACTTGGGCACCTCCGCTTCTGTTATATATCGCCTGCTCCGCACCACTTCAGGTCGTTTTTTATTCCCCCCCCCCATGTGTGGTTGATCCCCATCCATCTTAGATATATCCACGACGGGCTCAAGTTGGATTGGATCGGACCGGATCGTGATCCATTAGAGTCGGATTATGCATGATACTCTACTGAATCGGATCCAATAGTCATCCCTACTCATAAGCTAAAGCTTATAAAGATGGGATATATAGCCATCAAAAGGGTCAACTGTTAAAAGGTCACCTGGCTAAAATTTTGTAAGGAATTTTCCTCAAAAATTACGCAGACGAAAGTAGAGCCTTATAAAAAAAGGCTTAATTACTTAATGCATACCCTCGGTTTTCTAAAACTATCATATTGCAACCCCCATTTCTAGAACTAGCTAATTGCATCCCCCATTTGCGAAAAATATGTCAATGTGCAATCAGGAACGAAATTCAACCATCAAATTAAAACACAACAAAGGTATTTCATAAAATTCACATCGTCTATGATACAATTGCATCACATTGTTTCAGATAATGCCCTTCGAGTACGTTTAATTTTGCGATGAAATTCTGTTCCCGGTTGCACATTGAAATAGAAAAGCCCTTCTATTTCAATGGAAATAATGGAAAAGCCCTTCTCGTCCAAACAAGAAATGGAAATAATGTTTCTGCTCATAGCAGACACATAAAAGCAATCGTCTAATTCTAAAATAAGTTCAGAAGGCAAATATAGCTCATAAACGCCTACAGCTAATGCAGCAACTCTTACTCCATTCCCGACGCGTAGATCTATCTCCCCTTTACTCAATCTTCTACTTCTTTTCAAATTCTGCACATTACGACAAATGTGAGAACCACATCCGGTATCCAATGTCCAAGATGAAGAAATAGAAAGATTGACGTCTATAACATAAATACCTGGTGTTGGTGGAATCACTATTCCAAGCTTCTTATCCTCCAGATATTTAGGGCAATTCCTCCTCCAGTGACCCAGCTGGTTGCAGTAGTGACACTCACCATTAGCCACGCCTCCACTAGGCTTCAGGGCTTCCTTGGATTTCGCAACTCTCTTGCGCTTTCCCCATCATTATGGCCTTGCCCTTGCCTTTGTTGATGCTCTGCTCTGCTGTCCATAGCATGTTCAATAGGTCAGGCAGAGTTTTACTGATCTCGTTCATGTTATAGTTCATGATGATTTGATTATAACTGTCAGGCAACGATTGCAAGACAAGATCAGTAGCCAAATCTTGGCCCAGGGGAAATCCCAGTCTCTCAAGGTTCTCAATGTACCCTATCATTCGGAGTACATGAGGTCCTACTGGATTCCCTTCTGCAAGACTACTTTTGAATAATGCTTTAGACACCTCATAGCGCTCATGCCTAGCCTGTTCCTGAAACAATTGTTTCAAGTGTATGATCATATCATAGCCTTCCATATTCTCATGTTGCTTATGAAGCTCAGGAGTCATGGTAAAAATCATGAGGCAAGTCACGTCATTAGAATCATCAATATGTTTCTGACGTGTTCTCACTTCCGCTAGAAGAGTCTCATCTTGTGGTGGTTCTGGAATTGGAGTGTCCAAGACGTACAACTTCTTTTCTTGCTTAAGGACAATCCTTAAGTTTCTGTACCAGTCAAGAAAATTCGTTCCAGACAGTTTATCCTTCTCAAGGACAAACGTATGGATGAAGTCAATGCGTTGTTGTTTGCCATTTGGAATTCTACAAAACGATAAATGTGCAATTTTAGTATTTTGAAAAATTTAACTATATTCAACAATGGCTAGATCATCAAATATAGCTCCCACTATTTTTCTCGGATTAATAGCCCTCACCATTAATGCGGAAAATATCATTATATTTTCTAGTAGGTCCAAGATCCCTTTTTCACTTCTTCTTGAACTTGCTTTGGCAAGTCACCCATGAAAAGCTTATTTAGGTAGGAACCATTCCAATTGCATCCCATGCAACTCTTGGTCCAATTAGGTGAGTAACTCTTTATTCTTTATCCCATGGATAACACCTAATTGTCATGTCTCTAGGCTCATCAATCCAATTGATTCTTCCCTAGTAGCGTCCAACCTCTTGCTTCAACATACACACATTACTAGCTTGTGTCGTCCGCAACATACCATGGTAAATTAAAATCGCCTAGCTTTGGCAAGCCCGAGTTTTAATGAACCCTGATCATGAAGGGTGTTTTGGCAAGAGAAGAAAAAACGCAATATTTAATTGAGGGATATTTCTTTCTTAATTTGTTTAGTTGATCTCATCAACATGGTCTACTTATTTGGATTGGGCAATCCACAATAAAAGACCAACCTTGTTTATTATTATCTTGTTAATGTTTTGCTAGTATCGCCATACACACAAAAATTAAATAACAAGACATAAATAATAAACATCCACAAAATAAAAAAACGTGGCATGGATATGACCCCTAGACTAATGATATTATCAAGCCAATGATAATATCCAATTGCCCTAAAGTGACGAGCTCATCTCCATGTGCTCCACCATAGTTGCGCGCCTAGGAGACGTCATCTTTGTCTTTTGGATCCTTTGGTTCCCCGGTCTTCTTCTCCATGCTCTTGCATATCATCTAAAATATTTCTAATCTAGCCTAACATCTAGAATAAATAAATAACAAAGGCCTCACATGTCGAGGAGAAAAAATACGACTCTCAGGCCGTAAAACCTAATTAATTATTACATTAATTTGATCAGCTCGCAGGCCGTAAACCAAACCACAAAGCAATAAACATCCACAATCCTAGGCCATATCCATCCACCATGCAACAAAGCACATAATACAGTTAAAACTAATTTTTAACGCGCTTGTTCAATTTAATTGAATTGGGTAATTAGGGTTACAACGGTCCAAGGAGTTCAAGCCAACAAGGGCCCGGAACCCTAGGACCTCCGCCCGCCACTAGGCCCGGCCCAAGGCCGACCGCCCCATTATGGCCCACGGCCTTTGCTTGGCGCGCAAGGAGGGGGCGGACTGTAACACCCCCAAATGGCCCAAGCCGGAGACCCGGGGATGTCACTCCGTACCCGAGAGGAGCCCGGATACAAGGAGATTTTATAACATGGATCGCAAGCACAAACATCCACCATAATAAATTAAATCCAATTAAAAACAATGTATTATCATAAACCTTCGTCCTAGCCACAAACCGGCAAAAACAACTAAAGTGTTTAAACTTACTAAAGAGTTCAATTTCAAATAAAACAATACTACTAATAATGTTCCATGTGATGCGCGTCCCCTTCTATGCCCGATAACCTTCCTCTAGACCTGTGGTGCGGAATGAAAAAGAAACACCACAGTACAAAATCAGCATTGAAATACTGGTAAGCAAACATCCAAACATGTAAAACGATGATGGATAGTTATAAAACAAAGACTCATTTGTAAGTAAGAGTTTTTCGCAAACACAACGGTAATAAAGTTGACTCTTGTAATAAAACATAAGAGTTCCCAATTCCATAATATATTTCCAAATCAAATTCCATAATATATTTCCAAACCAATTTCCATAATCATTAGGAAAAATCCAAATCCAGTGTTAACTTCATTCCGTTAACAAAAACCAAACAAATCCATTATTACTTTGTTGTGACGGGGAAAACCAAATAACCACAGCGTGCATGACCTTAAGTGTCGACACCCCCCTAAGACTACGCCGGTCAGAGGAGTGAGTACATGTTACTATCCGGGGACTTGCAACCGGATTAAAAAGAGACGGGACCGCAGCCAACCGCCCAAAAGAATAATAAAGTCCCGAACAACATCTTCCACTTTACGTTATAGTTCATTCATTATCATGGTGATATTTTCATCAAAACATTTAACAAGTAGAAATCACATATTCCAAGTCATGTATCATGTAAACACATTTTGAGACGTAACAAACCAAATATTCGTTTGACACGAAAGAGATAAGCACACTAGGCTTGGCACATTTACTTACCTCAAAGCAAATTCCAACAATAGCAATCAATCAACGTACTCTACGTACTCGTCGTCGACGAACTCGTTACCTACACATAACAATATGCTAATCAAACCAATATTCTAGCAATATACTTGCTATACTAATTACATGCATATGATAGTCCATGGTTTAGGGTTCTAACACTTCCCCAACATCTCATTCAATTCATGCTCCAAAATAAGCTTTGGGCTTTGCTTCAAAATTCCTTAACCTAACGCATACATAATCCATCATAACTCCTCCAAAACTATTACTCCAGTTTCCCAAACAGATCATGGTCTAAAAACAGTTCCATTGGATTCAAAACGTTCGAAATAATAAGTTTAGCCTCAAACGGATCTTAATTTCGATTCCTGAATCAAAAGTTACACTAGTTTCAAGTTTCCAACTTCATTCAAAATATCCATACGGGAATTGTAAATCTTCATGAAACTTTTCCCCCAAGCATCTAGTTCATCCTATAATCATACTAAACCTAATATAACATGATTCCCACATTCAAATCAGATTGTTATCCACCTATTATGATCATTCAAACTCCCAAATCATTCAATCAAACTTCTCTTTCAAACTAGGGTTTCTTCCCAACACCCAAGAACATGATAAACCCTAAAACTTGATAATAAATCTTACGAATCCATGAACAATGATCCTAACAATAACAAACTGAAATTTAAAGATTGCATGCAACATACATGAATCATGAACAAGTGATCACAAGATCAAGAGATCAACAAGAGAAAAGAGAAGAAGAAACAAAACAACCCAAACCCGCTCAAACCCGCCGCCCATGGAGGCGGACGGAGAGAGAGACGGACGGGTATAGAGAGAAAAGAAAGAGAGAAAGAAAAGAGAAAGAAAGAAAAGAGAGAAAGAAAAGAGAAAAAGAGAGAGTTAACTTGCCGGAAAAGAGAGAGAGAGCGGCGGCGGTGGGGGTGTGCCGTCGGGTAGAGGGAGAGAGAGTGAGAGAGAGGGACGGGTGAGAGTGAGGGACGTGAGGGAGAGATTAGGAAAAATAGGAGAGTGAGGGTTTTTATGAGAGTTAGAATTAAAATTAACTTCATAAGTAGGAAACCCTCTTGGATTAGGAAACTTTTATGTAGGAAGAAATTTAGGTCAAAAGACACTTATTTCCCCTTAGTTTTGCCAAAAGACAAACACCTCCCCCAAACTCAAGTAAAAGACACTAAAACCTTTGATTAAAGTCACAAAGTTCCCCCCAAACTCTCAAAGCATTATAATTAACTCTCTATAATTACTTTAACTTCCCAATACTTATAATAATATCACAAAATACCCGTAGTCACAAAACGGGGTATTTCACGGACGGCTAGGGTTTCGGTCCTAGCTTCCTTCCCTCTTCCTTGTTGCACAAGCAAGGTTGTTTCCTTTATGGATTTGTTTCCAAAAAATAAAAAACGGCATCGTTTTGCTATCCAAATCACCCGGTCAAAGTGACCCGGATACGAGTTAAAAAGTCAGAATTGGGACCAAAGAGCAGAGACGAAGTGACAGTAGTTAGGGTGGAGGAGAAAATGACATGGTTGGAGATGCCTTTAATGGTCTTTCTCATGTGTTGCCTACCTTAAAACGTATGAGGTTAGTCATACTTAGGTCAAATTAAGATGAAAATAATGTGTTTAGCTAAAAATAGATGTCTTACACATAAGGTAATAGCACAAATCACGGAAATTATGATCAATCATATATGCGACCTGGCCCTGAGGTCGTGCGATCAGCTTCTTTTTCGTCCTTGCTGCCTTCGTCTCGATCTTCCGTTTGACCTTGTATCTTTACCCCTCTTCGTCGCCTAACTCTTTCCCAAACTTTTCGAGCCTATTCAAGACATATTCCTAACATGCCGTTTAGATTTCTGTAGCACCACTAACGTGTCTCGTGCCATACAGGGTTTAGCTCATAGAGCAGCAAAAACACTATTTTTGATTATCATCCTGTGTACAGGGACGGAACCACATGTACCTTTGCATGGGCCATGGCCCCCCCTAACATTTGGTTTAGTAGTGGTCATGTAATGAGAAATTATCCCTTACATCACAATTTTGTATTATTGGCCCCCTCCAACTTTGAGACTATTTATCTTAGCCCCTCCTACAAAGCATTTATGGGTCCGTCCCTGCCTGTGTAGTTATGGGTTGTGTGTTGCTTTAGCAAAAAAGTTCTAAAACTCAAACTTTTCAGCAAATCATTACTTCCCAATGATAAAGCTACTTTGTTTAAATTAATCAATGGCATTATCCACTCGATTGGTGTGGTCCTATAAAGTATAAACTATTGGTCAGGATTGTTTTGTATGAACAGCTTGATGCAAACAAGTCTTCAGAAAAGGCTTGATTTCAACACTATCACCATCAGTCCATCATTATCATCACTATGCACACTTGGTTTTGCGAAATTGGAGCAATATAGATCCTCTCAATTTTATTTTTTTTCCCCTTTCAAGTAATAGAATAAATTTGACTTAATATAATTAATAGTAATTGTATTAATATAGCTACGATACTAATAAATATCTTCAAATCAAATGAAGAAACATAATAGCATAATAGCGTTTGGCTCAGCGGAAAGGCACGTGCCTTAGAAAGTAGTGGGCGTGGGTTCAATCCTTGGCAAAGACATTTAATTCTAAAATGTGGTCCGAATTCAGTAAAATTTCGACAGAATCGACCCGGATTGGCCGGATCAGTCCGGATATGGCCAGATCGAACCGGAATCGAGACTGGTACGAATCTGAGTCGGTACCGTTCCGTTTGAGCTTAAAACCGGGCCGTTCCGGACCGGAACGACACGGAATTCACAACTATAGTTTGAAATAACATCATGCTTTTCTTCAATTGTCACATATTAAGCGAATTGAAACATACTGCCTTCCGGAAGTACACTATATAAAACATACGTCACTTAAATGGGTGTAAATCAACCAAAGCAATGTCGTGGTTTGGACCTAAGTCACCTAGAGCGGGAGCGAAGCGGGAGCGCGAACTGGAGCGGGAGCGGGAAAACGTCTAATTTCAGAAGGATTGCATTTGAGAGCGTCACGAGAGCGTCTATATATAATATTTATTTAATATAATTTTATGAAGAGAACTAATATTTTCATATGAAAGTGATTTACACATGAGAATATTTCTTTTGTTAAAGGGGTTGTAAGTATTCGTTTGTCAAATAGGTTGCTTGAATAAGGAAAAAAATATTTAAATTGTTGAATTATCAAACTGACACGTAATAAGTTGAGATTAATCATCAAATATAGTTCAATCTAATAGTAAATTGGCTTTAAAAAGTAATTCGCCTACAAAAACGAGCTCTCTATTTTTTAGAGCGCCTTTAGAGCGAGGTTTGATCTCGAAAGCGCCAGAGCGAGGTTTGGGAGCGGGAGCGATGCCCCTTCGAGAGGTTTTAGGTGATTAAGGTTTGGACTCCGCTTGTTTAACACAACAAATAAATTGTTACTTAGACTAAGTCCAATAGAAGTGAAGGGGCACACAATTGACTAAATTAGTCCTAGCTTAACTCTTTTAGCACAAGATAGTGAACAAAAAAGTAAGTTTTTTTTTTTTTTTTTTTTTTTTTTTTTTTTTTTTGCGGTAAAGAAGAACATCAATTAATAATAAGGAGAATTACAAGAGGACTACATAGTAATACAAAGCACATCGATCGAACTAGAAACCTGCTAGCTACTAAAGAAACCTTCTGAAACTAACAATTACAACAAGACTAAGCAGGACGAAAAGACAAAAGAACCAATAAAAACAACATAGCATAGAGATTCCTAGCCGCAAAGCTCGAATATTTGAGAAGCACCACCTGAAGGCAAAAAGCCAGAGAAGAAATCAGAATGATGCTAGGAGAAACAATACACATACCATAATAGGACTGCAAAGGAAAGATAAGGAGAAAGGTGGGTGAATCCTCGAAAGTGGTGGTGGCCGGAACTAGGAGCTCAGCCTCCTCTTCTTATCTGGGTGGCGCGTTGGGGAGTGCTGCGGATGCGAATGAACCCACCCAGAGTCGTAAGGTCCTTTTGTGATTTTGGAGAATTCTGAATCCTCCGTTTTGTGCGACTTTGAAGGCCTCTTTGATGTGTGATGCTCATGATGAATGAGGAAACAGCGACGGAACACGGAATAAGGAACATGAACAACTCCATTTCTCCCATCTGTCCGACGAGGAGAGCGGTTCACCACTCTCCAATACCAGTCTTCATCAACGAGAATTACCTGTTTGGTTCTTGGGTTGACAAATCGGACCTTCGCTTTACGGTTGTCGTCAAAGGGGCCGGACAGGATGCTTGATAACTCCTTGCATGTGCGATCAAACACAAGATTACGATCCTGGGAGGAGCGAAGAAGCAAAAGCTCATCCCGATTGTACTTGAGTTTGATCTGTTTGACCTCATCGAGATTCGGATGGAAATCCCCAATTCTCCGAAGTCGCTTTTCTTGAGAAAGTGCTTCAGCCCAAACCCGAAATCTTTTCGAGCAAACACGCCCTTTCTTCCTTGTGGGTTCGTGCAGATCTGATCGGAACAAATTCGCGAGAAAACGCGGGTGTTCTTGGAAGTTCAAAGCCCACACTTTTGTTAAAGCTGTAGATCTAACCCTTTTCATGGTCACACAAAAATGGAAGCACTGAACAAAAGAGACGAAGAAGGAGAACAATACAAGCCAAAAATATGAAAAAAAAAACAAGCTCTAAACTCAGGGAACAAAGGCAAAGAAATTGAAACACTAACAAAGGAGAAAGACAAAGATGAAGATGACCTAGGCGAGGAATTGACTCAATGACAATGGATAAGAAGTAAAGCAAGGAACAAAAACAAAATAATAAAAAACAAAACAGAGGAACCAAATAAAGGAGATGAAACCAAATCAGAGCACTGAAACCAAATCAGAGTACAAAGTAAAGCCAGAGAAAAATGGGTAATTGACGTGAATAGAGGTGCCGATTGCCAAGCACAACTGAAACGAAGCAACAAGGGATCTGATTTCGCCGGCGGCGAAAACCCAAAGAAAGACGAGAGACGAAAAACAACCCACCCACGAGAGCCCGACGCCGAAAGGAAGGGTGAATCGGAGGAAAACTGAGAACAACTTGAGATTGAAAGAAGAAAGAGTCTCGGCGGCGGCGTCAAGAGCCAGGAAGAGCCGCGAGAGTGACTGAAATTTAGGATTTTCTAAGAATGGAGTTGTGTCCTAGAGAGTGGAGAGAGAATTTTCTCTCTCTAAACGCCCCAACCCAAAAAAAAAAAAAGTAAGAATTGAGCTTGGTTGTTTACACAGTGTAGTCAAGCTTCTGTTGACTTGGTCATTTATAACTTTGGTTATTGATTAAAAAAAAAATCTACTTAAGCTTCATTTCTGTAGTATTGGGATAAGTGAAATGATAACTGTGTCTTGTGAAATGTCAATTAATTAGCAGCTCATCTGTTAACTTTTATATCATTTAGAGATTTCGTTTTAAATAATAAGTTCGATGCTCAGTTGATATTTTCTTTTTCAGTTTTAACATTGGATGTTGTGAACTTCGACAATTAAGCCCTTATTATAATGATCAATGTTTCTTCAAAAATATATTATATATTGGTAGATACCGAAAATACCAAATATTTTGTAAATCCAACAGCTTAGTACAAGAAAGTAACAACTAATTACCCTGGTCACAATGAAAGAAAATAATAATGAATTCTAGAATGTAGACAAACTATCTACGGCAATTAGTGGGGGATAGCACTATTAACTCCCATGTCCATGTTCATAGATTTTTAATTGCATGCTAAGCACATGGTTAATGATTGAAAACATGATGATGAATAATTCTTTCAGATGAGATTAACAACACCATTACACAAGTAAAACCCACTTGGATTCAGCTGATATGAATACATGTGACATGTATTTTCTGAATTTAGCGAATATGAATATATATCAGACTTGTATTTCTTGTATTATTATAAAATTCATAAAAAATAAGATATTAAATAAAACAAAAAATATATCACGAACATTTATATATTCTTGTCTCATAAAAATAAGCTAGGCATTTATGAAAAAATAAAAAAAGAATTTGAGGAAAAAATAAAATAAAAATTTTAGATATAAGTCAAAGCTATTAATAATTTTAGATATTTTTTTGAGAAATTATTTTATGGGCCAACCGGGTGGAATTCGGAACCTCATCCAGAGGGACTTCCATTCTTCCAAGGATCTACCACTTGAGCTACCACCCTAGCTATATTTATTATATAATATTGAATTCATGATAATAAGACATTAAATGAAACAAAAACACATTATGAAACATTTACATCCCATTAAAACATGCAACGCATGAGTAAAAAATATAGACCAATTAAACCGTAATTCATTGAGATTCAATTCTCATCATCAAAAAATGATTTATTTACCACAACTGAAAAGCCCAAACAAATTAGTGGGAATGAGAATCTACACCAAATTTGGAAAATTAGAATCTCCACGATGGGCCTTTATGTCTTTCCACTCTATTTTCTTATCCATAATTGAGATATTTCTCGTAATTTCAGCTCCCTTGGAAGGATAAAAAAGGTACTAATCCGTAATTGATCTCCTTCCTTCTCTTCTTCTTCTTCTTCTCTCTCACCTGCGACTCTTCGACTTGAAGAAGCAACAACCATCTCCAATCTCTCTCTCTCTCTCTCTCTGATCGTTTCTCTCTCTCTCTCTAAAACCCAGTTCGCCGCATCGCTGTCTCCAACTGGGTTTTCAAGAACCCAACTCGTCTCTCCCCACAATCTCCCCTCTCTTCAATCCCAACCCATCGCTGTTTCTGCACACTATTATCAGATCTTCGAATACCCTCCAAAAATAGCCCACAAATCGATCTGGGTATCTCCAATTTCCACCTCCCAATCTCTCAGTAAACTGCGCTTCACTGTCGATTTCTAGTGATTTCCGCCGATTTTGAAGCTTGAATCTCATTCATCTGCTAGTCACCGTTGTGGGTTTTTGTGGGTTTTTCTCTGGATCGATTGGAGTTCAAGTTTTGACCTCAAAGTTTGGTTCTTGGTTGTGATCTGTGTTTGGTCAAGACTTGCTGTGATTGGAGTAGATTGATGCTCCATTGTTAAGAGTATGGCCGATCAGAGAAAAAAGGTAAATCTGAGTTCTAGGGCTTAAAGAGTGATTTTCTGTATCTATACTGTGTTTTCAGAGCTGAAACTGATGATTTTGGATAGATCTAGCTATTGTTAAACCCTTTAGTGGGTAATTTTTTAGGATGTTGTGGTTAGATTAGTGGTTTTGGCATGTTCATGTAGTACTATATGGATTCATGTAACTTTCAAGTTGTGCTTTGACATGAATGTTCTACTACTGATTGGCTGACATTGTACTGCATAGATGTACATTCCCTCCAAACTTCAAGAAGAGCAAGTCTACTAGTTTTTAAGCTTGTATCGGATCGTAGAACTCTTTGCGTTGGCTTTAGCTACTGATTTGGGGGAAAAGTTATGAAATTAAAAGTTCAACTTAACGGATCCTGTTAGGCTGGTGATCAAAATCTTTTTACTACTAGACTCTAGTTTATGCATTAGACTAGTAGACTCTGGCTCCTCTAAGATCCATTGTAACAAAAAATGCTAACTAATAATGAACTTCAACTCCTTCTAATCTGAGACCTTAAAGTTATGTTGGAAAATATAATTATTGTCAGCATACTGGTCAATGTAGTTGTAGAACAGGCCTAAAATAGCAATACAAATTCAATGTAGTGGTAGAACAGACTGTTTTCTGGTTTCTTGAATTGGGAAGTTGGAAATATTTTTTACTCACTCTCTCTCTCTCCCTCCACCTGTTTTTGTTTGTCATTAATGCTATACGTTGTCTGGTTTGCATATTGTATGACAAGTTTGGACTCCTTGTATCTTACTGTGACCTAGCATGGTTGTTTGGTGATGTAATATGTTGGAGCATCGTGTTTGATAAGTTTGGTCATAGCGTTTAAACATGTATGGTACAAAGTTCCAGCCCTACTCCTCTCACACACAAAGTTCCAAGTTGCTAGTAGAATACCTGTGTTCTTGTCTTCCTTCACCCCAACCAAATGTGCTCTTATATGAAAAATACAAGTCATGATTTTGTCGATCACTCATTGTTCGTTGCAATTGCTAGCCTAGACTCTGTCAATTATATGTAAACCTGTTGGTCTTAAAATCTTATTACTTATTTTCATGTGTCCATGCAGCCATCTGCAGAGGTAGACTTTTTCACTGAATATGGTGAGGGAGGCAGATACAAAATCGAGGAAGTAATTGGAAAAGGAAGCTACGGTGTTGTGTGCTCTGCTTATGATACTCATCTGGGGGAAAAAGTTGCAATCAAGAAGATCAATGATATTTTTGAACACGTGTCCGATGCCACACGTATTCTTCGTGAGATTAAGCTTCTTAGGCTCCTGCGCCATCCAGACATTGTGGAAATCAAGCATATATTGCTGCCTCCTTCTAGACGGGAATTCAGAGACATATATGTTGTTTTTGAACTCATGGAATCTGATCTGCACCAGGTCATAAAAGCAAATGATGATTTGACTCCAGAACATTACCAGTTCTTTCTCTATCAACTTCTTCGTGGTTTAAAGTACATACACACAGGTCATACCTCGCATCTATAATCAAATATTTACGTCTGCCTTGCTTATTTTTTATGGTGTTCTGTGTTATAACATTGACATTTTTAATGTATTGTTTTGCAGCAAATGTATTTCATCGAGATCTAAAACCCAAAAACATCTTAGCAAATGCTGATTGCAAACTCAAAATATGCGACTTTGGTCTAGCAAGAGTAGCCTTTAATGATACACCCACTGCTATATTTTGGACAGTGAGTATCTCTATTACTTTTTACATGTTCTCCCTGTTATTTTCTGATACATAAAGGCAATTTTGATCCACGTTATATATATATATATGTATATATTTACAAAAATGTATGATGACAACCCCTTGATTGATCACTGTCATATTCGGTGTTCTCACAGGACTATGTTGCAACAAGATGGTATAGAGCTCCTGAATTGTGTGGCTCCTTTTTCTCTAAGGTGAAACTCATTTAACTTGTACTACTTCCTATTCATACAAGACGTGATGTTTTTAGAGCCTCACCCAAATCATGCACTGATCTGGTAGAATATTTTGTCCAACTGTTAATTGTGTCATTTTTCAATGCAAAAAAGAATGTTCATAACAGTGCAGTGTGGTATCAGAATTAACGGTGGTGATTGAGGGCTATGTTTTTTTGATCAAACTAGTCTTCGGCACTCATTTTCCATGATTGGGTTATACTCATACAAAACATCCAGTTTTTTAGTTTGTCATGTTGCCCTCATATCTCAGTTCTGTTGCGGCTTTATTTTGATTAAGCTTGCGATAAGTTACCCAAAAGTCCGGAACACAAATGATTATACTACATTGTATTTTTCTTACTGACCTTTTTAGTAGTATATCTTCTATTCAGTTTTAGTGTCTTCCTATGTTAATTTGTTTGATTAATTTTTTATCTTGATCATAATTACTGAACTTGAGAAAGTATATCCTATAGTGTAACTCTTTCTCTTGTTTTATCTTGTATGGGTCTTTTTTTCCATTAATCGTATAGTAATTATTCGTTTCTGACATTCTTTGTTGCTCCACCTTGCTTTTCAGTACACACCTGCAATAGATATATGGAGCATTGGTTGCATATTTGCAGAACTCGTCACTGGAAAGCCTCTTTTTCCTGGAAAGAACGTAGTGCATCAACTGGATTTGATGACTGACATGTTGGGTGTACCATCTCCAGAAGCCATAGCCAGGGTATGTTCCCTTCGGTCTTCACAGTAGTTTTCTGTAATGTATATAAGTTTTTGCTCAAATATTCAATGCCACTAGTTTTTCTAATATAGTGTTGAATTTATGGCGACAGATAAGGAATGAGAAAGCTCGTAGGTACTTATCTAGCATGCGGCGGAAGAAACCAATTCCCTTCTCCCATAAGTTCCCTAATATGGACCCTCTTGCACTTCGACTGTTGGAAAGAATGCTAGCTTTTGATCCCAAAGATCGGCCTTCTGCTGAAGAGGTACTTCATCTTACATATTACGGCATACTGTTTCATAGAACATTTTTTCCCTTCCAATGATGGATATTGGCTGCGACTATTTCAGGCTCTTGCAGACCCATATTTCAAAAACTTGGCCAGAGTTGAAAGAGAACCTTCCGCTCAACCAGTTACAAAAATGGAATTTGAATTCGAGAGGCGTAGAGTGACTAAAGATGACGTAAGAGAACTTATTTATCGAGAAATTCTGGAATACCATCCCCAAATGCTGAAGGAGTTCTTAGAGGGATCTGAGCCTACCGGCTTCATGTATCCAAGGTACCATTTTATGCTATTTTTTCGTTTTGTGGCCTGGATTCCTGTCAAGCTTAGTTGTAGAAGATCGTACTCCCATCTAATCTTGTTTGGCAGACATTTTTTTTACATTTATTAATGCTGAAAAGAAAAGTAACAGATTGTTTTTTCTTCGGCTTGTGGGCCTTTAAGTGTCCATATATCTTCCTTATCTAGCAGCTGGGCTGTTCCATACACCCTGAATATCCAATATAATTTATCCTCCAGGTTTTCGAACAAGTAGTGAACAGAACAGCGTAAAATTTGAAAGAACTCCCAACCAACATATCTTCACCTGCGACTATTCTTCTATCCCGCATCAACATAGTCCCTCTTGCAATCTCATTTGCATCTGAAGTTGCCCACTTTACAAATCTGGAACTCAAAAACTCGGGATTAACTCCCTTGACATATATTTTCCACCGCATCTAGTTGCTCATTTTACAGATCTGGAACACTCCGAAAACACAAGCTGCGGCGGCAATAAGAACCAATATCAGTCTTCTGATCTCACCAATCACAATCTCGGGGAGCTAGAATATCAATATTAGCATCATCAAACCTAACCTCAAACTCCCCTTGTACCTCCCCAATTCTCGGAGGTAGTTGCCGGACTAATATTCGGCCATAAGTGTGGGTACTCAAATAATCTTCTCCGTTTTTCGGCTACCAAAGCTTAAGCCGTGAGTGGGGGTACTTAGATTATCTTCTCGGTTTTACGACTACAAAAGCTTTCATTGTGATCTCCGGCCGAACAAAATCCTAGTCCGGCAACTACCTTTGAGAGTTTGGGAGGTACAAGGAGGAGTTTGAGGTTCTAGACACGTGTTTACCTTCCTTTTGGGAGATATTTGTCATGGAGAAAAGTTGTTGGTGAGTCGAAGATCCGAAGTCTGACTTTGTCAATAATGGGCTAAATTGCAAGGCTTTGCTTCCATGAGCGCTAGGTACCCTACTTACGGTTTCGTAGAAACACTCAAGGCAGAAAATTCGATAGGAGGGGGCTGCGCAACACTTGTAGGGTTCCAAGTTCCTATTTCTTGCATTACTTTTTTTTTTTTAGAAGAGAAAGATCAGAAGAGAATAGAAATTTCAATGCCACCTTTCAAGGCAGCACATTTCATAGGAGGGGAGCTTTGCAACACTTTTAAGGTTTCAAGTTCTTATTTCTCTTATTATCCTCCTCAACAAGTCTACGAAAGTCCACATAATCTTTGCTTTTCACTTTTTTGCATCCCGCTACACCGTCACCTCTGATGCACATCTTGTCGGCCTTCACTGATCACTCTATTATAAGGTGCTTGGATTTGATTTTGACAATTATCAGGGACGGATCTGTGTGTTAGTTGGCAGGGGCCATGGCCACCCCTAGCTTTTGGCTGATAAGTAGCTAAGTAGTTATACATGTTTGGAGGAGTTGCTAAAATCACCTAAGTAACTGTTAAGTAGGTACATTTTAATTGGTTCAAAGTTGTGATTGTTTTATTTGTTTGTCACCAACTAGGACATCCTAGGAAATTCTATAACATAGAAGTTAACATCCAAGTACCAGAGTATAAAGAGGTCCACTAAGTTAACCTCCAGTGACAATCATATTAATCGCTTGATCAATTGTTTTTAATAGTGATCTCAAAAAGAATAATAGTGAATTCTCGTAGGCATGTAAAGACATTTTTTAAAATTTGCACTTTTAGATGATTAAACTACTCTTAAAATTATTCATTTTTATGAAAGAAATGGTGAATTTACTAATGCTACAGTATTATTATTAATAGTCAGTTTAAACATCCAGAAGCATCCATCTTTGGATATATACAATGTGTTTGGATGAGATAGATTTTGGAAAGATTATTGAATTAGTGATTGAGGTGAGGAAAGAGATATATACATAAATCCTCAACCACTCCGAACATGCTCAATAGAATTAAGTTTCATTCATGATAAATACTGAACTGAAACTCATAGAGCTTTTATATGTACCCCCAAGCTTATGGTATAACTAACTACATAAAAACAGTGAAGAGAGAGAGAGAGAGAGTTTCTGGAATGTTCAACGCATTTGTGCGTGTCCCAAGTTTCTGGGATGGTTACAGCTTCCATTTTGGTGTGTCCGTGCTTCATTGATATTCCTTATACAAGTGTCTCTATTATATGACTGGTTGTCAGGACTTCATCTGGGTTCGAATCCTGCTTTAAGGTCCCACTAGAGATCAGGAACTTCTCCGAGAAAAAATCATGTACAAATTTAACTAGAATTTGAAAGTGCCTAAGAAGTTGGAATCGTTTACAATGCAAATTTTCAACTAATGTCTCTCTTTGTTTTGTAAAAGTATGCAATATATTATCAAATAATACTAGATTTCGCACCATTGAAAGCAGCCAAAATGTGTGGAGTTTATTAGCAAGTTTACTATGCAAACCACATCTTTGAGTTGGATAAGCTGTGAGATTCCAAATTTGAAGCTTGTGGCTCGCCATAGCTCATTGGAACACACTCAAAAAGCTTCCATTAACAAAGAACGAACTCTTGATTCATGTGGGAGATTGTGGTTGCTAGTGTTTAAGATTTTTGAATTTATATTTAACATTTGTACATGCTTTTGTGTTGGATAAGCTTCTTGAAAGTGTCGACATTTTCTTCATTCTTCTTGGTATGCTTCTATTACTCGAAATTCCTGCATTCTGTCTGTTTACCATTGCATTAAAGTATTTTCCCTCATCCTTACTCTTTTTACAGTGCTGTTGACCAATTCAAGAAGCAATTTGCTTATCTGGAAGAGCACTACGGAAACGGTGGAACTATGGCTCCACCAGAGAGGCAACAATCGTCATCACTACCCAGGTATCCTTCTTTAGCTGATGTTACCTTTCACTATGCAGTTGCATATCTTTTTACCACATAAGGAAAATAAAATGACTTTAGAAGGAAAATAAAATGAATGAGTTCAAAAATTTTGAACTTTCACTATAAAGTTGTGTATCTTTTTACCGCATAAGGAAATAAAATGACTGTGGAAGGTAAATTTTTTGAACTCAGGAGTATTAGAATGACAAGGTGTCTATACCCTTTTGCCTGGTCCTTCTGGCCAAAACCTGGGAAACATAATAATTGTTCCAGGCCTTACCCACTTTCCATTGATTTCCAGAGTGATAAGTTTATATTTCTTGCTCTTTGACTACTGCCGTTATCAGCTGCTAAGAATTATATTATACAGATGCAGGCCTGGTGCATTGTATGCAAATAATACAGCACAAAGTTCAGCAGAAGTCACAAATCAGCTCTCCAAGTGCACAATCAACGAGGTTGAGAAACAACAAATGGAACGAACGTCTGGATTTCCTATTACAAGAATGCCCCTTCAAGCACCCCCAAATATCCAAGGTACGCATTTAGATGTATTCACTTATTTTGTGATTACAGTTGTCAATTGTCAGATTTTGTTTCTTAAGGTTCTTGAAAAACAATGGCTATACTCTTATTGCTCGATTGCTAGTTTCTTGATTGCTTTTAGAAAATGTACCTATTACCTATATGTGCGTGTGTGTAGAATGGTGAGCTTATGCATGTTTAACGTTTAGCTTTAGGAAGGACGACCAAAAAGATAAATGTGGCTATTAACATAATGTTTATATCATGCTTTCCATTACAGGCTTTTTATCTTGTTATACCATCCATGTCTGATGCCGGGGAAATAAAATGAGTGGAAGTAATCAGAAGCAAGAAACTAGGATAGAAACTCATGACAAGAAAGAACCCACCTACTCAATAATTTAGCTATACTCTATACTTTTCACTCAAAGTAATGTTCAAGTAAATATAATGTAAAACAGAGTGGAAAGCATTAATGGCTCTGACTGTGAATGTTTTGGCTGCCAAACTACTCTACCAAACCGACGTGAGGACCAAGAAGAGTTGAAGATGAGGAGCCAAATATAACAGTCTTTGAGAGTATGGACTATCAAATACAGAAATTGTGAAGGTTTCATTATGATCATGAGATAGCACATCATCCGGAAACAGTAAGCTTAGCTCTTGTTGTAAGCAACCCTGAATAACCGAACCATTTTGAGTTAGTGTTTCTTATTGTAGTAACCTCCTGAAACCAATATTGGATATTCCTAAAAATATTGCCATAGAGAATCTTGGAAGTGATGAGCCATGTTAAGTTAGCTTCCTTCAAACAATCCAGGGTAATCAACTACCGGTAGCAGCTTAACTTGAACATCGCAGGTAAGGGCAAAAGACAATTGCATCACCTCAGGTTTGACGCAAAGACAATTTCACCCCTTTCTGTTTGGGAAATGATACTTTCACCCCTTTTGTGTTCCAAACTTCAGGACACTTTACACCCGTTGATTTTGTCATCAAACTCGAAGACAGCACATTTGTCCCCGAAACTTCTATAGTGATAGACAACCAGCCCCAAAATAACAATGTCACAACTGGGGGAGTGCAAGTATTTTGAAATTTGACAATTATGTAATTTCATTTTGAAATTACATAATTTCTTACATTGGAAGGCGGTGAATGTGTCATTTCTTACATTGGAAGGGGGTGAATGTGTCATTTCCGGAATTGGAAGGAGTGAAAGTGTCTGCATCAGACATGATGGGGGTGAAAGTGTCCTTTTCCTTGCAAGTAAAACTTAACTTGGACATTGCAATGTGCAAGAAGTTGTCTGGCTTCTAAAATAAGTATTGTTCAGGCTCTGTCCCAGGTTTTTGTAAACAATTTAAGCTTTATGCCAGTGGCTTCTAAATACGTCTCATCTCATTTATAACCCAATTATTTATCTTTTTGTTATTTATTTCATGATAGTCTTGAGGCCTAACTTCCCAACTATACTTCTACCTCACAGCAGGTGGTGGTGCTGCAAGGCCTGGGAAAGCTGTTGGATCCGTGTTGCGCTACAACAACGGCGGAGCAGCGGAGGCGTCAATTGAGCAGCAGCGAAGAGTGGCTAGAAACCACCCAGCCATTCCTATTTCTAGCTCTTCCTCCTACCCTAGAAGAGCCGCCCCTCCCTGCAAAAATGAGAGGGGCGAGGACGGCGGCATTGAAGTAGGCTCCGATGGTCTCCAGCCTAAACCGCCGCAGTATATGGTAAGGAAAATGGCAGCTGCTGCTCAAGGTGGGCCCGGGAGCAACTGGTATTGAGGAACTTGCTGTGGTTTTACATGTAATTTGCCGCCGCCAGAGTCGGGGGTTAGGTTAGGGTTTATCGGTTAAGCAAAACAGATAAACCCTAAGCTGGATTAGGGTTTATCGATCTTAGTCCCCTTAAGCTGATCCATTTCTCAATCTTAGTCCCCTTAAGCTGGATTAGGGTTTATCGGTTAAGTAAAACTAACTAATCTTTTCCATCATCATGTCCATGTTTACTGATCACATGAAGTGATTTCTCCACGACTCAGCTGACTACAGCTTCTTGCATCAGTTTTGGAATCCAGGTGCTTTCTGATGCGAAAGCCAAGCAAGTGTTCAAAGATGTGATAGACATGAAGTAAAACAGTTTACCTAGTTGTATATGGCTCCGTTCGGTTCGGTTCTTTGCTAAAATTGTATTGTAAGCTAATGTTTCCACATGTAGGAGGAACTACTCTTGTATCAGTGATGTATTTTCTCATTAATATTGTTTTGTAAATCAAACATGCCCTTGTTTCTTTTATTTGAGACATGCAGACATGTCTCCAGGAATGTGGAAGGATTTTGATTATTACTAGAATAATAATAAGCTGTCTGCAACCAATTCCTCCGATCCTATTTTCATTGCTGTTTTAGCAATGGCTTGTCATGGCTAATGTCAAAGTTTATGCACTTTAAAGTTTCGTTTTCTGGCTTGCCTGTTATGGTTTTAAGTTTTGAGTAGGTAATTGTAGGTAAAAGGTAACATAAGATGAGCTACGAGCTTTTAGATGATCCCCGGAGAACGAACGCGTTAAGTTTCTCGCAATCTGAGCTGCGGTGACTCTTGATGAAGCTTACTGGGTGCCGGTTCATGTATGTATATATCATCCATGGCTAAGAGGCCAAGTTGAGATATGAGGGGCGAAAGAAAGAGAATTATAAGGCTAAGAAGCCAAGTTCAGTTATGATAAGCTCTTTTTTTTGCCCATTAGATGAAACATCAATAAATCTTAAATTAACCTTATATCTAATACGATTTGAACCCTCAAACTCATACAGGAGTTATAAATGCTCTATCATTGAAGTAGCACACATTTGCATTGATCAGGCATAACAGAAAATGTTAGGTTGATAATACTGGCAAGTTTCATAATAGTTTCTTCAGTTTCTTGGAGGTTAAAGAAGGAACTATCAGTTGATGCTGATGAACCTGATTCAAGGTGTCAGATGCCGAGCCGAGTTTAGGCCGGGGTTCCTTGGGAGGGGGTCAGGCCAGGTTAGGGGCTTGGGATAAAAACCGGGTAGGGGGAAGGGGGGGGGGGGGGGGGGGTGGCATGGTTGGAGGGGGGCGAAGTCGAACCCAACAGGTTAGGGGCCGGGCCTTGCTCGTTTTAGTGCGGGCCGACCCCTTTACACCTTGAAACCTGATATACAAGAAATTTTTGTTTTCTCGTAAATGATGTGGTTTTGCTTTAATCCATGCAACACATATTGAAAAATAGAACGAATGACAGAAAAAATGGAAGTGGATTTTCTACATCTCCTGACTTGTTATGTGATGTACCAGTCCGTCTCTGCTCATTGTTCCCATCATGATTTTCTGACCCTATATGAATCACCTTGACCGGGTGATTTAGATAGCAAAACGATGCGATTTTTTGATATTTTTTTCACCGTGTTATAGAGCAACTTTTACTCTACAATAACTTGAAAAAGTTATCAAAAAGTTACATCTTTTTGCTATCCAAATCACCGGATCAAAAGGTTTACAAATATAATCTCGAGAATAAAAAAGTTTACACTTAGGAATAGAAAACAACATTAGGGACCCTTACGTTCTACTAAACTAGAAAACTAACCCCCCACTTTTTCTTAATTTCACTCAAAACCCCCAGTTACACCACAAATTCATCTACACCCCCCACAAATTTTGCTTTCAACTACGCTCTCTCTCTGTTCTTCCTCTTCCATCTATCTAGGGTTTAGACAAGGACTTATCCCCAAAATTCGATGCTCATCCGAAGGCTATTCTCTTCCCTCACTCGAACCCACCTCAATTCTTGCCTCACCCACACAAAACCCACCAACCCATCACCAATCTTCACCTCCAAACCCCAATTCCCAATCCGAAACACCTCAATTTCGCCTTTGAAAGCCTCAATCCCATCGACCCACATGTCTTTCTCGTCGAATTGCGAAGCTCGGAGGTCACCGCCGGTGTCAATTCCCGACGACAAGGCTGAACTGTACAGAGCACTCGAAGCTTCACTGGGTTCACCGTTCAAATCAGACCCATTAGCCCCAAACCCTAACCCTTTGATTATTGTGATTAGTGGACCAAGTGGTGTGGGTAAAGATGCAGTGATCAATAGGTTGAGGGAAATCAGAGATGGGATTCATTTTGTGGTCACCGCCACGACCCGGCCCGTGAGGCCCGGCGAAATCGATGGGAAAGACTACTTTTTTGTGGGTAAAGAGGAGTTTTTGTCAATGGTGGAGAGAGATGAGTTCTTGGAGTATGCACTTGTGTATGGTGACTATAAGGGGATACCGAAACAGCAGATTCGCGATTATATGGGGAAAGGGTATGACATTGTGTTGAGGGTTGACATACAAGGGGCTGCCACATTGAGGAGGATACTTGGTGATTCGGCGGTGTTTGTTTTCTTAGTGGCGGAGAGCGAGTCGGCGTTGGTGAAGAGGCTGATAGGTAGGAAGACGGAGACGAAGGAGAATTTGTTGGTGAGGATTGCGACGGCGAGGGAGGAGGTGAAGCATGTGAAGGACTTTGATTATGTGGTGGTGAATGGGGAGGGAGAGATGGAGAGCGCGGTGAAGTTGGTGGAATCGATTATTGATGCGGAGAAAGCGAAAGTGAGGCAGAGGAATGCGACGATATAGGAGTGGAATTGTGGATCGTGGTGGTATCTGTTTTGAAGAGGTTAGTGCGATGCATTGCTGATTATTTACTTCTTAGAACTAGATTTGTTATGTTCAGCTTATATTATCTCTTGGTGCTGCATGAGTTTAGTCTTTGAATCGCATATATGTTAATGAGATGTTTTGGATTAGAGATTAACTTGAAACGTTATTGGAATGAAAATCAGAATTCGATGAGTAATGAAAACAGTGTCATGTTGCATTCGTTGTTATAGGCTTTTGGATACTTGATGGCTAGTTCATGACTGGTTTGGTTTCTTCTTGGTGCTTGGAAAGTGTTGCGTCTATTGAATGAATAAAGTTTTGGAATATGAAAAGAGTAGAAGATATCTTGGAGGTTAAACTAAGATAGGAACAAAGTTAGAAGGAAGCCAAAGAAAGAAAAATTAAGATGTAATAAGAGGACTTCATGTGTAATCCAAGAAACATGAATCATCTCTTTGACTAAAAGAAGTCAGCATTTGCCAAAAGACTTGTCCCAAATAGCCACTTTTTGGGAGACTTTCAATCACTCGTTAACTTTTAGGTATGGTCCTAATGGCATAACTTCATTAATCAATGTCTCAAGCAATGAAGTTATCACAACCTGCTCAGAAAATGTGGCTAATTCTTCTAAAATTCATTATCTGCATTATCTCTGGCTTATCTTCCGACTTTTTTTCATCTGAGTAACCTGCTTGTATTAAAGCCCTGTTGTTATTTTTATCTTAAACGATGTAGGCTTGTACCAGGAAAAAGGACAGAGCCATGAAACAGAACAAGCAAAGGAACTAAAAGAGACCCTAAACTTAGTCTTGGTTCAGAGTTCTAAGGCCACCATGACCCAGCTTTTAGGTATCAACTACCAAGATTCGGGTCAATAAGCAAACCTTAGTTACAGTTGGTCCTGCTCATTGATTAAATTGAACTTTGAATTGTTTTGGGTTAACCCTATTGAAATAGGGTCAAACCGTTGTAGTAGAAATTAATGGTCTTTCTCCAGGCTTCCATGCACTCTTTGTCTTAAAGGTCATGGATTTGAGTTCTTGAGTTGGATAAGACGAACTAGTCAACTTTTGCTACTATCATTGGTACCTCTGGTTACTTAAAAACTCAGAACCTACAAAGAGTAGGTAGAGCTGTCAACGGGGCCGGTTAACCAGTTGAACAGCCCATTCTAACCGGCACGGGGCCGCATTATTGTGGTCCAGGCCGGTTATAGCTAAATAGGATTGCCTAACCGGCCCGTAATCGTGGGTTAACTGCAACAGCAATAAATCCTACCATTATTTTAATATATATAGTATAAAAATATGTAATAAAACTGTGTTTAAAGAA
This sequence comes from Linanthus parryae, assembly GCA_023055425.1. Classification (NCBI taxonomy): domain Eukaryota; kingdom Viridiplantae; phylum Streptophyta; class Magnoliopsida; order Ericales; family Polemoniaceae; genus Linanthus; species Linanthus parryae. The sequence goes on along the minus strand of JALGPY010000008.1, from coordinate 2,514,393 downwards.
AACTAAAAAGGTTTAATCGATCCGACCCTACCCGACCAGATTTAAGCAGTTATGCTTCCACAGGCCGGGCTGGTTAAGGGTTCCAAAATAGTTAGCAGGTCGGTTAACCGTAACCGCAAACCATTGACCGTAACCGAACCTAAACCATAACCAGCGCTTCACAGATTAGCGGGCTGGTTACTGTTATGGTTAACCGTTATGAGCCCTGCTCTCCAAGAGTCCAGAAATCTGCCAACTCATTCAATAACAAGTTGAATAGAGGTTCCATTCCTTCCTAACAGTGGAAGTTGATATAACACTTGCTCATTTTCACACCGTAGTCGTAGTCGTACCCAAGTTGAATAGAGAGATTCCGTTATGAATATAAAGGTAAAAAAGTTACGTCCTCGGAAATGTCCACCGTGAGCTCTGTCGGTCATACATGACCTGATGACCATACTTCTCCCATGAGTTTGTACCTGGAGTTCCAGATGATTGATAATGGTTCTAATGTGCTAAGTCATGGAGATAACACAAAATATGTCATCTTGACGAGAAATTTTTAGTTGCTCCAAGAGCACCACGTCAACATGGCACGTGGTAGGGTTCACCACTACCCATGTAGGTTATAATAAAAATCATAATCTTATTTGTTTACTTTCTCTCTCCCACTCACCCCACATTCATTATACACGTCCGAACGTGAGTGGTGTAGAGCACCACGTGTGATTTGCTCCATGTTGACCCTTTGTCAGAGAATTGGGTGTTTGACCTGTGTATCTTACGGGTGAGGGTCGGGTGCGAGTGCAAGAACCAGGTGCGGGTGCCGCATATTTACGAAAATCAGGGGTGCAGGTGCTGCTGGGGTGTGGTGAAATTTTATTTTATATTTTTTTTTATCATTCATAAGAGTCTGTATATCTATATATTTTTTCTATGACATTCAATTGAAATATAAATTTTCAATTTAATAGTGGCATATTCAAATACTGTAAGGGTAAAAAATTACGAAGAGCAGCACCCGAGAATCACCCAGAATGCACCTGGTGCATGGTGTGGCGCCTGGGTATTTACATTTCCGAGCAAGCGTGCTACTTAGCTACAAGGGAACAAGTAGATCAGTCTAGGTCGTCTGAAACTGATGAGAAAAATATTGTAAACTGATTGAGCCTTATGGCACACTGCTTGAAAGTTGCAGCTGTGATGTCTTACTGCTGGGTATATAGTTATGCTCTTTATTATAAGAAGACAAGATGCAAAAAAGTACCACTGGAAAATCATGGTTTCTTTTTTTCGTGTTGTTCTTTTCGTTTGCCCCTACCGAATCACTCTTTTTGCCTCTCTTGTTCAACATAATTTGTTCTGTATCTCTTTTCATGATTCAGATCTCAGTCTGTCTAGGAATTGAGTAGTCAGTCCCATGATTGCCTTACACTTGGATTACCTTCATCTTTGTAGGAAACATCATCATCTAATGGGAGAAACTGATTAAGTCGTTGTTATGCACAGCAGCAACGGTGGTGTTGGCTTGCGATTTTGCAGAGATGCCTACTCTCTCTATTTTTGTCCAAAACTGCAAATAAATAGAGAAGCAGAAATTAGAAGATGAGAACTGAGAAGATAGACATGTTGTTAGACCAAGATTATTCTAGTAGTTCTGTTGCTATGAACTCCTTTTTCTTTCTCTGTATGAATATTTTCTTTTTCACAAATTTATTTAATTGTTTGTTTTAATTATTATTTCCTGATGGTTACAAGCCTGAAATTTTGCATCCTATGCACAATGGTTTCACTTCAATTCCTCTCCCTCCGACAAATATTGAGATGCAAATGGGGTGCTAGCTCAGTGGTAGAGCATTCAAAGCCTCCTCGGGACTCAAGGTCGAACCTGATAGTTGTAATGATGTTCTATGTAATTGACAATGAAAAGATAAAAGACACGGTACTATTGGGCAAGTACCTCACCTTAACTTTGAAAATGACACCAATACCTTCATTTTTTTAACAGAAGATTCTAGTGGCACCCTTGGCAATAGAAAATGCATCGCCTTTGTTTAAGATGTAAGACAATGCCTTATGATGAGTTTGATATGACTTATTTGCAACTTAAATGGACTTATAAATTCATGTAAAAAAAGTCTATGACAAAAAAAAAATGAACAAAAAAGTCACGTGTTTCGTGAAAAAGATGTTTAAGTCCAAAAGTTCAAAAAAGCTTCAAATACCTAACTTTTTCTAGACTCAATTTTAACACTATGGACTTATAAGTCGAATTCTAACTTTTCAGCTTATAAGTCCATACCAAACAGCACAAATAAGTTGGCTTCAACTTATAATCCAAAACTGACTTATAAGTTTCTTATAAGTCATGCCAAACTCCCTTCGTAATTCTTGACTCACCATGCTTGCACTTATTTGAAGTAATGTCACACGATATAAGTTCACCGACTCAATGACATCACACCACAATAAACCACCAATAATTCAGAAATATTCAGAAATAAAAGGGCACTTAATTCCAAAGGTATTTCTTTTGTACAAAACAAGAAGCAAAAGCAACCTAGTATTATTTCTAATAATAACTAACAAAGCCACAGCTGTTTCAGCCTTCAAGAACTTGCCTTATCCATCAACAAAATCACAAACTAGTCTAATAAAGACATAATGGGTCCTTGGACCTTAATCATAACCAGTATGAACCCATTCATATTTCAATATCAACACCGAGATTCTAGAGTGACATTTGTTAAATACTCTATCCGTCCCAAAAAGATTGCCCTATTGATTTTGAACATCTTATTCAACTTTTGCACGCGTTTGAAGGTGGCGATCTCATTAATGAAACGATATAGAATCTTGCCAATCTTTACATGATGTTGCAATATTATTTTTACACAGTGATATTCCGTAAAATTAAAGAATTCTTGTATCATTTTACTAGTGAAATCGTCACCTTATAATACGTGTAAAAGTTAAAAAAGTTTTTTTATTAACGGGGGAGTATGAGAAATACTAATGGTTTGTAAATGACTGAACATGTTTACCATTTTTTGCTTAAATTGTGCCCATATTTGGCATGTTTCATAAGAAGAACACTCGTACACTCCAAGGGATAGGTTTGTGATAAGTCACTCAGGGACCCATTTCCTCTCTTTAACTTCACACAATAAGAGACTTCTATACTAGTCCACGTCTGCAAGCTATGTTTTTTTTTACTTCCAGAAAGAGGAGAAGGGTATTGTTATTTTTACTTTTTTACTTTTATGGTGCATACTGGATAAACTCCGTTCAAATACAGTAACGTGCAAATCACACAGAAGACACCCAACCCAAGATTCGTAGGCATGAGACTTGCATAACATCCAGTCCCGGTATTGCAAGAAAGATAACTTTTCCAGTCTAATAAGGTTGAAATTACCTAAATGGTCCTAAAATTATTCTGCTGTCGTTAGATAGAAATAGTTCGAGCATGTTTGTACCGATAGAGGACATGAAAAGAGTCAATTGCTGTAACCAACATATGCCGATAATGTTGACAAAACATAACAGATCATATGTTCTGGCAAGTCACGTAATAAACCCCTTCTAGTACCACAACTAAACAATAGACGGTTGTCGTTGTTCATTACGCGAACAAGTTCTTTTAAGCAACAAAGAATATCCCAAAAAGTCCAATTTCCAGGAGAAAGCTTGCATCTTTCCTGTCAATAGAGAAGAAGTAAACTTGTGGTAAAAGTCACTTTCACCCCCCTTCTAGTTTGATACAAAGACAATTTCACCCCTTCTTTTGTCCAAACTCTTACACTTACACCTTTGACTTGTGTCATTTTATACTTTAAATTGATAAATTTTTCCTCAAAACTACTATTAGCGACGGATTATTTCCCGCCCCTAGACTAATGAAGTCACAATTAAGGAATGCAAGTGTCCTGAAATTCGTCACATGAAGGGGGTGAAGTGTCTTTTCCCGAACTAAAAGGGGTGGAAGTGTCTTTGCATCAAACTTGAGGGGGTGAAACTGTATTTTGTACCTTAATCAATCAAGAAAACAGAACACACACACAACACACACAGAGAGATTAGTAAAGTTAAAAGGAAAAGCAAACAACAAAAACAGAAAAACTAACTTTCCTGGGAGAAAATCTTGCTCCCCAAGCTCTGTTTCCTTCAGCCCATAAAACCATCAGAATCTGTCCATTCTTCCTCAGAAACAGAGAGAGAGAGAGAGATTTGTATCACCATTTCTTGTACCTTAAAGTTTCTCATCACCATCACAGAAAGATTTACATCACCATCACACAGAGGGAGAGAAGTAACTTTTGAAACCTGGGTTGATCCATTAAGCCAGCAGAAATTACCCACACAACAGAGAGAGGGAGAGAAGGAGAGAGATTTTGTGATCATTCTTATGTGAATGAACTACTGAGTTTGATCATCAGATGGATCAAAAGCAGGCCACAGAAGAGAAAGGAGGAAGCATCCATTTACAAATCGACGACGAGCCCACGATCGAATCCCCAACGATATTCGAACCCCAGACGAGCATTCAGAAGAGAGACAGCAGCAGCAACGCCAACTCCCTCCTCTCCCCAACACCCAACAAACCCCCAGTCCGAGCCCCGGAGAAGAAACTGACCCTCTTCGCCCTCCGCCTCGCCGTTTTGGAGAAAGCCGCCACCGGCCTAGGCACCCTGGGCTTCGTCTGGGCCACCGTCGTCCTCCTCGGCGGCTTCGCCATCACCCTCGACAAGACCGACTTCTGGTTCATCACCATAATTCTTTTAATCGAAGGGACGCGAATCTTCAGCCGCAGCCACGAGCTCGAATGGCAACACCAAGCCACTTGGTCCATCGCCGACGTCGGAATCACCAGCTTCAGGGCGATGAAATCAAGCACGCGTTCCGTAGTCTCCACCGTGAAGGCGGTTTTCCGGCCAATCCAGAAGCAGAGCCACCACCACAGCCGCCGCCGCGACGACAGGAGAAATCAAAAGATGCCGACTCGAACGTGGACGGATTCGGACGTTCCGCTCCTTCCGTACGGGAAGTGGGTGTTCCTGTCGCGGAACGTCAGTAAACTTCTGTACTGGCTCCAGCTCGCTTCGGCGACGGCGTGCGCGATACTGTCGTTGATGAAGCTGATCAAACATAACTACGGAAAAGTAGCGAAAGAAGAGACAGATAAGAGGAACCGCCAGGCGGCGCTCAGCATATTCTACTCTTTAGCGCTGGCGGAAGCGCTGCTGTTCCTCCTGGAGAAAGCGTATTGGGAATGGAAGGTGACTTACCGGAAAATGCTGGACGAGGTTAACAAAGAGTGCGAACTCGGTCCTCAGGGGATGGTTTCGATCCGGCGATTCTTCTACGACGCGTACTCGAAGTGCGTGAACGGGAGCATCTTCGACGGGCTGAAAATGGACATGGTTTCGTTCTCGATGGAACTTTTGGGTTCGAATTCCCAAGACGAGCAGCTTATCGGGATGCGTGTCCTGAAGAAGTTCGCGACGAATCCGAAATTCTCCGACGACACGCTACAGAAGATCGGGCTGACGTTATCGGTCATGGAACGGTTCGTCGAAATGCTGAACTGGAAAGACCCGAAGGTCGAAGAGATCCGGGAATCGGCCGCGGAGATTCTGTCGAAGCTGGCGGGTAAAAAACAGAATTCTCTGAGGGTTGCTGGGATACCCGGCGCGATGGAATCTATATCTTCCCTGCTACAGAACCACCGAGGCCCGCCTCAGGCGGCGACGGATGAAATCTGCTTTAAGAAGATCGTCCATAACCACGATAACTATTCCATCTGGAAGTTCAATCAATTGGGACTGCTCATTCTGAAGAAGCTGTCGCGTGATCACGATAACTGCGGGAAAATTGGGAACACGAGGGGGTTGTTACCTAAAATAATCGACTTCACGCACACCGGAGAGAGGCTGTTGAAGGACGAATCGGTCAATCCGTCGCAGATCATGACCGTGAAACGTTCGCTTCAGCTGCTGAAGATGCTGGCGAGCACGACGGGGACCACCGGGGAGCAGCTGAGGAAGGAGATATCCGAGGTCGTCTTCACGATCAGCAACATCAGGGATATTTTGCGATATGGTGAGAAACACCCTGTTCTTCAACAATTAGCGATTGAGATTTTGACGAATTTGGCAATGGAAGAGGATGCGACGGAAAGGCTCGGAGGGACGGGTGGAATCCTCCGTGAGCTCTTCAACATTTTCTTTAAAGAAGGGACGGCCGAGAACGAGAATCACGTGAAGATTGCGGCTGGCGAAGCACTAGCAATGCTGGCATTGGAAAGCAAGAGCAATTGTCGCCGGATTTTGAAGCTGGATGTGATCGACAAACTCGTTGAAGCGTTGGAGGTTCCGCTTCTTCGGATAAACGCCGCAAGGATCTTGACGAATATGTGCACGTACGTTGGATCCGACTCCTTCCTACAATTAAGGAGAATCACTCTTGCAGCGCCAACGGTAAGTGAAATTAACCGTTTTCACTTTCTTTCTGTCAGTTGCGTAGAACATCATATAAGTCGTAATCTAGCTCACGTCTAGTAGAATTCTATCCTGAACTCCATTCAGGGCTTTTGAAGTTTTACCTAGGGGCGGAGCTAACCTGCAGCTCTGGTAGGCACGTACCCTTCTCAAAATTTTAAAAAATTACAATTTTATCCAATGTTGTGTAAGAAGTTTAAATTGTGTCATTTCTAAAATTCCAAAAGTGCATAGAATACCTGACTCCGCCTCTAGCTCTGCCATTGAGGTACACTCATTTAGATTTACATTTTCACTTGAAATCAGAAATCATTTTCACATTTTTGCCAATTGAATAGAATATCATATAAATCATAATCCAACATACGTCTAGCAGAGTTCGACCGCTAGCTTCATGCCGAGGTTCTGAACTCTCTTCCACTGAGCTAGCACTCGTTTGCCTTCCATTTTCATTTAAAAACCAGAAAGCATACTGACGTACTTTCAATTTCATCAGGTGCTAAAGGCGATCAATTCAAACGAAAATAAACTGCAAGAGGTCATGATTGGTCTAGCGGCGCAAGTGTTCAAGATAATGAGTCCTGAAGAATCGAGCACGGTTTTCGAGAGGAGTGGGATTCGAGAGGCTGCGCTCGTTGCAACGCTCATGAAGATATTGAAGAAACACGAGTACCCACCAACCAAGACTCCGCGGATAAGGAGGTTCGTGATAGAGTTGGCGATCCAGATGATGAAAGATAAGGAATCGAATGTTCGGTTGTTCAAGGGTTTGGGGATGGAGAACGAGCTGGAACGCGTCGTGGACACGACGTCTGAGATTGAAAACTTCAACATTTTCTCCGGAACTGTTGGATTGAGCCGATACAGAACAAAGATCGATTCGCTTGTTGAAACTGCAATGAGGTTGATGGAAGATAAGCAGTAATGCATCAGAACAGTGTTTGTTATAGCTAAAGGTTATTCTTTTAATTTATTTTTTCGATTTATTGTATAAAAAAAGGTTAGAGAATGTTTTATTTCAACAGAGCTCGAATTAGTTGATGTGTATATATGTCAGGATTGTGAGGTACCAACGATGAAATTACAATTTATTACAAGTCATTTTGTTTCAAGCCAAGAACTTGCGACATGATGCTGGGCTGCTGGCATCTAACCTCAAACCTTTTTACTTTTACAAAATAGACTGCATATATGAGGGTAAAAGACACTTTCGCCCCCTCTAGTTTTGAAAAAGACACTTTCACTCATTCTATGTGCCGACTTTAATGTGCCAAACTTCAATTTATTTACATTCTCTGACTGTGACGCCATTAGTCTGGGAGTGTAGTCTTGTTGGTTTTTGTCTTGATTCCGCGTTTAGGAAATATTAAGAAATTATTGTTTTTGAAAACTAGTAGAAATATGGAATATACTAGTATTCCTAATTGGGGTTATTTCCTAATATTTGTACAATTAGGATTATTTGGAGAGCAAGTACTGTAGCCTATTTATAGGTGGCTCTACAAGAAGTTCTGATTGAAGAGAGGAGCGGTGAGAGAGAATTGGTGAGAAATATTACTGAGCGGATGTGAGAGGTTAGGGTTTCATAGATGTAGTCTATGAGGATGAGAGTACCGTGTTGACGTGGTCCGCGGATTGAGCAGTGTCTCCCCTACGATGTATTCCCTCATTGATATAGTGAAATTCTCCTCCTCCCTTGGATGTAGGCGGTTTTGCCGAACCACGTTAAATTATTGTGTGTCATTTTTCTTCTCCCTATATGGCGTGTGTGTAGTGTGTGATCGTGTGGCATTGTTTTTGCTTCCGTTGCGGCGGGAAACGGGTTGACGGATAACTCCCCAACAGGTCTGTCACTGAAAATAATTTTAGAGACCTATATCATGCAAAAAGTCTACTGTACCATTGGGCAATGCCTACAATTTTCATAACATGAGAACAAATTTGACTCAAAAAATATTTTTACGGTCAACCCCTGACTAACGGTGTAACATTATTATGGGATTTGAATTTTTTGGAGTTCCATGAAAGTGTCCTTTTCGAAACTAGTGGGGGAAATTGTCCTTCAATTAAACTAGAGGGGGTGATAGTGTCTTTTACCCCTGATATAAAAGATGAGAAAGCCAATGTTCGACGAATAGGCGGAGAGTAGAGATAAGCTATAATCCAACGGCGACGAACAACGCCGGCGCCGTTGACGGCCAAGGTGAAGTCCGGTCATCCGACGGCGGTCCTGTGGTGTTCACTGGCGGCGATCCAACGGTCAGGATTGTAAGAAAGCCCTAAACCTACTACTTCCCCAAATAATCTTTTCAATCTGAGTGACTTTTTCTAGTTTGTCTGCCATGGTAGTTTAAATTCATGTTTGGAAAAAAGCCCTAAACTCTAAATGTTGCTAAGTTTGTTCACAAATTGAGTGTTGGAGACTTGGGTACTAAAGAAATTGTCTTTTTTTTTTTTTAAAAAAAAAAATGTATCTCCTATGGTTAAAATTGGGATATTCATGTTCAGTGTGTGCATAACTAATTGTAAGTTCTTTGAAAAGGGTTTTTGAAGATGAAGGTTGTATATTTTTTTACAATTTGGGATTGATCAAAGTCTAATTGGGAATTTCATGGCTTGTTTGAATTGGGTTTTGGATAATTACATTTGCTTAGAATGTGCTCTGCCAAATTAAGATTCCATGAGTTGAGCTTGGTATGTGTAATTTATCTCAGTATAGACTATAGAGCGATTCTCAAAAAAAAAAAAAAAAAAAAAAAATCTAAAAAAAAAAAAGAATCTCGGTATAGAGCTGTTTTCGGCAATGAAGATAGTGACTAATCGGCTTTGCAATCAAATGGGAAACCAATGGTTGAATGATGTATACAGTTGGTGTAATAGTTTATGCCACACTATGATTAACTCATGGATCCTCCCCTGGCCTCAGCTGAATTATAGAAGAGTAGTAAATAGTAATGCTTCAGAAAAGACTAACGCAACAGGTTAAACAACCAAAAGTTGAAGTCTGAACAGGTTTGGATGCAAACTTCTGATGCAAATGTCATATCAACCATGAAAGTTAAGAGCGAAAATAAGATGATTTTGAAGTCGAAAGATGACAGCCTGAATGCTTCTTCTTTCCCTTTGTGATTGATTAATCATCTCAAAATGTTCTTTAACAGTTGGGCGACTACTGAATCTCCAGTTGCAGATCTTAGAAAGATTGAAGTTTCGTATAATAAACGAGTTGAATGAAAATTTAATTTATCTACTACTACTGGTTAAGTCAGTTATTTGCTACTTGATCCTGAAATATCCAGTTTGGAGTTAGCTTGAAAAGTAGTTAATTGCGTAGCAGAAATCAAATTGACCTTGTCATCTCAGCATGCATATACAAAGACCCTTACATATCCAGTGACTGTGTAATCTGCATTAACTCATCGAGTCATCTTCATGACAAGATTGGAGAAACATTGGTGGCTATGTAGGCATCATGTCATACATATGTAACAGTCGTATACTATTGTGGTTTACTACAAGGTTGTCAATACCATGATTCAACCATAACTGCATTGTAAGGATCACACTTTTGCTAGTTGCCTCTGTAGTCGTCTATTTCCATCAAATTCGGAAAACTAGCTGAAGAACTATATGTACTTTCGTATTTAGATGCCAATGTTTCACTTTATCTTATTTCATCTATTATCTTCTTTTTCACAGATTGCAAATGGATTGGTCATGAACTCAGTCAGCTATAGCCGTTTGTCCCACCTCCCTGCAAAAACCTTTATATGTGCACCAATGTATTGTAGTATAATCCATCCTTGCCAAAGCGTGGTATATGCTTCTTTGTCTACCCATCAAAATTTCAAAACCCAAGCCCCTCTATTCTTCAATCGGAAGTGCAGATTGAAACCTTCACTTTCGCTTTCTGTAAAAAGACCCCAAATCAGATGCACGGCACAGAGTGGAAGCAGCGCGGGGAGCTGGGAAAGATGGTTACCCAAAAATATTGTTTCTGCTGATAAGATCTTGAGGTTGATCTCTGGCGCAACCTCCAGTCCTATTTGCCAGTTCATATCAGCTCCAACCACTTTTTTGCATTCGGTTGACCCCAGGATTAAATTGGTACATTGCCTTCTTTCTTTTATCGGTTCGAAAATCGAAATAAAATAATAATTAACTGATGGGTGTGGGATCTAATCTAGTTTTCTTTGCAAGGTTGTTTGTTTTGTGGTTAAGTGAGTATCTTTTATAACCAAAATGCTAATGCTTCATAACTATTAACGGTAGGAAGTGACCTTCGAAGCATGGTTTCATCCCAATTATTATCGTACTCCATCTTAGTGGGTGTATTTGGGTGGGTTGGTTTCTAGTTTTTCTAAAACTATATTATGGAATTTGGTTTTTTCTTTGTTTTTTGCAGAAACCATATTGCTTTTTCTTCCTCGGGTTTTTAACTAAAAAAACAGATTTTTATACTATAAAAAAACCAAAAAACTAGCTCTAGCCAAACTAGCTCAGTATGAGATGAGTATTTTGATAAGTAAATTGGCGTGGTATTTCCCCCTTGCTTCCAGTATCTTATGTTAACATTGCTTATTGTCTTCATTATGCAGGCATGGCTTCTTGCCTTGGTCGTTTTACCAGCAAGGTCAAATATTACTATGCGTTTTGGGCTAGTCGTGTACTTAGCTGTCTTATCTATATGGATCCTCCCTAAACCAGTGTGGATGGTGAGTTCAGTCTTCCTATTTTTCTGATCTAGCAGGCTTAAAGATCAAATCATATTCTTTTTGTACCAAATGATACAACCTGTTTTCACCAGAGCTATCCAGCCACTTAGGTCAAGATTAAAAAAATAATAATAGTTATAGAATGAGATCAATGCGTAATTTTAATCTGTTTTCTTGTGATTATGCAAGTGAGGGGGACGCATTGACTAAGACTCTTTTCTCTTCTCTTAGCATATCCTTTTGTGTCTCAAATCCATGGTCCAGTTCAGGGAGGGGAGGAGCCTCTTGGGGGCAAGGGGGGTCACCCCCCCCCCCCTCCCCAAAGTTTCCAATAAATACACATGCCTCCCGCATTTTGGATGATATTTTAAGTTGTGCCCCTACATGGTACTCCGTGTCAAAATGTAAGCCCCCTAACTACAAATACCTTTTCCTTTTTAGCTGCTAGTAAAAAATTGTACTCCTGAAATATTAGACAACTTTCTAATAACTGCAACTACCTCCCCCTAGCAATATTTTGTTGAGTATCTTATTTTCTTTAGATGAGTACATAATTTACTAGCTTAGTGTGAATATATAATCAAAAATTTCTAAATTGTGCACCCCCTCTTGGTCAGTTCCTGGCTCCGCCACTGGTCCGGTCCCGAGATGTCTATTTACTTACGTTTCTAACTGTCTTTGTTATTAAAATTTATTTCTCATTTGAAGAATTCCAATTGGCTAATGCAGGGTATCTCCCTTGCTATATCTCCAAAATCTTGTAGGATCAATTGGGAAGAGTCTCGCTGCTTTCTGGGATATTATTTATAATGTTGGGGCTGGGTACAGATGGTGTGCCACCACTTCTTCAGCTGAGAACTCCACCACCTTCCATGCTTGGCTTGCCTAATATACCGGCTTCTTTGCAAGGCTATTCCTATGTGATTATGAAATTAGGACCGCTACAGCTTACAAGAAAGGGCCTGTCAGTAGCAAGCACTTCTGCATGTTTGACCTTCACTGTGAGTTTTGCTGCTTCCTTGACTTACTTTCTTCGTTTTAATTCCGAACTCATCTAAAAAACAAGAAAATGAAGTGGAAATGACAACTGGAAGGTGGCCTATCGGCCATGTTTGGGTGGGTTAGTTTTTAGTTTTTCTAAAACGATAATCTGGGTTGGGTTTTTTGTTCTTTTTTAGAGAAATCATGTAGCTTTTTTCTTCCTCGGTTTTTGAACTAAAAAGAACTGAATCTTTGTACTATGAAAAACGGAAAAAGTATCTACAACGTCATTATCTTCCTCATCATTTCTTCTATTTGACACATGGTTTTAAATAACGGTATCGGCCGACATATCGGTTCCGGTCGCGGGTAACGGAATCGGTCCGTATCGGAGAAACTGTAACGGAAATCGGGAACCGAACGCATGAATGTTAAATAATCGTCAAAAGATGCAAAAAAAGTAATTTTAAGAGAATGTTTGGTATATCAAATATATTTATAGTCATGTACTAGTTGTTTAGGCCATGCCTAACTAGTTTTTAGACAATTAGACATTGTACACTTCATTATATAGCAAATGAATATAATGAGTATACAGTGTATTGGGTGTATCGCCAGGATATCGGTGCGTATCGGCCGTTACATGAGGATATCGGTGCGTATCGGCCGTGTCACCTGTGAATATGATTCACGTGAACCGTATCGGGTGTATCGGACTCGGACACTACCTTTTCAGTTAAATATCGGCCGTAACGAAACGGTAACGGCCTTTATTTGAAACCCTGATTTGACATAATTGAGATCTGGGCCGTTAGATAATGTTCAGCTACCAAGATTGTTGAAGATGAAAGAATAGCTCCTACATAGGGAAAATGTGAGTAATTTTACCCAAGGTTGTTGGGCCAAGTGGTAACTGGCTTGTGATTTCAGAGGAGGTCGAGTGTTCGATACCAGCTGGAGCCATCACACTGGGTTGGGATTCTCAGGGCACGACCAGGCCCAGAATTGCATGAACAATATCTTCCAAACAAAAGAAAAATGAGTGGTTTTGGTGACTTGTTACAAACAAGTTGAGATAGTTCACATAATTGGTCTTTGATGTCCCGAATCCAAAGTTATGACACAATTACTTTCCATGTTGATTGTACTCTGCCAAACATGAAAGAACATTTGTATTTTGTCGTGATTTCATGAAAGAACATTTGTATTCAACATTTGTATTTTGTATTTTCTCCGGCATGTAGCACATTGACCCACAAATGTTTATAACCACAGTAGTCCCAATTTTTTCACGAAGGAGACTGGTAACATTTTAGTGAAGAACTAGAGTTTATGATCAGTAAATTTCTTTCTCACATCCTTTTCGAAACTGTGTATATAAGATTATTGATAGCTTTCTTTACATTGGTCTATATCAAATTCAGGATCACAATGCTGAGAAATTTGGACCTTGTTTGAGTATCATCTCACGTCATTTCTTCAATTTGGCTGCCATTACCATCTTGTCTCAAGTCTGTGGAACGATGATGAAGCTTCTCTTTTCTATTAACCCTTAAATTTGCCTAGATTTTGTAGAGGAAAGGAAGCCGGAGGTAAAAACGAAGTCCTTATCTATAATTTGCTTACCTGAAAACAACAAATTGTCGATGTTTGAAACCTTAGGTGGAGGCTAATGGTGGCTAGCCCAGTGTGAGGGCATGTAAAGCACCAAACTTTAAACCAGAGCTCAATTCATCCATCACCTAGTAGAACTGTAGAATATGTATAGCAGCATTTCTTACCATTTATAAAAATAACAACAAAAATAAATAAATAAATAAATAACTTTCAGTGGAGGTGAATACAGAGGAAAGCAGTGTTCTTTCTCTTACCGTTTCATCTTCGCTCATAGTCTAGTTGAGCAAACTTCAGAAAATGATCTCTCTTTTTATCCTGGACAGATTTTCCAGAGTGCAAGCCTTTGCCTTTCTACCACAACACCGGAGCAACTGGCATATGCACTGCAATGGTTTATGCTGCCCTTGAAAAATCTCGGCGTTCCAGTTGCTGAAATCATACTAACGCTTTTACTTTCGTTGAGGTTCGTCAATGTGGTATTTGATGAGGTGAGCAAGGCTGCACATTACTCTTACTCGTTGTATAAGAAAATGAAAATATGAAATGATTGAATATTGGGTAAAAGACACTTTCATCCCTTTTTAGTTTGATTGAAAGACACTTTTACCCCCTTCCAGTTTGGAAAAGGACAGTTTCACTCCTGTGCCGAACTTCAGGAAACTTACGCCTTCATATTGTGACAGCGTTGGTCTAGAGTTGAGATCTGTCACTAAAAATGGTTCTTGAGACAATCTTGCTCCCATATTATGAAAATTGTAGGGTTTATCCAAGGGTATGATTGACTTTATTGTGTGATAGCAAATTCGTCTCCAAAACTATTATCAGTGGCGTCCCTCGCCCCCTGACTAATGGCTTCACAATTAGGTGTAAGTTACTTGAAGTTCGGCACACTAAAGGGGTGAAAGTGTCCTTTCCCAAACTGAAAGGGGTGAAATTATCTTTCAGTCAAACTAGAGGGGGTGAACGTGTCCTTTACTCCTGGATATTGATATTTGTTCTTCAGATAGGAATAGTGTGTTTGAACTTTGAATGGAGGATTAGACTGTGGAGTTCTAAAAACACAGTCTTATTAAGCTTTTAAATTCTGCTTTGACATAGATGTTAACAAAATGATTGAATATTGATATTTGTTCTTCAGATGGGAATAGTGTGTTTGAACTTTCGAGTAAAAAGCGGGATTTCAAACTATTTTCTCTACCACTGAGCGATAAAATCCCCTTTCCAAACACCTTCTTATGAAGGTTATAATTCTACTTTGAAAGAGATGATAATGAGAAATCGTTACCTGCAGGTTCGAAATGTTGCATTAGGGATTGTATCTCGAAGAATAAATTGGCAACAGTTGTCCGTCATGGAGACTGTGGATGGTAAGTTTTCATCATCTATTGAATCTTAACTCCCGCATTTTGAACCTGTAATTTCCTGCTGAGAGCATACATTCATCGCTGCCATGTTGGGGTTGTCTTCTTGAGGCATTCTCTGGTTGTTTCTTTTGCAGTTTTCTTTATGTACATCCGGAGGATCTTCAAGAACATTTTCAGCCACGCTGAGCAGATATCTCAGGTTTGACACCCACTCTTTCATCTCTCCTTTTCGGACACAAACCATTAGGTATTCATCAGGGCTAGTCCTACCACGTGGTATGCGTGCAGGGTAGTGCACGTCAAGCAGATGTGACATATATGTATTGATCAAGTGGGGCCTACCTGTTTTTGTACATTTCTCATAACTTGGCATGCCCCACCACGCAGGCATGCTACGTGGCAGGACTAGCTCAAATGAGTACTTTCTCTAGGCCTTGGGTGTTCAATTAAACTTTTCCATCCTGAAGAGCAAGGCAGGCTCTACCAGATGACACGATCGTTCAAACATTCACTGTTTTTCCAATGTTACATTGTTTCTTTCTCTGATTTGCAGGCAATGATAGTGAGAGGGTTCCGAGGCGATAGCAACAATCACAAGATTTACTTTGCATCGCGTTCATCTTCTTCTATTCGGGTGGAAGATGTTCTTTCTTTCGTATGCCTTTTTGGTCTTATTGGTGCAACAGCGATGTCAAACGTCTAAACTACATTGGTTGCTATCAATGTTGTACTTTTACACGTAGTTGAAGGTGGAAATTTCACTAAAGAAAAGATACAAGAGATTGTTGATATCGTCACCTTATAGTGTGCGTGCAGAAGTCGAACACAACTGTCTTTTCTGGATGTATTTTTAGGGCAGAGGGAGTAGTAAGGAGAGGATGTAACATTGAATGTACCGAGCATTCGAGCAAGCTGTAAGGCGTACTTGGCTTCTTGCTCTCTTGTGTTAGAATCATTGTTTCTTGACGCAAGGCTATATTTGGAATTTGGAAAGCGAGGGAGAAAAGAAAATTGTTGATTTTTCTGTCAACATTCATTTCTTTTACTTCCTTTGTTTTTTCTCTTTTTTCTTGGTCTTACTTTTATCACTATTCATCAAGCTAGTTTGACCAGGTGATTTGATTAATAATACGACGCAAAAATTTGATAATCTTTTCAAGGTATTGTAGCGTAAATTTATTCTACAAAATCATGAAAAATTACCAAAAAGTTGTATCATTTTGTTATCCAAATTATCGGGTGAAAGTGACATGACTATGGATGAAAAAGTCAAACTGAGAAAAAATTGAAGAAACATCAATCATTTGGATGAGAGTTTCCACACCTATCTCTCTACTTCTTACCAGTTTGTCTCTCCTCTTTGTTCTTATTGTAAATGGGCACATGAATTAAGAGGAGAGTAAAGTTGGACCAAAATACCCCTAACATCATTTGAGAATAACACACATGCTCTCTCTCTCTCTCCTAACAGTAACACACCACCACCACCATCAATAGCCACATATAAATACTGACAAATCAAAAATCAGATCTAAAGCCAACTTTATATCTGTACAAACAACAAATAACTGAGAAAATCAGTTTCAATCATTATACAACAAATCCAAAATCAGGTGAGAAAGGAGAAAGAAATGAGGAGAAAGAAAGTAGAAAAGGAGGGGGAGAAGTCGTCGTTCTCTTCACCACCGGAGCCAGATCGGAGCCTGAATCGTTCGTCCACCACAGCTATCAGAGAAGCTCTATGTGAGCCATAACCAGAGATCAAAGAGAGGAAACTCAGATGGAGGGAAGAACTATTTTACCAAAATGAATTCAATTACACAGCAAAGAGGAAAGTGCAGAAGATAAACCCTAACTTCTCATATCCCAAATAACCAATCAGCTTGTGCCATCTCAGCAGAGATGACACTCACAATGCTGAGTAGGATAGAGAAGTATAGGTATTACTACAAGGCAACAAAAGAAACAGAAAATACAAATAACCACCCCAGACTAACATGAAACTACTTCCAGAAACTACAAACAGCTCCCCAATTTTATAATAGGCCCCCTCAAGTTGGAGTGTACATATCCAACACCCCCAACTTGGACTTTAGAAATTTGAAAACTGGAGAAGCTAAGGGCTTTGTAAGCAGATCAGCCAGCTGATGAGAAGAGGGAACATGTAACAATTGCAAAACCCCAGCATTGACCAAATCTATGACAAGATGACAATCACATTCTATGTGTTTGGTCCTCTCATGAAAAACTGGGTTTTGTGCAATATAAATTGCAGAATTACTATCACAATATATGACTGGAATTCTGGGAAGAGAAACATGCAGATCTTTGAGAAGAAACAAAAACCATTGTACCTCACAAGTGGTGGCTGCAAGACCTCTATATTCTGCCTCTGCAGAGCTTCTAGAGACAATTGCCTGTTTCTTTGATTTCCAGGAAACCAAACAATCTCCAATATAAATCAAATAACCTGTTGTTGACCTTCTTGTATCCACACACCCAGCCCAGTCAGCATCTGAATAAGCCTTTAAAACAACTTCATTAGCAGCAGCGAAGAATAAACCTTGACCCATAGAACCTTTCAGATATCTTAGGACATGATGTAAAGCTTTGAGATGCTCAGCTGAAGGCTTTGACACATACTGACTTAATTTGTGTACAGCAAAACACAAATCTGGTCTTGAGCTGCAAATATAGAGTAACTTCCCAACAATGCTTCTGTAACTAAGTGCTGCTGCATCACTTAGATAGTCATTTGAGAACTTCTGAAGTTTCAAATTGACCTCCATTGGTACTGATGCAGATTTACAATCACTATACCCACTTTCATGAAGTATATCAACAGCAAATTTTCTTTGACAGAGATATATTCCCCAGAAAGTATTGCAGAGAGCCAAGATCCTTTAATTGAAATTTATCATTCAACTCTTCTTTGAACTTATGAAGAAAATGTTCATCATTTCCAGTCAACACAATGTCATCTACATACACTAAAAGTGCAGTAAACACAGATGCAGTTTGAAGAGTAAAGAGTGTATAATCTGACTTACTTTGAGTGAAACCCATTTGAGTAAGAGTATGAGAAAACTTGCTATACCATTGTCTTGAAGCTTGCTTCAAGCCATACAAAGATTTCTTGAGTCTACACACCAAAGTACCAGAATCATGAGAAGAAATGGCTGCACACTTATACCCCTGAGGAATGTCCATATAAACTTCCTCAACCAAATCACCATGCAAGAATGCATTATTTACATCTAATTGTACTAAGTACCACCCATAAACAGCTGCCAAAGCCAGAATGCATTTAAGAGTGGGCAACTTAGCAACTGGAGAAAAGGTATCTGTGTAATCTAGACCTTGAGTTTGAGTGTAACCTTTAGCCACGAGCCTGGCTTTATACCTCTCCACTGTGCCATCAGCTCTGTGTTTGATTTTATAAACCCATCTACATCCAACAGAATCATGTCCTGGGGGTAAAACAGTAACATCCCAAGTGTGATTATCTTCTAGAGCTTTGAGCTCCTTTTCCATAGCCTCAACCCACAAAGAATTCTTAGATGCTTCATAATATGTGGATGGCTCTTTGACACTAGTGACAGCAGCTAAGAAATGAACATATTTTGGACTGAAAATAGCCAAAGAAGTCAATTTGGGAATACTCACCACATAGTCCTGCAAATGTCTAGGCAGCTTCACACTTCTTGTTGGCCTTGCAGAAATAACTGGTGAACCTTGTTCTGCAACTGCTTCAACAGAAGTAATATCTTCAGAATTAAGACCAAGATCATTATTGTCAGAAACAAGAGTGGATGGAACAGACAACTCTTCTTCACCAACAAACACCTCACCATGATCCAGAGAAGAAACAGGAAAAGAGAAGTCATGAAAGGGAGTCTTTGCAGATCCCAATTCTGCACCATAAGGAAAAACAGTTTCATGAAAAGTTACATTCCTTGAAACTGTAACCTTTTGTGTTTCTAGATTATAAACTTTATATCCCTTCATACCATAAACATATCCAAGGAAAATACACTTTTCTGCTCTCTTATAAAATTTGGTCCTTCCTTGTTGTAATGTGGCAACAAAACACAAGCACCCAAACACCCTGAAAGAGTCAAAATCTGGAGAAGTTTGAAATAGCACCTCATATGGAGACTTGTACCCAAGAATTTTTGCAGGTAATCTATTAATGATATAGGCTGCTGTCATCACACAGTCTCCCCAAAACCTCAAAGGCACATTAGATTGAAATTTAAGAGACCTAGCTACATTCAACAAATGTTGATGTTTCCTCTCAACAATTGAGTTTTGCTCAGGAGTCTCAACACAACTCATTTGATGGACAATTACCTTGCTAGCAAAAAATTCTCCCATTTTCAATTCAGGAGCTTGATCACTTCTAATCTTCTTTATCTTTCTCTGGAATTGAGTAACCACCATTTCATAAAATTGTGGTATAATAGTGGTGGCCTCTGACTTATGCACCATAAGAAAAACCCATGTAGTTCTAGAATGGTCCTCAACAATTGTAAGAAAAAATTGATGTCCACCATAAGTAGGTGTCTTGTATGGTCCCCATGCATCTATATGTATGAGATCAAATAGCTCCTTTGAAACATGATTCAGATGAGGAAATGAGAGCTTCCTCTGTTTGGCTTGAGGACAAACAAGACATGGACTATCTGTCAAAGTCAAAGAGGGAGAAACTTGCTTCAACACCAATTTCAGCTTGCTATTTGATGTGTGCCCAAGTCTATTATGCCAAACAATTGAAGATGAAACAGCAGCTGCACTACATTGCAGAGACTCAGTGGCAATATCATCTTGAGCAAACAACAAATATAAACCTCCCTTTTTGTGTCCATACCCCAATAACTGACCAGTACTCTTGTGTACAATAGAACAGCCTTCTGACTCACAAATGAACTGACAGTCATGTGATTGAGACAATTGAGACATGGATAACAAGTTAAAATGAAAACTTGGTATATGGAGAACATTGTCAATGAGTAAGCCATCATTCAAAGAAACTGTCTCAATATGAGCCACAACTATCCTTTCACAGTTTGGTAGATGCACAAAAGTATTGGTCACTGGTTTATAAGAAGTAAAATATGAAAGATCACCACACATATGATCTGTGGCACCACTATCAATAATCCAGGACTTTGGCAAATTCATATTAGTGGTGACACTTGACTGCAAAGAATAAGAATTTATAACACCAGCCATAAAAGAGTGCTGAGAATGAGCAAACTTATCTGCTGCATATTGCTGCAAAGGACTATTCATTTGTGTCACACTAGCTGCAGAATGAAGTCCATAATCCATTTGAGAGTGAGTATCTGAAGAAGAGCTTGCTCCACCACCCTTTTGTTGATGTATATTAGGGCAGAGCACGGACCGGGTTGGGCGGGTGAGGGCTTTGTTTCCTACCCAACCCGTTGATCCCGGGTTGGTTATATCGATACCCAAACCCAATCAAGTAGTCAACAAACCCAAACCCGATCAAGCCTTTCGATTCGGACCGGTTCAGCCGGGTTTAGACGGGTTCAAAATGTTGAACCGTTGGCAAATTTATGTCTATGAACAAGACACATTTAGTGCAAATCGGAAGAAAATATAAAATTTTCAATCTTACTAATACATAACAAAGCCGAATATGACATTCTAGTTGATGGAGAAAATCATATTAATGCATAAGTTGAGGAAAAACAACGAAACTATTGTTCGTTCTTATAAAAAATTACTTAAACGGTATTATCTAACTAAAAATATGTAAATTTTTCATATAAAATTTTAATCGGACCGGACCGGGTCTAATCGGTTTTTCTAACTTCAAACCCATGATCAATGAAAGTTAGTTCTGGTTTGCAATTTTATACCCATACCCAATCAAGTAGCTTAAACGGGTGTTAAATTCGGACCGGTTTGATGCGGACCGGTTTGGGGCGGCCGGTTTGGGCGAGTTTTGCTCACCCCTAATGTATATATTGCAAAACTTGTTCACACTGAGACTGAGATAATTGAGAAGACATATTGTGAATTGGAGAAGAATTGCCACTGTTTATAGTGACATTATGTGCTTGTGGAGAAGGTTTCTGAAACTGTGAACCTTTCCCTTTGAAACCTGGAGGATATCCAACAATCTTCCAACACTTCTCTTTTATATGACCAGTTCCTCCACAGTGATAACAAACTGGCTTTGGCCTTCCTCCATACCTTTGTTGTCCATGAACATAATTGGCTGCATAGGCATTATGTTGTCCATGTGTGTCATTTTGAGAATACATAGCCATAGGGGAAACTGAAACTGCAGCACTAATCTCCCTCTGCTTTTCTTGCTGTAACACTTGAGCAAACACCTTGTTCATTGAGGGAAGAGGTTCAGCCAAAAGAATCTGCTCTCTAAGTGCAGTATAACAGTCATTCAATCCCATAAGAAACTGAATTATGACCTCTTCTTGCTGCTCTAGGAGAAGATGAGACAAAACTTGACAAGTACATTCATTACATCCACCACAAGAACACATTGCCATAGATTTATGATGACTGAGTTCATCCCAAAGTGATCTAAACTTTGTAAAGTATGATGTGACAGACATTGCCTCTTGTTTCAAATTAGCTATAGCTTTGCGTAACTGATAAACTCTAGGTCTATTCTTTTGAGAGAAACGTTCAATTAGATCCTGCCAAATTTCTGATGAAGTGGCTCTATAAACAACTGATGCAGCAATTTCCTTTGAAACAGAATTCAGAATCCATGAAATAACCATACTATCACACCGACGCCAAAGCGCAGAGAACGAACTATTAACCAACGGAATAGGCAAAGCACCATTAACAAAATCAAGTTTATTCTTAGCTTCCAAAGCTAAGCTCATTGACCTAAACCAGGTATTGAAATTCTCACCAGTAAGTGGCTGTGAGACAAGAGTGATACCTGGATGATCTGAGTTAGTAAGAAAATACGGCGATGAGCTATCAAGCGCAGCTTGAGAAGAACCTGAACCATTTGGCGATACCGGCACATCATCAGTAATCGCCATCGGAGAAGAAGAAGAAATCGGTCTAAAACACCAATTCAAAGATGAACACAGAATCGCCAGAAAACAGACGCCTCACGACCGAGGCTCTGATACCATATCAGAGAAGCTCTATGTGAGCCATAACCAGAGATCAAAGAGAGGAAACTCAGATGGAGGGAAGAACTATTTTACCAAAATGAATTCAATTACACAGCAAAGAGGAAAGTGCAGAAGATAAACCCTAACTTCTCATATCCCAAATAACCAATCAGCTTGTGCCATCTCAGCAGAGATGACACTCACAATGCTGAGTAGGATAGAGAAGTATAGGTATTACTACAAGGCAACAAAAGAAACAGAAAATACAAATAACCACCCCCGACTAACATGAAACTACTTCCAGAAACTACAAACAGCTCCCCAATTTTCTAATAACAGCCTCTGCAACTTTTTGAATCGTCCTCTGCCTCGTAAACCACCACCGGAGCCAGAAATGAGAAAGACTTGCAACACCGCCGCAGATCGGAGCCCATCGTAGAAAAAGAAGAATTAGAAGTAGATTAAGCCTATGCCATAGCATTTTCTTAAATCTCCTTAGTTGTAAATTATGTCAGTCTGAGGAGATGATTGCTTGAAGTTGTACGCAAAAGATTTGGATGAGAGTTCCCACACCCATCTCTATAGTTCTTATGATGAAACATGACTTAGACCCCAAACATTCGAGTGTACTAACTGAAATGGTACACACGGGTGGAGGCAATAATTCAAAAGTGATGGGGCACAATACTAAATTTTAAAGGAAGGTGGGGTAATTTAATAATTTTACCAAGGGGTACAATCAGAGAAATTTTTTAGTGCTCCAAAAGAGCACCACGTGGTACTCTGCAGCCAATGAGTGTCTTCTAATCACTCATATTGGAGTTAAGTGTTGCATTTTAATTGGTTGTAGAACACCACGTGGTGCTCTTTTAAAACACTAAAAAATTGCTCGTACAACTAAAGAATTGTGCTAAGAAAAGGTTATAAGTGTTGTTTTTACGAGGATTATGCTAGCTCCGTCAAGTACAATTTATTTTTTCCTGTACTCGCACATTTTTCCATTTATGTAGGATATTTTCAGCAATTAATCTTCTTTCATTCTCCTTCCCATTTTCACACATTATAAAATTATCTCTTACCCAACTTCTCTCGTTAGGGCCACTGATAGGCCAACTATTTAAATAGAATGGTCGAGATTTTAAATATATTTTCTAAGATTTATTTGCATAAAAAAAAGGCCGTTCTCTAGAGAGGTAATTGGAAAAAACCCTCAGGCGGCGACGGCAATGGCAGTGGAGGTAGGTGCTGAAGGATGGGTGGGCGGCAAGATCATCCGGTTAACAAGTGATGAAACAAGGCCGGTGTTGATGAACAAGCAAGTATGCAAGAAAGCGAAACAAGGATTGAACCTCATCGGAAAGTTTGTGGGGAGCAACAAGAAGATTAATATTCAGGCCATGAAGGAACATTTCCAAAGGCTGTGGTGTCCACCGGATTCGAATGACGATCTCAAAGTGATAGTGATGGTAGAAGAAGAAGAAGCAAACATGTTCCTCTTCGAGTTCCCCTCCCGAGAGGTATTGGAAAAAGTTGTTGCTTATTCAAGTGGTGGTCCTTGGAGTTTTGACGATCAGTTACTCCTCCTAGCGGATTTGGATATTACATCATCATCAACATCATCGAAAAACATTAGCTTCGATGATCTCCATGTCTGGATTCAAATCAATGGACTGCCACTACATCTTCTCCATGAAGACGTTGGTACGTTGATCGGTACCTGCATTGGTGAACAAGTCCACAGAGTTGAGGTACACAGGGTCGGAGGCACACCTTAGACTTTTTGAAAATTCCATTAGCACTGTTTTAATTACAATTATTTTACATTAAAATCCCGCTTTCTTTATCTAAATTTACTCGACTTTTTATGTTTTTTAGAAAAAATAAAAATATCTTTATTTTGTGTCTATTAAGTTTTTAAAAAAAATTTAGTTACCTTTATAGTAAAAGAAAATGTTGTTTACTTAACTTCTGTTTTGTCTCTTCAAAAATAATTTTAAAGAGTAAAAACATAAAAAAGTTGAAGTTGGGAAAAACTACATTTTTTTAGTCTTATAAAAAGGTAAGAAAAATTTATCAGACATAAATTTTAACGAAAATGACTTGATTAGAACTTTTTTTACGACTTAAGAAAAAGTAAAAAGTTACCTAAATTTTGACGAAGAAAGAAGAGCCTAAGACTTTTAAGAAATATAAATAAATGTCCCGAGTAAAATTTAAAATTTCCTTCAAATCCTTGGAAAAACCATGATATAGAATGAGACTTTATTTAACAACTTGCTTATCATTTAATTTTAATCGGATGGTTCAATTTTCTGACTCCGCCACTAAAGGTACTCATTGAAGACCGTTGTATTCGAGTGAGAACGAGAATCAAAACATACAAGCCTTTGAGGAGATGTGCTCGTGTCCAGACTGAGGAGGGCGGCGACAAAAACTTGTGGGTGAATCTTGTCTACGAGGGAATTCCCAAAATTTGTCAATGGTGTGGCCGGATAGATCATGAATCCTCGGAATGTGCGGTGCAAACCGGCCCACCTGGTTATGATGGGGAAAGGCTGCTGCTGCCGCCGAAGCAAGGTGGTCGAAAGAGGAAACAAAAGGAGGAGTCCATGAACCCAGCAGTGAGGAAGATGCAGGCAAACGAAGGTAATCACAGTTTGTTCTACCTACATTATGGTATATGATGTAACTGTATAATCATTGTTGTTATCTCAAGAAAATATTGTTCTTTGTTATTGTTTGTGGTTTTTCTAAGGGACACGGTGGTCAAAATCAGTGTTGCCACAATTCATTCATACCCCCGCGAACTGTGAATTGGATCGTGCGTTCCGAAACGTGCAACAACTTCGATCCAAATCGTTTAATTTGGCGATCTCAATTTTTTTTCACAATTTTCACCTAAAGCACCTATGCTGAAGGGAAAATAAAATTTAGATATGATAGTTACATCTATTTTTATAGTATTGACTTTTAATTATTGTATATATTGAGCAGTTTTATATTTTATGATTCGTGAAAAATTGTAATACTCTTATAAAGGTATCCAAAAAAGTCTACTCTTGGCATACCAAATTCCATAGGGTATTGCGTTCCGTTGCTGTTCCACGAGCCGGAACGATCCGCATTCCAAATAACTTAGGTCAAAACTTAGGGTCCTTTGTTGCTGTGTTACGGGTCAAATAGGGGGGGGGGGGGGGGGTTATTTGGGGAACTACAATGTGGTTTCGATGAAGATGATAACATTGGATCATGATGTTGGGGCATTGATTCACAGCTCAAACACAACCCTTCAAAGATACAGATGCGAATCAGAAGAAGCATGGAATTTTGAAGAAATACCATAGGGGCTATCTCTAATTATCATAAATGAGTGGAGTCTTATCAGAATTATCGGAATTATTTATTTAGTTGTTTTTTCCTCTCATTATCAGTTGTTTTTCAATTAGTTGTTTTTTGAATTGAGTAGAAAAGTCTAACTTATCTCAGAATCTTAGTCAAGTCTATCTCGTAGAACTGATAGGTTAGTAGTCATCCCTATTCATCTATTAATAAGGATAGTATTGTACTTTGCAAGTCAGTTTTTGATGGATGAATAAACCCGAGAGTTTTTATAACTGTTGCGTGATAATATTTCTGAGTTTTGAGTGTTTAACCCACTGCAGGTTCTACACCAAATACTTCAGGGATATTCAGATAATTCAATGATAAGCTAGTAAACACTGCATGCTCTTTCCCGACTCGATTAACTTAGATTGGCACTTTTTTATTCTTTTTATTTTTTAAGGTTGAATTTCAGAAGCTCACCTACCGATAGTGATGAGTTCCTCCTATTGCATTACTACTATCCAATTTTCTGATAAAATTCCCTCATAAATGTCGTTGGCCGTGTATTCAAGTTGTTGGTTTTGTTTGTGATCATGATGCCAATCATTGGCTTTTTGTAAATTAATTGCTACTTAACAACCTCTCTCAATAACAACAACAGAAGGGAGGAGGAGACAGGCTGTGGTCGGAATCAAAATAAAGTTTTTCACAGAGGATATCATCATTGAGATCATGGGGAGGCTGTCAGTCAAGTCATTGCTCCGGTTCATGTGCGTCTGCAAAACCTGGTACAACCTGATCTCGTCTCCTGAGATGGTTTTTAAGCACAACCGAAAAGTGTCTTTGTTCTTTCAAAAATGTTCATCTGGGAATGAGTCTTCTTCCACTAATCTGTTGTTCCGTTTCTCGGGTCTCCCAATGAATCTCACCATTCCACTTGCGTCCAAGGAGGTGAAGATCAAATGTTGCGAAGGATACGAGGTGAAGATCATAGGTTGTTGCGAAGGAGTAGTTTGTTTGTCTTTATCCCATGTGTTTGCTCTCTGGAACCCTGCCACCACACAATTTAGGATCATTGGAAAGCACTGCTTCTTCGATCGCACACGGTATCATCTCTCCAACTGTGGGTTCTGTTTCGATCCCGTTTCCAATTCTTTTAAGGTTGTGTATGTCCCGTTTGGGGGCCTAGTGAACATATTGACGGGCCTAGTGAACATATTGACGACAACTACGGCAAGGACTAATAATTATTCTTGGAGAGAGGTGAACACACTTCTTCCTTGTCGAATTCACAGGCCCTCTCTTTGGTCAGGAATATGTGTGGGGAGATACATGTATTGGCAAGTGACGAGCATGGAATTAGTATTTTTCATTCTGTGTTTTGACATGGTTAATGAGGCGTTTAGCCGAATTGATGTTCCATCTACTTCTCCATATAATTTTTATGAGTTTCATTTGAGTTGTTATAAGGACGACAACATTGCTTTCATTAAGCATCATGGTTTTCACTCAGTTGTGTATACGCTGAATGATTGTCGTCAATCTTGGACTCGTGTAAGAACGATAGCGAAGCCTCATGCTGGAAACAGCTCCAAGCGCGGATTTTTCATCATGGATGGGGTCGATTGGCTAGTTTTTAGAGAGCCGTATAGCAAGCGAGTATGGATGATTGATGAAGAAACGAACCAGACCTACAAGTTGTTTCCATGGGAAGGGTTGGGTGTGGATGGTGTGTATGAGTTTTACCAGTACAAGGAGAGTCTTGTTTCATTCTAACGCCATTACAAAGCAAACAAGCAAGCTATCATTGCTAGTAGTAGTCTCTAGCTAGCTAAGCTAATAAAATGTTTAGCATTAATTTTTTTTTACCAGTACAATATCAGCAGCTCATTTTCTTTTTTTTTTTTTCTTTTTTTTTTTTAATAAGGCAGCAGCTCATTTATAGTTTCAACATTTTAATTCTGGGTTTGAGTTTGGATAATGGTGCTGTTATAGTTGGTGCACTTATATATTCCTTTTGAATTTCTTTATGTACCTTATTGTTCTTCTTAGTATGGATGGATGGTTGTCAACTCTATCTATCTAATAACAAATCAAAAGAAAAAAAGAGACCTCAGGAATGCAATTGATACATACCACGTAAGTAGCAGAACCATCTCTGGGTTGGATAAATCCACCATCAATGGAGGAGCTTATGTCATACACAGAGATACAAAGCCCCAACTACGTAATTACCTTAATCAAGAATTACCATGAAAACTTTGCCCTACAACAACAAAAAAATTCCTCAATAATACTCTTCAATAATATTTTAAGAACCGGTAGATACGGAGGAGTACTCAATTTTTGTTCTGAAATGCCTAGATGATGTGTTCTCTAAGAATCCTGAAGTTTCAGAAATGACAACTTAGCCCCGAGTATACAACCTAGTACTTGCCTCTACTCCACGAACCACTATACTCCCTCCTCGCCTCATGCCTCTCTCTAGAGTACAAACTAGGGTTTCGTCGGCAGGTAAAAGTGCACGTTTTCTAAATATTTGCAGTTCTACTTGTGTAATTTGTAGTAGTTTGCGTGCTTCCATCTGTATAACAGAAGCTTTGATACATTTGGAAGGAGAAGTTATATTCCATTGAAGAATTTTAGGGTTTTTTTCTATGATAAAATCAGGTGGTTTCTTTGCTTTAATATTTGCCTTAGTGTTCTAGCTGTTTCCATGGGGGAAGCATATGTTTACCGTGGTGGAGAAGGAACGGGGTGGCACATGCACCCTGGAAGTTTGAGTTGTCTACCAGTATAGCCAAAAAAATCTTGCGAAATTTTGCGAACATATTTAGTTGCGACCAAACACCTCTTCAACGGGCAATTGTTACTTTATTGTTTTGTACATTGTTTAAAATCATCATCGAGCTCAGTTGCATGTAACAGCCAAATGTTCTGTTCCTCGTGTACTGTTTCTCGTTAATATATACATCTCTCCTCATAAAATATATAAATTTTTGACAAGAAAGATCATTTACAGTATTGTCACGCTGACAATTAGCTACCAGTAGTATTGCTTTTGTTAGAAAACTCTCCTGCAATTTCACTTTCAATACTGCCAGTAGCTAAGTGGCAGCGAGACGATACTGCCGGGTTTTCTGTCAAAAGTTCTAAAATATATGAACTACCTCCATTTCTTCTCTAAGTCCATACTATTCGCTGGGTCACTTTGACCTTGTGATTTAGATAGAAAAATGATGCAATATTATGATAACCTTTTCATGGTGTTGAGCACCATGGAAAAAAACTCCGACAAAATTACATTGTTTTGCTATCCAAATCACAAGGTCAAAGTGATCCAATTACGAGTCAAAAGTCAAACTGTGAGGACGTAGAGAAGAATCGGAGGTAATACAATTTTCAATAGTGCCCTTCCTTATTTTTCACCAGTGAACCCCAACGAATTTTCGTTTGTGCCCTCTACTAATTTCAAAACATACAAATAGACCCCACATATACCCTCTCACGCTTCGCTCGGGCTTCAACTGTGAGTCCACCTCGACGAAGAGAAATCGCCGAGAATGAAGAATCCCGTTCCAGGTAGGTCTCTACTCTCTCTGGCTCTTCTTAATTCCTTTTCGTCTTCTTCTTATCATCTTCTTTAGATGTTCAGTTGTAGATTAGAAGAACCGATAATTGATTTGTTTGTACTGTTTCAACTACTATGAAGTATGAACTAGGGTTCATAGTTTATGTAATTTAAGAATTTTGAATGGTAACTATTGCGTATGCATAAAATTAGGGCTTTAGATACTTGTGTACTTATTTGAATGTGAATTGCATGTTCTCTGATTTTGATTTTGATTAGCAAACTTTGATCTTGAACCTTGTTTTCTTAGGGAACAAGTCATTGAATTTGTTATATTATCATTATTTGCAGGGTTGAATTGGGCTAGAATTGGGTGAAAACTAATCCACACACGCGAAACAAAAAAAAATTGGGTGTAAAATACAAGTCCTTTTTAAGTTGAAAATGTGTTCACTCTATATGTAACCTATTTTCACTTTTGATTTGTCGCATTCGTTTTCCTAAATTGTGCCACCCCACGGGTGAAATCCTGGCTCCGCCACTGTATGTTTAGAGACGTAATTGTATCATTTGTTTTACTCTGTTCGAGGCTAAGCTATTGAGGCAGGACCAGGAGTATTTAGGAGATTTTGATGTAGGTTTGTGTAGACTTTTGGGGTTTTCAAAGTGGTTGTTGAGTCAGATATTTTGGGAACTTGGCCGCATTTGAATGAATTCATTGAAGATAATTTATCAATCTGACTATTTATTTAATATATGGGTTAAGTCATAATGGATTTCATCAACTTTGGGCTTATTGCTGACGGAGAGTTCGCAATTGTAATGTTTGTCGTTATGTATAGAATCCGTTGGCACTGTATATAGTTCAGGTCAACACGGTGGTATATGGGGATAGGGGTGAAAGATGGTAAAAGTGTCCTCTCTGGACTTCTCATTTGACTGGCAACATAAACAAAACTAATACAACACTAATTACACTTTAGTCCCTAAACTAAGTGTGCTATCGCTATTACACTCCCGCAGTCGGAGCAGAAGAATGATGAACGTTCAGACTTGAGCAGAACCATTCAAATAACTGACGAGACAGACCTTTGGTGAAGATATCCGCATACTGAAAATCAACGGGTATATGAAGTACCCGAAGTTGGCCGAGAAAAACTTTTTTCCGGAAAAAGTGAAGATCGATCGCAATATGTTTCGTGCGTTGATGTTGAACCAGATTACCCGATAAGTATATTGCACTCACATTGTCACAATAGCAGAGTGAGACCTTCGGAGGACGAACCTTAAGCTCAAGAAGAAGATTGCGAAGCCAACATAGCTCAGCAACAGCGTTGGCCACTCCACGGTACTCCGCCTCGGCGCTAGAACGGGAGAAAGTAGCTTGGCGTTTGGACGACCAGCTGAGAATGTTATCTCCGAAGAAAGTGCAGAAACCAGAAGTCGAGCGGCGCGTGTCCGGGCATCCAGCCCAATCAGCATCTGTATATGCCGTGAGACTGGTGAAGGTAGTAGCGGAGATGTGAAACCCAAGATCATGAGTACCACTCACATAGCGAAGCACGCACTTCAACGCGCGAAAATGATGTTCTCGACCGTGCATGAATAGGCAGATCTGATGAACATCGTAAGAGATGTCCGGATGAGTGAAGGTAAGGTACTGAAGCGCACAAGCTAAGTTGCGGTAGTGAGTGGGATCATCAACCGAAGGACCCGAATCTGCAATGAGTTTGGAGGCAGTCTCAAGCGGAGTGCTAACAGGATTACAACCCACCATCGATGCACGCTGCAGAATCTCAGAGGCATACTGACGCTGCGAGAGAACCATACCAGAATCAGTCCGAGTAACTGCAATGCCCATAAAGTGGTGTAGAGGTCCAAGATCGGTCATAGCAAACTCAGTCGAAAGCTGAGAGATAACACGCTGAACAACTGTAGGGGAGGACCCAGTGATGATGATATCGTCAACGTAAAGGACACCACAAAGTATCAAATGTGGTATCCCACAAATTCAAGACCACTGACTTTAGTAGAAAGCTGAAGACACAACCCAAGGTATTGTTTGCCGTTGTAACTGAGAAGTGCACGTCGAAGGGCATAACTGAAATCAGTGTGGCCTTGGGGGGGAATTCGAAAACTCTGTTTTCCATACGTTTGTCAAGACTAATGGCCTTGTCTTCCGGTTTGCTTGTCCGTAAACGTCTCCTCAGAAAGGCAAAGTTGATTGTATGATCCGTCGTATCAACGACATCTCTCGTACCCTTCTCTCTCAGGCCTCCATGACTCACCGCTTCTGGGTTGAGTCTGTTCTCACTGTTGTCTATCTTCACAACATCCTACCTAATACAACACTAATTATACTTTAGTCCCTAAACTAAGTGTGCTATCGCTATTATGGGGGACCAAGACCGGGGTAGAGACAATAAGGTAAGACTTAGTTAAATTTAACTCAAGTGACTAGAAGACCTTGGATGGACTGAACTCCAGAAATTTGGTGCATGTGGCAGATGTAGGTCAAACTGGGAAAAAGCGTGTTGCTGTTACAGAGAAGTAAACGATGGGAGATCGAAGTCTTCATCTTATTTTGTTTACTTTCTCGTGCTCATCAAAAGAATACTTTATCTTTCTCCAAGACTTCTATTTTTATTCGGAATATGAGTACTAAAACCTATCCGGTTCCGGGCATTACAGAATCTTGAAACATGGATACTAATAGAGTTCATAGAGGACCAACTTATTGGTAAATATTGCATAAAAGAGGCTTACCGGTTAATATTCCTTGTATTGTATAGGAATGGATAATAAAACAAACATGGTCTTTGTTCAAGTAGTTTTCCCACAAGATTCTTGGTTAATTGATTTTGAATTAAAGATTTGAGATTTTATTTATCGTGGAATATTAGTAACGACGAGAAAGGAGATGTGGTTATCTCAATAAGCCTAGTGTCACGTGCTGACATCTTAGCTAGCACTTGGCGTGGAACCCAATGTCTTCCTCCCAGCCCGTGACACTAGCCAATGTCTCAGACTCTTGGCCAAAGTTCCTCGCGCCTTTGCGTCTATTTAAACTTTAACATTTTAGTATCTTTATTTAGTAATTTAGTAGCACTTGATGTGTTGGAAAGTCTCTGGATACTGATATGGAGTACTTATATTGTCTTCCTCTAGCTTTTCTGATGATACTTGCTACACGTTCATTTCTTTAGTTACATGATTAATCTATTATTTGGGTTTGTAGATAGTTCTCTGAGTTATTCTGTTCTCTATTGGTACTACTAGGTTATTTCCGAAAGCATATTTCAGTGTGTTGATATGGGTCAACCTTACGATCCGGGTCAACAATATAATAATAATTATTATTATTGTTAATTTGAATTATTTAATTAATTATTAGTAATTTATTTCATTACGTTATTTATTTAATTAAGTCAAACCGGGCTTGGCCCGTAAGAGTCTAGGTTAGGGTTAGCTTATTTTACTATTTAAACAGTGTAATTGTTTAATTTTAATCATGGAATAAGAATTGTTATGTTTTGTTGAGTCAATTTGTTTTCTTTCGTAGTTAGTTAGAGATGTTCTGCTTCTCGAATTGCAGATTGGGGATTCGTAGATCTCAAATCCGTACTGGTATGATACTGGTACGTATCATTTGGTGCTTTCATTCTCGAATGGCGGACATGGGTGGTCTCCCTTGCACCTTTCTCATTCTCGAAGATCCCGAAGACATTGAAGAACTCTGCCAGCAGGTGAATGACACAATTAATTATCTCACCATGGCAGAGGTGGAACACCTCCAAGCGAGGGGGTATCTCACCATGACAGATCTGCAAGACATCAAAGCAAGTGGGGGACGACTCCAAGCGGTGACCACTGAGGAGTTCTATCGCATCCAGGAGAAGTTCGAATGTCGCTTGCCCAAATTGCCGCCGGACCAGCAAGCTACCCAGACCGGAATTCCGCTGCGACAACCTTGGATAACCCAGCAGATATGGTTGCCCCTTGTCCTCCATCATCGACCACAACCAAACAGCCGTCTGCTCCGATCCGGCGACCCAGCAACTGGAATATCCTTGGGAAACTTCACCAACACCGTCGCAAGGAAAGCTCTGATCGCGTTCTCCAATCACCAAGCAGAACACCGCCTCGAAACCCGGCATTCGTAACCTCAACTCATGTATCAACCCAGTCCCGACCGCGCCGTCGGACAAGGCTTCCACCTGCGGCCAATCCCCGACGTTCGAGAAGCTACCCGATCCACCAGATACTTTCAGCTACCTCCTTCCGACCGTTGACAGCCTCCTCTCCTCCCTATCGATCACCCACCGGACGTTCCTTGTGCAGTTACGACCATAGACCAGAGTTGCTCAACTCAGATTAGCGGAGATGGCGAAATCGGCTTCGAACCAGCTCGATCTAGCCGATAATGGGACCCCGGCTAGTCCATGGCTCAGTCCCGCGTGGCTTCCTTCCGGCTCGTATCGAGCCGCTGGCTTCTACGCGGCTTGGCGGCTTCCGGTCGGCTCATCTCAAGCCCCCGGCTCCAAATTGGCTCCAAGCGAGCCGTTCTCCTATTTTTAGCTAAATTGTGAGTCGCGGCTCTATTTGTTGGCTCAACGGGTTCATTCTTAAGGTTTTTCGACCTCCGAGTCCGTTTGCGACCTCGTTTTTTCAGATTCGACCTCTAAAGTGATGTTCCAAAGGTCATCCTTCGTCATTTGATCCAGACATACGTAATTATGGACTTGTTGCAGATTTTTTTGCATCACCACCTTGAGGAAAAGGTGTTTTTCGAGCATGGGGGAGTTGATACGGGTCAACCATACGATCCGGGTCAAAAATATAATAAGTAGTAGTATATCGTTATTTAATTAATTATTAGTTAGTTTATTTAATTACGTTATTTATTTATTTAAGTTAAACCGGGCTTGGCCCGTAAGAGTAGTCTAGGTTAGGGTTAGTTTTTTTTACTATAAAACAGTGTAATTGTTCAGTTTTAATCATGGCATAAGAATTGTTTTGTTTTCTTGAGTTAATTTTTTTTCTTTGTAGCCAGTTAGAGAACTTCTGCTTCTCGAATTGCATTTTGAAGGAAGGATCTAACAAAATATATGCTATGATTATAGATTCTTCGTCTTTTAGATTGAACAAAAACACATTATGCACTAAAAATACCAGCACAATCACCGGTCAGGTAAGGGTCATGACAAAACTTTGCTTCTATACCATATGACCGACCAGTCTTCCTGCAGTTAGCATAGCCGGTTGAGCCATCGTTGGTTACCTCTTAAAGTAGAAGAACAAAATAAGCTAACAGAATTATATGCATTTGATTAGTACTTCAAAGGATAGAACCAATAAAATCTAATACAATCATCAATGAATACGGTGTAGAATTCATAGTTTTGACATGATGAAAGAGGACTTGGACTCCAAACATCTAAGTGTACTAACTGAAATCGTACATCGGCATGAGAATGACTGAGAGACACATCGAATGGTAGTTTGTGAGCTTTAAGTTGCTTGTCAAAAGCTGGAGAAGAATGTCGGAAAGCCTAAAAATGGCTACATTGACAACAACTCGGCACAATTGATCTGACAAAACCAAGATTTTCTACTATGTAGAAGAAGTACGGCTTTACTAATAATCTATTTAAACTAGAGACTGTTGAAGAGAAGAGGTTTCGGAAGCTCAAAATCCAAGTGTGTTTAGATTATCACTCATTCAATAATCTGTCTCATTCAAACATAACTAATGGTTGTACCAAACAAAACGATACCAGAATTTGGTAACCATTCGATCGTCTTGTAGAGTAAACTTAACTCTACGACATCATGAAAAAAAATATATATCATTTTACTATCTAGATCATCGTGTCAAAGTGACCCAGTTACGGATTAGACGAGTCAAACAAGAAGAAATGGAAGAAAATAATCTTTAAAATTGTCACTGAAAAAAAGACAAGATCTTTATTTTTTTTTCCTTTCCCGCACATTTTTCCCCATTTATTTAGGCTATTTTCAGCAATATTTAGTCTTCTTTCCTTCTCCTTCGCATGGACAATTTGGGATGTATTAGTACAAATGTGAGACATATAGCATTACTCATTTTTTTGTTTGTTTTGAAATCTCTCATCATCACAGATTAAATCTTTATACGAGGAAAATCAAATCAAAAAGTCTAAACAGACATAAAGTCCGACAAAAAATAAAACAGAATATATGTGGTATATGCCATGTCATTAGGCCACTAATTTATTTTAATTAAGAATTACAACTCCTATAAAATACTTAAATAAAGAATTAAACAATAAAAGAAAAATTAAAGAAAAAAAAAATCGTCTATTTATCTCTCTAGATCGCCGTTCTCTAGAGAGAGAGAGAGAGAGACAGAGGTCACTAGAAAAACCCTAGGGCAATGGCAGTGGACGTAGGGGCTGAAGGATGGGTGAACGGCAAGATAATCCGGTTAACAAGTGATGAAACAAGGCCGGTGTTGATGAACAAGCAAGTATGCAAGAAAGCGAAGCAAGGATTGAACCTCATCGGAAAGTTTGTGGGGAGCAACAAGAAGATTAATGTTCAGGCCATGAAGGAACATTTCCAAAGGCTGTGGTGTCCGCCGGATTCGAATGACGATCTCAAAGTGATAGTGATGGTAGAAGAAGAAGAAGCAAACATGTTCCTCTTCGAGTTCCCCTCTCGAGAGGTATTGGAAAAAGTTGTTGCTTATTCAAGTGGTGGTCCATGGAGTTTTGACGATCAGTTACTCCTCCTAGCAGATTTGGATATTACATCATCATCAACATCATCGAAAAACATTAGCTTCGATGATCTCCATGTCTGGATTCAAATCAAAGGACTGCCACTACATCTTCTCCATGAAGATGTCGGTACACTGATCGGTGCCTCTATTGGTGAACAAGTCCACAGAGTTGAGGTAAACGGGGTCGGAGGCACACCCCTGACCTTTTGAAAACTCCATTAGCACTCATTTAATAATTACAGCTGCTTTACACTCAGACTTTTAAAATATATATATAAATGTCTCGACTGGAATTAAAAATTTACTTCAAATCCTTAGAAAAACTATGATAGGGAATGACTTTATTTAATAACTTATCATTTAGTTTTGCCTCGGCTCGTTCAATTTTCTGACTCAGGTACACATTGAAGACCGATGTATTCGAGTGAGAACGAGAATCAAAACATACAAGCCCTTGAGGAGATGTGCTCGTGTCCAGATTGAGGATGATGGGAAGGGGGACAACAACTTGTGGGTGGATCTGGTCTACGAGGGAATACCCAAAGTTTGTCAATGGTGTGGCCGGGTAGATCATGAATCTTCGGCATGTGCGATGCGAACCGGCCCACCTGGTTATGATGGGGAAAGCCTGCTGCTGCCGCCGAAGCAAGGCGGTCAAAAAAGAAAAGAAAAGGAGGAGATGATGAACCCAGCAGGGAGGAAGAAGCAGGCAAAGAAAGGTAATTATAGTTTTTTCTATCTACAATATGGTATGATGTAATTGTATAATCACTGTTGTTTGTGGTTTTTCTAAGGGACATGGTGGTCAAAATTTAGGGTCCTTTGCTGCTGTGCTTACGGGTCCTTTGCTGTTGTGGTTACGGGTCCAATAGGGGGTATTTGAGGAACTAAAATTTGGTTTCGATGAAGATGATAACATTGGATCATGATTGATGTTCATGATCCACACTATAGTATCATTGAAACACAACTCTTCAAAGATACTTCTGATAACTCAATGATAAGCTAGTTTACATTGCATGATCTCTCACGACTCGATTAACTCATATTGGCACTTTTTTGTTTAAGGTTGAACTTCAAAAGCTCATCTACCGATAGTGATGAGTTCCTCGTATTCATTACTATCCAATTTGCTGATAAAATGTCCCTAAAGAATGTTGTTGGCTGTGTATTCAAGTTACACTTATACATGAGGTGGTTTTGTTTGTGATCATGATGCCAATCATTGGCTTTTGTAATTTAATTTGTTACTTTAACAACTCTCTCAATAACAACAGAAGGGAGGAGGAGACAGGCGGTGGTCGGAATCAAAATAAAGCTTTTCACAGAGGATATCATCATTGAGATCATGAGGAGGCTGTCAGTCAAGTCATTGCTCCGGTTCATGTGCGTCTGCAAAACCTGGTACAACCTGATCTCGTCTCCTGAAATAGTTTTTAAGCACAACAGAAAGGTGTCTTTGTTCTTTCAAAAATGTTCTTCTGGGAATGAATCTTCTTCCACTGATCTGTTGTTCCGTTTCTCGGGTCTCCCAATGAATCTCACCATTCCACTTGCGTCCAAGGAGGTGAAGATCAATTGTTGCGAAGGATACGAGGTGAAGATCATAGGTTGTTCCGAAGGAGTAGTTTGTTTGTCTTTATCCCATGTGTTTGCTCTCTGGAACCCTGCCACCACACAATTTAGGATCATCGGAAAACACTGCTTCTTTAAATGCACATGGATTCATCTCTCCAACTGCGGGTTCTGTTTCGATCCCGTTTCCAACTCTTTTAAGGTTGTGTATGTCCCGCTTCAGGATAATTGCGCTAGTGAGCTAAAAGTGAACATATTGACGACGACGGCGAGGACTCGTAATTATTCTTGGAGAGAGGCAAACACACTTCTTCCTTGTCAAATTTCGAGTGTCCATTATAGACCGGGAGTATGTATGGGGAGATACATGTATTGGGTAGTGACGAGCACGGATTTTTTCTTTTACATTGTGTGTTTTGACATGGTTAATGAGGCGTTTAGCCGAATTGATGCTCCATCTACTTCTCCATATAATTTTTATGAGTTTCATTTGAGTTGTTATAAGGACGAGGACAATATTGCTTTGATTAGTCATGGGTGGTATAATGTTTCAGTTGTGTATACGCTGAATGATTGTCGTCAATCTTGGACTCATGTAAGAACGATAGCGAAGCCTCATGCTGGAGACAGCTCCAAGCGCGGGTTTTTCATCATGGATGGGGTCGATTGGCTAGTTTTTAGGGAGTCGCATAATGATCGAGTATGGATGATTGATGAAGAAACCAACGAGACCTCAAAGTTGTTTCCATGGAAAGGGTATGGTGTGTATGAGTTTTACCAGTACAAGGAGAGTCTTGTTTCATTCTAATGCCATTACCAAGCAAGCAAGCTCTCTATGCTAGCAGTAGTCTCTAGCTAGCTAAGCTAATAAAATGTTTTAGCATTACAATATTTTTACCAGTACAATATCAGCAGCACATTTGTAGTTTCAACATTTTAATTCTGGATAAACCTTTGGCTTGTTCCATTATAACGGTGCTGTTATAGTTGCTGCACTTATATATTCCTTTTGAATTTCATTTCTGTACCTTATTGCTCTTCTTAATTAGTATGGATAGATGTTTGTCAACTCTATCTATCTATCTAGTGCTCAAAACGTATATATGAAGTTTGCAAAACAATCACTTCTGGAAATAAAAGATGCATTCAAGCAAGCAGTTTTATTCTTTCAAAAACGTCATTGTTAGATCATTCTCTTGAAGGTTTTATCTAATGTCAAACCAAATGCTGAAAGAAAAAAGAAGAAAAAAAAATCATTTCGCCATAGTCGAGGTGAAGACACTGGAGGGGTGAAGAAAATCCAGTTTTGAGTCTGCTGATGAACAAATTTACGTTGCTCGTGTGAAGAGACTGGGGTCTGCATTGGTGTTCCTAGGAGCAATGCTATAAGTCGCAGGCTTGAAGTAAGTGATGTTCGAATATTTGATCTCAGATTCTCAATGTGATACACTGCCGGTTTGGGGTTGTCTCGCTTTTGCAGGTTTTGTCATCTGACAGTCTCCGGAAGCTGCGATCCATGTTTACTCTTGACTGGCAGATGTCCATAATTCGAAACCCCCCCCCCCCCGAGCTTGCAGGTCTTCCTTCTATCTTTCTTTTTAAAGCTTTCCAATACAGTATAACCTCTATAAATTAATAATGTTTGGACCGGGATACTTTATTAATTTAGCGATATATTATTACATCGATAAATTAATAACTTATTAGTTTAAAGAAGTTTTTTGTATGACCTTTACATTTCCAAGTCCAATGTACTAGTTACAATGTATATTAGTTAGAGATGAAAACTAAATTACAAAACAAGTTCCAAGGCACATTTTATGAATATACATTTACAAATTAATTGAAATTTCTTGTTTTTTAATAAGTAAAAAAGTTAGTTCTTGATACCAAAAAGTTGGTCCATGGTGCCAACTCAATACATTAAACATTGTTACAAATTAATCAATATAAAAATGTTCATTGAAGAACTTTAAGATCACATCAACTATCAACTATGGCTCCTAAACTACAAGTTGTTCAAAAATCAATAATGACCAATCAACAAAGAAAATTGTTGTGCGAGTATAAGAGATCACCAAAGATTCACTCAACACGATTTGGTGAAGTGAGTTGACAAAACTTTCAATTTGAAAGTGAGTCAAGGAACAATATCAAACACTCTCAAGCAATCCTCAGAGTTCCTATCATCTGACTTTGACAAATGTTGATCTTCCAAGCGTCATAAACTAGCCAAGTACCCGGACATGGAGAAAGTGAAATGAGGATATTGGTAGATAAAATCGGTATTGATTTGAAGCTCAAGAAAAAACAAGCGACTATAGATTTATTTTTTACTAGACAATCTTAGAATTTGATACTTTTTTAGTAATTATTAATTTATAGTTCGATTGGGACCAATATATGTACATTGGGATTTCAAAAAATTTATTATCTTATTATTTTATCGATCGCAGTCCAATTTTGCACTGGTCCCAAGTTGGGACCGGACAAATTAATAATTTTATCGAAGTTAATAATTTATCGAGTATTAATTTATAGAGATTTTACTGTAATTTGTTTCTGGATTGCAATTTCTATGGTGGATAAAGTTGCTTGCTCCGTGGATTTCATTCTTGTACATGATTTTCCACTTCTCATTCTACTT
This sequence comes from Linanthus parryae, assembly GCA_023055425.1. Lineage (NCBI taxonomy): Eukaryota > Viridiplantae > Streptophyta > Magnoliopsida > Ericales > Polemoniaceae > Linanthus > Linanthus parryae. The sequence goes on along the minus strand of JALGPY010000008.1, from coordinate 2,474,227 downwards.
TGTGTTAGTGATAAATTATTCCAATTTTCTGTTTCACGTACTTTTGGGTACAAAATTGGGTTATCTGAGTGAATCGTTATGAAGAGAACATTAGTTTTCTGCATTTCCTTGGAAGAAAATGTATAATCAGTTTGTCTTCAATTACTCTGCGCAAAGGGGTTACTTGGTAGCTTTGCTATCCTTAAAACATGACACTACAGAACGAATTAGTTTAATATATATCGTGGTCTTATCTCAGTAAAGACTTCCGTCCATCTTTGTCACAATTTTATCGTCCTTGCATTTTCTGACAGGTTACATGGGAAGTGTCTTACAATGGATAGGTATCGGAGGGGCTGAGACAGAGCTGGTTCAGTTGAAGCCTGAGCACGAGATCATGTCTCGTCCTACTTCAAACACATTTTCAACCACCATGAGACTTGCCCTAATGGGATTTTCCTCTCTGTAAGCCCACTAATCAAATGCACTTTTTTTTGTTTGCCGCTATTTTCTTTGGTGTTTCTGAATGATACCATATGTGAATGCTTGAATGAGGACATGGGTTTTTGGGGAAACGAGTTAAATAACTTGAGATTGATCAATGTAGCAGATCCATGTTAGGAGAATTTTGGTTGATTTGGGGGATATTGTTTGGGTGATACAAAAAAATGTTCTTTTTTTTCAATGTAAAGAGAGAGTAATAGTGCGTGGGTGAATGTAATCTACTCCTTGAAAAATGATGATTTGCAGTGTGGTGATTGTTAAAGCAGTGATGCTGTGGACATTGATTGTGGTGTTTATGGCAGATTTTCTTAGATGTTTGGGAAAGATTGTTGTAGCAGAACAATATACAAAAATGCTGGGTGATTTGAAATTCAATTGGGTGTCTAAGTAGATGTAACAAATGATGAATCTCAAATTCTCAATGCGATACACTAATTCCGTTTTGCGGTTGTCTCGCTTTTGCAGGTTTCGTCGTCTACCTGTCTCCGGAGAAGAAAGTGTAGCAACTTAACTTTGGCAATAATTTACCAGTTTATTATTTTCCTCATTTTGTTTGATTTGGTGTTTGAACTTACTCCACCGATGCAAAAAAGTGTAAATTACTTGAAATTACAAAATACAAAGTTAATTATTATTCAAATTTAGATGTTAGCCCATCAAATGACATTGATCAACTCTATTGAATGAGGTTGATCAGTGTAGTTGACCTGGTTAAAATGGTAAAGGCTTATAAAGGGATAAAACACAAGTAACATATCTTATCTTATATATATATAATATAAAAGTAGAGAAGTCATGAGGTTGAATCTCCTTCTGCCATATGTCAATTACTAACTTCCAAAATAAGGCCATGTGTTATCCTTATTTGGCAATCCAAGAAATAAGCTTACGCCAAATGGAATTTCAACAATTTAGCTATAAATGTGTCTGATTGTCCAATCTACATTGAACTCCACCATCAGTTTTGCATTCTCCCTATTTATTGGTAAGCAATAAAACGGTAAAGTAATGAAAATTTAATATAAAAATGGAATTTAAAAAAATATAGAAAAGGTAAATTTCTCTAATTATATCACTGACTAATAATTTCTCAACACTTCCAACCAAAATTGACTAATATGGAAAAGGTATCTAATTATATATTTTCTTTTCATATTAGTATATATACATATATATAAGGGAATTTCAAAAAATATACAAAAGGTAAATTTCTCTAATTTTATCACAGACTAATATTTCCTCTACCATTCCAACCAAAATTAACTAATCTGGAACATGTATCTAATTATGTAACTACTTTGCATTTTAGATATCAAAAAATTATGTACCAAAAAAATAGATATCAAATTAAGTTTAGACTTTATAAAAAAACAGACCTTTTGATGCTGTGAAGTCGTGATCTGGAATTCGAAAAGGCACGCCTTAGCATAACGACAGACGCGCGTGCACGGCAGACCAGTCGACATTCAAGTCCATTGTCAATTGAAAGCTGTAACTGTCGCCTTTTCCCTTCAATGGCGGGTGATATTTGGCTCCTACGGCAATTCAACAAAAGTGAGTTGTTAAACAAACGCAAACAAATGATATTCACTGACTCGATCGGATCTGATCGGCCATCAAACAGTGATTATTTGTAAGATACTGCCTGCTTTACTTGACTATGTTTCCTGATATTTCTTGCTTAGTTTTTCTTCACATGCTTATGGCTTATGTTTACCTATACATGTGATTTGGTTCATTGTGATGTGTTTTATGCTCATAAGTTGTCATGTAGTCCAAATCGATGCCGGCTGAAGTGGTCTGTAAAGTTATTATATACTCCGGAAGAAACGAACTCGCAAAATACGTAGTTGAATATTGCATAAGAAAAATAGAATAGTGAAATTTTACCATGACTGTTGAGTCTTGATTATGCCCTTAGTCTGTTCATAGTGATTCAATGTCATGCTCTCTCATATCTTGATACAATCAAGTTATGAGGAACTAACCTTTACATTGAATTCTTTCTTTGTTGACATATTGTATATAGAAAATGCTCTTTACAGGAGGGAAACATTGCTTCACTAGAGAGTCCGCCAAATACTGACATCGACGAAGAATTCATGAGCATTCCACGAACAAAAAGAAGTGCTAATAGAAGAACAACTTCCACTGTTGTATGGATTATTTTACTGAATAAACGAATTCGACACTAAATACAGTTGGTTCAACATGTGATTTGGTTCATTGTGATGTGTTTTATGCTCATAAGTTGTCATGTAGTCCAAATCGGTGACGGCTAAAGTGGTCAGTAAAATTATTCTATACTCCGGAAGAATTGAACTCGCAAAATACGTAGTTGAATATTGCATAAGCAAAATAGAGTAGTGAAATTTTACCATGACTGCTGAGTCTTGATTATGCCCTTAGTCTGTTCATAGTGATTCAATGTCATGCTCTCTCATATCTTGATACAATCAAGTTCTGAGAAACTAACCTTTACATTGAATTCTTTCTTTGTTGACATATTGTATATTGAAAATGCTCTTTACAGGAGGGAAACATTGCTTTACTAGAGAGTCCGCCAAATACTGACATCGACGAAGAATTCATGAGCATTCCACGAACAAAAGAAGTGCTAATAGAAGAACAACTTCCACTGTTGTGAGTATGGATTATTTTACTGAATAAAGGAATTCGACACTAAATACAGTTGGTTCAACATCGCTATAAAAAGAATTAGGACGCTTCGCTAATTAGGAAATTCAAAAATATGTAAACCTTCGAACTCAATGGTACATAGCATCTCAAATTAACTGAAAATATGTTGTACTACAGACTGTGCTCGAATCTGATAGTGATAAAGAAACCCTGCGTGATCTGCAAACAAAAAAAAGTGCTCATAGACATATTGATCCCGTTGTGGTGAGTATGGTCTGTTTTGTTTACTGAATTGTCTTTAAAATGGAACTTTATTTATCGTCAAATGTTAGATTTTATTTTTCTCACACTCTCCGGTTGCTCCAGGTAATAAAGAAAGAAAAAGATGAAAAACGTCTTCTCCTGCTGCAGATACTGCCCAACACCGAACGACTCTTCAAACCACTAAAAGATTACAAAGGGTAACTACAATGAAATAGTTGTTGCAAATGAGTGGAATGTTCTATCTGACAATGTATGCTCATCCTCGACCCAAAATAATCTATCCGCACATTATAACTGCTCTATGTACTACATTGGGTGCATAAAGACAAGCTTTCCGTGGAGAGTTTTTCAGAAGGCCCCTCAGGCCACATAAGCAATAACCCAAACAATGATTCAAACCCAGCGACACGGAGACAATTGTTCTCACCGTGGTTAGTACACTACCCCTGCTCATATGGTACCAAAGCACTTACGGTAATAGTTACTGCAATCTAACTTATCCCTTCCCCGAACTATATAATTTGTTGAGGATTGCTTGCTGGGGAATAGAAGGGCTAATAAACCCAAGATTTCACAAAAAGGATGGGAACATGGTTAAGATAAACAAATAAACAGACCTCCCTTGAACAGATGGTTCAAAATCTGACTCATTTTGTCAATCTAACCTCTTATTTTTAAGGAACTATCACATTTTCTTAGATGGTATTTTACCCCTATGTGGAACCCCTCTTAAATAGAAAGCGATTGATAATTCTTTTGGTAAATTTAAATTCAGAATTAGGATACTGCTTTGTCCGGAAGCCACCCAGGAGTTTGTACCAAAAAATTGACGAGGAAACGACAATTACGTGCAAAGGCCAATGCATCTCGAAAGGATGCAAACGACATATATGATTGTGTTAGTATAGGTTCATTTCAATGTCGTAAAGTAATAACTCCGCATAGTCCCTTTCTAAGACTTCTTGCCGGTATATTTACATGCAGAATCACGATGTCCCCCGTCCAACAGCATCCCTACAAGTTTTACCAACAACACAACAATGAAAAAACCATTGACTTCAAAGGCCAATGCAGCCTTGATGGATACATATATGTTGTATGATATAGTTAGTATACAGCTTTCCATAAAATAAACATGCTATATGGATCACTTTGAAATTCATTCTAAGTCCATTTATATGCATGCTCAGGATGTTGAAATGGCAGTGCACCTCGAACAAGCTTTGCATAAAAGCACGCCAAGGAAACGAATATTAACCTTAAAACTCAAGTCCCGGAAGGAAGTGAAAGAGATATATGACAATGTAAGTATATTTCCATTTCCGATCCCATTTCTTTCGGTCCGTATAAACTCCATGAACAAATCACCCTGCACTGCTCAAACATTTGGTAACTCTCGGTCCACTACACAGGACCACGGGGTCACTTTGCTGCACAGCATCCAAGACTCTGTGACCAAAAAATCAACAAGTAAAAGGACATTAACCCAAAGGCCCAAGAAGCAGCGATTGATTCGAGCGGGATACACACCACTGTTATAAGTGTAATTTCATCTCGATTCCATGAAATAATCACTTGACAGTGCCCAAAAACATCTTTTAAATGCAGGATCTGAATGTTTCTTCGTTGGAGAGTCACCCAAAGAACTACCAAATAGCGGAACAAGCAAGCGACCCATCAGCTTTAAAGACAAGACAGCTGCGAAGGATGTGAATGACTATGTTAGTGCAACTATACCACCGGTCAATTTCCGACAAGTATTTACCAAGGCTTAATTAATTCTAATACCTTTACTGCATTTGTATGCTGCATCAGGACTTCGCTTCACCAGAGCGCCCATCACGATATCAGTCCAAAGAACCACAACGGAGCGAACTTTAAGCACAAAGGACAAGGCAGTAGCTGAAGATGCATACCAGAACACAGCCATATCACATTGTTCTTATTCACACAAGTCAATATTCTATGTCTCTCAGTTTGAAATACTTTGTGACGTAATTTTTTCCCGCAGGATGATGACGCAGGTTTATCAAAGAAATTACCGAAATTCCTTATCAAAGAGCGTGATACAAAAAATCCCACTGCTACGAGAAGAACACCAACTCATATTCGGCGAAATAACATCCCTATTGTGGTTCATACCCACTCTTTATATTCCAATCATTGCTACACGGCTGGATATCATCTCATATTTACTTTATTGTCATTCTTCGATTCATTTAGGTGCTGAAGAAAGATAAACAGGATGCTATCACAAACATGGATGGCCACCAAACTGTTGAGAAGGAAGTTCATCAATTAGCAACTAAAAGAAAACGGCATAAGAGTTTGAAGAAGCAAAAGTGTTAAATGATGCCGAAAACATATCGGACGCACATTACATCCATGCAATTCCAATATTTACAAGTTCTTTTATAGGACATAGTCAAGACAATATGTCGTCCACAAAGTTGGAACCACCAAAAACATGATGATTTCAGTAAACTACTACTTATGCAAATGTTTCAGTTCGTAACCACATCTATGTTTGATAAACCACAGGCTATTGACAATACAGATTAATAGAATGTCCTTGCAACTTCATCGAAAAAATTATTGGGTAAATATACATTTAAACTCGCGAACCCCGCGCGTATGCGCGGGGTATCGTCTAGTGTTATTATTAGCGGACAACAGGGGTCGATGAGTGATCACTTTAGATATCATTTCAATTACATGAGATGGAGAAATGCATGGACAGTGTTGTGTGAATATAGGATCATGGCTAGGTTGAAGCGTACGCTCTATAAAACCTTTGTAAGACCTGATGTGAACTATGAACAGGTATTGGGCGATTATGGAGAAATATATAAAATTTTAATTCAGCATTAATGAAAACATTGAAGTGCATGATCGGTATAACTGAGGACGAGAAAATGCACAATTGTAAACTTAGAAAGAATCTAGAAATGACACCAGTAGAAATATGATAACATTGAACCGTTTGAGGTTGTTTGGTTATGAGTTATACAAATATTGTCTACATGCTCAACAGTCAAGGCTTGCACTAAGCTATTGGAGTAAACTAAACTTGAGGATGGATACAAAAAAATTGACCAAGTGTAGCGGCGATCTCATGGCGAGTCAAATCCAGGCTCACATGCTTGGGGCTACCTATCCAAGGCAAGACCAAGTTCCGTTTCGTTTCTGGAACAATCAGACGGATTCCTTACACTTACTGTCGAGGCCGCGACCCATGTGACATCAAAAAAATTTAACAGTTGCAAGCCGGTCATGTTGTGGAAGGATATTTACATTGCAGCAATCCTGAATGCCAAGCTAACTACCGGCTACGATTCAACATCGTTGAAAGTAGCGATTTTATCGAACAGTAGCATAACATGAATGGCAGCTCCTTTGGAACACCGGGGTGCGTTATGTGTGTGCGGCATGTGGTCGCGATCTCATGTGCCCGGATTCTTATATGAATCGAATCGTCTATTCATATAATGCACAAAACTTATATATGAAGTTTGCAACACAATCACTTATGGAATTAAAATATGCATTCAACAAGCAGTTTTATTGTTATCGAAGACATCACTGTTAGATCATTCTCTTAAAGGTTTTATCTAATGTCAAACCCAATACTGAAAAAAAACTAATTTTGCCATAGTTGAGGAGAAGACATTGAAGGGGTGGAGAAAATCCAGTTTTGAGTCTGCTGATAAACAAATTTACGCTGCTGGCGGGATGAGGCTGAGGTCTGCATTGGTGTTCCTTGGAGCAACGCTATAAGTCGATAGCCTAAAGTAAGCGATGTTTGAGTATCTGATGATAATAAAGCTTTTTAGATACGAAAAATAAGACGACTTTTTATACTGTCTCTTACCAGGGAACTTACCCAAAAACACAGACGCTTGGCATATATTATTGAAATGATCCATACTGCAACTTCGATACACGATGATGTGTTGGATGAAAGTGACTTGCGAAGAGTAGGTAGGATTGAGAGGCTATTGCTGTCTATTTTATCCAAGATTTTGTCTTGCTTTAAATTGTAGGAACACTTTTACTGATTTCTTATTTAATTGGTATTTCTCAAGTCTCATATATTTTCTGCATATTCTCAACTGAATGAAGTTACAAAAAGCACTTTCTGAAAATTTCGAATTTGGTATTTGATCTCAGATTCTTAATGCAATACACTGATAGAGTTTTGGGGTTGTCTCGCTTTTCCAGGTTTCGTCGTAAGATTGTGTCCGAAAAGAAAGTGTAGCAACTTAACCTTGGCAATAATTTATAATTTATGATTTCCCTCATTTTGCTTTATTTTGTGTTTGAACTTACTCCTTCACCGATGCAAAAAGTGTAAATTACTTGAAATTATAGAATACAAAGTTAATTATAATTCAAATTATTCAGCTATGTTAGCCCGTCAAATGACATTGAGCAACTCAATTGAATGAGGTCGATCAATGTAGTTGACATGGTTAAAATGGTAAATGCGTATAGAGGGATAAAACACAAGTAACATATGTTATTATTTGCAGGCAACAGGGGTCGATGAGTGATCACTTTAGATATCGTTTCAATTACATAAGATGGAAGAATGCATGGACAGTGTTGTGTGAATATAGGATCCTGGCTTAGGTTGAAGCACAAGCTCTATAAAACCTTCGGAAGATCTGATGTGAGGGATGGACACGACTATGGAGAAATATAATAAAATTTTGATTCAGCATTAATGATTACATTGAAGTGCATGAGCGGTATATCTGAGGACGAGAAAATGCACAATTGTAAAGAAAGAATCTAGACGTAGTACCGATAGAAAATAAATGAAAAGGGAACCATTTGAAGTGGTTTGGTTACGTGTATATGCCTATTTGGACTCAGAGATGGAGCTTTGTAGGGGGCTCCCTATGCTTTGTTCACACTTTCACCTTCTCAAGTTTGATACAAGACACTTTCACCCCTCCAGTTTGCCAAATTTTAGGACACCCTCATTCTTTAATTGTGACATGTTTGTCTGGGGGAGAGGATCCATCACTGAGAGTAGTTTTGGGGACAAATTTTCCTTCATATAATATGAAATGACACAATCATGAGTGCAAGAGTCCTGAAGTTTGGCAAACGAAAAGGGTGATAGTGTCCTTCCGAAAACTGGAATTCATGAAAGTGTCTTTATATCCAACATGCGGAGGTGAAAGTTTCTTTTACCCTTTATCCAATTGTGCTTACAAGTGCAAATGGATGCTACCTCGGTAGTAGAGCGTTTGAAGACCTTACATGAGGTCCCGGTTCGAACCCGGCTATACAATGTAATTCTAAGCATATGTATACAGTGGTGGATGCACGTGACATGACCACAAGTGTATGGCAGTCGTATGTAGTAATATCCGGTAATCCGGGTTGTCGAACCCAAGGGACCTTGTTAAATCAGTTATTATGTCTAACCTTATGTGGGCAAGTCACAAAGTTGTTTGTTGTTCTAATTCTACTATAATAAAAATAACAAATTTCTCAATTAATCGAGTGGAATGGTTCACGATTAACAAAGAGTGATTTAGGACTTTTCTAATAAGAGGAAAAATACCGGGAATTCTCTCTAGGATCACTAAGGATAATATGAGTTATGTTTTGATTCATGAAACACTACCATGTCTTCTATTATTAATCAAGCACTACACAACTCACCGAGTTACCAAACAAGTTGTCTGTGTCTAAAATCAATTTAAACCGAGTTACCAAGCCTAAATCAATTTTAAGCATGCATTACGTGTATTAATCTACTTACGATCCTAATAAACACTACCGAGTTACCAAGTAGTGATACAACTAGGTGAAAAGTTTAATTTACCGACTAAGACTCACGGAGTTACCGCGTGAATCCTAATTAAGATCAACCATATGTTAGCTACGTGCAAGTAAGATAGAGATTTAACATAAACTTTTCATAATAATAGAAGAACATGCTTAATTAAGTTCAAAACGTAAATCACAATCCCAAAACATCAATTTCATATCAAACCCTAGCTACCAAACGAGAATTCCCAGCAAAAGAGGGTTTAGCTACGACAATACATGATCAAGATACAAAGTTTCATGATCATAAACCAAAAACTAGAGAGAGGGAAGAGAAAAGATCAAACAAAGCGTCTCCCAAGCTCCCCGTAGCTCCAAGCGCTTGTCTCCAACTCAAAGATACTGAAAAACTATGCCCTAACCCGTTCTAATATGTTTCCATAGTGTTTAGAACAAGTTACAAGTAATTATACAGAAGCCCCAACGAATCTGTTGTTTCTGACGATCTCTTCGTACGAAGACAATTCTCTTCGTAGGAAGACCTTCGTAGGAAGAGTCTTCGTCGGAAGAATTTTTCTCTTCGTAGGAAGACCTTCCCAGATAGATATTGCAAGCTGTTTTAGGAAGACATTTTCAGCAACTCAAAATTTGGCTAAGTATAATCTCTTCGTACGAAGACAAATCTCTTCGTACGAAGAGAAGTCTGGGTCACCCAAAAACATCCTTTTTCGACTATTTTCGGATTCCTTGCCCGCGCCTTTGCTTCCTTAGGTATCTCCTCGACCTCGAGACTCCTTTTATGCTATAAAACATTCCCAAATTCCGGGGAACCCTTCATTCATCAATTTAGCTCCTCGAAAGGCGTGTTTGGCATTTCCGGACTCCGATCAATGTGATTTTTGCCCCTTTGGATTCTTTTTGCGATGTAGACTTCATCCATGTAGAGAAATTCCCGTTTCCGGATCATTTTCTCGTTTTTCTCAATTATTGCCCAATATTTGGCGAAAACATCCAAAACGCACCAAATTCGTCTTTTCTTCTATTTCGAACCTCGTTTCTTCTCTCCACTTGATTCCCGCATGCGTAATTCCTGTCAAACAACAACACGAACACTACCGCGAAGATCAAATGTGATAAATTACCAAAATCATACTCATAAACCATTAAGAAACGCCCGGATTGTGCATTAAGCTCAAAAACATACAAAAGTGCATTTTCTTCTCAAATTAGCCCAAAATCCATCACTTTGCACCGAAAATCACACAAATAACAATGTGAATGACGCGAATTCTTTACGCGCTTAAAAGCAAGTATACGGTCAAGTAGTATTTAGGAGTATTTTTACGACTCCGAGTATCGAACCCAAGGGAATTTACGACTACTAGCTAACTAGAAATTAACTTTACGATATCTAAGTAACAAGTAAAAATGGTGTTTGATTTAGTAACGTTGTCGCCCACAAACAAGCGACGTAAATTAAATAAAAAGTAACTAACTGTTTTTGTAGGGTTTTTACTTTAAACAAAGATATATTGTGATTGGATAAGATTAATGAGAAAGAACTAGGTAATTGATGATCCCTAGGGTTGTTAACGATTCCCGGAATTATGCATGAAACACTCTACTCACGTTCTAGTTATATCGGGTAATACTCATCACGATCTTCTCTCGATCTCACGTGAATTTGTGTAAACAATAGATTTCGGGTCCTCTCGGTCCACCTCCGTCTATTACTACAATCTAATTGATTTGTTCGGCTCCTTCACCGGGTCCTATCGGTCCACCAAATTCACTAAGTTCTAACACAATCAATCAAAACTACCCTCACACGATTAATCAAGTTTCTATCTCCTCTCGGTCTCAAGAAATTACAAGATCACCCAACTATTCTTTAACACGTCTCAAAGAATTCACTTTCGTGCAACCCTGTCAACAAGTAGCGTCCTACGGATGATCAAGCCAAGAACACTAATAAATAAAGAACAAGAATAGTTTGGATAACAAGAATGTTCATAAAATTTAAGCTAATGCATGCATCATGTCCAAAATCCAGAAAAAGTCATCAAACCCTAGTTTTCATCAATCACCTAGCCTAAGACGTTTAGCTAGACATAATAGTGTTCAACATAATCAAAATACTGAAGTTCATGAAGAATAGAAGAAGAAAAGATGATCAAACGCTAAAATCTTCAATGTTGATGATCTTCCAAGCTCCAAGCTTTGTCTCCCGTCTTCTCTAGCTCCCCAGACTCCAAAGATGCGTGAATGAACCGTTCTTAGGTCGTCTCCTTCGTTTTTTACCAGATGTGCACGATTTTTAATGTAATTTGGCCGAAATTGCACTTCAGCCCCTCCAGTTTGTAATTCCCGGACATAATTATTTTCTGATCTTGCGCGGGCTGTATCTCCCTCATACGGACTCGTCTTCGGACCTACCATATATCGTTGGAAAGCTACGGATGTCTAATTTCCAATGCCGCAAGACTTGCTTCAAAGTTCATTGTAGATTTTCCTGAGCATCGAAAAGAGTGCAGGCTGGTCCTGTGTGACTTTTCCAACTTCGCTTCGTTTGTGCGTCTCCCTTTCTCCTCTTCATCTAGCTCCATTCCAAGCATATCCAAGCATCTCATAAGCTCCATTTCACCTATTTTACCTGAGATAAACAATACTAAACAACCTGTGCAATTATCATAGCAAATATGAGAGAAAACATGCACAAATAAGCTAGAAACACAACTTTTCACTCTTAGGCTTATAAATCGTCATATTCACATATTTGTGCAAATATAACATACAAATCATGTTAAATAAGCCTAATACAAGTAATATGGAAGTATAATAATAGCTCTAAAATAGAGTTATCAAATACCCCCACACTCACCTTTTGCGCGTCCCGAGCAATCCAATCAAAATCCAATAAAAATCCGACCACAATCCAACCAAAAACATCCTCCAATGAAACAACATCCCCACAAGTGATATGAGTCGTGATTTGCATACTTACTAGAAACACCGTTGCATACAAATCCTAACTAGCCGACTCAATAACGACACACGACTCAACAATGCAACAAGATGATGCAAATGCAAACTACGACTCGATCCTACACAAACACATATAAACATAAAACGAGCTTTTTATCTTTTTGGTTGAGATCGAACAATCTCCATTGGCTTAAATTGATTATCATGAAGTGATGAGAATCCTAGGAACAAAGCATGAGTTGAAACTAAACTCGACAACGTGACTCTCCCCTAGTTAGTATAGAAATCCTAACTTTACTAAGTACAAGAGTACGCTACCTCTTCACGTGTGCCACGAAATAAGAGACTACGCCAGGCAAAGTCACATCCAAGGTCCGAGCTCCTAATCCGCTAATGGTTTTCACATGATGAGGCTTAGGGACATAAAGATAATCTCGTCGAAATCAAGTCCTAAGCGTCACATTCTCACATCAAATCCCACATCTCACACACCCTCACCAGGATGATAGGAACCGAAACCCAAAGCTCACCACCTCCGGCCCTCACTTCCCTCAAACCCCGGTACACTAGTGATCTCCGTGGCCATCGTCGTTCGTCGTGCATGAAACGTGAACCATCGTTGTCAAAATAGCTCCACCACTCGTTCCAATTCAATTCCAACTCAAAACTTTATTTCATCTCTCCTTTTTCTTTTTCTCTCTTTTTTTTCATTTCTCTATTTTTTCTCTTTTTTTTCTCTCAAAATACCATCAAAATCCAACAATAATATCCGAGTGGTCTTCAAATAATAATCAAATATGCTAGGAGAAGGAAACACGTAAATCGATGAATGAATATCACATAAAAATATCATCTCCTCCTAACTCAATCAAAGTCCATGTCAAGTCCAAGCTGCAAAATCAATGAAATACATGTGTGGGAGTGGATTCGTCGCAAGCTCACACTCAATATCCGGAGTCAAAGTCGACACCCCCACACTCGAATGTAACCATATCCCCTCTCAAGTAGTCCCGAAGATGAATGTATCTCGTGCCTAATCCAACCGATCCTCCTACACCAAAGTAATCAAATCCGGTACCTAGCACGATCCACCAATTAAGTTCTCCCAACCCAATTTCGTGCGTATTAGATTCAAGCACTCACGGCTCTCCACAACTGTGTCCATGATGTAGTGGCATGGAACACCGCCACACCGAAGTGCGCAAGCCTACTCACTCACCCTCGCATCCCCTCGTAGATAATCAATGAAGTGCAAGCAAGATGTAGAACTCAACGAATTGTATAATCACTCCCTCATCGAACCCCCTCAACTACACAACCCTCTCGTGACGCACTAAAGTGGTGATTCTAATCAATTTGTGATGAAGGCCAAGAATCGTCACCCTAGGTCCGAAGGCTAGCAAAGAATCCAAGGTTCAAATTGGGGCGTCTAATAGTCCTACAAGGTGAGTTCTAAAAGCAGTGAGTGCGCTAATACACGTCCTCGCACAGTTGTTTCGTGTGCCACTACGAGGCGGGTTGGCGACTACCTAAGACGTACACATGGATGTTCGGCTTGTTTAGCTCACACCTAGCTCAGCTCTTGTAAGAAAATAGGCACGCACTTTGAGTTTGAAAATCACGTAAGTTTTAAAAATAGGTAGGCACTCCCGTAAAGAAAGTCTCTCTAAACTTACTAGGGGAGACTCACGTCGTCACTCTCGGTCGCAAATCATGCTCTACGCCTAAAATCCTCACACTTCGCGATTTATCAAATTTTAGCCTCTTTTGATTGCCCTTTTCTCAAAATTTTCTCTTCTTAATTTTTTTTTTTCTTTTTCAATTTTTGGTTTTTTTTTCTTTCATATAATTCCTACTCTACATGCAAGCCGACACGAAATAAACTACACAAAACATTCAATAGGGTAGGTAGACTCAAATAAGAAAACGTGCAATATTAAACACAAACACAAACAAGTATATACAAGACTAACACAACACAATATGACATACTATCACAATATCACGACACGGACCACATAAATAGACACAATACGACACGAACAACTATATGCAGACATGGCGATGCAAACACTGACTGGCTAGTCAAGACTAAAACTCCCCCCGCACTAGAATACGTCGTTGTCCTCTACAAATTTAGAAGTAAAACTGAGGACTCAGCATCTCTAATGTGAGGGGTGGTGGATCTACTCGGACTCGGAACCCTGATCCTCAGACTCCTCGTCTGCTGAACCAGGCTCCTCGTCTGCCGAACCAGTCTCATCGAAATCACTCGAATCGTACCACAAGTGCTCACTGTCAGGGCTAGGGTCTAGGTCCACATTGCTCTTATGAGCCAACTGAGCTACCCACTTCGGTCATGAGCAAACTGCCTCTCATTCTCCGCCTTAGACTCTAACATCATCTTATGCATGCTCTGCAAAAGAGTGTCGGTGCTCGAAGACACACCTACCTTCTCCTCACCCTTCCTAGACCTAGACGCTCTAGAGGGTTGCAAATACTTCGACCACTCGCGCTTAGTGGGTGGCAAGATGTCCAACTCCCCAACGTCTACCCCGGCGTCGGTAGCCAATTTGGTCAACAAACATGTGTGACCCGGGGCCATCCTATTTCCCTCCGATTTGCGGGCCATAATGTTTAGCCGAATCATGCGAGGAATGTCAACCCGTTGCCCTATCCAAACACACATGGACATGCAACAATGGCGGAAGGTGAAGCGGGGGTTCGGTGTGATGCCTAAGACCCAATTCTCAAGCATCTCACAAACCCACCTAGCACGAGGGAGTTGGCACTTCTTCTCCACCGTCCACATTGTCACCTCGGCCTTCGATTTATCCCAAGGATCCGCCCCCTCACCCGGAAAACAAAATGCATTGACCATAGGTACTACATCGGATCGCCTAAGCATGTCGTGTAATGCACAAGGGGTATTGGGGTCCAACTCTGTAAACTGAAGGGCCTTGCTAATGATCTCCGGTGTTATTCGCACCCAAGTTCCCCGACAATACACCATCATATCGTCCTTGCTCTCCCCCTCGTCCCCGAACCGGAGATTAACGTAAATCTCCCTCGCAACTTGAGAACTAGACGGTTCACACAACTCAAACCACTTATGTAACCGCTCACGTTCATGAATGCTATTAGTTCGGTAGGCATGAGTTTCGCTTTGTCTATGGGGTAGGGTTTCTCGGCCGCACCTCTTAGCTTAAGGTATCGGTCGCGAAACGACGCAACGTGAGCTTGAAAACTCACGAACCGATACGCGCAATACTTAGTTGGCGACACATTCGCATTGTCTATCTTTAGCCGTTTGTCCGACCTACCCTTTCTCAAACGGGGCTTAGGGGGCATTGGTTTGTTGAGTATGCGGTGTGGCGGAGATTCCGGCACAACATACTCGGGCTCTTCGGGTGGTACGATAGGTGGGTCATCGACTGCCATTTCATCTACGTTTGATGGCCCGACTCTCCTAACGGGGTGAAAGATAGGGTCGTCAAAAGTAGCGGCTTTTCTTTTCGACATGATAATAAAGATTCAATTCACAAATGCCACTTAACAATTCAACTCAACAACTCTACTCAACAATCCAATTCACAACTAAAGCAAAGAGAATAATGCGGAAATAAAGAGAGAGATTAGGAGTACCGACGAAAAAAAATCGCAATATTTTCCAACAAGAACCCAATTTTGGACGCCGAATTCTTTCGTTGAATTACTCCGATTGAACGATGCTCCTAGCTTCTCCGTGTTGTCCCCGTCAATTCTTCCTTCTTCGTCGAGAGTTGAATTGAACCCCTTCCTCTTCAATTTGAATTTATTCCCGAAAAACCCTAAGTGGGTGTTCTTCCCCAATTCTGAAAATTTGTTCTTCAATTGGCCTCAACACCAAGGAGTGGTGTTAGAGGCAGTTTAGACTCGTCGGAAAACACCCCCACACGCCGGTGAATCTGAGGGTTGTGGTTCGCGGGGGTGGCTTTCTGGTGAGAAAGCTGTCGGGTGGGAGAGAAGGTTGAGTTTCTGCCGCAGGTTCGAGGGTCGCCGGAGTGAGAGAGAGGTCGCCGGAGTGAGAGAGAGGGAAAAACACCGAACAATTGAGGGGCTCACCGGAGTTTCGATCAAACTTGCAGAGGGATTTGAGAGTTTGTTGTGTTCGAAAGATGAAGAACAAACCCCTGTATAGCCCGATGAATCATCAAACTTGGCACGAATTCCCTTTTTTCACCCTCAAAAACCACCGAAGTCTCACTTTTACCCCTGTTCGTGCGAGCAAAAGAGTGTTCGCACAAACACTGCTCGCAAGAACAAGTTTCTCAGTTCGTAAGATTCAGCAGAATGTTTTTGGACTTGCTTTGTTCTTGCGAACAGAGGGGTGTTCGTGCGAACAGATGGGTGTTCGTGCGAACACCCCTGACTCCAGCTTCAATTTTTTTTTTTTTCGATCCATTTCCTTTGCTTGATCTTCGAGGTTCCTTGGCTTTGAATTCCTTGTTCCCCTTTGTGTTCTTGAGCCCATTTTTTGTGACGAACTTCCCATTCTTCCCGGGAATCTCGTCGTGATCATATCTCGCTCAAATCCCGCCTTTATTTTACGTCCGGCCTCCGATGCGCGCTTTTCCATGTCTACGCACATCAAGAAGGGGAGTACGAATCGCGTAATAACCTGTAATCCTGCGGAGACTCAATTCAAATATCAAATTCTCGCTCTCTCACCCCTCAGATAACAAAACGGAATTAAAACCGCACAACAATATTTAAAACACACTCTCTATACTAAAGCATAAAATACGTTGGGTTGCCTCCCAACAAGCGCTTTGTTATTTACGATCGACGGCCCGACCCAGTTACCTCAATACGATCACGGCTCGTCAAAGTATATAACATCCACTTTGGCCGGAATTGGCGCGGATTCCAAGTACAGTTTAACTCTGCTTCCATTGACGCGGAAGCATTCCTTCGTATGTGGATCTTCTAACTCAACCGCACCCCAAGGATAGATTTGGTGGATCTGGAACGGCCCGGACCATCTCGAACGAAGCTTTCCCGGAAAGAGCTTCATGCGTGAGTTGAATAACAATGCCTTTTGTCCCACACAAAGTTCTTTCGGTTTGAGACGACTGTCGTGCCATCTCTTCGTCTTCTCCTTATAAATCCGGGAACTATCATAGGCCTGTAATCCATTCCTCAAGTTCAAGAAGCTTCATCTTCCTTGCTTGTCCTGCTAACTCGGGATCCATGTTCAACCTCTTGATCGCCCAATATACCTTGTGCTCTAGCTCAACGGGAAGATGACATGCCTTAACGAAGACAAGCTGAAATGGTGACATGTTCAAAGGCGTCTTCCATGCGGTACGATATGCCCACAATGCGTCATCCAGCTTCACAGCCCAATCCTTGCGTCCGGTGTTGACGGTTTTCTGAAGAATCCCCTTAATCTCCCTGTTCGAAACTTCCGCTTGCCCATTGGTGTGGGGGTGATAAGGTAGGGAAACCTTATGGATAGACACCCCGTACGTCTTCAAGACTCTGGCAAACACCCGGTTTATAAAATGTGACCCTTCATCGATCACCATTGCCCTTGGTGTGCCAAACCGAGTAAAGATCTGCTTCTTCAGGAACTTCTCTACCGTTGCTGCATCATTCTTGGGGCACGCAATTGCTTCAACCCATTTTGTCACGTAATCCACAGACAGCAAGATGTACGAATTCCCATAAGAAGGAGGGAAGGGACCCATGAAGTCTATGCCCCAAACATCGAAGGGTTCCACCTCAAGCCATTCAGACATTGGCATCTCATCTCGCTTGGAGATGTTACCCGTTCTCTGGAAGCTATCACATCCTGCAACCCAGTCATGACAATCCTTAAATATAGTAGGCCAAAAGAAACCGGATTGTAGTACCTTCATGGCGATGCGCGGACCGCTGAAATGGCCTCCACTAGGTGCTGCATGACACTGCTTAATCACATCATAGATCTCATGGGTAGGCATACACTTCCTAATGATGTTGTCAGCTCCCATCTTGAATAGATATGGATCCTCCCAAAAGTATTGCTTGACCACATACAAGAACCGCTTCTTCTGCTGCACTGTCCACTCTTCCGGAATCTTCTCATTGGTGAGATATTTAGCAATTGCCCAATACCAAGGCTCAGTATCCCCCAAAGAAATCAAGCTCTCGTCAGGAAAGTTCTCTTGAATCGGCACCTTCTCTACCACTCGATTCTCGAGTCTTGAGAGGTGGTCCGCTACCACATTCTCAACACCCTTCTTCTCGCGGATCTCAACATTAAATTCCTGCATCAAAAGAACCCACCGCAACAATCTTGGCTTGGCATCCTTCTTATCAAGAAGATATTTTTAGTGCCGAATGATCTATAAAGACAATCACTTTCGATCCCACAAGATAAGGCCGGAATTTTTCAAGAGCAAAAATTACAGCTAATAATTCCTTCTCAGTAGTGCCATAGTTTAGTTGAGCCTCATTAAGAACTCTACTAGCATAGTAAATAACATAGCATACCTTTTCCTTACTTTGTCCCAATACTGCTCCAATGGAGAAATCACTGGCATCGCACATGAGCTCAAATGGCAAACTCCAATCCGGAGTTGTGATGATAGGGGCAGAGGTGAGCTGTTCCTTCAAAAAGTCGAAGGCCTTCTTGCACGCTTCATCGAACACAAACGGGACGTCTTTCCCTAGCAACTCACACAAGGGCTTGCAGATCTTCGAGAAGTCCTTGATAAACCTGTGATAGAAACCTGCATGTCTCAAGAAGCTTCTGACCCCCTTCACTGAAGTCGCATAAGGGAGTTGCTTGATTGTCTCTACCTTCGCTTGATCAACATCTAAACCTCTGCGTGAAATATTGTGACCAAGAACTATCCCCTTTGTGACCATGAAGTGGCACTTCTCCCAATTCAGCACGAGATTACTGTCTTCACAACGAACCAAGACACGGCCGAGATGATGTAGACAGTCCTCAAAACTGTCACCAAATAAGGAGAAGTCGTCCATGAAGACCTCTAAATGCTTCTCAATCATGTCCGAGAAGATGGCCATCATACACCGCTGGAAAGTAGCCGGTTCTTTACATAATCCAAATGGCATGCGGCGGAACGCAAATGTGCCATAGGGACATGTAAAGGTAGTCTTCTCCTGGTCTTCTGGAGCAATGGCGATCTGGTTGTAGCCTGAATAACCATCCAAGAAGCAGTAGTACTCCTGGTGAGCCAAACGATCAAGCATCTGATCAATAAACGGCAACAGAAAGTGATCCTTGAGTGTGGCTTCATTCAGCTCCATGTAGTCCACGCACACACGCCATCCAGTAACTGTCCATTGAGCAATCTGCTCATGCTTGTCGTTCTCTACCACAGTCATCCCTCCTTTCTTAGGCACACACTGGACCGGGCTAGTCCAAGTGCTGTCTGAGATCGGAAAAATAATACCAGCCTCTAGCCACTTCATGACCTCTTTTCTTACCACTTTCATATGCGGATTCAATCTCCGCTGTGCTTGGATCACTGGCTTCTTTCCTTCTTCTACCCGAATCTTGTGCTGGTAATACACGGGGCTGATCCCTTTTATATCTGCGATAGTCCATCCAATTGCTCCCTTATGCTTCCTTAGCACATCCAAAAGCTGCTCCTCCTGTGCCTGAGATAAAACAGAAGAAAAAATTATGGGAAATGTGTTATCAACACCAAGGAAAGCATACCTGAGATGGCTAGGCAATGTCTTCAACTCAAGAACGGGTGGTGACTTGAGTGAAGGAACAAGAGCTAACTTCTTATCCCCTTTCTCATAACAATCCAGCTTGGTCCAACTGCTCATGTGACACAAATCCATGGGGGGACTCGGATCTTCATCCTTGTACATTCCATCAATTTCCTCCCACATCAATTCAGCTTCCTCATCTCCCATGTCATCATCAACAATCTCTACACTAAAGCAATCTTCATAATTGTAGCATGAAGGCATTTTCATTGCCTTGAACACATCGAAGACTACTTTCTCATCATTGATTTGCATAGACAACTTTCCGCTCTTCACATGAATAATAGCTTCCCCTGTAGCTAGGAAGGGCTTGCCAAGAATGAGAGGTACTTCACCAACCTCAATGTCTAGGATGAGAAAATCTGCAGGAAAGATAAGAGTACCAACTTTGACCAAAATGTCTTCAATCACCCCATATGCTCTACGGATCGACCTGTAAGCCATCTGCAAGGTAACTCGAGTGGGATGAGGCTCCCCCACACCTAGCTTCCTGAATACGGACAAGGGCATCAAATTCATGCTTGCCCCCAAATCGCACAACGCAGTCATAGTGAGAGAATCACCAAGAGTAACCGGTATCACAAAGCTCTCAGGGTATTTCTTCTTCTTAGGCAATCCATTCCTGACGCATTCAGAAGTCTCAGCAGTCAAATTCACCTGTGCAAAATCACTCATGCGTCTCTTTCCTGAAAGAATATCCTTGAGAAACTTGGCATATGTTGGCATTTTAGAGATAGCCTCTGCAAAAGGAATGTTAATCTCCACCTTCTTGAATATATCAAGAAACCTATGAAAATCTCTAGAATCATCCCTCTTTCGTGTTCTCAACGGATATGGAACTGCCTTAGAAACAATAGTATCAATACGTACCTCATCCTTGTCTTTCACCGCCTCCTCATCCGTCGCGCCCTTTGATTGGGGGATCACGACATTAGTATCATCATCAAATATCTCATGCTCTTTAGCCTTAGAAGCATCGGCTCTAGCATGAGTGGGATATGGCGGATCTTTCAATGCAACCCCACTTCGAGTAGTGATTGAATTGATTTGACAAGGATTTTCTTCTGTGTTGGATGGAAAAGAACCTGGAGCTCTAGATGAGAGCTGAGTAGCAATCTGACCCACCTGTACCTCAAGAGAATGAAGAGAAGTCTTCGTAGCCTGTAAATCCGCAGACACAGCAATAACCTGCGTGGACATATTATTCACATTGGTGGTCATGGTATTCATATTGTCACTCAGTTGTGTCAATGCCTTTGTTAACTCAGAGATGTCCGAACTTGGTGCTGCAACAGCTGTTGTTGGAGCCTGCGAAACCGGTGGCCTGTGCTGAAACCCTGGTGCATATGTCGCTCCTGACTGATCCCCATACCTAAAGCCTGGATGATCTCTCGTGCCTGGCATGTAGTTCCCTTGATTCCAGTTCTGCCTTTGTCTGTGTGCCCCCACATATTTCAAATCCTCATTTGCCATGTGTGCCATTGCTGCATCATATTCTGGCTCCTCAACACTTGCTACTGTCTTCTTGTCCTTATATACATGCTTGGTCAAGTATGACACCATCTTGCTGATTCCATCCTTCCACTCATTATCTTTCGCTTCAGGCAATGCCGATAGTCTTCTAGAATCATAAAACTGCTTATCCTGCTTAGCTAGCTGTTTCATAAGTGCAAATGCTCCCTCTTTGTCAACTTAGTACATAAAGTTTCCTCCAGCTTCCCTGTTAACCAACTCTTGGTTATGGCGTTCTAATCCATGGTAGAAGACCTGCAAAATTTTGTAGTCCCCAAAATCGTGATTTGGGCACTTCCTGATCAAATGCATAAATCTATCCCACGCCTCTACAACGGTCTCATGGGCCTGCTGCTGAAAGCCAAGGATATCACCTTGTAACTGAATCACCCGCTGAACTGGGTAAAACTTTGCCATGAATTCATCCACACATTGAGCCCATGTAGTGATTGAATCCGGAGCTCTCGACTCAAGCCACTTCTCAGCTGCACCTTTCAAACAATAGGGAAATAGGATAAGTTTCAATGCCTCTGGAGTCACGTTCTTATACTTCACAGTCTTGATATAAGCATTGAACTTCCCATTGAAATCGTTGGGATCCTCGTCCTTGTTCCCATAAAACTGGAACTGATTGGTGACTGTCTGGATCGTAGCTGGCTTGAGATCGAAATGCTCAGCCTGTATGTCTGGAACTACAATTGCCGGATTGTGTCCATACGTGGACGTCTGTAATTTCTCCACAATAGCCTGCCCAGACTTGTTGTACGGTGTCTGGGCGTTGCGATCATTCAACTGTTTCGACAACTCTTCCATTTTCTCATTGAGCTGCGCGTTGGTCAATTGATCACCCATCTTGCTCTGTTTCTGTCTTCTCCTCTGATCTCTGAATAACTGTTCCGGGTCTTCAAGTGGGGCACAAGTTCTCTAGGGATCCTGGGCATACACTGACGACCTGAAAAGTAGAATTCAAATACAAGTGAGAAAACAAATAGCTAATTAAACAAAAGGTAAAAGAGATATCCTAAATCAATTTCTACTACACTAATAAACCGTTAAGTCCCCGGCAACGGCGCCAAAAACTTGACGCAAATTCTTTACGCGCTTAAAAGCAAGTATACGGTCAAGTAGTATTTAGGAGTATTTTACGACTCCGAGTATCGAACCCAAGGGAATTTACGACTACTAGCTAACTCGAAATTAACTTTACGATATCTTAGTAACAAGTAAAAATGGTGTTTGATTTTGTAACGTTGTCGCCCACAAACAAGCGACGTAAATTAAATAACAAGTAACTAACTGTTTTTGTAGGGTTTTTACTTTAAACAAAGATAAATTGTGATTGGATACGATTAATGAGAAAAAACTAGGTAATTGATGATCCCTAGGGTTGTTAACGATTCCCGGAATTATGCATGAAACACTCTACTCACGTTCTAGTTATATCGGGTAATACTCATCACGATCTTCTCTCGATCTCACGTGAATTTGTGTAAACAATAGATTTCGGGTCCTCTCGGTCCACCTCCGTCTATTACTACAATCTAATTGATTTGTTCAGCTCGTTCACCGGGCCCTATCAGTCCACCAAATTCACTAAGTTCTAACACAATCAATCGAAACTACCCTCACACGATTAATCAAGTTTCTATCTCCTCTCGGTCTCAAGAAATTACAAGATCACCCAACTATTCTTTAACACGTCTCAAAGAATTCACTTTCGTGCAACCCTGTCAACAAGTAGCGTCCTACGGATGATCAAGCCAAGAACACTAATAAATAAAGAACAAGAATAGTTTGGATAACAAGAATGTTCATAAAATTTAAGCTAATGCATGCATCATGTCCGAAATCCGGAAAAACGTCATCAAACCCTAGTTTTCATCAATCACCTAGCTTAAGATGTTTAGCTAGACATAATAGTGTTCAACATAATCAAAATACTGAAGTTCATGAAGAATAGAGGAAGAAAAGATTATCAAACGCTAAAATCTTCAATGTTGATGATCTTCCAAGCTCCAAGCTATGTCTCCCGTCTTCTCTAGCTCCCCAGACTCCAAAGATGCGTGAATGAACCGTTCTTAGGTCGTCTCCTTCGTTTTTTACCAGATGTGCACGATTTTTAATGTAATTTGGCCGAAATTGCACTTCAGCCCCTCCAGTTTGTAATTATTTTCTGATCTTGCGCGGGCTGTATCTCTCTCATACAGACTCGTCTTTGGACCTACCATATATCGTTGGAAAGCTACGGATGTCTAATTTCCAATGTCGCAAGACTTGCTTCAAAGTTCATTGTATATTTTCCTGAGCATCGAAAAGAGTGCAGGCTGGTCCTGTGTGACTTTTCCAACTTTGCTTCGTTTGTGCGTCTCCTTTTCTCCTCTTCATCTAGCTCCATTCCAAGCATATCCAAGCATCTCATAAGCTCCATTGCACCTATTTTAACTGAGATACACAATACTAAACAACCCGTGCAATTATCATAGCAAATATGAGAGAAAACATGCACAAATAAGGTAGAAACACAACTTTTCACTCTTAGGCTTATAAATCGTCAAATTCACATATTTGTGAAAATATAACATACAAATCATGTGAAATAAGCCTAATACAAGTAAAATGGAAGTATAATAATAGCTCTAAAAGAGAGTTATCAGTGAAACATACGTAGGATAACTCTTATTAATGAGTTATCAAATATCCCCACACTTGCCATTTGCGCATCCCGAGCAAAGTCTCATCTACTGCATTTAACTGTATATTAGCCGACAAGACACAAACGACTCTAACATGACTCAAGACACTACTAATGCAGCAAGATGATGCAAATGCAATTCTAGACTCGATCTTAAACACGTAAAAGCTTTTAAATTCTTTCTTTTTGTGAGATTAGGCAATTTCAATACACATAGACTAGGTGCTCATGGAGTGATGAAAAAGTTAGACAAGAGGCGTGAATCGCAACTAAACTCGACAACAAGTGATTCCCCATAGTTAGTATAGAATTCTTAAATTTACTATAAAGAACAACCTACCTCTTCATGTGTGCTGATAAAATTAAGAGGCTAACCAAGGCTAAGCCACATTCACCGTCCGAGCTCCTATTTCGCTAATGGTCAAATGTGATGAGGCTTAGGGACAAAAAAGGATATAACTTGTATGAAGCAAAAAATCCTAAAGCGTCACATAAAGTCACCAAACCCCATATCTCACACACCCTCACCATGATGATAGGAATCCACAACCCGAATCTCACCGACTCCGGCCCTCAATCCCCTCAAACCCCGATACCATGTCAATTCCGTGGCCATCAAAGCAAATAATGTGCAAAACTCATCTTTGTCTTCAATCCGGAACTAAGAACTTTCACCACTCTATTTTCAATAAGCACAAATTTATTTCTTTCTCTCCTTTTTTTTCTCTCTTTTTTTTCTTTCATTTTTCTTTTTCTTTGTCTTTTTTTTTCTTTCTCTCAATCAAATATCAATACAATCAAATAAATATGAGTGGTCCTCCTTCAAGAATCAAACAATGCCAACACAGCCGCAAACTTCGTAAAAGCATGTATGGGGGTGGAGTCATCATATCCACAATCTCTATGTCCGTAGTCAAATGTCGACACCCCCACACTAGAATGTAGTCAGGTCCCCCTCTCAAGTAGTCAAATAAGTTATGTCACGTGCCTAATCCAACCGAACCTCCTACACCGCACATGCCACCAATTAAGTACAACCAACCCCATTTTTGTTCGGATTAGACGTCACGCACTTAGGCTCTCCACTACTGTGTCCACGATGTAATGACATGGAACACCGCCACACCTTAGTGTGTAAGCCAACTCACTCACCCTCGCATCCCCTCGTAGATATCCAATGAAACATATGCGATCTGCAGAACTCATAGAAAATATGTAATGAAGCACTCCCTCAACTAACCCCCTCAACTACTACTCCCTCATGACGCTCTAGGAAGGTAATTCTAAACGATATATGATGAAGGCCAAGAATCGTCTCCCCAGGTCATAGAGGCTAACAATGAATCCAAGGATCAATTAGGATTTACTAGTGGTCCTACAAGGTAAGATCTAAAAGCAGTGAGTGTTATAATACACATCCTCGCACAGCTGTTCTGTGTGCCACTACGAGGCGGGCTGGCGACTACCTAAGACAGACAACATGAATGTTCGGCTTGTTTAGCAAACACCAAGCTCAACTCTTTTAGGAGAAAAACAGCACACACTTTAGATTTTCAAATTTAATTTTAGTTTAAAACTAGGTAGGCATTCCCGTAATGAGATTCTCTCTATACTTACTAGGGGGAACAAAAATTGTACATTCTCGGTCAAAATTCACACCCTATGCCTAAAGTTTTCACATCTCACTAAATCAACAAGGTCTATGCTTCTTTCAATTGCCTTTTCTCAAAAAAAATTATTTTTTATTTTTTTATGGATTTTCTATTTTTCTCATTTTTTTTTAATAAGATCCTAACTCTATATGCAAGGCTTGACTCGAAAAATTTTGACTCTACACAATTTACTTTGTTGGTGGGTAGACTCAATTATTTAAAAGTGCAAACAATATCTAAATCTATACAATACAATACGACAATATAATTAAAAAATAAACATAAACCACAACACTAACTCACAAAACACTATAAACACATCATACATGTAACTGGCTATGCAAGACACATTGGCTAGTAAACAGTTAAACCACCCCCACACTGAATGCTTCGTTGTCCTCAACAAATTTAGAGATCATGCATAGGACTCAGCAATCAATGTGAAAGGTCAGTAGATGAGATGGAGCTATGACATACTTATATAAAAGAAACACAAAATTTAAAAAGAGAAAAAGATACTCACAGCCACCTCAAGGGTGGGGACAAAATCGTTCCCAGCAGTCCCCAAGCACAGTGATGGCGCCACCATGCTCCTATACAGTCAATGTGTACTCGCAGACTGGGGTCGACTGCCTCCTCTGCTAAAATCGATGTCTGAAGAATCCCCAACTCGCCAATGCAAGCCCCTGTGAAGGTCATGTGTGCCATGGCACACCGGGGTCGTACCATAACCTGCTCATGTATGTCACTAGGAAACATCATTAGTCCCTCTCTCTCTCTCTCTCTCTCTCATATCTCCACATTAATATCTAAAAACACAAAACATAACTGTATTAAAAACAAACTCCCTAATCTAATGCAAATAAATAGGTTGGGTTGCCTCCCAACAAGCGGCTTGTAATTTAAGGTCGACGACCCGACCCAATTACCTCAAAAAATGTCAAGGAGGTCTAGCACGACGTGCCTCCTCCTTCAGTTTCTTGCTCTTGATCTTTTTCACCACATCATGCGCACCGACAATAATTGGCTTCTTTTCTGAATCGGGTGGATCGGGTTGCAAAACTGTAGACAACCCAGGTGTAGGATCCACATCTTTCTCTCTAAATTTGATCATCGCCAATTTATTCTTCCCTGTGCCCGGAACAAATGCCTTAAATACAAGTGATGAATCTAGAGCTTTGATAGTGAGCTCCTCAGTATCTAAATCCACATTTGCGCGCATTGTCTTTAAAAGTGGTCTTCCAAAGATAAGTGGCACATCGCGATCCTCCTTGATGTCCACTATCACAAAGTCAGCTGGAAAGACAAATGCACCCACTTTAACAAGCAAGTTCTCAATAACCCCGTTTGCTGCAACAATAGAATTGTCTGCCAGTTGCAGACCCATCTTCACAGGGGTTGGCGCACCAATGCCCAATCTCTGAAATAGGGACAATGGCATGAGATTAATACTCGCGCCTAAATCACAGAGCCCATGCGTGTGATATCCACCCCCAAGAGTACAGCCTAAGATGACACTGCCTGGATCTCTCATCTTGGGAATATCTCGATGTGTCACAGTACTACATGTCTCTGTCAGCTTCACCGTGGCATGAGGGTCTATGCTCTTCTTACCCCATAAAATTTCCTTTAAGAACTTCTTATACTTGGACATCTGAGAAAGTTCTTCCACAAGAGGGATGTAGATGTGCAGTTGTCTGAATATCTCCGAAAATCTTCCATAATGATCTTCATCGTTCCTCTTTATTGTTGCCGGGTATGGCACATCTGGCACATACTTAGCCGGATTTAGAGTGTTTTTAGGCTCTTCTTTCTTTTCTATCGTGTCCTTTGATTGGGGACTCACGGCTTTGGGGACCTCTTCTCCTAATTCTTTCTCGGGGGCTTTAGTAGCTTCAGCTCTCGCATGGCTAGGATATGGAGGATCCTGAGTAGTCACGCCACTCCGAGTAGTAATAGCTTTAAGCTGCTCAGTAGGAACAATATAATTAGCAGGAAGCATGCCAGGTGAAGATTTAGTAAGCTGATTGGCATTTTGCTCAATCTGTGTCTCAAGGCTCTTAATAGTGGCTTCCATGGCCACAAACTTGTGCTCCATCCTATCCATCTTCTCATTTGTATGTTGTTGCTGAGTAACCAATTGTCTCAACAAGGTTTTCATTTCCGGATCCTGTTGTTGTTGTGCCTGTGGTTGCGTGGCTTGTCTCTGAGCCTGATATGGAGGATTAGGCTGTTGACCAGGTGCATATAACCCACTGTTTGGGTTGCTATAGCTGAAGTTTGGATGATTGCCATTGTTGGGATGATAAGTGTCCGGCCACTGATGTTGTCTTGGTGGACCCATGTAATTTACGTCTTCAATCCCATATCCCTGATTCTCATCCGTGATCATCTCTCCCAGAGACTTCCCCTGTGCTAATGGATTCATGTTGTTAAAGGCCGTAGTCATGATTGCCATTTGCTGTTCAAATTTTTGCTCCACCATTGACTCAATCATGTTGGCTAGAGCTGCATCGGCTTCCGAGTATCTACGAGTCTCACACCTTGTAGACTCACGCTTCGCCACAGTGTTTAGCAGATCTTGGCATCGCTGCACTCTCAAGCCCATAAAATTTCCTCCAGCTAACATATCTAGTTCATGTGTTGTTTCCCTATCTAGAGCATTATAGAAATAATGCAGGAGTTCATACCATGGCTCTCCATGAGTAGGGCATCTGCGAAGAAGTTGGTTGAATTTCCTCCATGTATCTCCTAGAGAGTCATCCTCTTGCTGAGTAAAATTCCTAATATCATCCATGAGTTGAGCAACTTTGGATGGCGGTAGATACTTTCTCAGAAACTCGTGGCAACACTCTGCCCATGAAATACATCCTGCTGAAAGCTCCATGAGCCATGTCTTGGCTTTCCCAGATAAAGAGAAAGGAAATAGCATCAACTTCACTGTTTCATCTGGAACTTGCTCATTATGCAATGTTGAAGTAATTTGCCCAAAGTTAAGCAAGTGGGCATTCGGATCATCTCCCGGAGCTCCTGTAAATAGGCACTCAGCACGCACCATATCAATCAATGGTTGGCGTATCTCGAAATGTGCGGCATTAATCTGAGGCCTGACAATAGTGTGTTGATACCCCTCCGGTGTAGTTCTGAAGTAATCCACCAAAGGACGCTCATCCTCCTCAGCGTTGTTGACTTGCTCTGCCGCATTCTGACCGTTATTGTTCCGATTATTGCCCCCATTATTCCCATTACCACCGTTGTTTCTACCATTAACTCTTATATTGTTTCTATCAACTACCTCCGCACCAGGGAGTTGTTGTGGATTTGGAGGGTTCATGCGATCAATCATCTCCTGCATCTCAGCCATTTGAGCCCTAATCTGCTCAGTTTCTCATGCTCTATTTGCTTCCTCCTCTACAGTAGCTGCTCTAGCTGCTTCCGCACCTTGCACATTTTTGCGGATCCTTCCAAACTCAGCTCTAGTTTCATCATCCATGGCGACTGAGCTTGAATTCCTCTTGTCTCTACGCTGTGCTTCAATAAGGATTCCGGGTTTTCAAATGTTGGATACAAAGGCTCGTCTTTAGAACGGGTCATGCACCGTGCAAATCAACCCGAAATCACAAAATACACAAAACGTAGGTGAGTAACAAATATAAACAAAAAAATTAAAATCCCTAAGGCTAGGAATTATAACTAATTTAGCCGAAGTCCCCGACAACGGCGCCAAAACTTGACACGACCACAAGTGTATGGCAGTCGTATGTAGTAATATCCGGTAATTCGGGTTGTCAAACCCAAGGGACCTTGTTAAATCAGTTATTATGTCTAACCATATGTGGGCAAGTCACAAAGTTGTTTGTTGTTCTAATTCTACTAAAATAAAAATAACAAACTTCTCAATTAATCGAGTGGAATGGTTCACGATTAACAAAGAGTGATTTAGGACTTTTCTAATAAGAGGAAAAATACCGGGAATTCTCTCTAGGATCACTAAGGATGATATGAGTTATGTTTTGATTCATGAAACACTACCATGTCTTCTATTATTAATCAAGCACTACACAACTCACCAAGTTACCAAACAAGTTGTCTATGTCTAAAATCAATTTAAACCGAGTTACCAAGCCTAAATCAATTTTAAGCATGCATTACGTGTATTAATTTACTTACGATCCTAATCAACACTACCGAGTTACCAAGTAGTGATACAACTAGGTGAAAAGTTCAATTTACCGACTAAGACTCACGGAGTTACCGCGTGAATCCTAATTAAGATCAACCCTACGCTAGCTACGCGCAAGAAAGATAGAGATTTAACATAAACTTTTCATAATAATAGAAGAACATGCTTAATTAAGTTCAAAACGTGAATCACAATCCCAAAACATCAAGTTCATATTAAAACCTAGCTACCAAACGAGAATTCCCAGCAAAAGAGGGTTTAGCTACGACAATACATGATCAAGATACAAAGTTTCGTGATCATAAACCAAAAACTAGAGAGAGGGAAGAGAAAAGATCAAACAAAGCGTCTCCCAAGCTCCCTGTAGCTCCAAGCACTTGTCTCCAACTCAAAGATACTGAAAAACTATGCCCTAACCCGTTCTAATATGTTTCCATAGTGTTTAGAACAAGTTAAAAGTAATTACACAGAAGCCCCCAACGAATCTGCTGTTTCTGGCGATCTCTTCGTACGAAGACAATTCTCTTCGTAGGAAGACCTTCGTAGGAAGAGTCTTCGTACGAAGACTTTTTCTCTTCGTAGGAAGACCTTCCCAGATAGATATTGCAAGCTGTTTTAGGAAGATATTTTCAGCAACTCAAAATTTGGCTAAGTATAATCTCTTCGTACGAAGACAAATCTCTTCGTACGAAGAGAAGTCTGGGTCACCCAAAAACATCCTTTTCGACTAATTTCCGATTCCTTGCCCGCGCCTTTGCTTCCTTAAGTATCTCCTTGACCTCGAGACTCCTTTTATGCTATAAAACATTTCCAAATTCTGGAGAACCCTTCATTCATCAATTTAGCTCCTCGAAAGGCGTGTTTGGCATTTTCGGATGCTTTTGGCCGCATTTTATCTCCTTGAGCATCCTTTTTGACATAACTTTTTCGTCCGGACTCCGATAAATGTGATTTTTGCACCTTTGGATTCATCCATGTAGAGAAATTCCCGTTTCCGGATCATTGTCTCGTTTTTCTCAATTATTGCCCAATATTTGGCGAAAACATCCAAAACGCACCAAATTCGTCTTTTCTTCTATTTCGAAGCTCGTTTCTTCTCTCCACTTGATTCCCGCATGCGTAATTCCTGTCAAACAACAACGCGAACACTACCGCGAAGATCAAATGTGATAAATTACCAAAATCATACTCAAAACCATTAAGAAACGCCCGGATTGTGCATTAAAGCTCAAAAACATACAAAAGTACATTTTCTTCTAAAATTAGCCTCACTTTGCACCAAAACTCACACAAATAACAATGTGAAACATATGTAGGATAACTCTTATTAATGAGTTATTAGCACGGGATGGCACGTGCACCCCGAAAGTTCAAGTTATCTACTAGTATACCCCCAAAAAATCTTTGCAACATTTTGCGAACATATCTAGTCGTGACCAAATACCTCTTCAACGTGCATGTGTTACTTCATCGTTTTAATCGTTTTAATTTTGTTGTACTTTGTTTAAAATCATCATTGGGCTCAGTTGCATGTAACAACCAAATGGTCTTATATTCTGTTCCACTTGTAATGTTCCTCATTAATCCAAAATATTCTGATGCTTTCTCCTCAAAAAAAAATGTGTACTACATCCTCAAGTCCATGATGTGACTTTTACCACTATTTACTGTGCAACACCCCGTGATCCCCAAGCCTTCCGTTCCGGACCGGAAAGTCCAGGAGGGCGATGCCAAAAGTGTTGGTGGAAGTCATAAGCACAACATCCGTATATTACAATACTATTAAACATTACACAAGTCTTTATATATTACATCTTATTGGACAATACATAACGCTCTTAAGTTTTTTCACACGTCACTACTAAAACATTACGCTAACGCTAGTCATACTAGCTTACTTACAATTTGTGATGATATCCTGCTTAGTGCGTCCCATACTCGGCTACATCGAAATCCTCAGCCTCTATACCTACGGTGGGAAGGAAAACAAGAACCGCAATTTCTAAAGTCAGCATAAAATACTGAGTAAGCAAATACCCGAGCTCGTAAACAGATGATGAGGCTCAATTCTTTTCGCAAAAGTAATAAAGAAGAAAACCAGAGTAAACTTGAATATAGAGCAAAAGCTTGAATAAAATTCTTGACTTCTCAATTCTCTTTCTTGAATCTCAACGGGAGTGTTAATCCCAATCTATTTCTTCGTTCCTTTCCATAAACATCCTTGTCACAGAGAAAACCACATTTTAACTTAGTTGATACGGGGAAGATCTATCCATCTCGCATACTCCAAGACCTTAAGTGCCGGCACCCCCCTAAGACTTCTTGCGGCCAGAGAGGTGAGTACATGGAGCAAACCCGGCAGGTTGCGACCAGGTAAAATAAACGGGTCGGGTGGACGTAGCCAACCACGACCAATCTTATCGAAAAGAATATATAACGATCCCCGCACAACTCTTTCTACTTTATATTATTTACGGATTAATATTGCTCGTGTGATAGTATCAAAGCAAAGCAACATCTTTCAATTGTAGGGTAAACTCACACAAAACATGTAAATCACAAACGCATTTTCAGACAAGTATTAAAAATCAAGTTTCGACACGAAATGAGCTAGGCAAGCTAGGCTAGGCATATTTACTTACCTCGAGCCTCAGCAATTAGCACATAAAGTTCCCCTAGAAGGACACGTAGCCTTTGTCAGCGAACTTGTCACCTACACGGTTCATTCCTTTATTCGATTACAAACTTATCTATACAACCATGTCAACATGACTTGTTATAAGCCCAAACGAGTCTTATTTGAAATTACTAAATTCCCTTCATACAACACTTATATTTTCCTCGTACTAATATTTTAAATTTTAACATTGTTATATAGAAACACATAACTTAAGCTTTCAATATTTACTAAACGCTATTTTACCAATATATATATATATAATTAACCATGAAATTATTTAAAGAATAATGTTATTGAAATAGCCTTTTACTTATCAAATTTGTAAAGGTAAGTATGGAAAATATTTCTAATATCTGTAGTAAAAGCACACAAATATTTTAGTTAGAAAATTATTGTTCTTATTAATACAAGTAAACATTTGCTATTATTTGAGAAAACGTTAACTTTAATTCTAAGATATTACTTAATAGCTAATTTATTTTTATTTAAACAAATCGATATCTTTTCAAGAAAATACATTTTATTTAATTAACGAGCATTTTTGCCATATTACTTTAATATTTAACATGCTTTTATTTACCTAGAATGTAGCTAAGTATTATTGAAATTGATTTAAACATAAAAAATTTAATTTTCTATTTTATGTTTATATATGCAGATTGTTAAATGTCAGGAGAACCCCCAAAGTGTGCTGAAACAACATAAACACCCCATTCCTTTATCTAAAATACTTTCTGAAAAAGACAACTACCTCCCCTAAGCATGAACTTCTAATTTGATCAATCCAAACATGAATTCAAGCATCAAGGCATGATTTTGATTATCTAAATCAACTCAGGGTGAAGAATAGAGCATACCCGTACCAAAAATCGCAAGAAACGGTCGAGAATTAAGTCGGGTCACGTCGTCGAAATCGTCGCCGGAGGTGGAGCTCGACCGGACCTTCTCCGGTGGTTATGGGCTTCGATGGAGCCTTCTCCTAGCTTAGTCGAGGTCCTAGGAGTTCATTGGAAGGGTAAAAAGGTTGTGGGTGTCTCTGTTTCAATTCGGCGAAACTCTTCGCCGGCAAAAATGGTGGCCGACGGTGATGGTGGCCGTCCTCTGTTTCAGAGCTGCTTCTTCCTCTGTTTCTTCTTGTTCTTCTTCTTCTTCTTCTTCTTCTGGTGTTGCTACTGAGTTAGCACAGAGGTAGAGAGTAATTGAGAGAGACAGGAACAAGGTGTTGGTGGTGGGTCTCTCGGGTCTCTTCCCAACGGCGGCGGCGGCAGCGGTGGCTTCGTCGCTGCTCCTGCTTGCTCCTGCTGCTGTGTCGAGGCAGAGAGATAGCGACAGAAAGAGAAACAGAGAGGGAATGAGGGAGAGAAACAGGGGTGCGATGGTGGGTCTTCTTGGCCTCCTTCCCGACGGCGGCAGCGGCGGTGGTGGTCGTTGCGTGGCCACTGGTAGCTGCTGTTTGGTCTCTGTTTAGGACAGCGAAGAAAGTGAGGCATAGAGAGAGAAAACAGAGGGTAGAGAAGAAATGGAGGTGGACGGTGGTGGTGGTGTGAAGAAGAAGAAGAAGAAGAAGAAGAAGAAGAAGAAGAAGAAGAAGAAGAAGAAGAAGAAGAAGAAGAAGAAGAAGAAGAAGAAGAAGAAGAAGAAGAAGAAGAAGAAGAAGAAGAAGAAGAAGAAGAAGAAGAAGAAGAAGAAGAAGAAGAAGAAGAAGAAGAAGAAGAAGAAGAAGAAGAAGAAGAAGAAGAAGAAGAAGAAGAAGAAGAAGAAGAAGAAGAAGAAGAAGAAGAAGAAGAAGAAGAAGAAGAAGAAGAAGAAGAAGAAGAAGAAGAAGAAGGAGGTGATGATTGATGTTGAGAGGGTGGTGAGCTGGTTTTATAGGAAGAAAGAGTTAGAGAAGGTGATGATGATGGTTGTGGCGGTGGCGGTGGTTGTGCGCGTAGAATTAAAAATATTCGCACGAGTACCAACACTATTTTTAATTCAAATATTTTCAGAAATGGTCACACTAATTTTCTTTTAACTTGAAAACCCAATAATACTCATCCAAATTTATTATTTATTGCTAGATTCGTATTTCACTTCCCAAATAAACAAACTCCTAATATTTTCCTACGAATATTACTTCACCACATTTGTTTTTGAATTCTCACACTAGTTCATTAACTATTAAAACTAGATAATCCACCAAATCACATAGTTATAACTATGACTCGTTCATTGATGCTTAGATGACTTTCGATGTGGCTATTTCTTCTGGCCTTTGTTTGGTTATGGTATGATCTTTGTCTGATTTAGTCTGGCCTTTGGGATTGTGTTTTGTTGGTTCCTCCCTAGCTTGTTTGTGCCTCATGGGTCTTGTTTGTTGGCTTAGTTCTCTTTTATGTAGTCAAGTAGTCAGTTTGTTTGGGATGGTAGTTTCCGTCATGGTTTGCTTTGTACTCTCCTATGTATTTGCTTTGTATTTGCGGCCGCTTTATAAATGAAGTTCTTTCGTTCCCGCAAAAAAATAACTATGACTCGTTTTTAATTCTCCATATTAGTAATTAACCCCTGACAATTACACGGGGTATTACATACAAGTCACTATGAGTCTTGAAAACGGATTTAAGCTCATCGACTAGTTCCAGAAACAGAACTATAATCTCATCATCATTTGCCTCGATGATCTCTACTATGTCGCGGTCCCACGACTCCAATTCCGAATATTGATACCAGGATGCCAATCCTTATACAGTGCCCAAAACTCGCCTTCGTTTGGATAGATGAGGTATTCCTTCTTAAGTTCTTATATGTACACTGAACTTTACCTATAACTACCTTCTCATAACTAAACACATAATTTGCTTCAGTGACAAATATATTATAATAAGCATCGACATTTTTCCTAATTCGGTACAGAATTTGGGTCTCGTGTATTTGCGTTCTAGATTGCAAACGTGCCCATTTCAGATCGTGCGAACCCAGAACACGGAGCGTGTGCAATTGAGGGTTTCCGGAAACATGGGTCCTTCCCCCTCCCCTTCCTGATCGTCTCCAGCAGAACACCTTACCCCTTTCAAAATATCCAAGTTTTACAACGCCTTAAGTTCAAACAATAAAACTAAAGCTTGCTGGGTTATTTCTCTACACCGGTTGTCTGAACCAAAGTACCCCAAATGTGGAAATCGATTAAAGCGTTTTCTAATATTGTAATGTATACTTAAATCATATCAAAAGTTATACTAACCCATACCACAAACATACAATAAGATAAATTTAAACATGAAAAAATCCATTTTATGATTAATGGCTTCTTCAAGTGTGTGTGTGTGTGTAGTGTACAAATATAAATATATCTATTATGTGTATATCTATACATACACAATAAAGATATATTATATATTTAAGAAAAAATTGCAATTTATATTTAGAAGGTTGCCAATATTCTCCTCCCACCACCCCTACCCCGGGAGCCCCTGGTACCACCCAACTGACACTACCTTCACTGGACTACCAAGTTCTAGCAGAAAATGAATATTTAAAGCCAACTCTATCTAGCGCTACATTGTTCCCTCAATTTCTACCTCACAATCCATGAGAATTTTTTCATAATTTGTCCAGAACCCATTTATAGCATTGTAGAACCATGAAAAACCGGCGCGTAATACCTGCTTTTATTTGAAGTGCAGTTCAAGATAAAGGCATCGATATGTCTTTCAGGTTGAGTTGTCATTATACACTACTGGAAGCATCTTTCAGAATACTTTTGTTTGGCATACAAGAAATATAAAATTAGCTCAAGGTTTTCTACTGTAAATGCATGAATTAAGTTGCTCTTCTGTCTCTTGCTTCTTCTAAGGGACCGGTAGTTATGCGGAGTAAGGAACAAGGACTATAGAACCATACATCCACAAAAGATCTTTAGCAGACAGAATAATTCATATAAACATGGATCCACTATAAAAACATCTACGAATTAGGAAGACCTAGTACAGGTATGTGTGTATCAAAAGGAGAGGAAATATCACGAATATTAAGAAATACTACCCCCAATGGAAAGTCATGCTAGCAATATGATACCCAACTAACCTTTCCCATGGATGCAAATACTTGTTACTTATGATCTTTAGCATAAGAATCAAGTAGTGTTTGAAATTCAAATTTCATGAAATTGCAGCATGATAAATCAACAGTTATGAGCGTCCCACGTACGAGCTATAAAGACATTAATGTGGTACTACCCAAAATTCATGAAGATTGCATCAGTGATGACCAGTGGGCACATAATCCAGTTATGCAATCACAACCAAGATTCTTTAAATTATGTCAAAATAATCTACAGCATAGTTGTCGAACTCTTACGAATCGTGATAGGAACTACGAATCTTAACACGTGCGGCATTGGAAGCATGGAATGGGAGAAAACCAAATGTCAAACACTTGAGAGTATTTGGGAGCATTGCTTATACCCATGTATGTTCCGGATCAAATAAGGTCCAAACTTGATGATAAAAGTGAGAAGTTTGTTTTTGTTGGCTACGACAAGTGCTCAAAAGGGTACAAACTATATAATGCAACAAGTGGAAAGATGGTTGTTAGTAGAGATGTGGAATTTGATGAAGACGGCATGTGGGATTGGAATGTTCAAGAAGTTGAAGATTACAATTTCCTTCCAATCTTTCAAGAAGAAGTGGAGGAGCAAACTCAAGAGCCCCAAGAGCACCAAGTGCCCCAAGAGCCACAAGAGCCGATCTCTCCACTACCACCACATGAGGAGGTCATGTCTCCAAAGAAAAATCCTCGTGCAAGGAGTATGGAGGAAATCTATGAGGTAACACAAAATTTATGTGATGATTTTTAACTTATTTTGCTTATTTGGTGATTGTGAACCTCTAGATTTTGAGGATGCGGTTCAAAATAAGAAGTGGAGAGATGCTATGGACGAGGAGATCAAGTCCATAAAGAAGAATGATTCATGGGAGCTTGCCACACTTCCACAAGGCGACAAACCCATTGGCCTGAAATGGGTGTACAAGGTGAAGAAGAATGCCAAAGGAGAAGTGGAGAGATACAAAGCAAGGTTGGTGGCCGAAGGATACAAGCAAAGAGCCGGCATTGACTATAATGAGGTATTCGCTCCCGTTGCCCGTCTTGAAACTATAAGATAGAAGATTTATCAAATGGATGTAAAATCAGCTTTTCTTAATGGGCTCCTTGAAGAGGAAGTTTATATTGAACAACCATTGGGTTATGTTGTAAAGGGGCATGAAAATAAAGTTTTAAAGTTGAAGAAGGCTCTCTATGGCTTGAAACAAGCTCCAAGAGCTTGGTATAGCCGAATTGACAAGTATTTCCAAGAAAATAAATTTAGAAAATGTCCACAAGAGCATGCCCTCTATTGTAAGAAGGTGAATGGTAATATGTTGATTTTATGCTTATATGTTGATGACTTGATATTCACCGGTAACAATTTGAGTTTAATTGAAGATTTCAAAGGGGCCATGATGAGAGAATTTGAGATGACCGATATTGGACTTATGTCCTACTATCTTGGCATTGAGGTGAAACAAATGGAGGATGGCATCTTCATTTCTCAAGAGAGCTATGCTAGAGAACTTCTCAAGAAGTTCAAGATGGAGGATTCTAAGCCTATTGCCACCCCGGTTGAATGTGGAGTCAAGCTTTCAAAGTTTGATGAAGGAAAAAGAGTTGATCCTACATATTTCAAGAGCTTGGTTGGAAGTTTGAGGTACTTGACTTGTACAAGACCGGATATTCTCTTTGGCGTTGGACTTATTAGCCGCTACATGGAGACTCCTACAACCACTCATTTGAAGACCGCCAAGAGAATCCTTCGCTACCTCAAAGGTACGCTTGATTATGGTCTTATGTATTCTCATTGTGATGATTTTAAACTTGTTGGCTATAGTGATAGCGATTGGGGTGGAGATATTGATGATCGAAAAAGCACAAGTGGCTATGTTTTCTTCATGGGCATGACGACTTTCACTTGGGCGTCCAGGAAGCAACAAATTGTCGCACTCTCAACATGTGAGGCCGAGTACATTGCCGCTACATCACGTGTGTGCCATGCACTTTGGTTGAAGAACTTGATGAAGGAACTAAGCTTGCCACAAGAAGATCCCGTGGAGGTATTCGTTGACAACAAGTCCTCTCTAGCCTTGTCCAAGAATCCCGTATTTCATGAGAGGAGCAAACACATCGACACTCGCTTCCACTTCATAAGGGAATGTGTGGAGAAGAAGTATGTGGAGTTGAAGTATGCTAGATCTCAAGATCAAGTTGCGGACATG
The DNA here is from genome assembly GCA_023055425.1 of Linanthus parryae. Classification (NCBI taxonomy): domain Eukaryota; kingdom Viridiplantae; phylum Streptophyta; class Magnoliopsida; order Ericales; family Polemoniaceae; genus Linanthus; species Linanthus parryae. Next base: position 2,435,286 of record JALGPY010000008.1, on the reverse strand, counting down.
TTCACGAAGCCCCTCAAGTTTGACATCTTCTTCAAGTTGAGAGCTTTGCTCGGAGTTACTAAACCAAGTTTAAGAGGGGGTGTTGGAAACTAAACTTGGTTTAGCCCAATAGTTAAAAAGTCCAATAGCTATATTGTTGTTATTAGTTGGTAGTCCAAATTCTAGTAGCCCAATTGTATTAGTTAGCACAAACTTGTATTTGTCTAGATTCATTGTACCTTAGTAGGAGAATTCTAGAGATGAAATTGTGTAGAATGTTGTAGAGAATTTCCTAGATATTTTGGTGGAAGAATTTTGTGGAAGGAATGATGCTAGGAATATTCCTTCCACATCCACCTATAAATAGCTTGTACCTTCTCCATTGTATATCAAGCAAAATCAATTGAAGTTCCTCTTCACTTGTGTTTCCATACTCTCTCTCTCTCTAACATTACCATCACTTCCCTCTTCCACCAAACTAACCCACCAAACACTTAGCCTACTAGCCTCTTCCTAAAACCAACAAGAATTTGTCGGTCCACCACAATAAGAAGCTTAAACCAAACCCTAAGACAATGAGAGAAATATGATTAAAGACAAATCAAAACAACAACACCAGCAGGGCATAGAATAACATAACAGAAAGGTTGGCTATTTTTTCTTCAAATCAAAATCCTGATCAAAGAAAAACAGCGCCTCCATATGTAAACCCCCAAGAACAATGAAAATCAAAAGTGGGTGGGTTGAGAGTCGATCAAAATCCCTGCCCTAAATTTTCCAAAAGCTAAATCAGAGAGCGACTACTGTTCACTCAGAATCATAGACGAGTAGTGTGGATTAGAAACGAACCTGAGTCAGTGTTCAATCGAACAGATGAGGAGAGAGCGTTCCAGATACCGAGCCTAGATTGATTGATTGATTAGGGATTGAGAGTCTGACGAATTATGGAAAATTTTGGACCAAAAAAAGGAAAGATTACCATAGAGATGGCTTGGCTCAACTTGCCGCCCCAACACTTTCTCTATATAGCCAGATCGATCCTTGTGTATTTAACCCCGTAGTTCGTTTTTTTCCTAAGCTCCCTCCCTTTCCAGCGTTAGAAAACCTCACCACCACCGTAAGCAGATTTCTTTTCCTTGTTTTGCTCGAGTGACTCACTATCCTGATGATGACCAAGAACTAACTTTTTTCCCCAAACAATGCGACGGGATTTCCCCACACTTGGTGTCGTAACTTCCACGACCCCTGTGACATCAAGAATCTTCAGCAATTGTTGGAATCTGACCCCCCCCCCCCCCCCCCCGTCCAGTTCGTGCACGAATATTTGCGTTGCGAAAACCCTCATTGCCGACGAGATTATAGATTGCGTTTTGACATTGATGAGAGTAACGAATTTGTCGAAGAGCAACTCAATTTCATTGGACATGGAATGCCTCGACAACTCGCTTGGAACCTAAGGGCATTTTATTGTTGTGGGCACTGCCAATCCCAGCTCATGTGCCCAGCTTCATATATGAACATTCTATTCATTTATTGTTCCGGCATGATCGCCACATTAACCAAGGAGCACATCGTTAACATTGGAAAAGCAGTGAAGGAGCTTCGTCCTGGACAAAATCTGGACATTATCCAAGACGGCTGTAAAGTCGAGAATCTGCGTTACAAGCTTCACAGGATGATCTATGCTATGTTGACACAGCCTAATTAGTTTAGTTTAGTTTAGTTTGTGATTCACGAATCTATTGTGAGTTCTGAAGAATTTATTGTTCGACCGTATAATAATAAAAGTAGCTGGGTTTTATATAATTTTATTTATTTTTATGTTAATGTAATCAATTTTACGGACCACCGCAATAGCCCGTGTATGTGCCACACCCGGAACCAAGCCCACTTCATCTCTCCCCGTTCGGCAAACCTGCCCGGAGCTGTCAGGATTCCGGCGATCTCTTCGTCGAATTCCTGCAAGTGTTGATCGGAGAGTACTTTGATTCCACCGGAATCAATTAACAAGGAGAATTGGAGAGTAAGAGAAGAGAGGATTTGGTAAGAAAGGATCAAATTGCATAATAATAATAATTCTTACAATTTCCCAGCTTTATATAAATAGCCCCAATTCTAATAACATTAAATATTTGGGGCCTAAATGTAATAAACGGAAATGAATAACTAACAGGTGACATGTCACCGTCCTTGTCACTATTGATGACCGCTGCTAGCTGACGTGGACCAATCGTTGAGTGCTGATTCGGCGGTGCCGTTTAATTAGAACCACACCGTTCCAATTAACTACGAAGGCAACGGTCAAATAATCGGACGGTAGATGCTTCTCCGGAGATCTCATCGGATGTTAGCTGCTCCACCTCATTTTGTGTCACTAGTTTAGTACTTTTTACACTTAGGTCCTAATTATAGGTCATTAGTTTAGCTGTCCTTACATTTCAGTCCTTGACAGCTATCAATTCATGACAATCCACCCTCCTTAACGAAATGATTCGTGTCCTCACGAATCAAAAAGAGGAAATTGAGCTTTTAGGGAGTGGTATTCTTCCCAAGTTGCTTCATCAGGGGTGGTGTTTCCCCATTGAACTAGTACTAGTGTTTCATGAGCATTTCCCTTTCTCACTAGTTTTCTATCAAGTATAGCTACTGGATCTAAAAGGAACTGACCTTGTGGACCAATTCTGGGAAGATTAGGAGAATGTGCTAGTGCTCTGCCCCTTGAAAGTTTCAGCTGAGAGACATGAATAACTGAAAATACCTTGGCATCTGGGGGAAGTTGTAGTTTATAGGCTACTTGTCCAATTTTCTGCAAAATCTGAAAAGGCACATAGAATTTGGCTGCAAGTTTCAAATTTCTTCTTTGAACAACTGAAGTCTGTCTATATGGCTGCAACTTGAGGAATACCCAATCTCCAACATGTAACTCCCTTTCACTTCTCTTTTTATTGGCATAGTGAGTCATCCTCTCTTGAGCTAATTGTAAATTTTGCTTGATGAGAGACCCAATCTTCTTTCTTTCCTGCATAAAGGTATCCAAATCTGCATTGCCACTAGAGTTGAGCTGATGGAAGTTAAGTAACTTGGGAGTGTAACCATACAAAACTTTGAAGGGGGTCATCTGCAGACTAGAGTGATAGGAAGTGTTGTACCATAATTCAGCCAAGGATAACCATTTAGACCACTGATGAGGTCTAACTGAAGAGAAGCATCTCAGATAATTTTCCAAGTATTGATTCAATCTTTCAGTTTGGCCATCAGACTGAGGGTGATAGGCTGAGGAGTAGCGCAGCTTAGTGTCTAACAACTTGAAAAGAGAGTGCCAGAATTGACTTAAAAAAATGATGTCCCTGTCACTTACAATGGATTCAGGGACCCCATGCAGCTTGATAACTTGATCCAAAAACAGTTGAGCTACTTGTTGTGCAGAGAAGGGGTGGGTGAGTCCCAAAAAATCGCCATACTTTGAATATCTGTCAACAACTACTAAAATGGTGGTTTTGCCCTCTGATTTGGGAAGTCCTTCATTGAAGTCCATACTGATGTGGACCCAGGGAGTTGATGGAATGGACAAGGGTTGAAGCAGACCTGGGTATGGGACATTTTCAGATTTCATTTGCTGGCATGTGAGACAATCCTTCACCCAGTTCTTGACATCCAGGTTGAGCTTAGGCCAAATGAACACTGATGTCACTCTTTTATAGGTACCTAAAATTCCTGAATGGCCCCCAATGCCAGAGTCATGGAGTGTTCTAATGAGGGTCTGTCTCAAAGAGCCATTATTGCCCACATAAATTTGAGTACCTCTTTTTATAACCCCATCTGTGAGAGACCAACTGGCAGGGAGTTGGAGTCCAAGGCCAGCTGTGCTAGTGTCTGTGAGGCCAACTCATCACCCTCATAGGAGTCTAGGAGTTCCAGCACCCAATGAGGTGTCACTGTGGTGATAGCTTTGCAGGTGGCTAGTGGTGGAGGCTCTTCTTCCTTCTCCATTTCTGGGGTTGAGTGAGCAAACCTGGAGAGTGAGTCAGCAGCCACATTCTCTTTCCCCTTCTTGTAAACTATATCATAATCCAACCCCATGAGCTTGTAGACCCACTTTTGTTGTACTAGGGTGCTCATCTTTTGCTCAAGGAAATATTTGAGGCTGAAGTGATCAGTCCTAATCACAAACTTAGTTGGTGCCAAGTAAGGTCTCCACTTATTTATAGTCTGCACAATGGCTAAAAGTTCCTTCTCATAGGTTGACATTCCCAGGTTCTTACCAGAGAGGGCTTTGCTGAAAAAGGCTAGGGGCCTACCCTCTTGCATAAGTACAGCCCCTAATCCATGGTAACAAGCATCTGTTTCCAAGATAAAGGGCTTTTTGAAATCAGGTAGGGACAATACAGGAGTGGTGCACATTGCTTGTTTAAGTTGACAAAAAGCCTTTGTGGCCTCTTCACTCCAGTGAAAGGCCCCTTTCTTCAAGAGATCAGTCAAAGGTCTTGCTATGACACCATAGTTCCTCACAAACCTTCTATAGTAACCTGTCAACCCCAAAAAACCTCTGAGTTGTTTGATGGATGTAGGTGTTGGCCATTCAGCCATGGTTGCAACTTTAGTTGGATCTGCTCTTACACCTTCTTCACTTATGATATGACCTAAGTAGTCAATGTTGTCTTGCAAGAAGGAACACTTACTCATCTTGGCATACAATTGGTTCTCTTGTAGGAGTTGTAGGGTTGCCTCCAAATGCTGTAAATGCTCCTCTAAATTGTGACTATAGATGAGGATGTCGTCAAAGAACACTAGTAAAAACTTTCTAAGGTAGGGTTGAAAAACTTGATTCATAAGGTGTTGAAAAGTGGCTGGAGCATTTGTTAGTCCAAAGGGCATCACCTTAAATTCATACAACCCTTCATGGGTTCTAAAAGTTGTTTTGTACACATCCTGCTCTGCCATCCTTATTTGGTGATATCCAGCTCTCAGATCTAGCTTAGTGAAGACTTTGGCTCCTCTCAATTCACCCAACAATTCATCAATGATTGGAATAGGTTACTTACTTTTGATGGTGATGTCATTCAACCCTCTATAGTCTACACATAATCTCCAGCTACCATCCTTCTTCTTAACTAACAGGACTGGAGAGGAGAAAGGACTATTGCTGTGTTGAATCACTCCATTTTGCAGCATTTCAGACACGAATTTATCAATCTCAGTTTTGTGAACATGTGGATACCTGATAACTCTCTATTAGAGTGTTATTTCTTGCACGTTTTATATCGTTTTGCGTCATTTACGGGTTGATGATCTTAGTTTTACACTATGATTAGAGAGAAAACGGAGAATCTTAGCTCTAGGCATTATATTGTAAATTCGGGCGTTTCTCGCGTTATTTTATGATATTTTGTCACGTTTGATCGCACGGGTGTGTTTCGTGTTGTTTTGACAGGAAACGTAACTCGGAGACTGAAAGAAGAGGAGAAACGAACTTCGAAAATTGAGACAAAGCTCGTGATTGGAGAGAAGAAGACAAGATCATCCGATCACACGACTTGCAAAACTGAGGTCGTGTGATCTGGAGCAAGACTTAGAATAAATTTGGAGGAGAAAATTGAGCAACTCACTGTTTCCATGACTTGAGTAGCTGATCGTGCGTTCAGCTTAAGGAGATCGCACGATCTGGTTTTGGCAGATCGTGTGATCTGATTAAAGGAAAACAAATCCTGGACGCAACTCACCCCAGATCGCATGATCAGGAATTTCAGATCATGTGATCTCCTTAAAGAAAAATCACACAGACGTGAGAAGAAAAAAAAGGGGAAGAGATTGATTTCTACAAGGGGACGAACGTGAGAAGAAAAAACGGGGAAGAATTCTTCAGACGTGAGGAGAAGAGAAGGAGACGAAGGAGGAGAGGAACACGGAGCCACCATTGAAGCTTCTTTGAGTTTGATTTCTTCTACTCTTCTTATTCAATTTTAATGGAGAAACTCATGAGTATTGCTTATTTAGTTATGAGTAGCTAAACACTTTTGCTAGGCATCTCGATTTGAGAGCCTAGGGTTCATGTAAACGATGAATATTTTCCGGATTTGATCTTTGCTTCATGATTTCGTGATTTCTTCTTTTGAATCAATTCTAGTTTCTTGTTGATTTTAGTATCCTAATTGAGTGACACGATTAGGAGATAAACTAGGGTTCAAGAACTAGGGTTTCATTAAATAGTTGATTCATGCTTAAAGTTAGCTTTATTGTAAATTAATTGTTCTTGTACTGTGCTTAATACTCAGTGTTAATGGAGTAGCTAACCGGAAACACTGCTTAGTTAGTGAATGCGCGACAGTGATTCTAAGTAACTAGGATGATACTTGAACATCAATCCCGTATCACTGAGACTGAGAAGAGATGTGTTAGGATTGGCTAGTGTGGGTAGATTCGGTAGGTGAGATTCGACTGTTTCGTGCAACGGTGGACCGAGAGGACCCGTTGTCGTGCATGTCATTAGCCTACTAGAACGGACCTGTAGACACAAGAGACCGATAGGATATTGTAGTCTACCGTGAAGCAGAATGACTTGAGACCGATAGGAGATAGTCAGCGCTGTTCCCGGCTTAGTTAGAATATAGTTAAAGTGTTGCTCAGATAATTCGGAAATCGCTTACAACCCTAGGTGATCAACGAGATTGCCTAGTCCTCTCCATTAATTGATTAAGAAATCTTCTTAATTCCAGTTTACTATTATTTTTGTTATTGATCGCAGCCACTTGTTTGGGGGTGGCAACACCACAATACACACACCCTTTACTCAAGTTACTTAGTGAACTGCGCTATTTTGTTAATTATAAACTTGTTACGAGATTTTCCTCGAGGGTTCGACAATCCGGAGTCCTAAAAATACTCCACTCTTACTACTTGACCGTGCACTTGCGTAACACGCGCTAGTAATCCTCGTCAAGTTTTTGGCGCCGTTGCCGGGGACAACGGTTAACAAGTCTTTAATTAACAATTAGTTTAGTTTACTTTTTATTTTTGTTTTGTTCGCTATCTGTTACCTCACGGGTTTGCTAGTGCTGTGATCTCAGGTTACGATGGCAGAGGGCGAAGAGCCGAGTAGCCCCACCCGAGAACAGATGGAAGCCAGGTTAGTTGAGGTTGAAAAATTACTGCGGGCAACAATGGCTAGGCAGTACTCAAAGCCATATAACAAGTCTGGGAAAACGATCATCCAGGCATTTGAGGCGAACCTGAAAGGAACTGAGCCAGCTATTGTGGCGCCACCAATTCAAGCAGAAAATTTCTGCCTCAAGCTCTCCACAATTCAGTTCATACAAGAGATGGGAACCTACTATGGCACAAATGATGAAGATCCTCATGCATTCATCGGAAAATTTCAGAACACATGCCAGGTAATACGCTACAAGGGGGTCACTGCTGAATCACTTAAACTGCTGTTATTTCCTCACTGCCTCACGGGAACTGCTAAAGATTAGCTAGATTATTTGCCTTCCAACTCAATCACAACGTGGATAGATTGTGTCTCTCAGTTTATGTGCGAATTCTTTCCAATATCACGTATGATTCAGCTGCAAAACGAGATATGGAATTTCAGGAAAAAGCATAATGAATCACTCATCACAGCATGGGAGCGCCTCACTTTATTGTTGCGTAAATGCCCCAATCATGGCATTGACAGAGCTCATATCATTCAGGTATTCTATAATGGGCTTGACAAGGCTGATAAAAACAAGATCGATTTGGAAGCTAGAGGAAGATTCTTGTTCAAATGTGATGTGGAGGGTGCATATGAGTTGATAAGACGTGTGGTTGAGCAAGAGGAGAGCTTGGATTATGAGTGCCAACATCAAGAACCGATGAAGCATAGCTCACTGGCACATAGCATGGTTCAGGTGAATGCGGTGGAGGTAGTGCATGAAGTAGCTAGTCCAGAGATGCATCAGCAGCAGCCAGTACCACTTTCAGATTTGACCAAGATGACATGGATAATAAAGGTAATGACTCAGCACATGACGGACATGTCCACACATGTCAGCTCTTTGGCAATTGCACTTCAGGTGGCTCAAGCAGAAATAAAATATCTGAAAGAGAAAATCGAACAAAGAGCACCAAGCAACATTGTTCATACTTCTGAGGAGCAAGCTCAAGCCATCACAACTCGAAGTGGTATTGCACTTGAGGATCCACCATATCCGAGTCATGTCAGAGCTACAGCATCTAAGGCAAAGGAACATGAAGTCTTCGATTCTGAGAAGACACCTGTCATGATCCCCCAATCAAAGGGCATGACTCACCAGGATGCAGAGAAATATACTGAGGTACCACTTCCATCTCCTTCAAGGGATGAATTTCAAAGAGTGAACTTAAATGAACAGGTTAGTTCATGTGTTTTGCATGGGCTACCTAAGAAAAAGAAGGATCCAGGTAGTTTTGTCATTGAAGCTACCTTGGGTGACGCCTACACTGGGAGGGCTCTCTGTGATCTGGGAGCGAGCGTGAATTTGATGCCGTTATCGGTATTCAAAAAGCTAAGTGTGGGGGAGCCTCCAAGAACCTGTATCACTCTCCAATTTGCAGATAAATCATCCAAGAGAGTCTGTGGGATGATACAGGATGTCCTTGTGAGAGTTGGCAGCTTGATAGTTCCGGCTGATTTTGTCATACTAGACATGCCAGCAGGTGATGTGCCAATAATTATGGGTAGGCCATTCCTAGCGACGGGTCGTACTCTCATTGACGTAGAGAATGGGGAGCTGATTATGAGGGTCAATGATGACATGGAGACGTTTCGGGTCTTCAAGCCGACGCCCCAATACTCGTGGGAGTATCAGCCAGGGGTTCCATTTTCTGTGCCAGTGAAGCGCCAAATCCCAGAGTTGTCGCAAGGGAAACCACCTGATTATTGGGAAAGGAACAAGCCATCAGCGGTGCAAGAACATGAAGCAGTGTTTCAAATTCAGCACAGGAAAGCAAAGTTGGAAGCGGCACAATGTGCCAGACCACCCTCGTGAGGTGGCAGAGGTAACATGGTCGGGCCGTCGACCTTAAATAACAAGCGCTGCTTGGGAGGCAACCCATGTAGAGTAGGATGCGTTTTGCTTTTTGTTTTTATTTATTTATGAGTTCTCTATATTTGACTATGAGGGGTGAGAGAGGGTGGACTTATTTTTTAAATCAGTGTGCAGGGACACAGTTACAGAAGACGCACCGGATTCCCCTTCTTGATGTGCGTGTTAGAGATTGTACGAAATTGTGGAAAGAAAATACCCCACAGGAGTATGCATAAAAGATATAGAGAATTGCTCGAGGTCGAGGAGCAGTCCCAATATGTTGAGTGCCATACGCATGAGTGGGCTACAGTTTATATCTTAGTTGCACATCGGAATCCGGGCGCGTAGAGACTTCTCCGGAAATTGTCAACGGTCCACAAGACCCCTTCTTGTTGCAATTTCGCGGCAACGGTGCCCATGTAGGTCCGGGCACCCAGGTACCTCTAACTCTCTCTCTTGTATCTACATTCCGATCAATAAATGTTGAAATCCACCGCCTGCACATTTACGCGATGAGTCCTCCTTCTTTATCTCTAAATCCGTTGAGGACAACGAAACGCTTAAGTGTGGGGGGGTTTGTATCTACTTTCACTAGCCATGTCTTTGTTTGCATCGCCTTGTTACATATAGTTATGTGTTCGTATTGTGTTGGTTTGTGGTAGGATTGTGTAGTTTATGCATTTTATTAGCACTTTTACTTTATTGAGTCCCCTACCCAAAACATGTGCTTAATCGAGTTGGCCAAAAGCATATAGAGTTGGGAAGTATAAAAAAAAAGTCATAAAAAAAGTCATAAAAAAAATTGATAACTTTTGAGAAAGGGCAATCGAAGAGAGTGAATGTGGAGAGGGCTAATGATAGAATTCCCTAGGAGTATGAAATTCTGAGGTGAGGTAGACGCGAGAATCTGGAGTAGGAAGACTTATAGGGCTAATGCACATTAGAAATGCGAGTAGTTACCTCTCAGACTGGTTATCCTACTAGCGCTACACCACCGTCACTTAGGTAGTCGTCAACCCTCCTCATAGTGGCAACGGAACAGCTGTGCGAGTGATTTTATGGGGCCTCACGTCCCGTATCCATCTCCTAGGTCCACTAGTTATCCCTATTGATCCGTTTACCCCTTTTATTCACAGCCTCTAGCCTAGGAAGCCTTTCATTGTGACTTTCATCACTTGTTAGAATGGCCCTTTCCTATGCGTCATGATAGAGGGAGTCGAGTTAGGGAGGTTCGATGAGGGCGTGCTGAATTGATACATCTTACGTGGATTCTCTTACATGTCATCTTTTGAGGGGATGTGAGGGTGAGTTAGAGACGGTAGCACACTTCGGTGTGGCGGTGAGTCGCGTCCTTACACCACGATCACAGGTGGAGTGCCGTAGTGCGGGATATTCTTTTGGCACGTCATGGGGCGGGGTTTAGTTGATCTTATAGGAGGTCGTGCTTATGCTTTATTTATATTCTCTATATCTTAGGTGATGAGGAGGATTGATTGGAAAAGCACGTTTACACATTGACTACTGGGTTCGTGATTTGCTTTGCATCAAGTGTGGGGGTGTCGACATCTATGTTATTACATCACTGATTTGACAAATTCCACCCCCATGTTATCTAATTTTGACATTTGATCTCCTCGGATATTACTATCGTATTGTCGGCTCCATTTGCTTAATGTATTGTGTGGAAATGAAAGAAAAAAAAAAGAAAGAAAGTAAAATAAAAAATGAAAGTGAAAGGGAATAAAGGAGCAAGCTTGAAATTGAAGACCGGGGAGATTAGCTATTGTTCGAGATCACTTCTTCACAGTTGTGGCCACGAGAACGACTTTGCACCAAGATTGAGGGAATGAGGGCCGAAGTAGTGAGATTCGGTGTGGTTCCTTGGATTTTGGTGAGGGAGTGTGAGAATCGGGTTTTGTGAGTTCATGACGTCTAGGACTGCGCTTCTAAATATCCTATCCTACCCGTCCTAAGCCTTCAGCAATGTAAACCCGTGAATAAATAGCTCGGATGGTAAGTGCTACGGATATGTTTGATGAGTGTGCGAAAGCAACTTATTTTGTGTTCGTGCCCGTTCTGTCTAACGAAACTGGGCGCAAGTTCTACCGATCACCAAAGTTATAAAATCTCCGATGGAATATGAGAGCCTTATGACTTGCCGGTTTACTTTTTGATATTGCCTGATCTCTAACTAAAAGGAAAAAAACATTTGTGTTGTTTCAATTTTTGCATTGTTTGATAATCGAGTTGCATTTTATATAGTCATGTAGATTGCATTGTGTGTGTGAGTTGTTTGTGTCACATGGCTAGTAAAGTTGTATGCAATTTGGTGGACTAAAACGTAGTGTAAGGTTTATTTTGCTCGGGACGCGCAAAAAGGTAGTGTGGGGGATTTGATAACTCTCTATTAGAGTTATATTTCTTGCACGTTTTATATCGTTTTGCGTCATTTACGGGTTGATGATCTTAGTTTTACACTATGATTAGAGAGAAAACGGAGAATCTTAGCTCTAGGCATTATATTGTAAATCCGGGCGTTTCTCGCGTTATTTTATGATATTTTGTCACGTTTGATCGCACGGGTGTGTTTCGTGTTGTTTTGACAGGAAACGTAACTCGGAGACTGAAAGAAGAGGAGAAACGAACTTCGGAAATTGAGACAAAGCTCGTGATTGGAGAGAAGAAGACAAGATCAGCCGATCACACGACTTGCAAAACTGAGGTCGTGTGATCTGGAGCAAGACTTAGAATAAATTTGGAGGAGAAAATTGAGCAACTCACTGTTTCCATGACTTGAGTGGCTGATCGTGCGTTCAGCTTAAGGAGATCGCACGATCTGGTTTTGGCAGATCGTGTGATCTGATTAAAGGAAAACAAATCCTGGACGCAACTCACCCCAGATCGCATGATCAGGAATTTCAGATCATGTGATCTCCTTAAAGAAAAATCACACAGACGTGAGAAGAAAAAAAAGGGGAGGAGATTGATTTCTACAAGGGGACGAACGTGAGAAGAAAAAAAGGGGAAGAATTCTTCAGACGTGAGGAGAAGAGAAGGAGACGAAGGAGGAGAGGAACACGAAGCCACCATTGAAGCTTCTTTGAGTTTGATTTCTTCTACTCTTCTTATTCAATTTTAATGGAGAAACTCATGAGTATTGCTTATTTAGTTATGAGTAGCTAAACACTTTTGCTAGGCATCTCGATTTGAGAGCCTAGGGTTCATGTAAACGATGAATATTTTCCGGATTTGATCTTTGCTTCATGATTTCGTGATTTCTTCTTTTGAATCAATTCTAGTTTCTTTTTGATTTTAGTATCCTAATTGAGTGACACGGTTAGGAGATAAACTAGGGTTCAAGAACTAGGGTTTCATTCAATAGTTGATTCATGCTTAAAGTTAGCTTTATTGTAAATTAATTGTTCTTGTACTGTGCTTAATACTCAGTGTTAATGGAGTAGCTAACCGGAAACACTGCTTAGTTAGTGAATGCGCGACAGTGATTCTAACTAACTTGGATGATACTTGAACATCAATCCCGTATCACTGAGACTGAGAAGAGATGTGTTAGGATTGGCTAGTGTGGGTAGATTCGGTAGGTGAGATTCGACTGTTTCGTGCAACGGTGGACCGACAGGACCCGTTGTCGTGCATGTCATTAGCCTACTAGAACGGACCGGTAGACACAAGAGACCGATAGGAGATTGTAGTCTACCGTGAAGCAGAATGACTTGAGACCGATAGGAGATAGTCAGCGCTGTTACCCGGCTTAGTTAGAAAATAGTTAACGTGTTGCTCAGATAATTCGGAAATCGTTTACAACCCTAGGTGATCAACGAGATTGCCTAGTCCTCTCCATTAATTGATTAAGAAATCTTCTTAATTCCAGTTTACTATTATTTTTGTTATTGATCGCAGCCACTTGTTTGGGGGTGGCAACACCACAATTCACACACTTTTTACTCAAGTTACTTAGTGAACTGCGCTATTTTGTTAATTATAACTTGTTACGAGATTGTCCTCGAGGGTTCGACAATCCGGAGTCCTAAAAATACTCCACTCTTACTACTTGACCGTGCACTTGCGTAACACGCGCTAGTAATCCGCGTCAATACCTATAGGTTCTTAGACAAACAGGGTTGCTACCTTCTTTGAGGGGTATATGGTGGTCCTGTACTCTTGGGGGAGGTAGGCTTCTTGGCTCTTGGAAGACTGTGGAGTATTTCTTCAGTAGTGGTTCGAGGATTTTAGGACAGTGCCTTTCCTTGGGTGCCTCCACAATACTAAACAGGTGGCCTACAATAACCCCTTCATTTTGGCTACAGTACCTCTATGGTGAGCACAAATTGCCAGCTTTAAAACTACACTCCTCTTTTTTTGCATAAAGTGTGGTGGTTACACCATCCAACAATATTGTGATGGTGAGCTTGTTGAAATCCATGGTCACTGGACTGACTTGCTTGAGCCGTTGAACCCCTGAGACCACATCACACCCACCCAAAGCCAGATGCCTAAAGTCAGTGGTAAGGTTGCTCCCTTGAAGTTTGATAGTAGTGTGGCTGCTTTCTTTAGTACTCTCAGCAATATTCCCATTCGCAACCACCACCCTCATTGGTTTAGCTTCTTGAATTGTGCACCCCACTCTAGCTGCTGTGTTGGAGTCCAAGAAGTTGCGAGTGCTGCCAGAGTCAATAAGCACACTGACTCTGTGTTGGTTAATTGTCCGTTCCAGCCTCAATGTTTGTGTCCCACTATTGCCTGTGATGGCATGAAGAGATATCTCAGCTTCAGTAGGTAAAGATTTTGGTGTAGGGGGAGAGTTGCTGGTGTTTTGCTGTATTAATTGATCCATCTGTGATATGAGTGTGTCTTCCTCACTTTCTTCATATCTGTCTTCTTTGCCTTCTATCAGGAATAGCTGGGGTTTCTTGCACTTATGTCCTGGTGTCCATTTCTCATCACAGAAGTAGCATCGTCCTTTGGTTCTTCTTTCTGCCATTTCACTTGAATATAACTTTTTGAATGCTGGTGTGTAACCTCCCTGAGTTGTTTCTGGTTTCCTGTACCCAGTCACCTCATTAGGGAATGCCAAAATGGATTGTAGTCCTTTATTAAGAAAGAACTAGTAGGTTTTGCAACATTAGAGCTGAACTTTCCTTTTAGCATTTGCTGCACAGTTTCTACTACCCCTTGATGCCTATCAGCACACAAAGTTTCTTGCAGCCTAGCCATTGTCTTGGCTTGTGCTAGAGTGGTGGGGTTTTGTGCTTGTACTTCTCCTTGAATGTCTTCCTCAGCCCACTCAAGTAGCTCTTGACAAAGTAACTTTCATTTGAGCCTGGATGGATTGCTTTGATCATTGGTCTCAGCTCATCAAACCTTTTTTGGTATTCTTTCACAGTGGAAGTTTGTGTCAACTTGTTAAACTCCCCCAACAAATTCCTATGAGCTGGTTCAACAAATTCCTCACATACAAGAGTACTGAAATTGTTCCAGGTAACCATTTCTAGAGTCTCAAACTCTGCCCTAAACCAACTTTCAGCCTCATCAACCAAATTCAAAGATACTAATATCAATTTATGCAGATCAGTTAATTGATGTAATTGAAAATACCTATTGGCCTTGATTAACCAGCCTAAAGGGTCAGTACCATCAAATTTGGGAAACTCAACCCTAGGTAGTGGTATACCTTGACTTTGGAATGATCTGACCCCTATTTCTGGCGTCGTTGGTTGAGGTGAATTTCTGCTCGAATTCTGTGTTTCTGCACCCTTAGAAGTAGATCCCATCACCGCCTTACCCCGACCGAGAATCCCTTCGTCCGTCTGCGTTCGTGATTCGCTTTGAGGTGAAGAATTTTCTCGGTTGTTCATGGCCATTTTGACAAGGCTACTGATCTGTTTCTTCATTTCCTCCAATTGATCCAAGCGCGTGAGCTGACCGTGCACCAGATCTAATCCGGCCCTGAGCTCTTCGATGGCTTCGTCAACCGATTGGAGGTGTGCGTCGACTCCTCCTAATTTATGAGCATCAGCCATGAGTGTGTTGTTCTTCCTTGGTGGCATAACCTAGGTTTGAATTGCGCAGGGGAAATTTGCTCTGATACCAATTATCAGGATTCCGGCGATCTCTTCGTCGAATTCCTGCAAGTGTTGATCGGAGAGTACTTTGATTCCACCGGAATCAATTAACAAGGAGAATTGGAGAGTAATAGAAGAGAGGATTTTGGGAAGAAAGGATCAAATTGCATAATAATAATAATTCTTACAATTTCCCAGCTTTATATAAATAGCCCCAATTCTAATAACATTAAATATTTGGGGCCTAAATGTAATAAATGGAAATGAATAACTAACAGGTGACATGTCACCGTCCTCGTCACTATTGATGACCACTGCTAGCTGACGTGGACCAATCGTTGAGTGCTGAATAGCCGGTGCCGTTTAATTAGAACGGCACCGTTCCAATTAACTACGAAGGCAACGGTCAAATAATGTAGCTGCTTCTCCGGAGATCTCATTGGACGGTAGCTGCTCCACCTCATTTCATGTCACTAGTTTAGTACTTCTTACACTTAGGTCCTAATTATAGGTCATTAGTTTAGCTGTCCTTACATTTCAGTCCTTGGCAGCTATCAATTCATGACAGGAGCCCAGCACCGTCGCCGCCCTCTGACGTCTCTTTGCCACACCGGCGAGCTCCAGCTGTGACTCCCGTCGTCTTCCACTATTCGATAGTTTTGAATTCCAAATTCACTTGTTTACTTTCAACTTTCTTCATTCATGAAAATCAGTTAAGTTTGAGAGGTTGGTGGTTTTCGAGTTCCGTATCGACTCAGTTTTTTTTGGTCGATTAGGGTTTGGGAGAAGAAATTGATGGTTTCTGTTAATTGCCGCGATGATCGAGAGAGTGGGATGGCTATTTTCATTGCAGTTTTTTTGGTCGATTAGGGTTTGGGAGAAAAAATTGATGGTTTCTGTTAATTGCCGCGATGGCTAGAGAGAGTGGAATGGCTATTTTCATTGCAGTTTTTTTGGTCGATTCAGAGTTTAAGTTCATGTTTCTCCCTAAACGATCAAGGTATGAAGATGATGATGGTATGATGAGCTTGTTTATTTACAGATTTGATTTGACACTGTGTTGTGTTTTGTTTTGGTTGCTGAGGAAAATGATGAGCTTTATTGTCTGGCTGGAATGATGCTGTGGAAGTTAGCAATCCGTGTTCGTGCTCTGTTGTGATTCTCTAAGTAATTTGCACTAGTACAATTCAATGAAGAGGTTCATATATCAAAGTACCAGCACTTTTCTTCATGAGAAGAATCAATCTTTACTAAAAAGGAGTTATGAATTTGCTACCGCATTCATGCTATGTATGCATTGATTTGGTGGGTGCTGCATTGGCACACTGAGACCTCTCAACATACTTGGATAGCTGCCTGTTATACCTGTATTTATTTAGTTAAGGAATTTCAGAGAATGTGGCAATTTTTCGATGGTTATGTCTGGGTTTCCTCATAAAAACCTTTTGAGATTTGTTCATGTTGCTTGCAACACACAGAATGACGTTGGATTTTGTTGGTGAACTCGATCAAAGTAGATATTTGGGAAAAGATATTAGGACAATCGAATATCCTCGGACAATCTTTAAATATACATGTAATGCTGGACTAGGCCTAAAACTTACCCAAATTACGATGAAACTGAAGTCAAGGGTCGAGAACTGTGAAAGATTAAGAAATTATCTCAACTCAACGGGCATAAATGCGTTTACCAGTTCGTAGTATTTTGATTATTGGTTCTTCTGAGATGGGTTGCAGTATTATGTTGTGCAAGTCATGCATAAGCTGACGACATTGTTCGCTCCTGCCTTGCGTTCTGGCTTCTATCCCCTACCATTTCTGATCTAGCTCATTTATTTGCAGTAGTATCCTATGCAACAATTCGTTCTATGGAATAATTCCTGAGATGTTTCAACAGCTCGAGGAGTTGGAGGTGTTAGACCTGGGATACATTAATTTCAGTACATCATTCCCATCTGACCTAGCCAATAATATGCCACTACCAAAGGAAGTCGTGTAAGCAAAAAGTCTACAGTTTCTTAGACTTTTCTGTACGGTCCTCTCTCTCTCTCTCTGTATATTTCGATCAATTTTATGATTGCAGTTTACTGGACAATAATGACCTCTTTAGTTGCATGTGCCCTGAAATAAAAAAAGCTCAAACTTTTGTTTCTGAAGCTCGAGCTCATGAGAGCCAGCCCCCTAATTCATCCCAAAGGTAATATTCCCTGTCAGGATCAGTGTCATAGTATGTGTATGAACTATTCTTCTCGGGATAGTGTCAGTTAGATTTTGTGTGCACCGTCGCAAAGTCAAAACTCATGTGATGGCATAGTCTCTGGCTCAGACAGATTCAACTTGGCATATAAATTTGTTTTATGGATTTCCGTCTTTAACTGCTTCGCGATGTATAAGAGAGATCCGGAGATTCTTTACATGTTCTTGCTCCATTTACAAGTGTTGATATTCTTCTTATCATGGGTCTATCCATATGATCTTCAGGGGGAGTTTGGTATGACTTATAAGCAAGTTATACGTCAATTTTGGATTATAAGTTGAAAACCGACTTATAAGTAGTGTTTGGTATGGACTTATAAACTGAAAAGTTGGATTCCGACTTATAAGTTCATACTGTTAAATTTGAGTATAGAAAAAGTTGGTTTTTTAAAGCTTTTTTGAACTTTTGGACTTAAACGTCT
Source organism: Linanthus parryae (assembly GCA_023055425.1). Taxonomy (NCBI): domain Eukaryota; kingdom Viridiplantae; phylum Streptophyta; class Magnoliopsida; order Ericales; family Polemoniaceae; genus Linanthus; species Linanthus parryae. The sequence goes on along the minus strand of JALGPY010000008.1, from coordinate 2,417,502 downwards.
TTTTTTACCATACACACCTACCTTTATTGTTCATCTTTTTTAGTTGTAGACTTTTTTCACATAAAATTATAAGTCAACTTAAGTTGCAAATAAGGCATACCAAACTCACCCTGATAGACATTGCTTTGATTATCCAGTTAGCTCTGTAAGACTCTACTATGCGATACTATTTTCTTTCCCAGAAACATTAACCAAGCTGGAGACCTAGCACGTAGACGTCTGATAGGAGATCCAGGTGATGATCCGCCGATTATATCTGTCCCCTTTCCTGATGCGCCACCACCACCACCGCCGCCAACAGCACCATCACCGCCAACAGTAAGGGATACTCCATCACCTTCTGTGACTATGTCTCCTGCACCCTCCCCCGTTCCTGAATTAGACTTTCCAGCTTCGACAGCTCCCTCTAGTCCCCCTTCTCTTTCAATTGATGCCAGTGCCTTCACCCTCAAAAAGACCCAGTGTAGCAGCTAAGAGTTCCAGTTCAAATCATCATCGCAAAGTAGTGTTGTCCCTAGCCATAGGTGTTCCTGTCTTATTTTATGTGTAGTTGTACTTGACTGTACTTGTAGTCGCGTTTAGGCTATCCGACTTCTTCAGCTTTTAAAGCTCACAAACGACCATTCTCTGTGTCTCATTCTCATGCTGATGTACCGTTTCAGTTAGTCCACTCAGATGTTTGGGGTCCAAGTCCCGTTTCATCAAGTCAAAACTATGAATTATACGCTGTATTCGTTTATGATTGTACTAGATTTTCTTGGTTCTATCCTTTGAAGTACAAAGTATATAAGCTGAGACAGTTTCTTATCCTTTGAAGTACAAAGGATATAAGCTGAGACAGTTTCTTTGGGATGTGGACGTACATGATATGATTCATTCAGATCCTAATTCCAGAAGCACACAGAGAAGATGAATTCATATGGATTCATGAAGAAAGTGGAAGATATACAGCAAAATGAGTTTTACGTTCCGAGAATTGACGAAATCGTTTAAAACTGAACCCAGGTGATTTTTTTATTTTATTTTTTTTATTTTTTTGACAAAACCACTCCAAACCAGTCAGCCTCTCAAACTATCAAAGAATCAAAGTGAAGAACATAGTTCTCATATTCACCTGAGTTCCAAAGACTGTCCTCAGTCGTGTAGCATGAGAACCCAAATTACGGTGCATCTTTGCCTCCAAAGTGGCTGATATTTACGGTAGCATCCCACCTCCATTCCTAGAAATTTGGAGGTTCAATGACACCTATCTTTGACACAGCAGCAACTGGAACACTAGTAAAAACAACAATGCTTCTCAGTTGCTAACAGTTACAAAAAAAACAACTCGAGAGCGCAGCTGAAGATGCAGCCGTGTCGCTTAAGCATCATCAAATTACATTTCTTAAACTAGATAACCATCAGTTTAAACAACCAAGAGGAGATGACAAAAAATCTAAGTTAAACCTTCATCTGTTGATCAAAGGATCTGAAAGAAATATCTAACAACAGGAATTTATGTTGTCATTACAGGTTCTTCCTCTTTCAGAATGAACATAATAAACACAGTCTGCACTAAAAATATCAGCACAATCGGTCAGGTTGGGGTCCTGACGAGGCTTTGCTTCTATACCCATATGACCGACCTGTCTTCCTGCAGTTAATATAGCCTTTTGAGCCATCATCGTTGGTTACCTGTAAAAGTAGAAGAACAAAATAAGCTAGTGGAATAAGTAAGAAGTGACATTGTATTCTACTAAGTAAAACTGCATGTCAAAAGCTAAAGAAGGATGTTGTATAGCTTAAATATGGATAGAGAAGTTCAGTAACTGGGTACAATCAATCTGACAAAATCAAGCTTTCGTACTCGGAAGAAGAAAGCGCAGCCTTACTGATAACCTCCCTAAACTAAAGACTGCTGAAGAGAAGAAGTTCCGGAAACAACTCAAAATCCAATTTATAATGGTTTTATACCACAATCGGCATTCAGATATGATGTGCTCTAGGTTTACATTCAACACTAGGTCTACATTCAACAAGCTGTTAGTTTTCATGCTTCTCAGGGGCTTATCATGAGGAGTGACCCTATTGAATAGCAAATATATGATTTCGTCATGTGATGTATGAGCACTCTTCAAGAAGAGACTGGATAAAAAATATGATTTTGTCATGTGATGTATGTATGAGCATTCTTCAAGTATAAAAAAGAAGATAAAAAATGTCTGACCTTTTAAACGAGATGGATGCCCTTCAGTTTTGCCAACACAGATTTCTTCTACCCTCTTGCATAATCTCGAAAGCAAGTTTGTGTCTATCTAGAGAAGCTACCCCAGCCTCAATATAATTACCTGCCTCTTCTCTTAAACTCCATAACATCATGGTCCTGAACTCTTGAGAGTCACCGCCTCCTGATTCAACATCGCGTAGAATGCCATACTTTGCATTTTTTGTCCACCGATGCAAGATGTAACGAGATGGTAGCTCCCTGATGTTCATTATCTGGAAGACTTTGAGAGCGTGTCTACAGAGAACACCTTCGAATTCAAACATTTTACAACTACAGCTAACATTAAGGTTTGATGCATTGAAAGCAACGGTGTTCCTTTCATCCCCACTACCATTACCACACTTTTGTACCAAGTACCTGCTTATGGGGCCTTCGACGTTGATCTTGATTCCGACATAACTATAGCATTCCAAGAGCTCTTTCTGGAATAACTTAAACATTGTGATTGTGTAAAATGACCTGCCTTGTTCTTCTATGGGATCTTTGGTGTGCACAACAGCTTGCACATTGAATGAGTTGAAATCCTCTTTCCTTTCCTCTTCACGGCGTTGCTCAAGAGCTTTTTCGTAGCGCAGAATAAATTCATTGAGGGGTGTTTGGGCATTCAAAATTGTACCAAAGAAAGACTTCATGCTTCCATCCATAGGAATACCAGCAAAGAATGTACCCTTTACATACAAGGGAACCCAACTTTTGCGAGTTCTGTGCATTTCCTTCAACCATGCATTCTCTCTTAGGTCATATTTGTCTAGAAGTACATTCCACGCAGAGTCAAATTCACTTGGGGTCTGACTCTGGCAAATGCATGCCTCGTATTCATATTTGAACTCAGTATTCACTGAAAGTAAAGCACCTAGATACTGCTTCTCCATTGCTTTGATTTGCCAGGTCGAGAAACAATGATGTGTACCTGGAAAAACTTGCGCTATTGAATGTTGGATGGCTTTATCTTGATCAGCTATTATCGATAACGGACACCGCCCTGACATTGCCTTAAGCCAAGTTTGAAACACCCAAGTAAACGATTCTTCTGATTCATCAGCAATCAAAGCACATCCAAGAAGCACAGGCTGTCTATGGTGGTTAATTCCAATAAATGGAGCGAATGGCACCGAATAGCTACTGCTTCTGTATGCTGTATCAAATATAATCGCGTCTCCGAACTGACTGCAGGAAAATCTGGACCGTCCATCAGCCCAGAAAATGCTCATGCACTTCCCATCGTCAACTTCGACTGCATAAAAGAAGCCCATATCTTCCGCCTGGCGAGATTGGAAATAGTCAAGAAGGAGTGGGTACCAATCACTTCCAATGTCACTATGCCGTCCTCTGTTGTGATGGTTTACGCCGCCATTAGTTTCAGCCAAATCCAAATTCTCCAACCCATTACCACTTCCTTCCTCTTTGAACCCTTTAGGAGTAGCCCCTATTACCCTACTAGCATCCATTGGACTGTCTAGGTCATGATTGTGTTCTTTTTGAAGGCGATCAACTACCCATCTTCCTGTCTCCTGTCTATGTATCCTCATGAAGGCACCACACCCTACTCTTGAAGGGTGTTGGTGCCCTTCCTTTGAGCACACAAATCTCCGAGATGTAATAGAACCATCATGCTTTGAACGAAACAACTGACCAATCCGGACTTTGAAACCTGCACCAGCAGCGTAGGCATAGTAGAATTTGTATGCTTCGTTAGCAGAACCAAACTCAAGACCTTGGTTTGGTTCCACCACATTGGGCATTCCTTCCCTTTCTTCCATTTTTAGGCGTTTGGCTTGGGTAACACTAGGTGGACTCGGGTGTCCATCCTCTTTCTCAAGTGATCTGATTCCAGTCCTTGTCGAGGCAACAATTGCTTTTTCTGGAGTTTCAACACTTTTTCTTTGTATTTGAGGTGGAGGAATCTCACCTGGATTTCCAAGCTCGTGGTTATGCTCTTTGTTGATATTGGCTAGAACCCACTTCCCAGAATCACTCTTTTGCACTCTTATGAAAGCTGGGCAACCAGTTCTAGAGTTGGTTTGAAAACCCTCCTTGGAACACACAAATCTTCGAGAAATAACCGATCCGTCGACTCTAGACCGATACAACTGACCAATCCTTATCCTGAATCCTGTCTGAGATGCATATACATTATAAAACTCCTGTGCATCTTCTGCTGAATCAAATTCTAAACCCACATTTGGTTCAAGCCCGGATTCACCTTCAGGTTGTTTGTGGCCATTATTGCTATTTATAAATAATGCACCTACAGGGTTTGCTCTCACAGTCATTATATTCCCAAGATCTTCTTTGTTCATATCAGTATCTGGGTAAAACAGCAAGAAGAGCCAGAGTTAGGAGATGCAAAGGCAATGACCTTTAAAAGAAACGACGAAAAGATAGACAAACTTGAAGGAAACTAGCGAATCATGCGTAGCAAGAATAGCTGACTCATGGTCTGAAATCATTTAAAGAAACTAAAATCAAAAAATCAACCCACTTCCTGGAGAGAATGTAGATGATGGGAAGCTGCGTGTAAATTATGATGTTCAACGAAAACCACGGGACCTTAGTTAGATAGGAGGACTTTACTAGAGAAGGAATGACAAGAGTTCAGTGCAGTCAAAATGGTGTAGATGCTCAGTGGAAATAATGAGGAAAATTACATAAGAAAAGATGCATCAAATGTGGTCACAACGAACAAAGTTCAAGTCAAAAACACTTCAAAACAGGAATCCTCCACAGTCCCCACAGATTCAACTTTATGAACAACATTCAATTTTTTCGAAAACTGGAACTTTGCATTCTCGACCTTTTGGCCATCCTTATGGAACATCAATACGGAACCATTGGTAAAGCGAACCATAAGATGACATGAGGCATCCAAGAAGGCACAGGTACAATGACTTGTACATTTCTAGAAACCCATACTCAAATAAATCTTGACATGACACAGAATAAACAGCAAATCGGTACGTAAAAGTGTGGAGCTTGTATATTATCATGCAATTAGAAAATCCGATTTCAGAACTCGAAAATACACTGGCAAAAGCCAGTAACTAATGCAATAAAAAACTGATTCAGTAACTCAAATTAGGATCCCTAAGATTTAGCAACGCATCTTGTATATTCTATTTTGCATGCATTTCAACTTCATTTAGCAACACATCTTGTACATTCTAAATAGATCATGTGTGTGCATTAACTACATAGACAATAGGAAACAATGAACTCAAAGATACCAGCTTATACAGTTGGACAGTAACAAGCAGAGCCACAGACACCAAATCATAACAATAGGCCTCGTGGATAACAATGTCGGTAAATGGATAATAAATGCATCGATCCAATGTAAGAAATTAGCTGACTTATTTTAGCTTTTCAGTGTTCTCATGATGTCAAAAACACCGCTGGGTATTGGACCTAAGTATTGTCTCGTAACATAGACTAATGGAAGGAAGAATCCCTCAATATAAGTAAATTGCAAACCTCCTTTCCTCTCATAGGTATATTGGCTGGGGTTAATGGGAGGCTGTCTCCACTCCTAGTTAAACTTCTCTTGAGCATAGCCTGCCTAAGAAATGTCCAGATGCACAACATGGTTATGGCATTTCCTTTTACGCCATTAAGAACTCTGCAAAATTGCTGTTTCCTTTTACGCCAAAACTCAGCACCAAGATTACTATCAAAACACCAAATCTGAAGCACAGAGATGAACGTTGGATTGAGAATTGAACTGCGACAAGCTTAACCAGGCTCTGATACCATATTAGAATTCATAGTCGAGAGAGGGAGAGAAGAAAGAGAAGGGAGAGAGAGAAACTGAGAAAGAGATAACAATTACATCTTCTCTGATTGATTCTGAAAAGAAATACAAAGGTCCTCTATATAGGCTTAGCTAAAAGACTAACTAATTAACAGATAATAATAAAAGAAAATGATTTAGGTAACTAATTGTTCTTAATGGAAAAACTACGTCGTTTCTTTTAGGGATAAAGATATGCCATCTCAAATACATCTCACTTGAACCGTGCTTGTTTTGTGAAATAACATAGCCTTACCACTTCATGGCTACAACGGATACTGATACACCAAATGCGGGGAAGGAAAAAATCAACAATCTATGTTCTGTTTGTCCCCTGATTCACGAGCAAATTATAAAAGCTCTGAAATTGCAAATTTCATTCGTTGGACTAATAATTTACCCAATATTCTCTCATTCTAACATTCACTTCATTTTTCAATGCTCATGAATATGAAGTACCCCGAATCTTGCAGCCATATTGAGCAATATCCTTAGTTACAGCGGCTTAGTTAAGTTAATTGGCAACTCCAACAAACCACTACATAGAAATTAATAACTAATAGACGCTCTATCAGCAATACAGTAAACGACAAATTACTACTACTACAATAGATTTACCTTTAATTTGACGGAAAGAAACTCCTAAACTAAAACATTACTTTTTCATTCCCTCATTCACAAGTATAATATATAAGCTCTGAAAGAGCAATGAAACAAATTTCAGGAAATCAATCAATCATAAGTTTCCAAGGTTTTCTCATGCAACCCTAACATGAGCTTCCTTTATCATGCTCACAAGTAATTTAGTCCGTCAAGTCTTGCAGCCATATTGATCAATATCCTTTGCAAAATCCCCACATTTGAGTTAACCAGAACACAGAAATTAGCAAAAATCTACTTGATGATGTAACTTGAGAGAAGTATACTTTCTTCTGGCCTTAGTCTTACTCAAACAGATTTCAACTAAAAATGAACTTATCCTGAAACAAATCTCTACTTGAACAAAAATCAAAACTTAGCACAAGATCAACTCACCAAAGTGCATGATCTCTCTCCTATCTTCTTCCCTTTGCAGAAGCTCTTAGGAAATTAGTACTAGCCCATAACCCATAGAGCACTTTTTTCAACCCTGCATGTAATAGTAGTTTACTCAGTTGTAGACCTAGCAAGAAATGAAGCCAAATTGGCTAACAAACCCAATTCTAGCTCAAAAGACTAGCCCTTTTGTACCTAATAGACTGTTCTATATGCACTCAAACAAATTACTATCAGTACCACCCACAAAAATGTAAAATTTCTTTTAAATAAATCAACCAGCAATCCAGATTCGCAGAAATTCACCTCATAAACCCTGAGAAACACTTCACAGATAGATGAAACAGAAGAAGGGGGCATTAGGGTTTTACCTTTTGCATACTCGGTTAGGGTTCTTCGCCGAAATTGCAAGCGGCGAGGTAATTCAAGGTGAAACCGAACTAAATTGGGCTAGAACCACATGCATTGGGGCTCAATGAATGGGAAATTTAGGTTTTTTTTGCGGAGATGATGATCAATTCGCGGCCATTTTCGCTCTGAGTAAATTAGGGTTTTACCTCATCGCCATTGATTCTCTTCTTCGCTGTAATTGAGTGAGTCTTCTGCTATCGATTGATTGATTCTTCTTCGTCTCGAGTGATATGACGATTCGAGCTTGAGCTTTGTGTCCGTACAAATGTCTATACAAGAGTGGGATCAGATTTTGGGAGGATTTGGGTCCCGCTAATATCAGGAATCTGGACCGTTGATTCACTTTCTTGCGGTGGTATCGAGATGTGACGAAACCATGTGATTGTAGCCCGTTTGTTTTAGTGAATTTCAGATTTTTTTGGTTTTAATTTTCTAATCTTGTGTGTAATTATCCTCGTATCTATATTTGCAAAAGAATTTGCTAAAGAAAAAAGGGAAAAAAGTTACTCCCTCCGTCCCGCAAAGACAGTCCATATTTCTATTTTGGTCTGTCTCAAAATGGTTGCCACTTGCATTTTCAATGTTAAAATATAATGAACTTTCAATATTACTCATTGATATTCACTGCACATAATATTAGAGAAAACAAAATCACTGACAATAGTGGAAATAACATGTCAACATTTGTAAGTGGGTGCATTAATTGCATATCTCCAAAAAAAGTTGTGCCTTCAAAAGTGGACCGTCTTTGCGGGACGGAGGAAGTATTTATATGGAGTATTAATTATATCTTGTTTCTCTAATTATACATTCATACTCTCTCGGAGCTAGGCAGTCAGGGGATGCCCAATGTGACGCAGTTGTTATTTGCAGATGATAGTGTGTATTTTCGGAGGGCTACAGTTCAAGAAGCTACTGAGAATTAAGAAAATATTGCAACTATATGAGATGGCTTATGGACAGTGCCTCAACTTTGATAACTCAGGTACGTGTCCTACAAACAACATTCTACCCACATTAGGGTTAGCATTCTTAGCTAATTAATGAAGTCTCTTATCGAACATACTTTTCTTCATTGATTCTTAAAAATCTTTCATGAAGAGGTTTAGGGACAGAGTGAAAGTTTAGACTTGAAATTTATGTAGAATTCTTCAAGTAATGAATTTGTGCGCGGTTAATATTGGACGGCGGTTGATACTAGGAATATTTGAACAAATAAATCTAATGAGAGGCATGTTTAAAAAGGGAAGTACGGGTTAACGTTTTGAAGGGTGATCTGACTTCCCTCTTCGATGTCTCCTCCAGGAGCAAGATAATTGCTTCAAGAGTTGGGACTGCACGTTGCTCGACTAGGTTCTCCGGGGTTTTGGCAGTGCGCTCCTGGGATCTTGTGTGATATATGCGGGAGCTAGTCACTGCGAGTTCATTGGCCTCTTTATGTAGCAAGATTGAAGAGCATGCCTTCTTTGCGAGTCCGGGACGTAAGGGAGGCATAAGGAACAGTAAAGTAGCGACAGTACTATTTGGGAAAAGATGCAACATCAATGTTGACGTGGCAGAGACATCAATTGCTAAGGGCAGAGATAGAAGTTGGTGGATCAGAGTTCGACTCTGATGCCAATTGATGCAGAACAAGAAGGAACAATTTCAAACACATGAATTACGTACCTAATTTATGGAAATAATTTCAATGAAAACTCTCAGTTTATTGAAATAATAATATAGATAAGAATAGCCTTATGTAAACTGAGTTGAGAGAAGTCTAGCTTTTAATATATGAGAGTACGCATTATAAAGGAAACAAATAACTCTGCCAAATTATTGATAGTTCATTCTCTGTCTCCAGCTCACTCTTCACCTTTTGCAGGCGATTTCGGTGGCTATGTAATGAAAGTTTGTGAAGCAGTTATTCTCTGCTGAGAGGAGCGTTGTCGCTAGGTATCTCCACTATGTTATCATTGTACCGGTCGTGGGCGATGTCAGCATAGCTTTGGATTGCGACTCCCTATATTCCAGATTGTGATTTCAATAACTATGGTGTTGTTAGAATTGTTACCTAGGAAGGGATGACTTGCTTCATCATGGAAGTTGTTGGCCATCTTTCTATGTACATCGACTGGAAGGTTTTCGTGGCCCTCAATTGTGCTATATTGTTGATGGTGACCCTACACCTTATGCTGAAATTCCAGATCATAATTTCTTTCAATTCCCTTATGGATTTTTGTTTGGTTGTTTTACTGAACATGAACATGGTCCTTCCTTTTTCCTTTGTTCACGTTATTTATTATATATATCTATATAATAAGATATGGGCGTATATTTTCAAAAGACATTTTAATGAGAGATTTTCAATCGTGGGATCTTAGTATTGAGTAAGTACTAATCTCACCCGTAGGATTATATATCTCTCAAATCCCTCAAACAAAACCATCAAATGAAAGACAGCTTAGAAGCACAATCCCACGAACTCGCGCAGAAGCACGATTCCCTCGAAGGCCTCCCATGTTCTCGACGCAGCACTCCTTCGGAATCAGTTCTTTCGCCGGTTGGATGCAGGTACGTCTTCTTCGCCTCCTGATTACTCCTCTTCGTCTTCTTCATCTTCTAACGATACATGTTTGATACAGGTTCGACTTGGTGTTTTTTTTTTTTTTTTACACCTCATCAATCCCGCTCAAAAACGCTGAAGACATTAGATCCAAGTACGTCTCGCATTGTAGGCTTTACTTTAGATTGTTTCACTCGAGTCAATGTATGTTAACATAACACAGAACACTGAATCGTGGAGTTACCCCCGCTCCCTTTAATTAAAGAATCAATTCTGCACCCGATTCAGATTCGGGTTTATGAATCAATTTCAGGGCTTGGAAGTAGTTTCTAATCGAGTATCAAGTTGCTAATTGGTAATACTTTCAACAAGATTGTGGGTTGACAGTTTCGTTTTCATTCAAATGGTTATACTTTTCATAAGATTGTGGGTTGCCAGTTTCATTTTCATTCAAATCAATTGGTAAAAGAGTTACATGTCGATGCAAAGTTATCTACTGCTCTGAATTTCTCTGGTTAACTGCGTTCTTCACCTTGGCTTAACTTTACCCAAGGTTTTCTTCTACACAGGTTGATTCGGTTAGGTTGATTCAAATTTGTTGGGATTGTTAAAACTGAATCTTTGAAAAAAACCCAAACATAATAAACGGGATTGTTGAAAAAATCATCCCTTTTACGTCCGTTATTGGTTGTTCTGCTGGGCAGCCCCTTTTGGCACAGGCTAAGCTACTCTAGGATATGGCCAGAAGTGATCTTAACTATTAGTATTGCTCACTGTTTCCTATAATAATGGTTCAACTTACAAGTGCTGATGTCCAAGACCTGTGTGCCAAATTATTATATTGACTGCTGATGGAGTACAGTAGTGCACCCTTCTTTCGTCCCAGTTATGTTTTTCGAGTTGGATCTCACGTTTTTAGAACTAAAAAAAATCGTAAATTCATAAACTATTGCTAGAAGTAGTACCTGTAATACCCCGTCATATTTCGAGGGGTAAAATAGTAAATTCAGAAGTTAAATAATAATTTGGTTACGAAATAATATTCTGGTAATTTATCGAGTTTTATTTCTATAAGATTTTAGAAAAATATTAGATAAGTATTCGTGAATTTATACGGGAGCGTTTCGTTAACTTTTTTAGTTTTTAGTTAATAGTGCATGTCCGACCACCGCGAGAGTTGATAAGCTTGCCACACCCAATCATCTAGGTGGCAAGTACCTCCACCTCACCCAATAATTTCTTATAACCTCATCTTCTCCATCAAGCTATGCACATTCGGGAAGCTTTTCATTTTCACCGCCTTAGCTTCCTTTGCCTTCACGGAAAAGGAGCCATCACCGCCTCCCCCATCACCGCCACACCCTCTCTATAAAAGCTCCCTCCTCACCCAGCAGCACCACAACAGCCACCTCCACCATCACCACCATCACCACCGTCAACATCATCACCATCACCACCGAGCATCTCTTGGCAAGTAGACAAGCAAACCCACCACCACCACCTACTCACCGTATTATCTCTCTCTCTCCCTCCCTGTATCGGGCAAGCATCAGCCCACAGCAGCAGCTAGCCGCCACCGCCATGGCTGCCTCCGAAGCACCGGCAGCGGGAACATCGAAAAAACCCACCACCTACACCCTCTGTTTCTCTCTCTACCTCCCAACTTCTCTCTTTCTGCAAACCCAGAGGAGTAGTGGAAGCAGCTTGGCGCAAAAGCCAAGCTCCAACCCACTGCCGCCACCACTCCCGACGGGAGTTGCCGGAAAACACCACACGAGAGCTCTCTGCTCTCCCTCCTTCACCTCAGTTGCTTTCTCTTCCTCTGGAATCTGGATCAGTAAGAGACCGTCAGCAGTAATAGAAATCAGAGGTAGCAGGTCGCCATCCCAGACCACCGCTGCCGACGGGAAACACCATGGAAACCGGCCAAAGCTCCGGCCAAGCTCCTCCAGTGCCACCCACTGCCTTAGGCTGCCTCTAGTAAGGTCCTTGGACCCCGACCAGCAAAGTAGGAGGCTCATACTAGGCGGAGGAAGCCATTAAAGGCAGCCACGAAGCTTCCCTCCGGCGACTCCGGCGTCGAACTCCGACCCGATTCAATTCTTCACCGTTTTTGGCCATTTTTGGCCTAGGTATGTCCTAAAACTCTCGATTAGTTGTTTTAGATGATCAAAGATGAATCTTGCTTGCTCAATCCGAGTTTAGATCGATGAAATTGAGGTGTTGTTGAAATAGGGGTTAAAGTGTCTTTTTCGAAAAGTTTTATAACATTATTCGGGGGGGGTGTTCTTGTATTTTTAGAAACTAAGAGGTGGGCAGTATGCTTTAATCATTCTGATTTGTAAGTAGTGGGGGGGCTCTAGTTGTCTTTTAATATAATTTAGGGGTTCTATATGTCTTTTACTAAACTTTCACACTTTCCGCTAAAAATAAAAATGTTGTTTCCTAATTAGAAATAATTTATAAAAATACTATATTTCGTCCTCATTTTGGAAGAGTGATTCGGGCGTCGAAATAATAAACGGGTTGTTCGTTAAAAATTAAATTAGAAATGTTTTATTAAAAACTTTATATAAATAGTGTTTAGTTACTTAGCTTATAAATTTGGTTGTCAAAAACTTGAAAAAGTTGACTTTTCACTAGTTATAAACATTATAGCGTCGTGTATAAGTTTTCTTAAGACATGGTAGTCGACAATATCATTTTTATCACTAAATTCCGAATTAGTTCTTAAATATAAATGCTTGTGAATTCTGATTTATTTCTTAAAATAATTTCCTAGTTAATTAACCACCTTTAGATTATAATATTATTGATAGCAACAATAGTGACAATTAATAGTAGCATAAAAATAGATGTGTTGTTTCGACAATAAGCTAAAATAATTAATAGAAAGACGGTATTCGATTATCAAGTTGGGATTGGATTTATCTAAAGACTAAATAAAACTCTTGATAGGATTTGTAGCGTTATACTTGGACTTGTGATTGAATAAGAAATTTTTATTTATAAGTGACAGGCTTGTAGACGACAACACAGTGCAATTGCAGAAGATTTTACGAGCTAGTTGCTCTGGAAGTAAGGTAAGTGAACATGCCAAGTCTTGCGTGCCTAGCTCTTTTCGTGTTGTCATATGATTTTAATACTTGTCTCAAAATGATTTTGTTATTATTTACCTGGTTTTGATTTTCTTGCATTTTCAAAGATGTTGATTTAATTTGATATTGTCACACGAAAAGTTAATAATGCGTAATAACGTAAAGTGGAAAGAGTTGTGCGGGAGAAGCTTTATTATTGTCGTATTGACTTCTGTCACGCGGCCCGTGGTTATTTGATTATTATTATTATTGTCGAGCTTGTCTCGGCCCGTGGTTATTATTATCGAGCTTGTCTCGGCCCTTGGTTATTATTTTATTATTGTCGAGCTTGACTCCGCCCGTGGTTATTATTTTATTATTGTCGAGCTTGTCTCGGCCCGTGGTTATTATTTTATTATTGTCGAGCTTGACTCCGCCCGTGGTTATAGCTCCATGTACTCACCTCTCTGGCCGCAAGAAGTCTTAGGGGGCTGCCGGCAGTTAAGGTCATGGTTGCTAGTGATAGAATAGTAGATTCTTCCCCGTATCAACACAGTTAATAATACGGATTCTCTGAGATATTGTTATTTAAAAAAGAGAAGAAGAAAGAGATTGGGACTAATCATCCCCGTTTGAAAGATTAGAAAGGAAGATCAAAAGAAAGAAAATCTTATAAGTGTTTTTACTGGATGCATCAGGTTCACTTATTACAGTTTTACAGTTATATTTGAGTTCCTGGTTTACTCCGCAAGTTACCATGATTTCTTTCCTCTTTATATTTATTGTGAAAAGAAAGTACGCCTCATCTTCCGTTTTACGAGCTTGGGTGTCACTTACTCAGTATCTCCATGCTGACTTTGAAACTGCGGTTCCTGTTTCTTTCCCACCGCAGGTTTAGAAGCTGAAGACTAAGGGGTAGCCGGGCACGAGACTCACCTAGAAGTTTATCTTCACGAGTAGGAATTAGTGTGGCTAGTTAAGAATAATGTAGTAGTTTCAGAAACACTTGTGTAATTTCTAGTGACTTACGTAAAGTTTAATATTATGTAATAAATAAATGAGTTGGGATGTTATGCTTTCAATTTCCACCGTTACTTTGAGCATCGCCCTCCCGGTCTTGTCCGAGCCGGATAAGGGGGTCGTTGCAGTACCGAAGTACTTGGCTGCACTGGAGGAAATATTGACCTTAGATGTTAGCAATAGATGTAGTTGGCCGTGATTTTTTCCAACATCACGTTATCAATACAGTTTTTTGCCGGAAGAATGCTTTTTAATTGCTCACTAAAATTTGGACTTACTTTTTTAGTTATATTTGAATGTTTAGCCTCCATTGTTTTGTGGAATCAACACTGTTAATGCATCCCTAAAAAAACACTGTTAATGCATCATTCGGTGACATGATCGCTTATTTATCAATAAGTAAGGTTACTTTAACAGTTTTTTCTTAAAAATTGTGATAGCTTATTTAAATTATACCACACGAGTTTTGTAATAGTTAAAAGATGGGTTACTTTGCAAAATTTCATTCTTTTCAGACGAGCTCTCTTAATGTAAATTCTAGCATGAATCTTGTATAGGGTTATAGAGGTGTGATGTGAACACACTCAATGATGAGGCTATTGTGGCTAAAGCTGTTAATTTTTTTGAGTTCTAGGCTAACAAAAGTGTCTCTTTTGCAGCAAATTCAAATAAGGTTAGTGATGGTGATGAAGCACGTAATCAGCTTTATTATGCCATTATGTTTATATATGCTGCTTCATGTTCTTCGAAGAACAAAAGAGGCCTTATTGGGTGAGAATTTATTGAAGAATTCTGGTGAGCTCATGCCAAGCCTCTGGTAACAAAAATGGCGGATGGAACTTTTAGTTGTAGAGACAA